>JARUHQ010000024.1:4321105-6721105 GCA_029955515.1 Chrysomela aeneicollis
ATATATATTGAATGAGAATTCCCTCGCGTAAACGGACGACCACTGGCAACATTGCCAGTGTTGTCTCTGTTGACAGCTATCATGGCCGTTATTTAAAAAACTACATAAATATTCAAGGTAATATCAAATTTTAGCAATCTCGTTTTGTTTTTCTGATAACTGAATTATAATGAATATGGTATCTATTTTCCTCGAGCACTTACAACGAGTTTCGTGTACAAGAGACAAGCCAGTGATGAGCAGTTGAACGATAGCAAAAGAAGGATGATGAAGGTTTTATTTTGCGAATATCTCGAAAAGTATTGGTTTCCGCACAATTTGGTTTTCAGATTCGTGATCAGGAGGCCAAAATACGTAAGTAAGGCCAAAAATTTTGAAAAAAAAGACATCGCCACCTAACGGAAGAATTACCTGCAATTATACAATTACATGGAAAAATCTTGTCCTTTTTTTTATCTGCCATAACAATGATAATTATTGTGAAATAAATTATTTATATAAAGGTTATACATTTTTTTCAATTCTATGATATTGATAATTTTCCACCAAATTGGACTGATCGCATTAATTTTCAAGATAAAGAAAGAAGAAACAACTCCATGGACATTATCAAAGACGATTTGGAAATGCTGAAACACATGCCGGGAATCAACGATGATTTCGGTGTCGATTTGGACTTTGATTGGGACAAACTCGAAGAAGACATAGGAACGAAGAGCGATAAACTCCCATCTATCCAGTCTACAGGGAGTTTCGAAAGCAATAAACGGATTTCCAGGACTAGTACCATGTTCGAGGATTTGGAAGATGATCTTGATATATCAGACCTGGATATTTAATAGTTTGATGTACGAAGTGTTAACGGCTCTGTGATCATTTTAAAAAAGGTATATCGCTGTTGATCAAATGTTCGATATATGCGAATTTTTTTAGTGCCAATCTTGTGTTGAATTGAAAATCAGCACTTTTTTCATGTTGTATCATGTTTTTCAAATATTTATTCATCGTAATACATTAAGTAATAAAATCATTACCTAATCGTTAAGATAATAAAGTTTTCACGAAAAGTTATATCAAAATAAATGAGTAATAACAAAAATTGGGGTTGTTTTTGAGTTTTCTATCCTATTGCAAGGAATCTGTCTTGATTTTGAGGTAAAACATGAAATCAGGTTGAAGCTTGAAATGAAGCTGATATCAGTGGAGCAAAATAAAAGACTGCTTTGAGTAGAATTTGGAATTGTTTTAATTTTTTCATTTGAATCAAATGTATTTTTTGCTAGTTCTGAAATATGTCATTAACTTTCCCTTTATAAATAATGTGTTCTGAATTGTGTATTTTATTAATAAAACTACAAAAGTTATTAATTGTTCTTTATTCATTATATCTCATCATTTCGCTTCAGGTAACTCGATGAAAACTTGAAACTACTTGTTAGTATCAAATACTGGACTTCAATATTAATTTATCATAATGTCGAGAAAATTCTGTTATTATATACTATATATTTAACATTTTATGATTCCATTGAATGGGACCTTAAAAAATATACCACACACAAATTAGTTACCCTGTATAAAACTATACACTTTCTATTCATTGATCGAAATCGATCTGTATGAAAATTCAAGTACCTATCAATATTTTGTTAAATCTGTACCTACAGATTTTTCCGTTGTTCTATAGAATTATCTTTATTACAGCAATGAGAATAATAATTATTGAAATAATATTGTTTGCAAATGATTATTTGCATGTGGGTGCCAGTTAACTTCTTAAGTAGAACGAATGATATAATGCGAGGACAAAGTAAACGACGAATATCGTCATTTTCATCCAAAAGTGTTCTCTCTAGTAGATATTTTATAGTGTTTGTGTTCGTTATAAAATAATACCCAAAACATACAAGAAATATATTCGTATAACTCGACTACTATAAAATGTATATTGATAATATACATTTTTGTAGCCTATGTATACAAGTTGACGTTTCATAAAAATAATGCAAATTATCGAAGAAAGTGGTGATGATGGTAGTCTTCTCTAGCAAAAAACGGTAAGTGATTGAAACGTGACAATTTTGTTAGGTTTCCTTTTAGGGATAATGTACGAACTCGTCAAATATATTCCATAAATAAGGAAACTCCATAAGGAAATGAAAGAATCAAGTCGAGATATTTTGGAATCTTATTATAGGTCCAGGATTTCAAACCCAACGCAAATTTTGTTTGTCAAACAAAGGATCACTTTTGGTCATAATAAAACGTAATTTATGCAGGTACCTGATTATCTACCCGTAGGTAGGAATTAAATTCGAATTGACGACTCATTTCCAATCGTTATCAATCTGAAGAAAATCCTTAATAAACCTGGGCCTAAGACAGTATAGAATACTAACCATCCAACTTGCTGTTTTATATAGATTCCTCAGGGTTTCGAATTCATTTCTTGGAATTTTGTTTTCATAACTCCATTTCCAGTATTAGTTTATTTTGAAGCTCAATTTTACTATTGCATTGAAAGTGCTCAGCAATAAAAGCATGATTAGAAACGAAATAAGCGACAGACCAATTTTTTGTTTGTTTGGTGGAATTAGAGTTTTAATGAGTTTGTTTTAGAAACTACAACACAAGTTTTTTGTTTCTGTTTTTGAAACAGAATCTAGTCGCAATTTAGGTTTACAGAATTAGTCGCAAGCGAGTCCATTTGGTAAAAATCCGCCTTTATGCCGACATATGTACCGTCATTGATTGAGCCACCAATCACAAAAGGAAAAAAGAAAGAGCGGTGCAAAACACCGCGAACTCAGATTGCAGATTGACTCGTAATCGCTTTTCCCATGGTCTAACGTGTCACTTGGAATTGGAAAATGACTAGCACGCTTGGTTCCAGTGTTGCCAATCTGAAATCTGTCAATATCCCACAGATCTTGACAGAATTTCCCGCCATTTCCCACCATTTCCCTCCATATTCAAAATCAAAATATTCATTTCATTTTTGTATCGGTTTGTTTAGTAATTTCAGTATTGTTGGAAGTGTAAAAGTATTTGTTTTCCTTGATTCGGTTCGCTGAAGGAAGATAATATAACCATTTTTTAATATTCAAAAATCCCACTTCTGAGTCAGCAGTACCCGATTCATCATTGTGACTACAGGTTTTGTTTCTATTATTGAAATCATTTTCAACCAGAGATAGGTACGACGTGGTGATACGTGACAACAGTGACAAGTGACAGCATCAAGATGTTTGAGGGGATGACAATGGGTGTCACGAAAGTCATGACGTCAATGCTTATTTCATCATGGACGTGATGGACAAGTGAAGGAAGCAAAAATAAATATTTCTCCGCATGAGCATAAATACCTTTTATTGAATATCACCATGAAATATGAAAAGATTTCACTAAATGCATGAAACTTCATGATTTCCCGCATATTTCCCGCGAAATGACTCATCCCGTCAAATATCCCACGGGTGATCAAATTTCCCGCAACGCGGGTAATTTCCCGCCAATTGGCAACATTGCTCGGTTCTTATATTAATTTTATTATTGTTAATTTGGCCTTATGTTTTCGTTCCTAGATTCACCACACATCAGCAACACCCTTTTCAAAATTACTCTCATTACATTACAAAGATATAATACTATGCAATATTTTCAATAAGAACCAAAAGATGAACAGCTGTATTGTAATGTAATGAATCTCATGCATTTTTAGTGACAACAAAGAATTGTTCAATTTTGAAATCTTATTTCCTAGTAAAATGTAGGGTTGTTATACCTACACCCTACAATCAAAGATTATATTGCTACAATGATGGGTACATAAGGGGTTATTCAAATGCGATCTCGAAAACCGTAACAGATACAAAGAACTTCAAATTTGGGCAATGTTGCGGAATTTATGGTCATTATTAAAGAATATCTGCGATAGCTCTTTCAGTTTTCGAAATATTCAAAAAAAACTTAAGTTTTGAATCATCTATTTTTTTATTGTTGCTTTATTATTGGATGTACAACAAAACTGAAAGAACTTCTTCATTGCCACATTTTGTGATCTTCAAATCAGCATTCTTAGATTTTTAGTTCGACATTTCGTCTTCTCTCGGCCATCATCAACTTTTTTTAATACGAAGATTTGTCTTTTTATATATCCTTCAACATGAACTGACCCCTGAAATAAAACATTACTAATACTACTACTACTACTAAGTTACCTGCTGATCAACAACTCTTTCGCGATTGAAACTCGTCAATAACAAGAAATAAGATAAATAAATAAATAAAGTGTCTATATACAGGGCTATTCAAATTCGTTTCTGTACATGGGGATCTCGTAAACGATAAGAGATAGAGTGTCGGTCAAATTGTGGCTAAGTTGCGTATTTTAGAGACCTATTCAATGATGTGAAAAAATCGAATTTAGCTCTTTTGATTCTGGAGATATACAGGAAAAACCAAAAAATCCCAAATTATTTATTTGCCTGTATCTTCTTTATTCGCAGACGTATTGAAAATCTATTCACATTTTGCTATTGGCACTTGATATGGGCTATCAGAATATGTTCATGAATCTCTTATACAGGGTTTCATCTGTCTTGGGCTACCCCCATCATTGAATATTTAAATACGGACCTGTATTTTTTTTGTAGTATTTGGATCTTCGACGTTCACTTCATACTAAGAAATTGAATTAAATTTTAGATATCGGGATGTTTCGGTAATATTTTATTATAATTTAAATTACGGCCCTGGAAATTGGTTGACTGAGTTGAATAAAAACACAATAGCAACTTTCACGTCTCCGCATGTACCATGTGTGTGTTTTTCGAGAGTATTTTTTTCATTTTCAGGTACCAATTCGTATTTCTTCACATTTTCAATGCTCTTTGAACGTTTTCTACAATGAACTTCGAATAGCAAAATTAATGGCGCAATAAATGTTTGAATTGGAGTCCTTCCATTTCATGACATTTTTGAACTCGTTTTTTCATATTATCTATTGCCCTTAATACACTTCTTTGATGCATTGTTGCGAAAGCATTCAAAATCCTCAATCTCAAGTCTTCCACATTTGGTTTTTCCTGTATATCTCCAGAACCAAAAGAACTAAATTCGATTTTGTCACATCATTGAATAGGTCTCTAAAATACGCAACTTTGCCACAATTTAACCGACACTCTATCTCTTATCGTTTACGAGATCCCCATGTACAGAAACGAATTTGAATAGCCCTGTATATTTCAAGGGTCAGTCCATAGTGAAAAAAATGAAGAAATATATGCATCCTAGTATTGAAAAAAGTGGATGATGGCAGCGAGAAGACGAAACGTCGAACTCAAAATCTAAGAATGCTATTTTGAAGTTCGCAAAATGTGACCATGAAGAAGTGCTTTCAGTTTTTTCGTATCTCCAGTAATGAGGCAAGAATAAAATAAAATAGACGATTCAAAAATTCAGTTTTTTTTCGAATATTTCGAAAACTAAAAGAGCCATCGCGGATTATTTTCACCATAATATTGACCAATGAAATTCCGCAACTTTACCCCAACTCAAAGTTCCTCGTATCTGTAACGGTTATCGAGATCCCAATGATGAGAGTCGAATCTGAATAACCCTGTATAAATCGTTAGTGGGCCAACGCAGGGCCGGCGTTTCGGTTACGGCAATGGGCCATCGTTGGCAGCCATCATCTAGCCACCATACACGTTTGTGGCCCGACTTTCAATCGTCATGTTTGCTGGATACCATATAATGTAATAGAGAGTACTAATGATAACAAATTCACAGTCAAAAAACGGACAAGTCATAAAATTTGTTCATCCACGATGATGAAAAGAACGTATTTGTTTTAGTTCGGATTATCATTTATTGTTTATTATCACCTCGTTGAAAATCAGGAATGACGAATGCAATGAATATTATTAGGTAACCAATAACGTAGTAAGTGAGCAAGATAAATTTTTTTTAGGTACGAAACGTTATTACTTAAAGTATGTAATATCAGTTGATTGCCTTTATTTTGGTAATAATTGATGGGGTATAATTTCTGTAACATATTTTCCAACAGTCTGAATTGCATGAAATAAATCCGGTTTCAGCCATTTTTAGGCACAAATAGATTTTCACCTCAACATTGAGATTGCGTAGAAGAGATCCAAAATGAAATTTATTGAGGAAGGAAATTTGTCTAGCATTACATTTTTATGAGGAACTTTTAGTAGTCGACAACAATCAATAATTAACTGAATCTGATATCGATACTGCAATCGATTTCTCCGTAGATATATACATATATACAAATATGGTCAGTAACTCATGCATATTGTATTGTATGTTTTTATTTTGATTGCAAATAAATGTTATTTCCATTATTCTCTCAGCTCTCAGCTGATCACGAAATTACATATGACCAACCTAGAAAAATTCAACGATGATTCTCTTTCAATGATGTGCATCAATCATGAGAAGAAGAAAAATTGCTCACAATGATATCCATTATTTTCAAAACACGAACAGTCACGTTTCTTCTGATTTTGAATACTACCTATTCAATATTTTATGAGCATGGATGGATAACCTTTCCTGGAGTTGGTATAAGTATATTTTCAGTTTTAACAATTGGTGTCTCCGAATTTGTTACATTGTTATCCAAAATCCTGAATATCATATCAATGCTCCTTCTTGTTGTCAAAAGTCACAGAAAGGTTTCCTGAAAGTTTATTCGACAAAATATTGGGAAATCGTTCTCCCTATTGGAGAAGTTCATATCAATTTTTTGAAAAAGACTGAATCATTGTCTGAACGCCTCAGATATTAACAAAATTAAAATATTCCCCTCTTCACCGATTCAAAATCTTACAAAAATTTAAATTTTTTTATGTTCTGGTTCTTACGAAAAGGTATATCTTTTAATGTTCAGAGAACATCGTGAGAACCAAGGTAAAGAAGGTAGGAGTTGGTGTTCTTCTTAAATTTCTGGAGATGGTATGCCTCGGGGAACACCTCCATAGGCAATGAGTTCCAAAGTCTCGATGTTCGTTGGATGAACGAGTGTTTGGAAAGGGACATCCTGCAGGTCTCTAAAGTGACCACGAAGGGGTGTGAAGACTGAACTTGGCGAGTTTATCTCGAAGAGACTGCTAATGTAGGAACGGTTGTTGATATTTCAGAAGAGCATCGCCCATGAAAATATTTATGAAATAGGGATAAATCGCCAACTTTTCTACGGTGTTCCAGAGAAGTGAGCGAGTTTGTAAGCGAGGCATCACCGACGAGACGAATTGCCCTTTTTTGAAATATGTTGAGAGATCGGCTTTTCTAGAAAAAGACATGCTGGTGTTTTGTTTGCATTGAATTCTACCAGGTTATTAGATCCCTACTCGAGAATTGTCCTTATTTATTTTGTAAACATTTCCTGCTCATTCATATCTGGTTTGACGGGCCGATATAGGGGAAGCGGTATGGAGGGTACTATCATCCGCGAAGCTGTGTATAGGACATGAAGTTGCTTTCAACAAATCGTTGATGTGAAGTAGAAATAGTGTTGGTGCTAAAATTGATCCCTGCGGAACACCAGCATTTATGAGTAGAGTATCAGATGAAACTCCATCGACTACATGGAGAGACCTGTTTGAGAGAAAACTAGCAAGCAGAGAACACAGCTGAGGGGGCAAACCATAAGATGGAAGCTTGGCGAGGAGTTCCTGGTGCCAAACTCGATCAAATGCCTTGGAAATATCTAATGCCACGGCCAAAGTTTCTCCATATTTTTCAATAGATAGCTGCCATAAATGTGAGACGTAAGCGAGCAGGTCACCAGTTGATCTGTGATGACGGAAGCCATATTGCCTATCGTAGACAATACCTGAGCGTTCCAGATATTTCATGTTGATGGCTTTTTCCATGACTTTTGAAATGATTGATAGCAGTGCGATAGGTCTGTAGGTGCTAGGTAAGGTCTTCTTGCCTTTTTTGACTACTGGTTGTAATCTTGCAATTTTCCAGTTGGACGGAAATACCCCCAAATTGTAAGAGTGGTCGAACAACTTGCAAATGACAAGGTAACTAGACAACGAGCAGAAAACAACTATTTTCCTGGCTTATTCCATGCAGACTATTGAATAATATCTACTCGCAGTATATGCAATATTGATACACAAACTGCGAATATTTCATTCCTCCTAACACGGGACAGTACAGGGTTGTATATATAATTCAATGTTATACATGGCATAAGACAGTAAAGTTGTTGTTTCCTTGTCTTTGTCTGCCTTGTCATTTTCTATTCAATTTCGAATTAGTAAATACTTAAATTTCAATCTTGAAATCATCCTTTCGTCAAAATGCAATTGGTGGCCTACCTTATTGCAGTCAAATTCGATCGTGTACAGGGTGGACCAAATTCGAGGCGTAAGATGATTATATCGTGAACCGTAAGATTTACAGGGTCAATCAACTTGAGGCACAGCTGCGTATTACTGGGCTCAAAAAATGCCGTCTATACATGGGAGAAATGCCGATTACTTATGGAGATATCAGTAAAAAACTGAAATTTCGTGAAATTTTTTTTCCACCTCATTTGAAGAGGAAGGCAATTCGAAACGAATGTCAGTTCTTCCTTGCCACTTTTTTCTTACTACAAGATAACGTTGTCACATTTGAGAAGTTGCGTTTTCGGGCCATCATAAATTTTTTTCAAATACGGCTCTGTACTTCTAATTTTGTATTTAGAAATTTCTCCGATGATGAGATGGCATTTTAATGGATACACCAATACGCAATATTATTGACTGTACTTAAATATATATATGAACTTTGGTTGTATCTGAAATAATTTCATTTCATTTTGAAATCATATCGTTTTTATCGAGAAATCTTATATATCATTTGAAATTCCAAATTGCTTTCGCACACCTTGTTCATTTATATTCAACTATTTCTCCATTTACATAATTGCATACAATCTACATGAAAATTGAAAAAAACTCGCTCGAAATGAAATATTACGATGAATATAAAAATTAGCAATGGATTCAACATAAACGCATTCAATATTCAACTAATTTTTTCGAGTTCAACCAAGATACTATGATACTATTTTTTTCATAATTATGCTTCTCCCTGTATATCGTATTCGCATCACAAAATTTGATTAGTTTGAGTTATTCAAGACTTAACGTCAAGCCCATATACTACTTTGTGAATTCAAGATTCTCACGATTCAATATACCAATGAAAAACGAAATCAAACAATATTTGTTTATATCTTTTCATGTTGACAAAATCGTTTAGTGGGTACTTGGTTATGGAAAACACTAGTCGTTTGAAAAGTTAATTCGTTTGTTCTTTTTTTTATTGTTCGATGATAATAATTGTGAGGGAATTGTGTCAAAGATATTGCATAATAATTGACGTACGGAAGTTCGTGTGGAGATATTTGTATAGGTGACAAATTTGTGAGTTGAAACAAAAATTTTATGTGAAAATTCAAAAACGCAGGTAAGATCATGATTGTGACCATTTCTATATAGTATGGATATTAACCAGTGTCGTACTATATTGTTTTGAAAGTGCTTGAAAACTGTTTTTCCGCCAACTTAGTTGCGAAGCAACCTCCAAAAGTCAAGACTTGTATGAGTTACTTTCTTTACGGTTTCAAAATTAACATTGAAAATTATCATTTATATCTATATAGAGATTTCACTCGCTCACTAGTATCAAATATTGCAGTTTTAATAATAAAAAAAACTGTATTTTTTTATCATAAAACTACTATTGTGATAAGGATAAAGTTTTGATCGATCCTAAATCATGTACAGGGTATCCCACTTAAATTTGTCCCTCTATTCGTAATTCTCAACATATTTTGGTCATCCAAAAACTCTTCTGGGATATTTTTTCACGAATTTTTTGATCTGAGCTCACTTTTTCCTTACATCAACAAAATACAGGGTGACTCGGAATTTTTTTTTTAAATGCGATAACTATATTTTTATCCATAATTCGATGGAGACCGTCAATCTGAATTGGTAAATGTATATTATCCACATATTATTCTCAAATAAAAAATAGGAAACAACCTCAGAACATAAAAAAATTCTTGAGCCTCCCTGTATTTGGTTGATACTGAGGAAAGTGAGCTCAGATTCAAAAAATTCGTAAAAAATTATTCCAGAAAAGTTTTTGAATCACGAGACTGTGTTGAGGATTATGAAGGGTGGTGACACCTTTGTGGGACACCTTGTACGTTAATAAAATCAATACAGAATTGAAGCTTCTGCCGCTTTTGGTTTGACCATCAAATTAAATCACTCTGTGAATATTTTATTGCTCGGATAATCCCAAACACGTTTCACGTATATTGTCATTTTTATTTTCGAATTTTATGGTTGACCCAAGTTGACTTTCTGGTAAATTATTGCTATCGACAATGCATTGTAATTCACGGTCGATCATAGGTTAGATCAGGAAAACTAGACATTATGTAGGATTATTCTGATTATTTCATTCATGCTAAAATACACGTTTTTGATTGGTTGAAATGATTGTGTTGATAAGCAATAACACCATGTTTTCGATTTTGTATTTCGATCGGCTCCTGATTGGCTATTGGATACCTACATGCTGTGTTTTCGTTTCTGTATTTCGCTTTCTGATTCGTAGGCAGTACGGTAGTTTAATTAAACAACGACTTACCAGTTGCAATCTGTCATATTATTTTCCGATTCCCTGGTAAATAAATGAATGCCACTACACCAAATTTCCGTCTGAACCATGATAAACACTTCATTTTCCACAAATTTTAGACAATTTCAACATTAATAGAATTAGAATATTAATCTAATGTAACCTAACCACACAAATTGTGACATTTGTGACAACAATCATAATGAATTTAGCTCAGTAGTACCTAGTGCATAGGTAATCTTGCCTACATCATACAATGGCATAAATGTATTGTTGGTTACATAACGAATCTTGTTGTGTCGGACTACAATGCATAATCGAAATAACTAATTCCATAAACTGTACGTTCAAAATAGGAAATCATCAAAATGGCTTTGATTTTTTTTCATGAAATAATCTGAACAAATACAACTCGTGTTATTGATGATCATCGAAAATTCCTTCTCTGTTTCGAAACAAATCATGTTGCTTTGGGAAACCACACTCGCGCTGTGCGCTCGTGTAGTTTCCAAGCAACATGATTTGTTTTTCAAAATCGAAGGAATTTGTGTTTCGATAATCATCAATACACTTGTTGTATTACATGCGATAATTTCATAAATTTATTTTCAACCAAATAAAAGGCTCCATTTTGTATACGTTGCTTATAGCAACGGGCGATTACCGTGATTATTTCATTCATGCTAAAATACACGTTTTTGATTGGTTGAAATGATTGTGTGCAATAACACAATGTTTTCGATTTTGTATTTCTGCTCCTGATTGGCTATTGGATACATACATGCTGTGTTTTCGTTTCTGTATTTAGCTTTCTGATTCGTAGGCAGTAGGGTAGTTTAATTAAACAACGACTTACCAGTTGCAATCTGTCATATTATTTTTCGATTCCCTGGTAAATAAATGAATGCCACTACACCAAATTTTCGTCTGAACCATGATAAACACACACTATTAATATGTATCCACTCCATTTTCAACAAATTATGGATAATTTCAGCAAGATTAATCTAATGTAACCTAACCACACAAATTCTGACAACAATCAAAATGAATTTAGCTCAGTATGGCTCAGTAGTACCTAGTGCATAGGTAATCTTGCCTACATTATACAACGGCGTAAATGTATTGTTGGTTGCATAACGATGTGTCGAACTACCATGCATCATCAAAATAACTAATTCCATAAACTGTACGTTTTATATTAACAATAAATAGGAAATCATCAAAATGGCTTTGATTTTTTAGCGCTGTGCGCTCGTGTAGTTTCCAAGCAACATGATTTGTTTCTCAAAATCCTAGGAATTTGTGTTTCGATAATCATCAATACACTTGTTGTATTACATGCGATTATTTCATTCATGCTAATATACACGTTTTTGATTGGTTGAAATGATTGTGTGCAATAATACCATGTTTTCTATTTTGTATTTCTGCTCCTGATTGGCTATTGGATACCTACATGCTGTGTTTTCGTTTCTGTATTTCGCTTTCTGATTCGTAGGCAGTATAGGGTAGTTTAATTAAACAACGACTTACTAGTTGCAATCTGTCATAGTATTTTCCGATTCCCTGGTAAATAAATGAATGCCACTACACCAAATTTTCGTCGGAACCATGATAAACACACACTATTAATTTTGTTGGTTCCTATTGACGGAATTAATAAGTGATAATTTTTCTTTAAAAAATGAAGCGCCCTATATTTATTGACAAACGTCACTCAGAATAAAATCTGGGTAGACATGTGATATTAGATGTTATGACTGAAAACGGATTACTGTTTTGAATGTTCCTGAAATATTAGTAATTAACATAAGTTACTATCTACAGTATCTACGCAGAATAGGTCGTATAGGGTTCATCTTCTCATCATATTAACAGCAACTCCAATTTATGAAATTTTCTTACCGAACCTCCCACGCAGCAGAATTAATTTCCTATAATTCTGCTGCTTAGGGAGATTTCAAGTGATAACATAACATCATTGCTCTCGATTGATGCATAAACATTCACTAACATGCCATTTTCGCAGCTCATCAACAAGCCTCCAAATTTTTTGCTCAGCCTATTCGGAGTAAATTTGAATTCAGAAAGATATCATGTGAAATCTAGAGCTCTAGGATATATTTATGAATTTTTTATACTTGAATAGGCCTAAGCGTAAAATGTAGTGTAAAAAAACAAAATATTCGTTTTTTGAAAAACTGATGATTTGACCTCAATTCTTCTTTACTGGAGACATGATGTGTTTCATCACCCAAGTACCTAAGTTATTAGCTGTCCTTTGGAGTTAAATCTAGTCAATTTCATTTGCAAAGATCAACCGTCCTCATGCGTTTTCTGTTTGTTGTGGTTGATCAGAAAAACGTAATGAAGCACAGTTTTACCTATGTTAAAACGTCACCTCGACTCATATTTCGCTACGTATGTTATGATCTTCATGAAAATATTACACTATTATCTATGTTTGATTTCATTGCAGTGATGATTTCATCAATGCTTACATTATGAATCTGTATTTCAAATCCTTCGATGAAACCTACTCCATCATTTTTTATTTCGTGTTATTCGAACAGAAAAATGTTATTGCTGAAATTGAAGATTTATTGAAAAACATTGCAGTAATGATCTCATGTTATGAAAAAAATTTGGGAAGACGTTTTTTTCAATCACGCTCTACAAGATCAGCTTTTTGGATTCAAAAATTTCGTAAAATAGCCCCAAACTTGAATTCGACTAGTGGTACTTTTTGACAACCATGACGTGAACTCCATGTCGGGGATCATCATTGATCTTACTGCTTACGCTAGATCCGGTATCCAGGTTATTTGTTTTGTAGGTCCGGGAGGGTTCGAAAGTACTAAGCCATTGATTGGTCGTTTTCAAATTTTGACGACCCGCGTTAGTTTGACACAAATTTAAAATTCCGACAAATGTCAAGTATTGTAATCTTCAGCGAATTCCGGTGTCGATCGGGTCTGATTCACATAGTTTTGAGTGTTTTTATGTGAACAATTAGATTGCAATGCCGAAATCCTGTATGATTTGCAGTAACAAATTTGTAAAGGGTTCTGCCAGATCTTTTCATAGGTATGTACTTATATCATAGTATTTGTATTCCATAAACCATAGGCGTACTGTTGGGTAGGACAGGACGTAAGAATAGAAACTAAAAATACATTATGAATACTTTATATTCGATAGATTTGAATTACTTATTTGGATATCCAGAATCTTTGTCCAGACCCTTCGGCAATCTTAAGTTCTTCTTGAATGAATTATTGCCATTTCTGTCAATTTGTTCACCGATTGCATGATGATACAGCCGTATATACATAATAGGTATGTGATATAAATGATTTCATTTTATAGGTTTCCCAAAAATATCGATATTGGTGCAATGTTTTGGGTATTATTGGAAATATACCTTTCTATGGAGTTTTGTGCTCTGATGATCATTTTTCTCCAGAAAGTATCAGAATTTCACCAGCTGGCAAGAAATCATGCACTAGTGGAACTTTACCAATTTTATTGATGTTTCAGTATTGCAGCCAAAGAATATTGAGAGGTAATAACTTGTCTTCAATTCTTTCACAAGTAACACATATTTGATAATATACTTTTTCTTTTTGTTGAGGATATCAACCATTGAGTCATTGGTTACTTGACAAGGAGAACTACGTGGAGAATATGCCATTGGAATATGGATTTGGAAAGCAAATCAAGAGATAGGTACATTTGAAGATAAATTATATTCGCTATAGTGATTCATTGGGGGGTTATCGAATCTACTCCACCGGCCGCCATCTTACTCCAAATGATTCTCCTGATCATCATCAACCTTAACAGCTTTAGAAACTGAGAGGGAATACCGAAAGCTATTTACAGGGTATATATGGAAGTATTTCTGTGTGTTATTATACTTATTCTATTCTATTTCATTCTCTGATTGAGAATAAAAACATCTACTCTGAAAATCCAGTTCATCACATCAAGAGGAAAAAATACATAGATATATATTAGAATATCAGAATGATATTACCAGAATTGATGTAAATGAATTGTTTTATAATAATCAGATATGCCTAATAATAATAAACAATGTTCATCAGCAAGGTTTTCATTATTTAATCACCTCAATCTGTACAAAGTACAATTCGATATCTACCTACCCCTATTTACCTACTGTTCATTTTTTTTGTAACCAATGAAGTCAAATCATTCAATAGAAAATGAAGAATTGAATATGTTTTGTACCCTTCAAAATATCTCAACTGTACGCTACTGTATCATAGTACTTTCTTGCCCTTCACCCCCTCTCATCAATACCCCTCTGATACCAAACAAATACTACATGATGCCGGATCTAGCGTAAGCAGAAAGATCTATGGGGATCACTATTGAAACACAGTCAGTCACATCGTGTTTCGATTGTTTGAAATTATGTTTTTCGTGAAAAGGAATTGGCTGAAACTATAATTATTATAGTCTTGTAAGTAACCGCGTCAACCGGGTCACTGTTAGATTTTAGAAGTGCCTATATTTGTTTTCCTATATTTTATATTATTTATGCATTCTATGACGCAGCAGAATTAATTCCCTATAATTTTTTTCTCGGTTTCACTCATGTTTTTGTTGTTAGAAAATTATCCCGAGTCGAAGACGAGGGAAAAAAATTATCGGTAATAATTCTGCTGCTAGGAAGATTACAAGTGAACATTTTTTGCTCAAGCAAGTAGAAATTCAATGAAATCAGTTTGTGGTCATCTGATCATCTGATTGAACACAACCAATCAAATTAACTTTATACTGAAAACAGCCCATTGGCTGTGGATTCCTACAATTCGATTATGACATTTCAAATATTCAATATTTCAAAATGTCACGATTTGTCACGAATCAAATATACCAAAGTACAGTAAAACATTTTTATGGAAAGCGTTTATGGACTATTGTAATGTCGGAAAGTATGAATCAGCAAAAAAATTTCTATCCGAATAACCCTCAAACATTGAAAATGCTTAAAAATGTTATAGGCAATAACAGTTTTCAAGCAATAAGCTTTCAAAATCTGTTTTAAAATTTTCTCGAACAATGATCAATAATGTCCTTGGGTTATTACTACTGAAAATCTCACACCGAACATTTCCGACCAATTAAAAGCCTATATTCCGTATTGTTACCATAGCTACTAGAAAATTCACCAGAAATTTTTCTCTCCTCCTTGGAGTAAGAAGCATGAAATTAATCTGGAAGTTATTTGACCTTTATTGGTAATGTGGCATTCACCTTCGATCATATAACATACTAGATGAATAACGCGCAATCCCTACCACAGTAGTTGTTTGAAGCCAACATCTAAATCAGTTACTATTAGGGTTACCTCATTCTTAAACAAGAATAGCAACAACAAAATCCCTCAGTACCATTCTAGAATAGTAGAATTTGAATAAATTGACTTACTAACAAAATTATCATATCAATTCTTCCTAAAAGTTGATGAACAATCTGAAATCAAAATTTTCGAACATGAAGAATATAACAATATAAATTACCAAAAATTGTTTCGCATATTAGGGTGCGTGAATAATATTCATAGAACGAATGATAAGACACTGAGTAACTCACCAATGGAATCTTGTGTTCTGGTCACCACTTTCAAATCATCTCTTGAACATTTAACAGCGTTTCACCATCCTTTAAATTCGATTTGAACAGAATGAGCAAGTTTTTTAAGTAAAATCCTGTTCAAATTTTCACACAAAACTGGAAATATGCTGTCTAATGAACCATCAAATAACAATTGATTTGAAAACGAGACGTTTCGCGCTGTCACTGTCAGCGTTCGGTCGATTATCGGTTAAACGAAATTAGCGGCGTTGGCGCATTCACCAAAAATGCCGCAATCTCCAGAAATACGAGCTATCTTAAACCACTTATATGACGAACATTGAATACATAGCTTTCGATAAACTCATATGACTCATATAAGTACCAACAAAAGGATATATATATATATTTGGGAACCTTGAAAAAATCTGGTCATGGGATGTTACGATGTGGGGGAAAAACATATCAATATGAATTTCATGTTGGCTTCAGACAATTTGGGGTGTTACTATTCTAGAGGGTTGGTTGTTCAGAGGCATTCACATTCAAATTAAGTATATCTCAGGTTACAAGCCCCATTTCGTTGTAAAATTTTCTTACCGAATACCACTATAGAATCAATTAAACACAGAAAATTTCATCTCGAACACGAATTTCACTTTTGGTCAGAGAGGTAGGTACAGCACCCAACTCATTTAAGTATATAGTGTTTTTAACCGCCAACCCTCGAAGTCTCATTGAGATTTGTATGAGTTAGGAAGACAGAGACCTTAGCTTTTTAAGTGTCATCCGAAGCACTACTCGGGTGGTTATATCGTTGATGAGAGTCGGAAGGATTGAAATCTATCTCCTCCTGCTAAACGATGCTACAGAAATAAATAAAATTTCCAGTAGCCCCACCGGGATTCGAACCCGGACCCTCTGGGCCCAAAGGCCAGCGCCTCAACGCACTCGAATCAACCCAGTTTTGCTCTACTTAGGTAGTTAATTAATTTGAAGTATAAATACCAGCAAGCCTTTATGATATTTCCAATGTGTCACCTTATAAATACTATCGTATTTCTAGATTCTGTATTATTTCCTAATTAATTTTCAGTTCATTACTGCGGCATTTTAATTATAAGAAAGCTGAAATTTCAGTCGGTCCAGTTCCATATAAAGAAGTTTATTCTGCGTTTATACAAGCTCTTAAAATTTTGCGATTTTACCGCTAGATTCAAAAATTGCGAAAAGTAAAATTTTCAATAAAATATGGAAAATTCTGAAAGATATTTCGTTGAAAACTTACTTAAATATGAAAATATTTTTGTCGATTTTTCAACTTTTTTTTGACATCATATAAAAAATATTCGAACCATTGAAGCCATTGAAGCCAAGTATAAACGATGATATATTGGTAAAAAAACTACTATTACTCAACTGTCGTTGAAATCGTTGAAAACCTACTTGAATATAGAAACACTTTCCTCGTTCCCTCAACTTCCTTTTTTTTCTGACATCATATAAATCATTTTTGAACCGTTCATGAAATACTGGTTAAAAATAATGTGGATGTATTACGTTGACAAAATGCTTTCAACTATCCATTCGAAACGTCTATTCAACTGTTTATTTTGCTACGTAATTTCATCGTAAGTGTATTTACTGGGCTAGGTTTCCCGCACCTTACTTCCTCAGACTGGGAGTGCTCAAAAAACTATGTTTTCAAGAAGCGACCCGCAAATTTTCTTGAGTTAAAAGCACGAACAAAACTTGTGGAGAGTTTCACTTGGATTCGAGTTGCAAATAGTGAAAGATCAAAATTTTAAGCAACAAAGAGGTATTAGATATGTAGATTGTAGGGGGGTCGTTAAGGCTGTGCAGCCTCTCAAGCACCTCAGCCTATTAGATCTTTTGAGCATAACTCTTAATCTTAGGCCTGGGATTCCGAGACTTCGTGCAAAGTTTATCAGTTTCTTTGGAGCTGAGTTTCTTCAGAGGGCTCTAAGAAGGCCCCTTCCAGGAACTAGAGCCTTTTGCAGAAGAGCGTGGTGCATCCCCAATGCAGTATCAGCGAAGTTCTCGTAGTTGCGGCAACTATCACTCTCTGTTTTACCCATCTTTTTGGGGCGATAGCTCAGAGGGCAGTGTTCAGTGAGGAGTCCCGTCATCAGCTCAATTATTTTTTCTTCCGAGAAAGGTTCACTAGCCCTTTTGCTTGTGTTTGCCCTGGCACTTTATTCCAGTGAGATTTCATTTCATCAGCCTCCCAGCATCTGGGCAGAGAAATTGTGTATTTGCTCCTACTTTGGCAAGGCAGTCTGCATTGTCTCTAACTCTTTTGTGATTTAGAACCCACATAAAAATGACCTGGTTGTTCGCTGCCAGTTGCCTCAGGGATTGTTTACAGTCCCAAGTCAGATTAGACTAACAAGTGTATGACTTCACAGCTTTAATTGCTGCTTATTAGTCAATAATATAGATAGGATATAGATGCTCTTCGGGTGTACCTTCCGAGGCACTCCTGGGCACATATACATATAGCATGTACTTCTGCTTGAAAGATAGTTGGAGTGTCACCAAGGGGTTTTTAGAGCCTGAAATTTGGCCCTGTAATGCCCACTCCAGCTCTCTCATCCATCTTGTATCTACACTGATGCATATATTCCTAGTTGATCATCTCGCAGTCATACCTAACTGGCATGATATCTGTCGGCGTGAACATATATTCTAGGGAAATATTTTCCAAAATCGTCAAATGCCCGATCCGATTTACTGGTTTGAGATTTATTATCTGGCTCAGTCTGAAGGCACTGATTGCTGCTTCTTTCATTACACACAGGTGCAATGGTGGAAGGTTCAGCATCACCTCTAAGGCTGCAGTGGTTCATACGTGAATATTGCCTCTGTGATTTCCAGACAAGCTAGCCGCTGCACTTTCTGCAGCCAAAATTTGTTGCATTTTTGGCCACAATATCAATGAAAAATTGGTTTGGCATGACCAGTAGATCATTTTTGGTTTCTTGCAAAAGACTCTGCGGCATGTCCAGCTCGCCACTAAAGGCCTGGAAAGGATGTGGTTGAGTTGGCTGCTCCATATCAGTTTTTTGTTTTGCATACCTAAATATTTACCTTCTTTAGAAAATGTGAGCAGGATTCCATTCAGAATTGGCGCTTTAAGTTTCCATACTTTCACCTTTAATTAGATATGAATGGTAGTATTGTTTTCCTATCAACCTTGCCTGTATTATGTTTTCTTTTGTAACAAATGTTCAATTTTGCTTTTTTTTCAGTTATCATGAACAAGAAGAAATACAAATATGACCGCATCAAGCCAAACGTCGACGTCGTTTTACCGACCATAGTAGTTGAAGCACCTCCTGGCGATCTTTTGCATGAAGAAGATAGCGAAACCAACTTGACAGAGATGAAAAATGACCATTCGGGAATGAACGAGAAGGACAGAGATGTGGAGACAGAGATGGGGATACGAAAAGAGTGCTTGGGAAGAAGGAACAGTGTGTCTCTCCCAAATTTGGACGAACTCAAGGTTTTTTCTTCTGACGCAGGCGTGAGTTTTTTGCGTTATTTTTATTCAGTTGTGTTTGTGGAGATGAACCAAGTGTACAAAAAAATATTCAGGACTAGGCCCATCTTGCTGAGAGTAAATTTCACTGATCTACCTAAAATTTAAACAAGAGATAAACTATGTAAGAGGATTTCTGAACAATATTAGATAATATTTTTGGGACCATTTGCTGGAAGTTATTTTCTACTTTTCTATCAGGACTTTACTGGCTCCAGAAGTAATTTTTCCTTTTGAAAATACCTACACTTCCTACAAAATGCATCATGCATCATGTTCAAGTGAAAATCACAAAACGGAACTCGCCCACAATGCTTTAATTTTTTATTAAAAACAATTTTTAGTGTTTTCCAAATCATCCATCTTGTTTTTATGTTTATTGAAATTGTATAAACAAGGCGAATTTAGTTTTTGTTAACGAATGTGATCTTAGGGTCAAGATGAAGATTATGATGGTCAATCAATCAACGATGCTGATAAAAATGATATAATCGAAGACGACGGGATCGACAGTATCAGGTAAGATGTACGATTTTATATTTATGACGGCTTATCAATGAAAATCAGTGATTATACGAATATGTCAATGATAGTGAGATACTAATATAATACCGGATTAAACTACTAGACTCACTAGCTATAGCCCACAACGTGACTGAAATAAACGCGTCATCAAAAATAGTGAATAATAATCATTTCCTAAAAAAAATCCAAGAAATAAATGTGGATATTCCGATTTCGATTGTAGCGACATCATAGCAATATTTTAACGCATTGCCAATGTTGGCTTCAATACCATTTGGCAGTTACTTCAACTGTCAATGGCCAGTCACTAACTTCAACCGACAGATTTTTTACTCTCAATAAAATGAATATTTTATAGGCTTGTTGTTTTATGATGAATACTGTCATCAAACCGAGAACTCTTGAAGTGAGTTAATCATCCAACTTATCACCACATGGATGACAATCATCAATATCATGATCTAATTCGTAGCCAAAAATATTAACAAATCTGTCCTCCGAAATCGAGATTCACTTATGGTTAGTTATAGCTTTTGAAAAAAATGAATGGAGCAAATTTCGAAGAAGAAGAAATAAGCCCGACATAACAGAAAGAAGCATTTCTGGTGGATCGAAGTTTGATTAAATGTCAATATATTTGGTATCAGTAATCTAGTCAATGATAGTCACTGTTATTCTTAGTATCTGAAATTCTTTCTATATACTTGTCTTGTCTTCAATTATCTTTTCTTTCGTTGATCACTTTTCCAAAGGTTTTATTTCAAAAATATCAAATCGACAATCTCTATCAACAACTTCAAATTACCTAGCAAAATACAATTCCAAAAATATACAATTTGTTTAACTTTATCTCAGAGTAACATTACGAAGTAACAGTCACAATTTTATGAACATCCTCATCAGAGATGCGTTAAATGAAAAAATAAAAATGAGGTTAGTGACGTTGAAATTGTGTAGCCTAGCACAAGGCAAGATAAATATAAATCCAGCATTGGATATATCAAAGCCAAATGACGTTGAGCAGTGATAAGGTTGACGATATTTTTCCATGTTTAGCTGTTTGAATTTGGATTAAGGATAATAACTCCTCGATAATTTCATTCAAATATGGGTTATTGAGGGCGAATAGAATTTAATTAATCTCCATTTGTGCCTTGCATGCAATAGGAGAGAATATCCGATTCATATCATGTTTGAATATGTTTCACAGGCACTGAAAAATTTGCTTCTCTCGACACTGCTTTTTTTCTGAATCCAACACTATTATCACAATTTGATAACCGAGTATCATATTGTAGATTAATTTTGTAAAATACTCCACTTATAAAATGAACATTATTGACATCAATGTTAGTCGAGTTAGCTATGGAAAACAAAGTAACAATAAATATAACTTCACGAAAAGACTAATGATAATAATAATGAATGTTTTTATTGGAAGGTTATATACTCAGCACAGATAACCTGACAAAAGGCAAGATTCAATCTCCATAGGATATAGGGTGTCCTAATAATTGGTTCACTTGAAGAAAAACATTCTCTTTCATATATATGTTTCGAATTTCAGTGGCTCAAAATTAGTTTATCTGATTTTGATGTGATTGGAATCTAAGATGCAAACAGACAGTATGTCTTGCAAGGAAACGATCGTTTTTATTTTCAAGCAAACTGTTCCGAATCCAAACAAACCTACAGAACATTTTCAAAACAAATGAAGAATATCTCGGTAACTGTTTCAGTTCGGCTGTTCCAAATCGAAATTCAATACTCTACCTGAAAACATGGATTTGAAATAGAAGTAGACGTTATCGTCGACCTTGTTGAATGGATTATACAGAGTAATGCAAATCGGAAATTGTAAACCATGATAACATTTTTCAGATTCATTAAGCTTGGCAAATTTCCCATCGCAGTTTGTACGAATTCAAGTATATTAACTTCATCAAACACTTAATATAAATCAACAACAAACTTGTGAAAGAATTAACGTTTTTGTAGGTAATTCAGGATAACTATCAGATATATCATAATTACTTCAATAATTTTTGTCATTAAATTGCCAATATCATCTGTCATTCAACCAGCCTTCGACCGAGTTTGGCATATAAAGACCTTCTGTCGTTTACTGAAGAGCTTTCTTCTGAAAAAGTCACTCCATGTGATCATTGATGACGTATCATCCTATACACACATAAAAAGAATTACTTGATTTGATTTGATATGCTTTGATTCAAGAGTATGGCTTGTTTATATATACCTACTGGAATAAATGTCTGCTCAATTCAAGACCAACTAAATACACTCATACCAATGTTATAGATTTCTTGAATCGTAAATGAATGGAGTTCTTCGTGAGAATAATACAATATTTCAGATTGAGAACACAATATATTCAAATCAAGACAATCATAATCTCTCAATGACTCGCATTTTTCTTGAACAAAAAGAATCAGATTTTCAGTTTTAGCTGTAGATTGTTTTGTATCAAGAATTTTATCAAATTAGAGGAATTATATCGATTTCTTGAAATGAGAATCATCCTCAACTTCCGTTCTCTTATTGGGGCTCTCATCAATCACATCATCACTTGCAGACCTTCTTCTTGACAACCTTATCCCCTATTCGTAGAGATTATTTCTGAACATGTCCACCAGTTTACCTAGCAATAAAGTTGTATTCCTCTGGTTTCAAACGACTGAAAAATATAAAATATATCATTCACAACTCCATGTAGGTACAATGTGAGAGATAATCTGACTCAGCACAATGTATGGTTATTATATTTCTTCAAATCTGGGTTCATATTCTTACTACTGAATTCATTTTCCTTGGATCGAAATTTGGTAAAAAAATGTAAAAATATGTTAGGTATAATATGCAATATCAAAATACCTAAGATGTCTACAAGTTCAAGAAGCTCTTTTCCACTGTTCATTCAGTGTTTGGACAAATTTAAACGTTCATCTGCACGTACCTAACCCCAATTTTCACTCACTATGCCGATCCTAGTTATTCAAGTTTTTCACGAATTATCAGTTTTCGAGATGATATAGCTACGTTAATTGATTGGATACACAATAATACCTACCCAAGAATGAACGTCGATAAGATATAGGCATGTAACTTACCTCTAAAAGTGGTAATTATATCCTCAGATATCTCCTAAGACCCTAGTTTTTCTTTCATGGTAAGCCAATATTCCTATGCCAAAAAAATAGGTTGAACTTGTTGAACAATGATGAATGCACGACAAGAGCACCGAAACAACACACTCCCACCGTTTGGCAACATTCTCGGCTCGAAGGGATCGCAATTATATTCAAGAAAATGTTATGGTCAATCCAAATAAACTTTCTCAGAGATTCACTTATTCAGAGATTAAATGTTGAATGTTATTTTGAAAGAAGACATTCCGTGATATATTTTTCAAGAACTTAATTATTTTTTCTGGATACTTTGAATTTCTTGAATTGAGAACATTTTGTTATACCAAATGAATATTCAAGTGAAATAATTTTCTACAATTGACATATTCAATAAATTCATTTCAAATAAATTATTTCAGAAGAAGAATGCGCTTTTTCAAAACAAGAATTGGACGTTGAACAAATATATCGTTTTCATTTAAGAATTTGTTTTTATGTGTGTAGGATGACTATAAACGCCGGTGTTCCACAAGGATCTGTTTTGGTACCGACTTTGTTCCTGCTACACATCTGCGACCTGTTAGATGTTTCCTCCTGTCCTATCCACTGCTTTGCGGTTGACAGTGCACTCCATGTGTGATGTTCGCCGATGACACATCATTTATACATTCGAATCCAGATATGAGTTCATTGTTAGATCAGTCTTAACAAGTTGAAGAAAAAGCTGAGGCATGGTTCGTATCCCATAACTTGTAACTCAATGACGACAAGTCACAGAGATTATTCATCACTACTCGTCAGATTCAACAAGAAGAGCAAAATGTTAAGATACTCGGAATTACTTTGGATCACAAACTAAACTGGAATGCTCATATAGAGTCATTAAAACTCAAACTGTCAAGTATACTGTTCCTACTACGTCAGCTCAGATATATTTCGAATTTTGATGCTCTAAAAACAGTGTATTATTCTCTCTTTCAATCACATATGTGTTACGGCATTCTACTGTGGGGTAATTGCTCTGCCGCAAGTAGTATTTCCATTCAACAGAAAAAAGCTATCAGAATAATAGGTAGTGCAGGTTATAGAGATTCTTGCCGAACCTTGTTCGGTAAATTTAAAATTATGACTCTTCCGTCCTTATATTTATAATTTACTCATGGAAATCCACAAAATCTCATCAACTCTCACCATACAAGCTGACATTCACCATCACAACACTAGGAATGCCAACAATATAAGGATTCCTAGGTATAGGCTTTCTGCATCCCAGAGAAATTCTTTAAACTTCAGCCTCTATAATGCATTACCGGTTGATATTAAATTGCTCGATATGAAGAAGTTCAAACAAACGATGAAATCGTTTTTCTCAAATAATAGTTTTTACTCTATTAATGAATACTCGGAACAAATTTCACGACTGCACTCTGTGTTCGAGAACAGACCCACCGATATTTGATTTTATTATTTTTCATGTATATGAGTTGTTGTTTATTTGTTGTTCTTATTTTTTTACCTGTTTATATATGTCAATATCAACATAACGCAAATGACCTGCTATAAATATGCGATTGTATATGAAATAGTCAAATAAACCATCTATCTATCTATCCATACTGCTTTCTCATCTAGAGCCCCTGTTTCATCTAGGAAAGTCATGTCTATCATTCCACCACACTCACTTCGTAGAGAGGTTTTTACTCATAAGCTCCAAGAAAATTCAATAGCCATATTTCTTTCCCAATATATTTCTATTGACTTGCACGATGTTCTTTTACGAGGATTATAAATGTTCCTCTTATGCAAACAGAGATAAAAAAAAGGTTCAGACCCCAGATGTCGCAAAATACTTAACTCTGCCTACATTATAGGATGAGATTTAGATTTGAACAAGGTAAGGTAAGTGATGGGCACTACACTTTTTTGTTCATTTATTGTGTTTATATCTAAATATTTTCCTTTTGTTTTGTTCTTGACCTTCTACTTTTGTAAACCTAGATTGTGGGGGGTCGTTAAGGCTGTGCAGCCTCTCAAGCACCTCGAGCTATTAGATATTTCATTTCTGACAGTGACATTATAAGCTTATATCGTCATAGTTACGATATCTATAATGAGGGTCATAACACCCTTGGGATATTAAGGTTCAAAAACTCCCTCTTACTTTTTACAGGTGAAAATGATACAAGAAATGCTTATAAACGTTTATATGTAATGAAAACTGAAAACTAAGACATATTTTCCTTATTCACGTCATTACAAATAATAAATGTACAATTTTCAAATGTTCCCTGAAAATTACTTCCGCCGCTGGAAACAATTTCTTCTTTTTTATGGGTGATGCTGTTGCTGTTCACTACAGTCGAGGTGCCTGCCTCTTCTGATGGCAAAGTAGACAGCATACGCGCCGTTTTATTTCTCAATTCAATACTGTCCTCCAGATACCCCTCTGCCACCGTGGAACTTCTCCAACCTCCGTGTCTTTTTAAGTTTGTCATAGTTGCTCCTGCATTGGCTAGGGCAGTAGCAGAAGTGCGACGAAGGCAATGTCCCGTATAGGTTAGTGGGTTTGGCAATCCTAAATACATTGCGATTTTGCTGGGAATTTTGCCAAACATATTCTTTCCAATTGGCTGAGTTGAACATTCATTTTGTCGGAAGCTCAAAAAAAATCGTTTTGTACCTTCAGGGCGCAAGGACATGTAAAGTCTCAATAAAGGCAAATCAGAGAACTCTTTTTCATCCACAACTGTAAATTTCTTCGATACACCAGTTATACTTTCCGGTACGTTCACTACCATAACAGTATCCCGGTCCTCTATATCTGCTATACTCATATTTAGAAGTTCCTGAGTTCTGCATCCTCCAAAATAACCCATAATTAGAACAACCTATAACAAATAAAACGAAATAAACGAACGAAAAAGAAAATTATGAGAAAAAAAGTACCTTATGCAATTAATGAATTTCATTAGGGGCGTCCTGTAGAAATTTGATGACATCTTTAGGAGATAAGACAGCAGACTTTTTCGGCTTATACCCCTTACTTTTCCGTTTCAAAAAAGCCTCTGGTAATTTTGCACTTATCATGCGATCTATATTTTGATGGAAATTTTTGTTGGAACTTACGTATTTTGACCTGAAAAACACGAATTTCATAATATTATCGTGAACATATCTCTAGTTTTCAAGATAATCGATGTCAAAGTTCGAAATTTCACCTTCTTTGTATGGCAATTTTTGGGCAAGTATTGTATTTTCTTAGATCCCAGGACATATAACATGCATTTACCATGGTTAATTATTATTTTTGTGTAAGAAAAACATCACAAATATGTAATTTTTCCTTATTTTTCCTATTATTTCTTAAACTAGGCTACATAAACAACGGCCATTTTGAAAACATCAATGCGAATCTTGAGCGAATAAAGGTGGATTCACAGCTGCCTTATAGCAACACCAGTCAGTGATAAGTGTTCTCTCTCTTCAATACATGTCAAAAAGAAAGATGGTTATCAGTTAAAGAAGGTGAAATTTCGAACTTTGGCATCGATTATCTCGAAAACTAGAGATATGTTCACGATAATATTATGAAATTCGTGTTTTTCAGGTCAAAATACGTAAGTTCCAACAAAAATTTCCATCAAAATATAGATCGCATGATAAGTGCAAAATTACCAAGCCTCTAGTTCGTTGAACTTGGTGATATCTCTTTTCTCATATATGGTCACCATCGATTTGAGCATTGACCATTTAGTCCATAACGAATTTGGGCTAAACGTTTCTGACTGCAACGAATAAATACAATTATTACCAAATCTACCAGAAAATACTGAAAATACTTTACCAGTTCTTGAAAATATGCCAGAAAGACAGTTTCGTTGGCATCTTTTGACATAACATTCCTCTGTGTCAGCCACTTCAGATATAAGTTGTATTCTTTTTGATATAGGGCTTCACTTTTCGATGGAAGTAATGATTGTCTTGCTTTTTCCGCTTTTTTTATAATATCCTCCATTATATCAGAAAAAGATCGTCGATTTGTGGTAAAAAATAAACACGTTTTTAACGGAAAAACATTGATTGATAAAGAAAGTTTGCTTATAAACATGTAACATAGCGACAACCTAGCAACAACCAACAATGCTACAATCAACGCTACCTAATTCAAATATACCAGAAAGGTTATGAATTTAAACATTTATTGCGTTCTAAATATGGACATATTGTTATGAAAATCGGTCAAAAATAAAATTATCTATGTACCACGGGAATTATAGAGCCTTAATAACCTCTGGCAATTGCTGTCCCTCGGGCCAGAGGCCCTCGGGACGCAAACTTTGCCATCGGTAATTAAGGCCCTCATAATTCCCTTAATACATAAATAACTATTATGCATAACCCGCAATCTATTTGAGGCCCAGGATTCCGAGACTTCGTACGAAGTTAATCAGTTTCCTGGGAGCTAGGCTCCTGACATCGGAGGGCTCTAAAAAGGCCTCTTATAGGAATTTGAGCCTCTTGCAGAAGAGTGCTGCGCATTCACAAAGCAAATTTTCTGCAGTTTCAGCGAAGTTCTCGCAGTAGCGGCAACTATCACTCTCTGTTTTGCCCATCATCCTTTCGAGTTGATACCTCACAGGGCAGTGTCCAGTAAGGAGTCCCGTTACCAGTTTCAAGTCTTTTTTGTCCAACTCGAGAAGCTGTTTAGCTTTCCTTGGCGATAGACTCACTATAGCCTTTTCGCTTGTCTTTGTCCCGGCATTTTATTCCAGTGAGATTTCATTTCATCTGCTTCCCAACGTCGAACCTTTTCTTTCAAGTGGGCCTTGGAGAGTCCACAGGAGGGTTTTTGGGCCGGGAAATTGTGTATTTGACCCTTCTTTGGTACGGCAGTCTACTTTCTCGTTGCCTTCAACTCCCTTATGACCTGGCACCCACATCAAAGTGACCTGGTTGTTCGCTGCCAATTGTCTCAGGGATTATTTATAGTCCCAAGTCAGCTTAGACTCACAAGTGTATGACTTCAGAGCTTTCAGTGCTGCTTGGATATCTGATAGAATATAGATTTTTGCCCTTCGAGTGTCCCTTTCGAGTCACTCCTGGGCACATATCTCTATAGCATGTACTTCTACTTGAAAGATGTTTGAGGTGTTAAGAAGGGATTTTGGGAGCCTGAAATTTAGCTCTGTAACTCCCACTCCAGCCCTATCATCCATCTTGGATTCATCAGCATACCACACCAATACATATCTTTCCAGTTGAGGTCCGTTCTCTTTTTTTTCGTAAACCTAATGTAGGGAAATGGATACTCCTACTTCTACTTTCAGTGATCCATACAGGTAGTGAAGTGACAAACCACCCTGTATTTTCGACAATATTTATTTCATGGGATCAATTATCATAGTTATATTATGGTAATTAGCTGGCCACAAGTTTACATCGTAAACATGGACGTAACTTGATTATCGCAATTAGGCCGCCCTGCTCATACATTGATCAACAATAATAATAGTTAATCCTATGCACACTCGAGAACCGATTGTATCTCAACAGTTGCAAACAAGATAAGATAAAAAAATCTGGAAAACACTTACACGCTTAGAATGGTGAAGAATGTGGTGACGTTCGGATGAAAGGAAAATCGCGTCCATTCCGTGTGGTGATTTTCCAGCTTGTTTTCCTGGAAAATGATCAGAACAGAATATAATAAGATTGAATTCGCCGTCGAACCGACTACGACGGACGAAACTATTCTAGAGTGAGTAATGGTGGTGCATTTTTGCAGCAACTTTGAATTAATCAAAACCAGAATAACCAGTTGGGGATTGCCAAATGGACTAAAATCAGTGCCCACCTCAATTATTGTGCATTGGCTGCCTTGAGATGCAACTCTCAGATTTTCAAATGGAAAGTTGGGGCTTGTTATAGCTCAGATATCTTCATTCTCTATTCAAGAAACTATGATTTGAATTTTTACAGCAAAAATTAACGCTCAGCTCAACGAATTCCGCTCGGAAGCAATGAAAAACATTGAAACTCCTCACATCGTTTTCTTTCTGAAGGCTAGCAAAACAATGTCAGCATTTCCTTTTCAACATTTTGAGGAAAAAATGGTTTCAAGGAATGTAACTATTCACTGTCCTACAAGTAGCTGTGATTTAACTCTCCTTTAGATTCATTTTTGTAGAGTTATTTGAAATCTCAAGTCTATGCAACTGAAGCAAATTTATGCAGGAAGTTATGCAACCATTCATGAGTTGTAAGTCCTAAGAGGAGTTGGATAACATTCATATCTGAGGATTTATAACTTGATACTCAATCGATTTGCACATCTTTTTGGTCTTGTGGTTGTGAATGTTGAATATTAGTTTCTATTGCAATTCTGTAAGTAAAAATATTGAAATTACGGTTGATTGATTCATATATTTGATATGATGATGTTGTGAGAGCAATGATATTATTGACAGTTCCTGATATTCCTGCCGAAGTTGTTGACAAAAGTCATCCAAAATTAGGTTCGTTGAATGTAAACGATGTATTATTCAAAACACATAAATATTATCGAGTATGTACTTGAAGATAATATAATCAGTTTAGTTGTATCTATACAATATTTTTGATAGAGATATTATTCGTATTGAAAAAAGGGTTCTTCATATTCATAGTTGTCGATATCTTAGTTTTTTGTGCATTTTCCTTACTTTGCTATTTGTAATTGCTGAGGGATTTGAATGAAATAATAGTTTCAGAAAAGTTTGGTTCACTGGGATAGATTGCAATTACAGGACGTTCACTCATTTCAAGAAAAAAATCCTGACTTGCACCCTATATCAGGGGCGGACTGGAACATTGAATCAGCCCGGGCGATTTTGACCTCACCGGCCCGATAGAGAGAAATATCAAAATGATAATAAAAAAACACATTGTCACAACATTAGAGAAAGACAATATTTTTATACTTAGATAATAAACGACAAACTTGAGTGATTAATATAAAGACTACAAAATACTTATAGCAATAACAAACAACGACGCATTATTTCTGTGAAATCAAAACATTGAATTATGGAAACCCCCATGAATTCGAATTTTTGCAAATATGTCAATGAAAATTTCATAAATTTATTTTCAACCAATTAGAAGGCTCCAATTTGTATACGTTGCTTATAGCAACGGGCGATTACCGTGATAATTTTGTTAGTTCCTATTGACGGAATTAATAAGTGATAATTTTTCTGTCAAAAATAAAGCTTCTTATATTCATTGACAAACATCACTCAGAATAAAATCTGGGTAAACATGTGATATTTGATGTTATGATTGATGTTTTGAATGGTTCCTGAAATTTTAGTAATAAACCTTCAAATTCAAATTATCAACGCAGAATAGATCGTAGGGTTCATCTTCTCATCATATTAAAAACTCCAATTTATGAAATTTTCTTACCGAATCTCCCACGCAGCAGAATTAATTCCCTATAATTTTGTTCTCGGTTTCACTCATGTTTTTGTTGATAGATAATTTTCCTCGTCTTCGACTCGGGATAATTTCCAACAACAAAAACATTCGTGACCTTGAAAAAAATTATCGGTAATAATTCTGCTGCTAGGGAGATTACAAGTGATAATTTTGTTAGTTCCTATTGACGGAATTGATAAGTGATAATTTTTTTGTCAAAAATGAAGCTTCTTATATTCATTGACGAAAGTCACTCAGAATGAAATCTGGGTAGACATGTGATATTAAATGTTATATGATTGAAAAAGGATTACTGTTTTGAATGTTCCTGAAATATTAGTAATAAACATCAGTTACTATCTACAGTATCTACGCAGAATAGGTCGTATAGGGTTCATCTCCTCATCATATTAAAAGCTACTATCCAATTTATGAAATTTTCTTACCGAATCTCCAACGCAGCAGAATTAATTCCCTAATTTTTTTTTCTCGGTTTCACTCATGTCTTTGTTGATAGAAAATTTCCCTCGTCTTCGACTCGGGATAATTTTCTATCAACGACAAAAACATTCGTGACCTTAAAAAAATTATCGGTAATAATTCTGCTGCTAGGGAGATTACAAGTGATAACATAACATCATTGCTCTTGATTGAATGCATAAACATTCACTAACATGCCATTTTCGCAGCTCATCAACAAGCCTCCAAATGTTTTGCTCAGCCTATTCGGAGTAAATTTGAATTCAGAAAGATATCATGTGAAATCTAGAGCTCTAGGATATATTTATGAATTTTTCATACTTGAATAGGCCTAAGCGTAAAAAGTAGTATAAAAAAAAAACAAAATATTCGTTTCTTGAAAAACTGATGATTTGGAGACCTCAATTCTTCTTTACTGAAGACATGATGTGTATCATAACCCAAGTACCTAAGTTATTAGCTGTCCTTTGGAGTTGAATCTAGACAGTTTCATTTGCAAAGATCAACCGTCCTCATGCGTTTTCTGTTTGTTGTGGTTGATCAGAAAAACGTAATGAAGCACAGTTTTACCTATGTTAAAACGTCACCTCGACTCATATTTCGCTACGTATGTTATGATCTTCATGAAAATATTACACTATTATCTATGTTTGATTCCATTGCAGTGATGATTTCATCAATGCTTACATTATGAATCTGTATTTCAAATCCTTCGATGAAACCTACTCCATCATTTTTTATTATATATATTATTTATGACGTTTTTTTCAATCACGTTCTACAAGATCAGCTTTTTGGATTCAAAAATTTCGTGAAATAGCCCCAAACTTGAATTCGGCTAGAGGTACTTTTCGACAACCATGACGTGAACTCCATGTATCGGGGATCACTATTGAAACACAGTCATTTACATCGTGTTTCGATTGTTTGAAATGATGTTTTTCGTGAAAAGGAATTGGCTGAAACTATAATTATTATAGTCTTGTAAGTAACCGCGTCAACCGGGTCACTGTTAGATTTTAGAAGTGCCTATATTTGTTTTCCTATATTTTATATTATTTATGCATTCTATTTTAAATTATTGAAAATTGTTACTGAATGTACCGGCCCCAAAAGGCACCGGCCCATTGGGCGATGCCCGATCACACGACCTCCCAGTCCGCCCCTGTCCTATATTCCAATAATGATAGCACCATTGAGAATATTACATTTCAACCATTTGATGGTGTTTATTATGATTTCATGTTTCAGAATCGTTCTACTTCACCACATTCGTGTCATTTTTCACTTCTAAGTCGGAATTAACACCACTGAACACTCAAATGTGAAATGTGTAATAAAAAGGACTCAACTTTGATATTCAGGTGTTGTATTCGCCGGAGTTTGCTCTGAAATCCATTTGATTGTATGTTTTTTTACTGTGCATTATGATCTCATGTTATGAAAAAAATTTGGGAAGACGTTTTTTTCAATCACGTTCTACAAGATCAGCTTTTTGGATTAAAAAATTTCGTGAAATAGCCCCAAACTTGAATTCGGCTAGAGGTACTTTTCGACAACCATGACGTGAACTCCATGTATCGGGGATCACTATTGAAACACAGTCATTTACATCGTGTTTCGATTGTTTGAAATGATGCTGATAACCGTAATTCATTTTGAAGAACTGAAAATTTCGTACTTGATTTTTTTCCCGAAGTCTTGAGGTTTATGGTTTTTATTTAACTTTCTCGACCTCATTGGGACACTCTATACAACACCCGGAACACACAACAAAATGTACGCTACTGACGAGTGGTATTCATAATTGCTTCAGGGATACGATAACCCCGGTATATTGATAAAATGGCTTTATCCTCTCTCGGACGTATAACGTGCACTTTCTTCGTCCGTCATTAAATTTATTGAAGTAAATTTGCCCAGTAGACAATTCGGCTCTATTGAGAACAGTTGAGAGGAAAATAGTTCAAGTCGTGACACAACCGTGCAATTTTTCAATCACACTGAAGTGTGAAATGCGAAAAAATCTTCTAGATCTACAATAATTATTACTGCGGTCTGCGAAATATTTTCATACATCATAATAATTAGTGATTTATTTATATTTTTGCAATCAATACTTTTATATATTGGTATCCAGTGGTGAGTATTCTTAATTGTATTAAAAAAAATTTATCGTTCTTACAGGAAGGTGTATCAAAATTTTCAGCCTTGGGACAAATTTTGAAACAAATAGCTATGGATTTTCAATTTCGATGTTCTGCTAGTGAAACTTCATCTCCTCCCCTTCCTTCCATTTTTCGAAGTGGGCTCTGCGCTCCCCTGACTCGGTTATCGGGAGTAATTACACAATAAATTTCCATGAAAGCATGTTGTCTAAAAACTGATGCATGAGTTTATTTTCATATTTTGTCGAAAGAGCCCGACTCCGAAGCAGGAGGGCTCTTTTAGCAAAATATGAAAATAACCGAATGCAGTTTTTTTACTGACAACATGCTTGAATGGAAAATTATCAGATTTATTTTGATACGCGAGTGTAATTCGATAGAATATTTCCGGATTTAATTCAGTATTTATGCCTGTCAAGATGACAAATGTACATTTTAACAATCGTTACTATTCGCGATAGGTGCTAAGCGATACGCTACCTAGCGGTGACTCGTGAACCACTCGAAGTGGTATAACCACCGAACTCTCTGGAGGATAACCCACAGAAAAACTTAATCTCTGTTCTGTTTGTGTTCGCTTCTGATGTGAAAGGTGTACTTCCAGCAGTTTTTCGAGAGATGTTCTGGTGAAATACATGTGAAATCATATCGTTTTTCTCGTTTCAGTTATTGTTTGCTGACAAGACACCTATGTCACAATGACACAAACATCAAAAATATGAAAACAAAACAAAAACGACACCACTTCGAGAAGTTTGAGTTGTTACCATGAGATAGTGCTACGTGTTATTTTCTATCGCGAATAGATACACGGACCGAGCGGGTATTTATCGATACCTACCGAGTATTTACCAGCCCGATCAAAAATGTACATTTTAACAATCGTTACTATAGACACTGTGTCCAAGATAAGGATGTCTATCATGGGTATCTCCGAAATCATATGGGATACAATGATGGTTAAATCAGAGAAAAGTTGTGCATTTTCAAGCCTAACAATATGCCGTTCAGAAAGTTTCAAAATTCCGGGTAGTTCCGGAGATATGCCTAAAAAACCGAAATTTGCCGATTTCGTTTTAATTATTTTCTGACTCTATTTTAAGAGATATAGGAAAACAAAAGACACTTTCTCATTGCCACTTTGTAAACTCTACAAAACAGCGTTGAGATATTTTCCGTACGACGTTTTGTTTCTGATAAACCATCATTCGAGATCTCCATGCTAGACATCCTTATCTTAGACACAGTGGATACAGAAATATTCGCGAATATTTCCATGTTCCTATGTTAAAAATCCCATATGAAGCGGTACATTTTCGATCAATTACAGCGATAAATTCCCGGCGGGACATTTTCGGGCCGGTAAATACCCGGTAGGTATCGAAAAATACCCGCTCGGTCCGTGTATCTATAGTAACGATTGTTAAAATGTACATTTGTCATCTTGACAGCATATATCTAATAATAACTATATAGGTAACATGGATACCAGAGCTGAAGCCAAAAAATAAAACAAATGACAGTCTGCGGGACCAATCGCGAATATGCGCATGCGCAAGTTTGAATTAAGAATCGACATGCGTTTTCATCATGGAGGAGAGTAGCTTTCTAGTGAGCGACAAACGTATGATAATTATTAAAAATCAATCAAATGTGTCACGTAACCTTCAATTCGATGTTTTTATTTCATCATGACATATATTTTTCAAATATTCATTCATTGATGGATTGTTGGACGATATTGAATAATAGTTGATGATAAATGCAGAAATGGATGTGATCTACAAAGCGATACTTGCGATTTGCTGAGAAACCTGTCACGATAAAGTCATCGGAACAAGATTCGTGGGCTAATTTTTGATCAATCACTGTTATCACTCACTAATCACTTCTGTAAACAATCAGTAAGTACATTAATAAGTATATTAACGCTCTTTTACATAATTTGAGTCAATAAACATACCTAGCCTATGAAATTCTGAAAACGTCAGTGGATTTCAACTCGTCAAAACCCGCGCATGCGCACAATTCATCATTAGCAAGCCAGACAGTCTTTTGTTTTTCCAAAACTGGCTTCATTTTCGCGTGAAGAGAAGAATAGGTGTTATCCATATAGTTGTTATTATATATATGCTTGACAGGCATAAATACTGAATTAACTCCGGAAATATTCTACCGAATTACACTCGTGTATCAAAATAAATCTGATAATTTTCCATTCAAGCATGTTGTCAGTAAAAAAACTGCATTCGGTTATTTTCATATTTCGACAAAATATGAAAATAAACTCATGCAGTTTTTAGACAACCTGCTTTCATGGAAAATTATCGGTAATTTTGAAGCACTTCAATATGAACTGTCACACGATTTACGAAGTGATTGATAGGTACAAAGAGAAATGTCGGTTATGATAAAACTATGAGGAGTGAGTGAACACGACGAAAAACGTACCTCCTATAGCGCCAGATTGAAAATTTGTTCTGATGGTGTAGCCACCACAGTATCTTACACTTACTGAAGCTATATTTCGCACATATATCACTAACATTGCCTGATAGCACAGTTGGTTAATTAGAAGGGAAGAAGTTAAAGTAGCTCATCCAGGTGGGTTCGAATCCCCGCAAGCATTCTTTTTTTCTTTTGTTCTTTTTCTATTCTCTGCACCGCGCTATATGTACTGGGTGGCCAGATAAAAATGCAAAGTGCAGTATATCGGAAACTATTCGTCTAAGAGACTTGCGGTGAAAAATGTATATATCGAGATACGGTTTTCACTATTATATTAAGGTATCATTTCACTACATTTTCATGGAAAAAGTCATATAATTGCATTTGATTTTTCAGACAATTTTGCAATTTTTTGTTATTATGTCAAAAAACGCGCTCTAGTTGCATCACTTAAAATCAGATATATTACAAATAAGATGAATTTGATAGACTAATGAATGCTCTTTCCAACGATACCAAGTTTGTTGAAATCCGTTCAAGAGTTACAGCTTTTTATTTGAAAAAACATTGAACCACCCCCCACCACTTCATTTTAATAGATACGTCAAAAAGTGTCGAGCAAAAATTACTTGAATAAAGCTCAACTTCAAAAGGTATTTATTTTATTGGTACGTATTTCGTCCAAAAATTCATTTCAAAAGTTTTAGATGACGGTCACGCCCCCTGGCGGCCATCTTGGAAACATGAAAAAAAAAATCCAGGATTTTCTTTTGGTAACTTCAGTTATAACATTTTTCTTCGCAAGTCTCTTCGAAGAATAGTTTCCGAGATACTGCACTTTGCATTCTTATCTGGCCACCCTGTACAAATAGGGATTCACTTATATCGTTGAGTTATGTCCATTAGGTACTTTGATATTTTTCTTAAATAGTCAACTAGAAATTCAATTTCATTGAAGAGTATCGATAAATGAAAAAAAAAACATTCCATATCCAATTCATAATATAGAAACAGTTGTAATGCAATAATTCAATCTTTTGTGTGGTATAAGCTAGGAAGTTTGTTTTCTAGTCTCTGTCTATATTTTGAAGCTATTGTAATTCGTAAAGGTACTGCAGACAAAAATGCGACGAACGTTCCACGCACGCTTCACGCACGCTTCACGCACGCTTCACGCACGCTTCACGCACGCTTCACGCACGCTTCACGCACGCTTCACGCACGTTTCACGAGTGTTTCATGTTTTTGTCACGGGACAGAAGACCTCTGAAGATATCTGAAGCCGCCTTATCAGTTTCTGCGGTTTAATCGGTCCCGCTGCTTGACCTTGAATGAGCCACTTTCGCTATTTTGAACCTTAGATTTTCTTATGGAGATTAACATGGGAAAAGTGGTCAAAATGGGCCCGAACTGGTGCAGTACCTTTACTGTAATTGATTTTTTTCGTAAACTACAACCCAGTTAATCGCGTATATTATTACCTAGTACTAATTAATTCGTACCGTAATAGATTAAATTTTTTAATCTATGGTTTCATGAATGCAGCCCTATATAGCAATCTACAAAAAACTTGATTTTCGTTTTCAGTGGATACCCTCGTAATGCTAGGAGGAAATCTGTCCTCAGCCCAAGGATGCATAAATCGCCGGGAGAAGATGTGGAATCTGGAGCGAACTCACCCGCTATGTCGGTAACATCGGGCAATTCTATAGCTAGTTTATTGAGAGAAAAAATACAGGTCAGTCAAGTTTTTTTTTGTAAAATACCATAACTATTGATTGTTGACCTGTATGATACGAAACACCCTGCCTGAAAAAAAAAAGGAAAAGGAATGGAAGTCATGAACGGGATTGTAGTAGATGCTGAAGAGCACAACTGAAAGGAGTGCACAACTGTATCTGTTTAATAGAAGTGTTAATAAGATCTTTTGTGCCCTCCTCTGTTGCTCAGCCGTTCAGGATGTCTCATCTACTGAAGCAGTTCCTCCAGTCCTATATGGCTTTTGAGAAGTTCATGATGTCGAAGGGCTTCAGGTTAGGTAGATCTCCCTCTTCTATTTGATGCTTTCTGAGGTTTCGTAACCTCTAATTCTTTAGGGTTATGTATTAAGTGAATGTGGATGGAGGTTTCATCCTCTTCCTCACAAATTCTGCAAATTGGGTTGGTGGCCGAGTGCGTTGAGGCACTGGCCTTTGGGCCCAGAGGGTCAGGGTTCGAATCCCGGCGCGACAATTGAAAATTTTATTTATTTCTGTAGCATCGTTTAGCGGGAGGAGATAGGTGACCAACCGAACATTCTTGGTATCTAGATATCAATCCCTTGGACTCTCCACGGCTAAGAACAACTAACCCACTAGAATAGTAACACCCCAAATTGCCTGAAGCCAGCATTAAATTCATATGTTTTTCCCCACAGAGGTTGCCACTTCGAAACATTTGAAAGTGATAATTATCCCAAGACCACATTTTTTCAAGGTTCCCAAATATATATATACTTCTGTTGGTACTTATATGAGTCATAGGAGTGTATCAAAAGATATGTATTCATTGTTCGTCATATAATACAAAGCCTCATTTATATATAAGTAGTGGTTTCTGGAAATTGTGTCATTTTTGGTTCAACCGATAATCGAACGAACGCTGACAGTGACAGCGCGGAACTTCTCGTTTTCAAATCAAATTTCATTTGATGCTTCATTAAACGGCATTTTTCCAGTTTTGTGTAAAAATTTGAATAGGGTTTCAGTTAAAAACCTCGTTTATCCTGTTCAAATCGAATTCAAAGGATAGTGAAACGCTGTGAATTGTGCTGTGAGAAACAATTTAAAAGTGGTGATCAGAACACAACATTCCACTGGTGAGTTACTCAGTTACTTAGTTGTATGAATATTATTCACCCACCCTCATATGCAAAACGATTTCTGGTGATTTGAAAACATTGTCGGGTTTCCCCGAGATGAAAAGTTAGTGGCTATATGTAAAAATATGATCGGAAAAGAGAATATTTCAAGAGACGCTAGAGTTTGCTCGCATTATTTTACCACAAGTATTAAAATGGTTGGCCCAAGTTGTAAGAAAATGCTCAGAGTAGTAGATAAGCCTATATTTAGTGGAATTGAAAGATAACAACAACATGTTTGCCAGAAAATAAAGAATATAGTTGTTACACTTGTGACAGTGAATTGAATCTATTATCATTCGGGTAATAAATCAAAGATGTATGTATTCAGAAAACTCCGATATTATATTGTTTTCATTCAGTCTTATAGGAAGAATGGATACGATAATTTTGTTAGTAGGTCAATTTATTCAAACTCAGACCCTTTCAAGATAGCAAGACACTGGTGCTGGGGGAATCTCTTGTTGCTATCCTTGTTTAAGAATGAGGTAACTCTAGTAACTGATTTAGATGTTGGCATCATAAAAGTACTGTGGTAAGGATTGAGCGTTATTCATCTACTCTGTTATATGATCGAAGCTCCATCACGGTAACCAAGCGAGTAGTGTTTCATATGACACCTAAAAATATAAGGACCCCGTCTTCCTAACTCATACAAGTCTTAATAAAAATTCGAGGGTTGCTTTGAAACCATGTTGGCGGTTGAAAAACACACACTTTTAGACCGGTAGTGCTCTCTTAGAATTACCGTTAAAATTCTTGCTAACGCAGATATTTGATCTCTTCTAGTCATAGTTTCCCAGTAGTATCCTGGTCTGTCTCATTCCTTTCGATTCTATCAAGTAACGGTATCTCTTGTTATTCACTTTTTATTCTTAGGGTATTGTCCTGGTACTTATTCCGCAGGAGGGTTCTAGGTCTGCTACATTTCATCACCTTTCACTCCAGTGAGTTCTGGAACCCATAAAAGTTCCTAACTGTATGGTTATTGCCTAGTTCATTAATATAGGCACTTCTAGACAATCTAGGAGATGATCACATGTGAGTTCACAGCATTAATGACTGCGTGGCTATCGAACATGATGATCTTTTTTTGTCGACGAAAATGGTAATTTGCCTAGAATTTTGGAGTATATGGTTCCAGGAGCTATTCCAGTAACCTATATTCTTCTCGATCCGTCAGTGTACGTGTGACACTTCTCTTGGGTCTGGTGATTATGTCTTCATCCCATTCACTCTTGATAATTCGCTACGTGTTGAATATTCTTTCACGAATCTGAAGTTTTTTCTCATATCGTCTTGTGGTACGTCCCAGATTTGGCGTTTGGTGGTTCCATCTGTAGCTGTTCTGTATGTTGTTCATATCGCTAGACTTTTCAAAACTATATGGAGGGGATAACCTCCATAGCGGCGCTATTTGACCGATAATACCTAATAATAAGTGTCCTTTCTGCACCCACAGAACCTTCCGCAGACGATTCGCAAGAAGAAATCCCCCGAATACAAGACGAAAATCTTCGTGACGTTCCTGTTCATCGCCATCGTCGTGCTAATAGTCACCTCGTATTGCCTGTACAACCAGAAGGTGTTGGCCAAGGCGTACTTCGAGAAGATCAAATTCAACAACGTCAAGCGGCTCATGAAGATTCACAACAATGAGGGCATCGTCGTTCTGCACGCCACCCTCGGCACCACCTTGAACTACGACAAAGTACTGCCCTGCCTGCCCAGGGATGATCACAATGACGGCAGTCTGTGTTTGGAATGGATGCACAGGTGAGTGAATGAGGTTGATAATTATATCGTTTATGTCAACATCAGGGATGCCCAATGTGAAACCTATTTAGTTACATTTCAAATGTGTCTAGGTTATTTTTGTGACATCACCACCAAACTCATGTTAACATTATCACTGCTCACCTGAATAAAAAAGTAATTTCCAATCGCGATCGCATGCAAGTCTAAACACAATCACCAAGAGGCGAAATTAAGAAGTTGAAGACCCAACTCTGAATGGAACACAGCTCACATTTTCCGAAAGAGTTAAATAGCAATATTCGTCCAAAAACTGACATGGAGCAGCCAACTCAACCACATTATTTCCAGAGCTATAGCGGCAAGCTAGACATGCTGCAGAGTCTTTGGTAAGACATGGGGTCTGAAAGCAAATATGATCTACTGGTCATACCAAACGATCATCAAACCCATGGTCACATATGTTCCATTAGTATGGTGGTCAAGGATGCAACAAATTTCGGCATATGTAAAGCTGTACAAACTGCAGCGACTAGCTGAACCTTCCACCATTGCACCTATGTGTTATGTAAGAAGTAACAATCAGTGCCTTCAAACTGCGCCATATAGTAAACTTTGAAGCAGGAATTCGGATTGGATGTTTGAAGATTTTGGAAACTTGTCCCCAGGATCCATGTCCAAGCAGACAGATATATCATGCCAGCTAGGTACTTCTTCTGACGAATGCAGTTTGAAGTGGTCATAAACAACTACCAAATATGTACAGAGAATGGACCAAGATACCTCTGGAATTTCAGGCTCTCAAACCCCCGTTGGTATCAGGTCAACCATCTTTTAAGCAGAAATACATGCTTTCGAGTTATTTGGCCAGGAGTACTTCGAAAGGGGTATCCGAAGGGCAGGAACATATATCTCTATCTGATAGCCAAGCAGTACTAAAAGCTCTGAAGTCATACCTTGTAAGTTGAAGCTGACTTGGGTGTGAAAAAAACCCATGGCAGCGAACAGACAGGTCACTTTGATGATGTGGGTGCCAGGTCATAAGGGAGTTGAAGGCAACGAGGAAGCAGACTGCCTTGCCAAAGAAGGGGCAAATACACAATTTCTCGGCCCAGAACCCTTCTGTGGACTTGAGAAAAGAGTTCCGACGCTGGGAAGCGGATGAAATGAAATCTCCCTGGTATGAAGTGCCAGAACAAAGACAAGCGAAAAGGATAGTGAGCCTTTCGCCAAGGAAAGCTGAAGAGGTTCTTGAGTTGGACGAGAATGACTTGACTGGTGACGGGACTGAACACTTATCCGTTATCACCTCAAAAGAGATATAGTTGTCGCTATACTGAGAGAACTTTACTGAAACTGCAGAACACTTGCTTGCCACTTGCGAATGCCCAGCACTCTTCTGCAAGAGGCTAAATTTCCTGGACCTTCTTAACACCCTCATGTCCTTCGACAGCATCTGATGTATCATTTGGTGGAGTTTGACTGTAAGTCTCACCCTTTCGTATCCATCTCACACCTTCTGAAATCACATACAGGGTGATCCTGTCACGCCACCTCTCCTCCCAGCCTAGTACCCACTGACTGTAAGTCCCACTCTTTTCTATCCATCTCACCCCTCATGGAATCACATACAGGGTGATCATGTAACGCCACCTCTCCTCCCAGCCCACTGACTGTGAGTCCCACCCTTTTCTATCTATCTCACCCCTCCTGGAATCACATACAGGGTGATCCTCTCACCCACTGTCTTCTTCCAGGGCCAGACTGTACCTGAGCCACCACGACCTGGACGAAGCGGTGAAGTGCTACAACCTCCACTGGATGGCGCTGTCGCAGTCGGTCGCGCCCACCGATTGCTTCGACATGTCGAATGGTCACTGGTACGGGGGTGGGCAGACCGCAGGGCCGGCTTGGCCCCTCGAAAGGGCCAACCGCTCCTTCGGGCCGTTCATTACGGGCAGGACGGAGGAGCGGCAGTGGGGCAACGTGCTCAAGAGGTACTTCATCAGCTCGAGGGGTGAGTGTAGGGGTTGGGGTTCGAAGTGGCGGATTAGTATTAGGGGTATTCGGGGTAGCAGATTAGGAACTTCTAGTCGAAATTCATGAAATTGAAATGGCGGCCTATGATGGTGAGTTTTGTGAATATATGGGCAAATTCTATTAAACATTGAAAGCATTGAGACAGATATTTAACTGAGGTATTAAGTTAAAAAGTACGAAATAAAATGAACGTAAAAATGTTTGAATACTGATTTCTTTCATTGTTCGATTATTCTGGTTAGAAGCTAAACTCGGTTTCCTCAATTACCTTTATTTTTTCAACTATCAATCAATCGTTCGTTCTTAAATCGTTCATGAAAATAGTGATCCGGACCATCACTAATAGGTAAGTTTGTTTAGTTGAGGCAGTCTCATTGATTGAGCCGGGATTTCAAAGAACACTTTTATTTATTTCAATTATCAATCAATAGTTGTTTCTTCCTCAAAAATACACCGAAAATAGTGATCCTGATGTTTATTCAAAGGTTTTATTCGTCGAGGTAAAATATGAGGATGCGTGGATGTCGATTATTGTAACTAGTATTTCTTCACTAATGAAACAAGTTTTCCTTCAATAATGAAGCAAGTTTTCGTCCAATGATGAAGAAAGTTTTGATCCAATGATGAGGCAAGTTTTGATCAAATGATGGCAAGTTTTGATCCAATGATGAGGCAAGTTTTGCTCCTATAGTGAAGCAACTTTTGTTCAATAATGAATCAAGTTTCAGTCCAATGATGATGCAAGTTTTTGTCCAATAATGAAACATACAATAATAAATCAAGTTTTGGTCCAATAATGAAACAAGTTTTGGTCCAATAATGAAGCAAGTTTTGCTTCAATAATATAGCAAGTTTTGGTCCAATGATGAAGCAAGTTTTATTTCAATGATGATGCAAGTTTTGCTTCTATAATGAAGCAAGTTTTGGTACCATAAAAAATCGAGTTTTGGTCCAATAATGAAACAAATTTTGGTCCAATAATGAAGCAAGCTTTTGTCCAATAATGAATCGAGTTTTGGTCTAATGATTAAGCAAGTTTTGGTCCAATAATAAGGCAAGTTAGGGTCCAATAATGAATCAAGTTTTTTCTAATACTAAAGCAAGTTAAAGTTCAATGATGAATCGAATTTTGGTCCAATGATGAAGCAAGTTTTGGCACTATAATGGAGCAAGTTTTTGTCCAATAATAAAACAAGTTTCAGTCCAATGATGAAGCAAGTAATATTTCGAAAACGAAAAGAGCAATCGTGGATTCTCCTTCACTGAAACGATGAGCACCAAATCACACAACCACGCTCCAATTCGATTATCTTCCCTTTCCCCCGAGGTGTGGCCATCATCGTCGACGACACCACACCCCTGCATGTGTCCATCCGCCACCCCGAGGGGGAGCCACCTGGCGGAAAGAAGGAGCTGTGCCTGCGGGCGCAGTACGACAACTTTGCCTTCGTGCACCGCTTCTCGCCGAGCGCGCAGCTCAACTACAGCGTCTGCGTCGGTTCCAACATGTCCGAGCTGCACAACCGCTTGGGCGAGCACACCCTGTGGGACGGGCTGAAGAAGGAGGACAGCCACGTCATCGACTCGCTGCTGACGGAGCCTGTGTGGGAGGTCACGGCCCGGTCGCAGCAGGAGTTAACCGAAGGTGAGGGAGAAGGGTTCGTATATGCTGATGCCTTCCTTGAAGTTTGTCCTTAATGACACTTGGACTTATTCAACGCATGTATGCTCCATTGCAGTTTTCCACAACAAAAATTATTTTTACTTGGGTTCGATAATTCAAATACTCAGTATAAAAACTGAACAATTAATTCCACTAACTACTCGTACTACAAAATCACTTCGACCTCAGCTTTGCTCGCTGTATGTACAAGTATCTGTTGTTAACAAAACTATTTGTAGGGGTAGTCGTTGAGGCTCTCAAGCACTTCGACCCACCAAATATTTTGTGCATAACCCTTAATCAATTCGAGGCCCGGGATTATGAGACTTCGTGCACATTTTATCATTTTCCTGTGAGCTAGGTTCCTGACATCGGAGGGCTCTAGGAATGCCCCTTTCAGGAACTTGAGCCTCTTGCAGAAGAGCGCTGGGCATTCGCAAAACAATTGTTTCAGAAAAGTTCTCGCAGTAACGGCAACTATCACTCTCTGTTTTACCCATCTTTTTGAGGTGATACCTCAGACGGCAGTGTCCAGTGAGGAGTCCCGTTACCTGTTTCGATTATTTTTTGTCCAACACGAGAAGCTGCTTAGCTTTCCTTGGCGAAAGACTCACTAGCCTTTCCGCTTGTCTTTGTCTTGGCACTTCATTTCAGTGAGATTTAATTTCATCCGCTTCTCAACGTCGAATCTCTTCTTTCAAGTGGGCCTTGAAGAGTCCACAGAACGGTTCTGGGCCGGAAAATCGTATATGGGCCCTGCTTCCTAACTTATACAAGTTTAAGACTTCGATAGTTGCTTCGCAACTGAGTTGGCAGTTAAAAACATTTCTCAAACACACTTTTCTCTGGCAAGGCAGTCTGCTTTCTCGTAACCTCCAACTCCCTTGTGACCTGAAACCCACATCAATGTGACCTGGTTGTTCGCTGCCAGTTGTCTCAGGGATTGTTCACATCCTGTTACAATCCACGGAATTCAGTTTCTTAGAAGATTGTAGCAGATATTTTTTACAAACGTAAATCTTTTTTATTCAGATTACTGACATCAATCAATGACAAATTCAAAAATTATCATGACATCTTAATCTCAACATTATACAGGATCGTAATTCCAAAAACATTTAACATTCTCCAACCTCTAGCTTGAAAAGACTGTTTGCTGGTCGAACCAAAAAGCCATCTTGAGTAGTTATTTCTACAGAACGAATTTGATTGTCCTGTCCTGGAAAAACTTGAGATACTCTTCCTAAAATCCATTTTTTCCGGAATTTGCTGTCAGCAAGAGCTACGACATCACCTACTTGCAGAGGTTTCTGTCTCTCGTACCACTTGGTTCTCTTTCTGAGCGAGGGAACATACTCTTTGCACCATCTTTTCCAAAATCTTTCAGCCATCAGTTGAGCAATCTTCCAATGCTTACGTCCATATAAATCTTCAGGTCCAAAAACTCCAGGAACATTGGAGGTATTGGCTGAACCAATTAAAAAATGCATTGGTGTTAATGCTTCCAATTCACCACATTCACTTGTTACGAAGCTTATCGGCCTGGTATTAACAATCCCCTCAGTCTCTATCAAAAGTGTTGTTAATAGCTCCTCTGTCGGATGTTGTTCCTTCAGAATGATATACAAAACCTTCTTCACACACTGAATCATTCTTTCCCATACTCCTCCTTGGAAGGGAGCTGCTGGGGTATTGAATTTCCATTTTATGTTATACTTGGACAAATCTTGAATGATTTTTGCTTGACTCATCTCTTCCAAGCTCCTTTTCATTTCGTTTTCTGCTCCTATAAAATTTGTCCCATTATCAGAACAAATTTCTAATGGTTGTCCTCTTCTAGACATGAATCTGTGAATAGCCATCAATGCTGAATCCGTTGTTAGGGAACTAGTCAGTTCTATATGAATTGCCCGGGTATTGAAGCATGTAAAAATGGCCCCGTACCTCTTCTCTACACTCCTTTTCACCTTCACCAGCAACGGACCAAAATAATCCAAACCACAAAAACTGAATGGCCTTGTGTATGGCATAAGTCGGGAGATTGGTAATGGTGCCATTTCGGGTTGAACTTTCTTGAATTTCTTTATTTTGCAATACTGACATTTTCCCAAAGTCAACTTCACAGAATATCGAGTTTTGATAATCCAGAATCTCTGCTTCAAATTATTGATCAATGTTTCATTTCCTGTGTGTTTCAATTCCTCATGGAGATGTGAAATTAGTAACTGCACGAACACTTCATGTTTTGCTGATGGTAAAATTATGGGATACTTCATATCATGGGCAATATCAGCAAACTGAATTCTGCTATTCATTCTCAAAATTCCAAATTCGTCCAGAAATGGGGATAACTCATGTAGTTTTGAAGACTTACTGGGATAATCATGTTTTCGTAAACAATTAATTTCATCTTGAAAATGAATTGCCTGAATTTTCCTCAACCACAAACTTTCTGCTTTCTTTAATTCTTCTGGTTCCAATTCATAGTGTTCCAATACCTTTTCTACAGATACAGATATTTTTCTTAATTCTTCATACAATTTATATTTTCCATGAGTATTTCTATTCTTTGATGTATTTAGATTCTTACAGAATCTCAAAATCCATGCTGTAGTACGAATTATCCTCAACCATTTCGAAAATCTGCTAACTTCTGGCAATGAGAGTGTAGTCTCTTCCAGTACTACCACATATTCAATATCGTTTTCTTGAAATCGTTCAACTTGATCTGTAGGCCAATTATCTTCTGATTTTCTTAAGAAAGGTGGGCCTTGTAACCATAAAGGATCCATGAATCCTGCATTATTCCTTTCTTTCGTTGCTAAATCTGCTGGATTCAGGGCAGATGGAACCCATTTCCAATTCGAAATCACTGAGAGATGTTCAATTTCTTGGATTCTGTGAGCTTCGTATGGTTTCAAACGCCTTGAGTCATTCCTGAGCCACTTCAGGACGATTTCAGAGTCAGTCCACCAACAAACTCGTTGAATATGGAGGTTTGATTCCCTTTTGATAGAATTACCCAGACGAGCAGCTACAACAGCTCCTTGCAATTCCATTCTAGGAATGGAAATAATTTTATTTAGCGGTCCAAGCTTACATTTGGATGCTACAATACAAGACTCCACTTTTCCATCTCTTGAAGATCTGTAGTAAGCCACAGCACAAAATGCTTTATTACTAGCATCAGAAAAAACGTGCAATTCCACTTCTCTAGGAGTTGTTGAGAAGTAGCACCTACTGATCTTAAATTCTTGAATTCTTTTCAATGACGCAAACCAAAATTTCCATTTTTTTGCAATAACGTCACATACAACAATGTCCCAATCTATTTTCTTATCCCAACAGTCTTGCATAATCAGTTTTCCATGTATAATAAGCGGTGCAAGAAATCCCATTGGGTCGAATATAGACATAACTATTTGAAGAATCTGTCTTTTCGTAGGGATTTTATCTCCATCAGATAATTCTATAGGTATTTTCTGGAACTGTATATTGAAAATTAGTGTATCCTCATTGGTATTCCACCGTAGACCAAGAACTCTCTCAACACTTCTCGAATCCAAATTGATAATAATATCTTTGGCTAGATAATTCCGAGGAAGTGCTTTCAAAACATCTGTGGAATTGCTGAGCCAGTTGACCATCTGGAATCCTCCACGACGATGGACTTCAATTACGTCTTTGATTGTTTTGATAGCTTCTTCTACGGTATCTGTCGAATCTAAATAATCATCGACGTAATGTTGATGTATCATTCTTCTCAATATTCCTGGGAATTCTTTTTCGTACATGTTACCATTATAATTCTTCACGAATTGTGCAATAAATGGGGAACATACAGCGCCGAAAATCATAACTCGCATTTGGTAGATATCTGGAGTTATTTCTCTGTCCATACCTCGGAACAAAAATCTCTGGCATGACCTGTCCTCTTCTCTAATGATTACTTGGTGAAACATTTCCCTGATATCACCTGCAAATGCCACCTTTCTCTCTCGGAATCTCCATATCAAGGCTACAAGTAAGGGGTACAAATCAGGACCCTTCAACAGAAAATCGTTGAGGCTCATAGATGAGTTCTTTGCTGCTGCATCAAAAACAAACCGAATTTTACCTGGTTTATTGATATTTTTTACAGCAAAATGTGGCAAATACCAGGTTCGTCCACTGTCTAATTTCAACTTATTTTCAGGTATTTTTTCAGCATATCCCTTTTCTACATATTCCTCTATCTTCTTACAATATTCTTCTCCAAATTGATGATCTTGATCCATTTTCTTCTCCATACATCTCAACCTTTTGAAAGCTAGTGATTTAGATTCTGGAAAAACCAAATTTTCATCTTTCCAGGGCAACCCAATCTCAAATTTATCCCCAATCCTTCTGATTGAATTTTCCATCAATTTCACAGCTTTTAGATCTTCTCTGGAGAATACATCACGATCTTCGAGGCCTGAATCATCCAATTTCAAGTGGTCTTCGATAATTCTTTGTAGATGCATGTTATCATGATCACATGCACAAACATTAAAATTCAACTCTTTTCCTGGTTTTGAATAAGGTCCATGAATCACCCATCCTAGCTTTGTTTTACTCATTGCGGGTACATCAAAGCTTGGCTGAATTATTTCCTGTGAAGATATCAAAAATACGTTGTCTTGACCGATCAAAATTGTTGGTTGACAATTTTCGATATTCTTCAAAATAGATTTATCCAGATATTTATATCTTTGATACAATGTTTCTGCATTGAATCTCATTTTGGGCAAGTGTAAATTATCCATCGTTCTGGCATTTCGCACCTTAAACCTTTTGTTTGCTTCTCCAGGCCCGGAAATTTCGAAATTCACCAACATGGATTCTTCTTCAGCATATGAAATATCTTTGGTCCATTGCATACAGAGTGGTAATTTTGGACCTTTGAGGCTGATTGACTTGCATATTTCTGAATCCATAAGAGTGATAGTAGATCCCTCGTCCAGGAGAGCAAAAGTCTCGATGCTTTTCTTTGGACCATATATACGAACTTTCGCAATCTTCAATAATGAGGATGATTTTCCAATAATGCCTGCGAATTCTGAAGAACCTCTAGTATCAATTTCTTGCTTTTTCTTATCTTCATCTTTCAACTCGTCATCCTTTGTTTTTTCGCTTTCCTGCTTTTTCATGGGATGAAGAAGTCTATTGTGTCTTCCTCGGCAAGAATCGACGTTACAGAAAATCTTCCGAAAACATTTATTAACGCTATGACCTGGTAACAAGCACTTGAAGCATAGGCGATTTTCTTCAACATATTTTCTTCTGTCGTCTTGGCACATACTCAGGAACTGCTTGCATTGGTAGAGTCGATGTTGTTCTTCTTTACAAAGTTTACAAGACAAATCTTCTGGTTTATTCTGAATACTGAAGACTTTCTCTTTTTTCTGTAGCATCGTGTTATTTGAAGATATTTGAGTTGGTACCGTGATAGACATCAACAAATTCACCTCAGATTTGAGCCATTCAGCAAATATCTTCAAGTTGACATCTTCTTTCAACTGGCATTTCAAAACTTTGACCTGACCCCAAGATCGTCTCGAGATCCTCGGCAATTTTTCTTCCAGCTTCAACAATAGCTCAGGATTATCAAGGTGAGATTTGTAGGATGTGCTACTCATAGCAACTACCATATTCGTTACCACTGTCGAAAAGTCCATGAATGATTCAATCTTATCTTCCCTTGGATTTGGGCAGTTCTTGGCTTTATTTATTTGACTCAAAATAATCCAATCATCTCTCCCAAAATTGAGTCTCAAAGTTTCTATGATAGTATCAACGTTATCGGGACTACAAAATAAATCTTTAACGGATTCTTTGGCACGTCCCTTCAAACATTTAATGAGACGATTCAAATTCTCCGAAGATGATATATTTTTCTCTTTGGTAGTTCGTTCAAACTCACTTATCCAAAATGGAAATTCATTAATATTTCCATTGAAATCATGAAGGGGCTTCAGAGTTTGTTTTGTTACCAATTTCTCGATGTTCGAACTTATATTATTCATACATTTAGTTAGCAATTCAGGAAAATCATTTGAAGTGCTAGATTTATTACTTTTATGAATGAAATCTAATTTTTTATCATAGGATTCCACACAAACGGAGGGGATACTTTTTCTATCTTTTGTATAGTTGAAGCTCTCCCACTCAAGCTTTTCATCTTTTTGCACAGCTGCCTTGTTAACCCAATCTTGCACGTATGATTCAACATCTTGGAAATCAGATTTAGATTCTACCTTATATGAAGCTTTATAATTTTTCTTAGATCCTCTGGTAGATGACTTTCGGATAGATTCTTTCTCCTGGTGAATAGATTCTAGTTCCAAAGTTAACAATTTTTTCTGAATCTCTCGTTCTCTTTCATCTAGTTGACGTAGTCTGTCATCACTTTTGTTAGAGCCGTCAGATGAATTTGCTATCTCGTTATTTTCTTCGAATATAACTGCATCCAGGCTTCTATCAGTTATCCTCCTTGATACATCTTCACCATCTCCATACCTTGTAGGGGGAATACCAAAATTACTCCTTGTACTTCTCCTTACTCTTGAAACTTCAGAGATCTCTGGCAAAGACATTATCTTTCTTCACTAATTCTTTTTTTTTGCTCGAAGGACCAATGTTACAATCCACGGAATTCAGTTTCTTAGAAGATTGTAGCAGATATTTTTTACAAACGTAAATCTTTTTTATTCAGATTACTGACATCAATCAATGACAAATTCAAAAATTATCATGACATCTTAATCTCAACATTATACAGGATCGTAATTCCAAAAACATTTAACACATCCTCAAGTCAGCTTATAGACTCATAAGTGTTTGACTTCAGAGCTTCCAGTGCTGCTTGACTCTCTGGTACAATAGATTATAGATTTCTAGTGCCCTTCGAGTGTCCCTTTCGAAGTACTCCTGGGCACATATCTCTATAGCATGTACTTCTGCTTGAAAGATTGCTGGGGTGTTATCAAAGGGTTGTGAGAGCCTGAAATTCGGCCCTGTAAGTCATACTCCAGCCCTTCTATCCATCTTGGATCCATCAGTATACCACAGTGATGCATCCCTTCCTAGTTGAGGTCTGCAAATCTGGTGGTTGTTTATAACCATTTCGAATTGCATTTCGAAGTCGTACATAACTGGCATGATATCTGTCGGATTAGAGATGGATTCTAGGGTTATATTTTCCTAAATCTTTTCCGATCTTCTGCTTTAATGTTCACTGTCTGGCCAGTGCTGGATTTAGGGGGGTGCAGAGGTACTAAATGCACCCGGCGGCAAAATTCAAGAGGCGGTAAATAATGACATTAATATCAGAAAAATATTTATAACGAAATCTAGAAATATCAATGAAAAAAAAATGTATAGTTTCATTTAATTTAGACTTCGAACAAAGGAATTGAAACACCAACCTTTAGCCAGTTTCCAATCAAATTTGTTAGTGTCAATAATTCAACTTTTAAAATCAGCTAGTGACAGGTGAAACGGGCACTGTGTCTGGCTAAGGGCTGTTTTTATAAACGAGTATGAGTTCCGTTTAAACTCAACTTGGTCAAGTTGCTAGAGAACCAGTGATTTGATTGGCTTTTCCATAGCAACCGAACGAGGTTCAGCTCAAACGGAGTTTAAAATCGTTTATAAAAACGGCCCTAAGTCTGAAGGCACTGGTTGCTGCTTCTTTCAATACGCATTGGTACAATGGTGTAAGGTTCAGCTTAACCTTTACATCTAACGGCGCTTTCACATGACACTTGACAGATGACACAGCGGCATGGAACACTAAAGAGTTGAAATATGACAGTTGACAGCTGTCATATGTCACGGATCATGGCAGCCATCTTGAGATGGTAACCCCCTAGGTACACTACTACAGCTTTTGCCTATTGCGGAAAATGAATAAAATATAGTGTATCTGTTACTCTATAAGGATATATATTCATCTTGTCTTGAAGGTAAAAATGTCTAATTAACTCCACAAAACCAGCCAAAACCACTTGTTCCAGAAACAATCTACAACTTCACCGAGGACATCACAAACTCCGTGGGCATCATGAAGCAGGGCCACGTGCTGATCAACGAGTTCTGGCAAAAGCAAATAGGCGACTTCGAGGTGGACATCGAGCGGTTCCCCACGCTCGAGACCACCTTGGAGATGCTCAAGCGCAGAGGGTTCCGCGTGGTGTTCACCGTCCAGCCGTTCATATCGACGGAGAGCTTCAACTTTGCCGAGGCCGTCCGCAAGAGGCTGCTGGTGTCGGAGCGGTCGGGTGATCCGAGGATACCTGCATTGACGAGGTACAAGAGCGTGCAGAGCGCTGGGGTGTTGGACATCACCAATGAGCGGACGGTTCCTTGGTTGGTGGACAAGTTGAAGAAGGTAATACGACGAAACAAAGACGAACATAATGAGGAAACTCAACGTCACTTGAGATTCGAACCTACAACAAACTTCGTTTCTTAAATGCATGCTTTTCTTTTACTCTTTGAATTGTTTATTTCATTAGAATTTTTACAATGTATGGGAACATGAATACATTCTTCAATATTCTACTGAAGTAGAGAACATACCACTTGATGGTAGAAAAAAATCAATCGCCATTCAGAACATTAAAAATCCCACCGAGAATCAAGCCTGGTACGTCCATTATCATAAAACTGGTATATTTGAAAAAATCAAAATCGCCCTTCAAAACATTAACAAAGCCCATCGAGAATCGAGCCTGTTACGTCTTTTATTTAGAAACTGGTATATTTGAAAAAATCAAAATTGCTATTCAAAACATTAACAAATCCCGAAAAAATAGCACATTTAGAAAAATCTCCCTTCAAAACATTAACAAAACCCATCGATAACTGAGCCCCGTACGTCCGTTCTCGAGAATACGAAAATCGCCCCTCAGAACATTTACAAATCGCATCGGAAACTGAGCTCTGTACATTTGATATCGAAAAATAGCACCTTTAGAAAAATCGCCCTTCAAAACATTTACGAAACCCAACAAGAACTGACATCCGATATCGAAAAAATAGCACATTTAGGAAAATCAGCTCTTCAAAACATTAACAAAACACATCGAGAACCGAGACCTGTACGTCCGTTATCAGGAAACAATATATTTAAAACAATCGCCCTTCAAAACATTCACACAAACCCATCGAGAACTCAGCCCTGTACATCCGATATCAAAAAAATAGAACATTTAGAAAAAATAAACCCTTCAAAATATTCACAAAACTCATCGAGAACCGAGCCCTGTATGTACATCCATTATCAAGAAATTAGTACATCCAGAAAAAACGCTCTTTGAAACATTATCAAAAACCATCAAGAACTGAGCTCTGTACATCCGTTTTCAAAAACATAGCACATTTAGAAAAATTACACTTCAAAACATTAACAAATCACATCGAGAACCGAGCTCTGTACGTCCGTTATCAAAAATCAGTATATTCAGGAAAATCGCTCTTCAGAAGATTAACAAATGCCATCTGGAATTGAGCCTTGTACATCCGATATCAAAATATAGTACATATAGAAGAATCGCACTTTAAAACATTAACAAAACCCATCGAGAACTGAGCCCTGTACGTCCGTTCTCGAGAATAGGTAAATCGCCCTTCAGAACATTAACAAATCTCATCGGAAATTGAGCTCTGTACATTTGATATCGAAAAATAGCACCTTTAGAAAAATCGCCCTTCAAAACATTAACAGAACCCACCGAGAACCGAGCTCTGTACGTCCGTTATCAAAAATCAGTATATTCAGGAAAATCGCTCTTCAGAAGATTAACAAATCCCATCTGGAATTGAGCCCTGTACATACGATATCAAAATATAGTACATATAGAAAAATCGCACTTCAAAACATTAACAAAACCCATCGATAACTGAGCCCTGTACGTCCATTCTCGAGAATAGGTGAATCGCACTTCAAAACATTAACAAAACCCATCGATAACTGAGCCCTGTACGTCCGTTCTCGAGAATAGGTAAATCGCCCTTCAGATAATTAAAAAATCTCATCGGAAACTGAGCTCTGTACATTTGATATCGAAAAATAGCACCTTCAGAAAAATCGCACTTCAAAACATTAACAAAACCCATCGAGAACTGAGCCCTGTACCTACGTCCGTTCTCGAGAATAGGTAAATCGCCCTTCAGAACATTAACAAATCTCATCGGAAACTGAGCTCTGTACATTTGATATCGAAAAATAGCACCTTCAGAAAAATCGCGCTTCAAAACATTAACAAAACCCATCGAGAACCGAGCTCTGTACGTCCGATATCAAAATATAGTACATATAGAAAAATCGCACTTCAAATCATTAACAAAACACATCGAGAACCGAACACCGTATATCCATTATCAAGAAATTAGTATATCTAGAAAAAACGCTCTTCAAAACATTAACAAAACCCATCGAGAACTGAGCCCTGTACCTACGTCCGTTCTCGAGAATAGGTAAATCGCCCTTCAGAACATTAACAAATCTCATCGGAAACTGAGCTCTGTACATTTGATATCGAAAAATAGCACCTTCAGAAAAATCGCGCTTCAAAACATTAACAAAACCCATCGAGAACCGAGCTCTGTACGTCCGATATCAAAATATAGTACATATAGAAAAATCGCACTTCAAATCATTAACAAAACACATCGAGAACTGAGCCCTGTACCTACTTCCGTTCTCGAGAATAGGTAAATCGCCCTTCAGAACATTAACAAATCACATCAAAAACTGAGCTCTGTACATTTGATATCGAAAAATAGCACCTTTAGTAAAATCGCACTTCAAAACATTAACAAAACCCATCGAGAACCGAGCTCTGTACGTCCGTTATCAAAAATCAGGATATTCAGGAAAATCGCTCTTCAGAAGATTAACAAATGCCATCTGGAATTGAGCCCTGTACATCCGATATCAAAATATAGTACATATAGAAAAATCGCTTTTCAAAACATTAACAAAACACATCGAGAACCGAACACCGTACATCCATTATCAAAAACTTAGTATATCTAGAAAAAAAGCTCCTCAAAACATTAACAAAACCCATCGATAACTGAGCCCCGTACGTCCGTTCTCGAAAATAGGTGAATCGCCCTTCAGAACATTAACAAATCACATCAAAAACTGAGCTCTGTACATTTGATATCGAAAAATAGCACCTTTAGTAAAATCGCACTTCAAAACATTAACAAAACCCATCGAGAACCGAACACCGTATATCCATTATCAAGAAATTAGTATATCTAGAAAAAACGCTCTTCAAAACATTAACAAAACCCAACGATAACTGAGCCCCGTACGTCCGTTCTCGAGAATAGGTAAATCGCCCTTCAAAACATTAACAAATCACATCAAAAACTGAGCTCTGTACATTTGATATCGAAAAATAGCACCTTTAGTAAAATCGCACTTCAAAACATTAACAAAACCCATCGATAACTGAGCCCTGTACGTCCGTTCTCGAGAATAGGAAAATCGCCCTTCAAAACATTAACAAAACCCATCGAGAACCGAACACCGTACATCCATTATCAAGAAATTAGTATATCTAGAAAAAACGCTCTTCAAAACATTAACAAAACCCAACGAGAACTGAGCCCTGTACCTACGTCCGTTCTCGAGAATAGGTAAATCGCCCTTCAAAACATTAACAAATCACATCAAAAACTGAGCTCTGTACATTTGATATCGAAAAATAGCACCTTTAGTAAAATCGCACTTCAAAACATTAACAAAACCCATCGATAACTGAGCCCTGTACGTCCGTTCTCGAGAATAGGTAAATCGCCCTTCAAAACATTAACAAAACCCATCGAGAACCGAACACCGTACATCCATTATCAAGAAATTAGTATATCTAGAAAAAAAACGCTCTTCAAAACATTAACGAAACCCATCGAGAACTGAGCCCTGTACCTACCTTTGTTCTCGAGAATAGGTAAATCGCCCTTCAGAACATTAACAAATCTCATCGGAAATTGAGCTCTGTACATTTGATATCGAAAAATAGCACCTTCAGAAAAATCGCCCTTCAAAACATTAACAAAACCCATCGAGAACCGAGCTCTGTACGTCCGTTATCAATGATCAGTATATTCAGGAAAATCGCTCTTCAGAAGATTAACAAATGCCATCTGGAATTGAGCCCTGTACATCCGATATCAAAATATAGTACATATAGAAAAATCGCACTTCAAAACATTAACAAAACCCATCGATAACTGAGTCCTGTACGTCCGTTCTCGAGAATAGGTGAATCGCCCTTCAGAACATTAAAAAATCACATCGGAAACTGAGCTCTGTACATTTGATATCGAAAAATAGCACCTTCAGAAAAATCGCCCTTCAAAACATTAACAAAACCCATCGAGAACCGAGCTCTGTACGTCCGTTATCAATGATCAGTATATTCAGGAAAATCGCTCTTCAGAAGATTAACAAATCCCATCTGGAATTGAGCCCTGTACATCCGATATCAAAATATAGTACATATAGAAAAATCGCACTTCAAAACATTAACAAAACCCATCGATAACTGAGCCCTGTACGTCCGTTCTCGAGAATAGGTAAATGGCCCTTCAGAATATTAACAAATCTCATCGGAAATTGAGCTCTGTACATTTGATATCGAAAAATAGCACCTTTAGAAAAATCGCACTTCAAAACATTAACAAAACCCATCGATAACTGAGTCCTGTACGTCCGTTCTCGAGAATAGGTAAATCGCCCTTCAGAATATTAACAAATCTCATCGGAAATTGAGCTCTGTACATTTGATATCGAAAAATAGCACCTTTAGAAAAATCGCACTTCAAAACATTAACAAAACCCATCGATAACTGAGCCCTGTACGTCCGTTCTCGAGAATAGGTAAATGGCCCTTCAGAATATTAACAAATCTCATCGGAAATTGAGCTCTGTACATTTGATATCGAAAAATAGCACCTTCAGAAAAATCGCCCTTCAAAACATTAACAAAATCCATCGAGAACCGAGCTCTGTACGTCCGTTATCAAAGATCAGTATATTCAGGAAAATCGCTCTTCAGAAGATTAACAAATGCCATCTGGAATTGAGCCCTGTACATCCGATATCAAAATATAGTACATATAGAAAAATCGCACTTCAAATCATTAACAAAACACATCGAGAACTGAGCCCTGTACCTACGTCCGTTCTCGAGAATAGGTAAATCGCCCTTCAGAACATTAAAAAATCACATCGGAAACTGAGCTCTGTACATTTGATATCGAAAAATAGCACCTTCAGAAAAATCGCCCTTCAAAACATTAACAAAACCCATCGAGAACCGAGCTCTGTACGTCCGTTATCAATGATCAGTATATTCAGGAAAATCGCTCTTCAGAAGATTAACAAATCCCATCTGGAATTGAGCCCTGTACATCCGATATCAAAATATAGTACATATAGAAAAATCGCACTTCAAAACATTAACAAAACCCATCGATAACTGAGCCCTGTACGTCCGTTCTCGAGAATAGGTAAATCGCCCTTCAGAATATTAACAAATCTCATCGGAAATTGAGCTCTGTACATTTGATATCGAAAAATAGCACCTTTAGAAAAATCGCACTTCAAAACATTAACAAAACCCATCGATAACTGAGCCCTGTACGTCCGTTCTCGAGAATAGGTAAATGGCCCTTCAGAATATTAACAAATCTCATCGGAAATTGAGCTCTGTACATTTGATATCGAAAAATAGCACCTTCAGAAAAATCGCCCTTCAAAACATTAACAAAATCCATCGAGAACCGAGCTCTGTACGTCCGTTATCAAAGATCAGTATATTCAGGAAAATCGCTCTTCAGAAGATTAACAAATGCCATCTGGAATTGAGCCCTGTACATCCGATATCAAAATATAGTACATATAGAAAAATCGCACTTCAAAACATTAACAAAACACATCGATAACTGAGCCCTGTACGTCCGTTCTCGAGAATAGGTAAATCGCCATTCAGAACATTAACAAATCTCATCGGAAATTGAGCTCTGTACATTTGATATCGAAAAATAGCACCTTCAGTAAAATCGCACTTCAAAACATTAACAAAACCCATCGATAACTGAGCCCTGTACGTCCGTTCTCGAGAATAGGTAAATCGCCCTTCAGAACATTAAAAAATCACATCGGAAACTGAGCTCTGTACATTTGATATCGAAAAATAGCACCTTCAGAAAAATCGCCCTTCAAAACATTAACAAAACCCATCGAGAACCGAGCTCTGTACGTCCGTTATCAATGATCAGTATATTCAGGAAAATCGCTCTTCAGAAGATTAACAAATCCCATCTGGAATTGAGCCCTGTACATCCGATATCAAAATATAGTACATATAGAAAAATCGCACTTCAAAACATTAACAAAACCCATCGATAACTGAGCCCTGTACGTCCGTTCTCGAGAATAGGTAAATGGCCCTTCAGAATATTAACAAATCTCATCGGAAATTGAGCTCTGTACATTTGATATCGAAAAATAGCACCTTTAGAAAAATCGCACTTCAAAACATTAACAAAACCCATCGATAACTGAGTCCTGTACGTCCGTTCTCGAGAATAGGTAAATCGCCCTTCAGAATATTAACAAATCTCATCGGAAATTGAGCTCTGTACATTTGATATCGAAAAATAGCACCTTTAGAAAAATCGCACTTCAAAACATTAACAAAACCCATCGATAACTGAGCCCTGTACGTCCGTTCTCGAGAATAGGTAAATGGCCCTTCAGAATATTAACAAATCTCATCGGAAATTGAGCTCTGTACATTTGATATCGAAAAATAGCACCTTCAGAAAAATCGCCCTTCAAAACATTAACAAAATCCATCGAGAACCGAGCTCTGTACGTCCGTTATCAAAGATCAGTATATTCAGGAAAATCGCTCTTCAGAAGATTAACAAATGCCATCTGGAATTGAGCCCTGTACATCCGATATCAAAATATAGTACATATAGAAAAATCGCACTTCAAAACATTAACAAAACACATCGATAACTGAGCCCCGTACGTCCGTTCTCGAGAATAGGTAAATCGCCATTCAGAACATTAACAAATCTCATCGGAAATTGAGCTCTGTACATTTGATATCGAAAAATAGCACCTTTAGAAAAATCGCACTTCAAAACATTAACAAAACCCATCGATAACTGAGCCCTGTACGTCCGTTCTCGAGAATAGGTAAATGGCCCTTCAGAATATTAACAAATCTCATCGGAAATTGAGCTCTGTACATTTGATATCGAAAAATAGCACCTTCAGAAAAATCGCCCTTCAAAACATTAACAAAATCCATCGAGAACCGAGCTCTGTACGTCCGTTATCAAAAATCAGTATATTCAGGAAAATCGCTCTTCAGAAGATTAACAAATGCCATCTGGAATTGAGCCCTGTACATCCGATATCAAAATATAGTACATATAGAAAAATCGCACTTCAAAACATTAACAAAACACATCGAGAACCGAACACCGTACATCCATTATCAAGAAATTAGTATATCTAGAAAAAAACGCTCTTCAATACATTAACAAAACCCATCGAGAACTGAGCCCTGTACCTACGTCCGTTCTCGAGAATAGGTAAATCGCTATTCAGAACATTAACAAATCTCATCGGAAATTGAGCTCTGTACATTTGATATCGAAAAATAGCACCTTCAGAAAAATCGCCCTTCAAAACATTAACAAAACCCATCGAGAACCGAGCTCTGTACGTCCGTTATCAAAAATCAGTATATTCAGGAAAATCGCTCTTCAGAAGATTAACAAATGCCATCTGGAATTGAGCCCTGTACATCCGATATCAAAATATAGTACATATAGAAAAATCGCACTTCAAAACATTAACAAAACACATCGAGAACCGAACACCGTACATCCATTATCAAGAAATTAGTATATCTAGAAAAAAACGCTTTTCAATACATTAACAAAACCCATCGAGAACTGAGCCCTGTACCTACGTCCGTTCTCGAGAATAGGTAAATCGCTATTCAGAACATTAACAAATCTCATCGGAAATTGAGCTCTGTACATTTGATATCGAAAAATAGCACCTTCAGAAAAATCGCCCTTCAAAACATTAACAAAACCCATCGAGAACCGAGCTCTGTACGTCCGTTATCAAAAATCAGTATATTCAGGAAAATCGCTCTTCAGAAGATTAACAAATGCCATCTGGAATTGAGCCCTGTACATCCGATATCAAAATATAGTACATATAGAAAAAACGCTCTTCAAAACATTAACAAAACCCATCGATAACTGAGCCCTGTACGTCCGTTCTCGAGAATAGGTAAATCGCCCTTCAGAACATTAACAAATCTCATCGGAAACTGAGCTCTGTACATTTGATATCGAAAAATAGCACCTTTAGTAAAATCGCACTTCAAAACATTAACAAAACCCATCGAGAACCGAACACCGTATATCCATTATCAAGAAATTAGTATATCTAGAAAAAAACGCTCTTCAAAACATTAACAAAACCCATAGAGAACTGAGCCCTGTACCTACGTCCGTTCTCGAGAATAGGTAAATCGCACTTCAAATCATTAACAAAACCCATCGAGAACTGAGCCCTGTACGTCCGTCACTAAGACACACCCCGTATACAAAAGACGCCCCTCATTCCAGGTGATGCACAAGTACAAGTTCGACGCGTTCCACCTGGACATGGGCACCGCCCACGACACCCCGCCCCACTACCAGTGCGAACGGCCGCTGGCCAACCCCGACCACTACAGGGTGGCGCTGGTGCACAGCGTGGCGGGGGCGGTGCCCGTCTTCGGCGTTGGCGGGGCCGTCGAACGCCCACGCCCACCCGCCTTCGTGCTGATGCCGCCCATCGAGTCATCGTGGGCGGGTCTGGGGCGGGTCGTGCCCACGCTGCTCACCTACGGTGTGCTGGGGTACCCGTTCCTCATGCCCGGAGCTGTCGGAGGTACGTAAAGGTTTTGATTTCGGCCACTGGACTCTATTCGCGATAGAAAATAATAATAATAATCATTGTTATAATTATAATAAACGACTTTATTGCTTCCATATGTGAAATACAAAAAAATACAAATAAATAATATAAGGTAGACATGAAAGCAACTCACAAACTGTTTTTCCACTTAACCTCTAATAACACGCATAATCAAAGAACCATGAATTAGACAAAAAAAATGTGAAAAAAATTAGTCTATCCAATTACAAATATCAAACATAGTTTGATGTTGAATGTCTGGTAGACTACGATCAAAAACAACTACTTTCCTGGCAAATACCACGCATAACATTGATTATATCTGCTCGTAGTCCATGCAACGATTCACACTGTGATTTTTTTATGTTCTGGTCCTGTTATGTTCAGAGAACATCGTGAGAACCAAGGGAAAGAAGGTAGGAGTTGGTGTTATTCTTAAATTTCAATGAGTTCCAAAGTCTCGATGTTCGTTGGATGAACGAGTCTTTGGAAAGAGACGTTCTGCAGGTCTTTAAAGTGACCACGAAGGGGTGTGAAGACTGAACTTGACGGGTTACTCTCGAAGAGAATGCTAATGGAGGAACGATTGTTGATATTTCAGAAGAGCATCGCCCATGAAAATTGTATAAAATAAAGATAAATCGACAACTTTTCTACGGTGTTCCAGAGAAGTGAGCGAGTTTGTGAGCGAGGCATCACCGACAAGACGAATTGCCCTTTTTTGGATAGAATCCAATAGTTTCAGGATATGTTTAGGTGCCGCACTCCAAATATGGGAACAGTATTCCAGGACAGGTCGGATATGTGCCTTATAGATCATAAGCAGCTGACTGGGAGTGAAATAGCTCTTGGCTCGAAACAGAAATCCAAGTTTTTGGGATGCACTTTTGGCAATGGACCTCACGTGATTTTCCCAAGAAAGGTTGTTGCTGATAGTAACGCCAAGCATAGAAATGGATGACTTCAATGGTATATGGTTACTCCTGACTGAATTATGTTGGGCACAGTGAGATCGACTTATCTAGAGAAAAGACATTCTTGTGTTTTGTTTGCATTGAATTCTACCAGGTTATTAGATTACCACTCGAGAATTTTTGTCCATATTTATTTTGTTATCATTTCCTCCTCGTTCATTTCTGGTTTGACAAGCCGATATAGGAAAAACGGTATGGAGGGTACTATCATCCGCGAAGCTGTGTATAGGACATGAAGTTGCTTCCAACAAATCGTTGATGTGAAGCAGAAATAGTGTTGGTGCTAAAATTGATCCCTGCGGAACACCAGCATTTATGAGTAGGGTATCAGATGAAACTCTATCGACCACTGCACCTGTTTGAGAGAAAACTAGCAAGCAGAGAACACAGCTGAGGGGGCAAACCATAAGATGGAAGCTTGGCGAGGAGTCTCTGATGCCAAACTCGATCAAATGCCTTGGAAATATCTAATGCAACGGCTAAAGTTTCTCCATATTTTACAATAGATAGCTGCCAAAAATGTGAGACGTAAGAGAGCAGGTCACCAGTTGATCTCTGATGACGGAAGCCATAATGCAGATCGCAAAAGTTTATTTCTTCCAAAGACGTGACAAATTCACAGGCACGCTCAACAACCTACAGACCGGTTTCTGGCTCATTGGCCCTCATCAGTGCAGGGAAGTTATCCGAGTAGAGACCGTGAGATCTCCACTCGAAGCGTTTTCTGTCCCAATGCATTTTCGTCGCGTCTATTTGACCGCACTGAGCCGCGTTCCAACAGACAATTGGAAGTGGCGACACCTTGCGGCAGAAGAAAGAAACACTCCAGAAACTAATCCCCCAAGTTACAGAACTTGGAAGTAGCTGATAGCTCGACTAAGCTGAATCAATGCAAAATAAAAGAGCCATGACATTGGTCGATTTTTCTGAATTGAAAGAAATATATATCTCGTCTTGTCCAGTTTAACACTGGTTCTCTGATTTAACCGACAGCAATATCACGTGATTTGAAACGTCCCAGACAGCACTGGACGTATTATTAAGAAACACCCGGTATTTGTCACGACGGCAACCACATCTCCTATCTGGTATTTCGCAATATAAATTAAGCACAAAATTACTGATTTTCCAAATGTGTGCAAGTCCAAAATTCTAGCCAATATATTTCAGAATCTGTCATCGCAAATGATGGAAATGTTTTTAGCTCTTCATTATGAACGAAAAACTCGACGAAAAAGCCAATTTTTAACATTTTTAGGTGATTACGACGCGCCACAAAATATCCTGATGAAGAACGGAACGCAAAGGAGTTTGCCAGACGAGGAGTTGTACATCAGATGGCTGCAACTGGCCGCATTTTTGCCTGTAGTGCGGTACCACCACCTACCAAGCAGTTACGGCAATCAGAATATTTCGGAAATAGCCAAAAGTTTGGCGTTGACAAGGCAGAACAAGGTAGGATATCAATATTAATGGGAGTTTATGAGATTGCATGAGGATGTATGTGAGTTTATGAGATGCGTGAGGATGTATGAGAGTTAACAACATTGCATGAGATGTATGTATGACAGTTTATGAGATTGCATGAGGACACAAGAGAGTTATAAGATTGCATAAATAGGTATGAGTTTCTGAGACTGAATGAGGATGTATGTTGTTAATGAGACTGTATGAGGATGTCTGAGAGATCATGAGATTGCATGAATATTGTGATAGTTCATGGGCTTGCTCGCATATGTATGGGAGATTCATATATAATGTTGCATGAGGATATAAGATAATGCATGGCATTGCACGAGTATATGTATACGAGTATGAGATTGGAAGCGGGTGTTTGAAAGTTGATGGGATCATATTAATATGTATGAGATTGCACGAGTGTTAATGATAGTTGATGAGATTTTCTGAGATCGCACAAATATCTATAAGGATGCATAGAGATGTATGCGATTGAATGAGAACGCATACGGATGTATGAGAGTTTATGAGAGTTGACCTCATTCATTGCATGAAGATGCATTGGAGTATATTGAAGGATTTATGATAGTTCATGATGAGATTGCATGAGGCTGTATGAGAATTTCTGAGGACACATGAGAGTTTATAAGATTGCATAAATATGTACGAGTTTCTGAGATAAGGATGCATGATGTTGAAATGAGACTACATGAGGATGTATGAGAGTTCATGAGATTGCATGAAAATGAACCGGAGATCATGAGCTTGCATGCGTATGTATGGGAGATCATATAATATTGCATGAGTATGTATGAGAGTTTATGAGATTGAATTAGTATATATGATAGTTTATGAGATTGCATGAGAATATATGAGAGCTAATAAGGATGTATATCTCAAAAGATATTAGGAGTTTCAATTCATTTTGGAGTTTCACTAAATTAAATAAATAAAATGAACAGGGTGTTGCAATAGAAAGAACGAAGCCGAAAAATTACAAATTCCATTGGAATAAGATTTGTCATTTTGGAGATGTCTCGGAGTTTTCATACCTTTTCCTAGCCCTGCGTGAGTCAGAAGTTTCCACATGAGTCAACATCAGAGCTCATTCTATTATTATTTCTTGTTGTTGAGTCAAATACTAGAGTAAATTTAGTAAGCATCAAATTCAAAATTTTAGTGCAATCCCCTGCGTTTATAAGGTTTCAATCAATCAATCAATCAATCAAAAATATGCTTTATTGTCTAAGAAAAAATACTTATTGACAAAGCGTTTCAATGGTGTTATGAGGATTTAACATAATTCAATTCAGTAGTTTATTCGACAATCAATGAATTTGATCAAATAAGTCTTATAAACTCAGATTTGATCGAGCAAAAGTTACAAGTATTACCTATTGTTCAAGTTGGTCTATGGAAGTTTGACAGAGATAAATAGATATCATTTTATACTCCATTGTGCAATGCAGTTAATCATTTATGTCGATTGATGCATGAGAGTTTATCATCAGAATTCAATGAGAGTTCACAAACATTCCTGAGAATGTCATAACAGAATGTTTATTTTCAGGTGACGCCAAAATTGAAAAAATTTGCGAGAGTTGCACTCAACATTGGGCTTCCCCTGATTCGGCCCTTATGGATGTTAGATTCGGAAGATCCGAACTGCCATCAAGTGTTAGATGAATTTTCCATCGGAGATGAAATCATTGTGGCTCCGATACTAGATTCCGGTGTAAGGCAAAGAGAGGTAGGATTATTCGTATTTCAATAATGAAAACGTTTTTACAAAAACCAATCACATATTTCTTAGTATCACTTTAAAATCCTTCAGTAAATTTTGTTTGACACTCTGCTTCCTTAATTTTGTGTAAACTTTTTAATTTTTGTCAGGTTTATCTCCCGGCTGGCGTGTGGAAAGATGGTATTGATGGAGGTCTAAGAAAAGGAAACAGATGGATCCATGATTACAGGGTGGAAGAAAATCAAGTCGCTTATTTCGAACGCATGCCCGATGATACCAGATTCTGAGCAATATTTGCATCTTTTATTTATCTCTTGAGTACCGCCTCAAATGTTTCGAGATGTTTCTCAGAACTTGCAGAACATTTTATCGAAATAGGAACTCATCATGTTCCTGTTTATGAGTTGAACAAAGTAACAATCAGTATTTTTTTTATAATCATTTTCTATCATTACCTTGATGAAGAAGATATTTTCATATTGATTCAATGATATCTCAGAATAAATGGTCATCATCATCACCCCATTCATTGTAACAAAACTCAATCATATATTCAATATTTCAGTACATTTCATTCATTAATTCATTTTACCATGAATGTTTGACAAATTTTATCATTACCCAAAACATTGTTGCCTAACAGATGGTTTCTTATAATTATTTCATTGTCGTTTTCGTTAGATTGATGAGAAGTTTTTAGTTGAACAAATTCAGTTTAAGTATAGTAAGTATCTCAATTATTGTGGATTGTTAAAAAAAACTAGACACGTCGACTTTGATTTCTGAAGTGACATCTGGCTAAGTACAGGGTGTACAGTAGAGTTACTCGGTAACTGTGAATTATACATGATGATGAAAGTCAGCTTCTCAAAATATATTTCGATTTGCATTTATGACTTGTAATATCTGATTCTGAGAGTAGGTAGGCATACCTGAACCTAATAAATAACTATGAAAACAAGTGCACGTTTTTATTTGTCAGCTCATAGTTTTTGGTTTTCAGGGCGCAAAATTTTGAAATATTCCTGTATTTCAGTGATATATTTCAATTCATTCTGAAAATAAACATGAATCCATTGAAAGAGGAACTTAATAGATTGTTGAAATTAGGTATAATTGAAGAAGTCTCTTGTTATACACCTTGGGTCAGCCCAATAGTGGTAGTGAGTAAAAATTCAAAAATCAGATTGTGTGTAGACTACACTCATCTTAATAAAGCTGTATTACGTTCCTATTTCCCGATCGGAAAAGTGGAAACTATTTTAGCCAGACTGAAAGGTTCTAACTATTTTAGTAAACTAGATACCACTTCAGGTTTCTATCAAATCAGGTTGAATAAAGAATCGCAACATTTAACTACATTTATCACCCCCTTTGGACGATTTCTATTCACAAGAGTCCCTTTTGGACTCACCTGTGCTCCAGAATATTTTTCCATATTACTTAATAGAATATTGAATGGAATTGAGGGTGTAATCAGTCACATTGATGACATACTAATTCATGCTCCAACCTTGGAAACTCATAATGTAATACTGGAAAAAGTTCTTTCTAGAATTAAAGCAGAAGGGATCACTTTGAATAAACAAAAATGTGAGTTTGGTGTACAATCTTTGTCATATCTAGGACACTATATATCTAATAAAGGTATTTCAGTTGATTCAGAGAGAATTTCTGCAATTAAAAGATTTCCAGCACCTACTAACAGAACTGAAGTGTTACAATTTTTGGGAATGATAAACTTTTCAAGTCGTTTTATCCCAAAGCGATCAGAAATTTTGGAACCCTTAACTTCTTTGCTTAAAAAGAATATCACCTTCACATGGGGTATTTCTCAAGATGAAGCATTTGTCAAAGTCAAAGATTTACTTCAAAATAGTCCATGTTTAGCATATTTTGACCCTACTAAGCAGATATCCATATCTGCAGATGCGTCATCCTATGGGCTAGGAGCATGTCTGATTCAGACTCATAAAGGCATGAAAGAAGTAGTAGCATATGCTTCTCGATTATTGTCCTCAACAGAAAAACGATATGCTCAAATTGAAAGAGAAGCGGTAGCCTTAGCTTGGGCAGCAGATAAATTTCAGGAATACATCACTGGAATTCCTATTCGTATAGAAACAGACCATAAGCCTTTAGTTCAAGTTTTACAGTCCAAACCCATAGATGAATTAACACCTCGTCTACAACGTTTTAGAATCCGTCTCATGCGGTATGATTATGAAATTTATTATACCCCAGGCAAAGATCTGTTGGTCGCAGATGCTTTGTCAAGAAATTTTTCATCAAATCATCCTTCTCCAGAAGAAGATGAATTAGTGCATGAAGCCGAAGCTCATGTTAACATTGTTGTTCAGTCATTACAAGTAAAGCCCTATTTTCTTGACACAATTAAACTAGAACAATCTAAAGATTTCATTTGTCAAAAACTAAAAGAATATTCACTTTCGGGGTGGCCGGAAAAAAATAATATAGTTCCCCTTTTACTTCCATACTATTGTTATCGATTTGAAATCTCTTTTGTAAAAGATATTTTACTCAGAAATACCAGAATAATAATTCCAAGTTCCTTACAATTACGATGTCTGGAATTCATTCATCTGGGACATCAAGGAATAGTTAAATGTCGGGCAAGGGCTAAAGTATCTATATGGTGGCTAGGTTTATCAACGCAAATTGAGAATCTAATTAGAAACTGTCCTCAATGTGTTGAGTACAGAATAAATCCTAAGGAAACATTCTTGAAAGATCACTTTCCTGAAAGGCCTTGGCAGAAAATATCTTTAGATTTATTCAAACTCGATATATGGTATCTAATAGTTACGGACTATTATTCTAGATTCTTTGAAATATTCAGATTAAAAAAAATGACTGAAATTGATATTATTGGAAATTTAAAAGAATTATTCAGCCGGTATGGAATTCCGGAAGTCATAAGATCGGATAATGGTCCGCAATTTCAAGCACAATTCAAGAAATTTGCTAGCGATTTCGATTTTCACCATATAACCAGCAGTCCTTATTTTCCACAATCGAATGGTTGTGTTGAAGCAGCTGTGAAAACTGCCAAAGCTTTGATAAAAAAAAATGATGATATCCACCTGGCTCTTTTAGCTTATCGTACTACCCCTCTAGAGTGTGGGTATAGTCCTGCTGAGCTTCTTATGAATAGGAGACTGCGATCACTTTTACCGACTATACCCAGTGAACTGAACAAAAGTGTTGATTCTAAGCTTGTTTTAGAAAAGGAGGGTATAGCCAAAGAAAAATCTGCATTCCAGTATAACAAAAGACATAAGGCCAAAGATTTATCAGAACTATCTATAGGTGACAGTGTTTGGGTAATAGATTTGAGACAGTATGGAAAAATAATTTCTATTTTAGATGAACCCCGTTCATACTCGGTAGAGACTAATTTTGGTATATATCGAAGAAACCGTTGGCATTTGATACCAGCTCCATATCATGTCCAACCTAAATTTACCCCAACACTGCCTCTTGTTTCACCTAAGGAAAATTCTCACATATCTCCTAGTATTAATCATGATTCTCCTGAAGTGTTTCCTAATAATAGTGAATCCAACAGTGAATGTGCCAGTGATGTTGGTGTTCCTCCAACCCCAATGATTTCATCTAATCCTACACCTAGAATACCTCATTCACTGTATGAAAGACCCAGTAGAGATATTAGGAAACCTACTTATTTGAAGGACTTTGTACTTTCCTAAATTATTGCATTATATTCTAATAATATTGTAATCTTAAAAGGGGGGATGTTCTGTGGTTATCCAGTTAGTATATCTGGCAACCCTGTAAAGGTTTAGGGACTGGAGGTCGAGAGTCGCTTGACTCGATTGAAGTTGACAGGATGTCGAATGTGATAGTGCAGTGACTGATGTATGATTGAAGGGGAATAAACCATTTTCTATTTAACGAAGAGTAACCTTATTACTTTAATCAGATAACCCACAACTACTAACATTACAGTAATGATGCCCAATTTTGTCAATATATTGTATCGTCCAGAGAAACTGATGAATGAACTGTAATGAGTTCGATATCAGGTACCAAGATTATAAAGAACAATCAAATATTATATTAAAATGAGAATGAAGTATGATATAGGATATAAACATTTTATAAATACGAGGCACAATACGATGACTATAGAATAATTGAAGGGAGGATCATTCGAGGAGAGGAAATTAAAGAACCAATAGGAACGTTAGATTTGTTTACACTTCAAGTTAGCTCGTGTATAATTTATGAGATCTGCAGCCGTAAAAACTTATTATCCCAGTAACCTTCAACCAACTTATATTTATATTAACTTGATCGAAGAGTAATGGAAAAAGCGCAAAAATACAAGATTTATATCTGGAATAGTTTATATTAAATGCTCTTAACATGACCATACTTTTAGAATGATTTACATTTGGAAAAATCGACATGAACCACGACTTAGAGAAATAAGCGGGGGTGGGAGGTTCCAACAATTTTCTCATGAAAAGTCCCTATAAATTCTCCGAAACTAGAATCAGAGAGCAGAGCAGATCCAACATCCAACAGTTAAGCTCTCAACTCCAGACAATGTTCGTCAGTTCGTAGTCTCAGTGCTACCCTCGTAAAATGTGTTACAAGTGAACGTGAATTTGGAAAACAGTGAAAGATGGATTTCCATCAGACAGTTCGGTTTTCGTTCGGTAAATAATAGTCATCTTGTTGTGCCGGCATTCAGTTCAATACTCGTAATTTCCATAGTTCAGGAAAACATCTAGAAAGTTACTATGATTGTGATCAACCACCAAACATGTCAGAAATCTTATTTATAATTGCCAACTCTGCCTGTCTAATTGATTCGTATGACAAATAGATATTTGTACTCTGAGATAAGTGTATTTTTGTTTACTACCACCATTATTTCTCCTGCTTAAATATTCACGAACCCAGTTAAAGAAGTAATATTGTGACGACCTTGTATAGGCCAACTTGAATAAAGCAGGGTGTTTACAAGTGTTTGGTACTCAAGGATCTTCTTTCTTTACTAGCCGCCACTGAAGGGACTGTAATTACAATTTTGAGTAGAATCTATCGAGACATATTGGAAAATAAATAATCACATAATTAGTCCGCCATCTTGAAGCTGCCAGTTCGGTATTTTTTTCTAACAAAAATTTCACTATTTTTTATAAACACCTACCAAACTTCGGACAAAATCAGACTACTAGAAGTGGATGAACATTTTGAATACCAGTATCACAAAATAATCACTTAAGTGTTTTGTTGTACTCTGTGTCTAGATGGTAATATAAAAATATGTATTTCTAAACTATCCCAAAATTGAAAGATATGACCAAGGTAACATGTTTCGTCTTCGCCAATCGCCAACTATGAAAGTTCCAAGTACGGTCCTGTTCAGGTTTCATCGAGAAAGTCTAATGTTCGATCGTTGATACTTCCTTTGGTTTCACCGTCTCTCTTTAGCTCAATGCTCATGATCTCCCATCTCTTTCAAGCCACAATTCATATTACGCATACAAATGATACACCAGCTGGCAGGCTTTTATTTCACGATACATTCGCTGGGAAAAGAGTTTATTAGTTATTTTATCGAAATTACCCTGTTTCCACAAATGTTGAATTCAGTTTTCGAGCTTTTTCGAGAAAATTTTTATATAACGTACCAGGGCAGCAGGAAAGGCACGTGGTGTAGAGAATAGACTGACATTTTATTAGGATCTACTAGAAGTCATCATGGGACGCACTTGTTAGGTGTGAAAAAATCAAATATCTTACCCTAGAAGTAAGAATACTAGTTGATGTAATCAAAAAAGTGTCCGGAAACGAAAGAAGGAACCAGTTATCAAATATAAAACATAATTATTGAAACGATGAATCATATCTGGGCGTGTTAGAAATAACAACAACCAAAGCCTGTAACAATCAATTGCATTATCAAAAACAAATTGTTATTCGAGTAACGCCTCCAATTTCGCAGCCTGCTTGTTTATTCAAATCAATGCGTTATTCTTTTTTTAATCGCCCATACGACTCATACGAGATATGAGAACAATAACAATGCATAAGGGGGATTCGGATTCACAGTCTGCTGTGAGTGCTGTGTTACCCCTCGCAACTTCTGGTAACCTGGTGCCAAGGGCTCATAATTTGCATATTCAGATCCACAAAACTAATCAATATAATAAATAAATACAACAGAGTCGACATATTTGTTTATATTCCGAAATCAAAAGCCAGAATGAGTGCTCGCAGACGTTGACGGGTTGATTGGGACCGTTATTGCAGGCATAAAAAACAAATTCCAGTCATCCTCGTGGTAGGGTATAAGAGGAAGAAATCGAAGCAAATCTGCCATTCCGATGCAGAGCGGTGTGGTCATTAAATCGGTGTCGCTAATCCTCCTATAAACAAAAATCTAATGACTAAATCTTTGGAATTATTAGCTATCCACGGAGCAGGAGAGCAGACATGCAAGAAGTAACCAGCCTGATCTCCCAAACTGCGTTATGCCGGTTATTCGATAGCAAAAATATAAGTTGCCCACTTCAAGAAGATGAACAAACGATCCTGATCTGGCCATGTGTACCAGATGTCCCTATAAGATCGTCTTATCCTGTGACTGGTCCCAAATCTCTTGATTTCGACTACTTCGATAAACGTGTTTAACGTGACATTGTGTTTGGGTAAATGCCGTATTTCAACAAATTTATACGGGTTACTGCAGGTATATCAATACAAAAGTATGAATTGTCGATTCTGAATGACATCTATAATTGTTTCTAACAATTCCATGTAGCCATTTTCCAATGAGTTTGATGCGAATGTATCGAACATGATTGACACATCAGACGTATAGAATACGTATATACTGGCCCTTCCTATCTCTAATGCATTACATTTTTTGAAAGCAAGATCTAACTATCTCTCTTGGTATCGGGGAGAGAGGAGGAGAGCTGGCGGTAGTGTTGACCCTTCTTGTTAATAAGTTCATAGAGGCAAATATTCAGACGGTAAAAACTACAGAAATATAACACGAATTGATTCTTTAAAACATATTATATTCATAATTTTTCATTTATATATATTCCACATGAAGGAAACTGTAAAATACAATTTCGATCAACTGAAAATATTCATCTTGAATAGAATAAATATCCATGAATTATTCCACATTATTCCATTCCCGAACGTACGACTATGGCACTGACCAATAAAATGACACTATTGACAGTATTGACACTTTAATCCCAGAAACCTGCTTTCAACCACACAATAGTATATTATGATACAAGTTTTATAAGACGCTATTTTGTCACACGCGTTGTTTGGAGTACGACGAGCGAAGCGATGAGTGACTCTAAGAGGGAACAAGTGCGACAACGTATCTTATAAAACGTGTGTCATATGCATTTTTTTCTATTTTGAATTGATTTGAAGAAAAAATGAATTCAATATCGATAAATAACAGAAAAATCTTCGATTGGTAACAATGATGACATTGAAATAATCAAAATCTGACGCACAAGCGTAAAGCCCAGTTTACAGTTGAGCGATTTTGATTATTGCAATATACCAGCGGTGAAAAATTCAATGTTGTTATTGTTTTTATTGGCCAATTTAAATCAAATTACACTTTGAATTGAAATTCACCAATTAAAACATTGAGTTATTCACTGCTAATATCAGCCAATCCAAATCGCTCAGAAGTAAACTGGCCTAACTCTTCTGACTTTCATTTGACAGTTCGATTGTACCAATCTCTGCGTTGCACAATGACTTCATTATACAACCAAAATAGAAAAAAGCAATTTTTATGCCATTTCAAGTGAGGAGCAATATATTTAATACACGAATAAGTGAATTAATCGATAAAAAACGAAAAAATCAATGCTTTGAGAACAATCTGAGAAACTCGTTCGAAACACGAAAACGGCGAGTTGGTCCGACGAGGCCCGAACGATAGATTCTTATCGTGGAAACAAGAAGGTTTGACAGTCGTGTTGGCATCATGAAAAGGATAGAAAATACCAGTCTATATGTTTTTTATTCGTCTGAGATGGAAACATGCTGTTTCAAAAATATTTCCACGGTATAGCGCCTCTATTGTTTTATATAAGATCCTCATCAGGTTATGAGCTGAAATTCATTTGTTTTCAAATCAATATTAATGATATTACGGAAAACATAAACATTACGGGTGAGGGAACAAATTATGTACCAAAAGAAATGAATGCAAAATATCTTCAACTTTCTAAAATGACTGTTAGAGGGCGCATTCACTTTGGTGTGGAGATAAATTCTAATTTTCCTGGAAAATCTCCCACATTGGGGTAGGTACTGTTTTTATAACGAACATGAAAAGTTCAATTATTTTTGCATGAGTTCGATCTTGAAAAGTTTACTCATCTTCAATCATGGGGGTGGGGGAAGCTGTTGAATAGCTATTTGTGTATTTAGAGCGCAAAGTGATATATTGCCGCTCGAAAAAGACGAAAGTAACCTTCCGTAATCGGCAAAACATATTGCGCTCGAAATACACAATATTTTTTTTGCAACTGCAGTTCCTAGACAAGAAAACTCGATACTTCATTCAATTAATTCATACATTTCATAATATTCTTCATCTAAATCATTGATTTCATTATTTATTCACTAAGAAGGGAAAATGACTCTTAAATTAAAAAAGTATTGCCCTTTCCAAGGATCGAACCCGCGGGCTGGCGGCCTGAGAAGTCGCGCTTTGAGGCTATTGAGGCTACTTGAAAACTAACAGATATAATAAGTTATGAAACAAAATGATATAGTCAAACTCACTTTCGCTTTATATTCAACGGACTAGAGAAATACTACATGTTTAGGATACTTACTTTGATATCTTTAGCATTCTAGCATTTCATGGGCACCATGTCATGAATCATATTATAATTCGAACTTTTCCTTGATTTCCCTGATAGGAGTTTCAAATTCACAATGTTAGCACTGTCTGCTACATCAGGAGATGTGTTAGATAATTCACTGTCACTATTATTTTCCATCATGCAACAGAATAATGACTTTATTTTCAACAATGGATGCAAGCGCTAATATGCTGTCACTTATAATGACATTATTTCCGCGCACGAGCGACAATGCTGTCACTCCTCGGAAAACGTAAACTTTGTTTTGATATTTGAAAGCGTCAACACTGTTGGAAATTAGTTGTTACTTTCAACAACTTCTCATATCGTTAAAAAATTGTAGTCAAATTCAACAACAATTGTGTCTCAATTTCACTTTCACAATTTTCGATGTAGTTGTTAAATCAGTCAGTTATCGAATTCACTACTGATAATGTCAATACAACAGCAACAAGTTTGCATCAAATGAACAGATGAAATTCCTGTACAAACAACTTGATATAATCTGTGACACAACAACAAATAATTGTAACTAGAACTTCAATAATGGTTATTGAAACATAGACAGTAGAACATCATCTAGTTGCTAATACATTGATATTAAATAGCGGTTTTGTCGCACTCTGTTTGCAACAGTTTGTGCTCGGTTACAAAGATTTTTTAGTTCCGATCTCTTCGGATACCTATATTCGCTACTTTTCGTTTGTCTTCTCACGGATACCGATTCCTTACAAGTCCCAACCCAAGTTTACTCAGTTATCTGCAGTCTGTTGCCGTTGTAGAGCATTAGAACGAATACATTAGGTTTTTCTCTCGTGTAATCAATATATAAAAAAGGTAAGTACCTACATGGAGTAGATTGATGTGGACTCGTACATAAATTTTATTTACTCATGACAATATTAATATTATTTTTGTTTTGTTTCAGTTGAGAATATTTTTCCTGATCTAGAGCAACAAATAACAATGTTTCGTCGGAATCTGCAAGCGCAATAATTTCACATGATTTGTTGAGAATTTTTCTTGGATTCTCTCTGTGATTATTGAAGTTTCGCTGCAAAAAAGTGAGTATAATCATATCAGTTTTATATTCACATTTTGAAATTATTATTATGGAAGCATATTTCATATATTTTTTACTATACTAATGAAGATAACTGCAACATCTATAGGTTAAAACTGTTGAAGTTGTGATGTGATTATTTGTACAACTCTTCATTTCAGGTATTTGTTCGATGGATCGATTTTCACTTTCTTCGGATTTTTTCAAGCTACTACTGGGTAACAAAAAAGATAACAAAAACTGAGTTAAGTTGAAGAGAAATTAATGTACTGGTAAGATTCGTTCTGAATTATATTTTGAATGATAATGTACTATTCAGTTAATAAATCCAAGTGATTTCAAGAGTTAATTGGATTGAAACCAAATGAATCCAAAATGAATTATTAATATAATTTTTGTTTCAGCAATTGAACGAGAGATACTCAACACTCCAGGAGGATGGGAATAAGTTGTCTCGGATGACAAACACAGACAGAGGTTGACTGGCATTGTGGTGAATCACGTGCCGCGATGTTCTTTCGATTTACTGACAGCTTTTGATGTGTTTTTGTGCCAATAGTGGATTTTTTTCGTATTGTTGCCATGCAGAAAATAAAATGTCTGTCATGATATATGGTTATTTCAGTATTTTGAACTTTGAATTCTAGCAGTAGAATATTGTTGAAAATACACTGAGTTGTAGTACAATCGACAACTTTTTGTAGCTAGAACTACATTATGACGTAGGACTCATAACAACAAATTAAAGTGAAAATGACAATTTGTAATTGCTCAATTAACTTCAGAGAATACTGCGAACAGCTATAAGGTGAAGTAGAATTATTAACTTACTGTAGTTAATTCACCAATAAGACGTAGTAGCCATACAAAGAGGCGGTTGTTGAGACGAGCAATAACCATTATGGTGAAAATTAACTTCAAATACTCTTGATATTTCAACTATAAAATGTTGTAGACCTACTGGGACTATATTTTTTTGCTGATTTAGCAACTAATTTCCAACAGTGAAAGGCTACTTTGTTAACATTTTGTAGAAGAAGACATATATTTCGAATTGCTGTGTATATTCCATACCCTTCATCCAAATTTGATCAAATTTGGCTGATGATTATCGCTACCACGTCTTCTAGAAGGTGCTGTTTACACAAGGTTCGGCTTTTTCGGATTTTTTTGAAGAAAAAAAATGAGACGATGCGTGTTCTTATCGCACTGTCCTTGAAGAGCATGAAAATGTCTTAATTTAGTCGTGAACCGTTCGATATCCCTATTCGTTTTCGAGTTATTTGCACTTGTTTGACTGCATAAAAAAAGTCAAGTATGAGGTTGGAAACACATTTCAAACACATATCGCATCCTACTCTGCCAGTTCAGTTTTGATTCTACTCTACCTAAGGCCTCGCCTAAGGCATTTTTTGCGAGAAACTGTTTTGAAACTATTTGAACCAGTTTTGAGACACTTCATTTTCTTGAACCATTTGTGACGTCACACTCGATTTTGGTTCAAAACGTTTTGAAAGCCTCTCCTGGACCGTTTCAATCATGTTTCAATATGTCATTTTTCAATTTCCTGATGAGGTTAAACGTTGCATTTTTTCGACTCATAAAATGATGACGTAGAGGAATAAACCGTTTTAAAACGGGCCCTTGTTTTGTTCACGCCCTTGTTTCTGCCTTCGTCGATTGTTACAAATGTTACACCTACAAATTTTTGCCATCTAAGTTATAGGTACGAAATGAATATTCTCTTGTAGTATTGGAATACAACTTTTTTTAACAAAATATTCAAGAGGTCAGCGAGGAAAAGAGCCTGATAATTCAATACTTATACTTCGATTATTTCCTGGACGATAAAATATATCAACAAACTTTATATAAGTAATTTTTGTAAAATCTATACGATGAAACTATTATCGAAATTTCCCATAGACTTTTATCCTTTCATAAGGTAGAGCTAGAAATGACTTATTCATTTCAGTGCCAATCAACAAAATCGAAATTGTGCATCTGAAAATACCCGAAAACAGACATGATCTCCTGTTATTGGAAGGCGCCACACCCTCCTTCACACACTTCACGGGCTTCCCGATTGTCCTTTCCACCTTCACCATCCACCCTCTGTGAGCTTGTGTTTCGTACAGTGTTGCCGGCTCAATGAAAACAGATATGCACAAGGAACAAGATCAAGTATTTCTACATCTCAATAAAATTATGGGTATCCCTTTGTGAACAGATCGGAGGATGATATACTTTTATCATAATCATGAAAAAAATAACTAAAAAATGTATCTATGTCATTTGAAAATAATTATCATTAATATGTTATGACAAAAATAGTAATTTACGTAACAAGTCCGGAAAATACTGTTTTTTTGGATGAGTGGACAAAATTCTAGGACGAGCGTAGCGAGTCCTGGAAGTCTGCGAGTCCAAAAAAACTGTTTTCGGGCGTGTTGCGTACACAATTTTTTCGGCAACCGTGTAGAATAACAAATCAAAGAAACACATTTCTTTATTAGAACAAAATTTCGAACATTTCAATTCTTATTTATATTAATATTTATATTAAAATTAGAACAATTGTTAATATTGAATGGATTCAATTTGTTTGAAATGCTTGGTATATTTAAGTGCCTTTTGTTGAAGTCAGAACAAGAAGGTAAAGTTTCCGTTTCACATTGATTGTTTTCATCTGAAAATTTTTGAATGTTAGCTAATTTTATGTCAGATAGCTGATAGTCGTTATTTTGCTGCTATGGTAATGATCAACTGCATTTATCAAAACCATACTACCAAGATTTTCATATTTACAATGACAACAACGATGTGATTTTTCCCGGCCTAGTCCGGGAAGTACGTACTTCCCGGACTAGGCCGGAAAAATGCCACTTTCTCAAAAAAAAAAAAACGTCTGGAAAGTACGTACTTTCCGGACGGTTGCCGAAAAAAACAATTTATTTTAGTATTACATATTTTGTTGGTAGTAAACGATTAACTTTTCTTATGGATAAAACCTAGGACTAATGTAGCAGTGGCGGATTTTCCTCTTTGCCGCCAGGCTATTAAAATTTTACTGCCCCTACGATTTGATACTCTAGTTCACAATCATATTAACCTTTTCAATGCGAGAACTGGTATACGTCTTCGAAATAAAGTTTCAAGTGGTCATAAACAACCACCAAATTTAACAGAGAACGGAGAGGAAGCGGTGCATCAGTGTGGTATACTGATGGATCCAAGATGGATGAAAGGGCTGGAGTGAGCGTTACAGGGCCGAATTTCAGGCCTTCAAAACCCCTTGATAATACCCCAACCATCTTTCAAGAAGTAGTACATGCTATGAAGAGGTATGTACCCATCAGGAGTGCCTGGAAAGGGACACTCGAAGGGCATAGATCTATATTCTATCAGATAGCCAAGCAGAACTAAAAGCTCTGATGACTTTGAACTGCAAACAATCCCTGAAACAACTGGCAGCAGAAGAACCAAGTCACTTTGATGTGATTGCCTGATCACAAGGGAATTAGAGGCAACGAGGAAGCAAACTGCCTTGCCACAGAAGGGGCAAACACACAATTCTCTGAACCAGATCCTTTCTGTGGACTCCCCACTTGAAAGAACAGTTACGAAGCTGGGAAACAGATGAAAGGAAATATCACTAGAATATAGTTCCAGGACAAACTGGGCAAAGACAAACGAGAAGGCTATAGTGATCCTTTCACCAAGGAAAGCTAAACCGTTTATCGAGTTGGACAAAAGAGACTCCATATAAGAAGGATATCTTAACCTACTTAAGTAAAATGCTTTTGACTCAAGGTCGCCATGTCTTTAGATATGGCCAAATGAATATTATCTTAACAAAAATCAACCACATCCTTGGCTTTTCTCCATTGAAAATCTCCAATTATAAGAACCAATTTCAAGGATTCATTATCTTGATCTGAGATAGCAAAAATATTGATCAGTTAATCCGAAGGTAATCATTTCTTTGATCCAAGCCTCTTAACCTTGACTCAATGGCGAATGATCTTACTAAATGTACATGAAGTTACTACTAACCTGAAAGACATGTTCTTGATAAGAATAAATAAATGGGGTTTTTCAGATAGAATAACGATAATATAGAAAACAAACTCATATATTGAATGGAAAATACAAAAAATACAGTGATGTTCGACAAATCTCAAGATTTACAATGTAGTGATCTGCTCGTTGAGTTCGTCTGATTTCAGATTAACATTGCCCATTGAAGTATCTGTAGAAACATGAGAAACTTAGTTATTGTGGCGTCACCAACCATCAGGCGAATAGCAATAATCTGTTTGGTCCTAAGCGAAAATTATCTTATTTGAAGTAGGTACATTAACTTTCGTTGGAGATTTTGATCTTACCATGAAGAATTTTCTTTTATGCTGAGATAATATTGCTTTTTAGGAAGATAAGTACTAACTAGAGGATGCTGGAACAAAAATATCCTCCATTTTGATCGTTGTGATGACTATTCATAAGAAAGAACATTTTAACTCACAGCTTGCCGTATACAAAGATCATCAAACTACATAAATTAAAACGAAATTAGCTATAAAGGCAAGCTGATACTCACAGTGCCAGTAACAATCACAGAGTAAAAATGCATATTTGTATAATATAAACCGGCAAAACTAATATAAAAATGCATGCAGACAGACATACCTTCAAACTTTGGCCATAAGTGTTCTTAATTGAACTGTTTCGGGAGACAAATAATTTCATTCATTATGATAATTCGGATATTCAGGAGAAATTTGAAACAATGCTGATTGCAAACGTGCGAACCCGATGCCGACCGAAAATGACCACGAACAGCGCATGTGTGGTTTTAGGATCCAGGACGTTGGTACTATCTTGATACTATGAAGTACTCTTTAGATTGGAACTGATTAATTGAAAATCTCATTCTGTTAGACGGTTTCCTCAGAACAAGGACTTAATACGTCAAGACAATTAGGAAACTTTGCGAAGAACATGAAATCTCTTTTGAAAAGAATATATGAGTTTCAATTAAATGTATGTCCTTAGAAAAGAAGATAATCAACAGCCCAAATGATATATTTTCTTGCGATGAGAAGTCATTTTCATCTGTGTTGAAACTGGTAACGGGATTCCTCACTGCCCTCTGAGGTATCATCTCAAAAATATGGGCAAGACAGACAGTGAAAGCTGCTGTTACTGCGAGCTCTCTTATAAGCTACAAAATCGTATTTCGGGAAAAAATGTCAAACTCCACGGAAAAATTCGTCGAGCTGGCAACGCCGCTTCCCTGTCGTTCCTCGGGACGCAAGCACACGGCCCACTTCTCGTTCCTGTTATCCCGATCGAGAAAGCGGCTGTGTGACGTAACGCTGCCAGAAATGATGAACGGCTGACAGCTGTCGATTGTCGAGATGGCAAGTGAGCGGTCGCCGATTTTCTTTTGTCCGACGTCGCGTCGATCCTCGATTGTCAGGTGTTTCTAGTCCTTGTCGCCCACCTGTTGATCCAGAATTAGATGTTGCCAGTGGCGTAACGTTGAGTAGGCCACCTGGATGGTTTTTATGCTATAAAACAAACAAAAAAAGAGAATGATTTACGAAAACTGTTAACTATCAACATCTTTATCAGAAGATTGAAACTGTTCAGGAATTATTGTTCATTACTTCATATACAAATTAAAAAAGTGTCAATATAATTGCAAATTCCTACATGAAATTGATGTATACAGGGTGATCAACTTATACTCCGAAGTTTCATAAAAAAGTTATAGTTGTGTACTCCATATCCACATGTTGAAATTGTTTTCCGATATTCACAAGGTTACAGGTAATCAGTCACGTTTTTTTTAATTGAACATCCTATTATCATAAATTTCCATGCCTCTCATTTTTCCCATTTCAACGATACTGGGTTTCATCAAGTTTTACAGGGTACTTTTGAAGATATAGCAACTTTTATGTGAAAATATTTTATGACCAAAAGAGTAGAAGACTTGTTTTGTTGCAACTCATAACGTACTTGATATAGCTTTCATTTCGTGTAAAAGGTAGCGCAAAACTAACGCCTAAGGATTCTTTCAGTAATCTCAAATGAACACCCTGAACACAGTGATTATACTTTTATTGAGCATTCCCTATACCTAAATGTTACAGTTATTGAGTTATTCAGAAAATTTTTGGGCAAATACTGTGAGTTTGTTGCTCTTTGAGGATCTCTGGTTTTGAAACGTGTTTTTAACCGCCAACTTGGTTGCAACCCTCGTGAGTCTAGGACTGGTATGAGTTATATAATGTTATAAGTATCTACTTGTAGAACCAACCTGAATATCTGACAAAAATGTTGATATCTCATCAAATATCAATATAGGTAGGTACTTACCATATTTCGTCCTCTGGAAAAATATGTAATTTTGTGCATCTTCCCTCTTTGATTCACTCACTATTCGAGCTCATTGTTGATTTGGCACTCATTTCATGTTCAAACTTAGGTCACTTTTCAAAACATACTCACAACACAAATATATATAGCGTTCTTTTTCGAATTAAAATTCATGGAAAATATTTCATGATTCGCAAGAACACAAACCCATTCATTTTGAAAAATGAAAACATTGGAAACATATCAACAAAATGATCACAACGAGGAAAAAAAAACTATCGATGTTTTAGCGCCCAGGATTTTCTTAATGTTGAAAAATTTCGAATTATCAACTCACAAAAAGCAAGAAACATCTGAGAGATATGATTCGATGATTCCATGTTTCCATGTTTCCATGTTTCCATGTTTCCATGTTTCCATGTTTCCATGTTTCCATGTTTCCATGTTTCCATGTTTCCATGTTTCCATGTTTCCATGTTTCCATGTTTCCATGTTTCCATGTTTCCATTTTTCCATTTCCAATTTTTGACTACTGAAAGAAAAAAGATCTGGACGTGTCCAGAATGTAAGATCTTTCCGAAAACAAGTTGATTATCATTTAATTCTCCTCCCAGTCGGGATTTACAGGGTGTTTCAGATTTGGGTCACCTTTGAGGAAACCCTCGATCTTGAATGTTCATCTTAAGTTAATCATGACCTTTATATACTCTAATATGAGGTTTCAGCTTCAAAATGAGCCTGAGATTTTGAAAATCGGTTGAAGAGGAAAAAAGTTATGACTGAAAAACCAAAAAATTGATTTTTTGAGATCACTCTGTAAATAAAACTGATAAGAAGACAATTTCGGAGATGGCCAAAGGTAATGAGATAATCTTCATGCATCTGCTGTTAAAGTTGAAAAAAAATAGTTTTTCTTCATTTGGGATCCTTTTGAAAATTCCGCAATTTTGCACAGTTTCAAAAAACATCCTGTAGCAATTTTTAGAACATAACCTCATGTATCGAAGAAGTACGAGATTATAGCTGAAGGACTGAGCTAGCGAACAGTGTGAACATAATTCAAATTGTTCAAAGCAGAAAAAAGTTATTCAAATTTTAACAGGGGCAAAATTTCGAGGTGCGACGTAATTAGTGTTGCGTTGTTTATATTTGGCGTTTCCTCTAATAATTAAACTCACAATTCACTAGAAGAGGTGTAGTACGAGTCTTTGCACAGTGGGAATGGAACATCCTTCCGATCTAGATTCTCAAACAAATTTCTGCTTGCGCGGTGATCCCAAACGAAATATTTTTGTAACGACCCTGGCAGCGAGCGGTCCACTAGCGGAAGATGGACGGGGCGGTCCGTGAGAACCATCTTCCCCATTTCGATCAGGATCGCAGCAAGCCGCGAGGAATTTCGTACGGCGAGTCGAGAGAGCAGCAGGCCTTCCGGCCATGGTAGAGGACAGGCGGCGTCCTCGAGGTTGGAAGTCAAGTGAATGTTGTGAACGTCTACTGAAACGTGCAAATTAATGAAAATACAACCACAAATGTTAAACTAAGTGAATATTAGAGAAAAACAACAGGTTCCTGTGTCTCTACGCCGGTAACCAGGCCGGATGACAACGGATTTGTCGGATAAAGGGGCCTCACTTGTATCGAAAAAAACTGGTTCTATCATTTATACGCCGGTACCCAGGCCGGATGACAACGGATTTGTCGAATGAAGGAGCCAAAATAGTATCGAAAAATTGGCACCGAAAGGAGTCAGAAGCATAAGCCAATAGAAGAAGAAAATATAGAAAAATTATATCAACCACAACAGGGAGGAGGTGATGGATATAATTCCAGACGCATCTTAGGTGCAGACTCATCCCTATACGAAGTACCTGGGTAAATAACCGAAACGGTTGAGCCCATATTGAAGTAGGAAGGAAGGAAGGAGAGAGCAGCAGCAGCAGCAGCGCCATCAGGGCCCATTCTTTGGTGTGTGCTCTGTTGTCGTTGATGTGCTGTATTTTGGGTAGCCTACTCGCGAATGTTGGAAGTGAATATTGTTACGTTATTTCCACTTGGGTTCGTGAATTTAAAACACTCAGTACAAAACTGAACAATTTATTTCACTAAACACACTTAATACAACTCAATAAACACTTAGTTAAATCACAACGATATTCGCTTTACAAATCTCAATGTTCACAGTACTAGCTTTCTTTATAATCATATTCATATTAAAGAAAATCAAACGTTAAGAAAATATCGAAATTTCAGTGTAAATAATTATCGCATGTAATACAGCAAGTGTATTGATGATTATCGAAACAAAATTCCTTCGATTTTGAGAAACAAATCATGTTGCTTGGAAACTACACGAGCGCACAGCGCGAGTGTGGTTTCCCACTAATGAGCAAAATTCATTATGATTGTTGTCACAATTTGTGTGGTTAGATTAATTCCAATTCTATTAATGCTGAAATTGTCTAGAATTTGTGTAAAATGAAGTGGATACATATTGATAGTGTGTGTTTATCATGGTTCAGACGAAAATTTGGTGTAGTGGCATTCATTTATTTACCAGGGAATCGGAAAATACTATGACAGATTGCAACTGGTAAGTCGTTGTTTAATTAAACTACCCTACTGCCTACGAATCAGAAAGCGAAATACAGAAACGAAAACACAGCATGTAGGTATCCAATAGCCAATCAGGAGCCGAAATACAAAATCGAAAACATGGTGTTATTGCTTATCAACACAATCATTTCAACAAATCAAAAACGTGTATTTTAACATGAATGAAATAATCGATGATATCTCTCCAATACAAAATTGTACTCATAACAGTCATTTGCCATGGTTTGATAACGAAGTTCTCGGTAAGATTATGAATCGCAATCGGGCATACAGAGCTTTCAGGAACTGTTCAAATACAGAAAAACAAAACAAATGGGAAACATTCAAGAAAATTTAGAAATGATGTTGTCAATTCTTTGAAAAGAAAAAATAACAATATTATTTTGAAAAAATTGATCGGTATAGAAACAACTCTAAACAAATGTGGAAAACTCTCATGAAACTAGTTAAGGGTGATGACATCGACTTTCCAAACTGTATACAGTTTGAAAAAAATGGTCAACTCATATTGCTTAGAGATGATTTTGGAATGTCAGATAACTTCAACAGTTTTTTTTGTAGAAAGCATTAATGAAATAGTTGAGAGTATCGACTCTACAGAGGTATGGTATAATAAAAACTATAATCTATACAAAACTTTCTCAGAATTCAGATCGCTTTCATTAATTGACCTTCGTAAAATTATGCTTTCCTTGGACAATAAGTGTAGTACACATGAAATCCTCAACTCTAAAATATTGAAACAAGTTTTTGAGACTATCGGTCACGTTATATTGCACCTTATCAATACTTCTCTTGCAACTGGTCAAATACCTGATAGACTCAAAAATAGTACTATTGTCATTGTCCCGATACCCAAAATTCCTCATACGATTAAAGCTAATGAATTCAGACCAATTAATGCTTTGCCTCCGATTGAGAAGATACTAGAAACAGCAATATATAAACAACTGATTGAATATGTTGAAGAAAACTACATTTTAATTAATAACCAATCTGGATTTCGTCTAATGCACTCGTGCGAGACGTCAGTACAACTATCCCTAAATGAATTCAAAACCGAATTGGATAATTATAAATTTATTGTGGCTGTGTTCCTTTATCTCAAAAGAGCATTTGAGACCATTGATAGGTCGATATTACTAGCGAAATTGAATGGATATGGAATAGAGGGCTTGGCTTTCTAATTATTTGACCAATAGGAAATAACGGGTAAGAATGAAAGATATAGTCACTTGTGAAATTGATATTGATGTTGGAGTTCCCCAGGGTAGTGTTTTGGGTCCACTTTTATTCATACTTTATTTAAATGACATGCCATTGTTTGTTGATTGTGAATTTATGAACTTTTTTGCGGATGATACATTATTGGCATGTAGTGATGAGAACCTTGAAATGGATATACAAAAAATGAATACTACTTTAGCAAGTGTCAACAAGTATTTGAAATCCACTGAATTTAAGTAAAGCCAAATAGATTCAAAAAGTATTAACCTCAACATTGATGATGAAAAAATTGAAATAGTGAATACAACTAAATATCTGGGATTCCAGATGGACAACACTCTATCGTTTGATGAACATTTTGAGTTTATTCGTAAAAAAAATTCGAAGAAATTATTCTTTTTCTCTAGAATTGCCAATAATCTCTCAACCGAGTCAAGAACCACAGTTTACAAGTCAATTTTTCAGCCACACTTTGACTACTGTTCTTCTGTCCTATATCTATTCAATCAGAATAAACTGTCTCAACTCCAAAAACTTCAGAATCGGAGCATGAGGATCATTTTGAAATGCAGTAGGGATATTCCTTTCAATATAATGCTTAATGTTTTGAATTGGCAATCTGCTACCCAAAGACTGTTTCATCTGACAATGATACTCTATACAAAATATTGAACAATCTAGGACCATCATATTTCAAACAGCTCATTGTCTTTCATCATGACATCCATCACCACTTCACTAGAAATAGTAACAATTTATATATAAATAGAACAAATCACAAGAGCACCATGAACTCATTATTTTTCAAGGGTTTTGACCAGTTCAACAAATTACCAAATGCAATTAAAAATAGCCCATCTCTGAACACTTTCAAAAACGAACTTAAGAAACTTGTTTTGAATGTACAATAACTATATGTATAATGTGTTATTAAATATTGCTACAATGAATGTACAATAACTATATGTATAATGAGTTGTTAAATATTGCTACAATTCTTTTTTGTCTTGTTATATTATCACGCTTATCTCAACTTATATTATCTAACTTGTTATTAATTCATTAATGTAGTCATCCAATGTTTGTCATATATTTTCAATTTTTAATTCATTTAAATTTTATCACATACCTTTTTTTTTAATTATACTTCTTAGCTTATTTGTATATTAGGATATCCTATTTCAAATAAAGATCTATCTATCTATCTAATCTGACTTGTCCGCGAAACCGCGGATCCTATTTAGGTAAGAACATCATTGTCCAGAAAGAACAGGAATAAACTGGAAGTATTTTTCATATTCGACGGCAATGAATCATCCGCTAATTAAAGCGGTGCGTCTGCGACCGATACCTCCGCTGTGAGTCACGCGTCGGGATGGTGATTTCCGACCTTCTCGGAAATGCCAGCAGTTCGTAACAATATGAAGCCACAGATACAGTAGATACACACTGGGAATTTCCGACTTTGAACTCGGAATTATTTTTTTTCGACTTCGAACTCGGGATTACTTCAAACTCGGAATTTTTTTATTCGACTTCAAACTCGGAAATTCCGACTTTAAACTAGGAATTTTGTTTTACGATGGATGCTGGATTAGCTTTCAACGCCGGTGTTCCGGATCTGTTTTGTCATCAACTTTCTTCCTAAATCACATCAATGATCTGATAGAGGTGACCTCCTGTCCTGTCCACAGCTTTGCTGATGAAAGTACACTCCATGCTGGCTTCTGCTCCTGAGCTCCTATATCATCAACAGAAGCTAGAGGTGCGAGGCGGAGATATGTGGATACTAAACTACGCAACACTAATTACGTCGCACCCCGAAATTTTGCCCCTGTTTAAATTTTAATAACTTTTTTCTTCTTTGAACAATTTGAATTCTGTTTGCACTGTTCGCTAGCTCAGTCCTTCAGCTATAATCTCGTACTTCTTCGATACATAAGGTTATTTCCATAAAATTGCTACAGGATGTTTTTTGGAACTGTGCAAAATTTCCAAATTTTCAAAAGGATCCCAAATGAAGAAAAACAGTTTTTTTTCAACTTTGACAGCAGAGGCATGAAGATTATCTCATTACCTTTGGCCATTTCCAAAATTGTGTTCCTATCACTTTTCTTTACAGAGTGATCTCAAAATATCAATTTTTTTGTTTTGTAGTCATAACTTTTTTCCTCTTCAACCGATTTTCAAAATCTCGCGATCATTTTGAAGCTGAAACGTTAGATGAACAGACATGAAGATTAGAATTGACTAAAAATAGATATTAAAGATCAAGGGTTTCTGCAAAGGTGACCCAAATCTGAATCCCCCTCGAAATCCCGATTAAAAAAGAAAAATATCCAAAACGTTGTTTGATCGAAACGAAAATATCACCACCAAAAATACTGATGAAAAATTTTTTACCCCCTCCCCCCAAAATTTTTTTTGCGGGTAAAATTTTTGCTGGTCAAACGGTTAGATATATCGGTAAACATATTTCTCCTGACCCCCACATCGGGATCGGATATAAAAAAAATAAAATTCTTTTGCCCCCCCTTGCCCCCTTGGGGTACTTTGGGTAAGAATGAGTGGGAAGGAGATTTTTGTGATTTTTTTACACATAATTTTCGTGAGTTTCGTACAAAACTACTAAGAAAAGCCCGAACTCGAGTTCTCCAAGTATCATAGTTTGATGTACAGGGCGAAAAAAAGTTATTTTTCAGAATCGAGACAAGCGGTACCCATAAAAAATTAAATTCTTTGAAAAAAATCCAAAAATGATGGAATACTTTGTATAGGGGTTGAGAAGGTTACCCTAAAATTTTGTTGTATTCAAATTTTTTTTTATTTTGAATTTTTTTATGAAGTCATATCTTTAGAAAAGGAAGACCTACGAATAGTTTTTTCTGTCCTGGTCTTTATTTTCACGAGAACGTAATTTTCAACCTGTCTTGTCAGTCATTCATTATGATTTTTGTTACGTTGGTTTTTTTTTTGGGCTGATTTTTTTTCAGAACATGGCGTTTCATTTCGGTTTTCTCATGCACAATTTTTGACTACTGGAAGAAAAAAAGATATGGATGTGTCCAGAATGAAAGATCCTTCCGAAAACAAGTTGATTTCCATTTAATTCTTCTCCCCGTCGGGATTTACAGGGTGTTTCAGATTTGGGTCACCTTTGAGGAAAATCTTGATATTGAATGTTCATCTTGGGTTAATTCTGATCTTTATATCTTCTCATATGAGGTTTCAGCTTCAAAATGAGCCTGAGATTTTGAAAATCGCTTGAAGAGAAAAAAAGTTATGACTGCAAAACCAAAAAATTGATTTTTTGAGATCACTCTGTAAAGAAAAGTGATAGGAAGACAATTTTGGAAATGGCCAAAGGTAATGAGATAATCTTCATGCCTCTGCTGTCAAAGTTGAAAAAAAACTGTTTTTCTTCATTTGGGATCCTTTTGAAAATTTCGAAATTTTGCACAGTTCCAAAAAACATCCTGTAGCAATTTTATGGAAATAACCTTATGTATCGAAGAAGTACGAAATTAATGCTGAAGGACTGGGCTAGCGAACAGTGCAAACAGAATTGAAATTGTTTAAAGAAGAAAAAAGTTATTCAAATTTAAACAAGGGCAAAATTTCGGGGTGCGACGTAATTAGTGTTGCGTAGTTTATATGTATATCCATGAAGGTTTAGTTAACGTTTTTGAAATGGAGATCTGATAATCTAAAAATAGAGTTCGATGCTACAATTGCAACCAAACTCAAGCCCGTATTTTTTTTTTCAAGAAGGCGGACCTCATAATGCCTTATACTTATGATGATGTCAGGCATGTTTTTGTTTCTATTAAATCCTCGATATCCATGCTGACCATGCTTGGTATTAACAATACCCTATCATGGAATGATTATGTGCAAAAATCGCTTCACAAGAATTCGATTCTTCGTTTCGCGCCAAGGACTACTTCACATCTTGAAAAATTCTCGTAATTTACGAAGCACAAATCTGACCTGTAATGGCGAGTAGTAAACATGTTTAGAATTGAGCTCCAGGATTCAATATCTATTAAAACTATACGTCTGGTTGGTGAGCCTGCATTTAAGAGTTTTTTGACCGCAGAAAAGTGGGCGATATCCCCTTTTTTGTAGATATATTGTTGTGGTAGATGCTTATCAAAATTATTTATATTATTATGAGCGATCCCGAGCAGATACATCATACATACTCATATTGGCCACCCTTTCATTGCCAGGCTCGAGACCCGCAGAACTTCCCTCTATCAGGATTCCATTTTTCATCAAACGGCGAAGTTGTGTGACATTATCTGGAATGGTGTTTCTATATCTAACCAAACCTGGGAAAAATATCTATATATCGAAATTTTTTCGAGATATAGATATTTCTCGAAAAATGAGTATGAATAAAAAATGATGAATATTGAGGATATTATGAGAACAATCATGGCTGCTGATATCATCGAACCAGGCATTACATGAGATTAGCCTTCTTCTAGAAAATATGCAACTTGAGTTTGGTTGCATCAAACAAAACAATCTGTTTTTTAATCGTCTGAGGAATTCGGCAAAGTCAAGCAGAAATGTAATGATCCCAAATTTTGACAATATATTTTATCGTCCAGAAAAACTAATGAATGAATCGTAACGAGTTCGATATCAGGTACCAACAAATATTCGTTTAAGTGGCCACCTGTTTTTAATATTTGTATGGGTCGCTAGGTCGTCTCGGATCGAAATATAAACAAATTTGATGTTCTCCGGCCGATATTTCCTATAGGTACCAAGCAATGTTTATATTCAAGGAAAGTATTGTTTTATGAAAGAATGGAGGAATCAAATGCATTTGGGATGGCAATTTCATCTACATTATATCTTATAACGAGAATGAAGTATGATATAGGATATAAAGAGTAAATACGAGGCACAATACGATGACTATAGTTTAATTGAAGGGAGGATAATTCGAGGAGAGGAAATTAGGGAACCAATAGGAACGTTGGTTTTGTTTACACTTCAAGTTAGCTCGTGTATAATTTATGGGCATGAGATCTGCAGCCGTTAAAACTAATTATCCCAGTAACCTTCAACTAAATTATGTTTATACTAACTTGATCGAAGAGTAATGGAAAAAGCGCAAAAATATGAGATTTGCAAAATCGACATGAACCACTACTCAGAGTAATTAGCGGGGATGGGAGGTTCCTACAATTTTCTCATGAAAAGTCCCTATAAATTCTCTGAAACTAGAATCAGAAGTTAGAGCAGTTCCAAGATCCAACAGTTAAGCTCTCGACTCCAGACAATGTTCCTCAGTTCGTAATCTCAGTGCCACCCTCGTAAAGTGTGTTACAAAGTGAACGTGAATATGCAGAACAGTGAAAAATAGATTACCAGACAGTTCGGTTTTCATCAATTAAATAAAAGTAATCTTGTGCCGGTGTTCAATTCACGTAAGTTCTATAGTTCAGGAATACATCTCGAAAGTTAATATGATTGTGATCAACCACCAAACATATGTAAGAAATCTTATTTATATTGCTGACTTTGCCGGTCTAATTGATTGAAATGATAAATAGATATTTGTACTCTGAGATAAGTGTATTTATGTCTACACCCACCATTCTTTTTCCTGCTTAAATATTCACGAACCCAGTTGAAGAAGTAATATTGTTACCACCCTGTATAGGCCAACTTGAATAAAGCAGCGTGTCATAACAGAAACATCGCCGATAGCTGGCAAGAATAAAATATCCTCCTGATGTATTCGACATTTCAGAAAAATCTAGAATGTTCGAGAAAGATCTGGAATAGAAAAGGATGGGGTATATAGAGAGCTATCGGATGGAGAGCGATAAAGCGCAATGACACAATAATGACAGTTTCAGAGGGTTCTATACGAATCAGCGAAATACAATAAACTCGGTCGGCGTTCACTTTACCCACGAATTTTACATCAACAAGTTTGTCTTTGTTAATCACTGTTAATATTTTTTATGCAAAATTTCTCCGACAAACATTAACTAAGGAATGACAAAAAAAGAAAGATAAATTACACAACTTCTGTTTAATATGATCAATTATCAACTTTCTATCTCTCACTGTTTGGGAGCAATAGGTATGGAATATTTTCTTTCACATTTTGTGATGATGGGGTTATCTAGAAAGCATATCGATGACGTACATAAACGACCCTCTAATAAATATTTTTATTCGAAAAATGTTCCTTCATATTACATTCAAGTTGTCCTAGATATCTAGCACGCCACTGACAACAGACGTCCGACCTAGGACCAATCGGAATCCCTCAGAGTGGAACTAATATCGAGCAGTGCGCATGCGCTAGTTGATCCTTCCGTATCGCCAGTTCAATACCGAATACTTCCCCTCCAACAACGATAACCGCATATTCTCTCTTCCCGTCTACTTCCCGAGGCTAATACACAGGGTGTTCCAAGAATAGCTTAACAAGCCTCTCGAAAGATCACAAGAAGGAAATCGACTATCAATTTCGTTTTTTCAATCTGTCTGTACTTGATGAACTGAGTATATAGCCCCACATGAAGTTTAGGGGTTTTGAAAGGCACATATTTCAAGAGTGTACAAGCTTGGTTCGAGTATTGAAGGTCTGTGTCGTTTACTAGGTCACTCTATATAATCTTTGATGGCGTATCATTTGATATAATGACGCCGGTGTTCCACAAGGTTCTGTTTTGGCACCAACTTTGTTCTTGCTACCTGTCCCATCAACAACTTTGCGGATGAAAGTACACTTCATATTACTTTCTCGTCATAAGCTTCTGTGTCATCGATACCGTTAATGAAGATTTGACTGAATACGAACTCATTGACCTCTCTAGAACATCGCAGATAAGTATGGGCAATCTCTTCCCTTTCTATAGGTAGGTAGATATTCAAATCGATCACCTCATAATCAAGTCAACATGAGCGATTCAAACTAGAAAAAAGTTGCTATCAAAATTCCTTTCTTCATCGAACGGCGACATTGTGAAACTCATCATCCGGATACTACCATTATAGGTATCCAAGCTTTCAAGGAAAATTCCAATATCTATTTCCCCTAGCTCCCAATATCCTTCTACTGGCTTGCACGATGTTCCTTCACAAATAATAAACATTATAGGATTTTCTCTCGCGCAGTCAAAGAATTAAAACGAATGGAGGGGGTTATTGAACTAATATTTGCATATCCATGTTATGAGAACCCCTTGGTCAACCCCTAGTTGGTCTTCTTATCTGGATCTATCGAGCACACATGCATGATTGTATTGTGAGACATAATTATCAATCCAGTTTATAGAAGGTATTTTAGTATTTAGTACTCTCTCAACCATAGATCGGTTTCGGGCTTATTGGTTCACATCGGTGCAGGGTAGTCACCGAGTAGCGATCCTTAGATCTTTACCCGAAGCATGGTGTAATTGTTTCAAGTTGCTCCTGGACCGAGTCTTGGACAATCGGGACATGCATCGCATGGTGTTTTTCTTGTACCAACCTAGTACTAGTGAACTTTGTTCTCGAACTCTTTCCTGCCAAGGCATCCCACGGCATCGTTTTCCTCAAAGATTTTGCACATGCCCTGGGACCAATTGAATTATTACCTCTCTATGGTTTGCCAGGACTTTATAGATTTATGGGCAGTCCCAGACCAATCTTGATCTGATTTAAGAGCATGCTGCCTGGCAATGAGAGAAGATGAGGATTTATTTTCTCCGATATATCCTTCGCGAGATTCTCTAACTAGTACCTCTGTCTGAAATACTGAGGCAATGCTGTAGAAGCACTGTACCTTGGTATTTCTTCATGTATTCCGGCGCCAGTACCATCACCAGTTTCAGACCTACCTGTGTACCTAACCAGGGTTGCCATCCTTTTGGTTAATTACGAACATCCCATTGCAGCATTGCTGGTTGTCCAAAAGCCTAACGTAATTATTTCTCAACATCAGCATTACATCATCACTTCCTATTATCAATAGCAATCTTTTGATTACCTCTGCTGTTGAGCTAGTAGTAGTTATTGTATAGCATTTCAGTTTTCAATGGATGCTTACATTTTCGCTTCCGCTTCAGTGTGAAGATTAAGAGAAGGTATATTGATTATGATCCTCAATGCAGCTGTTGGATTGCTGCGCATTACAGCAGAAATAGAAAGTCGAACAAGCGCCTCTGGAGTTTGAAAAACTAGTCCGACATAGGTAGCTTCCCTTTGATGAGTTATATAGGCCACTTTATCAGAGATCTATCAGTTATCATGGGTCTTGCTGCTTTTGGATATTTTGTTTCACTTTTTAGTTTTGCGTCCGGTTATGTACCTAAAGATATCTGAGATCCTGGCTATAAGAACTTAGCTGCGAGTCAAAAAGCTTTGATGATGACTAAAGTTCGTCAAGTTCTTTTTCGAGAGAGATATTAGTGTTTAAGTTGGCCTTCAGGTATATATTTCTGCACGGATAGAGCAGGCTTTGAAACGCATTGTATGTACCCAGTACAAAATATAGGTTAGATGCTTATATATACCTCTCCTTTCATCCTAAAACAATCATGGATTTCTGGTATTGCATTATGTATATACTCCACATTTTCCCTGCGCCTTCGTTAATCCCATAGGAATGGAGAACCTTGCGGCATACAAAGGGTGTTAAGCCTTCAGTTTCCCCCACCCATGTTTGCTCATAATCTATACTTCGCCGGAAAAAACGATTACAAAAGTGGATGAAATATTGGTGGATTCATAGGTAATGACATGGACAGAAACCACCGTCAGCCTTTAAACATTGATTATTTGCTATTTGCATATAGTAGATGAAATTACATTTGTATAAATTATCAATATCGAATGGTGAAGTTGTGGAACTGAATACGAAATAAGTTTTTTCTGATGATTTTAGTTTTGGACCCTTCACTATGGGTATCTATAATTTCTGACCTTTTTAGATTTTCGTTTCATGACTCGGGTGGCAAGCAATATACAAAAACTCAGAGCAGAAATCTGTATTCGATCAAAATGTCCGAAATTCAATGAAAACAAGGTTTTTTCTGCAACCGACTCAAAAGTCGTCCATTATGCTCTGAAATTAGCTCTAGAAGTTGACGTTTCTCATAATGACACAACAAAATGATTAATATGTATGTTGCTATAGGCAACACTTTCAGTGCATGAGATTTCTCAAATCCTAAGATTTGAAAATGAGGTACTTAGAAGGACTTTTATAAGATTAGGATCATTATTTTAGAGAAGAAAAGCTCATTAGGAACGAACAGCATACTATTCATTAGGTTCAAAAAGAAACGATATAATCATATAATATTCAATAGATTTGTGATATTTATATTGGAACAACAATTGAAAATAGAATAAACCTGTTACTAATACAAAATATTATGTTCTGCTATGTTTCTTTACATGACCCCTGCTTCTTGGTCAATTGGCTATAGCATCACATCCTTTTTGACTTCCTACAAGTCACATATGCGGTGAATATGAGATAATATTCATTCAGTTGAGCTTGTATAAAATAATGAACCTCCAATACTTCCACTCCAAAGGATTTCATTATTTTCAACAAATATCAAATGAACAAGAAAACTCTACATAGGTATAAATCATATATCTAATAATAACTATAAAGGTAACATGTATACCAGAGCTGAAGCCAAAAAATAAAACAAATGACAGTCTGCGGGACCAATCGCGAATATGCGCATGCGCAAGTTTGAATTAAGAATCGACATGGGTTTTCATCATGGAGGAGAGTAGCTTTCTAGTGAACAACAAACGTATGATAATTATTAAAAATCAATCAAATGTGTGAGATAACCTTCAATTCGATGTTTTTATTTCATCATGACATATATTTTTCAAATATTCATTCATTGATGGATTGTTTGACGATATTGAATGATAGTTGATGATAAATGCAGAAATGGATGTGATCTACAAAGCGATACTTGCGATTTGCATAGAAACCTGTGACGATAAAGTCATCGGAACAAGATTTGTGGGCTAATTTTTGATCAATCACTGTTATCACTCACTAATCACTTCTGTAAACAATCAGTAAGTACATTAATAACTATATTAACGCTCTTCTCCATAATTTGAGTCAACAAACATACCTAACCTATGAAATTCTGAAAACGTCAGTGGATTTCAACTCGTCAAAACCCGCGCATGCGCACAATTCATCATTAGCAAGCCAGACAGTCTTTTGTTTTTCCAAAACTGGCTTCATTTTCGCGTGAAGAGAAGAATAGGTGTTATCCATATGGTTGTTATTATATATATGGTATAAATAGAGATTAATGATAGGTAGGGTTATAGGTTAGTTCTCAACTCTTCTTCTCTTTCGTCTAACTGGCCTCTTCCTCCCAGAAAATAGATTGTCGTTAGCCACAATGGTGGTTTATTTCACTTACATTCTATAACCTAGATATAAATTATATTGTTTGCGGAAAAAAAATCATAATTCATTCGTATCAAAAGTATTTGTTTGACTCGCAAATTTTGCGAGCTCCGCTTCGTTATCACTTTACCTCGAAAATGTAAAATTCGCTTGTCAAACAGAGTGTCACTTTTGATCCTGACACAATAATTCACAAAGTCATCTCAACAATATTTATTTGACTCAAAACGGCCAAAGGGGACATGTTTCGGATTTAAATACATCCATTATCAGCCCAAATTTGCAATTGTTGAAGATGAAGAAGATATGTTACATTATAAAAATTGAACATTAATTATAAAACAGGTATTAAGGGTCCTGTAACCCAGAGGGTAACATATTATTGGAAAAATGGAAAATTGTTAGGAACATTTGGTCACTGAATATCAACATCATGTACCACTTTTTAACAAACATTTCAATCAGGTAACCCTCTGGAACCATTTTTCAAATCAGAGAACGTCATGAAAAGTCTATTTTCATTGCTAACGAACACTTTCGCAAAAAATGTGGAAAATCCGTTGGAAAGTAATCAAATATCATAATATGTTCATGAGAATTTTCAGTCCAAAGAGCAGCTGAGGAATTAGCTCCTCAAACATAATTAAAAAAATTTAATCCTTATAATAATTGTTAAACACAATATACCTAATGAAATATAATATCAATACAGCTCGCTAATAACCAAATAGGTTGATGCGATAGCATTAAATAAAAAAATAAAATAAAAATCAGCTCCCTCGATATGGACATGACATCTAGGAATACCGACCCTGTATATCGGTTGTACTTTGCAATTCTTCTGGTTCACTACTGCGTAAACGTTTAAATGTTCAACATCGCTTCAAATTGTTCCTGTCATACTCGATTTTCAGACATCCTGTGTACTTACTTTTATAGAGGAGTTCAACATCTTTCAAACACTTACTTTTATAGAGGCGTTCAATAATGATCCCGAATGTTCCTACTGTTGCCGTGTTGTATCATGTGTGGCACAATTACTGATAATTGAACCATTCATTAGATGAATGAAAAAGCACGATAAGTGGAGCAAAACTAATTGCCAACCTTTATACTAACACTCTGTCTATTTATAATGTGTATCGGCAATTAAGACAAATATTATTCATAGCTCATCATCTATGAGTGTTCATCATTAATCTATTGAATAATGTACAAGGTGATTTTGGTTCCCTTTGAAATGGAAATGGCATATGTATACATATAGGTTGGTTGAATTGTCATTTCGAGATGTTTCATAATATACATTTTTACAGGATGGACAAACATTGGTTTTTTGAATGATGATTTTCGCTCTCACCACACAGTAATAATATAAACGTAGGAATATTTTTGGAAACAAGCTTCAATCAAAAATAATGTATAAATAAACTATCAAGTATATCATCCATTGTTTACACGATTTTCGAATGCTATACTCCTGAAAATTCAACTTGAGTATACTTTTTTCGTTACAGGTGTAAGCCTCATGTTTTCAAAATTTTGTTTTTCTTTGGCCACCCCTGAAAAATTTCTTGTGCCCCCCCTCTGAATTTTTTCCTGTCGGCGCCCATGAATTAGTTATACGAGGAAAACTGAATCAAAGCTTGTAATGTATGATAATAGTCGGTTCTGAGTTACCAATAAGTATTTTGAGATAAGATTTTCCCATTTTCAAACATCCACTAACAAAGCCGAAATATCCATTTAAAAAACGAGATTAAATAGGAAAACGAATCGAAAATCAAATCCATCAGTTAATCTGGTTGTTTCAAACATTTTGACTGTAATTTTTACGTATACCGGGTGTAACAAGATCATGGTACACCCCCCGTAACTCCGTTATATTCAAAGGTAATTGATTGAAATTTGGGACATGCTATGAACATAATAAGCGTCACTTTTTGACTTACAAATGATTTGTTTTTCACTTCCGGTTTCGCCGGAAGTGACACCAACTCTTGATTTTTGAATGGAACACTCTGTATATAATTGCATTTCTGAAATATGCAAAATTTTCGGAATCCAATGATGTCACATAAGTGACATTTTAAACAACATTTTTAATAATTTTATTTTCTTATTTTCTTTTAGCTGTAATTTCCATTGTATTTATCGCACATTTTATTACTAGCTATATGAATAAATTCCTCATTGGTAGTACTGATAAATAGTACCACGGTACCAATGTGGTTCCATTTGAAAAAAATGAGTTTTACCGCAAAATCGACTACGATGAACTTTATTTGCTCATAAAAAACGCAATTTAGTATTTTTGACGGAATTTAGATTTTTCTAGCATTAGACGTATCAATTGGAATGAATCGGAAACATCAAGGCACACCTAAATGGAAAACTAAAAATTAAATTTAAAAAAATGTTGACGTTTGAAATGTCACTTATGTGGTATCAATAGATCCAGAAAATTATGCAGATTTTAAAAATGTAATGATATACAGGGTGTTCCATTTAAAAATCGAGAGTTGGTATCACTTCCGGCGAAACCGGAAGTGGAATAAAAATCATTTGTAGATCAAAAAGTGTCGTTTATTATGTTCATAGCATGTCCCAAATTTCAATGAATTACCTCTGGAACTAACTGAGATACGGGGTGTACCATGATCCTGTTACACCCGGGTATATCCCATTTGATGATACTGAGTTTAAATAAAAAGTGTCACTTTCAACCCAAAAAATAGGGAGAAAAAGTCAATTATCAAAGGAGGTGTTAGAAATATTCTCATTTCAAATATACTGATGGTATTTTAATTCATTAATTCATTGTTCATTTTCCGTGACTCCCCACCTATAATGTTCGTGGAACATCTTTAAAAAATATCTTCGGAGATTCTCAAATCCCCATTTTGTGGGGGCATCATTTCTTAATTAAAACACCATAAAATATAAATATTCATAGACTTACATTTTATCTAGTTCCAAATCATAATATCATAATCATCAATCTGACAACAAGTCATTTCACCTACATGTTATACGAATAATTATAACTCTCTTCGTCTGAGTGAAGGTGAATTCAATGAAATGAGGTTATTACTTTAATGAAAGGAATTCAAATATAATTGATTCGATTCAACTCAGCAACAAATTGGATATATACTCATTAGATCCTTTGTTTGATTCGGAAAGCAATAAGCTGAACAGTTTATTTTTAACCGTGGATGAGAAATCAATCTAGCCGATAATTATCCATCAAATATCGTCTCGAGACAAAGATATATACAGGGTGTCCTGAAATCACTGTGCACTATTTCACTGGGGGCTTCTATACTACCGAGAATAAAAAAAATCATATGAACATGGCTCATGAGGTGGGTCCTGAATATGTCTTTCTTGGAAGCTTATTTTTGATTTATCAGTTGCCAGAAATGCCAGAATATAAATAATGATGAACTATAAAAAAACCTATATATCCAAATTGAGTGTTCGGCATTGGTATAACTTCTATAAGTTTGGGACTACGACATCAGTTAAATTAGCAATCTATCAACATATTTTCGGCTGATTACAATGGTGAAAACAAAAAACAATTTAAAAAATGGATTCTCGTCGATAAGATTTTATTGGAGACAAGTGAAACAGATGCAATCTCTGATGGTATTTTCCAATTCCCATTCTGCTGAAACATACTATAGATTTAATCTAAACCCCTTATTTCCTTCATAAACAGTTGTTCTTATGCAGGATATATCCTGTTATAATTTTTGTTCAGTTATATTAGTTCAATATTAGAAAAAGGGGATAGAAATGTTATATTCATCGTTCGATATCAATTATGCCAATATTTGTTGAAATAATTGAGGAAATTGTGCAGGGATAAGTCATAAATTTATTCGATTATTTCATTCATGCTAAAAAACACGTTTTTGATTGGTTGAAATGATTTTGTTGATAAGCAATAACACCATGTTTTCGATTTTGTATTTCGGCTCCTGATTGGCTATTGGATACCTACATGCTGTGTTTTCGTTTCTGTATTTCGCTTTCTGGTTCGTAGGCAGTAGGGTAGTTTAATTAAACAACGACTTACTAGTTGCAATCTGTCATAGTATTTTCCGATTCCCTGGTAAATAACTGAATGCCACTACACCAAATTTTCGTCTGAACCATGATAAACACACACTATTAATATGTATCCACTTCATTTTCCACAAATTCTGGACAATTTCAACATCAATAGAATTAATCTAATGTAACCTAACCACACAAATTGTGACAACAATCATAATGAAGTTAGATCAGTAGTACCTAGTGCATCTTATCCTACATCATACAATGGCATATATGTATTGTTGGTTGCATAACGAATCTTCTTGTGTCGAACTACAATGCATAATTGAGATAACTAATTCCATAAACTGTACGTTTAATATTTATATTAACAATCAATAGGAAATCATCAAAATGGCTTTGATTTTATTCATGAAATAATCTGAACAAATACAACTTGTGTTATTGATGATTATCGAAAATTCCTTCTCTTTTTCGAAACAAATCATGTTGCTTTGGCAAAATCGAAGGAATTTTTGTTTCGATAATCATCAATACACTTGTTGTATTACATGCGAAAATCACAATATTCTCGACTTGAAACGATGATTTTTGTACTGGATGTTTTACCACCCAAGCATTACTAATTTCAAATTTCAGTTGAAATATAGGTTTCGAATGATTTTAAAGGGATTTTAACTATATGTTTCTAACGAAATCTTTCTTATTCGAAGATACCATATGGCATTAGTGGCGTGGCATTACTATTTCCAGAATCATATCGATGTAATTAATCAGAAGGAAACCGTTCTCATATTTAATTGACGATCTGCAATCTATAACTTTGAGATATTGAACATGGTATACCCGAAGGCTCGGTTCTGGGTCCCCTATCAATTATTATACATATTCCATTACGTAGATTCGCAGATGATACCTGCATCCTGGATACATAAAAAAACGCTCAAGGAAGCTGATACTTGGTTCACATTGAAAAAGTTTGATCTGAGCAATGATTTCGAAGCACAAAATATTTCATTCTCATCCAATAACGAATTTTGCGAGGTATTGTACTCGATAAAATAGAAATTTATAGGACCCCAGAAACTACAATGTATTTAAGATAAACCAAATACGTATTTCGGAAACTAAGTTACCATATTCAGTGGAAATACTAATGGAAATACCATTTACCATTGGCAATTTCACTGAAGATGAGCAACTCGATTGCCGAAATACGTATTTGGTTTTAATCAATATTTTGAGTTAGTAAACTGTCAGAATTTAGTTTGAAACGAAATTGCTGGCGTTGTTTACAAAGTATTCTTTCCAAATCGTGTGATATATTGATGTAGTCAGGAAAAAACACACTTCAAAATTGCAAATTCCAATAAGTATGGCTTCCATGAGAAGAATCAAAGTTGAGTATTGTATCTCTATAGCATCAAGAAGGCGTTGAAATTGTTGAAAACATCTAATTTTGTTGGTTTTCGCCCGATAATAATAAAAAATTTTGTTTTCTTTCAATGATTCAATAATGAAAAATGTCACACAACATTTTATTTCAGATAATTGTTCATCATGAAGATGGCCAACTTTGCCCCAATTTAACCGACCTCGTATCGGGAAAAACGGCACCCTGTATTGCCTTTTTGTCCTTCATTAGAAAAATGTAATGTTTGAAATTGAATGAAGATGACAAATCGAATAAAAATTGTTATAATTACACGAGAGCTTTTTTTGTCGAAGTAATTTTGACATGTATCAATGAGATTAATGAGAGAATTTCGTTGCCTGGAAATTTAACGAAAAAAACTGCCTATGAAAAAATTAGTCCGTGGGACGAGTAATTTTTTCAGTCGTAGTGAGTGTAATTCGGTTAGACAATTTAATATTAAGTGTTCCAAATCGTCTTGACTACACTCTCTTTATAATCTTCCCCATTGTTCTCCTTTATGTTGAATGCCTAATCACATAAAATAAAAGCTCTTCTCTTCAGTGGAAGTTTCTGCAAGGAGTTCATTTTTTTTTCCAAACAAAACATCGCAAATTGTCGCCAAATTGACGTAGTTGAATTCACAGTATTGCGAGGCACATTATCATTTCTCCACTCGAAGACTCTCCAAATCGCGAAATTTCCAAAAATAAGATACTTTTCTGACAACGCGAAAAATTGACATAACGTAATCAGAAATGTGTTTTTCTATTTTGCTTGTATAATGAAGTCATTGTGCAACGCAAATGCGTGCCTCTATTTCGATACGCATTTTTTATTTTTCGAAGATTGGTACAATCGAACTGTGAAATGAAAGTCAAAAGTGTTAGGCCCAGTTTAATTCTGAGCGATTTGGATTTGGTGATATTAGCAGTGAAAAACTCAATGTTTTAATTGGTAAATTTCAATTCTGAGTGTAATTTGATTCAAATTGACCAATAAAAACAATAACAAAATTGAATTTTTCACCGCTGGTATTGCAATAATCAAAATCGCTCAACTGTAAACTGGGCTTTACGCTTGTGCGTCTGATTTTAATTATTTTAATGTCATCATTGTTACCAATCGAAGATGTTTTTGTTATTTATCGGTATTGAATCCATTTTTTTCTTCGAATCAATTCAAAATAGAAAAAACTGCATATGACACACGTTTTATAAGACACGTTGTCGCACTTGTTCACTTGGAGCACTCCTCGCTTCGCTCGTCGTACTCCAAACAACGCGTGCGACAAAATGGCGTCTTATAAAACTTGTATCATCATAATATACTATTACAATGCTGGTTATTGTCAAGTCCAGTTTATTCCTAGGCGATTTCGAGTTGGCAAAGTTGTGACCTTGAAATAAAACAATATCGATTGGCTGCGATTGTTCTTCCTATTCAAACTGACCAATAACAACAGCGCATTTTTCACCGCTAGTATCGCCAAAGCCAAAATCGCTTCGCAATAAACAGGGTTTCATGTTTTCCAAAGTTAGGTTGCGTTTTGTCGTTGGAAAAGTTAGGGCAAACTATTTTCCCTGTCATAATGACAAAACACCGCGACATACGGCATTTTTAGTGCATGAATTAAATTGTTACATCTTAGCTCTCGGGTTGTATATTGGTATAATGAGTAACAATTTCCCACACCCCCAGTTTTTTCGAGATGCTCCCCTCGGTCGAAACCCCTTCCGCCCCGCACCGACGCCCCCGTCTTGAGCGCCACGACGCCTCCCGGAGGGGAAACTCCCAGTGGTGGGGGGAAGCGAAAGAAAGACAAGAGAGCATCGCCGCATAGCGCACCGATCGACGCCGGCATTCGCGCGACAGTTGGGGGAGCCTCTACACATCCAAGAGTGGCCCTCCCGACAGGATCGGCTTCAGAGCAAAAAAAAAATTTTTTTTTTCGAACTGAAAAAATTTTGAACGTGAATTTACGAAACCGGGGCTGTGAAACGGACAGGGTCGATATACGTATCGGGGAGGGTTATGGAGGCGATGAACGGGATGTCGGGGAATGGGGACAAGGGGGTGGCACAGCCTCCCAGTCCCCTCACAGGGTGCTATTTGCTGATCATCGTAGGGGAACCTTACAACGAGCAGCACAAGGACATTATTCTGCAGAGGATTGCGAAAGGTCAGTCATTAAATTTTTTTTTGGTCATCCAGCTCAGTCTCTTGATGCTGTACACTCCAATGAGCCTTCTTCAGATGTTAATGATCGACAAACTGTTCGAAATTGGCGGAGAAATCCTTCATTTCTGAGATTTAATGGCTCCGAAAACTGCCTATTCCAACCAAGTAGTGACCAGAACTTGATTTGCAACCTAGACTAGCTGCAATCATTGAGGATAGCATGATCTTATGTTAGATTGCATGTCGCCATTACCAGATATCCAGTTCTCGACATGATTTTTTTCTCAGTGACATCCAGCCATATTGGTTTCCCACCCTCCTGAGAACCTGGAATAGGGTTGTGTGTCAAATTTCAATTCGAAATCTGTTTGCAAAGCGAAGCTCTATAGTGCTGTAAAGCACCGCATGAAGCTGAAAGTATCGAAGCTTTCGACGAATCAATATCCAGAACAGTGAAACTTCATTGGGAGGCAATGAAAGATGAGCGTGACATTCGAAAAAGACCCAAGTGTTATAGTCAATGTCTCTTTGCAGCCATTTCTCTATGATACTTTTCGATCGATCTCATTGCGGTGTTTGACATCATGAGGGAGAGATGTTCTAATGCTTCCTTATAGCGTGATGCAGTTCATACAGTATGAGGGAGCCTTTTCCTGGTCACGGTAACCTGAATGTATCAATTTGTTTTATTAGTAGGAAAATGTGTGTTTTAATCAGTCTCATAAACTTTTTTTTTTGTGAATGAAACATAATACGGTTCTTCATTCATTCTGTTGAAACTTTCACTTTTTCCTTGGTTGATTATGCTATTAATCTATAACCAATTTCCATAAAAATTCAACTCAGTTATCTATGAATAATCTGAATATCTAACACTAACTGATAAACTCAGTTGCACTTCCTTAGAATTACCTGATATAGTCTACAATAACGTTTGTTACAAAAGCTCCACGACTAGTATGAAACAAATTCCATTAAGTAATAACATTATTGAAAATGTTATGGTGTCTTTGAAAACAAAAAAAAATCTGAAATATTGAATCCTTCTCCGGTGGTAATGTCAACGGCTACATTTTCAATAATGAATATATATAAGACTTTTTCCAAAGTTACTTTATTCCTGATGAACAAATCTGAGGAAGGCTGTCCTAAATCTTATTCAGTAAGTTATTTAAAATTTCCATTTGACAGGTACTGCTATTGAAAATAAAAGAAGTAATTGTGGTTTCAAATTGCAGTTTGAACAGTTGATGACGTTTTTTCCTTTTCGTATCAAGTAAACTACGTGAAATGTTTGCCAAAGTTAATAGGAAATGAACGCATTTAAATGCCATAAACTCTTCCAAGCAATAACAAAAATCGAATAAACCTACAAAATTTATATACGACTTGATTCTCATTTTTCTTGGAAATAAAATCAACATCTACGAACTTGAGTTTACCGATATTACATCCACAGATTCTAACCTGTTTGACATGATTGTCATATGATAATACAAACTATTTCAAGAACATGACAACTGCCCAGAATGTCTTTATGTTTTGTGACAGTTATGTAAAGAACTTGGAACGAGATATGGCCAGATAGCTTTAAAGCTTTAAAGACAAATTCCATCTCAAAAGAATGACAATTATTACGACAGTCACAGCAAAGAAAGCATACTATGAATGGTCGTGAAAGACTTTCAATATCTTTCAAAAATCCATGGAGTTCTAAGGAAAAGAACGGTTTGAAGTAGTGAACTTTCAGATTGGGTTGGTCCTTTCGAATTATGAATCACATTGTTTTGTGGGATATGCCCATTGATGAAATGATCCAATTTTCAGGAACTTTAAAGCCTTGATCTTTATTTTATCAATTTATATAATCACAATAACATTGCATTCCATATAATGAAAATTAAGGTTCTGTTTGCTCCCCCACCAGATGTTCAATGGCTGCCAGTGCCAAATGACGTCACTACAAGTAGTGCAAGTAGCATACTCGAAGCTGATTCCCTAGATAGTGTTTTACAGCTGAAGCTAGTCAAATTATCATAGTTCGATTTCTCAGTTCACCAGACGAAACCCCAGAGGCTTATATCTGATACGCCGCGATCATATGCACATTGAAAACCATTATCTCGTATTAGACTTTCATGAGAGAATTCATTTGCAATATGTGACAAGTGAAAAAGCGATAGCGCTGTATTTTGCGACATTGGTGTAGTGGTGTACAGTTTGTGTCCACTTCGACATGTCCCATCAGTTGTCTTTTTAGACCCCATTGTTGTTAGTTCCCTCCAAGGTGGATATAGGATGGTGAAACAGCTTCCTATTAACAAGCACTAGAATAAACTGTAGACCTTTGCCTACTTGATTTCATACCGTAGTAATATTTCCTGAAATTAACAGAGATGGCGACATACCTTGTGTCGGTAAAACAGAAACTGTGCTTCTATCATCTTTTTATCAGTTTCATCTGTTCTAGATGAAAAATGACTGAGAAGAGTCAAAATATCAATATTCATTCCAGATTTATAGAAAATATATTGTTAAATTCCGTTTCAAGTCACGTCTGTCAGATGCGAACCACAGAAATACGTAAGCAACATAAATCTTCTTCGATAATCGATCTTACCGCCATCTTCATTCAAGTAGCTGAAATATTACTACCTTCTCAAACGGTCTACAAGTTTTTCGCAGAAACAATTGAAGAGCTGTTTCACCATTCTATATCCACCTTGGGTCCCTCGTATCTGGAAGAATTTGGTTTTTTCTCTCAGCGGTATAAACCTTGGTCCTGATAAGTCTTCGCATTGGTGAAGTATATGTGCTTCCAGTTCCCTCTTCCTCCTGACCTACACAGGGTTTCGTCTGATAGGCCAATCGTTTTCATATGCTTATTGAACCTTCCGTGCCTATTATTCTGGTTGTTCTCCTATTATCGATTAGCAGCTAGCCTATGCATTTTGACGATGGTTTTTTGATGAAGTCCTATCGTGTTTCAACCCCTTCATACACGAACTGGGGTTTGCACCCCCCGAGAAGCGATATATTGGTTTGAAAGTTTTGAAAGTATAGAAAACTGAATATTAATGAAACACACTCAACCATAACTTCCTTTCTTCATGCTGGCCTTTACTTTTTCCTTGATGATTCGTAATCCAGGATCAAATATACACATTTCCAAATGTCCAGATGCAAGATATTTTTCAACTCATTGAGTAAACTATAATCCTAAGCGTATTCATTAAAAACTGATAGCTTATTTGAATCGAACCATAATCACAATACACCTCCGCCATATTTGAGCCGCCATTTTGTTTTTTCCAACTAAAATGTCAAACAGTATTTTTACTAGAATTATGCACACCTGCCAAATTTCAATTCGATTGGACGATAACAATATTTATTTGGTAGTAAATAGGCATGAAAACCATTCCTGATTTACTAAAGGTATAGACCTATATTAGAATTCTTTTGAACGGCGAGTTGTGGAATTCGTTACCGAGTGACATTCTTCCTGATGCTTATAACCTCCAATCTTTCAAGAAAAATTTCAATATCCATTTCCTCTGCCCACATCCTTCTAGTGATGGCTTGCACAATGTTCCTTCACGGACATTGTAGGTTTTCCTCTCGGCAGTCGAAAGTTGAAAAAACGTAAGTCGTTTCACGAAAAAGTAGGACAACTGAGATAATAATAATAATAATATTACAATAATAATAATATTATTATTTTGGTTGAAAAGTACAGTTGAAAGGAAAAAATCAATCAATGCACAATAAACAAAGAAAATGTCGAGTCAAAAAGTAAATATAATATTGTGAAAGTACGTAAACATAATAACACAAACAGTCAAAAAAAATTGATAAACATTCATAAGTAATATAGAAGGTATAGAAGTATAAATGTAAATAGTTGCAAACTATAAAAAAGTCAATATAATATAAATAACACATAATTTCTCAAGTATTCGGTGAATCAAAGCACAACACTTAAGGTTCATATAAGACTAAAAGAAAATTAACGGCACGTTCAAATTTTTCGAAAAAAATCAGAGTTATTTGAGCGTTCGAATATGATGGTTTTTGAGATTTTGGGGAAAATCTGTCGAACAGTTTTTGAGAAAAAATAATTAAAACGTAATTTTTAGTGTATTTTTGAAGTTTTCTCAATAACTATCCGACAGTTTTCATTCAGACTATCAAGGTATTTGAATGTTGTGATAAGAGACAATCATATTTTTTTAGAAATTTTTGAACGTACAGTTCGACAATTCTGAAAAAATAAAAAAAAATCATCATAAAATCAACTTCAATCGAGAATAATCGCTTCTCAAAATGAAATTTGTAAAAATGAACTCTAGGAACAATTAGTTTTCAAATCTAAAATTGCATTATTTCTATTTTTGAGAATGATTTCAAAATACTACGTCATGAAATCTCCTCGAACGCTCTGTAACATCGAAATTGGCCTGGCAGGTGTTGCCTAAATTCGAACCCTGGGGAACTCCCTGCATAGTAACACAATCATTACCCATGCATTGACCAATTATTACTCCTTGCCTCCTACCTATAAGATACGTTATTACACAGAAAAAAAGATCTTAAATCAAATTGTAACCGCATTATCTCAAGAGATTGGTAATCTTGAATAGGTCCAACCAAATATTAGTTTGATTTTTCGACAAAATCCTCTTGACTACTTAGGATCAAAAATTTTTGTATCGAATGTACACTTCCTTATTGAAAAATGTGGTTTGTTTGAGGCAAGAATATTTCAATGTTGTTGTGAAACAATTTTCTTGGATGAAGCTGATTTCTCAGCACATCTGAACAATGATCCCCTTGATTCAAGAGGAATCACTTTTGATCAATTCTTATTGACCTCTGAAGGATTGCAACTCTGCATGCCGATAATGAAACATACTGTAGTTTTTTCGCAAACTGGGGATGCAGTATTGATACAGCAATTGATTATCACTTCAAGCACATTAACATGACCAGAAAACACAAAACAAAGCAATCTCAACACCCAACAGTGCCAGTGATACGACGCCATGTTCACATATGTTCTAGATTGTTTTTGCTTCCAGAAAACCTTTTACGTCCATGTTGAGTACTCGAGTTATAAAGAATTCGCGAGCTTGCACTTGCACTATAGGAACACGAGTACTATCAAAGAGAATTTCACAGTAACCTGTCACAATGTATCTCTTGATATTGTCTTAATGGCGGCCAACGGCGTTATTGTTGGCGTTGTCTAGCTGGTTCTGCGGACAGTCGCGGACTGCGCATCTTCACCTCGGGCGCTTATTCTCAATTATGCTTATTGGTCGAGCTGGTCACGTGGTACATGCTTCCGTCATCAAAACACATTTTCATAAGAAACGATATTCTTGAGCTGAGAGAAATAATCTTGACTGACATTACTCACAATGTTTTCTAAGGTGAAAAGTGCGGATGATTCAGTTCAACCAAATTCATTTCAAGAAAATTCATGTAAACAGGCAAACAACGTGATTCGTTGAAAAAATAAACTTATTCTTATCGGAATTCAAGAATATATATATATTTGATTTAAGAGATCCGTTTTTTCTGTGTACCAAATCATGTGGTACCCCTCTCACAGCTGATCTATAAAGCTTAGATAGTAACAGTTCATGGTCCACACAATCAAAAGCACGTGAGAAATATAAAAAAGGCCCATAACACATTTTTTGTGTTATATATTGTATAAGATATCTCGCAAAAGAATCGGAAATTTCACCCTCTGCACCCCCATGACTTCGCGTAACAGTAGTAACAGTGCTATGGGAGATAAATCGATAGAGAAATTGGCGACGATCGGCTAGGGAAAGAACGTGAAATGAACACGTGACCAGGATTGCTATGGTTACACAACTTTGAATACGTAATTGTTGAAATGGTTTAGGTGGATTCATTCAACTTAAACTAAGATGAATGTAAGATTGACATGATGGAATACAAGCCGATAATATTAGGTGTTTATGCATCATTAATTGAAAAATTAGGAAATTCAGTCAGCTGTCAAAACTGTCTCTGATGATTTCGTCATAATATGAGACGATTTTGATGCGTTCTTGGTGCTACCTGGGCTATCGATGATACTGACCTATGATTCAGGATGTATCAAGTTGTTTTTTGGTCATAAAGATAACGGTCGATTTAAATATCATGCATCAAGAATGATACAAACAGTCAGTCAGGTTTTGGCTCTTAATGAGACCACAAAAAGACTGAGAGCTGTGTAGGGTTGGATTGTGATTGTTAGTATATTCTATATGCTTTCATCAATAAGTTCAATAGGTTGTGTGTTGTCATTGATGTGCTCGATAAGCTGTGTTCAATTTTTCGTTGATGTTCAATGGGTTTCATTGTGTATCCTATATGTTGCATTATTTTTTATAGGGGTGAGTCCCATTGACAGGGATGAGTTTACTGAGTTTACTAGTATCGATATAAATTCTTTCTATATTTGTCATTGGTCAGTCAATGTGTTCTCTTTATTGGTGTTGATGCCATTCATGGAAGAAATATAAATATATATCTCACGATAAACTGATTGAAATAGGCATTATAATAATGATATGCTGATATAATATAGTTTTTCGGCAACCGTCCGGAAAGTACGTACTTTCCAGACGATTTTTTTTGAGAAAGTGGCATTTTTCCGGCCTAGTCCGGAAAGTACGTACTTCCCGGACTAGGCCGGGAAGAATCACATCGTTGTTGTCATTGTAAATATGAAAATCTTGGTAGTATGGTTTTGATAAATGCAGTTGATCATTACCATAGCAGCAAAATAACGACTGACAGCTATCTGACATAAAATTAGCTAACATTCAAAAATTATCAGATGAAAACAATCAATGTGAAACGGAAACTTTACCTGCTTATTCTGACTTCAACAAAAGGCACTTAAATATACCAAGCATTTCAAACAAATTGAATCCATTCAATATTAACAATTGTTCTAATTTTAATATAAATATTAATATAAATAAGAATTGAAATTTTCGAAATTTTGTTCTAATAAAGAAATGTGTTTCTTTGATTTGTTATTCTACACGGTTGCCGAAAAAAATGTGTACGCAACACGCCCGAAAACAGTTTTTTTGGACTCGCAGACTTCCAGGACTCGCTACGCTCGTCCTAGAATTTTGTCCACTCATCCAAACAAACAGTATTTTCCGGACTTCTTACGTAAATTACTATATTTTTCTACAAACGTCAAAAAATGACAAGGTTCGCGCATTGACAATATGCGAAGTGCCCCTTTTTTTTGCGCGAAGTAGTGTGCGAAATACTTACTAGATGGGATTTTTATATTTTAACCTTTATCAATCAAGCAAAAATCCAAGAAATCATTTATTTATTAATGTATAACAATAATTAGGGCTTTCAAATTGTGAGAAAATTTAACACTACCTAAATTCATTTATTATTTACAATGTTAACATTAATGGTGCAGCCAGTGCACGAACCAATATTTATTCCTAAACCAGATAACTCAGATTCAGCTCGTGATATCGTAGTTTTGGGAGTTGGAAGACTATCCATTTTTGATTTGCAAACAACTGCCGTAGAGGTGACATCATACTTTATCCTGAAATTTCACAGTCTAAAATTTCATTTGATATTTGAATTTCATTGTTGATAGAATCTTCCACGTATCCTTCTGCCACAGTCGAAGATTTCCATCCTCCATGTCGCTTCAAACACATATATCGGCCCTCGTATTAGCAAGAACTGTCACTTTGAAATAATTGTCAACAAATGCCATTTTATTTCCATAGTTACAGTAATTAATTACTTGATTTGGAAACAGTTTAAGCCAGTTCAATACTATTTTTCATATTAATCTAAGCATGTAACTTATTTTAGAACAATATTTTTGACGTGTGTAGAAAAATTTTTGTTTGCATCTCATGCGTGAAATACTTATTCAGTTCTCGATCACCAAAGTAGCATTTCGCGCACTAGATACAAAAATAACTATTATGATATAAGTGCTAAAAGTGATAATTAATTTTTTGAGAAGGGACATTTGGGACATGACGCCGATTGCGGATCAAATTTTGTCCAAAGCTTCACTAAAATAAATTCTGTTACATCTACCAATGAGACTGGCCATGGAGTTTCTTATTATAATAAATGTAGTTTCATAAATTATACGTTTAATTGAATTAACACTTCATTTTGAATTATGTTTTTATATTTTCTCATACAAATAAATCACTTTCAACACCTGCAGTGTCATAAAATGACATTTTAGTGGTTGACAACATGCGTTAAAAATTATACTTTGACTGACGTTTGTAGAAAAATATTCTTGAAAACACGACCAAGTCATAAAAAAAACAAGAATAATAAAGAAGGGACCTACAACTTCAACCATTTTTCTGTCCTATATGGATGGGCTGTCGGGCAAAATATTTAACTTGTCACAAGCGTTCTATTAAATTAATGAAACAAATTTATTTCTCTGATTCTCTTTTTAATCTGAGCTTTCATATTGATTAGTTTAGTTTAGTTTATTTTAAAGTTCAAATTGGTGCTTGCATGAATCCACCTTTAGCTGGACACACCCCATAAATGCGAATAATGGGGTCATAAACCTCTAAAGCTTCAGCAAAATTGATTGTCGTTTTCCAATACCTTACTAAACTTCTACCAATATGCCATCAAAATTAAATCGGAATATTCTTTTATGCTCGAGAAAATCGAAATCAAAAATAATTATTTGACAGCACCATATTTCTGCTGATGTCACCTGGTAGATCGGGATGGAATCGTAAAAATATCGAAAATAATAGGGGAGAAGAATTTTTTGACATAAGTGATGGCAGATAAGTCAGGTGACAATATTATGTCAATTTTTGATTCAATTTTTTTTCGATTACGAAACAAATTCAAAATATTCAAAAGAGCGCATTAATTTGATTGCTTATCATCTATATAAAGCAAATCAGGTATTTTATATGAGTTAATATTTCTATAGGATTTTCTATACCACCTCTACGAAGTCAATGAGACGATTGAACAGACGAGTGAAAGATACTATAAAATAGAGACATAATAATGAAGAATCAATTCAATTAAGTGTAGTGGTGCATCTGATAATATATTTAATAAACAACACAAGTTGATATTATTATTACATATTCACATTATAATGTAAAGAAATCTCATATAAACTCACATTATAGATAGAGTACATACTAAGAATAACAGAGGATTTAGGAAAATGCATTTATTATTTACAGAAGTGATTTTTTAATAAGAATTCTTATATTCATGACAATAAAGATTTGGTTTATTGTGCTCACAGTTCTCATCTCACGATGTTCATGTAAGATTCAAAGAATAAGGTTAAGAATTTTAACTTTGATCAAAATTATCTTCATAGCAATTACTTACAGATGTAGCTGATGATGTGTTGTCCTACTGCAAAACACCAAGTTCGTCTTATATTAACACTTTTGGAGTAGGAATAACAAATATGTCTTTCGAGAATTCACATTATTCGTGCGTTGCTACACGAAGTACAAGTCTTTGAATGCTTGAAATTTTCTGAAAATGGTGGTTAGTGAGGGGTATAATGAACGCTGAACAATGAAATAAAACTCAATAGTAATTTACCTTGAATCATCCGAATATATTTTCGCAGGAAGAATTAAAATCGCCCAGTAATTTTTTACCGCCATCTGTCAAAGATGACAGAGATTGTCAATTCTTCTTCCACTTCGATTAATGGAACAGAACCTAAACCAATCTACCAGGTGACGTCACATTTTTAGAAAAGGATGGAGAATTTTCGAATTTTGAATGCCGATTTTGGAAAAACCCTTGAAAATAAAAATTTCAAAAAAATATCGACGTATTCTCTGGAGGCCCGCGTTTCACTTACATAATTTTTGGAAAAAAGTGTACAACCCTATTGTCGCCGTCTGGAAAGATTCCGTGTCGGTTTATTGTTAATCAAGAAAATAACGGGGCATGAGCTAATGAACCGGATGTACCACTAAGAAAAGATGCCGACTTCATCACGTATTAATTCCTATCACGGTCGCTAGAGAGCGTGATTATCAATAATAATGAATGCTTTTATTGGTGGAAGCATAGCAATCAAATGCAACAAAAATAATTTCTACCAAAGGGCAGAGTTAGTTCTTTTCTGACCTGAAATTAAGAAATAAGTGCTTTCTTGCACAAATAATGAGAGTTCACAATACAGAATACAGGGTAATAACAGGTAAATGATAGTAAATTATGATACAAGTTTTATACGACGCTATTTTGTCGCACGCGTTGTTTGGAGTACGACGAGCGATGCGAGGAGTGCTCCAAGGGAACAAGTGCGACAACGTGTCTCATAAAACGTGTGTCATATGCAGTTTTTTCTGGTTTGCATCAATTTGAAGTCTTTTTTTGAAAAAATTGTATTTAATATCGATTAATAACAGAAACATCTTCGATTGGACAATGAGGACATTGAAATATTGAAAATCTGACGCACAAGCGCAAATACCAGTTTCTAAGAAAGATAAAATAGTCTATTCAATTAGAATATCAAACATAGTTTGTAATGAATGTCTGGTATTGAATTATATCTGCTCGTATTCCATGCAACGATTCACAATGTGAATCGCAAATGTTTCTTTCTTCCTAAGACGTGACAAATTCACATCGAGAAAGGCACGCTTAACAACCTACAGACCGGTTTCGGGCTTATTGGCCCTCATCATTGCAGGGTAGTTAACCGAGTAGAGACCGTAAGATCTCCACTCGAAGCTGTCCCAATGCATTTTCGTCGCGTCTATTTGATCGCACTGAGCCGCGTTCCAAGAAACAATTGGAAGTGGCGACACCATGCGGCAGAAGAAAGAAACACTCCAGAAATAAATATCCCAAGTTACAGAACTTGGAAGTGGCTGAGAGATCGACTAAGCTAATACATGAAAAATGGAAAAATGGGTCTGACTCGATGTGAATTTGTCACGTCTTAGGAAGAAAGAAACATTTGCGATCTGCATTCACAGTGTGAATCGTTGCATGGACTACGATCAGATATAATTCAATGTTCTGCGTGGTATTTACCAGGAAAGTAGTTGTTTTCTGTTCGTAGTCTACCAGACATTCATTTCAAACTATGTTTGATATTCTAATTGGATAGACTATTTTCAATTTTTCTAAAAATGTTTGTCCAATTCATGGCTTTTCAATTTTTCGACCAGTTTCTTGTTGAGCGATTTTGATTTTTGCGATACCAATATTGATCACCTTGAATCAAATCACAATCTGAATTGAAGTTTACCAATGAAAACATCCAAAATCGCCCATAAGTAAGCTGGGCTTAACTCTTCTGACTTTCATTTGACAATTCGATTGTACCAACCTCCGAATAATAAAAAATGCTTATCGAAACAGAGTCTATTTCGATACGCATTTGCGTTTCATAATGACTTCATTATAGAACCAAAATAGAAGAAATTGTTTCCGAGATCTAAAGATAATTATCCAATTTGAATAGTGCTATGATATTAAACACCGTTATTATAATATAGAAAAATACATACTACCTATGATAATTATTGATCTGTTCGTTAGTATACTTATGAAACCTTATCTAAATAAAACAGTTACCTACGTGCCTCAATACAAACATGTGGTATCCCACATTGAGTTGATAAAACCTTTATGAAATCACACTTTCCCCAATCAATCAGAGCATTTATTCATAAATACAAGTATATATTAATTCCAACTAATAATGAGTAAAACAATTCTGCAGTGGAGTCAATTTTATTCTTGACGCGAAATTCAGAATACTTAGAAGATTCTGGAGATTAGAATGAAAAAACAATCGACAAAAGAGGAAACTGGAAGTGGAAACATGATTATCGAATTAAGTATTCATTGTAAACGAGTAATATACTATATTTTCTCCACGACCAGAAATTATGAACGAGACTGAAAATGATGATGACGGCGCCTCCATTTACTTTGTTCTTAATTATTATTATTATCGTTGAGTTTTGCAACATCTCGTAATTAAGCCCGCTAGACTCTTGTACAAGACGAAAGCTGGTGTAATAATAAAACTGAAGTGACATGACTCATCCGCACATTGTGAACACAAACAGACTGTTAATTACTTTAATGTGTCCTACCAAGTATGGGGCGTAAATGACGACATGAATTATTCAAAAACGCGTTATGCATTTCGTAGTTAATAGTTCACTCGCTTTTTCGACAGTGGCACTATGCTGTGGACTTAGCGATAATGGAATCTTGTCATGGATCCAATCAGACAAGTAAATTGATTAGCTTCCCGGAAGTTGAAGATATTCTCGATAATTTTTGAATGAAATATTCGATCAATTTCCTTGCCAAAAATATAAGAACAAAACTATTGAATCATTGTCGATAATCATTTTAGAAAAAAATTCTACTCAATATCTAAGACTTCCAAAGGGTGTGAAGCAGTGATTTCAAGGGATTCTGAGAAATTAGTAGCACATATTAGAAAACCTAACAGATGGGTCAAACAGAGCTTATAAAATCGAAGAGAGATTTCGAAAATGCACAATTTAAAGGTCCAGTCATAGATATGCGCAGGCGCTGGAATATTGATCGACTTTTGTTTACATCGTTGTCATCATTTTGTTGGTTATGTTACAAATGTTTTTGTTTTACACGGTTCACGATCCAGTATTTCGGATGGGTTTATAATTTATTTATAATTTACCATAAACCATAATGCAAAAGGAAAAGTGATAAAGGTTTCGAGGATTATTAAAGCACATATAAAACCTGTAATCATAGGTATATACTTTCATTATCTGGAATATGAATCAGGTACAATAATATATTTATTGGAAATCAATACATGTATATAACAATTGCAAAGCATCTTCAAATATATCGGAGATTATCAAATTACAATGTTTTCTAAAGGACGAAAAACATATATATTGACTTCAATCAAACTCTTCCATTTGATGAGAATATCACCATTTTTGCTACACCTCAACTGCTATATCACATTTCAAGTTGAGGAATTTAGAGTCTGATCATTTATTAGATAATTGAATCGAATTTTATTATTCCTGATGACAATGAATGGGCTATATTCAAAATATTCTGATTTCATCGTATAATTCATTCAGAATCCATCTTATTCCTAATGAACACTAATTTCTGATAACAAGTTGTTCATAATTAATCACTCAGGAGTAGGTAACCTTTTATCACAGCACAGCAACATGGCACATCAGTAGTTCCAGCAGTGACAACGACTATCCGGCAACGGTGATGCGCAAAATTTAAAGGTCCGTGGACAATGAAAACGGATGTCGGTACATCAAACTAAATGGGCGGAGTGTCTCATCTGTATAGAGTTTTCTAATCTGTGTTAATACTAATAAGAAATACCAAGAAATTTCACTATGATCATGTCAGAGCTCTAATTTAATGAGGAATTTCTAGAAATTTAAGTTAATGTAATTTCTGCACAACAACTAGTTATCCTACTTCCTTCTAATATATTCGAAAAAAATCAGGAGGCTGTGTGTACATATATATCTGATATAGAAAAAACTAGTCGTATTTGGTGCAAACATTTTTTTTATTCGCTTCTATCTTTTCATGATCGGTTAATTCATTCATCTCCACTTCATGATTCAGTGGAGACCATTGTGTATGGCATCTACCAAAAGAATACATATTTTTTATTATCTCTCGATTTTACGAAAGGAAAATCTATAATGTTTGTAGAGGTACATCGTGCAAGCCAATAGAAGGACATTGGTAGAGGAAATATAAATTGTACATTTTCTCAAAATTTTTGAGGTTCTAGGTATCAATCAGGAAAAACCTCACTCGGTAATAATGGGTTCCACAACTTTACCGTTCGACGAAATGAATACTTTTGATGGACAGAAGTTGGGCAGGTTAGAATCCAGGAGTCTCAATAATTTTAAATTTACACTCATCCTATGTCAAGGTTTCCTTTTTTTCAAATGGTAATCTTCACTATAGAACTCTTGCATCCCTGACGAGTGAGTAACTTGAAACAAATGAAATATCAATTGCCTACAAGTAAGCCAAAACTATGCTTCGAATAATAAATAATTTTTCGCACCAAATACGTTTTCTTATAGAAATACATTTGGCTACTAACTGTAGTCAACTAAGGTGACAAAAGTTGAAGCCGATATCAAGAAAGGAAAGCGTTTATATGGCCCAAAAATGATTCACTGTATATACTCACTATGTCGAGTGACAGACATATCATGTACCTAATTCATAGACCACTTGATATGCAAGTTATGCATGCATACTGAAAAGGCAAATATATGACGTCAGTTAATAATAAATGAGTTGAATATTATTGTTTCTGTCATCCACAGGTTTATTTTTAACCAAGTTATAGATACACGGAGGTTGAGTATTATTTTGGATGTCTCCGATAGATACTTAGTACAGAATTACGAAAGAGATATCTGAATATCTAATAAAGTTCAATGTAGCAACTCTAGCTAGAATATTCTCCAGAAATGCGGACTACAAAATGATGACGTCAAAACGGTTCCCTGATGGAAGAAATATGATATTTTCCCTTCTTTTTTCAATGAAACTTTACTACCTCAAAAATTCACCGATAATAGTGATATATGTCCTCATTGATAGGTTATAAATTCATTATATTGACCGATAATAGTGATATGTGTCCTCATTGATAGGTTAATAAGTTCCACTCAATAAATATGGAGGATTTGTCAACTTGGAATTTCGATGACTATGTGAGAATAAGGTCCATTGCAAACTTTTTTTCATTCGGCGGTCTTCCCTTTCGTGACCTCCTGTCTTGTCCACAACTTTGCGAATGATAGTACACTTCATACAGCCGTCTCCTTTGGAGCCCCTTTATCATCCAAAGAAGCCAGAGGTGCAAGGCGTAAACACAATTTTATTGAAGTGTTGTGTTCTCGGTTGTGTTTGTTACAATAGTGTGTGGTAGTTCTTGATTGTTCCTAATTTTCATCAGCTGTTTGATTTATTATTCCTGTTTTTTAATGGTTTGTTATTGTTCGTTTTGTTTTGGCGATGCCAAACTGGATATAAAAATGGCATTGTGCATAATTTCGCCTCGACAACTATTGAATGAATCACATACTTAAGTGTTTTCCCAGAACGAATAATGTCCACAATATAACTCACTCATCACATGTCTATGGATATGGATCTGCACAAGCTCACATTAACATAACTAAAAATCATTTATCGCATATTTTTTCCTGTGACAATCCGCAATTTCTAGTTAACTGTCGGTGTATCTAGAACCTCGTCTAGAACCGTACTTTGTCGCCGTTTTTTTGACCAAACTCATCTAGTAGTAGCAACTTTGATGTGAAGTGATACACTCTGTATACATTTCTTTTCGGCAGTCACTAATTATTCATTAACAGTTTTCAATTGATTCAGAGTATTTCACGAAATGAAATATGTTCATTTCACTTTATATCCTACTGTATATCTATTGACTGATGAAAGATAACTGAATGTAATCCTAAAAATGAAGGATAAATTTGGCTTTTCTTGACGTTCATTATGATATTATAGATTTTTATCGCTATGAAACAAAATAACAAGATCACACTGTATCAGATTCCAGGAATTCAATGTGCATTAAATGATCTCGCGACAATCTTTCATGTGATGGGGGCCTCAAAATGTCGACGGTCTTATTCACTCAGAAATAAGAATTATAAACCAATGAATTTACTGAAAAAACAATTGTTTAAAATCTTTTTTTTAAATTTCTATTAGGGCCCAAGGGTCCACGCGTGGCTGAAGACAGCCCTGTCTCTGAGACATGTTTCCCATCAGCTTTTCGTATAGAGCTCGTAATACAAAACTTGAGAAGAAGCCTTACAGAAAATTCGAAACTATAGCCAAGGTTTTCTCGAACGTAACTTTTAATTTTATGACAGGATCAATAAAGAATGGGGTCGACTGTTGGCTGCCGGCATCCATCAGGTGTTTAATCGATAAGGTCTCGCCCTTATACAGGGTGGCTTTCATACAACGTATCGTACACACTATTGAGGCAATTGGCATATCCCACAAAACATTATTCCAGAATTCATAAGTACTAACCTGATCTACACCTTTTCCAATAGTTCAAAAAACGTCGAGTTGATTAGAAAAAGTATCACTTTCATTTCAAATAGGTAAATTTAATTTCAAAAATTATCGAATGTAGGTATATCAAAAATATCAATTCAACTTCAAAATGCGTCATTTGTATTTCAATTTAATCAAGTTAATTTCAAAAAAATTCCATTTCAATTTCAAAATCCATCATTTCAATTACAACACTGATAATTTTTATTCAAAAATCAGTCTACCACAATATAATATGTGATATATGATAGGAACCATCAGGAGCGTTTCAATAACAGGATGAATGAAAATACCATCCAACATATTTGCCTGTGCTCTTTCAGTTTCGAAATCCAAATGATGCATTACGAAATACACTTTATATTTTTGGAAATACAAATGACTCTTCTGGAACTTGAAGTGTAAGTTTGTGAAATTAATTTGAAACATTTTTGCTCGAGTAGAAATCCAATGAAATCAGTTGATTTGTGGTCATCTGATCAAACACAAACAATCAAAACAAAATTATACTAAAAAGAGCCCATTGGGTGTTTTCACTATGGATTCCTACAATTCGATTTCGACATTTCAAAAATTCAATATTTCGAAATGACACGATTTGTCAAGAATCGAACATACCAAAGAATACTTTATACAGTAAAAAAATTGTATGGAAAGCGCAATGTTGGAAAGTATGAATCCGCAAAAAAATTTCTATCCGAATAACCCTCGAAAATTGATAAATATTCAAAAATATAACAACTTCCTCAAGCTTGTTGCTTATAGGCAACAGCAAGCTTTCGAAATCTGTTATAACATTTTCTCGAACAATTATCTAAGTCCTTGGGTTATTTATTAGTACTGAAAACTTCATAAATTTATTTTCAACCAATCAGAAGGCTCCTTCTTGTATACGTTGCTCATAGCAACGGGCGATTACCGTGAATATTTCCACCGTAAAAATCCCATATGAAGCGGGACATTTTCGATCAATTACAGCGATAAATTCCCGGCGGGACATTTTCGGGCTGGTAAATACTCGGTAGGTATCGAAAAATACCCGCTCGGTCCGTGTATCTATAGTAACGATTGTTAAAATGTACATTTGTCATCTTGACAGGCATAAATACATTTTTGTTTTAACTCCGGAAATATTCTACCGAATTACACTCGTGCATCAAAATAAACTTGATAATTATCCATTCAAGCATGTTGTCAGTAAAAAAACTGCATCCGGTTATTTTCATATTTTACTAAAAGAGCCCTCCTCCTTCGGAGTCGGGCTCTTTCGACAAAATATGAAAATAAACTCATGCAGTTTTCAGACAACATGCTTTCATGGAAAATTATAGGTAATTTTGAAGCACTTGTGTAATTACTCCCGATAATTTTGTAAGTTTCTATTGACGGAATTAATAAGTGATAATTTTTGTGTCAAAAATGAAGCGCCTTATGTCTATTAACAAACGTCACTCGGAATAAAATCTGGGTAGACATGTGATATAAGATGTTATTATTGAAAACAGATTACTATTTTGAATGTTCCAGAAATATTAGTAATAAACATCAGTTACTATCTACAGTATCCATCACGCAGAATAGGTCGTATAGGGTTCATCTTCTCATCATATTAACAGCAACTCCAATTCATGAAATTTTCTTACCGAATCTCCCACGCAGCAGAATTAATTCCCTATAATTTTTTTCTCGGTTTCACTCATGTTTTTGTTGATAGAAAATTTCTCTCGTCTTCGACTCGGGATAATTTTCTAACAAAAACATTCGTGACCTTGAAAAAAAATATCGGTAATAACTCTGCTGCTAGGGATATTACAAGTGATAATTTTAAGATACAATTGCGGATTTTTGATATGAAAATGACCAATTTTAAATACAATTGACTCATTTTGAAATTCAATGGATGGTCTCTGGAATCAAATTGACTAATTTGAAATACAAACAATGCTTTTTAAAATCCAAATGACGATTTGAAGATACAATTGACCATTTTTTAACTGAAATTGGAAAAGGCGTATTTCACTACTTAAAATCATTTATCCTCAATACTTCGTGGATTATTTGAAAAAATATTCTGGATTGCGCTACACGAACTAATTCGTGACATACCTATGTCTTTAGGGTAAAAGCGGATAAGATGACGAATAGCGAATTCCACCTATACAAAACAAGATAAAGCAACGAATTCAACCATGAACATTGTTGACTTGATGAGTCACCGAAATTTGAATGCATATAGATGTATAATATATGGAATAGCAACTAGCCCACTACCGGCGATATCGCCATCTTAGCCATATACTCACACATTCACAGTTTTTCATATTTAATAGTCCAATCATGAATAGATATACAAGAGAAACAACACCAACAATCATGGATTTAGGACATCCTTGGAAGCCAAGTAACGAAAGAAAATTATGAAAAACATTTTTTTACAACTCAATGAAGAGGAAAAAATGAGAAGTGCCTTAATAAAGAAAGCGAATCAAACAATAAAAAAATAGAAGAAAGAGCGAAACGTGAATTCAATTTCATCTTCAGAATCCTCTTGCGAAATTGAGATAATCGAAACTGAATATAGAAATAGATGTGAGCTCTGAAGATGTTGATAGAAATTGCATCACTTGCAGGAAATTACTATCGTACCACTGGACCAAATGCAAAACACGGTTCCATGGAATTTGGCTGTAAACGTGTCTATAATTTTTTCAAAGACCTTGAAAATGACCGACTTCTTCTTGTTTTCATTTAAGCAAAATCACGAATTACTTTGTAAAAATTCAATGAATCATCTCCATTAGGTACTCAAGGAACCTATATTCAACTAGCCTAGAGTATATCAATTGAAATGTTTATTTATTTGAGATGAGGTGCATGAAAATGTTCTCGCACCTAGCTTTGGTCACGGAAATACAGATGAACACGCTGAAAATCAATTTGAATTTGAACTATATATATCCTTAAATTCAACCCGGAAAATTTTACACTGGAACTGTTGATTGAAACTTGGAACTTTCCATTTCATCAATAATGCTTCCAAAAGAGTTCATGTCATTTTAATACTCCAGAACAAATCTACAGCATATTCCATCTAGGAACAGTAACTGCAGCGTCAACTGTAGCTACGGCAGCGGAGTTAATAAATTGAGCTTAACAGATGAATTTGGATTGATTGATTGACTTATTGCCCTTCGAAACACATATCGTATATCGATGACGTCATATATTTTACCATGGATTATGATTATTAAGAATCTTCAAGATATAATATAAAAACATACAAAAAAAAGGATTTTCATTGGCCAAAAAGGGATAAAGTTCTATAGAGCTCTACTGTTACGGTTTTATTTATAATATTTATATGTTATTTCATAATTTATCGTTTGTGTATTCATGTGTTATTTTTATTTCAATCACGACTGTTGCCCACGTTGCATGTACCTACGGTATTTTAATTGCATTAATTTTCAATCTAAAATTGATTAATTTCCGAATTGTTTAGTCTCAATAACTATAATTATATACCTAATGAACGAATATTGAGTATTCGACGAAGTGCATCATACCTGCAATAATTTTGATGAGCATTATCGTTAATTCGATCAACATTTCAACAGAAGCCTACAAGGTTATTCGTACATCTTAATTTAGTTACCATAATTTATAGCCCATTTTTGCATCATCAGGAGGGTCAATATTATATTACTCAAAACGATATTAGCATGACAAATCTCATGCGATATACAGGGTGCTTCATGACCATCTGATTTGAAAATTTAGTACTCGTTTTGTCAGCTGAACTATTTGAATAACTTCAATTTGCTTTTCTGTATTAACGCTAAAATTTGATTACTCTTACTACGAACTGGTATAAAAACGTCATAAAATACACTGTTTTGTTATTTGGAAAGTAGCTCAATCACTATGGCATTTGTTATTTTCGAAGAAAACAAACGTGTTGAAATCAAAGAAAAAAAATCGCACGTATATAGTCTGTCACCACAAGCGCTTTTGTTACACCACATGATTGTTTATTGAATTGTCTGCCTTTTAATTAGATTGTAATGTAAGAAGAATCCGTAACTAATATTAATGTGTCAAAGATTCGATAGAAATTTAGTCTATGAACATTTCTACTACATATTTGATGATGTTGATGGCAGTGGGTGACATCATCCACAACTTGATACTAAAAAATTTGGCATCAAAAAAATTTTCACTTTTCAATAATTTGAGTTAACACGCCAGCTTATATGTCGCGTTAAATGTTTAATATGCACTGCTGTATTCCTGGTTGTATGATTACCTACTGGCAATATCGGATAAAAGATGACAGTTGGAGTTGCTCTTATATTCGTGATATAAAAAGTTTTCAATCATCACGCAAAATATAGAAATCGACAGTAATATGGAATCGAAACCAAATATTGCTCAAGTCACATCACTGAAATCACTCAAGGTGGATTCATGTAGCATCAACTCAAACTAAAATTAATAAAATATTTATATGGAATTTGAACTTAGCAGATATTGATGCAAAATCAACCAAGAAAATTAAGGAATTTAGTTATCTGTCATAACTGTCACTTTATATGAATGTTTTTGTCATAAGTAAATGAAAATAGGAATTATAAAAATCATATGCTGATATAAATATTTTCAAAAAACCATGCACAGTCAAATCATAACATGGCAAAATTAATGAAAAAGATACCTAAATCTTCAACCAGTTTTCAGTTAGATATATAGATAGATAGATTTATTCGATCATGTTATGTATATACAATAGTATATTATGATACAAGTTTTATAAGACGCTATTTTGTCGCACGCGTTGTTTGGATGCTCCAAGTGAACAAGTGCGACAACGTGTCTTATAAAACGTGTGTCATATGCAATTTTTTATATTTTGAATTGATTCGAAGAAAAAATTGATTTAATATTGATAAATAACAGAAACATCTTCGATTGGTAACAATGATGACATTGAAATAATTTGATTCTGACGCACAAGCGTAAAGCATTAAAACATTGAGTTTTTCACTGCTAATATCACCAAATTCAAATCGCTCAGAAGTAAACTGGGACTAACTCTTCTGACTTTCATTTGACACTTCGATTTAACCAATCCCCAAATAATAAAAGATGTGTATCGAAATGGAGGCTATTTCGACACGCATTCGCGTTGCACAATGACTTCATTATACAACCAAAATAGAAGAATACATTTATGACAAGTCACATGCTAGACATAATTTCAGTAAAATAGATATATAAATGATACAAGATACATAAATGCACGAAATATGGTGTAGATAATAATTCCTAACTATATGTAACAGAACCACATATTAAAAAAGACAGGTCACAAAATCATGATACAAGATAAAAACATGAATAGATGAAATATGGTATAGATAATAATTTCTAACTAAATGTTACGAAACCACATATTAAAAAGACAGGTCACAATTTCGTCAGTAGATAGATTTGATTCAGAAATCAGTGAGTATATGTCCACCCTGTTTCATGAAGTCTGTGTATTCCTCAAAGGAATAGAAGGCATTTTCAATCAGACATGTTTCGATTGTTTTTTTGAAGTCGAATATATTCATATCTTTGACTTCAGTGGGAAGAATATTATATAGGCTATAGTTTATTGAATTCCTCTTGGATTTTGTGAGACGATATCTAGGTAATCTAATCATTTTTGCCTCTCTGGTATCATGCTGATGTTGGAATGCGTTGTCAATATTGGAGATTTTTTCTGAATTTCATTAACCGTGTTCCAGATAAATAGTGATGGGAGAGTCAAGATTTGGAATTTCTTGAAAAGACGTCTGCAAGATTCCCTATAATTTGCGTTGCTCAAGATTCTTATAGCTTTTTTTTGCTGTCTGAAGACAGTAGAAGCTGCCGATGAGTAACCCCAAAGTAAAATTCCGTAATTGAGATGAGAGTTCTGAGAGTAGTAGTGTTAGTGATGCGTCTTAGTTGCCGCATATTGAAAAGTGAGCTAGATAATTTCAGATTAAGTTGCATAATATGACCCAACCAATTGAGCTTATTGTCTAGAGTAAGACCCAGATTGTAGATTGTAGGAGGGGGCGTTAAGGCTGTGCAGCCTCTCAAACATCTCGACCTATTAGATCTTTTGTGCATAACCCTTAATCCATTCGAGGCCTGGGATTCCGAAGATTATCAGTTTCCTGGGAGCTAGGTTCCTGATGTCGGAGGGCTCTAAGAAGGCCCCTTCCAGGAACTTGAGCCTCTTGCAGAAGAGTGCTGGGCATTCGCATAGCAAATGTTCTGCAGTTTCAGCGAAGTTCTCGCAAGTTATGTATGGATAGCCGTCGACCCAGTAATAGACAACAATGTGCCACTGTCTATGGCTCCTGTCAAGTCAGCATTAATAGTTTATAAGTATAGGACAAATTGTTATTATAATCATTCTGCTACCAAGATCTGTACCTTTGCCATTGTACAAAAATAAATGTTTTTAAAAACACGATCCCGTGTACGAGAAACATAACTGGCGCAGTCGGTAGGATAAGTGCAGTTTTCGTAAGGAACCACGGCATCGAGTCCGATCCACGCGAAATCGTAGATTTTAATCTTTTGGCACTTTGACAAACTTTCGTTCGATCTTCAAGAAGTGATTGAGTTCAGCTGAGAAGGCGATCGAGAAGGAACAGTGGTTTAGGAAGCAGCAAAGCAGAATCACCACCCAGGAGGAAGAAGAGAATATAGGGGTAAGTACCAAGTGGCTCCCTGTTCATTTTTCCCCAACCTTTCCCTGAATAGGAAAACTAGGATTAAGAAACAAAGAAACAGAGATAAGAATCAAATGATTTATGAATATTAATCAAGGAGAAATAGAAGATTTAATAAATAATCTTGTACGTTCACTCAATCTTTCTGATACAACAGAGAATTTAAATATAGTAAATATGACTCAAGTTCAGGATAATCCCAATCTAACTATGTTGAAAATGTACGTAGACATTATTCCAAACTATGATGGAGATTCAAATACTTTAACAAGTTTTATATCTTCATGTGATTTTCTTTTTCATACATTCGACCGTCAAAATGATCCAATTCTGAAAAGCTATTTAGTCAAAGTCGTTCAGGCGAAATTGATTAACAGAGCCCGATTATTGGTGGGTTGTCGTACTGAATTAGTCGACTGGACCCTTATCAAATCAGCTCTACAGCAATGTTTTGGTGATAAACGAAATCTCGTTTGTCTTGAACAAGATTTATTCACAGCTAGACCATTTAAAAACGAAAATATACGCTTGATTTTGCGAAGCGACTTCAAGTTTTACGAAGCACACTCGCACAAAAAATAAATGCTCATCCAGAAACAACAATGGATGTTGCTACGAAACTTATATACTTGCGACAATACGACGAAATTTGTCTAAGAACTTTTATGAGAGGTCTACCAGGCCATTTACAGAGTATAATAAGATTGAAAAATCCAAATTCCTTGGAAGACGCAATGACATTTATTGTAGAAGAGGAAAATTTCCAATATTCTCAAAATATCTTTCGAATGCCTACAAATTATCAACAAAAACCACAATTAAAGACACCAATTCAAAACTATCAAAATACTAGACCAATTCAGAATAATCCGAGTTTCAGACCGTTTAATAATAATTATCAATATCAAAATTATCCACAATTTCCACAGCGTTCAAATCCACAAATACAATATAGATCCCAAAATCCGCAACAACATTTTTCAGGACATTCAAATTTTCCCAGACAACCTATTAATATTCAATCACGCCCTGTACATCATAACTTTCCAACAAATAGACAAGTTTTCGGTCCCCCGAAAAATGTATTCAAACCAACAGGACAAGTTGTGAACAATGCTCCACAACCAATGTCTACAAGTACGAGAAATACATTTACTCGACCAACAACAATGTATCCGCAAAATAATCAGAATTATTTCAAAGCAACAGGTCCCCGCGACTTCATTGCAGAAGAAGTATATTACATAGACGAAAATGACCAATCTAGTCAATTACCTGAAATCACAGAAATATACGATGAAACTCAAAATATTGAATTAACAAACGATTATGATTCACAGTACTATTCTAATGAATCTGAGTTTATTTCTGACGAAGATCAAACATATGAACAATGTGAGAATTATACTGAAAATTTTCACCAAACTGGCCCAACCAATCAAACGAAATAACATCGGAAATGTTTACAGAAACTAATAACACCCTACCATACATTAAAATCAGTAATCCACCAATGAATTTACTAATTGATACAGGATGTTTTAATTCCATGATACGACCTATAATCGCAGAAACATATTTTCCGCAAAGAATTTATCACAGTCCCTCTAACATAAGAACAGGCGTTGGACAAAAAGAAGTGAGATTCAAAGCAGATATACCTGCATTTCAGGAACTCAAAACTAATCAAATGATAACATTTATACTATTCGATTTTCATTCATTCTTTGATGGTATAATAGGCTTAAAGGAATTGCAGAAAATGAATTTTTCAATTGATCTTACGAATAACTATCTTATAAACGAAAAAATCAAAATTCCAATTTTTTATCAAAGACCAAAAACAGGAAATTTCAATATTTCTATGAATGCCAACGAAGTAGCATCAATCAGTATTCCAGTAACTGCATATGAAGGTGATATTATTATACCAGAAACACAGGTTGGAAATGTATATTTTCCAGAAACATTAACAACAGCAAAAAAAGGATTTGCGAAAACAGAGATTTTTAATTATACAGATGAATCGATATCAATAACATTTGAAGAACCTATATATGTTGAAACTTTTCCAGACTCTCAAAAAGAAAAGTTCAATTTCTTTCACTTTGAACATTTTCTACCAGAAACTGATTTAACAAAAAATATTGATATTTCAAATAATTTTCGAGATGACCATTTGAATTCGGAAGAAAGAAAAGAATTAATAAAACTTTGTAATGAATACTCTGATATTTTTCATCAAGAAACTGACAAGTTATCATTCACAAATAAGATCAAACACGAAATCAAACTACAGACGAAATACCGATACATACAAGATCCTATAGATATCCTTTTATTCATAAACAAGAAGTTCAAAACCAAATTAATAAAATGTTGGAAGATGGTATTATTCGACCTAGTCAAAGTCCTTGGAGTAGCCCAATTTGGATTGTTCCAAAAAAGCTAGATGCTAGCGGTAAACGAAAATGGCGAATCGTTGTTGATTATCGTAAAATAAATGAAAAAACAATTGATGATCGTTATCCCCTTCCAAACATAACTGATATTTTGGACAAATTAGGACGATGTCAATATTTTTCTACTCTAGACCTCGCATCTGGTTTTCATCAAATTGAGATGCATCCAAATTCAATTGAGAAAACAGCATTTAATGTTGAAAATGGACATTTTGAGTATACACGAATGCCTTTTGGACTCAAAAATGCACCCGCAACCTTTCAACGTGTAATGGACAATGTTCTTCGTGATTTACAAGAAAAAGTATGTCTAGTTTACATGGATGATATTATTATCTTCTCATCTAACCTCACATTTCAAACTTGAAACTAGTATTTAAAAAATTGCGAGAATCAAGATTGAAAATACAACTAGATAAATCCGAATTTTTACGAAAAGAAGTAGAATTTCTAGGACACGTTATAACATCTGAAGGAATAAAACCAAATCCTCGAAAAATTGAAGCAATACAAAAATTTCCAATACCCAAAACAACGAAAGAAATTAAGTCTTTCCTTGGTCTCTTAGGATACTACAGGAAGTTCATAAAAAACTTTGCACAATTGACTAAACCATTCACGAAATGTTTAAAGAAAGGAGAAAAAATCGAACATACATCAGAATTTATTAAGACATTCGAATTATGTTAAAATATCCTTTGTAATGATCCGATACTTCAATATCCCGATTTTGACAAACCACTTATATTAACTACAGACGCCTCGAACATAGCCGTAGGTGCGGTTCTTAGCCAGGGTAAAATCGGAAATGATTTACCAATAGCATATGCGTCCAGAACTTTAAATCCTGCTGAGATAAACTATAGTACAATTGAAAAAGAATTGCTTGCTATAGTGTGGTCAACAAAAAACTTCCGACCATATTTATTCGGACGAAAATTTAAAATCGTAACAGATCATAAACCCCTTCAATGGTTATTTAATCTTAAAGAGCCAAATTCACGTCTAGTTAGATGGAGGTTAAAGTTAGAAGAATATGATTACGAAATTCATTATAAAAAAGGACGTCAAAACTGTAATGCCGATGCTCTGTCAAGAATAGAAATTCATGCAATGGAAGATGAATCAATTATAGGTAATCCAGGAGAAATCAATAAAGAAATTGATGAATACCTACAAACAATTGAACCTGTAAATGTGTCAATCGAAGATCTAGATAATCTCGATCAAATATTCAACCCAAATAATGAGACTGAAATAAGAGAAGAGAGAAATGAAACACCTCGTGTAAACATCATATCTGATATTCAAATAAGACCAGAAACTAGTAATGAAACAGTCCATACATCAGCAGAAAATCCAATTTTAGATATACCAATAACTGAACATTGTGTTAACAAATATACGAATCAGATTTTTTTCAATCAAAAACAATCAAGTGTATATCACATTATAAGAACTAAACCTTTTGGACATGGTCGAAGACAGATAGTGTATCTATCGAGAAATTTCGAACAAGAAATATTCGAATTCTTTAAAAACCATGTAGACCCAAAACTATTACATTGTATTTATGTTCAGCAATCTGAAATAAATCTAACAACTCATTTGAGTAATATATTACCAAAATATTTTAAAAACCATTCTTATAAATTGGTAATTTCAAATCTATTTGTCAGAGATGTTCCACATATAGAAAAGCAAAGACAATTAATATCATATCATCATGAAAAGACTTGCCACCGTGGTATAAATGAGATGTTATTAGCACTCAAAAAATTATACTATTGGCCCCGTATGCAAAAAGCAATAACAGAATTTATAAATAATTGTGACATTTGTCAAGAAACGAAATACGATAGACATCCTCCGAGAATAAAATTTTCTCTAACCGCAACACCGAAACAACCCCTAGAAGCAATTCATATGGACACTTTCCAAATATTGAACACAAAGTTTTTGACAATTATTGATGTATTTTCCAGATACGCCCAAGCATATGTTTTAGAACCAATTGCTACATCATTCACAGTGTATGACAATTTATTAACGTTTATAAGTCATCATGGTATTCCTCAGTCAATAACCTGCGATAACGGCACAGAGTTTAAAAATAGCCTATTGACTGATTTTTGCAAACTTCACAATATAAGATTACATTTTACTACGCCAGGAAACTCAAACAGTAACAGTCCAGTAGAAAGACTCCATTCAACATTAATTGAATTATTTCGTATATTAAAAACAACAGACTCGAAGTCTAATACAAAGCAATTAATGCAATTTGCGATACTCGGTTATAATTCATCCATTCACAGTGTTACTAAACAAAAGCCTTTTGATCTTATTAATGGACGACTTGACGCCCTTGATCCATTTGATCTCACCGAGGAAACAATAATGAATCAGTTCGTTATTGATCGAAAAGAGAAACTTAGAAACATTTTTGGAAAAATCCATGAAACAACTTTGAACCAAAAAACACGCTTAAATGAAAAACAAAATCAAACTCGTGAAGAACCCCCTCAATTTCCAGTCGGTTCAAAAGCCTTCGTGAAAGACAAAGGTGCCCTGAGAAATAAATCAAAGAAAAAACATACAAAAACTATAGTCAAAGAAGACTTAGGGATGAAAATAAAAACCCAAAAAGACAAATTACATCACAAGTCACAACTTCAAAAACCTAAAGCTTATTCTTCTCCACAGGAAAATGTACCCAACGAAGAAATACCTTCTTCTAGTCATTCTCCTGATGACAATCAAGATGATAATAAATGACGATGTTGAAGTCATACCGATCAAGACTCCATTACTTCCTTTCCAACTTGGAAACTTGAAAGTAATCGAAACCAAACATACTTTTATTCATTATATAGAGATACAACCTATAATTAATCAATTCAATAATATTGAATATTTCTATAATAGTGTAGAAAATATGCTTAATAACTCGCATTCTATTCAACCTGCTTTCGTACATCATAATGTACTATCGAATTTATTAATACATGCGAAATATCTTATTTTAGAGCTTGAAGATAAAATAGATAATATAAGACCGCATATTCGTACAAAACGAGCTTTACCTAATATAGTTGGAAAAGCTTCAAAATGGCTATTCGGAACTTTGGATTCCGATTTCGAAGAAAGGTATACTAAGGCTATTATGACCTTAGAAAATAATCAAAATTCATTATCAAAGGAAATGGCAATGCAGATATCCCTAACAAAACAACTTATAAATAATTATAATTCTACTATAACTTTGCTTGACGCAAATCAAAAATTGATTAACAAACGTCTTGAATATTTTCAACATAATATCAATAAAAGAATAGATGATATTGCAGCTTATTTGAAGGCACGAAATACTATAGATCAGATAATCCTGAATTCACAAAATTTAATAACATTTCTTGATAATCTTGAAGATGCTTTGATGTTTGCAAAACTGAACACTCTACATAGTGCAGTAATTTCAATATCAGAATTGAATAAAATGATTGATTACTTGATCAATTTGTATGGTCATGAAAAAGTTCCGAATTTTAAGAATCTAATTTCATATTATCAATTATTCGGATCTCAAGTAACATTTTCGGAAGATAAAATAGTTTTCGCTATACATATTCCAATTTTCCTGAAAGAATCCTTTAAGATTTATCAATTATTTCCCGTACCTATTGACCAGTCGATTATAATTCCTGACCGACCTTTCCTAATACTTGGTACGAGCCGACAACAATATGAAGATGAAGTATGCCCCATTGTTGAGAACATTCGTATATGTCAGAACCACTTGAGCCCTCGATTCAACAGCTGTATAACCACCCTCATAGAAGAAGCCGAAGATCGAAATTGTCAAGCCGTGAAAATCAGTTTAATTAATCCAATCATCGAATCAATCACTAGTAGACACGTCTTAGTGGTCCCTACTCAAAATCCACTCAAGATGCAAAAACTCTGTAAGCAAAATGAGTTTATTGTTATTGAAAAAGCCAGTCTTATTGATATTCCGTATAACTGTGGAATTGCTATCAAAGATTCTCAGTTTTGGAATAAACAAGAACAAATCGAAGCCAAGCCATTCAATCTACCAGAAATCAAAATTTCTACAGCCAACTTGGAGTATTTGGAAAAGAATCCAATTCAACTGAATTCTATCAACTTGGAAAAAATCCACGAACTTCAAGAAAAAACCGAACTATTACATGTCAAAGATGTCGAAGCGGTCTACCCCTTAGCATGGAGTTTTGGTAGTGTCTTCACAACCCTTTTGATGATTGCCCTTGCTGTATTCATCGCCTGGAAGATATACCAGAAGAAGTTCAAGAAATCAGAAGAGGACCTTCAAGAAAGAGAATCTGAAAACAACCCTACATCCCTGTTGTTTTCATCTTAAGAAGGGAGGAGTTATGTATGGATAGCCGTCGACCCAGTAATAGACAACAATGAGCCACTGTCTATGGCTCCTGTCAAGTCAGCATTAATAGTTTATAAGTATAGGACAAATTGTTATTATAATCATTCTGCTACCAAGATCTGTACCTTTGCCATTGTACAAAAATAAATGTTTTTAAAAACACGATCCCGTGTACGAGAAACATAACTCGCAGTAACAGCAACTATCACTCTCTGTTTTACCATCTTCTTGAGGTGATACCTAAGAGGGCAGTGCCCAGTGAGGAGTCCCGTTACCAGTTTCAAGTCTTTTTTGTCCAACTCGAGAAGCTGTTTAGCTTTCCTTGGCGAGAGGCTCACTAGCCTTTTCGCTTGTCTTTGTCCTGGCACTTTATTCCAGTGAGATTTCATTTCATCCGCTTCCCAGCGTCGGAACTCCTCTCTCAAGTGGGCTTTGGAAAGTCCACAGAGGGGTTCTGGGCCAAGACATTGTGTATTTGCTCCTTCTTTGGCAAGGCAGTCTGCTTCCTCGTTGCCTTTAACTCCCTTATGACCTGGCACCCACATCAAAGTGACCTGGTTGTTCGCTGCCAGTTTTCTCAGGGATTGTTTACAGTCCTAGGTCAGTGTATGATTTCAGAGCTTTTATATATTGAAAAATCACGGAGTGAGCGACATCTATAATTGATCGCATGAACTACTCGGGAGGTGAACAACAAACTAACCTCCATATGTTCATATGGGTAAAGTGTGAACTTTATTCATTAATTTCAGTGATTTAAGCATTGAAAGTGTTGTATTTTGATGATATTTTGTGAAGAATTGTTGTTAATAGACCACACAATCTGAAAATGCAAGAGATTAGAAGAGGTGATATGGAGATAAAATCGCGAAAAATATGCTTGTTCCATAATGCTCTAACATACTCAAGGCTTTGCACTTTGCATAAATTTCCTTCAAATTCTAAGCAGAAGATGGGCAGGATTTGGGAAAACCTAAATCCTAAGGCAAGTAGCCTAGAAATGGAAGATGATCTTGAAGATAGAGAAAGCTATCTCGGAATTTATGTTTGTAGCAAGCACTCATGATGATTGTTTCAGTGGTAAGTTCGATTTTTAATTATTGTTGTCACTATGCTACCACCTCTTCTCCACCTCATTTGGTTCATTTTAATCATTTTGTAATTTATTACAGGCTCAGGCAAATATCAAATAATCATATGCAGTTGGAGCAACATGGAAATGAACAAGTAGGGAAGATTTATAAAGAAGAGAGTTCCACTGTAAATACAAAACCAACAACAACCTATATGACACACAACAATAATGTTCCTGATAATTATATGAAGTTTTGGGTGATTCTGGTGTTGTGTATTATCATCTGCTTGCTTGGCAGTATTATTTGGATTTAGGAATTTAACATGTTCAAGAATGTTTATTATTGCATTTTTTATGAGTTGTAGTCTTTCTCAGTCTGAAGGGAATCTATTTCATTCACCAATGATTAAAAGATTTGAATACTGATTTGTTATTATTGTGTTACATTTCCCAAATTATTCTATTAAGAAAAACATATGACATGCTAAAGAAAGCCATTTACTCTTATTTACCCAATAAAACTATGTATTTTTTAAATCATTTATTTGAACACTATCATTTCTTCTAAATGAGTTTATCAAATCTCCACAAAATGATGGATCTATATCAACTGTCACTTCCTGGTAGTTTTTGCACTTCACTTTGTTCTAATAGGTGTATCAATTTGAATACATTACCATATAATCTAGGTTCCTGAAAATAAAAACAAACCAACACAGGAAAGAAAACTGATAAGTCAAAAAGGTGGAGCTTATATGCTTCCAGTTGAAATGGCCAATAAATCTTTACAATATCGAATTATACATCATTATCAATAAATATGCTTTACAGGAACATTAAAATAAACCCATATCTCAGCTAGTTTCATGGAGATTTCATGTGAGAATTGTGGAGGATCTCATACACAAAACTTTTTATGATTTCTTCATTGAGGCCTTCAGTTCCAATTGTGTGATTGCTGAAACACTTTCACCCCACATAATATCCGAAATGTTGGAAATTGATATTTCGACTTTCACACAGGCATTTTAAAAAGAATTTCAGGAACAAGAACTGAAAAACTTCGAATAAAAACCGAAATTGATACCTGGACACACCTGGACTTTGGTGGCATTTATCAATAATCCAGTGACAATAAAACGGAAACGTCGACAACAAACCCTAGATACAACTTCAATCCAATATTCGAGTACGAAAAATCGACTTAAATCTCTGAGATAGCTGAAATTCTATTCAATAAAAACTTTGGTTTAACAAGAGATCAAATGACAGATTATTTGTTGTTCACCCCTCGATCCGACATTTTGACATTTACAGCGCCATCTGGCGTTTCGTGATTTTTCCCTATAGTGCTGCTTGGCTATCTGATAGAATATATATTTTGCCCTTCGAGTAAGACCCAGAAGTTTTACTTCTACCTTTTCTTGTAAAGATGTGGTAGTAGTGATAAAGAGTTTCTGTGTTTTATCATTGTTTAGTTTCAGTTTGTTCTCGATAAACCAAAGTTCGGCTTTTTCCTTTACTTCGTCAGATATAGAAATTAGGGAGTCATATTCTTCATGATTTTAAGTGATGCCACTATAGAGCGCGTTTTCTGACATAATAACAAAAATTTGCAGAATTGTCTGAAAAATCGAATGCAATTATATGACTTTCTTTCCATGAAAATGTGGTGGAATGATACCTTAATAGGCTAGTGAAAACCATATCTCGATATATACTTTTTCACCGCAAGTCTCTTAGACGAATAGTTTCCGAGATACTGCACTTTGCATTCTTATCTGATGACCACCCTGTACAAATCTCGTTGAAAAATGCATTTCCAATGACAACAAGCACCATTATCAAACTCGTGGAACAATAACAATATATATATATTTCTCCAACTTCATATAAAACAATTATACTATTCCAAGTAATCTAGACATACTGCGTCCTAACTTCCCCCTCATGATTGATTGTCCATGTGGTCAATGGGGTGAACAAGATATTCGTCAGCGAATACTGCTCATTTCGGACTATTTGAGTGGGTCGTTTCTCCAGATTTATCGACCCCAGTCGGAAGCAAAGGCAAAGGCAGACAATGAGAGGCACACAATGCAGCTTGCAGCTTTTCTCGTAGAGAATATTCAAAGCGATGGGATTGATGCCAGAAAATGCAATTACCCTGTTTCCAGACGAGATACGGTTCCGTAATCAAATTAGGAAGATATGCCCGTATAATTTAACGATGATACAATCACATCGATGGGAAAAAACTCTAGATGATTTTTATCGCTTTATTCTCGATAATCGTAGAACTTTATGCCGAATGACCTTCAATATGTCATCTCAGGTCATCAGGAAGTCTTTCAAATCGTTCAAGGTCAGCTCAAGATAAGAAATTAAATATTTCAAGGTCATTCGAAACGTTCAAGGTCATATGAAGTTCGTTTAAGGTCAAGTGGAGGTCTTCAAATGTTATTTTAGGACCATTTTACTGAACATTCGATGTCGATTCCGTATGATTCAACGGTGAAGTCTTTCAAATAGTTCAGAGGTCAGCTCAGAATGAGAAATTAACTATTTCAAGGTAATTCAAAACGTTCGAGTTATATAAAATTCGTTTAAGTGATCATTTTGGGTCAGTCAGAAGCCGTATAGAGTTGGGTACGAATTATTTGTAGGGAAATTCAAGGTGATTCGAAGCTCGTAAAACATCGTGAGATGTAATCTATATGTATAATGTGAATTAAAGTTGATTCAAGTACGTTTCATCTCATCAATAGATTGGTTGAGAGTTGTTTGCTGAATATTCGAGGTCATTTGATGGTATGCTAATCTAGTAGCATCTAAGCTATTGATATTGCTTTCGCTTATTCTGCTAATGTTTTCGAACACTTCTTGTGTGTAATTTATCTCATTTCATTGCGCAATGGGCGAAATAATATACAGTGAGGACCAAAAGTCCGTCATCATCTCCCATCCCGTAACTATCAAGGGTCCAGGGTTCTGTGTCCCTGCTTGGGCGCCAAATTTGTAAGACTATTTCCTCACAGAGCGGAAATCTAGCTCGAGTGCAATATACTAACAATTCCAGGGGCCACCTATCTTATGGTGGTAGGTCCACTCGCACTGGGCAAATATCAGTTGGGAGAGTTCAATCCAGAGGTCTGCAAAGTAAACTGTCAAAGTGACAGGAGTATGCATGTTGATACTACCCTGATAACAGAGCTGCTCTATAGTGAATACGTATCTATAATGAAATAAAAACAATTATCGTGATCAACTCCCTTTATTAATTTATATGGTATCTACTATATTAACGATTTACTCGAGTCAAAACTAAAAATAACAACTCCATACTATACACCATGTACAATCAGCTTTTCCGGTAAGCTAGCAAACTAGCGACTTACGAAGTAATACGTGTTATCCATACAGGGTGTCACAGGGAGCGACTCAGTATTATTTTTTTGAAGGGACATCCTGTGTATCAATGCATTCTTGCATTCTACGTTGAATTTCGATGATGTGACAAAAGTTGAAAGTTTTGTTATGATTATCTATCTATTCATTTATGTATTACATTGCGACCTATTAGAATCTATTGTGTCCCCACTTCTTGCTATGTGTCCTAGGATTTCTCGGTTCATAGCTGTTCTTCTTCTTTTATTCTCGTCAGAAAGTTTAGGATTTGGGACAATTTCAGGGAAGGTAGGTCTCCTTCTTTCAGTTTCATTAAAAGTTGTAGAGTAGATTGTTCCGAAATAAAACAACATCTCAAAGTACGAAGTTTGACCCAAAAACATAAGCCCTGTCAGCACTGAGCTACGCAATAATTTGAGAATATGTGGATAGAAGTTTCGCCTTCTTCCTAACATGATCTGCACTCTGCTTCTTCTAGTAGGTACCCCAACTTTCTTCTGATGTCCTCTCAGTCGACAGTCTCCTGATAGGATTCTTGTAAATCATCATTTTGACTATACTTTTGCACTAGTCCAGGAAGAAAACCGTAACAAATGGAATAAAATGAATTTCAGTATCATATCCCAACTTTTTGAAAGCTATCTTATGATGCTAACTGATGCTGCACAGTTTTCTCACTGACCTGGTCCATAAGTAGCTCGAAAAATAGTCAAAATAAGAATTTAAAGTGTTCATAATTCCAAATTGGGATTGGCATTCATCATATTTGCTCAAAATTCAATAAAGTATCAAAAAACGTAATGATATGCAGGGTGACCCATTCATGAAACCAAATTACAGAGTCGATCTGCTTTTTTGAGACACTCTGTATGTATAATACCTGAACCTCCGAACAACGAACCCACATCCCAAATTGCCTGAATCCAACATGAAATGATTTATGCAGAGGTTTTAAGTCGTTAGTATTAAGTCTTAAGTTTAAAGTCGTAAGTTTTAAGTCGTAAGGAAAAATGGACCATTTATGCAAGAAGTTTTGAGGACTGTCAATAGTGTAAATCCTGTTATTTTGTGTGCTTATTTTTCTCATTTCCTTCTATTCAATCAATCATGCTGTTTGTTACGATACCCTTTTGCAAAATCAGACGCATGCGCAAATCGATCGAGTTTTAAGTCGTAAGATATAAATGTTGGCCAACTTTTCTTAGGACTTAAAACTTATGACAGCTGTATAAATGGTGACAATAAAAACCAATGGATGAACTTCTTATGACTTATTACTTAAAACTTGAGACTTAAAACTTACGACTTAAAACCTCTGCATAAATCGACCGTAAAATCTAATTATCCAAGACCAAATTTTTTCAAGGTTCTCAAATATATATCCTTCACTTGGTATTTATATGAGTCATATGAGTGTTTCGAAAGGTATGTATTCAATGTTCGTGATATAATACAGTGCCTCATTTGGAGAATGTGGCATATTTGGTAAATGCGCCAACGCAGCTTATTTCGTTTGACCGATAATCGACCAAACGCTGACAGTGACAGCGCGAAATGTCTCGTTTTCAAATCGAATTTGGTTGATGGCTCATTAAACGACATTTTTTCAGTTTTGTGTGAAAATTTGAATAGGATTCTACTTAGAAACTCTGTTTATCCTGTTCAAATCGAATTTAAAGGATAGTGAAACGCTGTTAATGTGTAAAAGACGATTTAAAAGTGGTGACCAGAACACAACATTCCACTGGTGAGTTACTCAGTGTCGTATCATTCGTTGTATAAACATTATTTCACCTACCCTAATATGCAAATCAATTTTTGGTAATTTGAAAACATTCTCGGGTTTCTCCGAGATAAATTTTAAGTAGATACATGGAAAATTATGATCGCGAAAGAAAATATTTCTAGATATGCTAGAGTTTGCTCGCATCATTTTACTACAAGTAATAAAATGGTTAGCACAAGTGGTAAGAAAATGCTCATAGTAGTAGATAAGCCTATATTTAGTGGAATTGAGAGGTAATAACAACATGTTTGATGTTATATTTTCCATGTTCGAAACTTGGAAACTTTATTTACCAGAAAATAAACAATATAGTTTGTCAGTGAATTGAATCAATTATCATAAGAGTAATAAATCTGAGATGTATATTCTCAGAAAACTTTGATTCTATATTGTTTTCATTAACTTTTAGGAAGAATTGATATGATAATTTTGTTAGTAAATTTATTCAAATTCAGACCCTTCCAAGATTGCAAGACACTGCTGCTGGGGGAATCTGTTGTTGCTATCCTTGTTTCAGAATGAGATAACCCTAGTAACTGATTCAAATGTTCAAACAACTACTGTGGCAAGGATTGTGCGTTATTCATCTAGTCTGTTATATGAACAACAAATACCTGAACAATCAATAAGATCGAATGATACCCCATACAACTTGTATTCAACATTAATTTTTGATAATATGTGAAATGAATAAATTACAGAGGGATGACGGATTTTTGGTCCTCACTAACTGTCGCTAAAGCTACGCGATGACCGAGTTTCGGTAATAATAATGCAGAGAGGTCCAATTTTCGTTTACTCTGCTCCTTCTGGTTTTAGTTTAATATCGCCTGAAACACGAACATGATTAATATCATAATATCCCGAGGCAAGAATAATCTTGTTGCACGACACCATCATGACGTGCGGGAATATAAATTAGTTGGGGTTCGAGGGGAAGGAAATGATTACAACACGTGGGGTCCCGCGTACTAATAAACTACATAAAGAACTGAAATATGATACGGTGGTTGGAGTTGAGAATAACGAAATGGCGATCAAATTGGATGTTGAGAGACATTTTGGAAGTTCAATACGTGCAAATTAATGAAAATACAACCACAAATGTTAAACTTAGTGAATATTAGAGAAAACAACAGGTTTCTGTGTCTCTACGCCGGTAACCAGGCCGGATGACAACGGATTTGTCGGATAAAGGGGCCTTACTTGTATCGAAAAAAACTGGTTCCATCATTTCTACGCCGGTACCCAGGCCGGATGACAACGGATTTGTCGAATGAAGGAGCCAAAATAGTATCGAAAAATTGGCACCGAAAGGAGTCAGAAGCATAAGCCAAAACAAGAAGAAAATATAGATAAATTATATATACCACAACAGGGAGGAGGTGCAGCCTCATCCCTATACGAAGTACCTGGGTAAATAACCGGAACGGTTGAGCCCATATTGAAGTAGGAAGGAAGGAAGGAATACTTTTTTTTGATTTTCGGTTTCCGATCACCGCTCTGCTGTTTCAACGTTCTTGTTGAGCTGGACAACCTATAAACTCGAGTCAGCAGAGAAATGTTGAAAGTGGATAAGGGCAATGAAATCTTTCTTGGAATCTCAGAAGTTGCAGGTTCACATACACTCACACAGTAAAAAAACTTGGGTGTAATTACAATCGAATGGATTTCAGACCGAACTCCGACGAATACAACACCTGAATATCTATCAATGTTGTGTCTTTTTTATTATACATTTCACAATTGAGTGTTCAGTGGTGTTAATTCGTATCTCAGTAGTGAAAAATAACACGAATGTGGTGAAGTAGAACGATTCTGAAACATAAAATCATTAGAAACACCAAATGGTTGAAATTTATTATTCTCAATGGTGCTATCATTGACGTTAACGCATAAAAACACCTATTATATGAAATTAACACCAAGTTACACCGTGTAATATCACGATGGAATCGAGGTGGTGTATGAATATTGTGGCAATAATCATTCGTTAAGTATTGCATCCTGAAAACACCAGATTTGATATAAATTAATCAAAATATTGATTGTATGTATGCATCTGAATGGTGTGAATTTCATGCGCTCATCTGTTCTATCTTAGAACCTTAGAACTTTTGCCAATAGGTGGCACTGACGTCCTTCCTACCGTACGTGAATTCAATATTGGGCATAAAATATCGGATAATTTTGATATAAATCAGTTTCAATTGGCCTAGGCCCTAGTGCCACTGATCAGGATTAATGAGCCGAAACAGTTCGTCATCATCCGAATTGTCCGTAGATTCTTCTGAGTCTAGTTTATCATCAAATGAGTTATATTTCAATAGGTAATCCAACTTAGTAAAAAACACCGGAGGTGGTGAAGAAAAGCACTGAGTCGCATGAACAAATCATGACATGGTGTTCCTCCACACCAGAAAAGTATTTGCATGTACCTGCTCAGTGTTCAAACGCACCGAAGAGAATTTCGTGGAAGTAGGATTCAGACTCTCGGAAATGCATAAATAACACCACCAAAGTGTTAATTTTGCTAAATTAAGCACTTACACTGGTGTTACTGACAACTGAGTTTGATTATTAAAAACACCTATGGGAAAGGTCACATAACACCTACAGTGGTGAATAATATGCCGGTGTCTACTGACACTAATACAATCAGGACCTCAGGGGACACCAGTCGGTGTTAGCTGGTGTGAGCTGGTGCAATTTTTTTCTCACTGTGCATAAGAAAATAAACGGCACGTTCAAGATATTTTCCCATATTTTCGAACTATATAACTAAGAAATGCTATATATAAGCATCAGTGAAAAGAAGGATCATAATCTCTATATTGACAACCCTAACACTATAGTTTTAATCATCACTGCGTTTAATTCATTCAAATAAGGAAATAACTCATGACAACGACACCTATGATGGTTGGTGAAACAATTCAGGAGCTAATTGGAATTGACACTTTTAATCAGGACTTCAGCGGACACCAGTTGGTTAGTGTGATCTGGTGTAATTTTCATCAAGTCCTTTATAATTTCTTAACTGTACTGTGATATTCATGATATCGAAGGAAAGAAGAGATATAGTACACCAACTATTCTTTAATCACGAACAAATTTTCGGCGTCAAGCCATCACTAGAAAAAACTTTTGTCACGAATTTTACAAAAGAGGAAACATGAAGAGAACTCAACTAATGCTGATCAAAAGACATGAAAAGGTTGCCTTCTTTCATTAATATCCTTTATAATTTTCTCTCACATTTTCTGTCTGGACGGAAACGATTAAAGAGAAAAGCAGTCGCTTCTGTCGCTGATTTAATGATCCAACACAGTCGCGCGTACCAACCAACAAAATCTCGTTGATTTCGCGATCGAAGGCACACTTCGAGATAAGAGAGCGATCACTGTCGAAATTGGACGTGCGGAAAATCGATTGCGGAAACCGAAACCCGCATCGAAGCGAGCCTCCCATGGAGCACGAGATCCTGTCGGATTAGGGGGAAGCGATATTAACAATTTGGTGCTTCGACTGCGACGGCTAGGATCAATCGCGGAGGCTGCCGATTCGAGAAATCGCGCAGATTAGATCGAGAAGTATCTGCGAGGCGGTGGTTGTTGATTCGATTGTTGAAACAAAATTTGCATTTTCTGGTTCTGGTAGTGTGAATATTTCTATTTTCTACGACTACGTATGAAAACGTCAATAATCACACTGTTTTGTTATTCAGAATGTAGCTCATATCACCATGGTATTGTTTATTTGAAAAAAAAAGCACTAGTGTTGATATGAAAAATATCACAACGGTCGCCTGAATTGATATAGAAATAATTATAGGTATATATTGTGAAGGTACTCACTGTCAATATAAGCGTTCTCAAATCAAATTCATATTATTTATTGAAATTTCTGTCTCGTTTTGAATTATACCGAGAATTCTTTATCTATTAATTTCAATGTGTCTGATACGTAACCTCTGAATTCACTTTAAAACTGGAACCTATACTCTTTGCTGGAACTATTTCGATGTTGATGACAGCGGGTGAGATCATTCAAAAGAGTACGGCTACAGTTTTATGCGCGGCTTGCTGCTTGCATCAGTTTGATATCACAGTATAACCAACGAGAAGATTCTTTGTTTGGTATCACAGATGTTTGCAAAGAGTCAAGGACGCACTAACTCGAGTAACTCGTACGCGCTTGCGAACTACATACTTTTATGGTTCTGTATTCCTGGTTGCGTGATTACTAGCGCTAGCAGGCGTATGATGTCAAGGTTGTTTATGTATGCTGGTGTCAATATCAATAATATTTGTCCAAACTAAACAAACTCAATCAATCAGTAATTCACATAATGGGGAATTGTCGGAGAAGTATTCAAATATCATCTTGAATATGGAAATAAACAGTACTTGATATCGAATCAAAACCACCTGAAATTATAAAGACCGCTCAAGTTACATTTTTGACAAGACCTCCCGCGAAATGAAAGTATTCGCAGTCGTAGGAAAAATAGTGTACAAAACTCGTTGGAAAGTGCATTTCCTTCACTCGTTAAGAAAACATTGTGAGTAATATCAGTCAAGATTATTTCTATCCACTCAAGAATATCGTTTCTTATGAAAATGTGTTTTGATGACCGAAGCATGTACCACGTGACCAGCTCGACCAATGAGCATAATTGAGAATTAGCGCTCGAGGCGAAGATGCGCAGTTCGCGCACTGTCTGCAGAACCAGCTAGACAACGCCAACAAATAAAGCCGTTGGTCGCCATTAAGACTATCAAGAGATACATTGTGACAAGTTACTGTGGAGTTTTCTTTGATGGAATTTGTGTTCCTATAGTGCAGATTGCAGGCTCGCGAATTCTTTATAACTCGAGTACTCAACATGGACGTAAAAGGTTTTCTGGAATCAAACAATCAAGAACATATGTGGCCATGGCGTCGTATCACTAGCACTGTTGGGTGTTAAGAATTCTTTGTTTTGTGTTGTCAGGTAATGTTAATGTGCTTGAAGTGATAATTCATTGCTGTATCAATACTGCAGCCTCAGTTTGCGAAAAAAAAAATATTAAGTATAAGTATATTTTGCATTTTAAATTATTGGTATGCAGAGTTGCAATCATTTAGAGGTCAATAAGAATGGATCAAAAGTGATTCACAACAACATTGACATATTCTTGCCTCAACCAAACCACATTTTTCAATAAAAAAGTGTTCATTTGACACAAAACTTTTTGATTCGAAGTAGTCAAGAAGATTTTGTCGAAAAATCAAACTAATATTTGGTTGGACCTATTCAAGATTACCAACCTCTTTAGTTAATGCGGTGACAATTTGATTTAAGATCCTTTTTTTTTCTGTGTATTCAGAGAAGAGCTGTTGGTCTGTTTGGTAATCCTGCATTCACAAACTGTTGTATTAAACTCTCCAGAACAATTCAACAATGGTGTACCCCGTATATCATTATTATTATAATCCATATCCCATCGAAATTCATGCTTCATCGGCAGGCCCTCTTCAATCATCAAGAAAAGGGCCCGAGAAAACAAAAAGAAACCCCCGATATATCGGCAGGCGTTCCGATAGACACTTCTGATGGGAAAATCAAACTGAGTCACCCCCAAACAGACCTGGGGGGCACCCCCAATTCTAGGAGGCGGTTGCGCAACGGCACACTGCACTCGTTTTCGGCCCTGTATTTCGCTCTCCATGGATCGATAGCGCACTGGAGTATTGTTCCAGACTCGATCCTCTGGGTTTTCTTATCCCCTCGAGTGCATCCGGCTCATTCTCATTCATGAGAGAGGGTATTGAATTGATATTATTTTTCCTCGCTTAATTCATCTGTTCGTCTCGTAAAAATATCCGAACTGACAACATTTCACCTGTTGTAGTATAGGATGAATGATGCATATCTTCAGCGCTACCTGGTGATAGAAAAGATTCAAGGCTGCTCGATTCTAGAGCTCCACCATGTGGGCATCTCAGTTATTATAAGAGATACGTGGTCGGTTGAATTGGGCCAATGTTGTGTATTTTCATAATCTTGAAAAATCATTTTTACCTTTCGAATTATTGGTTAAACTGGGCTGGTGGTTGAGTGCGTTGAGGCGCTGGCCTTTGGGACCAGAGGGTCCGGGTTCGAATCCTGCATTCTGAATCCAAGCATCGTTTAGCGGGAGGAGATAGGTGACCAACCTAACATTCTTGGTACCTAGATATCAATCCTTCGGACTCTCAACGATAACCAGCCGAGTAGTGCTTCGGATGACACTTAAATCTAAGGTCCCCGTCTTCCTCACTCATACAAGTCTCAATGAGACTTCGAGGGTTGCTTTGCAACTGAGTTGGCGGTTAAAAAAACTTTTCAAACACAACACTTCTTCAATTACCATTAAATCGACTGTAAGATGGTTGGAGAGGAACTAAATGAACTGGACAAGAACAATACAGTTACCCTTCTATGGGTTCTAGGACACACTGGTGGAAGGTGCATGATGAAATATAGCAGATGTACTCGCGAAAAAAGAGCTGGAACATTGTTTCTGGGACCTGAACCCTTTACAACAGTTCATGAATTTGAAAAAGAACAGTGTATTCCAAAACCCGCCACTTTCACATCTACATCCACCTGCACATTCACATGCACCTGCACATCCACCTGCACTATCTCCCATCTCCTATTCCTTCTACTGATAAACCAGGCCAACTCCGAACAACATTATGAATTTCTAAGAAAAATGAGCTTACAATGGTGGTGATATAAAAAAATAATAGTTTCGACGAAATCTTTCATTGAAAATTCATAACATGATGGCAACGCTGCATTTGATTCACATGAAAATTCAAGGTTAACATGAACGACTCAGGGAGGCTTTTTCCCCCAAGAGAACATTATGTTAAACAAAGATATAATTTTTGGTGTAACTCTCATCATGTACCTATACATGGACAATTACAAAGAACAATATATCAAAATAGGTTCAGCACTTGTTACTATCCTGTTCATTATATTGTCATATGTCTTTAATGCAAATGGATTTCAAAAAAATATACATAGATGATAGCGTTTCCCAAACCATTATTTATTTTTTCCAGTTCTATGTTTTGAGAGACCATTTATGGACAAGATCAATTAGTGTATGCTTTTCTTGAGACATTTTCCACGCACTCGTTAATTTATAGCAGAATGACCGTTACAAATTTATCGCAAAGACAAAAACCAGTAACCGTGGTACATGTATCGTTCTTGACAGGTGACATAAAACTTTGGCACACGCCATGTTTTCATCATAGGATTCTAGGAATTTCAAGGTCGCATGTTTTCAGCACAAACTCAATATGTATGAATGGAGCCATTTGATGAAACAGGTCCATTTATATATATTAGCATAAGCACAATTTCAAAATCATATTGATTGAATAATGCGCTTACGAATTTCTATATATACACTTCTATGCTCTGGCCAGTCTCGCCATTGTCAATCATCCTGTAAAAACACCAAGCATACCAAATGATTCATTGACACTACGCGGCGAAAATAGCAACCAATCAAATCGAAACAATCTGGTCCAGTAGTGATCCACCCATTCTGCATGACATTCTTCAACGCCTATTTCACGGCCTATCCTTGGCCATGGCATCACCAAAAACGCATCAGTGTGCCAGGAAAGTTCAAGAATATCGCTTTTGTGATTTCGACGCATTGCTGTACCGCCAAGGGTCATGGAAGCCGACCTTTCCAGAAGCGGGATGTACGCGGAAATGGGGCGGGGGCTCTGCATGCATTAGGGGTGATGCAATAATTCAACATGGATCTAGGTTATGGAGCCGATTGCGATGGTAAATCACCTGGACTGCTCCACGTGGATTATGAGGCAGGCGGAGCTTTCACGATGACCTCGTTCGATTGCGGAATGAATGATATTGGTCGGGAGAAGTAAATCAATCCTTTCCGTAGGATTTTTGGTCTAGCCACCGAAAGCGAGTACTTAGATGGACTGCGGGGTCTTTCAAATTCTACCATTACTATCGCGGGGGATCTCAAAAACCGCAAGGAATATGGAATATTGTGAAATCTTATACCCATTATTATCACATCACATTTCCGATGAGCATCATACATGAAAATATCTATGCTGGAACAGGGAAAGATCACCCACTTTTCTGCGATGTTCTGGAAAGATCAATGAGTTCGTCAGTGCAGGATCACCATTTATACACGATTAACCTTCATCTGGATAGAGTCCAGGAGCCTCTGCGTATGTTTGGGTGCTGACCTTATAACATGTGAACAAAAATATTCCATGACAGGTCGAATCTGTGCTCTGTAGATCATATGAAGCTGTTGAGGTGTGAATTAGCTCTTGGAACGGAACAAAAATATTAGTTTTCGTAATGCTGTTTCAGCAAGAGATGTACCGTGCCTGACATCTTCATTGTGAGGTTTGTCTTTATGGAGGTTTGGTTGCGTTGAACCCACAATATTATCAGGATCCTCATTACCTTCATTAACAGTATCGACTTGTTTCTGCTTTGCACATCTGGCTTCCCTGAATGACACAAGGGCTGTGGATGGAAAAACAACATAAATTATACTTTCATCAGCAAAGCTGTGAACAGGACAAGAGAACACATCTAACAGCTCGTTGAAGTTTTACAAGAATATACTCATGCCAAACTCGGTCAAATACTTTAGATATATCCAATGTTACAGCCAGATACTTCCCAAATGTGTATTGTGTGTTACGTAGGCAAGTAAACTTTCAGTTGATCCCTGGTTACGAATGCCATTTGGTCGGTCTTTTACGATTTTAAATTTCTCCAAATATTGTGTGAGGCTATGAGATCATCACTTTAGAGATGATGGATAGTAGCGCAATAGGAATGTTCTTTTTGCCTTTTTTTTTTCAGGAGTTGGTTGAACTTTAACACCCTTCCAGTTCGAGGAAACTTATATGAAAGGGTGAATAACTTGCCAAGCACTGGTGTTAATTCTTGGGTGCATTTCTTGAGAACGACTTTTAGCCTTTTAGGTATCAAGATCTTAGCGAAAGGCTATTTCAGATCTACTTTTTTTTGTGCTGTTGTTGCCAATGTAATGTTGCCAATTGCTCCCTTTATTTTCCTTTGCTAACTCGACAATATTGTCTTAAGTTGAAAATATTTCAAAGAGTATATTACACATTCTATTAACGAACTGTTAATCGATTATCATATATCGTTGAATTTAGAAGGATCCATTTCCAGTGAAACGGGAAGTGACCGGAAAGTGAAAAATATGCGAAAACTTTCCTCTTCACGTACCATTCACTTATATTAAATCTCATTTTGATACACCTAATATTCTAGAAGTTATGACTTGTCTAATAGATTCGTTGACTTGCTCTTGGGGCAGTACATTTTTCTTGACATCTTATATAGAGCAACATTTGAGATCAACTAATATCTCGACAAATATCCATTCAGTTGAGCTTGTATAAAATGATGAACTTCCAATACTTCTACTCGAATGGATTCTATTATATCTAACAAATATCGAATGAACAAGAAAACTCTACACATGAAATGAGAGGAGGTTAGTTTTTCCACTTCTTTTTTTTTGTCTAATTGGCCTCTTCCTGTCAGAAAATTGCTCAAAGTTATATTGTCGTGAGCCACAATGGTTATTTCACTGGCATTTTATGAACTAGATATAAATTATTTTGGTTGCAGAAAAAATAGCATGTTTCATTCGGATCGAGTGTATCCGTTTGGCTCGGCTTCTTTATCACTTCGCCTCGTGAACGAAAAATTGTCACTTTCGATCCTAATAATGATGGAAATGAGACCTGGTGGCGCTACTCTTCAATTGTTTTAGCAGAAAAATCCTTGATTTGAAACAGTTGAATTTCAGCTAATTACGTGGGGTTCTCCTGTACTTACAACAATAGATGGCGATACTGTCTATAGGTATTTGAAGAATTTTCTTCATATTCGCATCAAACTCATTGGAAAATGGCTCCATGGAATTGTTAGAAACGATTTAGAAGTCATACAGAGTCGAATATTCATAGTTTTGTATTGACACCTGCAGTAACCTGTAAATTTGGATGAAATCGCGGCTTCACTTAGCGTAGGAGAAATCAAGAGATTTGGGACCAGTCACAGGATAGGAAGTGAATTCACCAGTCTATCTATCCACCTCTATCCTAATCTTCTATCATAAAGCAGACTAGATGAATAACGCTCAATCCCTGCCACAGTAGTTGTTTGAAGCCAACATCTGAATCAGTTACTTGTGTTATACCTCATTCTAAAATGAGGATAGCAACAACAGATTTCCCCAGCACCAGTGTCTTGCTATCTTGTAAGGGTCTGAATTTGAATAAATTGACCTACTAACAAAGTTATCGTATCCATTATTCCTAAGACTAAATGGAAATAATGTGATATCAAAGTTTTCTGAGAATATACACCTTCGATTTATTACACGAATGATAATAGATTTAATTCACTATCACAACTATATTGTTTATTTTCTGGAGATATAAAGTTTCAAAGTGTCGAACTTGAGAAATATAACGTCAAACATGCTGATATTGCTTTTCAATTTCACTAAATATAGGCTTATCTACTACTCTGAGCATTTTCTTACCTCTTGAGCCAACCATTATATCACTTGAAATATTCTCTTTTTGGTCATATTTTCATATATATTCACTAACTTTTGATCTCGGAGAAACCCGAGAATGTTTTCAAATTACCAAGAATCGTTTTGCATATGAGGGAGGGTGAATAATGTTTATTCAACGAATGATACGACATACTGAGTAATTCACCAGTGGAATGTTGTGTTCTGGTCTCCACTTTCAAATCGTCTCTTAAACATCTAACAGCGTTTCTCTATACTTTAATTTCGATTTGATCAGAATAAACAATGTTTCTGGGTAGAATCCTATTCAAATTTTCTTGAAAACGAGACGTTTCGCGCTGTCACTGTCAGCGTTCGGTTGATTATCGGTTGAACGAAATTAGCGGCGTTGGCGCACTCACCAAAAATACCGCAATCTCCAGAAAGACGTGCTATCTACGAACCACTTATGGTTATCTAAATGAGGAACTGTATTATATGACGAACAATGAATACATAGCTTTTGATACACTCATATGACTCATATAAGTACCAACTGAAGGATATATATATTTGGGAACCTTGAAAAAATGTGGTCTTGGGATGATTATCACTTTCAAATGTTACGATGTGGCAACCTCTGTGGGGGAAAAACATATGAATATGAATTTCATATTGGCTTCAGGCAATTTGGGGTGTCACTATTCCAGTGGGTTTGTTGTTCGGAGATCTCAACAGAACAATGCACTATTACTGGCGTAACCTCCAAATAAACATAAAATCACGTATTTGCTTCGGACGCTTCTGTCCCGGTGAATGTCTAGTCTTCCCCATCTAGCACATTGCATCTTGTGGCACGCTCATATATTAAAAAAAATACTCTCTTCGCGAGTCTGCTAATAAATTAATGTCATCGCGGGTTCTAGGAAAAAGAGGTGACAGACGCGCAACAAGACTTTGGAAGCCGCAGACTCGGAGCCTTGAGTGTAAATTTAACTTGAACTCAACGAATGTGGCGTTGGGTTAGGATAGGATAGGATGACACCCGTTGGTCTGGCCTGAAATAGCCGATATTTATAACGAGGAGATGCTTTCGCAGTTAGGGCGTTCAGGAATGTTTACCAACATTGAGGGTGCGATGTGCTCGTTGACATATTCAATAGGGTGATGTACGTGACGATGCCACGATGAAAATTTGATCCATATCTTCGTAAACAGTCGATAGTCGTTAGATCTTTCTGAATGTTCCAATAGGCTGAATTGAAAAGGTTGCGGATTGAATAATAAATCGCTAATGTTGCCACATTTCCAGTTTTCTCCGAAGTATTATCAACTTCCTTATTTTGAATGAAACACCTTACATAGATATCTGAAAAGAAAATTATAAATTATTATCGAATTATTGAAGAAGACTGAATAAGAAAACTGATGAAAATTGTCACGTGTGCATTATTAGACAATTCTGTCTCAATGTCAATAATATTCTTTACTGAACCTGATTTTCTTGATCATAATATGATGGAAATAATAATAAGTAGTAATGTTGGCTCTCGGAAAGATACCGTAATAATGATTAGTTTCGGAGAGACCTTTTGAGATTTCTAGTCTTTTTTTGTTCGGAAACGTGGCAAAATTGGCGATAAATTTTTCAATTTACCCTGTATAAATATTGAGAAAGATCTAACGACGGGTTACTGTGATAAATTGATGGTTCCAAACATTTGCTTAACTCTGTATACTGGGTTCAAGGTTTTTCTCATCCAGAAGTAGTTCACTCTTATAATTTTTTTATTTCCGCAGAAAGACAAGTGAAATTCTATTCGTTATAGTACATAAATATGCATTTCTATCGTTTCAGGTTTGACCAAAAATGATCGTTACCTTCTTATTTTGAATTGAACCTGGTATATATCCAATTATTTTAATAGAAAATCACATTGCGATTACGATGGTACCCCTCTTGTCACTTTTTGGCATTTATCATCCTAAAATTTTAAATTTTAAATACTAAATCTATAGAGTGCCATGAATGAGTCGAAACGATTAATTTTGAATCAAGTTGCCTAAGAAAAACAGTTCCGATCGAGTTTCACTTTATATTTGTTTTACAGATTCCTTCACAAAATCATAATTATGAGGTTAACTCAAATTTTCAGTCATAGTTCCACTAGACCATCAATTAAATTACTGAAAACTTCGAGAATTTCGAGAATACGAATATTTTGAGTCGAACCCCTCCCTCATTTTACAATATCAAAATATGTGTTTTTGGTGAAAATGCATTGGATTTATTCCAAAAAAATTGTTTTTTCAGTGACTCCAACTAACTTTAAATGTTCAGCAGATCACGAAATGAAATGGAACAGAAAATTTACATATTAGCAAAGTGACAAGCCATGAATTTTAAAAATGGAAATTCTTTCACGTCTTTTGTTAGTCGTAATAGGTTTTTACTTCTGGTCCGACGGTTCTACCCTGTATATATATCTCAACTCCCAGCCATGGCACCCTCGTATTTCTAATTTTAGAAATATTTCTCATCAGGAATTCGTGTACGTGATATAATATAGGTGTTACTAAAACCCCGAGCTATTAAACTAATGTCCTTTCTCACAACAACACTTATTTTATCGTGGTTGTCAGAAGCAGACCTTTTTTTCTATTCTAGTGCCTTGAAGATACTGAGAAACGTCATCATGGAATCCATTCCTATTTTGAATGCATTTCCCCAAATGTTGGTACGCAAGAGCAATTTGTAGAGATTTCTTATAGTATACCCTGAAAGTGATATTTTCAAATGAAATGTACTGCATATTATTGAATCACTGATCGCACCACTGATAAATGATCTCCTGTATACACTTTTCAGTTTTTGACCACACGAAAGGAATATTGAGCAAGCCAGTTTATGAATATTGGAAGTGGATAAACATATCAGATTTTTTTTTCGAAATTCAGGAGAATATAAGCGTCTGGAAAACCTCACTAGGCAATATGATCCAAAGTTTCGCTGTTCGATAGAAAAAACAATTCTGACAGGGGGAAGTTCGGCGGTGAGAATCTACCGGAATCTATTTGCTTAATAAATGCGTATATATTGAACTCCACGGCAGCTTCTACTCATTATAACACCAGCAAATCACCAAAGATTCCATACATCACAGTAATGGTGGAAAAATGTACAACCCCTGTTCATTAGATCGGCAAATAAGAATGATTCACAATTCAGAAAAGCAGTCAAACAATTTCTGATATACCTACCCTATTATAATTTACTGAGATATTTTAACGAAAGCTTTTAGCTGACTGACTCTGGTTTTATAAATAAATATTACCCCTTGACTGGTATTCTATATTACTATTTTATGCATATGATTTCATTTTCTATACTTTTAACTGTATATTGTCTACATCATCACCGTGTTAACCCTTTTAGAGGAAAACACTGTGTTTATATGAAAATGTGAGCAACCTATACAAAGAACTGGTGTTGATTCTGTGGCCTCTATGGTACACAAAAGAAATCAGATCAAAATATGGACTGGTATGTCTTCACAAGATGTCTAGATCCCAAGCTTCACAACCTCACGAATACGCATGATTTGGCCGATATTCGCATCTTCGGTATCTTGGAATTTTGATTTTATGTTATTCTGTTATTCTGTTATTTCTGTATCTATTGTTGTTCCTCATTAATTATAAATGAAATAAACAGAACTGACTTATACATTTTTTGACCATAGGAAGAGCGAGACAACACAGTAAAAGCAATCAAATACCGGAAGCCGCACAATACGATATCTTGAACTGTTTTATAAACGAGTATAAACCAATCAAATCACTTGTTCTCTAGCAACTAAACCAAGTTCAGCTTAAACGGAGTTTATAATCTTTTATAAAAACGGACCGTAAAAATACTATGGGTGGTTCAGAATTTCGTGCATTTTAAATACACCACCGTAACTTTTTCATTCATGATTATTCTTTGATTCTCTAAAACATTCTTGAAAGAATCCAGTGGTTTTTGTGAAAACTGGTGTTACATAAACAACATTGGCGTTTCCTTTCAAAAGTGTCCATTTCGCAACACCATGTCTCAACTCAACTAGAGCATATACCAGACTAGGTAAATCAACGTCACGCAGATTTATATACCTAGATAATTTTCGAGTAATTTTCGAAACTATTTGCATGAATATGAAATTGACATTTGTGTCCCGTATGCGTTATTGTTCATCAACTTGTTTACATTCAAGCTGCACTTTTATAGCACCAACTCCAATCGTCTGGCCCCTCTCAATATTGGTTTCATCGCTCTGCTGCTGTGATCGATATTTTGGCGCGTGTTCATACGTTCTTGACCGTATTTCAATCTTCCTCTTCAGGCAGACTGCCAACGAAAAATTCAGGAATCTCTCCCTAGTTTGGGATCAAATAATAACAAAAAGTAAACGTACTGTAACGATATGTCATTATTATCCAAAAGGAAACTACTATTACCTTGGCTGATATACCGAACTCCGGAACATCAAATTACAGGTTGTTATGGAAAAGATAGTCTGAAGGTGAAAATCTGCATGTTTGATTTGGTTCTCTTAGTCATGTACGCAGTGTGTTGAATTCAAAAGTAGCAGGTGAAATGAAAAGATATTGTAGATTGTAGGGGGGGTCATTAAGGCTGTGCAGCCTCTCAAGCATCTCGACCTATTAGATATTCTGTGCATAACCCTCAATCTATTCGAGTCCCGGGATTCCGAGGCTTCTTGAGAAGGTTATCAGTTTCCTGGGAGCTATAGAGGTTCCTGACATCGGAGGGCTCTAAGAAGGCCCCTTCCAGGAACTTGAGCCTCTTGCAAAAGAGTGCTAAGCATTCGCAAAACAAATGTTCTGCAGTTTCAGCGAAGTTCTCGCAGTAGCGGCAATTATCACTCTCTGTTTGAACCATCTTTTTGAGGTGATACCTCAGAAAGCAGTGTCCAGTGAGGAGTCCCGTTACCAGTTTCAATTCTTTTTTCTTCAACTCGAGAAGCTATTCAGCTTTCCTTGGCGAAAAGCTCACTAGCCTTTTCGCTTGTCTTTGTCCTGGCACTTTATTCCAGTGAGATTTAGTTTCATCTGCTTCCCAGCGTCGGCACTCTCCTCTCAAGAGAGCCTTGGCGAGTCCACATAAGGGTTCTGGGCCGAGAGATTGTGTATTAGCCCCTTCTTTGGCAAGGCAGTCTGCTTTCTCGTTGCCTTCAACGCCCTTATGACGTGGCACCCACATCAAAGTGACCTGGTTGTTCGCTGCCAGTTGTTTTAGGGATTGTTTACAGTCCCAAGTCAGCTTAGACTCACAAGTGTATGACTTCAGAGTATCTAGTGCTGCTTGGTTATCTGATAGAACATAGATTTTTTCCCTTCGAGTGTCTCTTTCGAGGCACTCCTGGACACATATCTCTATAGCATGTACTTCTGCTTGAAAGATGGTTGGGGTGTTACCAAGGAGTTTTTAGAGCCTGAAATTAGGCCCTTTCATCCATCTTGGGTCCATCAGTATACCACACTAATGCATCCATTCCCAGTTGAGGTCCGTTCTCTGTGCAAATTTGGTGGTTGTTTATGACCACTTCAAACTGCATTCCGAAGTCGTACCTAACTGGCATCATATCTGTCGGGTTAGACATGGATTCAAGGGAAATATTTTCCAAAATCTTCAAGTGTCCAATCCGATTTCCTGATTTGAGAGTTATTGTTTGGCTCAGTCTGAAGGCACTGATTGCTGCTTCTTTCATAACACACAGGTGCAAAGGTCGAAAGTTCAGCATTACCTCTAAGGCTGCCGTGGGACACGTAAATATCCGCAATAATAAAAAACTTTTACTGATATGAAATACCGACAACTCTGTAGCTGAAGGAACTGTATTATTATTATAATGCTCATATTCATCATACTTGGAGATACACGTCTTTAAACGCCCTGAAAAAAAAAGTTTCTCTATGAAGACTTTCTCACACTGGGAGATTTATCCTACTTTGGACCGAAACTGTTATTTTCCTTCCTAATATAGATATCATACTAATTTCTAACTAATTTCTTATGTACGCAGACTATACTGAAAACTATATATAGACCTAATTAAAGAATAAAATGAAAAAACACGTTTCTCATTTTTTCTTCCTCTTTCAGGAATCCCTTTGCTAATTATTTTATTTAGTTCTTTCCAAATTGATAATTATTCGATATTCATCATTCATTTTGTGTAAATTTTCTGAATCCAATACAACGTTAGCTGTACTCGGTGTACTCCACTATTTTTTAAAATTCTCTATGTGTCTCTAATATTCAGATATCTTTAAGAGACACTTTGGATATTTCCAAAGGTCATTCAACGACTATCAATCTCTCCGTTCTATACTCCATTTTCTTTTTCAATCCTTCTTTGCCCTTTATCGAATAATGTTTCATAGTATAACAAATGACCTGTGTATACTCTCATCAGTCACTGTCGCCATAAAAACTCCCTTCTAGTATAGATAAACACCGGAATGCTCGACTTTTCACATCAACAAAATTGATTGGAGATCGTTGATGCTGTACTTTACCACATTATAGAAGGAATAAGCCACCTAGTATAGTGGTTTTGTTTTAATCTCGGTTTTAATATAAGAATGAACAGCTAGCTAACATTTTCAGACGAAATGACTGAAATAAGTCAGGTCATCCCTGTCAAAACTCTGTGTTGTTTATTTTTATTTACACTCAAAATTTTCCTGAACTCTCCCTTGGTGGCAATTCATCTACAATCAATATCGAGAACTAATATTGGATTTGACAGTCCAGATGAGGTTGGCCATTCTGAGGCCGTATAGTCGTAATGAAATACGTGATTTCCGATGAGAATTGCCCATGAAAATATCTATCAAAAAGGTCGCGATCGTCTGATTTCCTGCAATATTCTAGGAAGTTCAATGACTATCTACAGGACCACTAACTAAAAAAACAGCTTTTCTCTGAATAGAATCCAAGAGTTTCAGCGGAAGTTTCCGAGTTGAACTCCAAACATATGACTAAGACTCCATCATAGGTAGAATCTCTTCTTTGTATAAGGTGGATTTATGCAACATCACTTCATCAACTCAATTCATAAATGAATGAAGTGTTCAAGCAATTACTCAACTTTACTGAAGAAGTTCAATGGATATATCTTCTTTCGTGAAGTTGCGTTGAATTGAAATCAGATCAGATTGTAGGGGGTCGTTGAGGCTGTGCAGCCTCTCAAGCACCTTGACCTATCAGATCTTTTGTGCATAACCCTTAATCGTATAAAGTTTATCAGTTTCATGGGAGCTAGGTTCCTGACATCGTAGGGCTCTAAGAAGGTCCCTTCCAGGAACTTGAGCCTCTTGCAAAAAGCGCTAGGCATTCGCAAAGCAAATGTTCTGCAGTTTCAGCGAGTTTCAGCAGTAGCGGCATCTATTACTCTCTGTTTTGCTCAGCTTTTTGAGGTGACAAATTTTAGCGTAGTATCCAGTGAACAGTTCCATCACCAGTTTCAAGTCTATTTTGTCATCATACTTCACTAGCTGTTTGGCATTCCTTGGCAAAAGGCTCACTAGTCTTTTCGCTTGTCTCTGCCTTGGCACTTTATTGCAGTGAGATTTGTGTTATCAATCGCCAAACCTTTTCTTTCAAGGAAAATTGTGTGTTTGCCCCTTCTTTGGTAAGGTGGTTTGCTTCCTCGTTGCCACTAACTCTCTTATAACTTGGAACCCACATCAAAGTGAACTGGTTGTTTGCTGACAGTTGTCTCAGGGATTGCTTGCAGTCTCAAGTCAGCTTAGATTCACACATGTATGACTTAAGAGCTTGTAGTACTGCTTGGCTGTCTGATATATATATTTCAATTCTTTTTCGATGCACTTCTAGGCGCATATATCTCTGCTTGAAAGATGGTTGGGGTATCACTAAGAGGTTTTGGAATCCTTAAATTTAGCCCAGTGATGCCCACCCAGCCCTTCTATTCATCTTGGATCCATCAGTGTACCACATTGATGCACACCCTGTACACATTCTAAAGATCCCATTAGCGAGCTCAGGTTTCATCTTTTCACTGTTACCTACTTCGTTCTTAGTCCTTTTAGAATGTCTCGAAGGATATCATTCTGACGTACAAAATATTGATGAACGTCTCCATTACATGTGGAAAGGGAAGGCAGAATATATTCCGGATAGTCGATATTCCCCCATTTTCTGGAATATCTTACGCATCATTGAGAGAATGTAGGTATATACTTATCTGAAATATCAACTGGCATACAGAGTTGCCAAAATGAGAATGAACAGCATGATAACGGTTTAGCAGATATGGATTTTGCTGAATCTGGAAACAGTTGCGTAGTTACGTGGCACCTGCAGATATTGCTTATCTTCTTCCGTTCCATTTCATTTATTTCTGGAGTTATTTTGTCAAATAACGTGTCTTAGTGTGTGCTTTTCAATCGCAAATTCTTGAGCATCAAAGAATGACGTAAGCGAATTTCGAGTCCAACGTTTCGTCTTCGAGAAATCATCATCAACTTTGATTTTCCTTATGAGTAGAAACAAAAATACAACTTGCATCACGAGAAATTTTTGTTAACAACCTTTGAGATCTATCACACACTTATCACACTCATATTTTATGCAGAAGAAACGCTTAAAGATACCTGCTATTCCAGTTCATTCTTATGTTGGATAATTCTGTATATCTTTCAGTTAACGACAGGTTCCTGGGAAACAAACAACTGCTTGTTTCCGTCGATGATTGATTTTTCCATAGGAATCAGTTACACGATGTTACACAAAATTCGAATTTGCATGCCAAAGTGGAAGATAATATGTATTGAATTTCGAAGAACAATAGGTACTGAACCCACGTGTTTATTGTTCACAATGCTGGGCTTTACAATGCTAGACACGTTGTCATGGCCCAATTTGCCAATATAGCGACATAGCAGAGAATATTTCACCTTCCAACAATCTGTTCGAAGATCAGTGATAACACAATTTCATCATGATCACTACAAAAAATGCAGCACTTTGCTGTCCACAGCTTTGTGGATGATGGCACACTTGATACCAAGTGGAATCTGATGATAATCTAGTGGGTACTCAACCAAAACTAAAGCTTGCATTTTCTTCAGAAAAGCGAACCTCACAATGCCTACTATTATGGTATTCCTTTCAAGTCCTCTACATCCATGCTCTGTATTACCTACCTTCAAGTGGCCCAAGTATCCTATTTTTGTTGACCACCAACTTAGTTGCAAAGCAACCCTCGAAGTCTCATTGAGACTTGTATGAGACGGGGACCTTAGCTTTTTAAGTGTTATCCGAAGCACTACTCGACTGGCTATCGTTGAGAGTCCGGAAGATTGAAATCTAAGTACCAAGAATGTTCGGTTGGTCACCTACCTCCTCCTGCTGAAATAAATATAACCCGGCCAGCGCCTCAACGCACTCGACTACCAACCCAGAATAGTGGATGACTTCTTCTAAACAGGATGAGATCATGATGCAACGGGACAATTTAAAAACAACATAAAACAGCCGAACCGTCATTGTACAAATTTCATATATGCCTCGCATAAAGCTGTTCAATATATGTCATTGAAACATGTCTAGCTCAATGATCCTTTGCTTCAACATCTGGATGATCCTTGTAAGGTCACTTGTAGACGAATACTCATGTCTCAAAGTGCTTCCAAAGAAAGAAGTCGAATCCAATCCCATTCATCAATATAGATCCTTCTGGTATATGGTGAGTTGCACCATTTTATTGATGAAATTTCGTCTCATTTCTGCATTTATATATGGCAGGAAAAATGCCTGCAATATATTTACCTAACGAAAGGGGGTTAACAGTTACTGTGCTAGCAATTTAATTTTCTGAAGAATAAGGGACCACGAAGGGAATAACGAAGAAACCACACTTTCACCGAATATAAGTATACACCTTCCCTCAATTCTTGCAGGTTCTTGTCCGACCAATAGTGAAAGTTTTGTTTGTTCGCGAAGCCACATATATCTAGTGTGAAAATGTGCTCAATACTTTTGTGCGGCGACAGCAAAACGAGAAAGTGTAACCATCACGGTTTTCGTGGATCTACTATACCAATTAGATAGATACGTGCTGCTCGAATATTCTTTGAAGAGCGCTGAGTTCTGGCATTGCCTACTCTTTTTTGTGATGTCGAATCCCTATTTTCAATTTTCAAAGTTTCCAATCCACTCTGCAATATTAGATATGTATACTGTTGGATGGTATACTTACTGCTCTTTGTGCAGGATGAATCGGATGAGTATCCCCATTTCGATAGATTGCTGCAATGAGATACTCGTATTGTTCACCCAACCAGATATTCATTGTTACTTTATTGTTACTAATTTTTTACCATCTGGAGTCCCGACTATACCACTACTTTTCATGCAGTGGGGTTTCAATATATGCCCCGTTCCTCAAGGAACGGTATTAGGACCAGTCTTCATCCGAGTCTTCATCTGAATGATTATAATCAAAATCGAGATCAAAACAGGATTCAGAGGTGCTTAGTGAATTTTGCAGATGACGGCGGTAGTATATAAAGCTGATACATTGCGAAATTAAAAATCAATTGCAGATAATTATTTTTGAACACAAATATTTTGGAGTATATGTTGATTCTAACCTGAAATGGGATGTTTAGATCAACTTCTTAAAAAATAAATTTAGAACAATTGTAGATTATAGGAGGAGGAGGGTCGTTAAGGCTGTGCAGCCTCTCAAACACCTCGACCTATCAGATATTTTGTGCATAACCCTTAATCTAATCGATGCCCGGGATTGCGAGACTTCGTGCAAAGTTTATCAGTTTCCTGGCAGCTAGGTTTCTGACATCGGAGGGCTCTAAGAAGGCCCCTTCTAGGAACTTGTGCCTCTTGAAGAAGAGTGCTGGGCATTCGCAAAGCAAATGTTCTGCAGTTTCAGCGAAGCTCTCGCAGTAGCGGCAACTATCACTCCCTGTTTCACCCATCTTTTTGGGGTGATATACCTCAGAGGGCAGTGTCCAGTGAGGAGTCCCGTTACCAGATTCAAGCCTTTTTTGTCAACTCGAGAAGTTGTTTAGCTTTCCTTGGCGAAAGGCTCAACCTGTTTGCTTGTCTTTATCCTGGCACTTTATTCCAGTGAGATATAATTTCATCTGCTTTCCAGCGTCGGAACTCTCTCAAGTGTGCCTTGGCGAGTCCACAGAAGGGTTTTGGGCCAAGAAATTGTGTATTAGCCCCTTCTTTGGCAAGGCAGTCTGCTTCCTCGTTGCCTTCAACTCTCTTATAACCTGGCACCCACATCAAAGTGACCTGATTGTTCGCTGCCAGTTGTCTCAGGGATTGTTTACAGTCCCAAATCAGCTTAGACAACAAGTGTATGACTTCAGTGCTTTTAGTGCTGCTTGGCTATCTGATAGAACATAGATTTTTGCCTTTCTAGTGTCCCTTTCGAGGCATTTCTGGGCACATCTCTCTACAGCATGTACTTCTGCTTGAAAGATGGTTGGGGTGTTACTAAGGGGTTTTGAGAGCCTGCATTAAGAACACTTCTGTATTAAATAAAATTCCTCATCCTCACCTATAACACCGAACAGCTGCGTATGGTAATTCTCATTATTATAGAAAGCCATTCAACTCACGGTATCATAGCATATGGTGTCAAAATATGTCGTGAAAACCCAAAAAGTATCCAGCATAAGAACTCCTCAAAAATTTCAGAAAAATTTGACATACCATTGCCCAAACCTGAAAAATATATCATGATACATAGAGATATTGGACAGATATTTTTCAACGCCCTTAAACATTGGAGCAAATGAAACCATAGATTCCATTCAAAATAGAACTGAAAAACTATATAGAAAACACCTCGAGAATTGACATCCACCGACTTGTAAAATAGTATATTATGATACAAGTTTTATAAGACGCTATTTTGTCGCACGCGTTGGTTGGAGTACGACGAGCGAAGCGAGGAGTGCTCCAAGTGAACAAGTGCGACAACGTGTCTTATAAAACGTGTGTCATATGCAATTTTTTCTATTTTGAATTGATTTGAAGAAAAAAATTGATTTAATATCGATAAATAACAGAAACATCTTCGATTGGTAACAATGATGACATTGAAATAATTAAAATCTGACGCACAAGCGTAAAGCCCAGTTTACAGTTGAGCTATTTTGATTATCGCAATATCAGCGGTGAAAAATTCAATGTTGTTATTTTTTTTATTGGTAAATTTAAATCAAATTACACTGTGAATTGAAATTTACCAAATGAAATATTGAGTTTTTCACTGCTGATATCACCAAATCCAAAATTACTCAGAAGTAAGCTGGTCCTAACTCTTCTGACTTTCATTTGACAGTTCGATTGTACCAATCTCCGAATAATAAAAAATGCGTATCGAAATTGAAGAGGCTATTTCGACACGCATTTGCGTTGCACAATTATACAACCAAAATAGAAAAAAAAATTCCCGCAAATCGCTAGGAAATTTTGACATTCCTGTCAAAATTTCTTGAAGAAAAAGTCAGGACTTCCTTACTGTGAGGAAATGTCATTTCCTTACTGTAAGGAAATGATATTTCCGTACAGTTGTTAGTGTTCTACATAAATGATTGAAAACACATTGCTTATAAGGAATTAATTTATATTTTGAAAACATCAAGTCATTGCTGAATACATTTTTATATTTACAGTAATTTGACAGTTAGTACAATTATTGAACATTGGAGGAACACTGTTAGAACACTGTTGAATATTTTGTACTGTGAAAATTTTATTTGCCACCTCAACCTTATTGTTAAGCGATTCTTCGATATATCCTTCAGCAACGTTTGATGACTTCCATCCGCCATGCCTCTTTAAACTAGTTATGTCGGCACCAGAGTCAACCAATATTGTTGCAGAAGACCGACGAAAGCAGTGACCAGTGTATTCTGTCGGATTTACCAAGTTCAAATAAGTAGCAACTATTTTGGGTATTTTTCTAAATTGATGAATTCCTACCACTTGTCTACAACCCTTTCCGCTTTATTTAAAGAAATATCGGTCACTGTTCATATTTTCTGGTCTTAACGAAACATACTTTCGATAAACATTCAAGTAGATCTGATTAATTACAAATGATCTTGGTTTGTTGGTTTTCGAATCAGGTATGCTGATTAAAAGCTTAGATTCTAGGTCTTCTATATCGTGTACAGTCATTCGGACTAACTCATCCATTCTACAGGCCCCAGAAATACCAAATATTACAGCCACCTAAAAAATAAATAAAGGTACAATCTAAATAGAAATTAAAACCTTGTAAATTACCTTAATCATTAAATTTTCTTTATCTGGAGCTTCCTGGATAAATTTTTCAATTTCTTCCTTCGTTAAAATCTTTGCCCTATAACCTTGAGCTTGCCGTTTCAATAAAGAACGAAGTTTTGAGTATATGTAGATATATCTACATTGTGTTTAATTGCAAGGGTTGACTTCAGCATTGAATAATTGGCCCATAATGTTGAAGATTTCATCTTTAAACAAAGGTCTAGGAAGTATGCCATTACAACATTTTCTGAGAAAGAACTCGTATTTTTACTCATGCGATAATCCATAAAACGTCTGTATGCATTTTCGTACTTTTCTTTTGATTTCTTTGGCAATAATTCTAATGAAGCAGTATTCACTGCCTCAACCAGCTCTGGGGGAGTCCCAGGAATGGAAATTTCATCATCACTTATCATTTTACTTTCGAGAACACCAGCAATTAAATTTATAAGCGTCAAGTTTGACAATTCAATTTCAATACGTTTCCATAGTAGCCCAAGTAATTTTATTAGGAATTTCAAAGCACCATTTATTTGGGAATAAAATTATCGCGTTTTTTTTAAATCAATCAATATCTGTCGAATTTTAAACGATTTGCGGAAAAATAGTATGTTTACCTCGTAGGAAAAGCCTCGACTTAGCAATCTTCACAGTCGCCCAGGAATGTTAAGCTTTTCCTACCCAGTAAACAATGTACTATATAGAGACTTCCCATCATTCATCTGTCCATCCATTCAGTCTTTCATTCGTACATTTTTTGTATTCATTTCGTACCTGAGTTATATTTATACAATATGATTGAGCATGTTTGTATTTTATTCCTTGTAATTGATGAAGGAAAAAAGAAAACATGGATTCAAGAAAGTGGAAAGAGATATCTGAAGTAAAAGTTGTGTAGTTTTCAATATATGTTTTATATTATTTCTATTTTGAATGTTTCAGTGAAAGAAAATAAAACTTTAGGATTTGGTCTTTTCAGATTCTTGATACAGACTGCTACATAATTTGTAGGACAATAATCATTTCCACAAACCTTGGTAACGAAGGAGGGTGTTCTTGCGGTTATTCAAATGGAGGGGTGTTATTGTGGAACATATTCATGAGCCAGGCATGCCATATTTAAATTTCATCGATTATACTTCATGTTCAGCCAACTCATTTCCTTGAATAATGATTACCTATATACTTTTTCAACCTCATCTACCAACCATACAACAATTTTTGAGTGTTTGAATATACTTGTGATTTCGAATCAACTTGTTTCTCTTATTAAGCATGAAAATTCGCCCAAAACAATCATTTTGCCAGCTCATTCCTTCTGGGCAAGCCTTAATGACCGGGCTATGAGAATTGCTGAATGTCTCTTGTTCCTGGGAATTCGTGAATTAGTGTAATTGAATTGGAAATGTTGGATTACTGGAGTTTCGTTAATCAAATTAGTAGAGGCTGGTTTCTGGTATTCCTTTATGAGTTTATATCGTTGCGTATACGGGCATTAGGTTTCCATTTGTAGATGTTACGAAGTGAACTTTTCAAAAAAGGTGGGTCATGAAAAGAAGAGTAATGAAGGCTTCATCGGTTTCACTGAAATTGCTTTATCATTAAATGTTATTTCTCATCAGTTGCGATAGGGTGGAATATTAGTTGTTGATTGTTTGAGATTTGTATAAATAATGAACAGTTGATATGAGTTAGAGGAAACTCCCATTTTGTACGAAAATGATCCTATTATCATAGGTCGTATAAAGCTAAGTTTACGAGATAACGGTCAATATAAAATTTTCAATATTCAGAATTCTGAACCGATAATCGATCGTTAGTTGATGAAAAGTAAAGACAGGAACATGTAAGCCGTTTTGACCAAAACCGAATAGCTCTAAAATAAAAAATTCCTAATGTTAAAAATCACATATCCCAGGTCTCTGTAATATTTGAATTCATGATTTCATCGATCTATCACAATTTGAGTCCGCTGAAACAATTACAGCAATTTTTTGTGTTGAAACAATATCATATTATTAATTAATGGTGGATTTATGTAGCGATTTTAAGTCATAAGATTTGAGTCGTAAGTTTTTAGTCATAAGACGTAAAAAGTTCAATCATTGGTTTTCAATGTTTCCATTCATACACTTGACATAAGTTTTAAGTTGCAAGTCATAAGTTTTAAGTCATAAGAATGTTGGCCAACTTCTATCTCTTATGGCTTTAAACTTAAAACTGATCATATTTGCGCATGCGTTCGAAGTTTTCAAATCTGTGACGGTTTTTTATAGGTTATTGTTTGTGATTGTGTTGTTTATTCAAACTTATATCAGAATTATCAGATTATAAAAAGAAAAAATGTATATTGATGGCTGAAATTGTAAAGTGACCACTGACACAACCACAGAAATTGACCAATGGGAGAAGTTACCCTTAAGACATGACAGTCCTTAATAATTCCTGCATAAATGGTGTTTTTTCCTTTATGTCTTAAATCTTATTACTGAAAACTTACGACTTAAAACTTATGACTTGAAACTGCTGCATAAATCCACCATAACATGTCCCTATCCTGACTTTCCATCATTTACCATCAACTGATATATAAATGAAACAAAGACAGGGTGGTTCAGAATTGGAAACTAAGAACCACCCTGTATGTGATTCAATAAAATGGCATTAGATAGTTGATCGGAAGTTGAGAGGACGTGTGTGCCGTTCAGACCGATAATGAATAAAGAGAAAATGGTTTATCCAATTAAAAATATCAACCATACTTTGAAATTGGATGTCTGGTAGACTTCGAGCAGAAAACAACTACTTTCCTGGTAAATACCACGCAGACCATTGAATTATATCTGCTCGTAGTCCATGCAACGATTCACACTGTGAATGCAGATCGCAAATATTTCTTTCTTCCTGAGACTTGATAAATTCACATCGAGACAGGCAAGCTCAACAACCTAAAAACCGGTTTCGGGCTTATTGGCCCTTATCAGTGCAGGGTAGTCATCCGAATAGAGACCATGAGATCTCCACTCGAAGCGTTGCATGTCCCAATGCATTTTCATCGCGTCTATTTGACCGTACTGAGCCGCGTTCCAAGAGATACTTGGAATTGGCGACACCATACGGCAGAAGAAAAAAACACTCCAGATACAAATCTTTCAAGTCACAGAACTCTGAAGCGGCTGATAGCTCGGAAAAGCCAATAAATTACAAAAATGAAAAAGCCATGTAGGCTTAAGCGTGCCTATCTCGATGTGAATTTGTCACATCAGGGCGGTTTTTATAAACGAGCATAATCCAATCAAATCACTGGTTCTCGAGCAACTAAACCAAGTTCAGTTAAACGGAACTCATACTCCTTTATAAAAACGGCCCTTATAGGAAGATAGAAACATTTGCGATTCACAGTGTGTTTTTTTCATGGTGAATTGTTGATGTTCGAGATGTAATACTCAATTTGTTTCTTATCTGGCAACACTGTACCATAGGTACACATTATTTACTTATAGAGGACGGTCATGATATCAAAGGCATTTGACAGATCCACGCAAATGAAATCAGCGAGTTTTTTAGAGCGCTTTGAAGGCCGTCTGCTATTTAGCAAACATAACCTTCGTTTATCATGCAAAATCCCATTGTTGAGGTACGATTTTCCTAGATGAACCAACGTATCTAGTAAACATCTATTATTTGTTCCAGGACTCCTCTCTTGGGATGTTAAAGACTGCATGGTGGATTTGGAGAAGGAATTAGCCATTATAACGGAGCAGGCATTGGAGGGTGAAGAAGCGAGATATGGTGAGTGAAACAATAACATCGAATCCATTGAAATGTGGACAATGATCATGCATCATGGCTAACGCTGCACAAGAATCCGAATTTATGATAACAGTTTAGAAAACTCCAACTCGTTCTGCAAATGAGACTCTTTTGTCATTTAGAATTTAGATAAACCCTGAATAATAGGCGCAATAAATGGTTGTAGTAATCAGGGCAATTATTTCAGCTTCGCGTTGAAAGATATCGCGATCATTTCAAAATTACAAATTTAAGACGCCGCATTAAATTCTGGGACTGCCAGGAAGTTATAAATTGCCATTTTTTACGATGACATCAATCAGGTCTTGATTCATTTTTATGACTGTTTCAGCAACTCTGGAATTCCAATCTGACCTAGTCACTGATTTCAAATAAGCACTGTCTGGTCCACAATGAAATTATTTCGAGTCGTAAAAATGCTTGATATAAAAATGATATGATAATATAAATATTCTTGAGACACGAACACATCATAAGGTGACAAAATTAATTGAAGAGGGGCCTACAACTTCAACCATTCTTCTGTCCTGTGAGCATTTTTCATTTCATTTGAAATCTGTGAATTTGTCATAATAAGTAAGTATTCACAAGTCAGAATCGAACATCTATTTTCCTGTTTTGGTTCTATAATGAATTCATTATGGAACGCAAATGCGTATTGAAATAGCCTCTGTTTCGATACGCATTTTTTATTATTCGGAGGGTTGGTACAATCGAACTGTCAAATGAAAGTGAGAAGAGTTAGGCCAAGCTTACTTTTAGGTGATTTTGGATTTGGTAATATTAGCAGTGAAAAAATCGATATTTTCATAGTGATTTTTAATTCAAAGTGTGGTTTGATTGAAATTGACGAATAAAAACAACATTGCATTTTTCACCGCAATCGCTCAACAGTAAACTGGGCTTTACGCTTTTGCGTCAGATTTTAAATATTTAAATGTCATCATTGTTACCAATCAAAGATCGAATTCATTATTTTCTTTCGATTAACGACTTCAAATTAATGCAAAATAGAAAAAAATTACATGTCCCACGTTTTATAAGACGCGTTGTCGCACTTGTTCACTTGGAGCACTCCTCGCTTCGTAACTCAATTTCAATTGAATATTCTAATTATGTGCCACTGGAATGTCCCCAGTATACACAATATCAATTCGAATTTTGTATAGAAAAAAAAATCGATTCAGTTTTCGCGACTCATAGCAAATTCACAGATTTCGAATTATTTCCGAATAAAATTAAAATAGGCTGTGAATATTAATAAAATATTATTCAGAATACCACTGTTGGCTCTACTAATGAGAACTGTAGTTTTGCAATATTTTTTATCATGGCAAAAATGATGTTTATTCTTTTGTCTCAGATTTTGTTCAAAACTTATATAGCTGTGAACTTTCGAATACCGTTTTTTGTTATTCTCCAGAATAAGTGTGTTTTGAGAGGATCATACTTCTTCGTACGAAATCCTCACTTTTACGAACAAACTGACAAACGAAAGATTATAGCTAATTTTTGTTTTCATCAGTGAATATTTCTCGAAAAAAGAGATCGATAATGCAACCTCCATTTTTGTATCTTCTATAACCGAGATACCCTATCAAAACATCGAAATTTACCCACCCTGTACACATATATCGTCCGCTATCTTGGAGCTGCCATTTTCTTTGTTTGTCTTACGAAAATTGCATAATTCAGTTACAAGCAAAGCGCGTAAAAACTTCAATTTTCTCATTACTATTCGATCCATTTCACTATACCAATAACAGTTAATAACAAGTTCAACTGGGTGTGGCGAATTACGTAATTATAGCCAACGTACCAACATTAAAGCCATTTAAGGGTTGTATTATTCTTATCGGGTGATATTGGACCTGTCATCAATGAATTTCATTCAGGAGAAAAGCCATTAGGGATAATTAATGATGACGTTAATGTGATTAGCAGCTGCTATTCTTGGAATAGGGATGAATAACACCCGAATGCCTGGCCTGTTCCCAAATCTTTTAATTTTGCCTATTTCGATGAATATGAGAACGCGTGGGAGGATTTTGCTAAGTTTAGCACGACTGAAATTGAGATTGAAGTTTAAATTATGATGTTATGCTTATATAAATCAAGAAATTAAATTAGCACTTTCGGAACACTATTACAATCTCATTATGAACATTGTTGTTTGTACTTTTACGTATTTTGATCTCAGAAGCAGGAATTTTTAATTGATATCATGACCAAAACCACTACTTTTCGAGATAATCCAACGGTTGATCATAGAATTCGAAGATTCATGACAATTAGTATTTACAAATAATTCTGATTTCTATAAAAACATAATTTCGATTACAACACTCTCAATTGTAATCACGATTATAATCTTCAATATGCATTGTTTAGGATACCTACTCAAATTGAATAGAGATATTTACATTTCGTGTGAATCTTTAACTTTAGGTTTTTGAATAACCAACATCAGTTAGTAGTTAGTTGTCTCAGTAATTGTTGTCCCAAGTTAGCTCAGACTAACAAGTGTATGACTTCAGAGCTTTCAGTGCTGCTTGGCTGAAAGGATATAGACTTTTTCCCTCCAGGTTGTTGGGGTGTTACCAAGAGGTTTTGGGAGACTCCAGCCCTTTCAAATGTTCAAATTTTGTGGATGTTTTGATCACTTCACATTGTTTTGCGAAGTCGTACCTAATAGACAAAGAGCCCGTGTTACCTTTTTTGGTAGTGATAAGTTTACGCCCATCGACCACTGAAACGTGTATTATCGATGTCGACGATGCTACAGAGATTCTCGCCATACATGATTTCCGGGGCGAGGTTAGGGTTAGGGGGTTTAAATATCTTTTTCGAAAAATCGAGCAGAATTTTTCGTAAGCTTACGACTGAGAGTACTGGGAAAGCAAAGATTTAAGGAAAATAATCCGACGCTCACTGATTGCCAGTCGCCTTCATCGGGGTGTTCACCCCCTGCAGCCCTCGAACTATGTGAAAAAAAAACAACAGAAAACATTCGGTTTACAACTGACAATGTGGGGGATCTTACCATTAGCATTTCAATAATACAAATTTCGCAGGCCAGCCTTTTTCGCTGGGCCCACCTGTTTCGGGAGAATGTCTAAGTATTTTTTTATGATAAGCTTACGACTGATTCCTGCACAATTATGTTCAATTCTAGCTGTCCAATTGAAAAATGCAATCAAACAGTCATCAAACATGTGTCGCAAATATTGCCAGTCCTAAAAACAAGTTCGTGGAATGGGGCTCTATAGCGCACGGCTATATTTTTTCATAAAGATCAGGTGTTTATGACTGAAATTCAAACAATCAGGTACAACGTAAACACGTGAAGATGAAAACACCTTTCTCAGATGTTTATAGTATGGATAATGCTCAGTTGGTCGCTGAACTAGCAAGTTTCCTGCATTTGCGAGATGCAGGTATAATATGACTATTATTAAAACATTGACCCCAAAATCTCTCAATACTTTAATTTAGACGACTGACATACCCTGAAGTGGACTTTCTGGATCAATGAATTCATGTTGTCAGTCAACAAATGCATCTGTATATTCAGAGATTAATTGCAATTTCCGAATGTATGTACCCTTTATGAAATGTTTATGACTGAAAATCATAACTGTAGTTACAACGTGAGCATGTGGATGTGAAAACACATCTCTCAGTTGTTTTTAGTATGAATAAAGCCATAAACATCGTAGAATATTGTTCAAAAGAACATATCTAGCTTGCAACTATAGCTTCAGAAAAAATGTGGTCGAATTGGCTATTCCAGGTCAGTTTTTTCATCGATTATAATGCCAAGATATTCAATCTCTTAAGAAAAAGTAAGCTGGGTTATGGGAATGTGTTGCTAGGATTGACATTGAGTCCCTTCCTTTGCGCACCAGCTTCTGATTATGTTCGGGGGGGTTGCTAGAGTTGAATATTGATTGGAAATTACTTCGTCAAAACTGACCCCGATAGTGAAGACCAGGTCTTCGACGTCTTGATTCGTGAAATCAAAATCTTGAAGCTTCACTATCAGGTGGTCGATAACAGCAACACGAAACAACAACAACCTTTTCCTACTGTCATCCTGACTATCTCCCCACTAGGATCACAACAATGATTCTGCTGTCCATCACTGAGTCGTTCATATTTCTTTCCTCAAGTAATGGAGGCATGATATGTTATCAACGTCCTCAGGTTATTGCTACCGACAATGAACCGGCAACTGGCAACTGATTGTTTATTTTTTTTTGTGTCGGTTCCAGGTGAGCGACTGATTCAGTTTGCGTCGGAGAACCTCGTTACCGAAATCCTGATCCATCCGGTAGTGAGCACGTTGGTTCAGTGCATGCGCAATTTGCTGAGCAGCTTTACCAGGCATCGGCACATCATCCATGCTGGTTACACGTTCGCTGCCAATGGCTCTTGGGCGTTGCAGGTAATTTCACCCTAATATTTTTTGTTGGACGGTTTTTATGATGGATATGCGACGGTTATTTAATAGTCAAATTTTGATTTCAACGTTTCGGTTATCTGAACCATCATCAACTTCCGCAAGAACGGATAACTTGCATGCCATGTGGATCACCGGGTGTTTTTCAAGTTTTCAAAAAAACATTGTAAAATGCATATCTAGTGTTTTTCCCTGAATCTTTCAATTACCTGTTGGTCAAAATATGTAAAATTTGACGTTATCATATGAACCATGGCTTAACTAGATTAACAATATTTTCACGAGTTACATAGATGAAGTAATTTTCTTTGTATTTCAGTATTGATTCGAGATAAAATACCAGGTTGATATACATTTTTTTAAACAGATTAAAAACGCTGGTAATTGTGCAATTATCATGCGATGAATATTTTGATGAAAATTTTTGTTGGTACTCACGTATTATGACCAGAAAAACACGAATGTCACAATATTATCGAGAATATATCTCTAGTTTTCGGGATAATAGATGCCAAAGTTCGAAATTCCACCTAACCTAACCAAAATGAAACAAGAAATTATTCGGATTTTTGGTCTCAATAGCTGAGAGTGAAGGATTGAAAAAGCATGGATTTATTGACAATATGGATAATAACGATAATATAGATATAATATCGATAATATCGGTAATTATCGCATGTAATACAACAACTGTATTGATGATTATCGAAACACAAATTCCTTCGATTTTGAGAAACAAATCATGTTGCTTGGAAACTACAAGAGCGCACAGCGCGAGTGTGGTTTCCCAAAGCAACATGATTTGTTTCGAAAAAGAGAAGGAATTTTCGATAATCATCAATAACACAAGTTGTATTTGTTCAGATTATTTCATGAATAAAATCAAAGCCATTTTGATGATTTCCTATTTATTGTTAATATAAAACGTTCAGTTTATGGAATTATTTATTTTGATTATGCATTGTAGTTCGACACATCGTTATGCAACCAACAATACATTTATGCCATTGTATAATGTAGGCACCTATGCACTAGGTACTACTGAGCCATTTGATTGTTGTCAGAATTTGTGTGGTTAGGTTACATTAGATTAATTCTTGCTGAAATTATCCATAATTTGTTGAAAATGAAGTGGATACATATTAATAGTGTGTGTTTATCATGGTTCAGATGAAAATTTGGTGTAGTGGAATTCATTTATTTACCAGAGAATCGGAAAATACTATGACAGATTGCAACTGGTAAGTCGTTGTTTAATTAAACTACCCTACTGCCTACGAATCAGAAAGCGAAATACAGAAACGAAAACACAGCATGTAGGTATCCAATAGCCAATCAGGAGCCGAAATACAAAATCGAAAACATGGTGTTATTGCTTATCAACACAATCATTTCAACCAATCGAAAACGTGTATTTATCATGAATGAAATAATCGATAATATCCATAATAATCGATGATATCGATGATATTGATAATATCGATTTTATTGATAATATCCATAATATCGATGATATCCATAATTCTGATTTTATGGATAAACCGACAATATCAATAAATTATTTTTATCGATAATCGATATTTCAAAATTGTTATCACTCACACCTGTTTTTCTGGATCCTGTAAGTATCAATAGTTTTTCCATTTTCACCTTACACAAAACAAGAAATAGTTCGAATTTTTGATCTCAACAGCAGAGTGAAGGATTGAAAAATTATATAAATTTATCGATGATATCAATTATTATCGAAAATATCGATAATATTTATAATATTGATGATATAGATCCATATTCGATAAATTTCAATCAACGATAATTTGTATTCTCAAATCATTATCGCCCCACCCTACTCATTATCCCAAGAAGACAGACATTCCTGTAGTTGCCATAGTAACGATATGCCCTTCCCCTCCGCAGGACGGCACCTTCTCCTACTCGGACTTCTCGGACGCCTTCCGCGAAGCGGACGTGCAGCGCGTCCTCCACGCCTACTCGGGCGCCATCTCCGTCGACGTGCACTGCCCGCCCGAGGGCGGGTGGGCGCGCCTGCCCTCGGAGCCCTTTGCGGCGGCGTGCAGGGCGCGCCTCAACCCCTGTGACGTGCTCGGCTGCGCTGCGGCGGCGCCGTTCGTTGGCCGAGTGTCGGGCCTGCTGCGGCCCGCCTCGATCGGCCGGCTGATGGCCGGTTCGGACGTTGTCGGGAATATTCGGTTCTCGCGGCCGACGTTGTACGTGTTTCCGGGTGGGCAAGGTGAGTGCACTTCAGAATCACTCATTTTCATTAAATTTCTCTGAGCGACTTCTCTCGCGTAGAGTTGCCAAAAATTACGGTTTTTTTTGGAAAAAATCAGATGAGTTTTTTATTCACACCGATTTTTCCTCAGATATTGAAATGAGTACCTAGGTAATGAACTTCAGAATCACTCATTTTCATCATTTATCTCTGAGCAACATCTCTCGCGTAGAGTTGCGGAAAATCTCGATTTTTTTGGAAAAATCGAATGCATTTTTCTATATATTGATTTTTTTATTTACAACTAAATTTTTCTGAATTATGGCAATAATAAACTTGTGGATCATTTATTTTCATTATTTTCGTCTGAGTAGAAGGAATAGGGGGGCAGAGACAGCGGTGCAGGCGCAGGTGCAGGTGCACCACCGTCTCTGCCCCTTCATTCCTTCTACTTCTCGAGTGTGAGATTGCGAATTATTACGTTTTTTTTTGTAAAAATCTGATGATTTCTTTCGATCAAATCGTGATTTTTTAATTCACACTGATTATTTTCTAACGAATTGAAGTAGGTAATGAACTTCAGTAGAGTTGCGGAAAATCTCGATTTTTTTTGGAAAAATCGAATGCATTTTTCTATATCATCTTGATTTTTTTATTTACAACTAAATTTTTCTGAATTATGCAATAATAAACTTGTGGATCACTTATTTTCATTATTTTCGTCTGAGTAGAAGGAATAGGGGGCAGAGACAGCGGTGCAGGCGCAGGTGCAGGTGCACCACCGTCTCTGCCCCTCCATTCCTTCTACTGCTCGAGTGTGAGATTGCGAATTATTACGGTTTTTTTTTGTAAAAATCCGATGATTTCTTTCGATCAAATCGTGTTTTTTTAATTCACACTGATTATTTTCTAACGAATTGAAGAGGTAATAAACTTCAGAACCACTCATTTCCATTATTTTTGTCTGAACAACGTCTCTCGCGTAAAGTTGCGCAAAATCAGATATTTTTTTCGATTAATTCGTTCTTTTCGATTCACACTGATTTTTTCCGAACATGGAAATCAGTAATTAACTTCAGGTTCACTCGTTTTCATAATTTTTCACTGAGTGACATCTCTCGCGTGTAATTTCGAGAAATCGCGCTTCGCGACGTGCTCGGCTGCGCTGCGGCGGCGCCGTTCGTTGGCCGAGTGTCGGGCCTGCTGCGGCCCGCCTCGATAGGCCGACTGATGGCCGGCTCGGACGTTGTCGGAAATATTCGGTTCTCGCGGCCGACGTTGTACGTGTTTCCGGGTGGGCAAGGTGAGTGCGAGAAGAGATTGCGGGGAATTGTTGCGGTCTTTTTTTGGATGAATCTTATGTTTTTTTTATTGAAGCTTGATTTGTTTTGGTTTAGACAGATTTTATTCGCTTCGATATGAGAATAATGAACTTCAGAATCACTCATTTTCATTTAATTTCTCTTAGCGACGTCTCACGCGTAGAGTTGCAAAACAATTACGATTTTTTTGGAAAAAATCAGATGAGTTGTTCGATTAAATCGTGATTTATTTATTTACACCGATTTTTCCTTAGATATTGGAATAAGTACCTAGGTAATGAACCTCAGAATCACTCATTTTCATTATTTTTCCCTCAGCGACGTCTCACGCGTATAGACGCGAAAAATAACGATGTTTTTGGAAATATAGGATGATTTTTTTCGATTGAATCGTGATTTTTTGATTCACTCACATTGATTTCTTCCTAAAATATGGAAATAATGAGCTTTAAAAACACTCTTCTTCATTATTTTTCTCTATTCGTTGATAATTTTCATTTGTTATTTCATTCATTCACATTTCGTTCGAAATACACACATGATTTTTTTCTACAAACGCAGGTCCTAGGCAAGAATACTCAAACTACCATATACAGTATGAAGTATAATTGAAATTTACCTTTTCAGTTAATATTATTGTTGCTTTATATTCAACAGACTGATGTTTTTTCAGAAATGCGTCAAGTATATTATGCTTATTTTGATATATTCATCATACAAGCATTTTATGACATCATGTCATGAATTAATCATATCATAATTTATACTTTTCCTCGATTTCTCTGGTAGGAAGTTCAAATTTACAATTTTTGCTCTTTCGGCTACATGAGGATGTGCATTCACTATTTTCAATCATGCATGAACATATGAGTTCGTTTTCAACGATAGAGCTATGGTAGAGGCGAGCGTTTTTTCAATATGTCCGCTCCCTAGCGCAAATCCTCGGAAAACGTAAATTTTTTGATGAAATTTGAAAGCGTCAAAGACTACCTTGTTAACCGGTTGTAGAAAAGGACAGTTATTTTACGAGAGCGGCAAGACACTTTGCGTTTGAAATGCACACAAGATTCTTTCTACAAACGCAGTTCCAATTCATACTTATCTCTGTCAATCCAACCGAGAAAAATTTATTGCTTCTCCAACTACCTAGGTAAGGTGCCAGAGAGTATGAAGTATATACAGAGTAAATCAAATGTATGGAACCATCCATAAATCTCAGTAACCAGTGGTTATATCTTTTTGAATTTTTTACAGAGTGAATCGAAAATGTGGCGCTTCGAAAAATTACATCGCCAATATTGCCACGTTTCTAGTTTTTCCGAAATTATTATCAACTTCCTTATTTTAAATAGAACACCCTATATTTTTTTACATAATTTGATAGAGAATTTTCCAACGAGTTCATTGATATACTATTTGATAGTTTCATTCACAATGTTTACGAAGATATCTGAAAAAACTTACAAATTATTCCTGAATTATTGAAGCTGATTAAACTATAGAAGGCTGATTAAAAATGTCATGAGTTTATTATTAGACAATTCTGACTTAATTTTTTGACTGAATAGGTACCATATCAGATTGTGAAACAAAATTTTTTTGTCAATAATAATAATGTTACTCTCGGAAAGAGTACGTATTGAGATATTGGATTCGGAGATAGAAGAAGAACTCACAAAGAAGTTTCAGATCTCTTCGAGTCACCCAGATCGAGATCCAATATCACGTAGTACAGTATCCAGAGACAATTCGAGCATACTGGAAATGTGAAGAATATCAGAAAAGCAGGACGTCTAAAAACATGAACTATGCATGAAAAAGCATTGAATGTTGTAGTTTCATTCATGGATCAACCATTGTAAATGAAACTATTAAATAATATATCGATGAACTCGTTGAATAATTCTCTATAAAATGATGTTATAATATATTGGGTGTTCTCTTCAAAATAAGGAAGCTGATAATAATTCCGGAAAACTAAACACGTGGCAACATTGACGATGTAATATTTCGAACCGCTACATTTATAATTCACCCTGTGGAAAAATTCAGAAAGATCTAACGACTGGTTACTGAGATACATCATTGGTTCCATGCTTTTGATTAACTGTATTATTGATAAATTCATCTTTTTCAGTAAATATTCTATTTTTCTCCGAAATAAGCCAGTAACACGTTTCCTCAATACTCATTCACATTCTTCTATTGGCACCATTTAGAATTCAAATTTTTTTATCGATTCCTCTGGTATGAGGATCAAAGATTAAATGTTCGCACTTTCTGTTATATCATGAAATAATTCATCACAATTTTCTATCAAGCAATTGAATGAGGAGTTCGTTTTAAACCCCATACCAATGCTAGATATGTAAGCGTTCTTTCAATATTTCTGCTCACGAGCGTAAATGCTGTCACGAAATGACAATCCCCGGAAAACGTCAACTTTGTGTTATAGGATTTGAAAGCATCAAAGGCTACTTTGTTAAGTGGCTGGAGAAAAATAGCTATTGTATTTCTGAAAGTGTCAATGGAGTTTCAGAAAACAAAAGTTCATTGTGAATACCATGGTTTGGTGGTATTATTTATGTTCGTTCATGTAGAATGATTAATATTTCTCTTCCAAGTCGTGACTCCGACAAAATGTATTTTTCTTTGATGATAGAAAAATAAAACATAAACGGTAACATAGCTGCCGATGTCTTTCTTGCATATTTCTCAACAAAAACAACCTAAATAATGATGAATTTCGCTAACTATTGTGGAAAAAATAATGCCTTTCTCATTTTGGTCTAAGCACTGTGTTAGTTGATCGGTGCATAGACTGTGAGTAGATATAGTTCAATGTTATTTATATTATTTGCCAGGAAAGTAGTTGTTTACTGCTGTTCATCTACCACTTCAAACATATTCCATGTTTATTCTGGAGTACTTCACATTCAATGAACGGAATCGAAATCGTTTTCCTTCAAAAATTTTCCGTGGAAATAACCCAAACATTTTCGTTTTCCAGGAGACGCAGCCCTATTTGGCATAAACGGCTTCAACATGCTCCTGGACGGTGGTTTCTCGCGGAAGGCCTGCTTTTGGGACTTCGTTAGGCATTTAGATAGACTGGACGCTGTGCTGTTGACAAGACTGAATAATAGTAATGTAGGTGGAATTAGTTCAATACTGAGAAGGAAGAAGCAAGACGTGGTCTACCCACAAATAGGACATTTCTTTTGTAATATCCAGGTGAGCATGCACGCAATGGCTGGTTTTTTTGGGCTGCTAGGGAATACCCGAAACAACACGAACACTGTACTGTGCATGGCAAGAATGAATGATTAATTGTAAAGGGTCTGAAATGTGTGTCGGTTTTATCTAAAATTCATCATCCTTGGAATCGACGAGACCATAAAGGCCAACCAATAGAGGTTTTCCTCTATTCAAATAAAGACGCAGATATGCGCAGATCCCTTTCGAGAGATAGTAGTTCATATATAATAATATACAAGGTGAGTCAAGCTGAACGCATCGGACTTATAAGGCCGTATGGTGACTTTTCTGATGATTCTTTTCAGCCGGGTATATGTAAAGGGTAGGCACATTTCGATTTTGTATAGGGTAACTCGGTAACTATAGGAGATACGAAAAAAATTTAGTTCGCATCCTCTATCTCCTTTTTCGAGACATAGTCAATGGCGAAAACAAAAATTTACTATCTTCTTTTATTTTCGAGTTATGAAGAATAGTTGGATTTTTCGACTTCCAGACACATTTGAATATCATGTATGTTTGTGAACTTACGAGATGATGGCTTTTACACTCTTATGGCAGTTTTTCCTGTTTAATCCAGTGGCGTCGACAAAACTTCAACAAGAAGGTGCAATTTCGAGTCATCACCTAAAGTTGTATTTTTTTAAATGGGAATCAAAGGTGGCTATGGTTTGATTGAAACGGATTCTCTGCTTGCTAATAATGTAATATATATACATATCGGGTTGCTTTTGACATGTCTCAACATATCAGAACTAATTGTCTCGAATCCGTTTCCGATCCTGATTTCCATGTCATATTATAGGAGGTATAGTGGATAGAGTACGATAAACATAATATTTTTGATATTTTTGCAGGGCAATTACTTCAATAAATAGTTGTTATATAAAAAAACAAATCTCAATATTAAGAGCTAAATGGGAAATAAGTATTGAGTGTAATGTAGCGAATTTGTGAAATAAAATAATTTTCTTTTTTCAATGTTAATCTTTGTAATACATCTGAAAACACTTAATATTTCCGAAACAGTTGAAGATAGGTATGGGACATTGTACATGAATTATGTCTAGAATTTTCTGAAGAATCTGAAAAACTAATGATAACAGGGGGTTGTATTTAAAATAAGAAATATGGTATCGGCCACTGTGACATGACACGCCCTATATATATTTTTTTTTGAAAAAAATGCGCATCTTAAAATACAAATCGACGTGTCCAAGCGTTTTTCCCAACCCGCTCTCATTTATTCGTTGTCGAATTTATTCCATTTGGCTGTTCCCCACTGTATAGTTTCCTTTCATGTCGAAAGATTCTATCAAGTTGTTGAAAGGGATTGAACCGTTGGTGACAGCTTCTTCTCCATATCTCTTTCTCATCTGATTCAAACTTATTCCACAAAGAATTTCTGACACAAGACGTGGGTTGTTGACAAATGCATTCTGAGCCGAATGATTTGTGACTTTACATTCGGGATTTCCTATTGATCTCAGAGTTTCAATTTCAACTGTTAAACTGACACTCTTTGTAACAGTAACAAGTTATCGATGTATAACTCGAATACTCTAAAGTATACTTATGGTATCACTACTGAAAATGACAAGAATATACCAGCAAAATTAGATGATTATGTTAAAAATCCACATTCATCACACTACCTTGTATCTATCACAAGATGCATGTGCTTTTTTAGGGAATCATTCAATCTAATGGAAAACATGTTTTCCTGTGACCACGCATGAAAACTTCATAAAACACACTGTTTTGTTATTTGGAAAGTAGCTTATATCACTATGACATTCTTATTTGAAAGAAAAGAACACACGTGTTGAAATGAAAACAAATCGCACGGTCCAATGTATATGGATATAAATAATTAGATATATTAGTTGGTATGTTTACGTACTCACTGTAACCATAAGCATTTTTGTTACACCACATTCATATCAATGAAATATAACCTTCATTTCACTTTGCTGAAAATTAGTCTGAAACTATTTCTACTTCATGTCTGATGAAGTTGATGACAACAGGTGACATCATCCACAACTCGCTACTAAAGAGTACGGCTTGCATTACAGTAGTTTGCACTAGGGGTGTGCGATATTGGAAATACGATATCGATATCAATACTCATTTCAATATCGATATTGATCGATATATCGATATCGATCGATACTTATCGATACTTATCGATCGATATCGATATATCGATATACATTTTTTATAATATCGATATATCGCTACATATCAATAAATATCGAGTGTATTCACGACGTCGGTCGTATGTTGAATCATTAGAATGATTTCTCATGAACAAATCACATTATCCCGAGAGCTTCCAAGTTCCAACACTTACAGCAATCGAAATGTTCGATTTTTTTCATTCGAAATTGCTCATCACTTGCCGCAGTCCGGTACCTGAAATCGGCCAGTGAAAATATACGTCACTCGCACCACGGAACCACAAATAATTTGCCGGATATTACGTCAACCGCAGCGAAAGTATTAACTAATTATTGCATGTTGCATCCTTACATATTTCCATTTTATTTTTGTTTGTGACCCGTGTCTTTTGTCATCTGTTTCCATCACTCCATTCCATATATCTATCGATATGTATCGATATGTATCGATATATCGATATATCGATACAAGATATATATCGATATATCTATCGATATATCGATACATATCGATATATATCGATATATCGATACATATTGATAAATATCGATACATATCGATAAATATCGATATATCGATATTTTATCCTCACAGTATGTCGATATATCGATATATCGATACATATTGATACTTATCGGTGAATATCGATAAATATCGATAAATATCGATAAATATCGATAAATATCGATAAATATCGATATATCGATTAATCGATATATCGATATTTTATCCTCACAGTATCGTTATTTGATATATCGATATATATCGATACATATCGATATATCTATATCTTTGCACACCCCTAGTTTGCACTTATTACATTTGGGATAATTTTCTCGGTTGATGTTAATATGCAGTCATGTATTACTGGTTGCGTGGTTATACTGGTAACAGCAGATGATAGGTTAAACTAGATGGAAATAACTCCCGCAGGCATATGGTTTCAAACATCAATTGAATTGTTTGTGCAAACAAACAAATTTTCAATCAGTACCTGAAATATGGAAATAAACAGTGATATCGAATGGACACTTTCATTTTTCGAACACACTGTTCATAGGAAAATAGTATACAAACCACGTTGGAAAGCCTGCACTCGTTACGTTTTCTAACGTGCTAGATATCAACACAACACTATCAACCACCGTCAAACCCCTCACCGAGAGTCCCACTCCACATAAAACCACTCTCCCTTTCCAGGAAAGACGGACTCTACCCAGCCCAGACGGCGACAAGGACAAAGACCCGCTACTCATCGACCTGCTGGAGGAAGGCCAAGAAATCATATCGAACCTGCGCCACCTCAACCTTCACCCGCAGCCCTGCTACCGAGACTCCGACCCCATCAACCTCTACCACAAAGTGGGGCACGGCACCCTCGACATGTACGTGCTGAGCCCGAGCAAAGACTCCAAAGAAGTCAAAGAGTTTCTCCAGAAGTGGAGCCAGAGCGACCAGAAGCTCTTCGCTGCCAAAGGTGGCCGCGAGTTCAACTTTCCCATCCAGAACTTGGTGTCGGTAGCTGCGCTCTTGGTTTGGCAGCCTGCCAACCCTACGGACACCATCACCAGGATCCTCTTCCCGGGCAGCAGCCCCCAGGTCAAGGTCTTCGAGGGGCTGGACAAGATCAAGCACCTGGAGTGCGTCAAACGGCCCACGTGCAGCGTTAAGTCGCTGCAGCCGGCGCCCAAGAAGAGCGTCAAGGACGCCCTCATCGAGAAGATGGCGCCCAAAGAGAAGGTGCTGGCGAGAGAGAACAAGACCATCGAGAACAACATCATCAACGGCGTCCAGGAGAAGGGCGTGAAGAAGTCCGATTCGACCGAGAGCGAGCGCAGCAACAAGGCCAAGAAGGTGGAGGAGCCGAAGTTCATCGAGGATGGGAACAAGGCGAAGCCGAAGTCTAAGCCAAAGGTTGGGATGTGCATCGGGTTATTATCTGTGTTTTTTTAGGTTGGCGGTCTTCCAGAACGTTATCATATCCCTGAAATGCCTCGTCAATAATTTCACATAATGTTTCTACCATATGATTCTAAACGGTGACCGATTAGTGGCATGAGCGGTGTTACCAATTCCACAGTTATTCAGATATTGCTCATCTAATTCTACATTGATCATTCTCGATAAATTCCTCTACCTATCTGAAGCAGTTTCAAAAATAAGAATTAATTTGGGATATCAAAAAAAAAAGTTTAGGCTAGGTTAATTTTGGAATAATCAGAATGTGTATGATCTGAATTGAAAAGAGGTAAACTTAGATTGCCGGAAAGATAGCTGAATCTAAAAGTATCAAAACATTATGAAACCAAGTACATTGAGCAAAGATTAGAATTGGCATTGGACGTTATCTCTCAAAATTGATGTATAATCTACGTAAATTCAAAAAATGAATTAATCCACAGTGTGCTCAAATTATAAATCTTCAAGTTCGTCATCGTCATTTTGAATCGTTCTTCTGTTTCTTCGTTTGAGAGAGTTTGTTTCCTTCAACAATGTATTCATATTTTTATTTTTCACTTGATCGTTACTGCTTTATAATACCTTGGCAACGGTTGCTATTAACAGACCCATAACGCCCGGGGCGTTATGGAGGGCATTATGAATCATAACGCCCGCTAAATGTTTTTTTCTGTAGTTCAATAAATTAATTACTCAGAAGAGTTTTATTTATAACTGTACATAAAAAAGGGACTAATTATTTTCTCTCAAATAGAAATTACAATTTTCAAATGTTCCTGAAAAATTAGTACCAAGTTTGAAGTTCTGTGAGTTGACCGATGATGAACTCCTCAATGTGCATTCGGTTTCGTTCGGAACGTTAACATTTTCTTTTTCGGAAACGGAATGGGCTATCATTTTAGCAACCTCTTCAATGATTCCATGGCAATTGCATAGAAGCTCACTCGTGCTCAGTTGCCGACCAGAACGCAGTAAATACTATGAGAAAAAATGTATGAAGTAAACAACGTCGTTTAAGATAATTTTTTCGTGAAAAATAAAATCTTGTATGCACCACGAGCGTTACTAGATCCTAACGCCCATCGGGCAACATTCATCCCTCGGGCCAAAGGCCCTCGGGTGAATGTTACCCTCCGGGCGTTAGGATCTATATAACGCACTTGGTACATAAATAGCTATAATAGAATATACTGATAGTACATCATCACCCATAAACCCATTACGACAAATATCTCACGAATTATTTCAATTATTTCTATAGATACCCTAAACATCGATGTCCTAATTTGCTGAAAGAATCCGAAGAAAATCTGAATATCAACGTCAAATATCTACATTTACTAGAGATAACATGACATGTGTACATTTGAAATCATAAGATCCATATTAAAAGACATATTTGGTGCCCATAACTTTTGTTAGAATTTGAACTGTTCTTCTGTCTCTACAAAAACATTACATAAGATCGTTTTTTGGAAAAAAAAAAAGATAAAAAAGTTAAAGGGGCAGGGGTTTGAATATACGTGAATACCCTGTACCTCTCTTGAAATTGGGTAAGAATTGAAAACAAACAAAGAACATGATTTCTATTTGCAATTCAATATTTTCTATTACCAACAATAAAGACTTTCCACTACTCCGATTTTCAAGATCTTGCGTTTCCAATTTCAATTAATCCATGTCGAACTTGTTCTAGGTGAGAGGCGAGTCGCAACAGAGGAAAAAACCGCCAGAGAAGAAAGCCTCTCCGACAACAACACTGAAGAAGACCGAATCTGTCGAAGCGAAAAAACCAACCAAACCGTCCCCTCTGGGTACTCCCGCAAAGAGCACCAAAGACGCCAACAACAGAAAAGTCGTGGAGAGCAAAGCAAAACGCGAAGCTATCGCAAAACCGCCACCGCCGAAACCGAAAGCAGAACCCAAACCTCTAGCAAAGAAACCTACTGCCAAGAAGGCCCCTACAAGTCCGACCAAGAAGCTGGCGAACGGCATCCAAAAACCCGACAGCATCTCCAAAAAGGGTAAGCTAGACAAGGAGGGCACCACCGACTCGAGTACGGTCAGTACTCCTTCGGTAGACCAAGAAAGTGTCCTCAAAAAAGACATATCCAAACTATCCCAAGAAGATATCCAAAAACTCGAGGCACAGGAATTGGCAGACTTGAAGGAGGAGCAAGAAGCCGTGAAAGAAATCGAAGCGGTGTTCAGGAAAGGCGAGAGCAAACCCAGCAAATCTCAAGAGATGCGGAGGGTCCAAGACGTCTCAATCGAGGACAAGGAAGAATATATCATCATTGAAAAGGAAGTGATCGAACAAGAATCACTGGAGCAGGAGGCCAAAGAGGACGAGACCCAGAAGCTAGCCAGAGACAGCGAGGAATCCGAGAAACAAAGAAGAGGCAGCTCAGAACGAATAGTCGAACCAGCAGATGATATACCGAAACAAAAGGAAGTGCTCAGCCCGGAAGACAAGCAAGACTTTTCCTCCGACAAGAAAACAACAGACAAAGACATGGAAGAAGAGATCAAGGACGTGGTGGAGTCTCACCCGGACGAAAAGATCTCGGCCAACATAAAATCCGGCGATACCACCACAGCCCCTACGTTGCCCGAAGACGAACGCATTCCCTTGGACGAAATAAACCCCATGGACGAAATAAAGGAAGACAACGGGTATGTGGTCGAAGAGAAGCACGTCAAGGAGGAAACCAAAGAGAAGGGTTTACCCGTGATCCAGCTACCGCAAAAAACATTCGAGAGCGTACCCAAGATTCCGGGGGTGGTAGGCATCAGGCTGGACAAGCAACAACTCATAAGGGACATTGTGAAAACTCCCGATGAGGTAGCTGATCTGCCTGTTCACGAGGAAGTCGATTACGAGTACACTCATGAGCTCAGAACTGAACCCACCAAAATCAACGAGGTACCGGAAACGCAGGTGGAACAACAGCCGCAAAGGGCGTACACCAAAGAAGAACAGAAAGAAGTGGAGCTGGAAAAAGATAGGGATGAAGTCAATACTGAAGCCAAAGAATATTCCGTCGTCGAAAAGGAACTGAAAAGACTGACTGATAATGTCCTCGAAAACGAAAAAATCCTTGAGAAGGATATCCTAAGCGATTCAGAGAGAGCGAGTATGGCTGTGAAACAAGAAGAAGATACTAGATACGAAACGGGCGAGATGAAGACTGGAGATACGCTGGAGGAGTCGAAGGTGAACGAAAAACATATTGAGCATACACAAATTTTCCCAGAGTCTCACAAAACAGTGGAAGATAAGAAAGAAACCACTACAGGAGCAGATTCGAAAGATGATGAAATTCAGAAGGAATTACAGAAGGAAGATAATGATAAAGTAGTTGAACATTCTAAGATACCAAGTGCTGATGTAACCAAAGAAGAAATTGAAGAACAACTTGATGAGGGATTTGAGAAAGTTGTAAGAAAACCTGTGTCCCAAGAAGAACAAAAAGTAGAATTAGTTCCACATGGATATGTTGAGGAGACAGATAAAGGTGACGAAACAGAATCTCAATTAGACAAAATGGCATCGAAGGAATTGAAAAAATCTGTTATAGAAGAAAGTGATACTATTGTCAGCAATAAAGCTGAACAGGAATATATCGAAACACGTGAAGAAGTGATTCCAACCAAATCTGAATTTGAAAAAGATGACTCGATGGTGCTAAAAGAATCTGTTCATGAAGCGATTAGAAGCGATACTTCTGAAAAAGATACACCAGAGGCTTCACATGAAGCTAACGAAAAAGTATCTGAGATGCACGTAGAGCAGCAAGAAAAACAGATAGAAGAAATTGAAAAAACAGAATCAAAGTTTGACAATGAGATTTCGGATGTATCGGAAGAACTTGCTAAAAAACTCATCGGGAGCGTTATTATTGAAGATGACGTGTCAAAACCTCTGCATGAAAGTATTAAAAACAAGCCTGAAATAGCTGAATCGCAAAAAGAAGAAGAAACAGAATCCGAGTTGATCGAAGGAAATTCGAAAGAATTTAAAGAATTTGTTCATGAAGATGTCAAAGGCGATACCTGCAAAAAAGACACACAAAAAGTTGACCACGAAACTGCTGAAATTAAGACTGGAACAAAAGAAGAAAATAATGAAGAGTTGCATGGAGGAAAGATAGGCGAGAAAACTCAATCTATCTTGGGCCATGAAGATGTAACCAGTGATATTACTGATAAACAAATACCCAAAGAAACTACTGAAATTCATCACGAGATACTGGAGAAAGAGTTGATTTCACAAAGAGTTACTGACAAAGCAAAAACAAAAACCGAGATTGTTTCGGAGCCTTCGGAAGTAATTAAAGAACTTGTTCATGAAGAAGTTGAAATTGATAGAATTGAAGATAAGAAGTATGTCATTGAAAAGTCGGGAGAGGAAAAACTACCAGCAGTACAAAAAGTGGAAATTGATGAAAAAACTTTGAAAAAATCTGAAGAATTGGCGAAGGCTGCTGAAGAAGAAGTAACCAAAGATGTGCCAGATATTAAAACAATTGAGAAAAATGTACAGAGTGACGTATATGTTCAAGAACGAAGTGAAGATATCGCTACTCCCAAAGATATTGCGGATGCAGTCATAAGTGGAGACTTGAAAGCAACTACAATCTCAGACAAAGAACTACAAGATCGTGCTCAAGCAGAAGATGAAGCTTTGGCAGATCAAGAAATAGCTGCTACTGATCTGAAACCACATTTACCATCAGACACAATTGAGAAAATCGAATTGGGGCGCAAATCTCCGAAAGAGCGTGAAGAAGATGTTATCAAAATAGTAGCTAGTGTAGCTGAAGTATTGAAGTCTGACGCTCCTCTCGAGGAATTCGAAGGTAAACTTCCAATCAGTACCTTCAGCCCTTACACAAGCCCCTACACAACCGAACTCCGGGAAACCCATATAACGACTGTGGATTCGCCCTTGATAGAGACCAAAGTGATCAAAACTGACATCCCCACTATTCCGGAAGAACCACATACAGCATCAGCTTCATTCATAGATGAGGAAATGAAGGCGATATCCATACAGGAATCGGAAAAAGCTATTGAAGATAAGAGAGTACACTTATTGAAGGAGTCTCAGGAGTTCATGCAGGCTACTTCCAAGATGCTCTCGGATATCAAAGCAACAACTGAGAAACAACTCACCACAGAAAAAACAGAGGATGAGGATACGAAAATTATTCAACCAGATATCGGAGAAGACGCGGAAGAAAAAATTGACGAAGATGACGTGACGACAGTTCATCGAATGTTAGTCACAGCTTCGAGTGAAGATGGAGGGGAAGAAACTGAAATCTGTCCAGTAGGGTCCATAGTATTCTCAAAGAGCTCAGAAAGCTCTGGTAGAAGCTCACCTGATCCGTCCCAAAAAACCCAGAAATCTTCTATAATGGATACGACTTCGGATTCTCTTAGTACCGTTAGGCAAATTCTGGATGATCAAGTACAAAAAGATGAAGGTGAGTGATTTTATTAGCTGTCGAGAGTTCCCTAATGATTCCTTTCATAGAAATTGCTGATCAAGAGGAATACTCTCTTGAACGAAAGAGTTCTATCTCTCAGGAAATTGATACTACCGAACCATTCAGAGCGCAAGGAGTCACTATAGTTGAGCAGGAAGCGGTGTCAGGTAAGAATCAATCGTCTGTCCATTCAGCTGAATAATGTTATGCCTTCTCAAGGACCTCAAGAAGTCGAGGAAACTATTACGTCTGATCCATCAAAAGTTGAATCAGCGGAAATCAAAGATCACAATCTACATGATGACAGTTCCAGTAGCCAGGAAACTAAAACGATTGATTCATCAGAAGAAAAAGTGTTGTTGGATAAGTCAAGAGATATTGTTATGAAACAGCAAGAACAACATATATCAGGTAGGAATGAACTTCAGAATAACAACAGCCTAAATGAATTGTTGATTCAGGGAACAATTTTGAATATATTTTTCCTCAAGGTGTCCAAAACGAGGGGTCTCCAACTCATGAAGACAGTATTTCTCCAGAAAATATAGCCAAAACGTTCAAAGAAATCGCAGAGAAACGGAAAGAAAGTTCCATTCATCAAGAGGAAGCTACTATTCCATACGATTCTGCTGTGATTGAATATTCAATTGGACAAGGATCTTCGATAGTTGAAGGTCGAATAGGAGAGCAAGATTCTGCATCAGAACAAACAATGCAAGAAAAGAAGAAATCGTCATCCGTTATAGTGAAAGACGATGAAGGACAAACGCCAGGTAAGAATTTTACATGCTCATTTCAACCTGATGACATGTTTTTTTGCTTTTTCAGAGCGTGATTCTCTAACTGCCCGAGAGATTGATACTCGCCAAGAAGAATGTCATGATGATGAAAAAACGTATGTCCTGAAGGATACCCTAACTTCTCAAGAATCTAGTCTTTTTCATCAAGGAACGAGTCCTGAGAAGACTGAGATTCCGTTCCAGGAAGAAATTAGGTCCTCTCATCCAGATGAGAGCTTTTCTTACCATGAAAAGAGTCCTCACAAAGAAGTGGAAGCCTCGCATCTAGAAATAAGTACTAATCGACAAAAGGATGAGCCCCACCAAGAGATTCGTTCTTTACAAGAAACCGAAAAAATTATTGCCACGAGGGACCTACAAGAAGAATCTCATTCAGGTAGTACTGATCCTTTAGAAGCTTCTGGATCAAGTGTCGAGGTTCTAGCAGTAAAGAGTGATTATGAAAAAGATCAAACAGAGTTGAAAGGTGCAATAGAGAAAGAAAAATCAGGATTGGAGTTAGACAAGAACCGCAATGATGGTAAAGATGAAATAGGTGTATCGATGATAGAAGGCAAGAAAGGATCTTCCGAGTTACCCTCACCCTCGAAGGAAGAGTTGTTAGAAAGTTCTAGTGAAGACTATAAATTGAAGAAAGATGTCGAGAATGAGTTTTACGATGAAAGTGATCCGCTATTGAAAAGAAGAATACCCCTAGAAACAGGTATTTTGAAAACTCATGAGAAAACTCAAGACCAACATTTGGAGGATATAAAGATGAATGATGAAGCAAGGGTTATGCAAGATCATAGTGAAATTGATGATGGGAAATTATCAGAAGAAAGAGTAGAATCTGTTCACAGAGCTTCTGGAGTACCAGAAGAACATTCCGGAAAAATTGAAACAAATATCGATGATTTGGATGGAGCAGAGAGAAAGATTGATATGAAAAATACACAACAGCAGATTACAAAAATAAAAGGAACTGAATCGCACGCTGAAGGAAGTAACGATGAGTTTGGCACAGAGCTCGAAGATGGATTGAAAGCGGTAACAAAGTCAATCACTGACACCTCCATAGAGGTCACTGATCAGAAGAAAAAAATCAGTGGAGCTGATGCATTCATGAGAGGATTATTAAATGGTGCTGATATTGATGACACGATAGTTGAGCTCAATAAAGATATAGAAAATGTTGTAAATACAGCTGATAAACATGTTGACACACAAACAAAATCTGATGCCAATATCAACGAAAAATTGAAAGAGAGTGAACAAGTACTCGATAGCATATCTAAGATAGCTGCTGATGAATTATCAATTACTGGAGCTGCAGCTGTAAAAACTTCAGCAAATGTAGAAGATGATACAGGAAAAGATATCAGAAAGGTAGTATCTACAACCGACCTTGAATTGGGTAGCGAAGTTTCAAAGGATGAGACCATCGAGGATCCACTGAAAGAAACCGCAGCAAAACTAGATCATCAGAAAACTTTGTTCGAAGATATTTCGGAAGCTGCTGGGTCTATCGCTGGTAAAATCACTGGTTTATTTGGAAAAACAGAAGATGGTATCGGAAAGAAACCAGAACAGACGGTTGGGACAATCTCGTCGGAACTTGGGGAAAGTACCATTGAAAGAGATGGAGCTGATTCGAAAGTGAACGAAGTTGCCAGAGAGCAACCTATTACAGAGGAACAAGCTGACAAATTGGACAAAATATCAACTGATCAAATCGAATATACGAAGGAAGATGAAATCAATACAGGAGAAAAAGATTGCGGAAAAGGAAAAGAAAGTGTTATACAAACAATTCCAGATTGTTCTAGAGGAGATGATATAGTTGATGATTCGATAAATGAAGTTGACCAAATTAAACAAGATGTGAAATCTGATGTAGTTGCTGATAAGGGTATTGAGAAAAAAGTTGCTTCTGCTAGTCAACCCGAACATGATATTGAAACTGACTTGAAAACGACAGAACCGAATGAGTTATCATCAGCTGAAAGTGGTGCTATTCCTAAAACGTCAATAAGGAATGGTTTCGATACGGAATTGATGGAAGCTTCAAGCGAAAATGTGACTGCTAGTCAAAAAAGTGACTCCACAGAAGAAATTGTCGAGTCGAAACAGATATCGGATGTGATTGAAATAAAAACACAAGAATCTTCGCATGATCCAGAAAATGAATTGAAATCACAGTTATCGTATACTGAAGATCAGAAATCAACAGAAAAATCTTCCATAGATGGAAGAATTGATACTGTTGAAATTAAATCGGATACTCCAAGAGTATCAAACGAAGATGATAAACTTCCATCACAAGTTGAGAAAATGGATGAGAAAGTATTGAAACAAGAAGAAATACTAGCAGAGTCTGCTCAAGATTTGGAGGCAACTTTTGAAACACTTACCGATATGGGCAAATCAATAGTATTCGAAAAGATATCCAGCGAGAATGAAACTATAGATGGTGATTTATCGTTGAAAAAAGACCTTGATGGTTCGACTGAAGACTTGAGAACAAAAAGCAAAGGTGATAGCAAAGAAAATTTGAGGGCTACCTCAGGAGTAATTGAAGAAATATCGAATGATAGTGCTCGAGATCTAACGAAAAAACATGATGGAATAGAAGAAGCAGAGGTAATACCTAAAGTGATATCAAACAATGTTGCGACCACCTCGGGTAAAGTTGAATTGAAAAACGAATCAAAATATACAGATTCTGACAGTTCCAAATTAATAGGCGGAAACATTCAACATGATGCACAGAAGAAGATAGACGAGCAATTGAAGGATAGTGCTGAAGATATAAATCACACATATAAAAAGGTAGCTCAACTATCGAAATCACTCTCATTTGAAAAATGTGAAAAAACAGATTTGACAGCAGATGAAGAAAAGGTATCAGAATCAGATCCGACCGAAGAGTATACTATCAAATCATTGGAGAAGGACTCAGATGGTGAAGATTCTGACATTCGGAGAGGAGTGTGTGATAAGGTTCGACATGAAGAACTGAAGGAGATGAAAGATCAACTGAACGATTATGCGGAAGATGTCGGTGAAACCTATGATAAATTATCTAAGCTTTCGAAATCGATATCTTTTGAGAAATGTGAAAAAGTAGATTCGAAGGAGATGGAAGACAATGAAAAGGCGGTAGAATCAAAGCCTATCAGTAAGGAGATTTCACGAAATGTTGAAACTAGCCCAAGTACTGCGAAATCTGTAGATGAAGTTTCTGAAAGTTCTGGAAAAGTGAGTAACAACATTGAACCTGAAGTACCGAAGGAAATGGAAGCGCAGTTAGAGAAAAGTGCTGAAGATATAGGCGATACATACGAAAATGTAGCTCAACTATCAAAAGCTCTTTCATTCGATAAATGCGAGAAAACACATGAAGGAGGAACGACCAGCAAGAACGACTCAGAGACTACTCTCAGTATTGTGAAAGATAAGGATTCCGATAGCTCTAAATCAGTAGAAGATAAGGTTGAACATAAGATGCTCAGGGATGTGCAGGAGCAGCTAGAAGATAGTGCTAAAGATATTGACGAAACATATGAAAATGTTGCTCAACTGTCCAGATCCCTTTCATTTGAGAAATGCGAAAAAGTAGATGAAAAAGAAAATGCAGACAAGAAGGAAATGTTGGAAGTAACCAAGGCTCCTGATACAGTCGAAGATGATAAGTCTGAATCGGTTATATTCCACACTAACCGTACAGAGAAAGAAAATGGGAAAATTTCTCAAGAAAAACACCAAGTCGACTCGCACGCATCTGAGTCAGTTACTGTAGACGAGATGATCAAATCTTATGAATCCGAAAAAGGTGAGAAAGAGACTATGGAGAAATCCGCCAAAAAAACTGACGAGATCGCCCATCCAGTCAAAAACGACAAGAAGATTGGACTACAAATAGCAGAATCTGAAATTAGGAAACTCTCAGTATCAGAAGTTGATGTATCTCTGACAGATAACGGAGGTGTAGTCCAAGAGAAAGTCGAAGTCACAACCAAAGATCCTATTGATGAACAACTCACAGAGACCCTTCTTCCTCACGAGAAACATATCCCAGGTGTTATCACGCCACCCACAGTTCCTGTTAGCCCCAATATCCTGGAAGAAGTCAGGTTCACCAACAGAACGGATGCACTGATAAAGGAAGTCGGCTTAAAAAGCTTGACCCCAGCAAGTGATGACCCAGAAATTGTCAGAGCTTCAGAACAATTATCTAGAATGGGTAAGTGACTAATAATTTCCCGAATCTTCGTGAAATTGACATTCCGGTTTTCAGAAATTCCTCCCCACCTAGTGGACAAAGACAGCGATGAAGACGACGATCAGCTGAGCATGACGTCACAGATGGCCCATTCCCGGGAGTCTTCACATTGTGAGGATGAATTCAGAAAACCTGAAATGGACCCTATGAGCGCGTCTTTTTACGGCGTCCTGCCTTCAGGAAAACAATGCGACCAAACGGCTCCAGGATCCTGCCACTTGTTCGAGCTGACTCAAGCCAAATATTCCAGCAGCTCGATACACGAACCCGAGCGAACCCGCCCGACCAAACACGAAGGCGACGTCATGAGCGCCAGCTTCATCGGTGAACAGCTGCCGAGCTGCGTATCCCAGACCGGTGACGTCATGACCGCTAGTTTCATAGGAGAGCTGCCCGGTTCTTCTTCTTCGTCTGAGCGAGGAAAAAAAGATCCTATCGGGTCGTGGGGGCAACCTTTGGGATTACCGACGCCCCCGACACATTTTAACGATGGTTCAAGGGATTCTGAAGACGGATCGAGAGGCGAGTTTGATTACTTCCGAGGTGGAGAGAGGGTTGATATGATGACCGCCAGTTTTTATGGGGAGCTGCCGTCCGAGACCAAGGATCCGATAGAGTCTTGGGGTGAGTATGTCAGCGCTGGTTTTGCTGGTCACCTTTCTGTGTCGGCAAATTCTAATGTGCGAGCATGTTTTCACGCTTGTAACCCCACAAACAAGGTGGCTTTTTCGGACGCAATCATGTTTCTTGGGGAAATATCGTGTGGAGACCTGCTCTACATAGCCCATTTTATTTTGGTGTAGCAATGTAGAGCATCGCTCATGCGTTTGAGGATATATTGTTCCAGGTAATTTCATTGCAAATTTGTATTCCAGATTGTAGAGTATGTCCAGAACGCACTGAAAAAATATAATATAAACTATGCAACACTAATTACGTCGCACCCCGAAATTCTGCCCCTGTTAAAATTTGAATAACCTTTTTCTGCTTTGAACAATTTGAATTCTGTTTACACTGTTCGCTAGCTCAGTCATTCAGCTATAATCTCATACTATTTCGATACATGAGATTTTTTCAATGAAATTGCTACAGGATGTTTTTAGAAATTGTGCAAAGTTTCGAAATTAAGAAAGACTGTATTTTTTTTTTCAACTTTCACAGCAGAGGCATAGTTAGCCACGGATAGTTCAAAAGATGTCTCTGGCTTTCATGAAGTTACACAGTGAAAAAAAATTGGGTGTAATTTCAATCAAATGGATATCAGAGCAAACTCCGACGAATACAACACCTGAATATCAAAGTTGTGTCATTTTTATTATACATATCATAATTGAGTGTTGAGTGGTGTTAATTCCGATCTTAGTAGTGAAAAATGACACGAATGTGGTGAATTGAAACGATTCTGAAACATAAAATCATAAGAAACACCAAATGATTGAAATTTAATATCCTCAATGGTGCTATCATTGACGTTAACGCATATAAAATTAACACTAAGTTACACCGTGTCATATCACGATGGAATCGAGGCGGTGTATTAATCATCTAATTTTGTGGCAATAATCATTCGTTAAGTATTGCATCCTGAAAACACTTGATTTGATATGAATTAATAAAAATATTGTGTGTAGGCATCTGAATGGTGTAAATTTCATGCGCTCATCTGTTCGATCTCAGAACCTTAGAACTGTTTCCAATTGGTGGCACTGACGTCCTTCCTACCGTACCTAATTTCAATATTGGGCTAGATATATTAGATGATTTTGATATAGATCAGTATCAATTGACCTAGTCCCTAGTCCCACTGATCAGGATAAATAAGCCGAGTTCTTTATCATCCGAATTACCTCTAGATTCTTCTGAGTCCAGTTTAGAATCTTATGAATCTTATATTTCAATAGGTAACCCAACTTAGTAAAAAAGCACTGATTCGCATGAACACACTCATGATATGGTGTTCCTTCATACCAGAAAAGTCTTCGCATGTACCTATTCAGTGTTTGAACGTATCGAAGAGAATTTCGTGGAAATGGGAAAGTTCACATAACACCTACAACAGTGGTAAATAATATGCCGGTGTCTACTGACACTAAAACAATCAGGACCTCAGGGGACACCAGCTGGTATGAGCTGTTGTAATTTTTTTTTTCACCGTTCACGTCATTTTTTCAGAAAACAGACACAATTGTCCCTTCTACTAGGTGTTCATTTAGAACGACACGTTTCAGAATTTAGGCATTGGGAGTCCGAAAATACACAATATGCAAAAAATATTCATTTCAAATATATTTTCTCACAGGCAAACCCCTAGGCCTGCCCAGTCCCGCCCCCCCAGCCGACAACAAGGGCACCCCGAAGAGAGAAAGAAAACTGCCAGCCAACGTGACAGCCAAGAACAAGCTAAACGATGAGGCGAAGAAGCGCTCAGAGTCGCCGTCCAAGTACAACCGAGCCGGCAACAAGAAGACGACGCCGACGGCGACGCCCGTCTACGTCGATCTGACGTACGTGCCGCATCACGGCAACACGCACTACGCGAGCGTCGACTTCTTCAAGAGGGTGAGGGCGAGGTACTACGTCTTCTCGGGCATCGAGCCCAGCAGGGAGGTGTACGACGCCTTGCTCGAGGCTAAGCAGACGTGGGAGGATAGGGATCTAGGTGAGCGAAGTCGTGGAGGAGCCATTTTTTTCTGAGGCTGTGATTTGGAATTACTCTTTCTCATATGTTTTTGGTGAAAACAAGGTGGTCATCGTGTTATTTTTATTCATTTACTCGTCACTATCCGGCTCGAAGGACCAATATTCAGCCAGCCCTATTTACCTTGATTGTATGAATAACTCTGAAGTTCGAGTGGTGTTTAGACTCTGTGTGGACGGTAACTTCTAGTTGTTATTTCAAATGATTTCATTCCAACTATTATGCAGATAACATGAAAAGTATCAAAATTGATTATGAATTAATATTTCTTGACGAATTCAATCTGACGTCTCAGCACACCGTGGATTCTGGTCTATAGATGCGATTAGTAACAGGATGATAAGATGTTAACTCAAACTCGATCCGAGTGTTTATCACTGAACTCTATACACGAACTGGAAGACCAATGGTATTTAATGTTTTTGACGCTAATTGATTTCGCACCGGTGTGCTGCACACCTCACTAGTTGATAAGATGTTGAATTATTTTTGAATAAACTGAGCGGATTTGTCCTATATGTGAGGTGGTAAGCTACAGATGTTTTTAGGGTAAGGTTTTACAGGCGGATGAATAACAACGGCATTGAATAATTTAATATAAACATGAAGTATTCATTTCAACAAATAACTATCGCGGTCTACTGATATACAGGTATGTTATCAAGATTTATAACTACTCCTGAAAGAACCATATCAATTCACATGAAAGAATACAAAATCGGGTTTATAATCATACAGGTTATCATCCTATCAAGATCAATACACAAAGCTATTTTATCAGTCACCTTTTGTAATCAGAAAATCGTACGAGAAATACTTTGATATTTTTAAATACAACCCTGGCTTCTATCCGACAAACGACATCCTCTGTTATGAACGGTATATTAACCTACCTTGTGCTTTTTAAATTACTCCTGGGTAAATGATCTGAAATATTTTCCTACGGGCATTTATATAGACTGGTTTGGACAACTTACATATTTTGTATCTGGTTCACTTTTCACTTCGTATGCAATACTTGAAATTCGCGACACTTGTAAACTGACTGGTTAAAACTGAAAAAACTTTCAACTGTACAAGTTACTTTTACAAACACTGTTGAGCTTCACTTTCAGCCAGAAGACTAACTACTTGCAAAATGGACAAAGTATGATTTTGTGTCGACAAAAAGAATCCGCTACTTAAAAGTCCTTTATATAGTTTCAAAACAAACCGTGGTGATCACGGTATTACCGAGCCATGTTTGTGACTGCCTTCGATTGACTATTGGTCATCATTTTTATATCAAAATCTAACCCTTTATTTCTCTCAAAGCGTCAACTCGACAAAAGAACACGTCATTGATATCAGTAATATGCTTTTAATGTCTTTTGATCGGCCCTTTTTTGGGTACATTTGTTCGTGAATTCTTGGCTTTATCATTCTAGTGATAAACGAAGTTGACCAGTAACTTATATTTTCGGCATCTGAGATCATCTGTTTATGACTTCATATAGGCCGCCTACAGTAATTCTTCTTTGGACGTGATTATCATATCTGTATTTGACATTCGATCATTGATTACTTTTTACAATTATGTACTATTGAGTTCGCGCTGTACGTAGTTAGTGTCGGCGTTAGATGTTTGTTGGGTGATGAACATTTTGAGAAATTCACCTCCTGGTATTTCATTCTCAACAGAACATAAGCAACAACAACAAAATCAAACGGAAACATAACACAAAATTAAATAGGAACTAAACACAAAAAACAACAAAGCCGATTAAGTGCACTTGTTAAGGTTATGACAGCTGTAATGACAACTATCATTGTGTACACAATTGCCAAGTGGAATTAAAACTGAAGGCTACCCTACATTGATGTTGTATCGTTTCGTGAACCATGCTCAGACAAAAACTTGACAAATAGTCATACGTCATTCAATAAAAAACGGTCAAATAAGTTTTATAAAATAATGTCAAGGCATACATTTTATAAACTCATATGCTCCGAATATTTTTGGTTATCTCGAACGTTGAAATTACTATGAAATGTTGTATTTATTAACTTTTCCACTATACCCTGTGTCCAAGAAAACGATGTTTATATCATGGGGATCTTGGAAACCATAAGATATATGAAGATGGTTAATTTAGAGAAAAGTTGCGCATTTTCATTTGCTTCGCAAGTAATGGTGGATTCATGCAGCAATTTTAAGTCATAAGTTTTAAGTCGTCAGTTTTTAGTTACAATTCGTCAGAAGTTGTATCACTGGTTTTCAATGTTTCCATTTATACACTCCGACATAAGTTTTAAGCTGCAAGCCATGAGAAACTCGAAACTGATTTTATTTGCGCATGCGTTCGAAGTTTTGAATTCTGTGATGGTTTTATAGGTTATTGTCTCTGATTGTGTTGTTTATTCAAACTTACATCAGAATAATTAGATTATAAAGAAATTGCAGTGACCACTGACACTGAACCATAGAAATTGACCAATGGGAGATATCACCTCTTTACTACAAAGACATGACAGTCCTAAATAATTCCTACATAAATGTTTTCTTCCTTTATGTCTTGAATCTTGATACTAACAATTCAAGACCTAAAACTTATGACTCAAAATTTCTGCAAGACTTTTCCTACGACCCCGTATGAAAACGTCAATAATCACACTGTTTTGTTATTCAGAAAGTAGCTCATATCACCATGGTATTGTTTATTTGAAAGAAAAAAAGCACTAGTGTTGATATGAAAAATATCACAACGGTCGCCTGAATTGATATTGTGAAGGTACTCACTGTCAATATAAGCGTTCTCAAATCAAATTCATGTGATTTGTTGAAATTTCTGTCTCGTTTTGAATTATACCGAGAACTCTTTATCTATTAATTTCAATGTGTCTGATTCTTAACCTCTGAATTCACTTTAAAACTGGAACCTATACTCTTTGCTGGAACTATTTCGATGTTGATGACAGAGGGTTAGATCATTCAAAAGAGTACGGCTACAATTTTTTGCGCGGCTTGATGCTTGCATCAGTTTGATATCACAGTATCACCAACGAGAAGATTCTTTGGTATCACAGATGTTTGCAAAGAGTCAAGAACGCACTAACTCGAGTAACTCGTACGCGCTTGCAACTTCTATGGTTCTGTATTCCTGGTTGCGTGATTACTGACGCTAGCAGGCGTATGGTGTCAAGTTTGTTTATGTATGCTGGTGTCAATATCAATAAAATTTGTCCAAACTAAACTAACTCAATCAATCAGTAATTCACATAATGAGGAATTGTCGGAGAAGTATTCAAATATCATCTTGAATATGGAAATAAACAGTACTTGATATTGAATCGAAGCCTCCTGAAATTCTAGAGACCACTCAAGTTTCATTTTTGACAAAACCTCCCGCGAAATGAAAGTATTTGGAGTCGTAGGAAAAATAGTGTACAAAACTCGTTGGAAAGTGCATTTCCTTCACTCGTTACGTTTCCGCACTCACCGCTACGCGGCTGGTGCTAAACGACTACTCGTGTGAAATATGTCACTTTCCACACTTGTTGTGTAATATACTATTTCAATCATCAATGCTTCCTGACAAAGTTGAAGATATGTGTATTGGATGTTAATGGGATGAAGATTAAACGTTCCATGACATGTTCAATAATTGGTTTCCCACAATTGGATTTCAACGTTGAAATCTTCAACTAGTAATGTTGATCAAAGTAAATTTTAGATAGTTCTGGAACAACGACGCTGTTGATGTATCAAGAAGAAACTATAATTGTTACGATTCTGAGTCGTTATGAAATATTTTCCAAATGCAACCCTATCTCCTATAGGTACTCTAGCTAAATATTATATGCCCTGAAAGTGAATAAAACTCACTGTTCCTTCATTTTTTTCATTTTCAGAAGTCACCATCATCCCGACGTATGATACGGACATTCTGGGTTACTGGGTAGCGGAGAACGAGGAAATGCTCACCAAACTCAAAATCGACCTTTCTCCCTCCGCATCTCGGTGCACCATCAACCTGCAAGACCACGAGACCTCCTGCAGCGCCTACCGACTGGAATTTTGAAGCAGCGAAGAGCAATTCCCGCTGCCCTGCAGCAATAAAACCTACACCGACATCATCACCTAGAGCTGACACACCGAATAACGCCAAAACAAATCTATATCTTCCTGCTGAAATACCTCCTGAGGCAGTCTTCAAAACTTACGAAACCTTGATTAGACGAGATAGTTTAGGTCAGGCAAAACAGAGATTGGTACAGGAATTTTTTTCATCAATTGCGACCAGCAGAAATTCATTTTTCTTGAAATGATCGAGAAAGTTTGGTTGGTACCAACTCATAACAGATTTTCAAATTGAAACTGAAAAGACACCGAAGTAGTGCTATATTGACCTCATTTGATTAATCGAATAAACAATATTTCAAGCATATAACATAATATAGTCAAACCAAGTTTTCTGTACAGTGAGGAACAGAAACAAAACTTCATTATTCAACATTTAAAAAAAATAGGTACAATAGTTGTAGGATTTCATTTGATCATACGACACTAATGGTTTTTACATGTTGTCTAAAAAGCGGAGTGCCTCAGTAATTTATTCAATAAATGGGACAACCTGAATGCATTTTGAAACTGGAATTACGAACCCTTAATTATTTTTATGACTATACTTTTCCACTTGTCAGAAGTGAGAATACCGTTACAAATGGAACACAAAGTATCTCACCACTCCTTTTCCAACTTTTTGAAAGCTATCTCTAATATTACTAACAACTACTACTGATGAGCACAAGTGCAAAAGTAGCTGGAAAACTAGTCAAAATAAGAATTTACAAGCGTTCATGATTCAAAAACTATCAACTTTTGTGATACGATACCATTCATGATTCAATCAAGAATCCAAAAATTCAATGATATACATGGCGTCCTATTTATGAAACAAAATTACTGAGTTGCTGAGCTTTTTTGATACACTCTAATACTTGAATTATCGATGAGATCGTCCGAAGGACGTTCATATGATATCCTTTGTACAATTTTTGGTTGTCCAAAGGTTATCCATTGGATATTCATCAGATGTACATCTGTTTTATGGGTAAGTGGCTGTAACCACTCGAACTTTATATAATCAAGTTTAATAGGGCTTGAACATTGGTCCTTCGAGCCGGATAGTAACGAATAAATGAATATAAATGCCATAATGACCCTTTCTTTTTACCGTATATACAGGAATACGGTACCTAGTATGTATACGGTTCACCATTACAAAATGAGAAACATTCTAACAAAAAATAATATAGAATAAAAATTCAAGTCGTGTAAAATGTCCTGCATGATTGATGTACGAAGCAAGTTCAAGGGTTAGTGCGACTAATACGATGATGAAGAGAATGAAGCGAAATGAAAAAGGCAATCAACGGTGATAATATGATGGAAACAATTGCAGACGACTATTACTCGCGCTATAAAGATATTCCAGCAGAGTTGCTATTTTTCTAGTGCATTGTGCGTTGCCAATATTTTCATTTAGACTAATTTTCATCAACTGTTCTATCAGGAATGTGTAATATAACATACGGATCACTGAATAAAAATCCTCATATTATTTCAGGAATTTTGATCCCCAATGATGAAAATCTCATTTAAAAAAACAAAATTCAAAAACCCAATCGGTGTCTTTTTGGGAAAATCCCAATAACGGGAACTCAAAACAATACCATTCTCGGTAATTGTAACCTACTGAAACTAATTCCTGTGCGTCGCAAATCCCATACGATTGGCCTAGCCATCAGAAAAAGTACTATTTTAGCGATAGATTGTTCCGTTTCCCATTCAAAATTGTTCTTCTACGTCTCGCAGAAGAGTGATGTTGATGCCCGTTTGAAATTTTATCCAGAACTCAACACTCACGATGTGATGGGACACGTCGTATTCAATGTGTGAGAATGATAGGATAGTTCGAAGAAATAATTATCTAGCTGAGCATTGATGATACCGAACTGAAATAGACAATCTGTTGAAGACCTCACAAATGCAGCAACAAAGTTACATACAAATATCCCGCATTTTATTCATCCAATAGATTGATGCTGAAAGGCTACATAATTATTTTTCGTGTGCTTTATGTGTGTTAAGGATCCCTTTATATGTATATCGTATGTGATATAAGGTAGTTTTTCTTTATAGTAGGGGAAGTACCGTTGCTTTTCATGAGGAATTTGATACCGATTTGATGATGATGATAACACAACTGACGAACATTCATTTATAAGAGGTTAACTATCATTGTTATGCATCGGTATCTCCCCCACTATTAGCATTTCTGACCATTTTTAGGAAGAAGACGTACTTAGAGAGTTTCTTTAATTACGTGACTATTCTCATGATTTTTTTAATTATTGTACGCTTGATCCCTTTGAATTCCAATGGTCGATTATAAAGCAAAGCATTTTATATTGTAAATTCATTGTATTTATCTTGTACTAATTTATCGAACTTAAATTATTTCGCTATTATGTTTTATAGTTATTTCAATTTAGGCCTATATGAAAATAATGTTTGAATGAATCGTGATTGATTTTGAAAAATAGAATTGAGACTGGTTTCTTGAGTTCACTTTATAAACATGGCATAACTGTAAGAAACGAAAAGATAAAACTTTTCATCATGATGCATTTTGTCAATGAAACCTGAAAATGTTTCGAATTTGATTATAGAGGATGTTTCAACTTGAAAATACTTTCAGTATCAGTTTCGTGTCACCATCTGCTGACTATTGACACATTTTTCATAACGGTGAACCCATTCATTCCTTTGCATTTACGAATTGAAAAATTACTAATGCACCGTTTTCGTTAATTCAGTATACTGAAGCAGAATACAAAAAAAAACAAAAAACATCCGATTTATTATAATGTTTCAAATTGTTAGACTTCTATTTCTAGACAGTAATGCTGAAATCTTATCAATATCTGAGAACGAGGTTTGTGGTTATTTCACATATAATTCGATAAGTGTACAAATATGTTTTTTCTCCACGAATAATCAGCCAGTTCATTTCCGCATAATGTTTATAATCTGAACTCGAAAATCCATCGATATACTCATTCGAATACTGAGCTTGATACTGAGTACGCAAAATATTGTTAACTATATATGTAAGATTGGTGCTATAAAAGTAATGCCTTTGTCGGGTTTTTGGAGGATATTCACCCAATTCTTATAATGTGCTCCAACTGGACAGCAGAATCGAGTAAACCGTTCGTTTTGGAAGAAAATATGTTTACACGAATTCAAATATTCGGTAGATTCGAAGAGGAACTGGTGAACTTGGCAATCTCGCCTGATAATATAGTCAGGAAGTCGAAATTAGTTACGCGATATCATCACCCATTTCCGTCCAATCCAAAAGTTTAATTTTTGAAAATTCATAGGTTAGTATTGGCACATTATGGTTTCTTAACCCACAAATCATAAGCGATCATGTTGAATAAATCAATCCTTAATTATTTGACCCACTTTTTCGAAAAACGAAGTTTGAATTCGTGTTGAATATATATTATGGAAAAAGTAACCTTTATATTTGCGTTGAATAAATTGAAACGTCTAGTATATATTTATGTGCAATTTCACTTGAATTATTCAAACGTAAGTAAATAGCTTCTAGTCAAGAAAATTCTGATATCTTTAGCTTAAAATGTTGAAAATTTACGTATATTCAAGATGCAATTTAATGTATGGGATATGTATGAGAAAATATAAAAATTAAAAAGTAGAATTTGCCATTTCATTTATGGTACAGAAATTGAGTGTCTCTATAAATGATAGAAACATATGTGATGCGATGTTGGCTTGAAATTATATGTTGGAATCGGAGAAAGTGATCTAGTGAAACGATGGTACAAACAGATCAAACTGTTCATCGAAGTTACTCGTCCTGATGTTATCAAAAAATATAATATACATCAATGGGAGAGTTGATATGATGCCCTCATATTATACTTGAAAGTGTTTGAAAGTGTTTTCAACCGCCAACTTAGTTGCAAAGCAACCCTCATAAGTCTAGGACTTGAATGAGTAAGGAAGACGGGGACTTTAGCTTTTTAAATGTCATCCGAAGCACTACTCGGCTGATTATATCGTTGATGAGAGTCCGAAGGATTGAAATCTATCTCCTCCCGCTAAACGATGCTATACAGAAATAAATAAAATTTCTAATAGCCCTGGGATTACCCGAAACCTCTAGACTATAAGCCATCAGCGATACACGCACTCGACCACCAGCCAAGTTTACATGTAATGCTGTCATTACTAACGTCATTAAGGTTGGGAAGTGTCACATTACACACCTCTACCTCCCCGACCTCACTTCCCGCCCTCACTTCCCGCCCTCACTTCCCGCCCTCATTTCCCGCCCCCATTTCATCTATTCTGAATAAATATTTTACCAAGCCCTGAACAGCTGCGTGAGCAGCCTGAAGTAGGTACTTCTGTTGGGGTACAATCCATAAATTCTTCGTCGGAAGACATGTTTTTCAATTTATAATTCGCGAATTTAATATCCGACTTTATCTGACATTTATTGACTTTATCTGACATTTATTTATATTGGTGACAATTGTATACCCCGTAGTCACGGTAACAATATATCTACTTGATTATTCTGAGGAAACCGCGTTCTTGATGGTCATTTGTCGTTTAATGTAATATTGTAGGTATGTTCAGAATGAAACAGAAATTTATTAACTTTTATTGAAATATGATGGTTGTGAATAAAATAGTATACAAACCTCGGTAGAAAGTTTAATTCCTGTATCGAGACCATAGCTTTATTATTTTATTACTAATCTCACCACAGAAATGAATCTCTTCCCAACTCGGTAGTCGAAAATGTTAGGTGTGAAATGTTCACCTTATTAATGACCGCAAATATTTCCGGATAATTCAGGTTGTGGTTATAGCAACATCTTGTAGGCATGAAACAAAAGTGAATAATTTTCAGAGAAAATGCATTTGAAGGCATCGGTTCAACGAACGATAATCATTCATTTCTCATCACCACCACCATAGCCCCTCATCACTAATCACAGCGACTCTCCTGCAGCGCTCCGTAGCAGGAGAGCATGCGACCGAATCGGCGCCCAACGAGCGAGACCAAACAAACAGCCGGCTCGAAGAGCGAAAAACGCGCTGCGCCCCCCACCCCTTCCTGCTCTCCTGCTGCGTCGCAGCCCGCAGAGGCGGTGCCGGAGTAGCGGGGCGTCGCCTGCGAACACCTCCCTGCGGCACGCCGGCGGCGTGAAGGAACGCCCGGAAGACCCGGCCAGGGTCGGACTCGCCGCTGGTGAGGGGGTTTCCGGTGTTCCGGGATTTTCATTTTTTTATAAAGTTTGTATGCGAAATCATCGCTTGGGTATATTTTGCTTGACGTTTTCATCTATCGTTCAATATTATTTTTCAAAAATTGATCTTGTGTAATTTTTCTGTTGATTTTATTTATGTTAACAGAAAGACGGTTGAGGATCTGAGAGGCAATTTTTTTATTTTGGTTCTATAATGTAGTCATTATAAAACGTAACTGCGTATCGAAATAGCCATTGTTTCGATCACAGATTATAAAACCTCACAGATGATACACTCCACCCATTTTGTTTCATGTGCCGAAATGCGTTGTCATTAACCTCGGACCTTTAAATTTTGCGCTTCGCAGTTGCCGAATAGTCGTTGTCACCGCTGGAACTACTGATGTGCAATGTTGTGATTTTAGTAATGCATAATCAACACCAATATAAAAGATCTGTGATGAAAGATGATTTATTATGAACGAGTTGTCATCAGAATTTGGTGTCTATTAGGAATAAGATGGATTCTGAATGAATTCTACGATGAAATTCGAATTCTTTGAATGTAGCCCAATTATTGTCACCAGGAAAAATAAAACACGGCTTAATTATTTAATAAATAATCAAACCCTAAATTCCTCAACTTGAACTATGATATAGCAGTATAGGTATAGCAAAAATGGTGCCATTCTCATCAAATGGAAAAGTTTGATTGAAGTCAATAGTATTATTCAATATAAGTACTAATAGTTTTTCATCCTTTGGGAAACAATGTAATTTGACGTTCTCCGATTCATTTGAAGATTATTTGCAATCTTTATATTGCCAATGAACATTTCATTGTACCTGATTCACACTTCATATAATGAAGGTACCTATATACATATGATCACTGATTGTTTGATCTGATGTGATATGATAATCCTCGAAAACTAAATTATTTTTTCTTTTGAATTATAGTTTATGGAAAATATGTTATACATTGTAAGAACATACACCCATCCGAAATACTCGATCGTGAATCTTGTAAAACGAAAACATTTCTAACATAACCAACAAAATATTGACAAGGATGTGACAAAACTCGGTCAATATTTTAGCGCCTGGGCATATCTATGACTGGATCTTTAACTTTATTCGCTCTGTCTGACTGTCTCATCTGCAAGGTTTTTCAATCTATGTGGTTTCGATATACGCATTCGGAGGATGGTCCAATCAAAATGTCAAAGGAAAGTCAGAAAAGTTAGGCCCAGGCAAAAATCAAAATCGCTCAATAGTAAACTGTGGATTTACGCTTGTGAGTCAGATTTTAAATATTCCTATGTCATCATCGTAACCAATTCGAGATGTTATTAATCGATATTAGATTCATTTTCTACAAAAAAACCTTTCCAAATTAATCCAAAATAGAAAAAATTGTACATGACACACGTTTTATAAGACACGTTGTCGCACTTGTTCCCTTGGAGCACAAAATAGCGTCTTATAAAACTGGTCATCTCAAAAAAAAAATTGTAAATGGAACACACTATATATTTTGTTACTATTGGACATGATATTTTCCTGATTTCAAATATACTGGTCGTTTTTTTATGTCCTATAATAGATTCCACTATTGGCATCTCTAAAACGGTGAATGATACGAAGTTGGTTAAATCAGAAAAAAGTTTGCTAAATTTTAGTGATCAATGAAACGATGATTCAAAATCGGAAATATCACGAACCGTTTTCGTAATATACGGGGAAAACCGAAATCGTTCATATTATTTTCTTTACGCTGACGCCTTTATTTTTAGGAATAGAACAATTTCTGAAAATTTCTTAGTTGAATAAAGTTAGTCAAGAATACTTTCTTCTCTGTTTTAAATTTTCTATGATTTTTTGAGCTTCAATTTTCAATACGACGTTTCGTTCTTCTAGGACCACCCTCATTTTCATAGTATAATGTTTCTTAGCAAGGGTAGAGGAAAAACATAGTTTTTTTTATCTGGTTTGAAATTTTTCGATATCTTGTCAATTTGACTCATATTTCGGCACCACATACAACTTTTTTTAAATTCCCGCCAAATATGAGCAGTGGTCACGTGATATAAGTCCCAACGAAATTTTTAGTTGTCAGACATGCAGAAACGAACCACCATTATAGTTTTTCAGAAATGTTAACCAACATTTATTCCATATGTATATAGACAACTTTATAGCGGACGCTGCATATATGTTGAAAGGTACAACACAATCAGATTTGTCTTTCAAATTTGGGAATATTGTATTTACTTGTAAAGGTTTTTGTATGCCATATTTAGCGATATATCTTCGAATTTATAATTTGATATACAGGGTGTCCCCTCTCAATTGGAAAAAACTTCTGGGGCATATTGAGGAACCATAGACAAGCAGTTTGAGATAAGAGACTGATGTCCGGAAGTGCATGGTTTTCAAAATACAGGGTGTCAAAGTTTTTTTCAAAAAACTTTTTTTTATTAATATTTCAAAGACACGTTAACCGATTTTCTTGAAATTTGCTAGTGATGTAAGCTTTAATAAGACGCTCAGTTAGCACTAATTAAATCTTAATTATGACTTTCAGTGGCGCCCCGGGGGACAGTGTCACGAATAAAAATGACAAAAAATGTACGCTGCTGACTTTTTTTAAAAAATTTATATATTTTTTAGAAAGCTCAGTTAAAAATACAACTTTTTTGTCACTTGATATTTTTTCGTATCTCTCTCAGCGGTTCCCAAATCGTGAATTGCCAAACCATAAGATTTTTATCAAAATTCATCAAAATCTACGGGAGACCGGCTCATTCGTGGTAAGTATTGCAGAAATGGCAACTTTCTGTGTTTTTTTTCTTGCGCGTTTCTGTTTTACAGCCAATCTAAGAGGCTTTGTTATCTTTGCAGCCTATTCGAGAATTTGCAAGGCAGTTTCCGATCAGAGATGCCGTTGAGGATGAAGTCATGGCACGCATTCAGAATGAGCCCAACACTAGCACTCGTCTGATTGCGTTGCAACTTGATTGCAGCAAAAATACTGTCCATCGAGTAATACAAATCCACGATCTCTATCCATTTAAACTGCAAAAGGTGCAGCATCTACTGCCTGACGACGCTCCTCGGCGGCTCGAGTTCTGCGAGTGGTTGCTCCGTCAAGCGGATGAAAACGCTGATTTTTTAAGTATAATCTTCACGAGCGATGAAAAAGGATTATCGCGCGAGGGAACATTCAATCCTCGTAATAACCACGAGTGGAGCGAACAAAATCCCCATGCTACGCACATCAGAGGATATCAGCAGAAGTTTGGTGTTAATGTTTGGGCAGGTATTCTTGGCGACCATTTGATTGGGCCGTACGTTCTACCTGATCACCTCAACGGGAATAACTATCTAGTTTTTTGCGAGATATTCTGCCCGAGCTGCTGGAAGATGTACCCCTCCAGTTGCGTAGAGAGGCCTGGTTCCAACACGATGGTTGTCCAGCGCATTTTGCGCGCACCGTGAGAGGTTACCTCGACCAAACCTACAACAACAGGTGGATTGGTAGAGGTGGTCCCGTCCCTTGGCCAGCAAGGTCGCCGGACTTGGCCCCCCTGGACTTTTTTCTTTGAGGCGAAATGGAACGGTTGATCTATGCAACTCCTGTGCCGACCATGGAGGACCTAGTTGCTAGAGTTGTGGTGGCAGCGGAATTTATCGCGAACAATCCAGGCGTGTTTGCTCGGGTGCGCGAATCCTGGCTCGACAGGTGCAGAAAATGCATCGAAATGCATGGTGGACACTTTGAGCATTTGCTCCACTAATTAATAATAAATTATTTGTAAAAAAGCCTCCTTGTTTTTCTTTCTAATAATAATGAACCTTTCAATAAAGTTTTTAATAAAAAATTTTTCTCGAAAACGGAGAGAGATACGAAAAAATATCAAGTGACAAAAAAGTTGTATTTTTAACTGAGCTTTCTAAAAAATATATAAATTTTTTAAAAAAAGTCAGCAGCGTACATTTTTTGTCATTTTTATTCGTGACACTGTCCCCCGGGGCGCCACTGAAAGTTATAATTAAGATTTAATTAGTGCTAACTGAGCGTCTTATTAAAGCTTACATCACTAGCAAATTTCAAGAAAATCGGTTAACGTGTCTTTGAAATATTAATAAAAAAAAGTTTTTTGAAAAAAACTTTGACACCCTGTATTTTGAAAACCATGCACTTCCGGACATCAGTCTCTTATCTCAAACTGCTTGTCTATGGTTCCTCAATATGCCCCAGAAGTTTTTTCCAATTGAGAGGGGACACCCTGTAGATATACTTAAATATGAAGTAAAGAGAAATAATATTTTCGAGTAGAATTTTGAATAACAGGATTGGAAGGATCATTGTCTAAGAAAGATCTACTGAACAATAGTTCGTATATCAGAAAAATTTCAACAAACTTTTCATCAATAGTGGTTAGGTAGGTACCCCCAATAATTAATATATAAACTATTGTAGATTCCTAAAATCTATATAGTATGTTATGTTATAACAAAGTTGGGGTGTTTCAAAACATTATTTCCGGTGTAAGCGGGAAGTACAAAATACTGAATATATTCTAAAAACGATAACTTTTCAACTTTGCAGTATGCAAATTCTCAAAATAGTAGTTTTCCATACACATATCGAATCAGCTCATGATGAAAGTCCCTGCATATGTTTGTTAATCACAAGCTCATTATCAATTTTATGCAACCTGACATTTACCTCCTCAAATATTCAGATAATGATGCTTATCAGCAGAACCAACGATAAATATTTCAGATTCCGTAGCGTTTCCACTTTGTGAAAGGTGATTTAATTTATTGTTTTTCATCTGTATGTATTAGGTTTGCATTGATTATTATAAATACCTAATGGATATCGAAATAGTTATCGAAACTTAGTATAATGAATCGTGTAATACCATACTCTGTGATAACGAGCATGACGATTATCGACACATAGTTTGGGCGTCTATAATAATAATATTCAGTTACAAATAAATATGTATTATTATTCATTTTAATAGTCAGTGGAGGAGACGTATTGAGGTAATTCAGAATTATTATTGTCATCAAGAAGTTGAACGTTTTCATGTTGTTATAACATAATATATACAGGTTGATTCATTGGAAAAAACGTATACCGTAAGGGTAGATGGAGGACAGCAGGTTCTTCCGAATAACCTATATTTTATGGGTCTTTCGTTCTTTGCAATTGATCATACATTTTTGTAAATTTTGGTACGTATGTTCTTTGTCCACAGTGGTGTCGATCAGTATAATGAAGAAAAGTCTTATTCCAGGTCCGGCCTTGAAAAAATTAATAAGTAGGTTTCGAGTCGAAACATATCAATATTTTGAAATCTCGTTCAAAAATTCGAAAAGAGCAGAAAAAAGTTAGTAGGGCTATATGTTTTTGGTGTTTTCGCATACAATTTCCCCACTTAATATCTTGGGTTAAATCTAGATGTTTCGATAAAATGTGCGGCACAAGATTTGAAAAAAATGAATTTCCTTTCCCAAATGGTACTTTTCCAGCTTCAATCGATGAATTCATCAACTATTTCCAATTATCTTGATTTCTTGATTCCATTCTTATTGAAAAACAAGAGAACATGAAACAAATTATTATTAAATGCCATACCTAATGCCACACCAAACTTACATGATTTAAATGAAACACCCTATACTTATTCAATGCATTGTTAGATTCTCCCTGGGAAGCTGATTTACTCGATCTATCCCACTTTGGTTCTAGCTTGAATGATTACAAAAATAATATAGTACATGAAAAATATAGATTTTTCAAACCATTAGGAATGATTTGTATATCCTAATATCCACTATTGCTCAATATATCTTACATGTCTCATCTTTGGATCAGCTATCTAATGACATTTAATTAAATCACGTACAGGGTGGTTCAGGGTTAAGGGAATTCATAATTCTCAACCACCCTGTATTTTTTCCAATTACATATCAGTTGATTTGATAGTGAGCCGTTTCAACAAGGGCGTTACATACCTTTAGCAATATTTTCTTATTCAAAGTGTTCATCAGCTCATAAAATCAAAGTATTTGATAGATTTCGTAATTGACAAGTGCAGTGTAATAGTTATTTGTATGCTTAGGCCGCGAAATACTTTTTGAACGTACCGAAAGAACAGTTATCGCCGAGGCCGCTTGCGGCCTTCTCCTGAACTCAAAAGCGTTGTAAATTCGGCGCTTTCCGTTTTAATACCTGAAAAATCTAAACGGCAGTACGGAAAATGTTACGGCGAGTTTAAAGATTGGTACGGCGAGTTTAAAGATTGGTGTGACAAAATAATCATTGTCTTTGTATTATTTCAAATTTGGAAGTTATAGTCAAATTTGGAAGTGACGTTTGGTTTCGCGGCCGTTGATATGGGTAACAGCCGCGAATTTCGTGGACTGTGCTGAGAACGCGAAATACTGACTTCGCGTGCGATTGCACGAAAATATTTTTTTTTCTTTATTTCAGAACCATAAGTCCAATACGCCAATGGAAAGAAAGGGGTTTGAGCAGACATTTGTGAATAATGAAGAACATTTGTGGCAAAGTATCGAATAAGCAAGAAATAAGCTTCGAGACATAGAGCCCATAGAGGGTATATCTTCTCAATTTCAAATGCCATTGTTTTATTTTACTTTTTTTTTTGGTTTGGAGTTATAAAGACAAAAAAGATATACCTTCTGTTTATGGATGCAGGCGATTCACGAATACCGTCATCCAGGGTCGGATTATCCTTAAGGCGGATTAGACAACTGCCTAGGGGCCCCGCTCCGACTAGGGGCCCACGGGGGCATAATTGATGTTGAACTCACCAAGAAAAAAACGTTTCATTCGGTTTCATTCGTGACATTCCCGATTAATAACATCCGGTAATATCACCATAGAAAAAATGATGGATGCGGGGACAGATAACATCGTTTGGGGTGATTTTTTGATAATATGGTACAATCAACTTTTCCGAATGTGCTAATAGCATTGCAAATATATAGAAGTCTGATAATATTAAACGCCGCAGGTGAACGAAATTTTTCAAAATACAATTAATAAAAAACTGTCTTCGTTCAACAATATCACAGAACCGTTTAAATTCATTGTCGATAATGGCTATTGAAAATGGTCAACTTCCAAGATGATTTTAACGATTTTGTATCTTAAAATTTACAAGAATTGCTATTTAAATTATATCGTATTTACTTCACGAAAATATTTTCTTTGCAGGTTGAGAAAATATTTTTGTGAAAAAAATCATTTCATTCAATGAAAGCAAAAAGCAGGAGTCGATTTGTTCGACTCTACTTTTGTAATAGATGAAATATATTTTGAAGATTAAGAAAAACGGTGAAGAAAAGGGGCCCCGAGAATTGCATTGCCTAGGGGTCCCGATACGGTTAATCCGGCCCTGCCGTCATCAGAAATTACCACTTTATTTCTTACTTTCACTGCACTGAGAAAAAAATATTCTGTCAAAAAACCTGTAAATATACAGTGTAATACATAAAGTTCGCAACATATGGAAGTTTTTTTTATCAATAGGTATTAAGGAAATTTGACTTCGCAGTTAGTTGGTGCTTGAAAATAGAGTTAAATACAGCATCTTTCCTTTCAAATTTCAAATTCGACAGATTTAGAGTGGCAAATGAAAAAAGTAAATATGCTGTATTTAACTCATTTTTCAAGCACGAACTAACTGCGAAGTCAAATTTCCTTTATATCTATTAATAAAAAAACTTCCATATGTAGCGAACTTTATGTGTGACACTGTATGTAGTTGTAACCTATTTGAAGATCGCTTGAGATTGCTTTAGAGTAAAGACGATCAAGTAATTTCTGCGAGAATTTCTGTAAACTCAAACAATATTTTTGGATGAAATTCCATGTTCCCCCATTGGGTACCGACCTAGATACGCCTCTGGTAACTCTATATCATGCAAAACACGTGTCTGTTAATTTGTTGTAGTCTGAAATCTAGGGGAAAAAATTGCTCCCTTTGAATCCACCCCCCAAATGACGCCCATGAATGTGATAGATAAAAATGTTGTGAAGAAAAAAATCAATAATCATCAGAGATAACGCACGTCAATCAACTAATTGCCAAAGGAGGAAATTCCAACAAAATTTATTTTTACAACACGAAACACGATGATAAACCGTGGTACGTTCTAGATAAATCCTATGATGAGTCCCCCTACCTCGAGGACAGTTCTCGATGACTCGAACAACGTTGCCAAATGTCAATATACGTACGTGTATCCCCGATTTGTTTCACAGTCACCACAAAATCATATAGACAAGCATATTGATAGTATCCTTGATTGTATATATTCAAGGCTAGTATTGATATCAACATCAAACATTGTTTGAATAGAAAGTGAAACTTACAAGAGAGAAGGAATCGCAACTCTCTATCTTCATCAAAGAAAACAACTGCACAGAAAAAACGGATCTCTTAAATCAAATATATATTATATTCTTGAATTGTATAATCTTCCGATAAGAATAATAATCTCAGATTGACCAGAAAGTTTGTTTTTTCAACTAATCACATTGTTTGCCTGTTTACATGCATTTTCTTGAAATGAATTTGGTTGAACTGAATCATCCGCACTCTTCACCTTAGAAAAAATTGTGAGTAATGTCAGTCAAGATTATTTCTCTCAGCTCAAGAATATCGTTTCTTATGAAAATGTGTTTTGATGACGGGAGCATGTACCACGTGACCAGCTCGACCAATAAGCATAATTGAGAATTAGCGCCGGAGGTGAAGATGCGCAGTTCGTGCACTGTCCGCAGAACCAGCTAGACAACGCCAACAATAACGCCGTTGGCCGCCATCCAGACTATCAAGAGATACATTGTGACAGGTTACTGTGAAATTCTCTTTGATAGTACTCGTGTTCCTATAGTGCAAGTGCAAGCTCGCGAATTCTTTATAACTCGAGTACTCAACATGGACGTAAAAGGTTTTCTGGAATCAAAAACAATCTAGAACATATGTGGACATGGCGTCGTATCACTGGCACTGTTGGGTGTTAAGAATGGCTTTGTTTTGTGTTGTCAGGTCATGTTAATGTAGTTGAAGTGATAATTTATTGCTGTATCAATACTGCAGCCCCAGTTTGCGAACAAATTACAGTATTTTTCATTTTCAATTATCGGCATGCAGAGTTGCAAGTGTTGCAACCCTTCAATGGTCAATAAGAATGGATCAAAAGTGATTCCTCTTGAATCAAGAGGATCATTGTTCAAATGTGCTGAGAAATCAGCTTCATCCACAACAACATTGAAATAGTCTTGCCTCAAACAAACCACATTTTTCAAAAAGAAAGTGTACATTTGACACAAAACTTGCAGATTCTAAGTAGTCAAGAATATTTTGTCGAAAAATCAAACTAATATTTGGTTGGACCTATTCAAGATTACCATTCTCTTGAGTTAATGCGGTTACAACTCGATTTAAGAGACCTTTTTTTTCTGTGTGATAATCGTGCAATCGCGAAATGTGCAATTTTGATATACACTCTCAGGAACTTCATCTATTTCTAAAACCATGTATAAAATATTCAATTGTTTCACATACTAACTGAATTGCGCGTAAAAAACTTTCATTTCCTCTTTTAACCTGATCTGAATCTTGATAACCCTCGAAGCCATTATTGATTGGTATTCACAAATGATATCATAATCATAACAATATCATAACCTTAATCTGAAATTCCATTCCAGAAATCATCTACGAACTACTGAAACCTTTCGAACATTGGTTTTCATTCAAATTTAAGGATGCCATTTTATTTTTTCAAGCGAAAACAAAAAAAATAATTAGACGTTTTTAACTAGGAAGGTCTTGAGGCCTTTTATTACAAGGAACCCGAAAATAAACTATCAATGTCCAGGTATATTATGTTCAACCCAATATATCCAACAGCCAACTCACCTCAAAGTTTCCTCAATTTTCTTATTCCCATTCATGTCATCCGCTTAGTCGCCCAGTTACGCCTAACATATAAAAATTCGTTGAGACTAGCGTTCAAAGGTATAAATTACATGACTGAATTCGGTGAAATTTGCTCTATCTGCAATAGATACGAATGTCAAACATTGGAGCACATTTTATTTGAGTGACCCATTCTTGCAGCTGTCAGGCCCAAGAGGCATTCGTTTCTACCGAATTATGAAACCTTCGTAAACTCCTTGCATAACCTAAGCCATGCTAACGCCAAAGTCCTATCTGATATTATAGGATTGATATAACAAGACAAGACATCTCGCGAGCTATTCACACGATGAGGACATCTTCTTTAATTTTTGTTTTTGTTTTCTGGAGAGAAAAACTTGTAACGATTTCGATTCCTTGTGAAAAGATAAGAACTTTTGGTTGTCGCTTTGAAAAATCTATAAGAATATCAGGTAATTCAGCATAAATAGAGACCCTCAATCATTGATGAATTCAGAAATATGACGCTTTCGTCCTTATATGTATATACCGGGTTTCCACAGCAGGTGGCTCAACCCTATAACTTTTTTGTTTCAGATGTAGGCTTTCTATTTTAGATCTTAATATTCATAATGTACCACCTCATCAAATCGTTGAGTATGAATAAGTTCAAACGAACAATCAAAATCAAATCGTATTTGATGAATAATAGTTTGTATATTATTCTATAGTATTGGTGAATACATTGAAAATATTCTTCCGCCTGTGAGAGCATACTCAACACTTACTTATGGTGGATTTATGCAGCAATTTTAATTCATAAGTCGTAAGTTTTTAGTAATAAGATTTAAGACATAAAGAAAAAAGGACCATTTATGCAGGAATTATTAAGGACTGTCATGTCTTAAGGGTAACTTCTCCCCTTGGTCAATTTCTGTGGTTGTGTCAGTGGTCACTTTACAATATCAGTCATCAATATCCATTTTTTCGTTTTATAATCTAATGATTCTGATATAAGTGTGAATAAACAACACAATCACAGACAATAACCTATAAAAAACTGTCACAGAATTGGAAACTTCGAACGCATGCGCAGGAATGATCAGTTTTAAGTTTTAAGCCATAAGAGATGAAAGTTGGCCAACATTCTTACGACTTAAAACTTATGACTTGCAACTTAAAACTTATGTCAAGTGTATGAATCGAAACATTGAAAACCAATTATTGAACTTCTTACGACTTATCTTACCTCAAATAGAAGAGGGAGATCTACCTAACTTGAAGCCATCCGATATCCTGAACTTTCTGAAAGCCATAGGACTGGAGGGACTGCTTTAGTCGTTGAGACATCCTGAACGGCTAAGCAGCAGAAGGGGGCACAATAGATCTATATAGGTCGCAGTGTACAAGACCCCTATACCATACATACAAGGTGGATATAGGATGGTGAAACAGCTTCCTATTAACAAGCACTAGAATAAACTGTAGACCTTTGCCTACTTGATTTCATACCGTAGTAATATTTCCTGAAATTAGCAGAGATGGCGACATACCTTGTGTCGGTAAAACATAATCTGTGCATATCAGTCTGTGCTTATCAGTTTCATCTATTCTAGAGGAAAAATGACTGAGAAGAGTCAAAATATCGATAATTATTCCAGATTCACTGAAAATATTGTGTTTTGATGTCATTTCAACTCATGTCTGTCAGATGTGAACCACAGAAATACGTAAGCAGTAGAAATCTTCTCGATAATCGATCTTACCGCCATCTTCTTTCAAGTCGTGGAAATATTAGTACCTTCTCAAACGGTCTACAAGTTTTTCGCAGAAACAATTCAAGAGCTGTTTCACCATCTTATATCCACCTTGCATATACATACATACATACGACTTATGACTAAAAACTTACGACTTAAAATTACTTAAAATCGCTTCATAAATCCACCATTATTTGTTACAATACTGGTTGTTATCTATTTCTTTAGCTGTTATTAGTATTTTTTTAACCTATTTATGTTTGTTCCTAAACTTTTGATTGATGTTGTTTGGTATTACTTTGAAATCGTCTGTTCATTGAGAAATAAATGACCTGCTATGCAAATGCTTATTTATATGATATGGTCAAATTAAGTATCTATCTTTCTCTATTATACAGGGTGTCTGAGGTGTTTCGCTTTTAGCACATACATTCGCTTGCCGAAATCCGGCAACACTGCTCGCAGCTCGGCAACCAACGTCGAAAACAAAACAATCGAGGTTCTCCGGTCTCGACCACCACCAATACCAAACCTGTCTGACTCATGGCTTCTGGCTTCTGGCTTTTATTAGTTTAGTTCGTTGGATCAATCGTCGGTGTCAGTTGAGAAAGTCAAGTGTCAGCCGAGTTACGGCAGAAAACAACATTTTTTCCGTTTGTTTTGATCCGCAGAATAAATAGAAGGTGCCGCATCTCGATTGTAGTTTTATCGCAATAATAACACTTAGTTGTTGGCGGTTGTTGGATAGTGGTGGTGCCTTTTGGATACCGTCAAAGATTCAAGCTGAGGACCAGATCGCCTTCACTTTTTTCATCTAGACCTCGATCGAGTGTTTTGCTCGGCTTGAGCGAATGGTGAGTCACAAAAGAACGATTATTAGATGCTGGCTGGCCTCATAATATCAGGAAACTATCCTCAGATACCTGAGAGAACTTCTCAAAAGTTCAAATTTCCACTTGGTTTTTGTTGGAAACAATTTTACTTATATTTAGTTAATGAAGTAACCCTCTAGGTATTTTACTTACTATTTACAATTCTGTAAACTTTGCTCACAGACGAGAAACCCTCTTTGCTCTAACCCGACTCACCGTTTTTTTTTCGTTTTTTATATTTATAAGTAGGAAAATATATAAAAAATTATCAATTGCTCTTTGATTAACATTAATGTTTGTTGCCTGAATCCAAATTGTCAATACCATTCAAATGTCAACAAGAAATAATGAGAGTATTCCATCAAAATAATTAATTATAGTTCCATTAAAGTAATTATGAGTAAGTAGATAGAAACATTTTTTTCTACAAACGGTTATCAAAGTAGCCTTTGACACTTTCAAATCTCAACAAAAAGTTGACGTTGTTCAAGGAATGTCATTAGGTAAGTGACAGCATTGCCGGTCGTACGCGGAAATAATGTCATTAAGTGACAGCATATTTGCGCTTGCATCCATCATCATTGAAAAAGAACTCATAAATAAGAGAAGAAAATAATAATGACAGTTAATTATCTAAAACATCTGCTGAAGTAGCATAAACATTGTAAATTGGAACATTCATCCAGAGAAATCGGGGAAAAGCATGAATTATGACATGATAGATTCATCTTGAATGCTAAAGATATCAAGGTAAGTAGGTACCTATCCTAAATTTGTCGTATTTCTCACACCAGTCCGTTGAAAAAAAAAAAGCGGCGCAATCTATCATTTTACGCTTTAAATACACAATTAGCTATTTCTAATGGTTAGTAAAACATTTATTTCGTCGCTCAATCTCGAGCTCAACCTCTGAATTGAAATGGAACTTTTAATATTCCGACACAGGGAATATTTTCTGATAGCTCTATTCGAGGCTCTATTGGAGTTTATTACACTCACAATAACCCGAGGGGCAAACAACTCCTCAAAAAAGCGTACACCATATTTAAAATACTTGTAATTAAGGTATTTAAAAGCTATTTGTGATTACTTAAAATAATTAGCAAGTATTTAGAAGTATTTAATATACTTGAAAGAATTGAAAATATTTAGAAGTCATGAGTAGATTTTCGAAACATTTAAGGGTAATAGTGGTAATACAGCAGTATTTGATAATAAATAGAGGAATTAACAAGTATTCAAATCTATTTCAACAACTTAAGAACTATTTAATGATATTTATTAAGGAATCAAAAGACCTGGAATACTAATCAATATTGATTTTTCCTTATTATGAATAAGTAGCTGAATAATTCAAGATTCTGAGAATATTTGGTATAGCATATCCGAGAGCATATCATAGTGTTCCGTTTAAAAAAATCGACTTCTTCAAGTTTATTTAATAATCCAATATGCATCAAAATTTATAGGATTTCAGTAGGTAGATACCTACTGACCAGAAAAATTCGAGGAAAAATTTTACATATTTAATGATGTATTTGCTGTCGAAAATTGAAAATTAATTTATGTCGATAACAGAGAGAGGTATACTATAGCCGAGGCAAATATATTCAGAATATTTTGTATAATCCGAAAATCCAATATTATAATGTAATAATATGGTGTTTATTTTGAAATTTCAAAGATGGTTTAGTAACACTAGATCTGGCAACAGGATAGCAGTAAACATATTTTCAGAGGCTTTCCTATGCCTTTCAAAATTTAAAATGACAGAATGTATTAACAATCAGCAATAATACTGGTGTAATAATATAATAATGATTGTTATGATTATTCTTCAGAAGTAAACAACTAAAGTACAAAAAACACGTTTTTTCTCGCGTGAACTTAGAAGTAAAAAAAATTATCAGTCATGGAAGAATCATCACAAGCCGTCGGGACGCGGATGGGTAAAAATCCTAACCGACATCGGAGCCGATATATGATATTTCAACGTGCATCTGATATATTTAAAGGATTCAAAAATGTATTTAATGTACTGAAGATGTAATTAAATTAATTTAAAAAATATTTAAAATAATGAAAAAGTACTTAAAGGATTCAGAAAGTATTTGAAAGGTAATTGAGATAATGAAGACGTACTCAAGAGACTGAAAAAATAATTAACAGGTATTTGAAATAATTAAAAGTATTTAAGTACTTAAAAATTCAAGGTGTACACCATATTTAAGAGTTGTTTGCCCCTCGCAATAACCATCATATAACATTTTTCAACCTCGAATTCAACTTATACAAGACTTACCATCAAGGTTTCATAAGATTTCGAGTAAGATTTGGTGTGAATTCCGAAGGATTAATGTCGGACTATAAAGAATCCCGGAATCCCGAAGATTTCATTAGATTCTCACCAATTTTCAGGGACCATTCCCAATTCCATTTCTTCGACTCACGAATTATAAGAATTCCACTGAATGAGTGTATTCCTTAATTCCAAAGTAAATACCGAGGTAAATACTAACCTCGGTACTGACCTCGGTACGAGCCTCGGTACTAACGTCGGTACTAACCTCGGTACTAATCCTATCTCTTGCCCAATCTAGTTCACTACTTCAAACCGTTTTCTCCTCAGAGCTTCGTGGATTTTGAAAAAAAAAACCAGATTCATGATTTCAGGCTGAAGCTCGGGCTGAAGCTACAATATGACTTATTACGGCTTATTATGACTTTCTTTTGAAATGGATTTCGTGTTTGACCTTTTTTTCTTTCCAAGCCCCTCACAAGACTGTCACAAAATATAACGAAATTCTGCATAAGTACTTGTCGTGCTCATAAAATAGTTGGTATTTTCGAGGTATTATTATTACAATTTGAACCGTTTCGAACATATAAGTACGAGTATAAGTACCAAAGTTTACAGAATTAAAATATAATATTTACAATTCTGTAAACTTTTTAAGTACCAAATCTCAGCGAGAATCTCGGGAACCAAGTCTGGAATTATTAGAATATTCTTTCCGGTTAATTTGAATTTTCATAAGTTTTCAAATGACTATTCTTCATTGAACACTTCAATTGAGAGATATTTTTCTTCCATTGCCCCTAGCAGGGCCCTTTAAATATGTCTTATTTTCACCTTGATTTTCACTGCTCAGCTCGTGTGACTTGAGATGATAATGTGAAGAATAGAGGTTAAAATTAATTCGAACTCAGATATTTAAACTGTGATAATTGAGATAATAATATACAAGCTATTACATAAACACATTCATCACTTGGAAAATCCAATACGGATGTAGACTCCGATGTAGATATTGATTATCAGATAGTATTTCATGTTATTTTTACAATGTATATAATATTGTCGAGAATGTTATTGTCCTCAATATTGTCTGAAAAGGCACCAATGGCATCAATTAGAACCTTGATTTATATATATTTACTTCGACAACACTTCCATATTTTCGTAACACAACCGTGAATGTGATGAAATGATTCATCTAGTATTTACAGGAGATTAAAATGTAGATACACTTTATTACTTATTCAGTTATCCACGGTATCATATATATACCATCATGTTATCTCAATAGCCTAGAGAGAAGCAGCTACTCATACCTAAGATTATGTTATTACTGTGAGCAAGGCTGTGACTTTCAACGAAAATATAGATAAAGAGGCATGGAAACGTGATTATATCGTTGGAACCTCGGTTGGAACTGAATATCTCAGTAAGTATCTATCTCGGTATCTATGCCGAAATCTATGCTCGTATCCTAGCTCGTATCTATGTATAAACAATTTCATAGGGACAGTATTGCTATCTCTAAAATCTTTTTTTACAGCCGGTTAACAAAGTAACCGTTGCCGCTTTCAAATCTCAACACAAAATTGAATTATTATACTTAAAAAACGCTCGCCTGTACTTGGAAAATAAATAATTTTCTCTTGCATAATTATCCAAGGCACTTCCTCATGTAGCAGAAAGAGCAAACATCTCGGCAAACATTGTAAATTTGAACCTCCTACCACAGTATGAGTTATGATTTGAAAGATTCATGACATGGTGCCATGAAATGCTTGTACCTATGTTTAATATATCAAGGTAAGTAAGTATCTTCCCGAGATCTTCCGTAGAAAATTTCATAAATTTATTTTCAACCAATTAGAAGGCTCCTTTGTGTATTCGTTGCTTATAGCAACGGGCGATTACCGTGATTATTTCATTCATACTAAAATACACGTTTTGATTGGTTGAAACTCGGGTTGAAATGATTGTGTTGATAAGCAATAATACCATGTTTTCGATTTTGTATTTCGGCTCCTGATTGGCTATTGGATACCTACATGCTGTATTTTCGTTTCTGTATTTCGCTTTCTGATTCGTAGGCAGTACTGGCAGTAGGGTAGTTTAATTTAACAACGACTTACTATAGTTGCAATCTGTCATAGTATTTTCCGATTCCCTGGTAAATAAATGAATGCCACTACACCAAATTTTCGTCTGAATCATGATAAACACACACTTTTAATATGTATCCACTTCATTTTTCACAAATTCTGGACAATTTCAGCAAGAATTAATCTAATGTAACCTAACCACACAAATTGTGACAACAATCATAATGAATTTAGCTCAGTAGTACCTAGGGCATAGGTAATCATGCCTACATCATACAATGTCATAAATGTATTGTTGGTTGCATAAAGAATCTTCTTGTGTCGAACTACAATGCATAATCAAAATAACTAATTCCATAAACTGTACGTTTAATATTTATATTAACAATTAATAGGACATCATCAAAATGGCTTTGATTTTATTCATGAAATAATCTGAACAAATACAACTTGTGTTATTGATGATTATCGAAAATTCCTTCTCTTTTTCAAAACAAATCATGTTGCTTGGAAACTACACGAGCGCACAGCGCAAGCAACATGATTTGTTTCTCAAAATCGAAAGAATTTTTGTTTCATCAATACACTTGTTGTAATACATGCGATAATTATGTTAGTTCCAATTGACGAAATTAATAAGTGATAACTTTTCCATAAAAAATGAAGCGCCATATATTTATTGACAAACGTCACTCAGAATGAAATCTTTAAGTCCGTGTCTCACGGTCAAACTATTTGATCAAACTATGGAAGTATGATGTCATCAATGACGTCACATCAAACAGCAGCTAAAATTAGAACATGTTCTAAATATTTGACTTGTTTTATCAAAAAGTAAGGTTAGGATTGTTTGTTGACACAAAAAATCGAAACGTCAGAATACTTAGACTTGAGTTTTGGACTGTTGGAAATGTCTGCTGCTTGAAATTGGACCGAGGAGCAAGTAACGTTCCTAATATATCTCCATAGAAGCAAAGAACTTTTGTATAATATCAGACAAAAGGATTACCATAAGAGAGATAAGGTGTCAGATGCATTGAATGATATTGCTAGTAATTCTCCCTTATTCCAAATAACTGGTAGGTGTTCTGAATCACCCGTCATTCTTTCAATTGATAATAAGTACCTACATATATATTCCATCAGAATCAGTAGTTAAGGCATATTGTTCAATGTTTTGCAAACAAATTTCAATTGGGAACTGAGGTAGTTTCGATAATTATTTGGATCTACCAATCTGATTTCTTGAAAAGTCATTGGTAGGACTCCTCTACCGATATTTCTTTTTTGCAGCCATTGCCTTGTCCATATTCCTCGTTTCTTCTTCACTAATTTCTGAAGGGGTGCGGAACATGCCATGAAATGAATTTTTAAGAGATTTTTGTGTATTATTTCTATTCATATGTTGATGAATAAACGCGTTTTGATCATGAATGCAGATTTCTCTTCCGTTATGATCAATCAATTTTTGAAATATTTGAACAAACTTCTTCAAATCGTGTGAACATGATTTCTGCACATTTCAAACATTTGAATCAAATAGACAGAAATGACGTCACGTCAAACAAATTTGATCAAATAGTTTGACCGTGAGACACGGACTTTATAGACATGTGATATTTGATGTTATGATTGAAAACGGATTACTGTTTTGAATGTTCCTGAAATATTAGTAATAAACCTCAGTTACTATCTACAGTATCTACGCAGAATAGGTCGTAGGGTTAATCTTCTCATCATATTAACAGCAATTCCAATTTATGAAATTTTCTTACCGAATCTCCCACGCAGTAGAATTAATTCCCTATAATTTTTTTCTCGGTTTCCTTGAAAACCTTGAAAAAAATTATCGGTGATAATTTTGCTGCCAGGGAGATTACGAGTAAATATAAGGTAAAAATCGAGGCAAAGATAAAATTTACTGTAAAAGGTAAATTTCAATTATATACGTCATACGAGACGTCATACTCACTCTATGGTAGTTTGAGAAGCACAAGTAGTAGTAATGATAAAGTATCGAGTTTTCTTGTCTAGGAAATGTGTTTGTGGAAATAATCTTGGGTGTATTTCGAAAACAAAGTATCTTACCTCGTGTCTTACCTTCTACTGTTTTTATCCCATCAGATCAAAGGAAGGCTGTGAAACGAAATATTTCAATAGTTCTTCACATTCATATGAGGTTTATACGATGGTTTGATACACCTAGAATAACGAATAAATTATACCGAAATTGAGTTTCCACGGGAGTCCCCAGTTTCGAATGTCCTTCAAGTCTCATAAAATCTTCGAGTGTTATGAAAAAGACTCTCGAAAACACCGAGTAGAAAACTTAATGTTTTTGTGATTCATCAAAAATCTCGTGCAATCTTTGAGCGAGTTTTTGAGTCATCAGAAGAATTCGAATGTTTGCCACTCACTAGAAGTCAGATAAAATTATTGGACAGGCATTGGAAGGCTTCGAATATCTTTATGAGTCATTGATGGCCTCAAATCTTTGGGAGTCACTGTGAAAGACTTCTTATACCTTTGCATCAATATCTTCGTGATTCAATGAATGTCAACGTCATCGATAATAAAAATTTCAATCAATTATTATTTCTATACAGTAGGAATTTCATTTCAATGAGAAAATCCATGGACCGATGAATATCCAATTTTGAAGACGCATCTTTAATTTTCTCGAATTTTCGTCCAATTCTTTCAACCTAATGAAATATTCTGCACTTTGTATGATAAACAAGTCAATCGATCTCAACTGATATATTGAGAGACTAGCTGAAGCTGTGATATTTGATTGTATTTACGAGTGTATTTCGATCATTCATTTTGAGGTGTTCACTTGATTACTGAATTGATGACCGAAGTTTGAGAGCTTGAAATGGAACCACCTTGTATATTTATTCTTCACCTCGTTCTTCACAATTTGATCATATGGGATTCGTGGATCTATGGACGATGATATGGGTAACAATTATATTTTCTATGCCTAATTTAAGAAAGAAAATCTTCGTTAATTACACATTGCTGACAATGCCTATAACTTATATTGGCAATTATTCAATACTAAAGAAGCTAGCAAAGCCACACACGAATTTCGACTCGGGATAGATCACATAATTTTAGGCTCATTTTAGGCTAATTTATTACCCTATTCCCAAATTTTTTGCTCTTCTCTTTGACAGAAAAAACTGTGGCTTCGCTAGCTTCGGCCGAACTCAGCAGAGCCATTTTTGAAAAACAATAATTTTGGTGTTTTGAAATAGCCAAATTGTAGAGCTTATTTTAGGCTAATTTATTACCCTATTCCCATTTTTTTTGCACCCTCCCTTAATAGAAAAACTTGTGGCTTTGCTAGCTTCGGGCGAACTCAGCAAAGCCATTTTTGAAAATTCACTTTTTTTTGCGATTCAATATAACGATATCCAAGTACTAATTTTAGGCTAAATAATTACCCTAATTTGATTTTTTTTGCTCCACGCATAACAGAAAAAAACAAGATTTTTCGATTTTCGCCAAGTCGATGATGCAATCATTTCAAATTATAATTTTTTGACGATTTAACTTGTCAAACCGATGATACCCATCGCTGGATCAATGAAATGTCCATGTTGGAATGTTTTATTCGACGTTTTTAAAAAAAAACCTGTGGCTTTGCTGGCTTCGGGCGAACTCAGCAGAGCAATTTTTTCAAAAACATTATTTTTCTGTCATTTGATATTGGGATATTTCATGACTAATTTTAGGCTAATTAATTACCCTAATTTGATTTTTTTTGCTCCACGCATTACAGAAAAAAACAAGATTTTTCGATTTTCGCCAAGTCGATGATGCAATCATTTCAAATTATAATTTTTTGACGATTTAACTTGTCAAACCGATGATACTTATCGCTGGATCAATAAAATGTCCATGTTGGAATGTTTCATCGACGTTTTTTAAAAAAAAACCTGTGGCTTTGCTGGCTTCGGGCGAACTCAGCAGAGCCATTTTTGAAAATTCACTTTTTTTTGCGATTCAATATAACGATATCCAAGTACTAATTTTAGGCTAATTAATTACCCTAATTTGATTTTTTTTGCTCCACGCATTACAGAAAAAAACAAGATTTTTCGATTTTCGCCAAGTCGATGATGCAATCATTTCAAATTATAATTTTTTGACGATTTAACTTGTCAAACCGATGATACTTATCGCTGGATCAAAAAAATGTCCATGTTGGAATGTTTTATTAGACGTTTTTTAGAAAAAATAATGTGTCATTTGATATAGTGATACATCAAGACTAATTTTAGGCTAATAAATTACCCTTATTCAATTTTTTCTGTACCACACATTACAAAATTAGGTTAGATTAAGCGATTTCCGATTATTATAGCTTCAGGCATATATCTCAAATGATGCACTTCCCGCCAAATAAAATTCCATTTCTGATATCCTGCGATGCATCGAAAAAGTCGACAACATCTATTTCATCAGCTTAGATCACGTGCTCCAAAAAATCGTCAAAAAATTATAATTTGAAATTATTGCATCATCGACTTGGCGAAAATCGAAAAATCTTGTTTTTTTCTGTAATGCGTGGAGCAAAAAAAATCAAATTAGGGTAATTAATTAGCCTAAAATTAGTACTTGGATATCGTTATATTGAATCGCAAAAAAAAGTAAATTTTCAAAAATGGCTCTGCTGAGTTCGCCCGAAGCTAGCAAAGCCACAAGTTTTTCTATTAAGGGAGGGAGCAAAAAAAAATGGGAATAGGGTAATAAATTAGCCTAAAATAAGCTCTACAATTTGGCTATTTCAAAACACCAAAATTATTGTTTTTCAAAAATGGCTCTGCTGAGTTCGGCCGAAGCTAGCGAAGCCACAGTTTTTTCTGTCAAAGAGAAGAGCAAAAAATTTGGGAATAGGGTAATAAATTAGCCTAAAATGAGCCTAAAATTATGTGATCTATCCCGAGTCGAAATTCGTGTGTGGCTCTGCTAGCTTCTTTAGTATAATTATTCAGTCAACCAAAACGTAAAGGAATTCCACAATTACAGTTCAACACGTTGAAATTATAGTGTAAGAAGTATGATTTTCCAGTCATGAGTGGCAAAAAATATTATAATAACAACCCGAGTTGGTTTTGCCTATACCAGTTCCATTGAATTACTCACCCATCATGTCAATCCGGTATTGTGTGGTCAATTTTTTTTGTGCAAAGTGAAAGCTCGAGTTCACCTCATAAAGTTCGAGACTCGTTACTACGCTAGAATCGATATTTTCCAGTGATGTATTCTAGGGGAGGTCTAAGGGGTCCAAAAAGTAGGCACGTGAAGAAAAGATCAATTAGTAACAAAATCAATATAAAGGTGACATGGCGTATGAGATACTTTGTATAATTATTTTTTCTACTCCCGTTTTCCCAAATCGATTTTTTTTTCACTTCTTGACAGCACGTAAAGAAGACCTATATTGTTCTTGGAACATCATGTAAGCCAGTAGAAGATTATTGAGAAAAAAGATTAGTATTGGAATTCTTCTTGAATATTTGAAGATTCTAGGCTCCTGGAGAAACCTTACTAGGTGCCTAATGAGCTCTCCAACTTCGGTGTTCGATAAAAAAAATTCTGGTTGAGAGAAGTTCTGCAGGTCTTGAGCTTCAAAATAAAGCCAGTCTGTGTCAGTCTATATTCTGCCTGCTAGAAATATCTATAGAAGAGAGAGATTGCCCATTTTTTTATGATGTTCTAGGCTCCGTTCTAAGTTTATTCATCAGTGCAGGGTCTCCAACTAGATGAATAACTCTCCTCTGGAGCTTCAGAGAAAGTTTTTGAACAGAACCTTGAACTTGTGCTTTTTAATTCATAAGAAGCTGTTCCTCGATATGGTATTATTGATGGTAATAGCGAGCGTGAATGTGGAGGATTTCATTAGGAAGAGTCGTGCATAATAACATCATCATACTAGGCAGTATGCCTTCATGATGAAAATACGAATATGCCAAGTCTATCCCTCGACTCATCCACCACACCACCAAACACTTCTGTTGTAAGATTCATTTAAAAATTTCACTGGAATTAAAATATATTCGTGTCACTATAGATGACTCAGGGACTAGACACGAGAAATATTGTATCTTAAGTAAGAATAACTCTCTCATGACTCTATTCTAGGTTATATTGATAACGCGTACGATATAGACTGACGGCTACTCGGACGGCTAGTGTCGTTACTTACCTCGTGCTCATGTGTTCGCATGTATTGATATCCATCTGAGTATCCATCATTATGTGATCCTTGATGATATATCTACTATTTCGTGAAACTCCATTGATGAGTGAACCTTTTCAAAAAAATCGTTGAATCCAGAAAATTTTGTCTTGATCAAACGAAAATGTGTCACATTCGAACTCGCATTCGAACATATAAACGACAAAATATTATCTTGATTATTTCTTGAGCGAATTCAAGGCTTCAATCGAATAATAATCTTTGGAAGATATATTAGAGATATATTATCCGTCTAACAACTTCTTGCCTTATTTCGATTGTTCTGTTTGTAGAGGAAATATCTCGGGAAATATTAATAGCGCATCAAGTAGCGCATACATGCGAATAAAAAGGTTAGCCGGGTGAACGACTCGTACTCAAAATTAATCTACTACTAAAAATTAATCTAGAAAACTACAAAAATACGCTGGAGATAATATGTGAATTAATTTAGGGAAAAACGAGGGGAAAACAAACATGATAGTTACCCTAACCACAAATTGGAGTTCAGGCTCTATTTTTCATGATTTAATGTACCAGAGATATTAATCAGTTAATGGAAAAGCTATGTAACTTCTATCGCTCAAAATGACAGTTCTTTGGCAATTTCCAAGAAATTGGGGAACCTATTCAGCTGCATCAATAGTCATCGTTATACATCCGGTGGGTCAAAGATTAGCCTCCTATGGAGAAGAATCCCTCAAAAGAAACCTAAGATACGCCTCTGCTACTTTCAAATTGATAAATCTCGTGCAATATAGGTATAAGCCTATTCTCTTTATTCTTGCTCATGATAATCGAGCTGTAATCGAATTGTAATGTCAACAAAGACTACAAAGAGTCGAGATCTTTGTTCCAAAGTGGCTGTAACTATTTCACCAATGTTGAGTGTAAACAAGGATGTTTATGAGATATGGCGAGTTCACTTGTTAATATTCGTTTCACAGCTACGCCAAGTGATATGAAATATCTAAACGATATCATATGAACGTATCTTCTTTAATGAGCATGTTTCACGAAAAAAAATCATAGTTACTTTTCTCCGATTTTCACTGATAATCTACGAATAAGCGTTGATTTCCTTTCAATATTGCATTTTTCATTATACACTTCTGAATCTGATATGTGAATCTCAAATCATATTTTTTGTATTTTATTCCACTGAATGGAGAAATAGTATATTACAAAACAAGTGTTGAAAGTAACATATTTTGCACGAGTAGTGATGGCGAGTGCGAAATCGAGAAGGAAATCCACTTTTCAATAAGTTTTATGCTACACTATTTTTTCTACGATCATAAATATTTTTTTTCTATTTTGGTTGTATAATGATTTAATGAAGTCATTGTGCAACGCAAATGCGTGTCGAAATATCCTCTATTTCGATACGCATTTTTTATTATTCGGAGATTGGTACAATTGAACTGTCACATGAAAGTCGGAAGAGTTAGGCCCAGTTTACTTCTGAGCGATTTGGGTTGGGTGATATTAGCAGTGAAAAACTCAATGTTTTAATTATTTAATTTCAATTCAGAGTGTAATTTGATTTAAATTGATCAATTAAAACAATAACAACATTGAATTTTTCACCGCTGGTATTGCAATAATCGAAATCGCTCAACTGTAAACTGGGCTTTACGCTTGTGCGTCAGATTTTTATTATTTCAATGTCATCATTGTTACCAATCGAAGATGTTTCTGTTATTTATCGATATTGAATCCATTTTTTGCTTCAAATCAATTCAAAATAGAAAAAATTGCATATATGACACACGTTTTATAAGACACGTTGTCGCACTTGTTCACTTGGAGCACTCCTCGCTTCGCTCGTCGTACTCCAAACAACGCGTGCGACAAAATAGCGTCTTATAAAACTTGTATCATAAAATACTATTCTAGATTCCGCTGGAAATAATTTCAACTCGAATTTCATTGACGTAGCTTGATCGGCCTCTATAATTTCAGGTGGTATCCATTCGATATCACTGTAGGTATATTTTCCGAGCTATTTCCATACTTTAGGTAATAATTATTATCGAACAGTTCTTCGACAATTCCACAATTCCAGGTGTGTATTAACGAATTCTTATCGTTTAAACCAGTGGTCACCAACCTTTTCAATGTATTGATAATTCTGGTATGTACAAGGCTAGGTAGCTCCTAAATAACAATCATAAATGTTAAGAAAATAAAAAAAAAAAACAAAATTCTTAACCAGCAAATAGAGCATGTCAAATACGATTTGATGATTTTCAATGAAAAAGCTGACATTCAAACGCATTTGGACACATTGACAATTTTATTAATATTCGCAGCCCAGTTCGCAGCATAATTTGAAACAACTCATTTGAGAGTCTATTGCGGTATTTTTTCCTGATGAACTTCATATTGAAGAAAGAATACTCACATAAATAGCTTGAACTGAATAAAGTTGCCACTTTCAAGGAACTCTTTAACAAAGTGGCAAAGTGTTGGATATTAATTTCCATTGAAAGATAAAACAACAACCTACTAAAACAATTTCGTTAAAGTATTTCAATTGATTCTTGAAGTTATCCTAATTTACAAATTATTTCTACGTGATAACTTCTGTCATATGGTTCTAATCGTGTTTGAGAAACTCTTAATTAGAGAATATGAAAATGCTTGAGTATAGTTCAGTTTAGTGATTGGTTTGTATTCTCATATATGTTGGGATCTACCAGACTTTCTTCGCTAGCTACCGGTCGCTAATCATTTATAAACAACACAACCTTTCCATACATAGTCGTAGGAAAAATTATTATTTGTTTCCTTTGCATTCATGTCCTGTCGAATTATATATGTCTCTTGTCATAACTAATGATGTCAAGCAGAGATATGAATAACAATCGCATCAGGATCCTTATCTCTATATACACATTTGCAAGGATGCAATGATTCTGGGTATAATAGAACGGAGATGCAATTCACGGTGCCAGATACTTCACTACACAATAGGGAATCATGTCCACTTGAAATTGTAGGTAATTGGGATCAAAAGGACAGAGGTTATAATAATTGAGAACTGGCTCGAGGCTACTAATTTAATTCAATCAACGTTTCATCCGAATAAGGACCTCAGGTGTATACGAGGCGAAAAAGTTGTGAATTCAATGAAAACCGGACAATTCAAGAAAGTTTCCTAATAGTAAGTACTCCGATTGGTACTCTGATACATATAGGAGATGTGATCGTCAGGTGTTCTAAGCAATGATCGAGCGTTGGCCTCAAAATTCTCGAATTGAAAGACAGTTACTATATGTTATCTCTAAAATGATGGAAACAACAATCAAAATTGAGCTCTTCCAGTATCTAGGGGAAACTAAAATCTTGAAAGACCAACAAGATGGCTTTCGTCACCAGATATCAACAGGATATTTATGGCTGTATAGCCTAGGATATACCTATCTAAGGAATTCAATCGAGTTTGTCTATAGAACTGTATCGTTAACTAACGAGCTTTTCATTAGAATAGATCTCTTTGGATATGATCTCCTTTGTTCACAGCTTCACATATGAGAATACATTTCATATTGCCTAGAGCCCTTGTGACATTTAGGGAAGCTGTTAGTGATGATTTAAATACAACTTTGAAATGAGGATATGATAATCTAGGTACCTAGTAGAGTTCAATGCAACCAAAACTCAAGCTCGTCAGGCACAACTGTTCATACGAAATCGTCAATATCATCACCATAGGATGAGCATGTGAGTTCCATTGCTTCACAAGAACTCTGAAGAAGCTGTTCATCTGGTGATCTACGAACTTAATGACTTGTCTAGAACATCGTAGAAAAGTGGGTGGTATATATATATTTCTCCACAATTACCTTATAATCGGAAACTTATGAACTGTATAAAATACAACTTAAACTAGTGGAATAAATCTTCAATGTATCACATTTTATCGATATTTTACTTATTAATTATTAATATGGACATTTATATTCGTTCTTTGTTTTATCTGAGATTTTATCACTTCGTTTCAATTATAATAACAAGATTGTGATTGTTATCGATTTCAGAACGCATATATATAGTGTTTGTAGAAGTTTTTGATAAATCTCTAGAATCAAAATGGATATCTCTCTCCTTGAAGAGGTCACAGCCGCTGTAATAGCAAAATATCGAATCATTTTTCGAATGTGTGATTGTAAATGAAGCGTAAATAAAGTGTCCGAGGTTATATCGCATGCCCAAATTTCGCGTCACAAAGTGTCATCACTGGGGATCCTAATAAAACAATGTAATATTTTTCAAACTCTCACTACTGGAAAACTGCTTGCACCATAACCTAGCAACAATCTCAATCCAGCTGTCTATTGCTGTTGGTACCTGTTCTTAAAAGAGAGAGATAACTGTGCTTGGTGCAGGTAGAAATTATAAAATAATGTTCCCTATAGCGAAATGACCACAAAATGGAATGATGATAATTATTTTTATACGATTTGATACGCTAAATTTATTCTTTTAATGTTTTCATCATTAGGTACACCTGGAAATATTATTATACTTGAATTCAAACTACAACTTGCATTTTTGCGAATTTCATACCAAATGAATACCATTTCAGTAGTCGATTAAATTCGATGAATAATCAGTTAAATAATTGGCGTCAGATGCTGTAACCGCAATAAAGTCTAGAATGTGAAAGTTGTTTCTATATTATACACCTAGAGTGGGAACTGAGAACTGGGCTATTATAAACAAGAACTTTTATGTGTGAGGTAAATTATAGCATTCTCACAAAGGTATATTTATTACTAACCTAGGTTAAAAAAGTGTTGCTCCTCTTTAGCGAATTTTTCTGAACAATGAAGACTCTTTCACTTAGTAGTAAAAAAATTGCTTATGGGTGATTTTTTAGATCAATCATAGCCTATAAGCTGTTTTGAAAAAGTGAGTCACTTATATATATCTACGAGCCGCATAAAAATGGGAAAAATAGGTAAAATAGGTGAATAAACGTGAGTTTTGATGAGCATTGACCTTGGAAATATAGAAAAGGAAGATATCGCATACTTTTCTGCAATGTTCTGGAGTTCCCGAGTTCCTAAATGTATGATCATCAACCAGACCAGACCAGAATCAGGCTTTTAGTATATCTCGAGGGGTTGACCAATAGGAGAAAATGTGTACACTGGAATTCCTATAAGCCGGAATTCCCCTGGAATTCCCCGGAATTCCTCGGAATTCCTCCGGAAGAAATATGTCAATTTGAACAAATACCGATGAAATTTTGAAACTAAATGTAGATCATACTCGGAATTCCGGGGAATTATGGGGGAAATCCGGTGAAATATGATATATTTAGGAACATCACACACAAATTCATTCGGGATTCCCGGGGGGATTTCTGAGTTCAAGATAAACTTCAGACCTAGCTCCAGGGTGATGATCTTAACTTTTCATTTACTATCGATTGATATTTAATTGAAACAAATACGGGTGGTTAAAAATTTTGAGTTTTGCATCACCCTCTATTTGTTTCTATCAAATGTCAGTAGATAGTAAATGAAAAGTTATGATAGGGACATGTAAGCCGTTTTGAGCAGAAATGAATAGTTTCGACATAAAAAATTCTTGAAGTTGAAAAATCTCGATTTTTCACACCCTATATCTCTGTAATATTTCGCGCTATACCCCAAGTATGATAGATCGACGAAATCAGCTCTTCAGGAAGAATCTAAAAATGAAATAAAATACAGGGTGTTCCATTTGGATTAACAAAGTTGTTGCTACTTTTTGATAGAAGCGGCAATACTGTATTGATGCAAATATTTTAGATCGATAGACCAAGAGCAACTACTTGACAAACCAAATTTTCAGAATGATCCTATTTCCCGTTATTCGTAAACGTCTAAGGCTCGGTCTAAGGTACCATCGACCGTGACCCACCCTGTATATCCGGATATGTCAATACATGAGGACCTTATATTTTTGTTTTCTTGTTGATCTGCTCGATTCATTAACATCGATAATTTAATCTCGGAAATAGTTGACATAATGATGGTGGTAACCATGTTATACAATTCCGAAACCCATAATAAAATCAGGTTCTTCATCAAAGATCATTGAGGTGAACGACTCTCATAAAGTTATCATAAGAGCAGTGTTGCCAATGTGGTCGATTAACTAACAAGATATATTCAATTATAATTAGTTATTGGCTTCCAACTGCGGTGGTTTTTCAAATATTCGTTTAGTTTACACTGAACTTATCAAAGAGCAACAAGCTCTAAAAGTCATCGAGAATTTTTTGGATTAATGAAATATAATGCCGAGTATAATGCATTCGCTATATTTATATTATGTATATATTCAACTGCGAAAACCTCGATAGAATCAAAATATTTGTTGCTCGCCCCTAGCCCTATAACATTTTTGTGTTTTCGAAGATAATGGACTGAAATTTGAAGGATTCGTTTAATGCATACAACTGCATTTTTTGACAAGTATAACTCACCTCAACTTCTTGCGAATTGCGGATTCAACTGAAGTGACATCATCAACTTTAGATTTTCAAACGAGAAACCTGGTATATTTTCAGTTTTTTTTGTCTCTATATGACATTTAGAATATAACCATGTATCGTTTGTAACTGTTTGTAACCGTTTGTATTCGAAATGAATTTTTGAGGTTTTTTTTTTTAGCATTAGAATTTTTGAGTTGTAACGTGATATTACGGAAGCGTAGAGGGCCACGTATTATTTGTTGATTGATCAGTTAAGATCCCGACTTTTATCTCGGAATTCCAAGTGGGTTGGTCATAAAAAATCTATAGTGACTCTCGCCCTTCCAGAGTTGTACAGGAAAAACTGAAAATGCTGTTTTTGGTATTTTTTTAATAGGAATTGTAGATTTTTCCTGAACAACTCACTGCTCACCACAATAGGCTTTGTATCTATTACGGTTTAGAATATAGCAATGTTATCATATGATAAGACAAATGGCCTGTAAGTATACCTATCTATGACCGTTTTCGAGATATACATTATTCTCTATTTTTTATGACAAATATGTACTTTTCAAAACGTTGTTTATTTTGGACTGTGAGTTTCTAAGACGGTGAAATTTGAAATGGGATGAGGTGATATTATGAGTACGGGTGGGCGATAACGGTTAGGAAATATTAATTATCGATAACAAAAATGTATCGATATCATCACTATTACTATGATTATCGATATTATCATCGAATATTTCCATCGTATGTTGAAAATCTCATATGAAGCGGGACATTTTCGATCAATTCCCGGCGGGACATTTTCGGGTTGGTAAACACCCGGTAGGTATCGAAAAATACCCGCTCGGTCCGTGTATCTATAGTAACAATTATTAAAATGTACATTTGTCATCTTGACAGGCATAAATACTGAATTTTAACTCCGGAAATATTCTACCGAATTACACGCGTGCCTCGATATAAACCTGATAATGTTGAAAATCCCATATGAAGCGGGACATTTTCGATCAATTACAGCGATAAATTCCCGGCGGGACATTTTCTGGCTGGCAAATACCCGGTAGGTATCGAAAAATACCCGCTCGGTCCGTGTATCTATAGTAACGATTGTTAAAATGTACATTTGTCATCTTGACAGGCATAAATACTGAATTTTAACTCCGGAAATATTCTACCGAATTACACGCGTGCCTCGATATAAACCTGATAATGTTAAAAATCCCATATGAAGCGGGACATTTTCGATCAATTACAGCGATAAATTCCCGGCGGGACATTTTCGGGCTGGTAAATACTCGGTAGGTATCGAAAAATACCCGCTCGGCCCGTGTATCTATAGTAACGATTGTTAAAATGTACATTTGTCATCCTGACAGGCATAAATACTGAATTTTAACTCCGGAAATATTCTACCGAATTACACTCGTGAATCAAAATGAACCTGATAATTTTCCATTCAAGCATGTTGTCAGTAAAAGAACTGCATTCGGTTATTTTCATATTTTGCTAATAGAGCCCTCCTCCTTCGGAGTCAGGCTCTTTCGACAAAATATGAAAATAAACTCTTGCAGTTTTCAGACAACATGCTTTCATGGAAAATTATCGGTAATTTTGAAGCACTTGTGTAATTACTCCCGATAATTTTGTAATCTGAATCATAATAAAATTGAAATAAGTGTTGAAAAATGTGAAAATATACACAGCGTTCCATGTGAATATATCATCTGTAATTTTTATCCATCCTGTAATTCATATTTTAGACATGAAAAAAAGAGAATTATTTATATCCAGAAAACGGTCATATAATATATAAGTTGTTGAAAATGTGATGAGGATCCAAGAAATTACATTTTATACTGAGCGATTCATTTGAAAAATCAAAGTTTATGGTATATAAACGGCAAAATTGTATCGTTGAAAATATTTTAGATAGATAGATCTTGTCGATTTATGTGTTAGACAATAAATTCCGAGATAAAAGTCGGAATTTCAACATAAAAGTCGGAATTTCAACATAAAAGTCGGAATTTCAACATAAAAGTCGGAATTCCGAGATGAAAGTTTGAATTCTGAAATAAAAGTCGGAATTCCGAGATAAAAATCGGAATCTTAATTGATCAATAAACAAATGATACGTCGCCCTTCTACGCTTCCATATGTTTTCATTATTTCAATCAAAAGGTTTCTTACAATCTAATAGAGTGTGGTATCAAATTAATCGTAAAAAAAGCTCATTTCCCACATGACGAACCAATGTTGCCATTTGAAAAAACATAGTAATAAAAAAATTTAAATCAAACGTCACACATATCAGAAATATTTTCACAAACATTTTAGGAATGAAATTTGTTATTTGAAAGTATCCTTAGCCCTCTAGAATAAAAATTAGGAACCAGTATATTGAGTCATTGAGAAAGAAAATAAAATATACTTGAAAAATAAAAATTTCAAATGAAATAATCGATCTTTCAACCATCAAGTACATAATAACTTGAAATGCAAAACTTTTGAAAAGTAACACTAGATTGAAGCTTTTTTCTCTAGCGACTTGCTTCAAAATTAAACGTTTTAACTCGAGTTTTAACTCATTCACGGCGCACTAACTAGATTGAAAATTGAAACACTAAACTGATGTAGAACACTACAAAATTGTTACAGGGATGAGCCCCGTTTATTTTTCGAAATCATTGAAATTTTGGTTAGATTTGTTGTCTTCGCATTACCGCGCTAGTGCGGTAATGAACGCCACTATCACATTTAAAACGTTTTGAATCACAGTCATCACTTGATGACAGTTGTACATATAACACAGTCTATTCAAATTTTCTTATCTCCATGAATGCATATTCACATAAAATTATAGTAATTTTGAAATTTCGCCACTGGCAATACCGCAGTGTTGAGTAATTCTTTTGCTAATGCGAAAACCGACATATTCTTAATAATTCTCCAATAGTACCGCATTATATGACATAACAACGAACAACGAAACCGGTGTAGTGTAATCGAGACTGTAATTATTATTACACCAGTAGGTACGAATTACGTAACTTTCATTGAATACTAGGCATTGTTCGAGATAATTTTTGTGGGAAAAAATCGATATAGACTCCACCAATAAATGTCGGGTACATTAGTCACAGCACCCATTGTTATGGTTAAGGATGATCAAAATCGCGCAGACATGTTGAATGGCTGACATGATGTATACATGGTAATTCACAGTAAACTTTCTAACTTGAGATCATACCATGACCATTCCAACAAAGATCTTTTCAGCTTCTGTCGAGGTTTCTGTTTAGTGTTGGTTTAAATCAGTTCAGCAGATGAGTGTAGCTATCTAATTCTAGAAATAATTGAGAAGGATATTGATATTTTTATGTTTGAAACATGTTGAACATTTTATCATGATTAGGTCAGTTGTAGGTTGAGTGTAAGAGAGTGCACACACCTGCTAACTATGTTAGCAGGCAAAGCGCTAACTCTGTCTTTTGCTAGCATAAGTCCGGGTGCATAAAGTGTTGTATTATCCTTCTGAATGATCGATTTGTGTTAAATACTCGATATGTACTGGGTTTAATGCTTTCAATAAAATCTTATATTATTATTATTATTTTATTTTCAATCGAAATTATTGAAAACTAGGTCCTTGATGTATCTGAAAATACCCCAATGATCCTCAAGTCTCCGAGTAAAATTATATCTTCCGGAAAACGAGACAATCCATTTCCAAACAAAAGCACGTTAACCTTATATTATCCGATGGCCTTTCCTTTCGAACCTGAGCGGAAATTGAAATATTCATTACACTTTCCCTCTAGCCTAAAAACTCGACAACCATTTGAACCATTACATTGTTGTTGAACACACATAAACACTTGCATAAACATTACGACATAAACATTTCACGTTATTATAAGTATTTTCATCAAAATTCTGTTACAGTCCTGTTGACAGTTTTTATTTATGTACGACTTTGAAATTATACATTATACAGGGTTATTCAAAATTTGTTGCAGATATTTCAAGGACGTATTGTCTATAAAAAAAGGTCTCTTCTTCTTATGAACATGGGTCCTTCGAGCTACACCCAATGGTAATTATTGATTTTTTGAAATTGTTTTATTGTGACTATATCTAATAATAAATCTATTCTTTTGGAAATTAGAATTTCCTTGTTTTTTAGGCACTCAATTAATTTCTTCTTTTTGAAATTAGGTAAATTCGTTTTGAGGGAATTGGAGGAGGGTTGACACTTTCAATGTCTCAAATTTTATATTTAAAAATAGAAACTATGAATTCGAACATCAGCATAATCTTGCTGGCCAACAATAATCGTTTTTTACGAAGTTTGCAGTATACAGGGTTACCCACGGTCGATGGTAGATTGGACGTTTCCGAAGAACAGGACGTAGGATTATTCTGAAAATTTGGTTTCTTGGGTAATCAGTTTTGTTCTATCGATCTAAAATATTTTCAGCATTGCGGCTTTGCTGCTTCTATCGAAAAGTAGCAACAACTTTGTTATTTCAAATAAAACACCCTGTAATTTGTTACATTTTCACTGAAGACTTGATCTCGTCAATGCGTCATACTTGGGGTCTAGGGTGAATGATACAGTGATATCGGGTGTGAAAAATCGAGATTTTTTAATTTTAGGAATTTTTTGTGCCGAAACTATCCATTATTGCTCAAAACGGCTCACATAACCCTATCTCAACTTTCCATTTACTATCGATTGATATTTAATTGAAACAAATACAGGGTGGTTCAGAATTTCGAGATTTGCACCACCCAGTATTTGTTTCTATTGAATGTCAATAGATAGTTGATGAAAAGTTGAGATAGGGACATGCAAGCCGTTTTGAGCAAAAATGATTCCGACACAAAAAATTCCTAAAGTAGAAAAATCTCGATTTTTCACACCCTATATCTCTGTAATCATTCACCCTAGAACTCCAAAATGATATATCGACGAAATCAGCTCTTCAGGAAGAATTCGAGAATGGGACAAAATACAAGGTGTTTTATTTGAAATAACAAAGTTATTGCTAATTTTCGGTAGAAGCGGCAACGCCGCAACGCTGAAAATATTTTATATCCATAGAACAAAACTGATTACCCAAGAAACCAAATTTTCAGAATAACCGTGAGAGTGCATTTTAAGACACATGTTTATTTAACAAAAAGTTTAATTTTGATCACACCAATACGTGATTAAAAGATCTATCTACATCAAATTTTCAATCACCCTGTATTGTGTAGTAGATAATTTTGCGAGATATCTCAGTTGTCATTGGAGATATTGAGGTGCGGTTTTCACTCGGGTTTTCACATCACTATGCCCTACTTTTTTGTAAAACGAGCGATACCACAAACAATAACTTTCACAGCTCTTCTCCTTGTTTTTGAATTGATCAAGTATTTTTTTTATCTTTTGACTACACGAAACGAAAACCATCGATGATATTCTTGTAACAAAATACAGGGTTGTTCAAAATTCCGAACTCGTAGATTTTTATTTATCTTCTCAAATCATAAACATATAACATGAGACAAGTCATGCAATATCAGGTTAGAAGTTAGACATAAATTTAAAAAAATGCCTCGAAAAATGCTGTAATTATGGTTTGTAAAAATAGTTAATAGCTATTATTATCGTATCCTTGAAGATTAATACATTTTCATATGAAATCTTCATCATTAATTATTATAGCTTATGCGATTTATTATAGTCCAGGATATTTCTAGGTAACGAGGCGTCAGCCGAGTCAACCGCTATGTCCGAGACGGCGTTAAATCGCTAATAATCGAGTTGCATTCAAAGTTTTATCGTATCTGAGATGCTTACAAAAATCGTATCATTGACAACGGGGATACGAAAATAAAAGCATCAAGGTTTTATTTCATTTCATTTTGGTCTTTTTGAAAATAACTCAATTTTATTTATATTCTCAAGTTCTTTACCTTCGGATCGTAACATATCATATAGAAGTATCCTCCTTTTTCAGTTGCATTCGGTTGAACTTGCAAAGGTGGACGTTTTTCATAGTTCCGGTCTAGGTTCCGGTGTTATAATCATGAGAGTCGCTATTTCTTTGGGAATTTATTTAGGAATTTATCCTTGTTCTTGTGGAGTACTTATAACTTGCGCAGGTAAATACTTGTACAAAGCAATTGTTTTCTGACGAATTGGAAACCTCACCTGACCGAACCTTTATGAAAATGTATTGTGTAATGCCCTATATATTTGTGAAACCACATTTGAGTACTCTTGTGATGCTTAACAATGCAGGAAAATTATCATTCTCAGAAGAAAATCAATTCATTTGTAATGAATGATGAGTTAGAATGGCCAAAAAGGTGGTTATCATAAAACCATTAGTGTATTCCAGGGGGCAAATCATATTGAAAGATAGTTGAATTTTCGTTTTTGGAAAAAAAATGATGATAGCCACGACAAATCGAATTGTCGAATTCAAAAACTGAATATGCCATATTGTGGATCGCAAAAAGTGGCAACGGCGAAGTGCTCTCAGTTTTGATCTATCTTCAATGATGAAGCAAGAAGATAATGAAAACGTTAACCCAGAAAACACTTTTTTTACAAAAATTTTGAAAACGAGAAAAGTTATCAGTATAACATTCCGCAACGTCGCCCTAGGATCCCAATGATGATTTTGAGCTTCGAATTTGAATACCCCTATATATAATAGTATTGAAGTTTATCTCATAATGTCAAAGATGTTATTATAGGAAAACATATTTTGTTCGATATGTTCAAAAATAAAAGCTTCTACAACGTTTCCATTCAAAAATTTCTTCTAAAGTTATAATTACGGAACTAGTAACCTTTTGCAGGAATCAGCAGAGATCAGTTTTTTCAAATATCTATCGACTGTTAAAACATTTTTGCGAAACTTCAATCAGTATCAAGTAAAGTTCACCAACCTACAATTTCTTTGCCCACTCAAACTTTTTCGTATTTGCCATCCTTTTCATGATGCCAACACGACTGTCAAACCTTGTTTCCACGATAAGAATCTGTCGTTCGGACCATCTCGCCGTTTTTGTGTTTCAAACGAGTTTCTCAGATTGTTTACGATTCATGACGTGGTCATTCGTGTTGTCGTATTTTCGTTCTCAAAGTGTTGATTTGTGCGTTTTTCATCAATCAATTCACTTGATCGTGTATTAAATATATTGCTCTTCACTTCTAATAGTAAAACATTGTTTTATTTGTGGTTAAAAGCAGCTTCCGGGGATTAAAGTGTCAATGGTGTCATCTCATTGGTGAGTGCTGTATTCGTACATTCGGAAATGGAATAATGTGGAATGATGCATTGATATTTATTATATTCAAGATTATGAATATTTTCAGTTGATCGAAGTTGTATTTTATACATTTCCTTCATGTAGATAAACTATAAAAGAACAATGATGAATATCATGTTTCAAAGAATTAATTCGTCATATATTCCTATGGTTTCATCCGTCTGATAAATATATTTATGCACGACCTGGCGTAAAATGGCACTTTATCGCCCGGATATACGGGAGTGAAGTAGCACTTTACCGCCCTCGGACTACTTTATCGCCCGCCGGGCGTAAAATGGCACTTTACCGCCCGCTTGGCAATAAATTAGTTGAGCAGGCGCTCATTTACATTCAAAGTAGCTTTCAACATGGAATAATATGACCACATAGAAGAGGGCTTACGAGATTTTAATTTTTCCAGAAAATATGCAAGAAGTACACTCTCTGTGTAATTCTTATTCTTCACATTATTTCCGTTGCACCAGCTCACAAATTCATCTAAAAGTTTATGTCGTATAATTTTTTTGATTTAGTAGGCAGCAAACTCAACTTTGCATCCTCAGCTGCCTTACTAATTTGTGGTGGAGTGCAATTCCCACTCTCTTCATCACTGGATTGCATTTTGAACTGACTATTGTCTGTTTTGACAGCAAATATGGCTACTAGCCTATTTATTCCTTATGGAAAAATTGACTGAATAACTATGGTAACGTGGATTCCATCACTTCTTGATTTATTTCTTTGATATAATCTGAACCTCACTGCATCGGTGATGTATTCCTATCATGCTTGAGAAGTGAAGAGGTATTTACAATAAAATATACTGGTCGTGCATAAAATGTTGTATGTAATTCGGGCGTAATTTGCTTTTATGGACCTAGGCGTGTTAATAGCCCTCGCTGTCGCTCAGGCTATTACTTACACGCTACGGTCCATAAAAGCCTATTTTACGCCCTTGATACATAAATAACTATAACAAGAAGGGTCAACATTACCGCCCTCTCTCTTTTTCTCTCCCCGATACCAAGAGAGATAGTTAGATCTTGCTCTCAAACAATGTAATGCATTGGAGATAGGAAGGGCCAGTCTATGTATTTTATTGGTCTAAGGTATCTGCTATGGTTTCCAAAGTCTCTGCAGGTTGAAAAATCCTGTATACAGACTGACGCGAGGACTGACGTCACATTCTCCGTCCTCCATACAACGTAATATATAATTTTTTCGTACATCCCATAAATTTCTCCATGACAAGATAATTCTAACATCTTCCTTTTCACACGCTACCTCAATAATGCGTCAGCGAGTGTCAAGGTCAAGACCAAGCGGAGCGCGAGAAAGTCGCCAGCCGCTCGTTGAATCACCCTGTAGGTACGTCGAATGCCTCATTCGAAACCGATGGGTAGCCTCGTCCAACCATTAGTCCATCATCTATCCGATTAAGGAATCGTCGGAATTTCCAAAAGTAGGCCACTAAGTACCCATTGACGATGACCGTCCACTCTTGTTTGTTGATGATGAGAATGATGAAAATAATCGTGAAAATTTCACACCTCACTTTTTTGACCAATCAAAAGCCTGTTTTTTGAATCGTTACCATAGCAACTAGAACGATTTCCGGAAATTTTTTGACGTTTATAGGTTGAATGACATTCACATTAACCTATCTTCAAATACTAATAGCGATATAGTGTAAATATATATCTACCAACTTCACCTCAGTGGTTCAGAGATTTCTGTCATGATTATTCAATGTATCCAGACGGTATCGGTGAGTAATGATGACTCAAACAGCCAATCTCGTCGAAGTTGTATTTTATTTTACTGTTTATACACAGCTGTACGGTCAACTAACCACTTGTATGTTTGCCTGGCGTCTAGATCAATGAGAAACGAGGTCGAATAACCTTCCCTATCTCTTCGAAGCACATACTTCAATAATAGTATAAGGTAAAATAAGACCTTCAATTGTTTCAGCAGAAAAATCCTTCATTTGAAAATTTGAAACAATTGAATTCAGCTCATTACATGAGGTTCTCATTTACAACAATACCTATAGAGGCGGTGTACCGTCGAAAGGTATTTAAAAATTTTTGTTTCAATCATGTTCGATACATATTCGCATAAAAACTCATTGAAAAATGGTTCCATTCCATGCAATTGTTTTATCAAAGTATGCGAAATCAAGAGATTTGGCACCAGGCCCAGGATATGAAGTGAATTCACCAGTCAATATCTACATCCATTTATACCGGGTGTCAACGAATCTATTAGACAAGTCATAGCTTCTAGAATATCAGGTGTATCAAAATGAGATTTTGTATAGGTTAATGGCACGTGAAGAGGAAAGTTTTCGCATACTTTTCAATTTTCGGTCACTTCCGGTTTCACCGGAAATGGCTCCGGTTTTGAATTTTTAAATGGAACACCCTGTATATTGTAACATTTTTTGATTTCTAAGACAAATCTCACTACAATCTATGTGCTTATTTTTATTCCAATCGCAAATGAATCGGTATCGTTAGATTAGTCAAAAAAACCTTTTTTCGGAAAGTGCATGTCAAAAAATGGTTGCCATTTGAAAAATAATAGTTAGGCACGAAAATGTAATTTTGCCAACTTGTCTTATTCCTATCTATCATACTAGTCACTAAAACTTTTCCATTGTAAATTTCTGACATCACCTGAGGTCTTTAGATTAGTTTACGTCCGATCATGGCCACCTAGATGCAATATTTAAACTCTAAAAAAATGAAGTATTCTTAAAAACATTTTAAAATTCAACATTCTGATCCAGAATTGTCTCAGAAACCAAAAAATGTTACAATATACAGGGTGTTCCTTTTAAAATTTCAAAACCGGAGCCATTTCCGGTTGAACCAGAAGTGACCGAAAAGTGAAAAAAATGCGAAAACTTTCCTCTTCACGTGCCATTCACCTATACCAAATCTCATTTTGATACACCTAATATCGAGCCTAATATTCTAGAAGTTGACACCCGGTATAATGAGGAAAAGACTAACCGAGTTGCGGTAAAGAGGCATTTTCGTTTGCTTCTGAAAGAGCATGTGACCAGAAATATTGATAAGTATCCAAGTAAGTATCACTGAGAATCAAATTATCGTTAGAAAAAATGTAATTACTCAGATGTCTTGAATCGAAATTTTAAAGATTCATCCCCGGACTTTCTCGCGTTATCACGAGGAAAAAAATAGAAAGCACCCTGTATATACACGACGAATATAATCCTGAGGAGAGTAAGACCTTTTTCTTATCAAACAAATGCGAAATTTTGAGTTATCTCAAACAAAATACTAATTTATTCCATCCGATAACTAACTTCGATGAATATCTATGTATCTAAATATAGGAAGGTATAAAAATAATCATGACATCCGATATGATATCGATGTTTTAATCACTTTGGAATCGATTGTACTACCTCACACATTAAATGAGATTATTTTGGTGAAAATGTATAAAGGGATTTCCCGGTAGTTCCTTTCTAAAAAACAGTCAATGACAGTTCAAAAAAGGAAATACTTATCGGATTGAGAGAACTAGATTTCCTTTGAATGTATTTGTATTTAGAATTGCTTGAAATTCCTGGAAAATTTCAATCATGATGTGAAGAAACTAGTTGATTTTCAATCATCCTTTAGATTATCTGGAACTCCTTGAAATTTTCTGAATTCTTTTTAATCCTTTGGAATTCTCTGTAATATTCCGAGATGAATTGAAGAAAAAATATTTTTTTTTCGTTAGGTGGTTACTCGGGTGACGATGTCGAATTTTATCGAAATTTTTGGCTGTACTTACGTATTTTGGCGTTCTGAAATTTTGCGGAAACCAATAGTTTTCGAGGTATTCGCAAAATAAAACTTTCATCACCTTTCTTTTACTATTGTTTGACTGCTCATCACTGGCTTCTCTGTTGTACATGAAAGTCGATGATAGTACTCGCGGAAAATATACCTATATCATACCTATTCACATTGATTCCGTTTTCAGAAAAACAAAACGAAATTTCTAAAATTTTATATTGGGTAGAATATGTAGGTAGTTTTTTTAAATAACAACCATGATAGCTGTCAGATAAAGACGATGGCAATGTTTCCAGTGGTCGTCTGTTCATGCAAGGGAATTCTCATTCAATATAATATATGTTGCTCTTTTCCACACGAAGTAGAGATAGATAGAAATATTGAATGCTTTATGAAAAAAATTGTGCTGAGGTTTGTCACCAATGTCAACTTTTGCTAGGAGCTTCGATATTAATATTGAAATCAAAGCTTAAATTACCTAACTGATAGGATGCCGTTTCTCATGAAATATAAGGTACTGTATAGTGAATAAGGAAAGTATATAGTTCGTCAAACAACAATGAAAGAAGGACGATATATGTTAAAGCCGAATAAGCACTGAATAAGTGTTGCATAATAGGGAATTGATGACTTCATTTTGCGAATATCTCAAAAAGTATTAGTTTCCGCACAATTTGGTTTTCTAATTCGAGTTCAGGAGGCAAAAATACGTAAGTACAGCAAACAATTTGGAAAAATTTCGACATCGTCACCCGAGTCGCCACCTAACGGAAAAATTACCGAATTATATCCCCACGACTGAATTTTAGCTGGCAACCAACATTGGCTCCCAACTTCATATCGCCACTCCAGTCCAGTTGAGAAATGAGAAATGCTCGTTATATAAGATATATCTTAATGGATTATTCTCGAAACATTTTGTGCCCTTGGGTAGAAAGATTTGTTCGAAAGTGTCCACCGATGATGAATTGCAAAAATTACGAAAAGTTCCCACCTTATACTAAACTTATGACTCACCCGTGCACCCGCCATAATGCTTCCATGATTTCAGAATTCCGCTATAATAACAATAACAGTATTTGTTTTGTGATTTCGTGCACTTTAACAGGTTTAGTCACTAGAGCAAAAACAACAAACGATTACGAAAACACTCACAGTAAAACGGGTACGGATTATCGCGAAAAAACATTGAAACGTAATCGAAGAAACCGAATCTGTTAGAATTCAAATGTCTGATGTCTGTCAAAAATCAAAATTGATGTGATCGCGGTGCTTGCTCATGCGCGTTATCAGCGCTGGGAAAGGAAATTGTAAACTCCCCCTGCTATGCGAGCTCGAAATTTCAATCAGATTATATCAGTTTTATTTTCACCAACAAATCTGATCACGCTTTTCTCTCTACTGAGTTCCTTGATTCATGAATGATTGAAACTATTTCTGTATTATACTATTGATCGAAAATTCGTAGGAACGATTCCTTCAAACACGATGGCCTATAGACTTGTCTGGAAAATGGAATAGAGGATCATTTTGGAAATTTGATTTTTTTAGTAAACAATTCTGCTCGATCGATCAATAATATTTCAAGAGTTCCTTCTCACTTCTCTCTTGCTTTCCGATTATTTTCTGATACCTAATAAATATTTGGCAGCAAGTTGAATTAAAAAAGCGAGATAAAAAGCCTCGTGTACGAATGAAATAGAAACGTTAGGTGAACATTCAGTCAAACAAGAAGTGTCATATTTGATTTGATACTCGTTTAATTTCACATTCATAACCTCGGATACGTACCAACTAAATTTGAAATATTTTTAACAAAATAACAACGATGCAATTCTTTTCAAAATGGCATACCTAAACAAACTTCGACAAACATTCAGTTGAACGCTTAGTTTCCAAAAAAATATAACAATAATTGTTTTCTTATGAGTTATAACCTCGGTTAAAACACAAAAGTTTGGTGACATTTTCATAACGACATCAGCAAACCATTCTCCTGAATAATACTGAGAATAATTACATTATTATTTTAAGCGTCGGTCCATAGATTTCAAGACAAAGCAATTATTAGAAATAATAAACTCTTTGTTGAATATTTTCATGTATATAATCCACTGTTCAAGGAGTACCATTGAAAGATTAATTAAATGTATGTCAAATGGATTGCACTAGAGGTGAAATATGACAATAAAAACCAAGGTTTTCAATTACCATTCTCCGTATACCAAATCTAATTCAGATAATGTATTTTTGTCTCATTATGGTGACTTATTGACAAAATGAATTTCGAAATGGTGATCATAAAAACGGTAGTAGCATTATATAAACTTAATTATGCCGCCTATTTCATGCTTATCTACTATAGGGATTATCATGAGCTTGTGATCAAGATCATTACCTTCACTGTGAACATTGTCACGGTAAAGAAGAAAGACGTATTTGCACTAAATTAGTTGTTCAATGCTAGTAGTCCACCTTTTTGAACATCTACGATATATTTATATGACCTTCAGTGTTCTCATTCTGTTTTTAACTTCGAAGGACCTCCATTTCCATTAATGGCTTCAGTGCTGATCGGCCATTTCTCTTCTTAACTTATTTTCACGGCTCTGTCACAAAACATGATGAAATTCTGCACAGTTTTTTTTGTTAAATATTTTGTATCATTAGTTTTCAATGGTACATAATATTTTGGATATATTCGACACCGGCGAATGATTTTCAAACGTCATCTATATCGGCCGTTTTATTTAAAAAAAAAATATATAATTTATTTGTAACGAGTCATCAGCATCGGCACTCCTTAGACATGAAAGGGTCATCTTGAAGAGTGATTGATTCGAAGTGGGAATCAAGGTGGATATAGGATGGTGAAACAGCTCTTCAATTGTTTCTGCGAAAAACTTGTAGACCGTTTGAGAAGGTACTAATATTTCCACGACTTGAATGAAGATGGCGGTGAGATCGATTATCGAAGAAGATTTCTGTTGCTTACGTATTTCTGTGGTTCGCATCTGACAGACGTGAGTTGAAACGACATCAAAACACAATATTTTCAGTGGATCTGGAATAATTATCGATATTTTGACTCTTCTCAGTCATTTTTCATCTAGAATAGATGAAACTGATAAAAATATGACAGATGCAGAGTTTCTGTTTTACCGACACAAGGTATGTCGCCATCTCTGATAACTTCAGGAAATATTACTACGGTATGAAATCAAGTAGGCAAAGGTCTACAGTTTATTCTAGTGCTTGTTAATAGGAAGCTGTTTCACCATCCTATATCCACCTTGGTGGGAATTCAACTATGCAGAACAAGCCCATTGTACAGGGTGGGCAAATTCCGATGTTTGTAAAAGGAGGCCGATTTCTCGACATTATTCGAACAGGCGAAAACAAAATTTTGCTATCCGTACTTTTGTTTTCGAGTTATAAACGAAAATCGATTTTTCAATCTTTAGACACAAATGAGTTATCATGGTTGTTTGTGAAGTTACGTTTTTTTATTCGATTTCTGGAATTACTATCTGGGTGGCTGTAACTGACTTCAAATAATATTGTTTCAGTTTCTGTTCACGGAAAAAATTCAAATCATACTATTCCCTCGACTATTTCACAACTATCTTGCCTGTATCGAGGCTCTAATGGGCTTTTCCTACAAGCGTGCGTGATTCACCCTCTACCCGCAGGCAATTCAGTTTTGAAAGTGTCATTTTCCCACACTAGTGCGGGAAATTTTTTCCCACACTAGTGCGGGAAAAACATTTATATGATATATCCTCGTAAAATATAAGTGTTGGGTGACAAAATATGAAAGTTCAAGCTTTTTTGTTGCAATACTAAGTGAGTTTGTTCAAAATCATCCATCATTTTGCACTATTTATTGAAAAAATTAACAAATATTGATAAATAAAAATGTATTGTTATGAAAATCACCCTATATATAGGCTTTGATTGATCTGATAACGAGTAGGTAACAATTGATGCTGTCATGCCGATCAATACACATAATTGTCAGAGTGACAGACAAAGCGTTACTTATATAAAATGTTCGATTCAGTGAAATTGCCACAATGGATTAGTGTGGATTTATGCAGCATCATTTAACATTTATCATCTAACATTTATCATTTAACATTTAACAATTAACAATTATTGGAAATGGCATCATTTATGCAGACACAAATATAAATTAGGAGAAAATAGTAAGCATGCGCGCAAATCCGATATTTCTGTCATTTAAAATAACCTAATTTTTTATGTTATTTTGAAAACTTGAAAATAAACAATTTTCAGAATACCTACCTATTCAGCAAAATGAAAGAAGTTGAGGCGTTTTTTGTATTGTTAATGCTACTAACAGCAAGTTATTTTCTATTGAAAAAACGGAGAAAAAGAAGATGGTCTGTGAAACCCATAAATATATAGGGACAGGAAAGAAAAGGGCATTATTGACAATCTAATGAAATCAATGATCTTGCAAGATCATGAGGAATTTTTTTCATATACAAAGATGACTCCTAGATTATTTGAAATATTGCTGTCCCAAGTGGGGCCAATTCGTTTTTTATCATCTGACGGACCAATCCGCCTTTATCTGCGTACTAGTTGCGCAGTTGAGGAAAATCTGGTACATTTAATCTAAGAAAGTTAAAAGTTGGTCAACTTCGTAATTGTTAAATGATAAATGATAATTGTTAAATGTCTGCATAAATGCTGTCTTTGTAAAATAAGGGGTTCAACTTATAAATGATAAATGTTAATTGATAAATGTTAGATGATAAATGTTAAATGACGCTGCATAAATCCACACTATTATTCATCTGATGAAGAACTTCCACAAGAAATCGTGCAAGCAGCTACAGATGCGAACTTAGAGTTATTGCCAACGAAATCTAAACAAAGGTATGAGAAGCAATACACGAGTTTTATTGAATGGTGCAACAATAAAAAAGTGAAAACACCAAATAAAGAAGAAGTATTCTTGGCTTATTTTCTAGAAATGTCTGAAACATGGAAGCCGAACACTTTATGAGCAAGATATTCAATGTTGAAGAGTGTATTCAACGTAAAGCAAAATTTGGATATTAGCAAATTTTACAAAATAATTACATTCATTAAAAATGAATTTGTTTCCTACGTTTGTAGAAAAAGTATTGTTCCTAACTCATGCGGAAATTGTCTTTCCCGCACTCGACTGCTTACTCGAACTCCGCTCCGCGTCGTTCGGGTTAACGGCAGTCGCATGCGGGAAAACATCACTTTCCGCACTTGTTAGGAAAATTACTATTCCGAGTGACCATAATTATTATAGAAAATGATCTACATCATTGTTATTCAAAACTTTTTCGTTAAATGAACGCGGTTACGGAGATATGGAGGGGGAAAAACGCTGCAAAAAATTATGAAAAATATGAGAAGATGGCGGAGTGTGTTTTGAAACATTGTAAGGGAAAACGAGGTCCATTAATTCACCTGAGCAGGAAGGCAGTTGATAAAATCATTGGGTGAAGTGAAATTTGGATGGATGAAGTGAAAAAAAAGTTCATGAATGATGCCTCGCTTCTAGTGCATAGTAAATCTCGCTAAGTAAAGGCGCGATTTCAACCAAAATTACAGGTTACTGCAGGTGTCAATATACAAAACTATGAATATTCGATACCATGGAGCCATTTTCCAATGAGTTTGATGCGAATATGTATCGAACATGATTGAAAGAAAATTCTTCAAATATCTTTCAACAGTATCGCCATCTATTGCTGTACATGAGAACCTCACGTAATGAGCTGAAATTCAATTGTTTCAAATCAAGGATTTGTCTGCTGAAACAATTGAAGAGTAGCGCCACCAGGTCTTATTTCCATCATTGTGTAGATATGTCTAAGTGCAGGACTCAGGCTCAAGAAAGTTGGTGTTTAGTGGCAAGAATTGATGTTTTCGACACAATTCTAGCTGCAGCAGCCAACAGAAATGATAGCTGGGGCAATGATGTGCGTTTGAGGCTATCTCAAGTGAGAGATTTAGTAAAAAAAAAGAAGCAGATGAACTGAATCCTAACCTCGATCCATACAGTGACATCCATTTGAAAAGGAAACTGATTCAGCATTATGGTAGTAGTTTGTATTTTGCAGAAACGTCTGGAAAAATAATTCTGCTTTGTTTTACCGGAACATCGTCTATAGTATTTTATCAGACAACTGGTTTGACAACAGGAATAGGGAAGATGATGAGAAGTATTCAAATAAGTACTCAAAGCTGTAGCTGCTATCATTGTCCGCCAGCTGAAGTCATGAGTTTACGAGTGTTCGCAATTTCCAACTATCGAAAAGATTGTTGATATGTGCAGCAATTGCTCGGGAATTGGTTGCATCAACAGGAAGGCCCTCCTCCCTGAAGACGCATTGATAACGAAGGATACCTGTGAAGTGATATGTCTAACTGGGCTGGTGGTCGAGTGCATTGAATCGCCGGCTATAGTCTAGCTAGACTCTAGAGGGTCCGGATTCAAAACTCGCGGCGGCTATTGGAAATATTTATTTATTTCCATAGAATCGTTTAGCGGGAGGAGATAGGTGACCAACCGAACATTCTTGGTACGTAGATTTCAATCCTTCGGACTCTCAACGATAACCAGCCGAGTAGTGCTTCGGATGACACATAAAAAGCTAAGGTCCCCGTCTTCCTTACTCATACAAGTCTCGATGAGACTTCGAGGGTTGCTTTGCAACTAAGTTGGTGGTTAAAAACACTTTTCAAACACTTTTTTTTTTCTTGCCGTAATTAAATTAAAAAATATTATTGAGATTATTGAAAATTTGTGTGAAGTGAAGTGCAGTTCATTCCAAACGCTTGCGAAAATACGATTTCAAAATTTTTTTCAGCTCATCTGTCAAACTGGGTGATGATGTAATTTTCCCCCTCCATACCTCCGTAACCATTCAAATGACAAAAAAATTGAGCCGAACTTTTTCCTAAAGAATTCAATATAGATCATTTTTTATGAAATGACTTTTGCGCTGAACCTCATAGTTGTCAATATACCGGCACAAAAATGCGAAAAAGTGTAATTTTCCGTCTTTCCACCCTCTCCCCACCCAAACCCGATGCTCGGAGGGCTGTAACTTTTAACTACGTGCTAAGGAGGGGAGTAGACTGAACATTTTGGCGCAGGAAGCAACTTTTTTTTTATGTTTGGGTTCAGGTCTAGTTTTATCTCGAGTTTTATCATACTATAGATAATTTCCGGTGGAACCGGAAGTATCTAAAAGAGCAAAATCATATCAGTGAAGCGAAATAAGATGATACACAGTAAAAACTGGGTAGTTAAAATTAACTACAACTTGTTGCTCAGCTCGATCCACTAACCTTATTTAGTTAAATTAACAAAAGTACATGTAGTCGAATGAATCTTGTCAATTTGTGCAATAGCTTGGTTGACAAATAACAAAACTTAGTTGCGAAATCATACTAGTTTTTTTGGAGTTACTACAAAACGGTTTTGCGAAATCACCGGATATATTTCGTATTTTCAACAATATTCTTTCGATGAATGTGAAACCAATGATGGTGATTCGACAAATCATTTTGGTTAATTAGTACTAAATATTGTAGTGGATTGGTATTCTATTTTGTTACTTTAGCAATATGATATTGTTAATTCAAAAATATAATTTTGCTTTTTCAAATATAATATTGTGAATTTAACGATATAATATTATATACTTAATAATAGCATATTGTCGATTTCACAAGTTCAGTAGTATGGTATGAAAATTTATAAGCAAAAGATGTACCATGAGGAAAATGAATAAAACTCAATGAATATCTTTCAATTCAATTTTATTTAAAAAATGAGGACATTCACAAATATTTACAGTTTTATGAAGAAAATCAAAATAACTTGAAAAATAAACACTCGAATAAATGTATTACCTCTTGACAGATTTCTATACATTGAGAAAAAATGTACATATATGATTAACCGCATATTACCAGCGGATTTGGTAATATATAACTATCAGAGATGATATAATTCACGTAGATGTATTCTTTGCCTGTTTATTCCATCTCTCGAACTGGAATCTCCGTCTAGAATGAAACAAAAAGGTGAATGATGAATCAGGAATAACATGAATTTCAAATAATGAAATTGAAATAAGAATGAATGAAATAGGAATGAAAAGCTCAAAGGAATACTAACGTTCCAAAGAAGTTATTGAATATTCTTATGTCTTCAACCCTGATCTCCTATTTTGGAAAATTTTATGAATGCCTTTAGGAAATCCCTCGAGAAATCCGCTTGTAGTTCCATGCTGAGCAACTAGAAGGAACTTCTAACTTCCAAGTGATCATAGTTGCCCAAATTGAATGATGCTGAAGTTATAAGATGACGAATTTCATCTGGAATCAACTGCATCTTTCCATAAATCTCCAAAATATCTGCAATAATTGAAAAAAATCGGTTATGATTTCAATTATCATTGTTGAAGGTACTGGGTAGTTTGTTTGAACACGATTAGTGAATTCAACATCAAAAATTATAGAACAAGCATAAACCGTAAAGATAGCAGTAAAATACCTCTACCTTATTGGAAAAGACTATTCAGTATGAGTACCTACTGAATGGTTTGAATAATAATATACTATATAAAACCCTATTGATATTGAGTATGCTGAAATTGAGTGCAGCACTTGATTGAGTTTTTATTCTCAAGAGTACATCTAATCTGCTCTAGGTCAATGAATACATTTTTCATCTACTTACTTTCCGTTGCAATTTCTCTGTTGGCGTTTACTACTCTCGTATACTGCTTCATTTTTCACTCGAATTTTGTGGGATATGTTGAATATGAATTTAGTCAACCACGTCCATCTTGAATTCTTGAATCAACGATATTGTAACTTGATATATTATAGCTGAAAAATGTAATGATTATTCACAAATTGGTTTCTTACCAAAACAATATTGCCTTTATCTTTTTGTGGAAGTTGGGCACTCTTATTACATTGTCAAGACTCCACCCTATTGATTTTTCCTGCTTTTTGAAATAATCTAGAACCAGATAATTATTCTTACATACATATTATAGTCGATAATAATGCATTAGATGAATCACGAAACGGTTTTGCGAAATCACCAAACATTTTGTATTCGTAACAATGTACTTTCGATTAAAGTTGAACCAATGATGGTTATTCAACAAATCAATTTGGTTTATTACTACTAAATATAATGAAATATCATTTCATTTCGTTATTTCAACAATAAGATATTGTCAATTCAACAAATGGTTTGGTATGGGAACAAATATATTCTTGAATGAATATGTAACCAAAAAAAAACAATTAAACCTTACCTTCAATATATATTTAATATGCAGCAATTCTTCATCATCGACCAGAGATTAGTTCAGTGAATTTTAACTCGATGGAGGTGTTGCTTCTTTTCTGATGAGACAAAACTTTGCACGCTCACCGCACACCTCAACGACACGAAAGACTACCAAGTACTGAGCTTACCTCATTCTGACTTGCATCACATCGTCGTCAAACGTTGATTAAATGACAACTACTTTTTGGAAGATTAAATATTTGTTTTGTCTATTTCACTCAAATTCATAGAAATCAACAAAAGACATCGTATTTTTCACTACAATTTTAGTTACGGACATTTTTTAACTAATCGTTGTAGTGAAAATAACAAATTTCATCATTAACAAGTTCCTCGGATGAATTTTATGCTAATATAGATATAATGTGTGTGGTTATTAACAAATTTCTTGCTATTTTCAACTAAATAGACATTAACAAATATATTTTTTTTACTGTGTACATTTACTCTCCAAATTTCGAAATTTTACCTCAAACAACCCAAAAGTTACAGTACAGCAGCGGTCACCCGGTATGATTTCTTGACATTTGATTAAGTCTCTGTATCTTCCATTCTACGAAAGAATCAATTGTATATAAATGAGAAGATTGTTAGAACGATAGAATATAGAATAGAAGTTCGCCTTGCTTCAGTCACGTTTTGCATTCGATCCGATCTCCCATTCTTTTCCGCACCTCTCCATAACTAGTCTGGATTTTTGTGACCTTACAGCGGAAATATTTTACTCGCGAAGAACTGTTAGGTTATTATCGAATCGTGAACCACAGATAGGCACTCCTTAGATGTTTGGTTAGATTGTATAGGAACAATATTTTACTCGTATTTGTTAGAGAAATACCAATAACGTCAATATATCACGCCTTAAACGAATTTTTTGTAAGAATATTGGGAAAGAAAATTTGACTATTTAAGAGACAAAATATATAGATATGGAGAGTCACGTGGTTCGTTTTAGTTCCAATGTCATCCGAAAGGTAGCGATGAGATACTTGAATTAATGTTCCCTGTTTTGGAATCATTTTCATTACACAACAATTAGGGAATTCGGGAATTCGCCTTTTCTTTAATTTTTTCCATTACAAGAAATCAAATATACCGGATGTGAGAGGATCATAGTACACCCCTGTATTGTCAACCAACATTGACATTTGACAAAATGAAGTCAATATGATCACATGATCGCAATGATAATCGCATTAACTCAAGAGATTGTAATCTTGAATAGGTCCAACCAAATATTAGTTTGATTTTTCGACAAAATCCTCTTGACTACTACTACAAGTTTTGTGCGAGGTTTTGTGTCAAATGTATACTTTCTTATTGAAAAATGTGGTTTGTTTGAGGCAAGAATATTTCAATGTTGTGGTGAAACAATTGTCTTGGATAATGCTGATTTCTCAGCACATCTGAACAATGATCCTCTTGATTGAAGAGGAATCACTTTTGATCCATTCTTATTGACCTTTGAAGGGTTGCAACTCTGCATAATTGAAAATGAAAAATACTGTAGTTTTTTCGCAAACTGGGGATGCAGTATTGATACAGCAATTGATGATCACTTCAAGCACATTAACATGACCTGAAAACACAAAACAAAGCATTCTTAACATCCAACAGTGCTAGTGATACGACGCCATGTCCACATATGTTCTAGATTGTTTGATTCCAGAAAACCTTTTACGTCCATGTTGAGTACTCGAGTTATAAAGAATTCGCGAGCCTGCACTTGCACTATAGGAACACAAGTACCACCTAATCGAAGATAATTCACAGTAACCTGTCACAATGTATCTCTTGCTATAGTCTAAATGGCGGCCAACGGCGTTATTGTTGGCGTTGTCTAGCTGGTTCTGCGGACAGTGCGCGGACTGCGCATCTTCGCCTTGAGCGCTAAATTCTCAATTATGCTTATTGGTCGAGCTGGTCACGTGGTACATGCTTTCGTCATCAAATCACATTTTCATAAGAAACGATATTCTTGAGCTGAGAGAAATAATTTCGACTGACATTACTCACAATGTTTTCTAAGGTGAAGAGAGCGGATGATTCAGTTCAACCAAATTCATTTCAAGAAAATTCATGTAAACAGGCAAACAACGTGATTCGTTGAAAAAAGAAACTTTCTGATTAATCTGAGATTATTATTCTTATCGGAATTCAAGAATATATATATATTTGATTTAAGAGATCCGTTTTTTCTGTGTACTTTTGAGCGATTTTAGATTTGGTGATACAAGCAGTAAAAAACTCAAAGTTTTTATTGGTAAATTTCAATTCAGAGTGTGATTTTATTCGAATTGACGAATAAAAACAATAACAACTTTGCATTTTTCACCGCTGCTATCGCAAATATCAATATTGATCAATAGTAAACTGGGCTTTACGCTTCTGCGTTATAGATTTCAAATATTTCAATGTTATCATTGTTATACCAATCGAAGATGTTTCTGTTATTTATAGATATTGATTAATTTATTTTAAAAAAGACTTCAAATTAATGCAAAATAGAAAAAAAATTATATAAAACACGTTTTATACCAACTGAAATGGGAAATATATATTGGAAGGGAGTGTAAGAGCAAATCTTACGGTGCTTCATCGCATATTTGAACTTCGCCCTTATTTTCAATTTACGATACTACAGTGTTCATTCAATACATTTAAAATGTATTTGAAAATAATAAAGAAAATATTACTATTTTATGAATGAGTTCGATCTCGATCAGCATCGGAGCTACAGGGGGTCAAGGTTTAATTATTTTTTGTAGTAATTAAAATATCCCGCTCACTTTTGAAAATATACATTTGAAATTTGTTGTGGTTGATACTTTCTAGAAGATCATCATTCAAGGCATTCCAAAGATTTTCAAAATCTACAGAGTGAAACGTTTCACAATTTATCTCAAGAAACAAAGTGAAAAAGGAAGGGGTACCATGATCATCCATTCACACCTGGTATAGAGTAGGCTCTCTGAAAAAGTTGCATACTGCCAAACCTACATTACCGAAAGTTTTGGAAAGTTCGTCGCAAAAAAGGTAGCTATTTTCATCGACTAAGCAATGAAAGTTCCCACGTGAATGGTGACATTTGAAAAATAACTAACCATCTACTTGGTCCGACTGTTTTGAAAACGGTTCGTGATATTTCCGATTCGAAAATATCATATCATTGTTGACATTGGTCACTAAAATTAACAATTTTTATCCCATTCAACCAACTTCGTATATTTTACCGTTTCTGAGATGCCAATTTAGTGGTACGGCATTAAAAGTACGACCTGTATAATGGTAATAATCGTTTCATCGGTATGTAAACATCAGTATCTGAATTGAATAGCCAGAAGTGAAACTTTACTTCTTCATGCTCTGGTTCATTCTTTGCGTGACTCGCTAAGCATGAAAATGCTTCTACATATTCGTCATCTCGATTCCAAAAACACAGTGTTGAAAAAAATGAAAATAGTACTTTTTTCGAGACTTTTTTCAAATGAATCGAAGTGTAACATCTTGTCCGTTGATTCCTAACCAAAATATAACTGAATTTCTTAGCCAACTTGAAAGCATTTTGTTCAACATATCAATGATTAACGTCATTGATGTTTTCACCTAATACTTTATGTCTTTGAGATTCACGCAACCATTGAATAGCTCGAAGTAGAAAGATCTACTGGTATGGATGACATCAGAGCAGAGACCTTGAGTTAAATATCTGTCCTCATCTTCAACTTATTTCGTGAATTTTAGTTGTAATACTGGTACTTGGCCAATAATATTGAAGGAGAGTTGTATTAATTTCCGATAAAAAAGTACGAGAGAATTGCGACTAATTATCGACCTAGTTATTTGATTAACAAAATATTTAAAAACATCATAAATTGAGACTTCAATTCATTGTTATGGGTTCTTCAGATAATACTGCCATCTTCTACAAACACAACTTGAAAATAATCAAAAGTCTTAGAAAAAAAGATTTCCTACAAATTTAAAATTGGTTTTTAACATTTGTGACGTATTTTAAATAGGAATATTCATTACTTACTACTGGAATCCTAGAATAAGATAAATAGAAATTTTTGGACCTTTCCAGTGGTCTGCTCGATCTCCTTATCTTACCCCACTCGATTTTTGATTATGGGGTTATTTGAAAGATAAATATCATTCAACCCGTTCGGATAATGTGGAAATTTTGAGGAATTGAATTATCAACGAATGCCTTATTCAGTTGCAAATGCAAACTCATTTCTGTAAATTTTCAGAGATCTTTTCATAATCCTACTGTAGTCAATGTCATTGAGTATTGAAATGATACAGTGTTATCCGAATTAAGTGTTTGTCATTGGTAACTTCCGGTAACTTCTATAGTTTTGAAACACATTATGGTGAAAACAGAAAAACAATTTAGAAGTTTTGTGTTATCATTAATCAAAAAAATACTTTTACAATTGTACCTAAGTGAATTCTACCCTTGATTATATATCTAAGAAACTGAAATAACTGGTTAAATTTATCAACTTCATTTCATGAAACGAAAGAAAATAATAATCCTGAAAAATGCTCGAAATCCAGTTGAAAATTGCCGATTTTTCAGACCCTATATATATCTGTAATAGTTTCAGCTAGACCGAAAGCATGATGATAGTTCGATCAAATCAACTTTTCAGGAAGAATCCTCTATGTTGGTAGGTACTTTCCAAAACTATTCGAAACCATCTAGAAAGGAAAAAATAACGGAACAGGTGACAATATAATCACCTCGACGATAATCACTAGGTAAACAACTTGATAAATAATATAATATACAGGTTGTTATCCAAGTACCTACGAGAACGAAGAGTTTACGATGGGTCCGGAAACGCTTTGTTTTCAAGATACAGAGTGTCAAACTTTTGAAAAAACAAAACTTTTTTTCTCGTTTTTATCACGGAAATCTTGATAATCCTTTTGATGATTTCGTTTTGCTTATTATAGTTTGCGTCTTTAAAAATACAGAGCCGTTTAGGATTTGCAATTTGTGCTATAATTATTTCTCCGAAAAAGCAATTTCTTATAAGAAGTTTTACACGGTATGTATTTAAACCCTCCGCCTTAGAATAACTTGAGGAATCGCCCCAAGTAAGGAGATTCATCTTTTATCATAATTTTCAATATAAATTAAGAATTGGATTACCAACATTACTAATAGTTATCTCATAATCATCCTTCTGTCGATTGAACTCAGAGTCAATTATTACAAATGTAGGAAACTACAAGACTGCCATGAAAAAAAAATTGATCTCTCATTCGATTCATCAAATATTTGTTTCATTCATTAAATCGATATTATTAATATGGGCAATATAAATGGAAAAATGTGTGGTGATATGTTGAAAAAGCATTACCAACAATGTTTTAGCATTCGAATTTTAGAAAGTAGATGCAAAAAAAGTTCCTGATGGTTACAAACGTCGTTGATGATAGTCAAAACTTCGATGATAAGCATAAAAATACACAACTTTGCCCCAATTGAACCTTCTTCGTGTTTCTTGTGGCTTTCAAGATCCCAATGATGAGCGTCGAATTTGAATATTATTTCTTTTTGATTTCAAATTCCTTGCATTCCTCCATGATTTATTGCATGGAAAATATGACAACAATGGCCGAAATTATTTCACGGTAGTTTCTCACTTTCATTTTGTTGTCTTACTGTTTCCAAGAAAGGAGCGTCGCATATCGCGCATACTAATATCAATTGCGTCTCGTGGTAAGAACGTGACCAAGACAACGTGATTTACTACTTTAATCATAAAACGGATGAGATTATAATTTTTGTTGCATAGTTTTCCATGGGAATTTTTATAGCAACTGAAACCACTGCGGATACTTTTATACAATAACAACCGCGCGTAATTGTGATAAATATGCATGGTGTCCCAGCGAAACAATTACTGAAAACAAATTGTATTGTATAATTTTCTTAAATTTGACCAAAGTTATTTGACGATGTTTTGATTCTTCTGGTACAATTATATTTCCACGACTTGTAACTTCACGAAATATTACAACGGTTTGAAATCAAATAGGCAAAAGTCTGGAGGTTTTTTTAGTGCTTGTTAATAGAAAGCTATTTCACCATCTAATTATATCCATCACCTTATTGCCACTGACTCTGCTTCGGTAATGCAACGTATTGCCATGATGAAACCCTATATGTTTCCTATCTAAGCCCTCCTGACCTTAGGAATGTAAAGGTCAGTTCTTTGGATGAACCCCTGTCTTCGATTTTCTTTGGGAAGACATAATGTAGGAGTTCATCCATGTGGAGGTTCAGAGTTTTATCAACTTCTGCAGCTTTTATACGGGCTGTCCTCCGAGCATAGTCGAGCTCAGTGGCTGAGTCATGAATTTTCCGTTCGGAATCCTGAATCAGCGAGAGTTCATCGGCTGCTCGACATTCAGCATTGAGAAGAAATGCTCCTACTCCTGCATCTTCATGCCTTGAGAACATTTGCAGACAGGGGTTCAAACTCCTGATGACTTTAAAGGATCGAGAGTCCACTGCCTCCATGATTTCTTGGGAGATAACCACAGAATGAACGAATTTGGATTTTCAGGTGCATCATCTATACTATCGACTATATCGTCGAGTTGAATTATGTTTCATTCCTCAGATAGTAGGCACGTTCAGCCTCTCAAAACACACCAACCATATTTCAAGCAGAAGTACATGCTATAGAGATATGTGCCCAGGAGTGCCTCAAAAAGGGTACTCGAAGGGCAAAAATCTATATTCAGATAGCCAAGCAAAGCTCTGAAGTCATACACTTGTGGATCTAAGCTGACTTGGGATTGGAAACAATCCCTAACTGGCAGCGAACAATCAGGTCACTTTGATGTGGGTGCCAGGTCATAAGGGAGTTGAAGGCAACGAAGAAGAAGACTGCCTTGCCAAAGAAGGGGCAATAAATACACAATTTCTCGAACCAGAACCCTTCTGAAGCCTCTCAAAGGCCCACTTGAAAGAAGAGTTTCGACGTTGGGAAGCAGATAAAATGAAATCTCACTGGAATAAAGTGCCAGGACAAAGACAAGCGAAAAGGCTAGTGAGCCTTTCGCCAAGGAAAGCTAAGCAGCTTCTCGAGTTGGACAAGAAATACTTGAAACTGGTAACGGGACTCCTCACTGGACACTGCCCTCTGAGGTATCACCTCAAAAAGATGGGTAAAACAGAGAGTGATAGTTGCTGCTACTGCGAGAACTTCGCTGTAACTGCAGAACATTTGCTTTGCGAATGCAAGAGGCTGAAGTTCCTGAAAGGGGTCTTCCTAGAGCCCTCCGATGTCAGGAACCTAGCTCCCAGGAAATTGATATACTTTGCACGAAGTCTTGGAATCCCGGGCCTCGAGGATTATGCACAAAAGATCTGATAGGTCGAGGTAGGCAGCACAGCCTTAAGGACCCCCCTACAATCTACAATCTAGTTAGGAGAATCGCTACTCGTATCTTTGAAATTTTATCACAAATGTTCCATGAGTGTTCACTTACGTGAGAAGAAGGAAATTTTTTCCAATGAAAACTAGGGTTTATGAAATTAAAACAAAACATAATTGAAGGGTGAAGCCCCACAGAAATCTGTCTAATGCAACATAATCTCATTGAATGCAGTTGTCTGGAATCTGGATGAGCAGAACGTGAGGAAGGCAATACTACGTCAGACCTGTCAATGTCCAAGGCATGGAACAAAAAAGGGGGTTAAGGCTGGGAAAGGCCAGACACTTTGTCCAAATCCGGGACAGGGGGGGTTTGGAGGAAACAGCAGTGGGCGGTTACCAAATCGTCATAAATCAACGGTTATCCTTGTTCAACGAACGATCTTCTCATCTAGTACGGGTGATATCGCGACTGACGTTTTTATTCGCATTGCTCGATAATCTAATATGCGAGTAATACTGGGATGCTGTCTCTCAGTTTTCGAGAAAACAAAACTGGCGTAGATTCAAATCAGACTTGCTGCGGATCTTCAACTTGATGATTGTGTATACCAAATCACTTTTTAAGACATTTTCTCTAGGCCAAGAACTTTTTTATTCTGAAAAAACACAAAAAGTACGATTTTTCTGTAGAACACGTTTTTTATCGTTCCTACCGTTATATTTCTGGAAATAATTGAGCGATCGGACTGATTTTTTTTTCAAATTGAAGTATACATGATAGCGCTTCTTGCCATATACAATATTGGTGAAAAATTCATGTTCATCAATTTCTAGAACTGTAGCAAATTTCAACTTGTTATTTTCGGAATGACAATTTTCAGTAATCGAGAAAAAATTTTATTTATGAAAATTTTTGTATACATGCTGCGAACAAAATTGAGCCAATAGATGAAATAAGTTTCCAGAATGAAAATTTTTCATGTAGCAGATATCTACATGTACTTATTTAATGAGACAATACTACATTATCGCGCGCTCGGCGCTCGGCTCTCTCCTCACACAGTCAGCCAACTGGTCTTTCATCAGTATATCAAATGAGAGGAAAATATACATTATTGGTATGAATAAAGTATCTACCTATTTAATGAGTTGGTATTGAATAACTCCATTCATTTTTTTATGTTGACAAAATAATAGTTGAACACATTGCTGCCTCATGATGGCATATTATGCCTTCTTCCAGTCCAATTCTGGCATCGTATAGGTTAGATAATTCTCCTTCGGTTAGGTATGCCATTATGTGAAATCTGTATAACTTCATAAAACATTGTGTATACTAAACGTTTGTGGTATACTTATCCGATTTATCATGAAAGTTTCATGGTATAATATAATGGAAATTGCATTGTAATTAAAAAATCAGACAAATGTTAATTGAAAAGAAAAAAACACGTAAGTTGCGATATAAAATTTTAAAGAATCAAGCATTGTCTTATATCACTCACTGAATATCGAATTTTTTCGTAAAACTGACAGATGCCACTCGGTAAACATTCAGAGGACAACTATTATGCTTCCGTGGAACAAACAAATCTCTCCGAAATATTCGACGAAAGTAGAAAAATGGCGTCTATACCTATTTGGAACTATGTCTAGTTGGGCAGTATCCCCTACCATCATTTTTTCAAAAAGTTCAAAAGGAGGTACCCATTAAAAATGAACTTATGAATTTCGTGATTTTATTTTCAATTTCTGAAAATTGAGATTCAGAAAATATTTTCCTGACTTCTTTAGGTTGGATTTCAAAAATGACATTGTTTAGATTTCGGGAATTCAATAATATTCCATTACTGGTATTACCGAAGTTTACACGAAACGGAAATTATTATGGTTGAAACGAGCAATTTGGAAAATCCATGTTAACGAGTTTTCAAAAAATACACGTTCAATGTATTACTGACACCCCTTCAATTGTTTATATTTTCAAACCATTTGTCGTCATTTAAATGCTACAAAGGATATTCAACAATTTATTTTTAATAAGCATTTTGCATGTTTGAAAAAAACCTGTGACTCCACACAGTCCCAAACAATGAGTGAGAGTAGATGCGATACATTCGCCTGCATGTGTGCGGAACGAGGATCGAACACTTTATCTGATAATCGACGGTATATTCACCAGTAGGTAGGTACCTATGATGAATATTTGTATTCTATAAACATTATGAAAAACCAGGGTTGCGACGTTTTGAATCGAATAATGAAAATATAAGTAATTGATTTGTGCATTATTTCCATATTTGAAAAATTATGAAAAATCAATATGAATAGAAAAAATCAACCTTTAAATCGAAAAAATCTTATTTTGTTGATTTGAAAAAAATCATGATGCTTCGCAACTCTTACAAAATTTGGATAATTCTGTATCTATTTATATGAACAGCTTTTCAAGAGTCATATAAATTACGAGGTATAACATTAAAATAGCCATACGGAGTGATTGGGAGATTGAGAGCTAATTTCAATAACGTTGATAAGTTATATTCTCGGTTATTATCAAAGACATTCAAATACAGGTTATTATGAATATTATTTATTTACGAATAATAATGAATAATGACTATATTTTCCTAAGGCCTTCATTCTTCTACTTTTTATTTCTTTGATTTTTGAGGACTGCTTTCACTACATATTTTGTATTTTGGATATTCATCTCCCGTTGGTCCCAATATATGTACCATTTTCAGAATCATATACATTCCACATGAGAATACAATATCATTTTCTTCTCCATTTGGATTTTTAGATCTCATTACACCTTTGAATTTCAAAATTTCAAGCTTTTCCTATGCAAATCCGCAAATTCATCATTAGTTGCACCAATAATTTCATAATACTTATTATGGTTCCATTTGAAAAGTGTTTTTTATTATTATTCGTCAAATTCGATATGTTCAGGAATATTTGTATACCTTTTGTATTTCATATTTTTGAAAATAAAATAGTATTTCCATTAGCTGGATCACTTATCTACTTGATGAAGTCAATAAGTCATGAAAATATTGATTACTTTACTTTATGACAAGTCTATAGAGAAAGAGTGCTATTCGTTATTGCTCACTTCTTCAGCACCCTCTACTTCAAAATTTAGACCTTTAGGATATTACATACAGTATGGTGGAAATGTATGGAATAAATTCATTATCTCTAACGTTTATGAATTCTAAGGAAAATCCCGAGACAGGTCGATTTTTATTTTCAAATTGACATCTCTTGATATACATACGGAGTATGTGACGTCATCCGCGTAGTTGTGGTTACGTCATCGATTATTTTTTTAAATTAGAACATACCCCGTCCATTTTTTTTTCGGAAGGTATATTCATTATCTATCTGACGGTATACTAATATTAGGAAAATAAAGTAATACAGGGTGAGAAAAAATTATTTTATTTAATATTTACAACGGAAATCGTTACAATAAATAATCAAATTCGTGACGTTCTGCCAGAATACAATGTGATAGACAGAGAACAAATCATTCTCGAACTTCGCTATCGTTTCTGAATATATTTGTGAAATATTCACTCGTATTCGTTCTTTCAAATTATCTGATCTTTCCGGCTTCTTACATAAACTTTGCTCTTCAGATAACCTCAGAGGAAAAAATCGAGAGGAGTTGAATCAGGAGATCTAGTTGGCCATTCGATTTACCCTCTCCGACCTATTTAGGTAACTGTGTACATTGATAGCATAATTATTAGCTTGTAAATATAAAATAATTTTTTCTCACCCTGTATCACTTTATTTTCCTTATATTAGTATATGGTCAGATAGACAATGGAAACACCTTCCAGAAAAATTCTTCCTATTTAAAAAATAATCGATGACGTCACCACAACTACGCGGATGACGTCACAAACTTCGTATGTATATCAAGAGATGTCAATTTGAAAATGAAAATCGACCTGTCTCAGGATTTCCCTTAAAATTCATATGCGTTAGAGATAATGAATTTATTCCATACATTTCCACCATACTGTATATATTTTTTTGAATAGATTTAAGAATTCCTATATTAAAATGCCATTAGGTAGCAACCTGTATATATAGTGTCAATACCCGATTGCAAATTATCATTCAGTTATACAATGTTAAATACAACACGGTTTCATATTTCTACTGTTCCCTCTCTACTTTTACGTATTGAGATCTGTTCAACATTCAAATCATCGCAATGATAAATCCTAAATCGATCCCCGGTAAATAGAAGCGACCTTTGTCGATAGGTTTCTATTCATTCATATTGTATACCTTCTGGGTGTATATATAAATATTCTTATTTGAATATCATACATACCTATTCCTCATTATGTATGAGAATTTTTTCATTGTGAACAATTCAGAATATTTTTATTTTCCACGCAATGTATAATTATTTTATACATATAATATACCATATTTACTAGCAAACCTAGCAAACTGATTCATATAAATTTCTATTTCCTATTCTAATTTCATAATATCACCCGTACTATCGATTGTATCGTGTTTATAATCTACTTCGTTGAGTTTCACCAGGGGGCGCAAATATCATCGGATAAATCGTGCGTATTTCTGACGTTGTAGAGCCTCGGCTCTTGACTTCCTGTGACGATACTAATCCATATTTTGATCTGATTTTTTTTGTGTAGAAAGATGAAGGTTCGACCGAGGTAGGATGCTATCTCAAAATTGATTATTTGATGTAGAAATATTTTTTTTTGATTCGCCAAATTGGCTAAAAATTTGCTATGTTCAGATATATTTTTATATCTTTTCTTTTCGAAATTTCGAAAAAAGAGATAGTATCCTCCCTAGCTTGATCCTTTATCTACATGATGGGATCAAAAAATCATGAAAATATTGATTGGTTTTCAAATGAGAAGTCAAGAGCGGGAGTGCTGCATTCGGTATTCTGCGCGTCCCATTGCCCACTCTTAAGAACGATAAACACATTCCACCACTGGTACATGATGTTCATGCGAATATTTTAAATTCGATGAGGAATTTAGTGCCTTCCATACAGCCTATGTTGATTGAAACGTTTTTATACAATTGGTTGTTCAATAGTTCCACAAATGATTATTATCAAAAGTTTGGACACCATGTATATATTTTTATTTCTGACAGTGACATTATAAGCTTATATCGTCATAGTTACGATATATATAATGAGGGTCATAACTCCCTTGGGATATTAAGGTTCAAAAACTCCCTCTTACCTTTTACAGGTGAAAATGATACAAGAAATGCTTATAAACGTTTATATGTAATGAAAACTAAGACATATTTTCCTTATTCACGTCATTACAAATAATAAATGTACAATTTTCAAATGTTCCCTGAAAATTACTTCCGCCGCTGGAAACAATTTCTTCTTTTTTATGGGTGGTGCTGTTGCTGTTCACTACAGTCGAGGTGCCTGCCTCTTCTGATGGCAAAGTAGACAGCATACGCGCCGTTTTATTTCTCAATTCAATACTGTCCTCCAGATACCCCTCTGCCACCGTGGAACTTCTCCAACCTCCGTGTCTTTTTAAGTTTGTCATAGTTGCTCCTGCATTGGCTAGGGCAGTAGCAGAAGTGCGACGAAGGCAATGTCCCGTATAGGTTAGTGGGTTTGGCAATCCTAAATACATTGCGATTTTGCTGGGAATTTCGCCAAACATATTCTTTCCAATTGGCTGAGTTGTACATTTATTTTGTCGGAAGCTCAAAAAAAATCGTTTTGTACCTTCAGGACGCAAGGACATATAAAGTCTCAATAAAGGCAAAGCAGAGAACTCTTTTTCATCCACAACTGTAAATTTCTTCGATACACCAGTTTTACTTTCCGGTACGTTCACTACCATAACAGTATCCCGGTCCTCTATATCTGCTATACTCATATTTAGAAGTTCCTGAGTTCTGCATCCTCCAAAATAACCCATAATTAGAACAACCTATAACAAATGAAACGAAATAAACAAACGAAAAAGAAAATTATGAGAAAAAAATTACCTTATGCAATAAATGAATTTCATTAGGGGCGTCCTTTAGAAATTTGATGACATCTTTAGGAGATAAGACAGCAGACTTTTTCGGCATATACCCCTTACTTTTCCGTTTCAAAAAAGCCTCTAGTTCGTTGAACTTGGTGATATCTCTTTTCTCATATATGGTCACCATCGATTTGAGCATTGACCATTTAGTCCATATCGAATTTGGGCTAAACGTTTCTGACTGCAACGAATAAATACAATTATTACCAAATCTACCAGAAAATACTGAAAATACTTTACCAGTTCTTGAAAATATGCCAGAAATACAGTTTCGTTGGCATCTTTTGACATAACATTTCTCTGTGTCAGCCACTTCAGATATAAGTTGTATTCTTTTTGATATAGGGCTTCACTTTTCGATGAAAGTAATGATTGTCTTGCTTTTTCCGCTTTTTTTATAATATCCTCCATTATATCAGAAAAAGATCGTCGATTTGTGGTAAAAAATAAACACGTTTTTAACGGAAAAACATTGATTGATAAAGAAAGTTTGCTTATAAACATGTAACATAGCGACAACCTAGCAACAACCAACAATGCTACAATCAACGCTACCTAATTCAAATATACCAGAAAGGTTATGAATTTAAACATTTATTGCGTTCTAAATATGGACATATTGTTATGAAAATCGGTCAAAAATAAAATTATCTATGTACCACGGGAATTATAGGCCCTCATAATTCCCTTAATACATAAATAACTAATGAGTACTTGTTATTATACCATGATTTAATCACCTGTTGAATATCATCAATACACCATTATGAACAAATTTAGTCGATACTCGTTCTTGTATTTCTATAGTCTTCAGAAGGTCATAAATAATGGGAATCCGGGTATCTATTGCTTACACTTTTCAATTAAATTAGATATTTTGTTGCAGATGATCCGTTAACACGGCGACAATGCCAACATTATGGGCGTCAAGCTTCAGCATATCCTGGGTAAGTATTTAGTTTGAATAAATACGTCAACCTAAACAGGGCCGTCTTAGGAATACCAAATTTGGAGTCCTTATGTAAAGTTATATACTTATATATGCCTGCAATTTTATTTCGCAAGGAAAGTACAAAAATTCGCACTAACCTGCCTCAACCTATCAGAAGTAATTTTTTCGCTTGGATGGAACCTTGGAGTGATTTTGGTGGACATTTTTTATTAATACTTTCACAGAATTATTTCATAAGCTCAGAAAAATACATAACCGAACAATTTTAGCTTTTATATTCACTAAAAATTCTTCATCCTATATGTCAAACCTTGTTTACAGGGTACGCCAAACTCGATGGCTTTTTAGAAGTTTCTGAAGAACGGGACATCGAATCATTTTGAAAATTTGATACTTTGAGTAATTAATTCTGCTTTATCGGTCTAATATTCAATCGAAAAAATTATATTAGGAAAGTCCTATTTATTTTTCGAGGGGAATCTTCTGTTTGAATCTCGCACCGTAGTTTCGAGACACCCTGTATAAATTAAATTACATAATCGTGCAGTATTTTTCCGCCGAATAGCACTCGAAATAAAATAAAAATCTGAAAATTGGTCTTGTTCAAAATTCTAAATTTTTTAACCATCCTATATTCATTTCTTCTAAATATCAATCGATATTAAGTAGACCAATAATGAATAGTTTGGCAAAAAAAAGAATTGAAAAATCTCGATTCTATATCTATATCTCTGTAAACATATACCCCAAGTATTATAGGTCGACGAAATCAGTCCATCAGCAAAAATAATAAAGATGACGTCACGATCCAAGACGAGGAATCTTCTTACCATTCATGGAATCGTTTGTTTTACATTTAGAATTGGCTTTCTAAACATACCTCCAAATAGATATGATGTACTACTTGGGATGAAAATGGAAGTGAAATCAAAGAGTTTGCATACCACATAACTGTTTTGGACGAAGCCACAAGGCTTGTTGACCAAGCTCAAGATTTGTCGAAAAAATACCATTATTTTATGTCGGACAATAAAAAAATCAAATTCAAGCTATTCGAGGACAAATTTTGTCCACCACTAGATGTAAAAACATTATCTAGCTAGACGATATAATAGTCATTCATGATCTAATCTAATCAATTATCATTCACAAGAAGTACCGATATCGATAAAGCTCACAATTTTCCACTTAAATCGATTGGATTGATTTTTTTATAAATGTCTCCATAATTTCACTCGAAGAAGTTTCACAAATTTTGTCAAACCCATAAAGTCAGAAAAGTAACCAGTTCGAAATTTCGAAAGATGGAATACATGACAAACTTCGAACCAAAATCATCATGTCTTTGTAGGCTATACATCTGAAATATCCAAAGTGATGTGACGCTCTGTTTCTTTCATTTGCAGGAATATTCCTGATTCTTCAAATATGTAGTACCACCAGCAACAGCGCTTTGTCGGAAAGTGCGAACCTAGAAAAAAACGACACCGAAGCCAACCAAATCGAGAAACTAACAAAGACAAACGCTGAACTGAACACCATAGAGCAAGAGAATACTCAAGAATCCGTGCAGGACAGTCTCGGACCCAACAAGCCGACTGCACCCACTCTAACAACACAGTCAACCACTAGCAGCAATGCGGACAACAAAGAAAACGTCATCGCTCAAGAATCCAGCGACAGAGAAGACAAAGCTCGGTCCATCGATATCGAAAAGTTCATATCACCGGAATTCCGAAACAACGTTTTCAGCTACCCCATTTCCTCGGATACAGAGAAATACTCCGACGAATCTTTCCACAAGTCCACCACGAACAAACACCCCAGCTACCCAAAATTCGAACTGACCACACCGAAAACGATTTTGTTCGACCAGAAATATCAGGAGGCCAGGCAGAAACTGGAGCAAGAATATGAAGAGAACTCGCACAACGAGGATGAGGAACATCAAGTGTTCGAATCCCACGAAGCTGCTGACGATGATGAAGAGGAACTGCACCTGGACAAGATCGGAGAGGATATCAGCCAAGAACCAAATTCTACTTTGGATGTCAAGGAACAACTGAACATATCCAAAGACAACGTCATTGAGAAAAACTCGAACCAAAACTCGTTTACGATAGAGCAGGTGAAGAAGGTTCGCTACTTCTCGAATTTCAACGACACCAGCACTTTCAAGTACGATTCCAAGGAGGACACATCAACTCAAAAGCCTTTCATACATCTCACCGAGAAGAGCGTGACGTTAACAAAGCCTACCGCGAACAAAAACACTAGCTATATCCTGAACAACAAAATAGAATCGGAGACTATCAAAGCTATACCCACTGAAGCTACAACTGAGAAACAAAAGCATGAAGATAAAGTGGAGCCCAGAGAACAATTAGAGGAAGAAAATGTGGCTATTACCACTACTGAAGCTGCCACCACTGAACAAGAAACAACAACAGCTGTGGCGTTTGGTACGACCACAGCAACGGAAGAAATCACCACAGTTAGCGAAGATTCTGTAACTTTGGAGCAACTGCTGACTGAAACGACACAGCCCAGCAGCAATGATGTACAGTCCACTGCAGAAGATACAACTCCAATGGCTAGTACCACGGATGTTGCTCAAACAACAACCGCAGAGCCACAAGAAACAACCACCGTAGAGCTAATCGAAACAACACGTAGTGGAAGCGGCTTCAGGGTTTCCAAAGGTATCACCATGGAAGAAGTCCAATCAACGGAAGCCATTAATACAACAACAGAAGCCATGGACACAACAATAGAGACAGTGTCAACTGAACAAACCACCTTAGAAATCACAACAACTGAAGCACTTTCATCGACAATCGAAGCGTCTACTACCGAACAACCCGAGCTGCCAACCACTCAACTGCCAGAGGTCACCACTGAAGCTGTTACCACTGAAGCTGTCACTACTGAAGCTGTCACTACTGAAGCTGTCACCATTGAAGCTGTCACCAACGAAACGGTGGAACCGACGGACCCACTGCCTGTGACGACAGTCGAGTTCATCCACGTGGAGACCAGGAACAACCACACGACTCTGGTGCCCGATACGCTGAGCCCGAATTTGAGCTACCCGACCACCAACGGTTCCTCAGCTTCAAGCGGCACGGAACGTTCGGCTCCAGAGCATACCACAGCTGCAACGGATACCACAGAAGATGCTAGCGACGAGACGGCAGAGTCTTCTGCTAGTACTGAAGGCAATGTCATGAGCGATCCAGACGAGAGTAGAGGGAAGATAATCGCCATAGCTATTTCGTCGGTTGGGGCTGTGTGTCTGATTCTCTTGGCTGGATTGTTGGTATGTATACATCGGTTGTAATGATTCAAGTTCAGGTAAAACCTCATCAAGAACAAAACCCGATTAATGAAAAGAAAGTAATGGTAATGAATGATTCAATATATAAAATAAACACCTTGACACTCTCGTTTGAAGGCATGTTTGGTCCCTGGCTGATACTGATAATATTCTTCGCTACCTCGGTGTATAAGTTGTTTTGTTCATCTTCATTCTTCGGGGTATATTCGAGTAATTACATTTTGTTTCAGTATATTATGAGGAAGAGACAAAGTCGTTTCAATTACAAGCAGAGGTGCAGACCTGTCAATTTAGACGATTACAGTGTCGACAACATTTCGGTTTACAATAGCGTGAGAAGGAAAGCAGGCAGGCAGTCCAAAAGGTCGTACGGTAATCCTGCATTCGATGATCCGGTGAGTAGTTTTTTTTTTAATATCCAAGCAAATCTTGCAATTATTCTAATTACAGTTTATCTTGTATTCATAGCCAAATTGAGATAATTTTCAGATGAATGTTGCAATGAGAAGTTTCAATAGCAAATTTCAACAATGCAAGAATTATTTCGTAATGGGTATCATTGCTTGATGAATGTTGCAAAAAGCTCAATGGCTGAAAATTCTTACAATGAGTCTCGCAATTATGATTTCATCGATAAATACATACAGGGTGTACTACACTACAACGGCATTCAAGTACTAAATTGTACATAATAATTATAATATAGATAACACTACTGTGATGGAGTGCTGTTAAGGAATCTTTGATCGTCGAGAGCTACTTATTTAACCGTTTGTAGAAAAAAGAAATTATGTGAGATCATACTTTGAGAAAAAATAAACAATAGAAAAAAATTGCCCCGCTTAGCTCAACCCCAATCGCCGCTAATCTTAACTTCCGTCCTCTCCCCATCAGGTGGCCGTAACTCACCCCCTGAACTACCCCGCGCTGGCCAAGTTTGCCGCCACCGTGGAAGACGTCCGCGCCGAGTTCGAAGACATCCCCCAGATAGCGGCAAAGTCGAGCGAGCTACCGGAGGGGTGCGAGCCGAAGAACCGCTACGCCAACGTCATCCCCCTGCCCGAGACGAGGGTAGCTCTGAGGGCGGTCGAGGGGTGCGCCAACAGCGACTACATCAACGCCAACTTCGTCACGGTGAGCTGGATGTGGACCTGACCTGACCTGACCTGACCTGACCTGACCTGACCTGACCTGACCTGACCTGACCTGACCTGACCTGACCTGACCTGACCTGACCTGACCTGACCTGACCTGACCTGACCTGACCTGACCTGACCTGACCTGACCTGACCTGACCTGACCTGACCTGACCTGACCTGACCTGACCTGACCTGACCTGACCTGACCTGACCTGACCTGACCTGACCTGACCTGACCTGACCTGACCTGACCTGACCTGACCTGACCTGACCTGACCTGACCTGACCTGACCTGACCTGACCTGACCTGACCTGACCTGACCTGACCTGACCTGACCTGACCTGACCTGACCTGACCTGACCTGACCTGACCTGACCTGACCTGACCTGACCTGACCTGACCTGACCTGACCTGACCTGACCTGACCTGACCTGACCTGACCTGACCTGACCTGACCTGACCTGACCTGACCTGACCTGACCTGACCTGACCTGACCTGACCTGACCTGACCTGACCTGACCTGACCTGACCTGACCTGACCTGACCTGACCTGACCTGACCTGACCTGACCTGACCTGACCTGACCTGACCTGACCTGACCTGACCTGACCTGACCTGACCTGACCTGACCTGACCTGACCTGACCTGACCTGACCTGACCTGACCTGACCTGACCTTTTTGTGAAATCGTGAAGGCTGAGCAGCCTCGCAAGCATCTTGACCTATTAAATTTTATGTGCATAACCCCCAATTCGAGGCTCGGGATTCCGAGACTTCGTGCAAAGTTCATCACTTTCCTGAGAAGTAAGGTCCTGACATTGGAGGGCGATAAGAAGGCCTCTTTCAAGAACATTCGCGAAGCAAGAGTTTTGCAGATTCAGCGTAGTAGCTGCAACTCTCTCATGTTTTGTCCATGTTTTAGAGGTGATGACTCATCAGGATTCCCATGACCAGTTTCAAATATTTCTTGTTCAACTAGTGAAGCTTTTCACCTTTTATTGGCAATCGGTTCAATAGCCTTTCGCTTGTCTTTGTCCAGGCATTTCATTTCAGTCAAATTTCATTCCATCAGTTTCCTAGCGTCGAAATTCCACTTCCAACTAGGCTTTAGAGATTTCAAATATTTGTTCTGAGCCAAGAAATTGTGTATTTGCCACTTCTTTGACAAAGTAGTCCACTTCCTCGTTGCCTTCAACTCCCTTATGACCTGGCACCCACATCAAAGTGACCTGGTTGTTCGCTACCAGTTGTCTCAGGGATTGTTCGAGGTCCCAAGTCAACTTATACAAGTGTATGACTTCAGAATTTCCAGTGCGCATATCTCTATAACATGTTCTTCTGCTTGAAAGATGGTGTTACCGAAGGGTTTTGGCCCTCCAACACCCATTCCAGCCTTTTCATCCATCTCGGATCAATCAGTGTACCACACTGATGCAAACCTGTCCCATTTAGGTTTGTTCTCTGTGCAGATTTGGTAGTTGGTACAAAGAACTTCTTTCTACGACTGTAATACAAAACTACACGTTCTTAACTGTTTTTGATCAGACAGAGAGGTACATTTGTATGCCTTCAGGTTCATTTCAAAGTTTCCATAGGAAAATGATAGTGTTTAACTCACACGGAATGCTCATACACAACGTCACAATTCACACTCGTATACAATGTATATCACACCATGTTGTATCTAATTTACTAATAAAATTAGCTTTTTAATGAAGTTTTGTAGTTCTCAAAACTTACTGCGCTACCGCACAACATAAAATAATACAATAAATAAAAAATCAACATGTTATTGTGTTATACCCGAGATCTCCTATCAAAGTATTGCGCATGAAGACACTAAAATAAGAGATGATGCGAATGGACAACTAACGATTATGATTACAGGGTCCGAAGAACACCAGAGGCTATTACATCGCGACCCAAGCACCAATGGAAAATACCGTAGATGATTTCTGGAGGATGATATGGGAACACCAATCAAAGGTTATCTTGATGATAACGCATCTCTTTGAAAACGGAGTGGTAATTTTCTAGACGAATTCCGTTGAAAGATATCGTTGAGTGTTCTGCTTTTTGTAGGAAAAGTGCGTGGACTATCTGCCACCTTCCGAAGTGCTCGATTGCCACAGAATGTTTGGAGATTATCAAGTAACCTTGAAGAAGAGGGATGTTAAAGAAAAATATGTAATTTCCAGTCTTCAACTGAAAGTAAGTATATTAACTTCAATATTCAATGCAATTCAGTTTGATGAAATAATGGCTTATAAAGATTCGCGCAGTTGGGAATTTTTCTCACTCAACTCAGGTACCACCTAATGCTCTTTTCGAATCCATTATCAGAACGAATGTATTCTCATTTCTTGTATATATTATTTAAATTGTCTATATTGATTTGCCTGGTTGAAAATTTTCGAAAACGACGAAATAAAAAACTGAATTCGAATGACCAACCAATCATATTCCAGAAGACACTGACACCTAAATTAGGTTCAAATAGTAAGCTATGTATAAACTGTCCTTCATCATAATGTAATGTCAAAAATGTGCATATTTTACGACACTGAAATAGTATATTGTGCATCTAGTGCGCCTACGGCTCGTGGTTCATCATCTTGTCAAAATCGTATGAAATATTCAATTTCCGCATTAGTTGTACACTATACTTTTCCGACGACCTATATGACTGTTTACCTACTTACAAATTATTCTTAAAGGATACCAATTCAATTCCCTGAAGAAGCATATGAGAAAGATGTATCACACAAAGAGAACAAATCTTATTGAACATTCAACAAAAATATTTAAATACATTTTGGTCTGTATTTATGAAATATTGAAAAAATAATTATTGATGGTAATATTGGAACAATTGTTCAGTACTAACTGAATACTATTGTTTTCTTTTATCAAACCTAAATTGCATACTTCTGGGGGAGTAGAATCTACGATTTTAACGTCGGATGACATCGCAGCAAAGAAAACTGAACAAATTATACGATTCGGTGCCTATCTACTTGGTAAATCACATTGACACTATAATGTTATGAATTCGCTTGTAGATATGTCATTGTCACAGATGAGTAAAAATCAGAGCATAGTTAACTATATTAGGTAATCGCACCAATCGCAGAGCGTGGAGATGAATATTTCATTTCGCACTAGTGCGAAATATCTTATTTTGTGTACTAGTTTACAGTGCAAAATGATACGTATTTCAGGTAGGTCGTCGGAAAATGCTTTTTGTTCTTCGTACTATTGGATATACTATTATTACAATTATCACAGGATTTTACGTTTTGAAAATATTCAGAAAACTTGAACAAAATTTTTTTTTATCTGAGAGGCATTTTTTGTGCACTTTCCTTGCGCTGTCTTCAAAAATGAGAGCTAGTTTCTATAGCGTAGTTGTCTTTTCTAATATAACATTCATCTGAAGGCAAAGTCCCTGAAACTTGCTGAAACTGTGTCTATATAGATCTTTTTGGTTCTTTGGGTTGAGGTTTCGTCAATATTTCAGTTGATTTCTTGGAATAACCAGAACTTTCCACTAGAAATTTCACGGGGTTTATAAGAAAGCGGCAAAATAACTATCTAATCAATATTTTTATCATTTCCATGGGTTTTTTCAGAAAATACACTTATCCAAGATGATTGAATGTAAGTTTTAAAGAGACATCAATCACTGATTTGATTTATTATCAAATATAATTCGTGCAATGAAAATTCTTGCATTTGTGCATATTTACCAATAAATATCGGTGATATCATTTCACTTGTTAAATCATTACTGACAATGGTACCAAATGCCGACATTACTTATTCTTATCAAAATATTCTATGGACATCATGGTGTTCATGCTCTCCATGACTGCAATCATATTTTTTAAATTAACCGTATTTCGCATGCTCCTAAGAGCATCACCTACAAAAAACAAACGGTATACCTACGGCTAAGTATAATGATTTTCATGTGTGTAATTAAACAGGTGATTGAATTTGAAAATATATAATGCCGCATTAAATAGGTAGGTACTACAAAAGTTATTCTATCCAATCTCATCTCATAATCTGAAGATCTTGAATGTATCTGATGCACAAAGAGGTCACTCGACGAAGCCTTGATCAACTCGATTATATCTACAGGGTGATATCAAAGTGTGGGTGAAGTAATCTCCACATTGCTGATCATAATAAGTTCCGTGTATCGATAATTTTTTCGTGAACAGCTGAAATGTTTTGTTGAACTGACACTATTTGAAATTATAAACAAGTTATTGATGTATAACCCGAATATTCTGGAGCACTTATGGTATCACTACTGAATATATTTTTCTGGTTTACTGACGACACAATATTCAATAACAGATGAAAGCAATGAATTAGGGTATTTTTCTGATAGTTTTCCGACATTTTAACGTTGTGTGTGATCCAAATCTTTTTTTTTTGTATTACAGAATATGGTATCGAATAGTTGGAGAGAAATTACACATTTCTGGTACATTGGCTGGCCAGAAAAAGGAGTACCGAGTGAAGGAAACTCTCTTATAGCTTTCCTCATTGAAGCCAGAAGTTTTATGAAATCAGCTACACTAGATAAGGTGAATGAAGAATATATTTCTGGTGTTTTATTTTACCATGTTACATAGACTTGATATGTCTAGTGATCTAAGAAGTTTGACACTCGCCTAAAACTTGCCAGACAAAGATTTCAATCGAAAAAAAAAATTAATTTCTCCTCTCTCTCTATGATAGGGTCACATCACGAGCAGCACTATGAACGGATCGCTCCCCTGCGATGTGAACCCTGTGGTAGTCCATTGTAGCCCAGGAACGGGTAGGACGGGAGTAGTGATCGCCTGTGATATCGCCATCAGGGAGTTCGAGCAATCCCGATTGGTCGACATCCCGAAAATCGTGTACAGGATACGACGTGATAGAGCCAGCTCTGTACAGACCAAGGAACAATATATATTCATTTATAAGGTTGGTTGGATATCATGTCGATAATCTTAATCCGACCTATTGATATAAACATTTTATGGCTAAATGCGACGATTGATATCACATAAATAAACAATAGTAGGCAATATTTTGACAAAATGTCTTCAAATATTCCCGTGTATCTGAGATTCAGTCATATACCAAATAATTCAAATTCGAGGGCCACCATTGTGATCTCCGAAGTTGCGTATTTATGTGACGAAGAAAACTTCTGAATTCTAAGTATTCGAAAAGTAGAACTTAGTTGCGAAGCAATCCTCGTGAGTCTAAGACTTGTATGAGTAAGGAGGACGGGGACCTCAGCTTTTTGAGTGTCTTTCGAAGCACTATCTGGTGATGAAAACAAGTTTTTGAATGATCATTCTCATTTTTTAGTATCACTCAATAAGGAATATCAAATTCAAGAGCACTTCAAATATTTCAAAGCACTAATACTTCAGCTGGCCCTGACTCCTTCGAATACCTCTCTGCCAAACTAATCGATTTTTATTACGACCACATATAAAAACTTCATAAATTGCACAGTTTTGTCACCTGGAAAGTAGCTCATATCACCATGGTATTGTTATTTGAAAGAAAAAAGCAGACGTGTTGAAACGAAAAAAAATCGAACGGTCACATGTATATGAATAAAATAATAAGGTATAGTGGTATTCACTGTCACCATGAGCGTTTCTCACACCACATTCATAGGTATTCAATGGATTTTCAATGTCTCAATAAGACAATATCTACATTCACTCTGATGAAAATTAGTATGGAACTGTTTCTAGTACATGTTTTTGATTATTTTGATAGCAGCGGATGACATCATGACTTGATTTGATTTGTATAATGACATGAAAAAATGAAAATGATTGTTCAACATTTCTGGTATATCTCCGGAAATTCTCGAAAGTTTCTGGACTATATATTCTTAGTCACAGAAAAACACACTTTGCCCTAATAATTCGAACATCTTTGTACCCGTTATAGTTACCGAATGCCATTGGGAGCCCTAAAATTTGAAGTACCCGGTATAAAGAATCATCAGAAAAATTATCCCTTTTATCATCCTTTATGTTTTGATTTCTTTTTCAGGTTGTCAGCCTGTATGCCACCAAACTGACGGGTGGTTCCCTAGATTCATTTTAGGATATGAAAATATATACTATATTTTATTGTTTAGATTTTTAATATCATTGTGATACCCTACCTACCTAGTGAATGTACCTATAGTATAGTAGAATAGTACTGAATGAACATATAAATGATTGTAGTTTTTTGAATTGTATTTGTAAATATTGGAATGATATTTTATGTTCACAGAAAATGGATAATGTTCTGTAAACAATTTGAAATTGAGTGCAACTGTTATTGAAATAAAAATGTTAATGCTCTCTATATATGAAATTAAATGTGATTTAGTTTTTTAACTACAGTCGTTTCGATTCCATAATTCATTTAAAGTGATCCTATCGAACATTGTTGTTTCACTGATTTATATTAGGTTATTTATATAAAGATAGCAGCTACTTTATTATGCATATTGGAGTTCAATAACGGAGTTCAAGAAACGTAGGCGAGCTCAGAACTTGGATGACTTACTGCTCAGTAGGGCTATTTTTGCCGTATATGTACCTATACTATAAAAGTCCCAAGAGAATGGTCCTGTTCAGACCAAAAATAGGCTAAAATCGGACTTCCCGTCTTGTTTTGTAACCTCGTACGTCCTCTAGACGTCTCCTAGGGGACGTCTTCGATACGTCCCGAATATCCAAATCGTATGTATGGAACGACCATAGGACATACTTTTGCTATCTGGGTTAGTTGTACGACATGAAGAATTTGGCCTGTAAACTGTGTACAATTTTGAGGAGAAGTTCAGGAGATCTCAGAAATTATATTTCTCGAAGCATTTGTGAACTTGATGTGTTCTACCTTTTTATGTTTGGTTCATCAAGTACCCTTTTTCTTATTCAATTTCGTTTACATCTATCCACTTCGATGAGGTAACTTTTGAAACCTTTGCAATCTATTTACAATCGACATAATAACTGATCGCACAAGGTTCATACTAGCATTTCGTCAACATTTGTCTCGTTCTTAGATCCCAGGAAGAATAGGAATCTGATATAGTATTTCTCTTGATAACGTAATTATTTGAGGTCCTTTAAAAAAAAATGTTTATGAGAACATATGTACTGAAGGTCTTGAACTTTTGAGCTACATAGTGTCGTAGCTGTAGCTACCTACTTTTTTATGTTCTGGTTCTCACAAAAAGGGATATCCCGTTATGTTCAGAAAACATCGTGAGAACCACTAAGGGAAAGAAGGTAGGAGTTGGTGTTCTTCTTGAATTTCTGGATATCGTATGCCTCAGGGTCCTCAGGGAACACCTCCTTATAGGCAATGAGTTCCAAAGTATCGATGTTCGTTGGATGAACGAATCTTTCGAAAGGGAGTAAAGGGACGTTCTTCAGGTCTCTAAAGTGACCACGAAGGGGTGTGAAGACTGAACTTGACGGTTTAATCTCGAAGAGACTGCTAATGTAGGAACGATTGTTGATATTTCAGAAGAGCATCGCCCATGAAAATATCTATAAAATAGAGATAAATCGCCAACTTTTCTACAGTGTTCCAGAGATGTGAGCGAGTTTGTAAGCGAGGCATCACCGATGAGACGAATTGCTCTTTTTTGGACAATAATTTCAGGATATGTTTAGGTGCCGCACTCCAAATATTTCAGGACAGATCGGATCTGTGCCTTATAGATCATAAGCAGCTGACAGTGAAATAGCTCTTGGCTCGAAACAGAAAAACCAAGTTTTTGGAATGCACTTTTGGCAATTGACCTCACGTGATTTTCCCAAGAAAGGTTAATGCTGATAGTAACGCCAAGCATCGGAATGGATGACGTCGATGGTATGGTTACTTCTGACTAAATTATGTTGGGCACAGTGGGATCGGCTTTTCAAGAGAAAATACATACTTGTGTTTTGTTTGCATTAAATTCTTCCAGGTTATTAGATCCCCACTGGAGAATTGTTGCTTAGTCCATATTCATTTTGTTAAAATTTCTTCCTCATTCATTTCTGGTTTGATGGGCCGATATAGGAGCCCCGGAAGAGAAAGCGGTATGGAGGGTACTATCATCCGCGAAGTTGTGCATAGGACATGAAGTTGCTTCCGACAAATCGTTGGTGTGAAGTAGAAATAGTGTTGGTGCTAAAATTGATACTTGCGGAACACCAGCATTTATGAGTAGAGTATCAGATGAGTACATGGAGGGCAAACCATAAGATTTTCTATGCATAAAATTGCCCTTCCTGGTTCCTTATTATGTCCAAAATTAGTTTCTATTCTTTTCGTGAATGTGAAAATCACTTTAGAAATCCTCATTACAATTTCTAACCAAATTTGTTTTTTTTTTCGTTTGACGTACGGTTCTCGCATAAATAAAAATCATTCCTGTGCAACTTGTTAGACCACTTTCGTGAAGGAAATAATTTATATGTATTTGTATAATAGAATGTTATTGAGATATAGCTCCTGTAATAGGTACTTCTATAATCAAGACCTCTCCGCATAGTACTGAACTAAAACAACTGGTAGAGTCGTTTGCTCATTTGCTGATTGAGCAGTAATTATTATTCTATTAATATAAAAAATATATCATGCGAAAAATAAAAATCGTTTTTCATTCGTTTCATGTCGTTTATTATTCAAGTAAACTAGCAGTGCAATAAACCATTTATTTCAACTTTCTGGGATCCCTGTAGGCTGCTTTAGCCAATAAACCGCTCTTGCCTAGTAAATTGTACATTGTATATGGTATTCAAGAACAGGAACAATCGTTTTTTATGAATGACAACATTGCATTTGAATTTATTGAACTCATGGATGCAACCCAAAATAGTAAGTGGAGTAGTCGGAAAAGTTAAAATAAACACATCCATTATGGAAAAAATAGATACTGGAACCTTCGATGATGACATTGATGTAGATGATGATGAATAGGACCAAGTACTGAGCCTTGCGGAGCAGGCAACTAATGTCAGCAGGTTAGGTTCCTCATTATAAGTCTTCGATATAAATTAACTCTACAATGATTATATCAATCACGTTTCTCTGAAACGAAGATCAGTTCCTTTCAAGTTTTCTTCTATCCATTCCTCGACCTCTCGCTCCAAATCCCCGAAAAAATAATCCCTCCACCCCCCGGATTGTCCTCTTCTGATGAAAGATTCCTCTTTGCTACCGATGCCCAGTTCAACGAAATGGTCCATGTTCACCGATTTGTTTCCTTTGAACTTATCGATGCCCAAATGGTCTTCTAAAGCATCCACTTGGACGGTGGTGAGAGTTTCTCCAAGGAATTCAGCGATCTTAGTGATTGTGCCACATTTGTCCTGAAAAATATAAGAATAATGGATAAGAGATGCTGCAATGTATGTGGAACGTTAAAAGGTCCAAACAGCACATAATTTAAACCAAATTGAAATAAAAATTGATAATGACAGAATTGAGCTTGTCACTGAATTTAAATATTTAGGATTTATGTTAGACAATCATTTATCACTGAATAGCCATTTTAATTACATACAGAAAAAACTTTTGAAGAAACTGTATTTTTTCACAAGAGTGTCTCAGCACTTAACTATGCAGTCACGAATAACAGTATATAAGACTATTATACAACCACATTTCGAATATTGTCCTACTCTTTTGTACACATCTGATTTAAATAAAATGAGAACACTACAGAAATAACAGAATCGTGCAATGAGGATTATTTTGAGATGTGACAGGAGAACCCCGATATTTTTAATGCTAAATACTCTAGAATTGTTATCTATAGAAAGCAGGCTTACATATTTAACGATGATATATATTTACAAAATGTTACATAATCTTCTACCTTCATATTTTGACAAATTTGTAATCTTCAATAACCAAATTCACCACTATAATACTAGAATAAGAAATAATTTGTATGTAAATAACCGAACAAAAACGTTTAATACCAAAACAACTTTTAAAGGATTTATTAGTTATAACAGTCTACCTGTTAATGTAAAGTCTTCTAACAGTCTTATTCTGTTCAAAAGGAATTTATTAAGCCATCTAAGAGACCATTAATATGATACCAAATTTTTTTGATTTGGATCCATAGTGGATTTGTGTTTGTGCTATGGGTATTATTAATAACTCTAACAAGATTTATCATGATTTCGGCATCTAGTTTATTTAAATTTCATCGAAAAGAAACAAGGACAGGTCAGTTCAAAATAAGGCTAATAGATAGGCATAGGAAAATTCTATTCCGGTTCGATCCAATCCTTTTTTATTTCATTCAAAATAATGTAATAGAACGGTTATTCCTTTTTGAATATTGCATTTACTTCGATTGCTTTCAGATTAGTAATTTATCAATTTCAACCAACACATAAAAACAATTCATCATAATTCACGGAAGTGAAGACAGGTTGAAAGAAAGTGTGATTCAAAATGATGTGAAAAATCAATTAAAATACTATATACTTTCATGGTATCTTCGTAAAACAGAAACAAGAAGTTCTCATCATTTCTCCTGCTCCATGCTTCTTTCACATGTTCGAAATATGGGAGACAAATCACTGAAAACAATTCATTGGTATTGGACTCAAATCTTCACAAAATGCATCTATATATACGTACTGAAATTCGACTTGAATGCCTTGAAGAACTTTTCGAATGGAATCTTGCTCACATCTCGGAAGAAGAAGCAACTGATGTGATACATTGAAACTATGACATCTTTTGGATTTCTTGCTACGTAAATAACCTGAAACAGATTACTCACACTCGACTGATGGAATACAACTTACAGTTCAAGTTTACTGAAAAAATATAAATTTTTAATACTTTCTGGTAAAAAAACAGATGGATTACATATACTGAATTGATATTTTTCCTCAGGTTTCTCATTATAATATTGGAATATTATTCAGTTTCATTTTACCTTACTTCCAACATCAAATATATGAGGGGGATTCAGACTTATAGGCAAATGACATTTGATGAATCTCCTTCCTTCTATCTCTTCGATTGTTTGCTTATATTTGTCTACGATGTTTTTCATATTGGGTGAAAGACCTTCTCTTGTCATTTTTTGATCAGTTCCTAATAGGACATCGTTTAGTTTTCCGCTACAACAAACGCAAATTTTGTTTGGCTCAAAAAGGAAAAGAATGATAATAATTTCCTTCTCATCATCTTTTTCATAATCTCATGATCGAAAAGCTATAGACACGCTTTTGAAAATATTGTATTGTGCGGTATGAGGGAATAACTCCTACACTTTTGATAGGAAACACCAATGTCAACCAGTTTTCACGAAAAAAAAAATAGATAAAATACTGGATTTGTTTCTAAAAAGTGATCCAAGAATTTTATAACAGAAATAAATAAATTTCAGCTTCTGTTGATGACATTTATAATACTCACACATCTATCTAACATTTGCCATTCTTCTGACAGGAAGATGTCAATTTGACAAAGAATAGGAATAATTATCTTCTATTAAGTACCTCTATATCTATCCCTTAATTGAAATAATTCAGTGCAGACTGGTAAAGATCAATATTAATTTTTTTTAAATATTCAATAATTATTGTTCTCAAGGTATGAATTGTTTAACACTGCATCATTTTTAAGTCAAAGGTGTTGATACTTCAAATCAAGCTACTATAGATACTTTGAGTGTTGCCTAGCAACGGTTGATGGTACCTTTTAGACGTTTACGGAGAACGGGACGTAGGATTATTCTGAAAATTTGGTTTATTGGATAATCAGTTTTGTTCTATCGATCTAAAATACTTGCGGCGTTGCCGCTTCTATCAAAAAGTAGCAACAACTTTGTTATTTCGAATGGAACACCCTGTATTCTATTTCATTTTTAGATTCTTCCTGAAGAGCTGATTTCGTCGATCTATCATACTTGGGGTATAGCGAGAAAGATTACAGCGATATAGGGTGTGAAAAATCGAGATTTTTCAAATTTAGGAATTTTTTGTGCCGAAACTATCCATTCTTGCTCAAAACGGCTTACATGTCCCTATCTCAACTTTCCATTTACTATCAATTGATTTTGAGTTTTGCATCACCCTCTATTTGTTTCTATCAAATGTCAGTAGATTCCTAAAGTTGAAAAATCTCGATTTTTCACACCCTATATCTCTGTAATATTTCGCGCTATATCCCAAGTATGATAGATCGACGAAATCAGCTCTTCAGGAAGAATCTAAAAATGAAATAAAATACAGGGTGTTCCATTTGAAAGAACAAAGTTGTTGCTACTTTTTGATAGAAGCGGCAACGCTGAAAGTATTTTAGATCGATAGAACAAAACTGATTACCCAATAAACCAAATGTTCAGAATAATCCCGTTCTCCGTAAACGTCTAAGGTACCATCGACCGTGAGTGACCCTGTATATTGATCATTTGTAAGAAAAATGTCACTTATATATTATTTCAACAGATAATTTTAGAAATTGGACGATTTATCAGTAGCAGACAAAATGTTGTTTCTCGTGTCCTTGTCTCATTTGTGATGCTAAACTTCATTATTTTAGTTCATGTAGTGTTCCTTTCTCATTTTTATTTCCTAGGCGTTGAGAATCAACTTCAGCTCCTTTCCTTTTTTTATGTTCTGATCCTCACGAAAAGGGAATATCCTGTAATGTTCAGAGAACATCGTCAGAACCAAGGGAAGGTAGGAGTTGGTATTCTTCTTAAATTTCTGGAGATCGTATGCCTCGGGGAACACCTCCCTATAGGCATTGAGTTCCAAACTCTCGATATTCGTTGGATGAACGAGTCTTTGGAAAGGGACGTTCTGCAGGTCTCTAAAGTGACTACGAAGGGGTGTAAAGACTGAACTTGGTGGGTTAATCTCGAACAGACTGCTAATATAGGAACTATTGTTGATATTTCAGAAGAGCATCGCCCATCCACTTCAAGATAATGAACTCATATATTATAAGACATCGTATAAGACTAACTGATTTTTTTGTTAGAAAATGAATCATATGTTGAAGGTACTCACTCTATATGTCTGAATCGGAAATCCAATAATTCACTGCCAGCTTTTTCAAAATCGACATTATTGGCTATCAACCAGATCATCTCAGCGTGTAGAGTTGTTCCTTCAAAGACAAAAAGTACATAGCATAGTATTTTACATATATATTAACATAATCATGATAATTGACAATTTGAAGAACAAATATTATGAATAATGATTCGGTATCCCTCTAAAACATATTATTCTCTAACACACTCGGTGATAGTTCAGAACTACTAAATACATGTTATTTTACCACTATACAGGGTGCTTCAGGTTTTGAGGCACAAAATGAAACGGGTTATAGATCTCATCATTTTAATCAGAAAAGTTCATATAAACATGAGACCGATCTCGATCAGTAGCGGAGATACAGTGGGTTAAAGTTTAATGTATTTTTTATATTAATCAGAATATCTCGCCGACTTTTGAAAACATCAATTTGAAATTTGGTATGGGTGATACTTCCTGGAAGACCATCATGTTGAACAGTTTGAAGATTCTCAAAATCTACAGGGCGATACATTTTTAGGGATGGAGGCTTCTTTATCCCCCCCAAACTTTTCGTAGTACTTCTCTGAAAACTTTCAGTCACCAAATTGGGTGGATCGTTCATTTTAGAGGCTTTTTTGCTCAACAACTTTCTTCGAGAATCGAACCGTTGTCGAGATAAATAGGCATATTCTAAAACATCTTAATTTTGCCTATGTTTCGCTTAAATTTTATTCGAAATGTTAGAATGTATGCATGAACCATCCAACCAAGTTCGAAAACTGAAAAAAAGAAATTTTAGTACATTGAATTTCATTTGTATTGAATTTGGTCCAATGATAAAATTTTAGGGAAGGTAAAATTAACATGTTTTCGTGTCTCGAAAAAAATTCAGAAGCAAAAAAGCCTCTAAATTCAACGATCCACCCGAGGATTCCCCCAATTTGGTGACTGAAAGACTTCACAGGCGTACTACGAAAAAGTTTGGGGGGGATAAAGAAGCCTCTACCCCTAGAAATGTATCGCCATGTAGATTTTTAATATCATTGAACTGCTCAAAATGATGATTTTCTAAGAAGTATCGACCACACCAGATTTCAGATTGATATCTTCAAAAGTAGGCGAGATATTTCGATTAATAGAGAAAAATTATTGAACTTTGACCTCCTGTAGCTCCGCTACTGATCGAGATCGGCCTTATGTTTATAGGAAGTTTTTTGATTGAAATGATGAGTTCTATCACCCATTTCAGTTTGTGCCATAAAAACTGAATCACCCTGTATATCAATTACAAGCACGTTTGAACATCAAATATTAATAGAATCTCCATTCAAAACTGTAATGTTTGTATCTTAAAACCTGAATCACCCTGTATATCAATTACAAGCACGTTTGAACATCAAATATTGATAGAATCTCTATTCAAAACTGTACAGTTTGTGTTTTAAAACCTGAATCACCCTGTATATCAATTACAAGCACGTTTGAACATCAAATATTGATAGAATATCTATTCAAAACTGTACAGTTTGTACCATAAAATCTAAATCACCCTGTATATCAATTACAAGCACGTTTGAACATCAAATATTGATAGAATCTCTATTCAAAACTGTACAGTTTGTGCCTTAAATCCTGAATCACCCTGTATATCAATTATTACAAGCACGTTTGAACATCAAATATTGATAGAATCTCTATTCAAAGCTGTGAAATTTGTGTCTTAAAACCTGAATCACCCTGTATATCAATTACAAGCACGTTTGAACATCAAATATTGATAGAATATCTATTCAAAACTGTACAGTTTGTGCCATAAAATCTAAATCACCCTGTATAATTACAAGCACGTTTGAACATCAAATATTGATAGAATCTCTATTCAAAACTGTACAGTTTGTGCCTTTAAACCTGAATCACCCTGTATATCAATTACAAGCACGTTTGAACATCAAATATTCAAATATCAAATATCAAATATTCAAAACTGTACCTGATCTGTGATATCCCAATAAATACACGTCATCTGACCTGGCCTCGAAATTATAAATGTCCAGTCCAAATTCTTTGTAGCTGGGATGAAGGAAATATTTTTTTGGTCCCACCAAAACTCCATCTGTGTATAAATTCAATATCAGAAAGGGTATAATTGGTTGAGTCAGGCATTTAGACTTACCATATTGTGGAGAGTTTGGTATACCAGCAACGGCCAATGTTTTGGAATCGATATCCTCTACATCGAAAGGAAACTTTTCGAAAATTTGCCTACTAGGGTGGTTCATTTTGTCACTTCGATTGATACAGAATGTTGGTAATGTAGCGTTGAACTTGTTGAACCTGGCATTGCACTACTGAATTAAATGTTTCAGATATGAATTTGAGGAAAATCTAATATTAAGATAATGAAGATAGCTTTATTTATATGATGAAATTCCTAAAGATGTTAGGACTTCAATACACAATGATCGTGAACAAGGATTTGGGGAGATTACTCTCCTTTGTTTTATAATAAAATATTTGATTGTTTCGCCAAAAGATCTATTAAAAGTAGTTCTTGACTGGCTTTGAAGGACTGAAAATTATCTGGATATAGAGATAATATTCTGAATATCATAAAGGTAGATACGTGATATATTTTCTAAAAGCACAAATCCTTTATGTTTCAAATATTGAAAAATATTCGGAGTGTTCTATTAAACAAATAACTAAATAATGACAGGTCATTTCAAAACTGTGACTACGCCACTGAATTCTCAGTTGAAAATTTACAGGAGGCAGTTTTCACATTTCAAATACAGGAGGGGATTCCAAAATGCAATAATTTCGCATTTTGTATTTCAAAACCGAAGCGGGCTATGGAAATTTTGTGTACGGTATCAGCTCTGTAATATTCATATTGGTGTGATCCTAAAAATGGCCTATCGAAGAATGAAAGAGACTATACAATCTACCTGGTACTTTTGCCATACGCTGCATAGGTGTTTGATAATTAGGAATAACCTCGGGTATCAATAATATTCTCAATGTTAATACCTTTCAAATAGGTAAATAAATAATAATGCTAATTAATCTGAAATTATTGATATTATATATAGTATGAATATTATCGAATTATCAAAAATTATCAAAATTATCGATTGATCGTTAATACCCTCACGTAATGGACTCAATGAATAAATCAATACATCACACTGTATTGATCTTATAAAGATTGTAAGGCTAATGAATATATTTTGTATCGTTTTAAACTTGATGCATATCAGGGGACTTTCACCTTATTAGTTCAGTCCAAGTGCGGGTTCATGGGGGAGGGGTCATGGTATTCCCAGTGATTTTACCAATTGAAAAAAGTTGCATTAACAGCTATCAACAGAAATCAAATGCATGATTTTCCTATTTATCAGATATCGTTATAAATCAAATGCATGATGTGATATTTCCTATTTATCAGATATCGTTCTAAAGGTGTTTCCTTAGATGTTTTTGCTATATTATATTCGGCTGATTTTACCCGATAAAAATGATTCCAACTCTGTATTGTTGTTCTCATGATTTTTTTCTTGTATAGATACGAAACCATTTGTCTTCCATTCAATTATAGCCACTGATAACTCGCCTTACCCAAGATATTTCCCTAACTCCGCCCTTGGTTCAAATTACGCCTGAATAAATACAAAAAAATGTGGTTGTGACATTGAGAGGTACAGAAAGTGAAGATTTTTGGTAATATTGATTATTTGAATGTTTAAATACAGCAGTAGTGGGGAAACTCATCCCCCTAAGTTATCAACATTGCGTCATTATTGAATTTGACCGTTACATTTCTACTTCTTAATCGCAGAAATATAGGAAAAATTTATCAATTTCAGAATAATCAAAAACATAGAATGATATTTGCTATACTCTTTTTACTTTTCCTATCCCTTAAAATCCCGTTAGGTATTTTGTGATTTGGAAACTTCGATTTCACTGACACTGTTTTACTAAACGTATTCTGCGTTAGTTTTGAGTTAAAAGTTTTAAGTCGTATAAAAGTTGGCCAACTTTTATCTCTCATGGCTTGAAACTATAAACTGATTATATTTGCGCATGCGTTCGAAGTTTTCAATTCTGTGACAGTTTTATAGGTTATTAGTCTGTGATTGTGTTGTTTATTTGAACTCATCTCATGATTACTAGATCATAAAAAGAGAAAAATCGATATTGATAACTGAAATTGTAAAGTGGCCACTGATACTGAACCACAGAAATTGACTAAAAACTAAATTGAATACTAAAAACTTATGACTTCGAACTTATGACTCAAAATTGCTGCATAAATCCACCATAACACCATTTATCATGTATTGTCAGATTATCTCGAGTAAAAAAATTAGCGCAAAATTATTTTGACCGAAAACAAATGAGTTTAATCGTGATGAACAAAATTTCATCAATTAGTTAGTGGATATAAATAAATGTTTGCGAACCAGCAAAGTGGACTTGAATAATTCTGGTTTCATCTCGGTTCTCTATTGAAATTCTTGTATTAATGAGTGTAACAATTAAAGACATATTCATCGAACCGCATACTTTCGACGCATCATCTGTTCTTCACCAGAACTCTAAATTAATAATACGGGAACTTAATATGTAGTCCGATGAACAATTTCATTGGTCCAACTTAATTGCCTGCAATCTTATATCAGACGAACAGACGAAATCCGCCTTAATCCGGTATTGATTGATTTGTTCAAGACAACAAATTGAATATCGTTGATTCTGTATCATGAGGGAAAAAAAGGTATCAGTTCGATTGGGATATCTGTATGTTCGGCAAGTGATTAACCGAATTCAAATCAAAATGAAATCACAGAGGTATGTCAACTAATTTCAAGTTTTCTGTAAATGTTATTGAAAAAAATAGTGAAGAATAGTGATAAAAGTGGCATTTGAAAAATCTGGATGTTTTCTATCGATGATAATTATTCACAAACCAAGGTGGCAAATAATATCATGATTAAGTAACCCCCTATAAACCAACATTAAATGCAGAAGTAATAATGTGGCTGTATCATAAGTTGTAAAAAAGGACCTTTGTTGAGAAGAAGCAACGGCACGGCTAGTGGTGAAATAGTTTATTCTATAAGAAGCCTATCTATGTTCTATAAATTGCCGGTGTTCCACAAGGATCTGTTTCGGCGACAACTTTTTTCCTGCATCATATACACAGTAAAAAAAACTTGGGTTTAATTTCAATCAAATGGATTACAGAGCAAACTCCGACGAATACAACACCAGAAGTTGTGTCCTTTTTATTGAACATTTCACAATTGAGTATTGAGTGGTGCTAATTCCGATCTTAGTAGTGAAAAATGACACAAATGTGGTGAAAGTAAAACGATTCTGAAACATAAAATCATAAGAAACACCAAATAGTTGAAATTTAATATTACCTATTACATAAAATCAACACCAAGTTACACCGTGTCATATCACGATGGAATCTAGTTTGGTGGCAATAATCATTCGTTAAGTATTGTATCCTGAAAACTCCTAATTTGATATGAATTAATAAAAATATTGCATGTTGGCACCTGAATGATGTGAATTTCATGCGCTCATCTGTTCGATCTTAGAACCTTAGAACTTTTTCCAATAGGTGGCACTGACTTCCTTCCTACCGTACCTGATTTCAATATTGGGCTAGATATATTAGGCGAATTGATACAGACCAGTATCAAATGACCTAGTCCCTAGTACGACTGATCGAAATGAATAAGCCGAAACAGTTCGTTATCATCCGAATTGTCCCTAGATTCTTTTGAGTCTAGTTTATCATCATATAAATTATATTTCAATAGGTGACCCAACTTAGTGAAAAACACCGGAAGTGGTGTAGAAATTGTAGAAAAGCACTGATTCGCATGAACACACTCATGATATGGTGTTCCTTCACACCAGAAAAGTCTTCGCATGTACCTGCTCAGTGTTTGAAATGGAGATCTGCTCACAGGCACGATTTTTCCCATGAGGTCTTCAATGCCCATCCTTGGTGTCATCATCAATTGAAAAATATATTCATTTGGTTGGTCATTCTGATGCATCTCTGACAAACTCATCGACTTCTTTAGAACACCGCAGAGATCGTCCAATATATTATCTTCCTTATCTCTATTTATAGCTTCATATATGTTCTTGGTCATGGTTTCTTCAACGTACGGTATTGGTTTGTCGATTTTGCTGCAAACGGAAGAACATATACCGAAATGGTTGTCTTCTTTCAGGGTAGCAGTCAAAGTAATGATTGCTGGCGGCCTGAGAATATTCATGTGATTCCTAATAACACTTTAATATGTCACATTTTTCGTAGTTTTCAAAGCTTACTTCAAAAGAGGCAAACTTAGGGAGCACATTTCATTCGAATATAATAATTGTTTTACAGTGCATAAAGAATGCTTTCACAAAAACAAGAATCAATAATAAATAAATAAGTTACGGGAGTAGGTTAAAAATGCATAAAATTCCTATATTTTTTTCGACATCTGATTTCTTACAAAAATCGAGTTCGTAACATGTTGGTGAGTTTTTTCTAGCTTCTTCAGAAATCGGTGTTTCCTAATAAAAGTGTACGATTTGGTTCATTTTTAAAACACCAACTTTTTCCAATTCCGAGATTTTCTACTGTAAAATTTTCAATTTGACATTCCTCACTCAGATCATCGTGGTTGACGCTGTATATTGATGTAGGTATACCTGGATTGGGGAATATAAATATAATATATCATTATGTGGAAGAAATACAAATGAAACAACATTTTACTATTGCAATAGAGTACGAAATCCGGTCTTATATCACCAACAATAATGATGACCATTAAAATAGGTAAATTATGTCTCTAACGATAGGTATAGTGTAAATACAATATTATTACTGTAATCACAGTTGAAATTTGACCTTGTCTTGGTCACGCTAATTTCTTTCATACTAAATATCCAAATATTAATAATAATATCTATTATTAATATTTGGATAGTGCAAAGAGAAATTGGGTAAAAAGAGTCAAACATTTTTTATAACAAAAAAATATGGGACCTTTGCTAACTTGACAAGGAAATTCCTTGATGGTTCCTGATCCATTCACTATGAGTTTATGTGGGATTAGCGTGGTATGTACCAAATAAAAGTAGTGAATGGAGCATTCATGAAAATACTCACAGTTTTCGAAATAAAACAAAAAGATTTTACAAAAATATCCATAATTACTGTTGAGCTGGACAGATATATTTTGTTATCAAGCAGCAATACCTTGATTTTCTTTTGGAAAGAGAATTGAATGGGAACAGCACAGAATCTGTTTTTCTGGTTTCTATTTTTCGATTTAGAGGGAAGAACGTCTTAGTTTGACTGGCAGCCAGCCAACTGGGATTTTCTAGTCAATACATGTTGATTTCATTTATCAGGTTATAAACTAATCTAATACAGGTGTTATTTATTTCCCTAATAACAAGATGTGTAATGGATGGACAATAAATTGCATCGCATTAATTTATTTTATAAGAGGGGACACCAAAGTCTCATACAGTATCATTTCTGTTTTTGAATCTAAGACAAATGACGAACCTGAATGGCCCAATATTATTACTTGTATATTGTTTAGTTTCAATGTTATGGCGTTGAGAACATTCAAATGGTAATAATGAATAATACAAGTTCAAAGGAAGAATTGGAATCAAAATTGAAAAATATCCTTCACAAGTACTTACCACTTTCACCTCGACTTTTAATGTCACTCATTTTTATGCATGTATAGTATATACAAATGATTTGTTTTTATTGGAGAGTTTCAATTATTCGAAGGTAATTTGGTTGGTGTTATCATAGGATGAGAATATACGTATAAATACCTCATTATTCATGCCAATAATATTGAAGCAAACATTGATAATTTTGCATGTGTGATAACACATATCTACATATAATAATTTCAAAATATACATAAATATATTTTTTCATAGTTATAATTCGTATATGTATTTTCCTACGAGCGCACGTGCATAAAGCACATTGTTGTGTTATTTGGAAATTAGCTCGTATCACCATGCATTACATTGTTATTTGAAAGAAAAATACACACACGTGTTGGAATGAAAAGAAAATCTCACGATCGCATGTACATGGTGGATCAAATTCAAAGCGTAACATGGTTCGTAAACCGTACAGGGTCGGTTAAATAGTGCCAAATGAAATATTCACAAGGCTGTGTGCATGAATCGATGTAATTAAAAAAAAAAAGATTTGTATTCCATGCAAATTATATTTCAAAATTTGTAGCAAAGCGCTTTCGACCGGCTTTCGACTGTTAGGTCATCATCAGTGCATACTCGTCAGGTATTACAAAAAGATTTCCATAAATTTAAAGAACACATACATCTGGTATACAAACTTTTCACATTAATAAAATATGTTTGGTCTTCTCAACATTGAGATAAACCCGTTAAAATTTTTGAAAATTTAAAATTTGTCAACGAATTTTACCAGTTGATTGTTCAATCGTCCATAGAGAAGTTGCGTAATTTTGTGCTCAATGAAATGCTGTCGAGAAAATCGGAAATTTCCCACTACTTCCGGAGATATCCGAAAAAAACTGAAACTTCGTGAAATCGTTTTGATTTATTCCTGATGATGTTATTCGGAGAAAATTTTCAAAATGAATGGCATTTCATCGTTATCACTTTTTCTTTCCTACAAGATGACGTTGTCACATTTTCAAGTATACCCTGATGATCATATCACTACTATCAGAAAAATTAGTATATATGAGAAAAATTGCCTATTGAAATTCAAATTGTTTTCAGAGGTAGGTATAGGTACATTGAAGGAAGATGGCAATTCATCTAACAAAATATATATTTAGAAACTCCTGGATATTTGTGTAACAATTCGCATGTTTTCTGGATCACATTGGATTTTGAAGAGTATTATCAATTGAAACCTGTTTTCGAAGTAATATATGAGGAATTGTTAGTGTCTCTTGATTACGATCCAGGAAATGTACCTACCGAATAATTATGTTTTTTAGTTTTCTTTAATAAATGGTGAGTCAGTTTTTTGTAACAGGAATAGAACAACTTGAAGAAGACTGTTTTTGAAATGAAAATCTCGATTCATAAATGCGTGGGAGTTCGATTTCCTATTTCAATATTTCCTATATTTTTTTTGGGTTTGGAATTTCCTCCTACAATTTTCAAAATATCACTATGGTACTGTCATTCAACTTATGGTGTTTTTTGTGGGTTACGAGGTCAGCATGCATGGAGTTAATATTGGGCAGAAAATATATAAGAACCATGACTGTGTTAGGTCCAATACAACATGCAAAGTCCACATTTGTTGATATGTGAATTTTGACCGTACCCTGTATTTTATAGGTATCAGAGGCAGTCAGGTGTACACTCAAGATTGAAAATAACCGAAACACAAATTCACATAGTATAAAACAGAACTGTGTAGACTAACCACAAGTAAATTACTAAAGAACCATTATAAGCTAACTGGTAACTGAACATATGCATTTGAAAATGCAATATGAAACTAGAATTTGCCGAGACTCGTCAATTATTTATGTTCTTGGGGTAGGCATTTTTGATTGTGAAGCGAACTTCAAGTTTAAAATTGCAAATGGAAATATCTTACTTTAAAAAACTTGTTGACTAGCAACGAAAGTGCCCCCCAATGCTAAGCTTTGCTACATGATTGATTACATATTTTAAGCTGAACATACTATTGTCCTATATAATGTTATTATCTATGTACATATCCATTGTTTTAACAAATTCGAATCTTATCTCTTGTCAAATAACGAGCCACCGCTGTTTTTTTATTATTGACCACCAAATTGTTAATTTCAGTCTGTTGTTGCTATCAGTACGTTAACAACTGATGAAGTTTCCGAATGATTGATGGCTATTAGAAGAAACGCGAAGTGAAACAGTTGAATTCAAGTGTTCTTCGATTTTCGAAAAAAAGTTCAATGTATTTAAGAAGATGCTTGTTCAAGTACAGTCCCCTTCACTATATTTTGAATTTGAAAATGGCCTGTTCAGAAGGCATTGGATTGGTAAGAGGAGTCCTGTCGAATAGTCACCAAGATCACCTGATCTAACGCCTTTGGACTTCTTCCTGTGGAGCTATATGAAATCGCGAGTATACGACATTAGGACTGTAACACTCGGCGTTGGTCAGAGAATTGTGAAATTATGCCAATTATTGATTATATATACAATTAGTGATGTTCGAACAGAATTTGAGAAGAGACGGTTGATTATCGTTTCTGTTCTGTTTTAGCTTTTTGTTCTGGTAAATTGCTCATATGAAAAAAAATTATTATTGGTGGTCATTTCTGTCAAAAATTAAAACTCAAATTTTGGTTTGTCAACTTTTGCTGATTAGTATATTTTTTTGTCAAATCAAATTAAATGGTAATAATTTCAGGAAGGAAAACATTTTCGTTGAGAGACCCTGTATAATTCCAAACCAGTGGATTGGAAGGTTTATCATTAAAATAACTCATGACTCAGGAAATATGTGATATATATGACATATTCTCTCACGAATAATGATGGGTGCATATAAAATAATCATCTTGTTCACCTCCAAAAAAACAATTTATAGTATATTCGATATAATATAACAGAAATATCTTCGATCTGTAACGGTGGATTTATGCAGAAGTTAATCCATTGGTTTTCAATGTACCAATTAATACAGCTGTCATAAGTTTTAAGTCATAAGAAAAGTTGGCCAACATTTTTCTCTTACGTCTTAAAACTTAAAACTCGATCGTTTTGCGCATGCGTCTGACTTTGCAAAAGGATATCATAACAAACAGCAGAAGTTGAATGCATGTAAAGCAAATAAAAATAAATAAAAATAGGATATAGTTTGGAAATTTCAATTGAAGCGAATGGAATAAGAAAAATAAGCATACAAAATAACAGGTTTGACACTATTGAAAGTCCTTGGGACTTCTTGTATTAATGGTTAATTTTTTCTTACGACTTAAAACTTAAGACTTCAAACTAAAGACTAAAAACCTCTGCATAAATCCACCGTAACAATTATGAAATTGAAATATTCAGAACTTGACGGATGATGTCAGTTCATACGACCATAATGCGCAAGGATAAAGCACAGTTTATATACTGCTATAAGCGATTTTTATTTTTGCGATAGTGGTGAAAATTGCAACATTGTTATTGTTGTTATTGGTCACTTTGAACATTTAAGATTTACATTTAAGATTTATCACCTAACATTTAAGACTTAAGAGCTGATGAGTTCATTCTGTTATAAAAAAAACTTAAGATTTAGGAATATTCGACATGGAACAAATAATTTTGACGTTTGCAAGTTCTAACCTATATCTATTATTATTGTTTCTGTTAGAATTTTCTTCAATTTTATTCAAATATTATTTGTGTCATGGACGATATGCTCTATTAATTCAACAAGTTGAAGAATTCAGACATATTTATGATAAACAAAGTAGTTATTCTAAAATAAACTCGCCAGGAAAACTACCTGGAGAACAATTGGCCAAATATATCTTAGAAAATCTTAGAAATGGAAAATTGAATTACGGAAAACATTTCCATCATGATTTCATCCTGGACAGCCTACATCAATGAAGATGAATTTATGAGATGCATCTCAGATAGCCATCAATACTATGCTTGAAAGTCTTCTTGTAGGAGAAGTATCCTGTTCCAACATGTTTTGGATTTTGTATCTGAATATGCTTTCCACTCGGCTTTCCATCAAGGGCACCAATACAGTTTGGCATATTCCATTTTCCATAAAATTCCATTGAGATTCCATGGCAATCGATTTTTTCAGTAAATTTTCCACAGTACATCGCTGGTTTCCTCTATGATGACATGTGTACATAGTAGTCAGTCTTACATGAGCAATTTGCTGCATAGAGCATCCCTCTGATCTGATAAATAGCTGTATAATTTGGAGTTATTATAGTTGACATCGATTTCAAAATAAAAAACTGTTCAATATCCATATCATCCATCATGTTCAAATAAAAATGGAGTTGGAATGGGTATTTTTCTATTTATGGGTTTAACTTTGTATTTTCAATCCAGACCTTTCTTTCTCATGCATCTCAAGTAAACACCAAGCCCAAAAATCATGAGCAAACTACATGAAGTAATCTATCACTAGTATGAAAAAATTGATGAATGCAACCAAATAATTACAGACTATCCACACCAACAAATAATATTCGAAAATATAACCCAAAATTCAAATATCGCGGGAAACAGGATGTCACTTCTCGTTGCTTGAACATGCGCATCTCCTATTTTCATTTATGATCATTTATCATCCATTTCTAAGTTGGAAGTTGGTCATCTTCTCAAGTCTTAGGTGTAAAATCATAAGTCTTAGATGGTTTTATAACACAATCAATGATATTTCCATGATTCATCTGTCATAAGTGATAAGTATTAAATGTTAGGTGATAAATAAACTGGGCCTAACTCTTCTGATTTTCATTTGACAATTCTATTGTACCAACCTTCGAATAATAAAAAATGCGTATCGAAACAAAGGCTATTTCGATATGCATTCACGTTTCATAATGACTTCAAGTTTTATAAGATAATAGTTTGGAGTACGACAAGCGACAGCATTCTTAGATTTTGAGTTCGACGTTCCGTATTCTAGCAGCCATCATCAACTTTTTTTTTATTACGACGATGTATCTTTTTCCATATTTTCCACCATGAATTGACTCTTGTGAAATACAACATTGAAATAGTTTCCAGATCAACAACTCTTTCGCGATTGAAACTCGTCAATAACAAAAAAAAAATAAAGCAAGAATAAAATGAAGTATAGATAATTCAAAAATTATTATTTTCTTAATATTTTAAAAACTAAAATAGCTATCGCGGATTTTTTTCGAGTATTTCGACAACTCAAACAGCTCTCGCGGATTTTTTTCTCACCATAACAATGACCATAAAATTCCGCAACTCTGCCTCAATTAACCCTGTATCCAGCTGCCCCATCCGACCGATCTCCAATTAATCGATGATATTTGGAATTATCTCGATGAGGCGAGATCGAAATCGGTCCAGCTAAAAACGCTTCCGCGCGTACCAACAACTGGCAGAACCGCCGCTGAAACGTTTCACTTCAGTCAACGAAATCGCGTCGATCGCAAGAAGACTGACTCCTCGGTCACCGTTCTGTTCAGTCGCCCGGTTGGCTCACCAAAAGAAACATCTCGGACTTCTTGTGGAACCGCAAAGCATGTTGGCGCGCTAAAACCGCCAAAGACTCCTTCCGGTCTTTGACCACCTTGCGGTCTTTGACCACCTTCCGGTCTTTGACCACCTTCCGGTCTTTGACCACCTTCTGGTCTTTGACCACCGCGTGGACATGGAGGGCCGCTTCACCAAGAACGACCTAGGGGGGGTGGAGAACGCAGGGTTTCAGCTGCAGGAGCCAAACAGCGGCTTCGCCAAGAACTCGCAGGTGCCCAAGCGGAAGAGGTCGCTGGTGCAGCTTACCAGGGAGGCTCTGCCTCGGCTGGAGAACTATAGGAACTCGAGGAAGGCGTTCAAGAGGCCCAGCTTGGGGGAGTTACATGAGGGGGAGGAGAATGTAAAGGTTAGTGTTGGGATGCATGTTGGAAAAATTTTTTTGAGTGCGGGATTTATTTTCTTTCACGTGAAACTTCAGTGGGTTTTACAAAGTAACATGATCTCACAGCTACATCAGTTATTCTGGCGCACTCCAGAAAAGCTAGTTCATAATTTTGTCCCAAATGTTTGCGTCTAAAACAAGGAACTTTTTGCAGTTCTCATTTTCCAGGAGAAGAGCGTGGTTTAACTTTTGATTCAAGCTGCACCACACACTCTGTATTTTCTTAAATGTGTTGATATATAATGATGAGCCGATTTCCAAAATATCTCACAAATTTATTAGAGAACATTCATTGGTGATAATCTCTTTCAAAAATCTGTTAATACCTCACTCTGCGAATTTCCAATTTTTTTGTACAGAATTACCTATACATACTTGAAAATTCAAAAATAGAAGCTTGTGTGGTAGGTACTGTAATAATTTTAAAACAGTTCGTCACATTTTTTCTCGCATTTTTTAGTACTAATCTCTTTACAAAATTTATAACTACGTCCCACTTTGCAAATTTCCAATTTTTCTGATCAAAATAACCCAAAATAGAAACTTGTGAGGCACTACTATGCATTTGAAACACAATAAAATAGTATATTATGATACAAGTTTTATAAGACGCTATTTTGTCAACGTGTCTTAAAAAACGTGTGTTATATGCAATTTTTTCTATTTTGAATTAATTTGACGAAAAAAATGGATTCAATATCGATAAATTACAGAAACATCTTCGATTGGTAACAATGATGACATTGAAATAATTAAAATCTGACGCACAAGCGTAAATCCCAGTTTACTGTTGCGATTTTGACTTTCGCGATACCAGCGGTGAAAAATGCAATGTTGTTATTGTTTTTATTGGTAAATTTAAATCAAATTACACTCTGAATTGAAATTTACCAATTAAAACATTGAGTTTTTCATTGCTAATATCACCAAATCCAAATCGCTCAGAAGTAAACTGGGCCTAACTCTTCTATCGAAATAGAGGCTTTTTCGACACGCATTTGCGTTGCACAATGACTTCATTATACAACCAAAATAGAAAAAGTGCCTTTAAAATTTAATTCAGTCATACTTTGTATCATGTGATCAATATAATTCTTACCTACTTGAAAAATCGAGATGGATGCTTATGTGGCACTTCAATGAATTTGGAACTCAATTAAAAACAGTTCATGTCATATTTTTTCTTTTCAAAACGTCCCACTCTGCAAATTTCTTTTTAAAAATCGAAATAACCCACCTACTTGAAAATTCAAGATTGTGAGGGTATGCTGTTATAATTTCAAAAATACGAAAATAAATAGTTGTTCACATTTTTCAACGATGATCTCTTTAAAATTTGTTGACTACGTCCCACTTTGCGAATTTCCAATGTTTGTGATCAAAAAATCCCCATATCAACTTGAAAATTCGAAATAAAATTTTGTGAAGTAGGTACCTACTGTGATCAATTTGAAACACAATAAAAAACATTGATTAAAAGAGTCATTGATACGTTCCCACTTTGCAAATTTCCAATTTTTGAGATCAAGATTACCCTCGAGATAGCTCATATTTGAAAACTCAAAATTGAAGCTTGTGGGGGCAGTATAATAAATTTGAATCGCAATTAAAAACACCTCATGTAATATTTTGAGGAATAATCTCTTTCCAAAATTCGTTAATAAGTACGTCCCACTCTGCAAATTTCGATTAATCTTCGTTTGTGGCACTCCTATGAGTTGAAAAAAAATTGTTGGCCTTCTGATCACGAATCCGAAGTCAAAACGTGGTGGTCTCAAATATTTTCAGAGATACGGCCCTATTTTGTCTCGAAAATTTGACATTTAAACCCAAGAAAATCACCCTTTTTTAACCAAAACACTACACATGCATCTATCTACTTGTTTCCATCTCTTTTCAGCAGAAAAACTATTATTTTGACAAAAATTCACCATCATTTGAAACGTGAACAAAACACCTTTTTTTATTGAATTTATGGTAATTTTTACTCATGATGTTGGCAACGTGCTTATTTGGATCGTGGGCTGGTTGATAAATTTGAATACAAAATCTAGTACTGTTTATTTCATGTTCCTATTAGGACATAAAATCATAGACTCATAACTCAAAGGATGTTACAATATAAAGGGTGTTCCATTTAAAAATTCAAAACCGGAAAGTGAAAAATATGCGAAAAATACCCTCTTCACGTGCCATTCACCTATACCAAATCTAATTTTGATACACCTAATATTCTAGAATTTATGACTTGTCTAATTGATTCGTTGACACCTGGTAAATTATGTTCAAAACGGAACTAATAGGTAAACGACGGTACGTTGTCTCATTATGAAAAGTCTAGTTAAAAGTTCACTGCAACTTGCTGAAAATTACGCACAAAATCACAATTACTTCTGCTCATCATTTATTGACTCGCGTTAGGTGATACTGAATGTTTTGAATCTCATAAATCGAAATTAAATTTTACACCTTTGATATTGATCCTTAAATAAATAATAATAATACCTTTATTGCTTCTCAAAACAGTGTTTTACAGCAAGAGTTGTTTATGCTAGTGCAAGAACAGTATGTACATTGTGTATAAGAAAAAAAATAATAACCTGTGTGAGAGAAAGTAGATAGAATATTACAAGCGAGATTACAAGTCTACTCGTTTAAAATAGAAGGCCTAAGTTTCAAAATATTCCAAACATTACTGGTATAATAGACCTAACGTCATCTACACTTATTGTGAGTCTCTCCAGGAAAAAATCCATAACTCCCATAACTCCAAGGGAACACGTTGGGGTTTCATTACCACGTTTATGGGACAGTCAAACAATAAATTACGAATGGTTTCATTTTCATTGTGATTACAAACTGAGCATAACACATTCTATATGAAAAAGGTGTCCTGAATCTCAAACAAATTGTTTAATGTGTTCAAAGATATCATGAACAGTCTTTTGATGTTTCTAGATTACCGGCAATTCAATGAACAATACTGTTCGAGGGTACCCCTGAGGCCCTGAACATTCAGTAGTTCATTCAATAATGTATTTATATGTACTATTTTCCTTTTTGGGCCCCATCTCCTCCTCTAGATATCATCAATCGTACCGCTTGGTAATTATTGCACACAAGTAAAAGGAACACAATGATATCAAAGCATGAGTAGGTACTGATATTTGATTGCAATCAGAAATAATTGACTGTCTAGGCATTTTGTTATTTTATTTTTTTTAAACTCACAATCTCGCTCACAATGAAAGTTTTATATATCAAAAAGAAAAAAGAAGTTTACCAAATTGTTACAATTTTGACGTTAGCTGTACAAAACAGTGAACAAAAATCCGTAGTACCTGTGTTGGAATAATATGTTGGAAAGGGCCAATTTTTCTCTTGTTAAGCTCTATCTGAACTCTATGAAATCTTTGAAGAAAACAAAAATTCACATTTGAAAAATCATTCTAGGCTATTTCATCATCCCACTCTTGAATATATTTTTTATCAGAGGATTGTTTTAACCCTTTGCGGTCCTTCGTAGGGGCAGCCCCGACAGTGAAATTATAACGTTCCGGTCCGATGTCGGGGCAGCCCCTACAGTGAAAATTTAACGTTCCGGTCCGATGTCGGGTAAGCCCCGACACTGGATTTGGTCGAAGTCACTGCGGTTAGGCCATGTTTCTTCCCCTGTTCGTTTCGAATAGGCTGTTGTTCATTTCCTTGGCGACACATACAACAATTATTTATCAAAAATTATAATCTCACGACCTGTCATTCTTTCGAAGATATTAACTGGAGGCTGATTTGGTGGTGGAAAAAAGCTTCAGTGTCTTGATTACTACACCAGAGGTTTTGAACAAAGCTAGTATAAGTAGTAGTAGTATTATTGTGAGTCGAATCGTTGTCTACATATGATATTAGGTTTGAAAATAAAACTTCCATTAGGATAATGCAAAATGGCATCATTCTCACGAAAAAGAAGTCGAATACCCGTAGAAGAAGTAAGTGATAATAACTATGATTCTGGAGAGGATGCATCTGAACTGAGTAATTACGAACAACAAAGTGATACTGATGACGAAGATACCGAGGAACTGGAAAATGAATTCGGAGAAGATAGTGATAGCGAGGAGGTAGGACAAAATAATGAAATTGTACGACTTGGGTGGAGAAGATGGGAGCCAAATGATGAACAGTTTAGAATATTGCCCTTCACAGCCAATAGTGGGTACAAACCCCCAGTCATCAGACCAGAAACCGAATTAGAATTCTTCCAGTTGTTTTTTACAGATGATCTGCTACGAGAAATAGTTACCGAAACTAATAGGTTTGGTGCCGAAAAAATACAAAAATCGACACCATTACAAAAACACTCAATATGGCATACGTGGGAAAATGTGAATCTCACAGAAATGAAGGCATTTTTGGGAGTAATAATGAATATGGCATTACATGACAAATCATCTGTAAAAGAATACTTCAGTGAAGAATGGACTAATAAACAACCTTTTTTCAAAAACGTTTTCAGTAGACGTCGTTTCCTCCAAATATATTGGGCTTTTCATTTGAATCCACCTCCAGCCAATCCTGTACCAAATGCATTGCGTAGGGGAATAAAAGTGAAAAATGTTGTTGACTATATCGACACAAAATGTCGAGAATATTTTATTCCTGGACCGAATATTGCTGTTGACGAAAGTACAGTGGCATTCAAAGGGAGAATAATTTTCAAAATGTATAATCCTAAAAAGCCTACAAAATGGGGTCTAAGAGTGTATACTTTAGCAGATTCCGCGACAGGGTTCATGAGTGCATTATTACCGTATTATGGAGCCAGTACAACAAGAGATCTCATTCGTCCAGAACTGAATTTCACATCGAGAATAACGTTATATTTATGTAACACGTTATTAGCTGCGTCCAATGGAAGCGGTTTCCATTTATATACCGACAGGTTTTATACAGGAGTAGACCTAGCCGAAGAGCTCCTAAATATCGGAATTCACACAACAGGGACAATAATGCCGAACAGGAGTGGTTTGCCAGAAGATATTCGAAATAAAAGAATTAGGTTACCACTACACGACACAGTCACATATAGAAAAAATAACAAAGTTATGGTATTAGTGTGGAAAGATAAACGAAATGTTCATGTACTTTCCACTTTCCATGACGCAGAAACTCAATTGGTACAGAGAAGAAAGAGAACTGGACAGATCGAAGAGATTCAGAAACCTGTCGCTATTATCGACTACACTTCGAATATGGGGGCAGTGGACCGTGCCGATCACTATATCGCCAGTTATGGATTTGCAAGGAAGTCACTAAAATGGTGGAGGAAAATGTTCTTCTGGCTCTTAGAAGTGTCAATAGTAAATAGTTATATATTGTATAATATTCAGAGGCAACAAAATCAGTTGCGAAAAAAAAGCCATCTTCAATATAGAAAGTCTCTAATATTGCAACTAGTTGGAGATAGAGTCCGTAATGAGGGTAACAAGAAAGGCAGACCATCTACATCAGATACAGAAGAAAGGTTGAATAAACAACCCCATTTTATTTTCCCGAATGCAAGAAGTCAGTCTAAAGATTGTGCAGTTTGTAGCAATCGCAAAATACGAGGAGGGAGAAGAGAGACTGTATACTATTGCGACACTTGCACTCGTAAACCTGGACTCCATCCAGGTGAATGTTTCAAAAAATATCATACTGAGAAAATGTACAAATAATGCACAACTGGATTGTTATATGAATAAAATTTTGAAATTTTTTTATTGTTCTCTCTCATCTACTTCTTTTTCAATTACACTATTTTCTTCACTATTTCTCATTTTTTTTTTCTAGTAGCCGCCATATTGAATTTATGAATTTTGAAAACAATTATTCATCTCTGATCCTGAAAACCCCCATATATAAATTTTTTAATCGAATCAAACCATAATCACAAATCTCGTTCGCTTTCTTGAAGCCGCTGTATTGGATTTATGATTTCTGTAAAATATTTATGATTTCTGTACTCCAAAACCCGGACATACCAAATTTGAATCGAATCGGACCATAATCAAAAATATCCGTCGCCATTGTTGAGACGCCATTTTGTTTATTGTTATTTTCTACAACGATTTTATGAAGCATTATCACCGAAATTATGAATACATGCCAAATTCCAAGTTGATCAGAAAATTAGAAGTGGGTCGAAAGCACAATTGATAAAATCTTGTAATAAATTGGACCCAGGAAGACTGATTAGAAAAATATAAACGGACCAAGAAAGACATGTTATGAAAATATAATTGGACCGCAAAGGGTTAAAAATGCTTCGTAAGTGAAAACAATACAATTTATTGTGGGGGTGATTCATATGATGAACTTATGTATGTTATTTTAAATAACTATGGCAATTCTACTCTCATAATAAATTCTGCAGTGCCACAATTGAACACAAAATTATTTCATTATCAAATAATCACTACCAATAATTGATGAATTCATATAATATTCATTCAGGAAATTCCAAACTTATTCGTGTTGAAAGAATCAAATGGATTTTGTATGATGGAAGGGCATTGAAAGTACTTCTTCCACTTAGATTGTTTTTGTCTAGATGCCTTGCTATAGACGCTTCCAAAATAAATTGTGTGCAAATATGTTCACTCCGATGAGATATTTCTATGAGAAACGTTATGTTAAATTATTTCATTATAATCATTCGAAAAATATCGAAGTTTCTCTACCTGAAAAAATTACATTTATTTTGAATATGGCATGAAAGTATTTCAGAAAAGCGGGCACTCACTGAATTTTAAGATAAAAAACTTCTCGATGAACCAGCCAATCTCGATTGAGGTTCTGAATTTTTTTCAAGAGAAGGTGCTCTTGCTCTAATGAGCAATTTTTTTATCTGATGTTCATAAGAATGTTTCCTTTTAATTTTGGTAGTAAAAGCCTCCGTTGAAATATTGCACGCTGATTTTGGGTCACCATCGGGTCACCATGTATTTCTACAAGAAGATAAAAATTCAAGAAATATTACTATACTCGATCCAAGCATGTCTTGAATAACCGTCTGTAATAATATCCTGGGAAATTATAAACTCTATCACAACTTTTCTCCACGACCAGTAGATACATACTGAATTTAAAAATTCCGAACTCAAATCTCATTCATGAGCTCCTTATGTTTTTATTGGATGTATTATTTACAAACAAGGTACTTACATAAAGTGAATACCTATTCTAATATCGAACTAAACGAAGTGGATTGACCAACGTAGGTGATCCATTTCTTACAGTGGAGGTAGAAGTTATAGGACAAGGGGTTGAACTTACAGACAAACTCCACCAAATTGTTTAATATGTAGTCATAGACTTACATTAGGACATGTTTCGAAGGATCTATTAAGAGAAAAAAACAATGTTAGAAATCTTGACACATCAAAAAAGAAATACCTGAAAACTTACCAATGGTGACAGTGAAAATTAAAACATGAAAAATTATTATTAAAATAAAACAAAGGGTATCGCACTAAGTGCGAACTCCCAATGTTAAGGGATCTTCAGAAATCTCATCATCAAATATAAATCAAAAAATTATTTAGGTAAATATTAGGGAACCATATCTTTATCCTAATATTTACCTGAATAATTTTTTGATTTATATTTGATGATGAGATTTCTGAAGATCCCTTAACATTGGGAGTTCGCACTTAGTGCGATCCCTTTTGTTTTATTTTAATAATAATTTTTCATGTTTAAATTTTCACTGTCACCATTGGTAAGTTTTCAGGTATTTCTTTTTTGATGTGTCAAGATTTCTAACATTGTTTTTTTCTCTTAATAGATGTACTTTTTTTATTATTGCTGATGATGGAGGATTAATCCTTAGAAACATGTCCTAATGTAAGTCTATGACTACATATTAAACACTTTGGTAGAGTTTGTCTGTAAGTTCAACCCCTTGTCCTATGAAGTGGATTGACATGAACTTTGAAACTGTCAGTGTCAGATATACAAATGTCCCAATGAATAACTTGTTTCGTTTATATTTAATCTAATTGTTTGGATTCATACTTCCTGGTAGAGAAAATACAGTCTGTTACTCGTTCAGAATGAAATGATTCGATACTCTCATCAAATTTCAAAGTAGATGATATATATCTAAACAGACCAGAAGGTGATAAGGCTTCAGAAAATATTCCTTGTAACACGATTGATTGTCATAGGTCGATACATTCATGGTCACTATTGTGAATGTGATGTCAAAATCGATAATTTCTTTAAAAGTGACAAACTTTTAAATGATTCACTCCTTCAGAGAAATCGAACATTATGATATGTTAATTGAATCAGTGATGACTCGCTATTTCAAAGCACTAGTCATAAATCATGTTTCTCGAGCTTGAATTTGATTCTCCTTTTTGTTTTTCTTTATTTTTTATGTTATTTTTCATCACAAATTATGAGCTGAAAACGGTCCCACTGTTTTATAAATCAATTAGATACCTCCTTCACCACCCTCAAACTTTAAAACTGTTGAAGAAAGTTATTTGTTGACATTTTCGTATTTTTTTCTTATCGAAAATATAACAAAATTGAAACAAAAACTGTATGATACGGTAATCAATTAGTACAACAGTTTAATTGATGATATAAATTGTGTATATAATGAATATTCATTTTTTACATCAAATATGAGCATATCAAATTAATAGTACATTGAATGAACTGATTCAGAGATTTAATATTTTTATTTGCTTCTGAATATGCCTCCACACATTCGAAAGAAGCAATACTATTCTTATACACTCATATATAAGAATAACTACTATAAATATATAGGAATATCAATCATATACCCATGAGGGAGCTGTTGTCAAATTATATCAATATGACCGTGTTAAATTATTGTACCATCTCTGACTAATCAAACGCTTCAATATTTTTGTTTACATTCTTTTTCAATGAACTTCAATTATCTTCCCAATATAGTTCGAATTAATCAACCAGATGTCTTATTCAACTCATCATCTTCCGAATAATCAAATTCGTGTCTAATTCAATCGATTATCGAATTCAATGTTGAAAGATGTTCTTTAAATGAATCATAACGTGCTTTCTGGGAAAGAAGAATTAGAAGGTTAAATGAAACTTCAAAATGAAAAGATAATAAGCTTTGTTTCCACCTCTGATTTGATACGATATAATCTGTTGTCTGAAAAATGGATGGCTGTGAAATGTCTGACTGGAAATCTGTCGAAGATGAAAGCACTACCTGTTTCAAAAGCTTTTGTCACGATATGCTGCATTTTTCTTTTGAATATTGGCATAATCTAGCTGTCAAACATAATTTGTTCTAGTTACCCGTGATGAAACACCAGGTAACCTGATGTTCTCTCGAGGGATACTGACTCTACAAGTAGTATAATGCATCCTTTCAAATGCAACTTGGGTTGAGGGGCATAGAGATATTTATGTGCCTCTCTCCTGACAAAAGGTACACTATGGTCGAGACTATTGTGAATTTTCATGATCAAGTATATAGAGGGTCTAGTTGATCCTAGTGAAAACCTCCCAGATTTTGACATATTATTTCCAAAAAGAAGGGATTAAGTAATTGGGTACAACTGTTCTATGAAATTACGTTCCTATGATCTAACTGTCTGGTTATTAGACACTATAGAGTATTTTAGAATGCTGTCAAATTAGACCTGCTGGACCAGAACAACCATAACCACACATATTTTCGCTGTCATTCGAGTTGATTTTTTTCCTGTTGGAAGTATTTAAAATCAGTTCTTGAGACATGTTTGGTCCCGAAAGAGTCTAAATAATACTGATGTTGTCCAAGGAGGCAACTTTTGAAAACAATTCCACGTCAGTTTCCACTTCATCACTTTTAATAACATAGGAATCAACGGAATTCATGACTCTTATTTTATCGATCCCTATATCACTCTGCAGATTCACTACCACAATTTTATGAACCCAATAAATTTTTACTTTTACCTTAACAAGCCATAAACGAAATAATCTTGAAAATATCATGAAAATATCTGCTAAATCAGCAAAAATAACTTTCCTGTTTACTGGCATTTACATAATTTGGCGCCATGTTTGGTCCTTAGGTCACATATGCTTACGCTAGATACGGTATCCAGGTTATTCGTTTGGTAGGTCCAGGGGGATTTAACGTACTGCCATTGATTGATCGTTTCAAAATTTTGACCATACATATGTATATGTTGTACCACGTGATATCATTGTACTTTTTACAGACCCCTCTAATACCAAACAAATACTACATGATGCCGGATCTATAGCGTAAGCCTTTATGATCTAAGGTTTGGTCCAACAAGGTCACGTGTTCTAAAATGCTCTATTAACTCAATTTCAACAGTAAAGGTGAGTTCCCAATGTAGCGTATTTGCTTCTCGCGTCGCGCGTCGTGCACTCTGATTGGTGAACCTGTTTTTTGTTCATTCTGATTGTTCCCAATGAGATAATCTCGGAAATAATTGAGTGCGGTTGGATAAATGAAATGATGGAGGCCATAAATAAAACAAAAGCGAGGAAAATTATTAGTTTATTTCCTAGGAAAACGTAAAAGACATGGTTAAAATACGTTCATGCTGGTTATATGCTGCGTAATACACAATAATACTGCAATTATTTGAAAACCTCAATAATATCATTCAGGATAACAGCAATAATTTTAATCACTCTCAAGATATCCTCATGCTCTTGTTCCTTCATTTCAGTTGAATAACTTTTTCGCTTCAATATTATCTGAATTCCGCTCCACCAATCAGAGTGCATGACGCGTGACGCGAGAAGCTAAACCGCTGCATTGGGAACTCACCTTAAGACTGGCCCCTTTTTAAAAAAAACATGGCTCAAACTCATTTCATGACGTTTTGGTATGGGAAAATCCATCATCAAGAATTTGTAAATACTTACAGTTGGAAAATGAAGTATCTATCAAATCGAATAATTGTTCGAAACAATTGTCATTATTGAGAATCGGTTACATGAAACAAATGGTAGCTTATCAGACAGACCTTATCTATAACTACTTCATTTAAATAGGTCTTACCTATTGTTATTCAACATTTTTGATAATATATTAATAAATATTGCACGCGAACCTTCAAGGTTACCTATTCTATATTCGAGAGAGAGTGAAGGCTCAAATAAAGTTCTAATCATAGGGGAAAGAGTATCGAAAGAATGTTGCCTCTTTGATGGATATCTATATCAAATATCAATTATATGAGATAGATAAATTGTCATTTACGGTACGGAATTCTAAATTGGGGAACAGGGACATCTGCTGAAAGAGTCTTTATTCTGCAAAAGAGTGCAGTAAGAATTATTTCAGGAATTGGATGGAGAGAAACTTGTAGAGATGCATTCAAAAACCTTAAAATACTTACTATCACTGGTCTTTATATTTATGAATTATGTATTTACGTATACAAAAACAAATCAAAATTTCTGTCTCAGCAACATCAGTACTCCACGCGATTCAGAAATCAATTATTGCCAAATGCACATAGAACTACTCTGTATCAGAAAAGCTTTCTTTATCTTGGACCTAAACTCTTCAACAAGTTAGATAATATGACAAAAAATTCACCAAATTTAGACATTTTCAAAGCAAGATTAAAGAAAGCCTTGTTGGAAAAAAATTGCTACACACTAGATGAATTTTAACTGATAAAATTTTATTTTTTAATTGTACAAACCTTCTGATGTTTTCCTTGTTATTGTACTTATATAAGGATGATTTATTTCTTTTTTATTTAGTACTTTTAAACGAGGAATGAATAAATATTATTATTATTATTATTATAGGTACAGAGTGTCTTTTACAAAACGCTTTAAGCTATATCGTCGCAACTTTTCATCCGATTTAAAAAGATAAATTAAAAATAAAATGCATGAAGAATCATTAATGTAATGGTACATTTTATTGCCCTGTAAGATTAAATTTTCAAGTACAGATTGGTCCTAACATTGATCCCTGAGGAACACCAGCATTTATGAGTAGAGTATCATCAGATGAAACTCCATCGACCACTACATGAAGAGACCTGTTTGAGAGAAAACTAGCAAGAAGAGAACACAGCTGAGGGGGCAAACCATAAGATGGAAGCTTGACGAGGAGTTCCTGGTGCCAAACTCGATCAAATGCCTTGGAAATATCTAATGCCACGGAGTGGAGTAACGATGGATAAAAAATACACATCATATTTTCAATTCGAGACAATATAATCGGGTCCATCGTTACGTGGAATGAATCTATTTACATAGAAAGTACTTATCTGAGAATCGAAAAAATCATGCTAAAATGGAAATATTGTCCGTTGCTTATAATTGACCCTGTCATACGCCTCTGACAACACCGTCATGTTATGAAACCATAAAGATAAGAGTAAACTGCAACAAATAATACCAATAACACCTGATAATAAACCAAGATTGGTTTTGATTTTGATTTACTTTCTCTGAAGAAAGATACGGTTTATCAACATCAAATTCGTATAAATCAGTATAATATTTGGGATTACCTACTTTTGGAGATACATTTAGGCATTCAGCATCAGTCTCAATCGGTACTATTTTAACCCTATAGATTATAGAATATTTTCTAGGGGTTCTGTAACAATCAACTCTTTCAGTCAGTCTTTATACCTCTAGAAGCATTAGCAATTATATGTTTGCAAAGCGAAATAGAAAAAATATTTAAACTTTTTCTCCTACTGCTTGTTTCAGTTATATTGTTGGATTATTATAATATCCATGAGAAAAGATAGGAGTATGAAATCAACACATCCCCTATATAATGAAAATTACTTACTTTAATCTCCCCTTTCCCACTTTCAACTCAGTAACATAAAGAAAATGCTGATTCTTAGGAACAAAACAAAGAAATTACAGTGATAAGTGCTGTTACAGTTTGGAGGAATTTCAAATTTAAATATCAACGTACCTATATACATATATTCGTTATCTAATATTTTTGAATTAATCAATTTTAAACATTCACGTATACCTATGAATGTCTTTATTGTGATTTTGTTTATCAATAATTATTCACATTAGCTGATATTCATCCATGTGCTTTTAATAATATCTATGTGCTTGTCAATAAGAATTTTCTTATGTACAGGGTGAACCAAATTTACCTAAGGCGTAACCACATAACTCAAGTGGGAATCTTGTAAGTCGTAGGTTACAGGGTCGGTTGAATTATGACAGAGTTGGGTATTTCTGTTTCCAATTGGATGTCGTCTCAACATCAAAAAATGTCCGTTCACTTTCGATTATATTCTAAAAAAAGCGAATTTTCGTCAAATCGTTTTAGTTTTTTCGACTTTATTTGAAGATATAAGTATAACTTTTAATTTCGGATTTAGATTTATTTTTGTGCCCTGATAACAGATGTATAACAGCCATCGGAAAAGTTATTGGACATGGGAAAAATAGCCACTTGAAATAAATGCATCTGTTTTCACACATTGTTTTGTTTTCGTTGCACTCATTATGTATTTATTCATTTATTTCATTAACAAGCCAACATGGCTTTATAACATAAAAGAAAAATTACTAATTATTATGTTTTCAGAGGCAAATTTTCTAGCACAATACCGTCAACGATCATTCTGAAAACATTCAATGGATGGAACTGTCTGTCAATCTACATCCATAAATAAGTTGAAGATATCAGAATCTTGATGTATGTTACAAATAAACGTTCAGTTCAGCTGACATCAATTGGAAACGAATTAGTGGTAGACATTTTATAACAAAGTGAAAACATAATAGAATCATATAATATAATCCCAGATAATCAGACCAGATCTGATATTTCCCACATAGAAATTATTCAGTGTTCGCCCAGTGTGAGATACTAGGTAGCATTCTGACAAAAAACAAAATGCGTAAATAAAAAGTGAAATTTAGAAAAACATCTTTACTCTTCTACTACAAGAGGTTTGCCAAATCAGTGTCTTTACGCGTTTACAATGCAAAACGTTGCCGTAAGTGTTAATTTTGTGAATGTTTTAGTGAAATTTGACTCACTTTTTTCCTTGGTATTCTCTAGGTCTGTGATAGGTATTCTCACATTTTCCACTAAAACTTCCAATCTTGATAGTTTTAATATTATTCCTATCATTCCTCCATATTATCAATGTTCTTCTCAAGTCTTCCAATATTATACCGGGTGTAACAGGATCATGGTACACCCCCCGTATCTCCGTTAGTTTCAGAGGTAATTTATTGAAATTTGGGACATGCTATGAATATAATAAGCGTCACTTTTTGACCTACAAATGATTTGTTTTTCACTTCCGGTTTCGCCGGAAGTGATACCAACTCTCGATTTTTAAATGGAACACACTGTATATTATTACATTTTTGAAATCTGCATAATTTTCTGAATCCAATGATACCACATAAGTGACATTACAAACGTCAACATTTTTTAAAATTCAACTTTTACTTTTCCATTTAGGTGTGCCATGATGGTTCCGATTTATTCCAATTGATCCGTCTAATGCTAGAAAAACCTAAATCCCGTCAAAAATACTAAATTGCGTTTTTTATATTTATTAGTACTACCAATAAGGAATTTATTCATAGCTGGTAATAAAATGTGCGATAAATACAATGGAAATTACAACTAAAAGAAAATAAGAAAATAAAATTATTTGATATCATCGGATTCAGAAAATTTTGCAGATTTCAGAAATGCAATGATATACAGAGTGTTCCATTAAAAAATCGAAAGTTGGTATCCGGCGAAACTGGAAGTGAAAAACAAATCATTTGTAAGTCAAAAAGTGACGCTTATTATGTTCATAGCATGTCCCAAATTTCAATGAATTACCTTTGAAACCAACGGAGATACGGGGGGTGTACCATGATCCTGTTACACCCGGTATATCTTCATTGAACTTTTGTGTGAGTTTGGGCATCATCCTGTTTATTATAATTTTCTATCATCCCTTCATCCACAGTGCCACTCCTAGTTCTCTTGCTCATTTCAAATATAAGTCGTAAACATTGTACAGGGTGGGCATATTTCGAGGTTTGTATAGGGTAACTCGGTAACTATAATAGAAGATCCAAAAAAAATTTAGGTCGCATCCTCGATCTCTTTTTACGAGAAAATTCACTAGCGAAAACAAAAATTCGCTGTCGTCTTTTGTTTTCGAAATATAAACAAAAGTTAGATTTTTTGAATTTCAGATTATCATGGTTGTTTCTATATTCAAGAGATAACATTCAGATTCTTGAGGAACTTTTTCCTATTTAATCATCGAGAAAATTAAATGAAAAGGTGCAAATTTGGCGAGTTATGGCGTTAGGTTTTAGTTTTTCATATGGAAATCATACTTATAGGTAATGGAAAATTTTCGTACGACATCCTCACTTTTAATGATTGAATGAAGTTATTGATATTATGGCGGAAACAATCGGACAAACCTGCCTACTGGGAAAAAAACTATGATTCCAATTTGAAAAATACAACTTTAGGCCATAACTCGAAAGTTTACCTTTATTATAGAAAAAGGCGCCTCGAAAATGTAAGATTTATTATTTACGAACAACGATCATAATATTCACATGTATCTTATAGCAAAAAATCCTCGAAAAAATCGAATTTTCCTTCAAAACTTAATTTTTTGGATAGTTACCGAGTTACCCTATACAAACATCGAAATTTGGCCACCCTGTAGAGAGTCTCCATTTTTTGATACTTTCTCAGTTGTTGTGGGAGATTGCGATTGGATTGGCTACTTTTCTGTGAAACGAACATTGTCGACAAGAAAACCTGAATCAATATTATTCACTTCATAATATGTGCTCAGCATTATCTACAGAAACTTCAACTCAACTATATTCAACCACTCATAGTTTTTCTTTAGGAGCGCTTCAAAAATTATAACTTACATTAAACCATGTTAATAGATATGACCGGTCTTCCAAGAGTGCGTGGCTTGTTGGTTTTGAAAACCAACTGTAAACCAATTGAAAACCAACAAATCTACTCCCTTGGGGATGCGTGGCTCGTTGGGGGTGGGGTTAAAGGGGGCGGGGTTGGTTTTCGAAAATCATCTGGAAACCAACTAGAAACCAACTAAGAACCAACTTAAAACCAACTAGTGTTGGGTTTCAAAACCAACTAGGGTTGGGTTCTTCGTTTTTAGTTGGTTTTAAGATGGTATTAAAAACCAACTGGGGTTGATTCGTTAGTTTTGAGTTGGTTTTCAAAACCAACAAGCCACGCCCTCTTGACGGTCCCAAGACCGGTCATATCTACTGAATCAATATTATTCACTTCCTAATATGTGCTCAGCATTATCTGCAGCAACTTCAACTCAACTATATTCAATCACTCATAGTTTTTCTTTGGGAGCGCTTCAAATATTATAACTTGCATCACAATACATGTTGATAGATATGACCGGTCTTCCAAGAGTGCGTGGCTTGGTAGGGGTGGGGTTGAAGAGGGCGGGGTTGGTTTTCGAAAATCATCTGGAAACCAACTAGAAACCAACTAAGAACCAACTTAAAACCAACTAGTGTTGGTTTGTTGGTTTTCAAAACCAACTAGGGTTGGGTTCTTCGTTTTTAGTTGGTTTTTGAATGGTATTAAAAACCAACTGGGGTTGATTTGTTGGTTTTGAGTTGGTTTTCAAAACCAACAAGCCACGCCCTCTTGACGGTCCCAAGACCGGTCATATCTACTCAAGTCTGGTGTACCTAGTGGAATCTAAAAATTCTGGGTTTTCCAGGAAGTCGGATTGGGCAGTGCCATCGAAATAGATGACGGCAGTAAACCTCAAGTTGCTGGCATCAAACTAGGATGGATTCAAGGCGTCTTGATACCGTGCCTCCTCAACATCTGGGGGGTCATGCTCTTCCTCCGGCTGTCGTGGGTGGTAGCGGAAGCTGGCATAGGTGAGTTCTTGTACACGGTGATCATTTATAATGTCCACCCCTACAACCTTATTATTTTTCACATTAGACAAAAAGTTGTGTGACAAGTCAAACTTATATATTTTTTAATGAAACACCCTGTGTATTGTCCATTTTCTAGGATTCTCAAACAATTCTGAACACTTTTTGTATAATAAACCCTATTCCTAAATGTAATAGTTTTCGAAATATTCGCATATCCACTTAGCTGCTACGTTCTTGTGAATCTAGTGGCTGTAATTTAGTCATATCCAATACGAGAACTCTATTCATAACCTTTCCATAAAGAAAATATCAATGATTTTATTTTAGACTGAGGAACAAAATTTATAATTCAGAAATTCAATATCTGAAACAAACAATTTGAATCATGTTTACACTGTTCGTTAGCCTTGTCCTTCAGCTAAAACCCGAGAATCTTTTCGAATTACCACAAATTGTTTTGCATATAAGGATGGGTTAATGATGTTTATACAACGAATGATACGACACTGAGTAACTCACCAGCGAAATGTTGTGTTCTGGTCACCACTTTTAAATTGTCTTTTACACATTTCACATCGTTCCAGCATCCTTCAAATTCGATTTGAACAGAATAAACGAAGCTTTTAAGTAGAATCCTATCAAAATTTTTACTCAAAACTGGAAATATGCCTTTTAATGAACCACCAAACAACATTTGATTCGAAAACGAGACGTTTCGCGCTGTCACTGTCAGCATTCGGTCGATTATCGGTTGAACGACATTAGCAGCGTTGGCGCATTCACCAACATACCGCAATCTCCAAAAAGACGTGCTAACTATTATAAACCATTATATTTAAATAATGCACTATATTATATGACGAAGATTGAATATATAGCTTTTGATACAGTTATCTGACTCATTTGACTGAAGGATATCTATCTATTTGGGAACCTTAAAAAATGTGGAGATAGAATGATTATCACTTTCGAATGTGGCAACCTCTTTGGGAAAAAAAACATATGAATATGAATTTCATGTTGGCTTCAGACAATTTGCGGTGTTATTATTTTAGTAGGTTTGTTGTTCGGATGAAGTATAACTATTTCGATAGCCTTTTCGGCAAATCAACTTTTGTTGCGTTTTGAGTATATTTTCTTTTTTTTATCCTGAATAACCCCAGATATACTTTGTAACCAAGATTCTATTCTTCGGATAATTGAGTTTGATCTCTCTATATCACCCTATACGCATCTCTCTCTACTCTTGCATTTGAATAGCGGCACCATAATAATCATTTTCTCTTTTATTCATACTTTCTGGCCGTGGAGAAAATACAGTCTGTTACTTACGCTGGCTTTCGCTCGCGTCCGAAATTTCACAAAATACATTCTTTATCAGGATGTATTCCATTAGAAAAAAAAATCAATTATTGCTAAGTATGATCGATCGACGGAATCAACTCTTGAAGGATACTTCTAGAATGTAATAAAACATAGAGGGTCATATTGAAAATATCAAAGCAGCACGGACAATATTAAAGATCGGGTACTCAATAGTAACCCAATTCAGCCTTTGTAGTATATGGAAATATGTAGATATCCCAGTATTTTGGAAAAAATCACATGACAATGATTTACCTGCGATTGCATTCAAATGTTTATATTGGCATAAAATTCAACACTGTGAATTTGGAGGTATCAATAAAAAAACAGTTGGTATTATAATAGCATAGCATATAAATTTGAATAAAACGACAAACATTGAAAATGCGTCATATATAGGAATACCGAAATTGGTTAGGTATTTTACGTGCCTCATCAAACGAAAAGACTTTCAAATTCATTTATGTCTAATGTGAAGAACAGAAAAGTTGAGATGGGCGACTTTATAAATGATAACCGTTTACACTAAATGTCGTTTCAGAATCAAAAACCGACGTGCTTTTTCATAAATATGCACAATAACTGAAACTGAAATTATCCCATTCGTCTGTTTCACACTGTAGAGTGTCCTTATAGTGTGTTGCGTCCTGCGCTCAAATAGGTTTAATCCGGTTAAGTCCGGTAAAATCCGGATTTGCCTTGTTACTGGATAATTCCTCTACCATGGGAATCACCTTATATTCATAATACCTGTCGACTTGATTGAAATAAAATACGAAACATATACAGCACACATGAAAATAATTATTCATACCCCGAGGTACCAGTTTCGGTATATCATTGGCGGCGAAATATTTCCTTTTACTATACAAGTCCAGCACGCATTTACGGTATACAGTATGATGGAAATGTAAGGAATAAATTCATTATCTCTAACGTATATGAATTTTATGGAAAATCCTGAGACAGGTCGATTTTTATTTTCAAATTGACATCTCTTTATATACATACGCAGTATGTCATCCTACGTGGATGACGTCATCGATTATTTTTTCAAATTGGAACATACCCCGTTTTTTTTTATTCGGAAGGTATATTCATTGTCTGTCTGACGGTATACTAATATTAGGAAAATAAAGTAATGCAGGGTGAGAAAAAATTATTAATTATTTTATATTTACAACGGAAATCGTTACAATAAATAATCAAATTCGTGACCTTCTGCAAGAATACAATGTAATAGACAGAAAACAAATCATTCTCGAACTTTGCTATCGTTTCTGAATATATTTGTGAAATATTCACTCGTATTCGTTCTTTCAAATTATCTGATCTTTCCGGCTTCTTACATAAACTTTGCTCTTCAGATAACCTCAGAGGAAAAAATCGAGAGGGGTTGAATCTGGAGATCTAGTTGGCCATTCGATTTTTCCTCTCCGACCTAATTAGGTAATTGTGTACATTGATAGCATAATGAGGTTATAAATATAAAATAATTTTTCACCACCCTGCATCACTTTATTTTCCTAACATTAATATATGGTCAGATAGACAATGGATATACCTTCCAGAAAAAAAATAAACAGGGCGTCATCCTATTTAAAAAATAATCGATGTCGTCACTACAACTACGCGGATGACGTCACAAACTCCGTATGTATATCAAGAGATGTCAATTTGAAAATAAAAATCGACCTGTCTCAGGATTTCCCTTAAAATTCATATGCGTTAGAGATTTATTCCATACATTTCCGCCATACTGTATATATTGCAAATGCATGCTGATAAAAGTTAGGAGGTAATTGAAAAGAAAAATTATTTCTAAAGTCTTGAATGAATTTGCCTTAATAAATTTTTAATCAGTAGTTTTTACTTTTTCACTGCTATAATACCGAACTGTTATTTCTATAGTGTTTCTGATGAACCAATGAGATATCATTGTACGTCTGTATTGAAAACAATCTATCCTAACCTATGTCGTTTTATCTTGATTTCCTGGTTTTCCTGAAATGAAATCATTCATCCTGTGTCGCTACTTCTTAGCTCTTACGAGTTGAAGTTGAACTTCAGTTTAAGTAAATGTGTTGGCTAGCAACAAATGTTTTGTTCAGTGATACACATTTCAACTTCAAGGGCTGTACATCAAGATTCAAAATTCTCATGTTCGATTTAATTTTCCAATACTAACTACAATTGAAATTCCGAAAGAGTCAAATCAATCAAATCCACTGATTAGGAAAGTCATATTAATAATGTATCATTAGCCATGAATGAAAAATGAAATCACAGCGATTTCAGTCTTATAGATACCGGAAAACGGTGTATTGACATTGGGCATTTGGTTTCTTGGTGAACATGTCTTCCATTTTTTCAGAATAATAAAACTTTTCAGATTTGAAACTCGACCGTAGGATGTTGAAGGACGATTCTGATAATTTGACAATAAGCAATAAACAAAACTGATGTGACCTATTGTCATGAGAATGTACAAATTGTATTTTCAATACTTTGTAACCGGCTTCAAAGTTTTATCTTTGATGAGAGAACAATCAGAGATACGTTAATTGTCATTGTCATCAATGAAGGCGATATATTTTTCATTTAAAGTATAATTGGTACCTATTAAGTGTCTACTCGAAAGCGAGTATTTGAATAGTCCATTATAATATATTCTATTGATGTTTATAGTCAAGGTGATAATATATTGTCGTTAAATAATGTAACAAGATACTTATTTTCTCATGAAAATGATATCGAGAGTAGTAAATGACGATGTATATAGAGTGTATGAAATTCGCAAGTTGACATCAGTGGAATATCTCGAAGATAAAAAAAATATATCAAGGAAAGCTCAAAGTTGGAAAAATTTAATGACACTTCTCCGTGTGTGATACATCATTGGAAAGCTCCTAATATCGATGCCATACCCAGTAAAAACTGTTGACCAAAAGAAAATCTTCCAGACTGCTGAAATATGTTATGTTGAAAATTATATAAAATATGTATATATAAATATGTATGTTGGAAATTACATGGATCAAAATACATTATTTTCTATTTTGGTTGTATAATGAAGTCATTGTGCAACCCAAATGCGTGTCGAAATAGCCTCTATTTCGATACGCATTTTTTATTATTCGGAGATTGGTACAATCGAACTGTCAAATGAAAGTCAGAAGAGTTAGGTCCAGTTTACTTCTGAGCGATTTGGATTTGGTGATATTAGCAGTGAAAAACTCAATGTTTTAATTGGTAAATTTCAATTCAGAGTGTAATTTGATTCAAATTGACCAATAAAAACAATAACAACATTGAAATTTTCACCGCTGGTATTGCAATTATCAAAATTGCCCAACTGTAAACTGGGCTTCACGCTTTTGCGTCAGATTTTAATTATTTCAATGTAATCATTGTTACCAATCGAAAATATTTCTGTTATTTATCGATATTAAATCCATTTTTCTCTTCAAATCAATTCGAAATAGAAAAAAATTGCATATGACACACGTTTTATAAGACACGTTATCGCACTTGTTCACTTCCAAATAACGTATGCGACAAAATAGCGTCTTATAAAACTTGTATCATAATCAATAATTAGAGTCGAATGATAGCATAAGATACAAACGAATGTCTACAGGTTTATTAGTTTATAATTTCTTATTCTATGAATAGAAAGCATGGAAATATTTTGTTCTCTGACCAATATATCAGCCTGTAACTTTTTTATAAAATCTTATTGGACGAAATCATTATGGAAGATTGAAAACTACACAGTAAAAACTGGGTAGTTAAAATTAACTACAACTCGTTGCTCAGCTCGATATACCAACCTTATTTAGTTAAATTAACAAAAGTACATGAAGTCGAATGAATCTTGTCAATTTGTGCAATAGCTTAGTTGATAAATAACAAAACTTAGTTGCGAAATCATACTAGTTTTTTTGGAGTTACTACAAAACGGTTTTGCGAAATCACCGGATATATTTCGTATTTTCAACAATATTCTTTCGATGAAAGTAAAACCAATGATGGTGATTCGACATCATTTTGGTTAATTTGTACTAAATAACGTAGTGGATTGGTATTCTATTTTGTTACTTTAGCAATATGATATTGTTAATTCAAAAATATAATTTGCTCTTTCAAATATAATATTGTGAATTTAACAATATAATAAACTTAATAATAGCATATTGTCGATTTCACAAGTTCAGTGGTATGGTTTGAAAATTTATAAGCAAAAGATGTACCATGAGGAAAATGAATAAAACTCAATGAATATGTTCCAATTCAATTTTATTTAAAAAATGAGGACATTCACAAATATTTACAGTTTTATGAAGAAAATCAAAATAACTTGAAAAATAAACACTCGAATAAATGTATTACCTCTTGACAGATTTCTATAGATTGATTAATAAATGTACATATATGATTAACCGAATATTACCAGCGGATTTGGTAATATATAACTATCAGAAATGATATCACGTAGATGTATTCTTTGCCTGTTTATTCCATCTCTCGAACTGGAATCTCCGTCTAGAATGAAACAAAAAGGTGAATGATGAATCAGGAATAACATGAATTTCAAATAATGAAATTGAAATAAGAATGAATGAAAAAACTCAAAGGAATACTTACGTTCCAAAGAAGAATATTCTAATGTCGTCAACCCTGATCTCCTATTTTGGAAAAAATTATGAATGCCTTCAGGAAATCCCTCCAGAAATCCGCATGTAGTTCCATGCTGAGCAACTAGAAGGAACTTCTAACTTTCAAGTGATGAACATAGTTGCCCAAATTAAATGATGCTGAAGTTATAAGATGACGAATTTCATCTGGAATCAACTGCATCTTTCCATAAATCTCCAAAATATCTGCAATAATTGAAAAAAATCGGTTATGATTTCAATTATTATTGTTGATGGTACTGGGTAGTTTGTTTGAACACGATTAGTGAATTTAACATCAAAAATTATAGAACAAGCATAAACCGTAAAGATAGCAGTAAAATACCTCTACCTTATTGGAAAAGACTATTCAGTATGAGTACCTACTGAATGGTTTGAATAATAATATAAATAAATCTAATCTGCTCTAGGTCAATGAATACATTTTTCATCTACTTACTTTCTGTTGCAATTTCTCTGTTGGCGTTTACTACTCTCGTATAGGTACTGCTTCATTTTTCACTCGAATTTTGTGGGATATGTCCAAAATAAATTAAGTCAACCACATCCATCTTGAATTCTTGAATCAACGATATTGTAACTTGATATATTATAGCTGAAAAAGGTAATGACTATTTACAAATTGGTTTCTTACCAAAACAATATTGCCTTTATCTTTTTGTGGAAGTTGGGCACTCTTATTACATAGTCAAGACTCCACCCTATTGATTTTTCCTGCTTTTTGAAACAATCTAGATCCAGATAATTATTCTTACATACATATTATAGTCGATAATAATGCATTAGATGAATCACGCAACGGTTTTGCAAAATCACCAAACATTTTGTATTCGTAACAATGTACTTTCGATTAAAGTTAAACCAACGATGGTTATTCAACAAATAAATTTGGTTAATTACTACTAAATATAATGAAATATCATTTCATTTCGTTACTTCAACAACAAGATATTGTCAATTCAACAAATGGTTTGGTATGGGAACAAATATATTCTTGAATGAATATGTAACCAAAAATGAACAATTAAACCTTACCTTCAATATATATTCAATATGCAGCAATTCTTCATCATAGACCAGAGATTAGTTCAGTGAATTCTAACTTGATGGAGGTGTTGCTTCTTTTCTGATGAGACAAAACTTTGCACGCTCACCTCACACCGCACACCTCAACGACACGAAAGACTACCAAGTACTGAGCTTACCTTATTCTGACTTGCACATCGTCGTCAAACGTTGATTAAATGACAACTACTTTTTGGAAGATTAAATATTTGTTCTGTCTATTTCTCTCAAATTCAAAGAAATCAACAAATGATATCGTATATTTCACTACAATTTTAGTTACGGACATTTTTTAACTAATCGTTGTAGTGAAAAGAACAAATTTCATCATTACCAAGTTCCTCGGATGAATTTTATGCTAATATAGATATAATGTTTGTGGTTATTAACAAATTTCTTGCTATTTTCAACTAAATAGACATTAACAAAAATATTTTTTTACTGTGTAGTAGAATGAGCTACGATTATATTATCAGTTTGGAAATATCGAACTATACACAGGTGGAAACTATACAGCCATTTGAAATCAAACAAAATTTATTTTTCTATTTTTGATCACTTCCTTTGGAGAAACCTAATACATGGTGCTTCAATTTGTTTCAGGATTATCCCTACTCATCATCGCAATTTCTGCAGTGGTGTGCATAATAACGACACTCTCGTTATCGGCAATATGCACAAATGGAGAGGTGAAAGGCGGTAAGAAAAGTGAATCAATCGAAAATTATCATTAGATTTCATCAACTTTATCGAATTCCAAGTGAACTATAAATATTTCCAACTTCTGAAGCAAAGTGGAATTTGGGTCTTGAATTTCCGGATAATCAAATAGATATTGAATCTTGAAAGGAAACTTATCTAATACAAACGAAAGCCATGATTTGCAAGATGTATGTAGGTACACGTAAAAACAAAATTAGTAAGCTCAAACTTCATAACAATTCACCAATTAACAACTAAAACTAAGATGTTTAATAACATTTAATAAGGTAGACAACGAACATGAAAATATTTTCATATATTCGTTATAAAAAGAAATTCCAATCTTGCATAAGAAGAAGTTCCTTCTGTTATTAACCAACGTAGGTGATCCATTATATTTGCAGTGGAGTATTATATAATATGTAGGTAGGTGTGGAACTTTTCTTTCAAGGGATCAATCCCTCATCATCAGCTTATCATAATAATACAAAATTAAGTTCTGTCATTGTTGGAAGGAATATGTCCTATCAGTATGACAATACAAGATTGGTGCTATAATCAAACGTTTATGATGGTGATTTCTCAATTTGAATTTCAGGTGGAATATATTACATAATTTCCCGATCTTTGGGTCCAGAATTCGGTGCATCGGTAGGAATCGTATTCGCCTTTGCTAACGCAGTATCTGCATCCATGAACACTATAGGATTCTGCAACTCCATGAGTGACTTACTTAAAATATACGATCTTCAAATCATAGACGGAGATGTCCAAGATACCAGAATAATAGGCAAGTAAAACAAAAATTAGCTATATTAAACGGTATAGAAAGGACTGATGATAGAGAATGTGTACACGGCGATCATTTATAATGTCCCCCCAACCAACTTCGTTATTTTTTTCATTAGACAAAAATGATTAGTAAAAAAGTTGTACAGGATGATGCATGCTATCTGCAGAATATATTGTTATTTACACAGGATGTTTCAGAAATGCGTGACAAGTCGAAATAATATTTTTTTAAATGAAACACCCTGTATTTTGTCGATTTTTTTAGAATTCTCAAACAATTCTGAACATATTTTGTATGATATCTCCTATACCTAAATGTAATATAGTTTTCGAAATATTCGCATTTCCACTAAGCTGCTACATTCGAAAAGAAAACAAGTTCCCGTTCTTGTGGCTGTGAATTAGCCATATCCAATACGAGACCTCCTTTTATAAAGGAAATATCAATGATTTTATTTCGGAGTGAGGATCGTATATAATTCAATATCTGAAACAACTAAACAACGCAACACTAATTTCGTCCCATCCCGAAATTTTGCCCCTGTTGAAATCTGAATAACTTTTTTCTGCTTTGAACAATTTGAATTATTTTTACACTGTTCGTTAGCCTAGTCCTTCAGCTATAATCGCTTAAGTACTCCTTCAAAACATGAGGTTGGGTGTTATCTGAAACTGTGCAAAATTTAGTTGAGAAATATCGTTGAAACTTTTCATAGATCTTTTGAAATGTTTTCTCATCTGGAAGATGCATCTGTGGGTTAATTCTCCAGAGTTTCCTTTGAGCAATTTCAACGTTTTTATCTGTTTCAATAAATGCAAAATGAATTGTTTTTCATTTGCTGAATAAGACATTTCAATAAAAATAATATGTTATATTTCCTCAACGTGTAACTGTCACTACATCAGTAATAAACAAAGTTTTTGTTTTTTCGTGATCGCCTAATTCACCGCCACCTAGAACTGAAATCTTTAGAATATTTTCATAGAATGTAGCCGCTTAGTGGAAATGCAAATATTTCGAAAACTATCACATTTAGGTATAGGACATATTGTACAAAAAATGTTCAGAATTGTTAGAGAATTCTAGAAAATGAACAATATATATAGGGTGTTTCTTTAAAAAAATATAACTTTGACTTGTCACGCATTTCTGACGCGTCCTGTATAAATAATAATATATTCTGCAAATAGCTTGCATCATCCTGTACAACTTTTATATTTATTATTTTTGTCTAATGTGTAAGATAAAAAAGTTGAGATGGGGGGACATTATAAATGATCACCGTGTACATATGTGTCTTGCATCAGTTGACCTTAGACAAACAAGGTTATGCTGATTTACCTCAAATTCTAACTTCATTGCTTAAAATAATTCGTTTTTTCTATCTCTCTCTGAAATATTCCATCAGTCAGAATCAGAATCTCATTTTGAGTATTTTCTGAGAAATATATTATATGTATACATATCTGAAATACTTTCCTTCTCTCCATCTACCTTTCACCTTAGACAATAATCATTTCTATTTTGTGATTTTGTTACCTCTACTGGGACTGGCATTTCGTGAATTAGATATGTATTTCTTATTTTCGTTAATTGCTTATGTACCACAACACTTCTGTCCCAGCATTATAAAAACATTAATAATATTAACCATTACAGTCACTAACAGGGAGGGAGACAAGTCACAAAACAAGCATCTTATATGCTTAGGTACCTACTATCTCACTCCTTCATAGTGGCAAATACCAATGATGTATAAAAAAATAGTGTTAAAGGGATAATTAAACTGAATAAACTGAACCAATTTATTATTGTCATCGTTCTAGGTACCGTCGCTGTCCTCGTCATGATCCTGATCTGCGCCGTCGGAATGGAATGGGAATCAAAGGCGCAGAATTTCCTCATAGCCGCCATAGTGGGCGCCATGATCGATTTCATGGTGGGCACCATCATCGGGCCTAGCGATGACCTCCAGAGGGCTCAAGGGTTCGTTGGATTCAACGGTGAGAGTGACAACATAGGAAGTTTATTATATTCATAAAAATAAATATTAACAACTGAAAGACTTAGTTACTTAACCATATTTGACCAGTGAACCTCTGAAAATAAGTAGACCAACTAAATGGGAGAATCATAATTTTTATAAATTTGGAGATGTGCAAACAATCTTGCGGGGAATAAAAGATAATAATATACATATTTTATCAAAATCTCAATAACCATATAATGCTGTAGGGTAAATTACATTTTATTTCAAATATTTTTAATTTCATCCATTCCTTCGTATTATAATTGCCAGATGTCTTGCTTCTTCACATATTTTTTTTATTCAATATGTCTCGTATAACTCTGTCCCATGTCTGCCTTGGTCTCTCTTGATTCTTCCTTTTTTGTATTTTTGTCCCCATACTTGTTCGAATTCTTTGTGAGTATCCCTACCAACTCAGTTGCCTTTTTTTGAAGAAATGGAGTGTTGACGCACCTCTTGGTCTTCCTTATTTTTATATTTCTTATTTTGTTTCTTTTTGCTACACCTCATCCCTCCCTTCTGAGTTATTTCATTTCTATGGCTTGTATTTTGCTTCTTTATTTATTTGTCAATATCCCAGGATTCACAACCGAGAGTCTATAGATTGTTTTAAATACATTTATTCTTGTTGTTCTTGATATTCTCTTCTTGCTCATGATAATATAGGTTCAAAGTTTTCTCAATTCTGCTATTCACCTCTATATCTTGCCTTCCACTGTCTTCTACTTCAACTCCTGAGTATTTAAAACTCTTCACCTGCTCAATGTGAATCATTTCCAATTGTATATTTATTATATTTTTTTGGTCTTCCATTACCATAACGTGTCATAACTTTCGATTTATATTCGATTTTATTCCGTATTCCTTCATTCCATTTCTCCATATTTCTTTTCCTAGTCCTTTTCTTCTTCTGCTATTATAACTACGTCGTCGGCGAATGCTCCTTCTGATATGTTCTGTTGAGGTATCTATATTCCACATGGAGTTTCCTTGCTCTGGAAGAGAATTTTTTAATTATTTTATGAATGTATACCGTGAACAATACGGGACTTAGTCTTTCTCCCTGTTTCAGTCCGTCTATCTCGTAGAAATGATTTGTTTCGGTAAATAATTATTGTTGTATGTACTTTTTATTATTTTCATTGTTTTATTGTCAATACCTCTTTCAGCCAGTATATTCCATCATTTTTGTCGTGGTACTATTTCGAATGCTTTTTCTAGATCTATGATTCCCAAATACAGATACAGATAATAATACGTAGCTTAACTTTGCCCAAGATTGTTTCTGTCTGGTTTTTGTACGAACGCGTTATTAATTTAAATACAAAATGAGCCGATTCGAGGAAACTCACTCATCGTATTCATATGGTTTATACGAATTACCGATCTGGAAATCAGGTACATTTGAATTCTTGCGTGTTACGATTCTTACTAACCTTTGCGACGATCTTTATCTACGCTAACACCATGGAAACTTACTTTAGATGTTTTCTTTCTGCCCCTTAATATGTCATATGAAGGGAAAAATGTTTTGTTAAGCAGAATTTTCACTCTGATGATGATGGGAATTTCATTGCAATGAATTTTTGAACTCCTGCGTGGAATATGTCTCGAACAATAGTGTTTGCTTACAATTTCATCACAGGAATAGTGGTTCTAGGGTCGGAATATATAAATACGAAACTTTTTTCTGTCTTCAATGTGCGTTACCATCGACGGAAACAGGATATTTTCCCACATAATAATGTCGATCAACAAGGGAGGGTCGTAATACAACATGAAAGGGTGTTTATGTTTTTTACTCCCGGAAATCGATAACATATAGGAGGGTAAACAAGTTGACATCCAAGATACTCTTTATATGCTAACAAGATCAATTTAGATAATCGGCTTGAAGTCATGGAATGGGTATATTTTTATTTCTCTGATGAGTTTGTTTGCTATTCTAAAATTATGTAAACTATAGTTTTGTTGGTCAAAAATTAAAATTGTGTAAAGATATTTCTTGAGAAGTTTGAAATGTCTTTCTGCCAAAATGTTTTCTATGAATTCCTTTTACGATATTTCTACATGGGTTCGCTAATTCAAACACTCAGTTCAAAAGCTGAACAATATATAATACTCGTACAATGAACATGTATTAAAAAATCACTTCCATATTCGCTTTGCTCGCTTCACAAGTCTCTATGTTCACAAAACTAACTACTGAACTAAACTTTCTTCTAACTGACTATCCATGACAATTCCTTCATATAGGTAAAAATGATGTTTCTAGAAAAAATGCTTTTTTCTTTTCATCTCGAATACTCGCGAAATTTCAGGAAATATCAGGAGTCTTCAATTGACGCACTGTTGATTTTTATTTTCAGCCACTGTATTCGCAGAGAACTGGGGACCGATGTACAGGGAACAAAAAGGCATGACGTACGATTTTTTCCAGGTATTCGCAATCTTCTTCCCGTCGGTGACTGGTATCCAAGCCGGTGCCAATATATCTGGAGATTTGAAGGTAATCATTAGGAAACTATCGTAATAGTAATACTTGCATCCTGTATCAGCGAAAACGGAACAAAAAATCTTCAAATTGCAAACATGAGACAGCGCTGAAAAGAGGTTTCAATAATCCTCGAAAAAAAATTTAAATTATTAAATTCATATTTGAAGAATAAACTCATTGGTTCATATGATAAGTTCCATTCTTGATAAATGAATTATGGACATCCTATCCCGAATGTCTGCGGAGCTGATGTCGTCTTTATTATTTCAGATTTTCTGTTATTTACATGAAATGATGTTCGTTTTCAAAATTTCTAAAAAAAAAACATTTATTATCGCAAAAACTTGAATCCGTTGAAGCAATAAGTGTTCAAAAAATCAAACTTTGAGACCTAATTTCATTCCTATGATTGTTTGACAGTGATAGTTTGTAGCTGAAAATATGTTGTATAAGTAGTATTTAGCGAAATTTTTCACTATTCATCAGAAATGATTTGAAACCATCGATAAAACAAAAGTTTCAAGAGAAACGTGGCAAGTAGTATAAACAATGTCCGCCATAAAGTTGGCTACATATTTGAAAAAATTTGTTATTGATATTTCTAGAAAACTCATGGCGGTTCGTTTCTGCATGTCTGAAAATTAAGAAATCCGTTACGACTTATATCACGTGACCTCAGATTTGGTGGTAATATATGAAAAAAATTGTCAGTGGTGTCAAAAAATGAGTCAAATTGACAAAATATCAAAAAATTGTGATGAAAAAATGTGCTTGCAACATGCAATCCAACGAGGACCCCATATTTTAATTTGGAACCAGATTGAAATAAAAATCAGAAATAAAATTTTTATACCTCTACTCTTACTGAGAAATATTTTTGTTTTATCTGAAAACAGCATTATAACATAAATCACATAAGGTTGGGTCGAAACTAATCAAATTTTTGTGGAAACCAGAATTGAACGAGAAAGAAATGTTGACAATATATATATACATATGGACTTATGTATGGTATTCAATACAAACAAAACACAAGCATGTCTCTTCTCTAGAAAAGCTGATCTCACTGTGCCCAACATAATTTAGTCAGAAGTAACCATACCATCGACGTCATCCATTCTGATGCTTGGTTTTACTATCAGCATTAACCTTTCTTGGAAAAATCACGTGAGGTCCATTGCCAAAAGAACATCCCAAAAACTTGGTTTTCTGTTTCGAGCCAAGAGCTATATTTCACTCCCTGTCAGCTGCTTATGATTTATAAGGCACACATTCGACCTGTCCTGGAATACTGTTTCCATATTTGGAGTGCGACACCTAAACATATCCTGAAACTATTGGATTCTGTCCAAAAAAGGGCAATTCGTCTCGTCGGTGATGCCAAAATCGCTCACTTATATGGAACACCGAAGAAGGGTTGGCGATTTGTCTCTGTTTTATAGATATTGTCATGGGCGATGCTCTTCTGAAATATCAACAATTGTTCCTCCATTAGCAGTCTCTTCGAAATCAACCCGTCATGTTCAGTCTTCACACCCCTTCGTGGTCACTTTAGAGACCTGCAGAACGTCCCTTTCCAAAGACTCGTTCATCCAACGAACATCGAGACTTGCCTAGGGAGGTGTTCCCCGGGGCATACGATCCCCAGAAATTTAAGAAGAACACCAACTCCAACCTTCTTTCCCTTGGTTCTCACGATGTTTTCTGAACATTACAGGATATCCCTTCTCGTGAGAACCAGAACATACAAAAATTGCGGTAGTTTAACGATGAAAAAACGATTTATTCTATTCTATTCACTAAGTGTAGCCAACTATACATGACGGACACTGATTTGAAGAGATAATTCAAGTTCCAAAACGCATATGCAAAATATAGAGTGGTCTATGAGAAAAATCGCAAGTTTATGCGAGTTAATGTCATAGGTTCCAAACAAGTTTTTACACAAAAAAAATACAAATACAAATTCAAAAAAGTGTCCGAAGAATGTTTTCAGAGAGAGACAATATATAATCATGAATAAGTAAGCTACGGAGGTGGGTTAAGAATACAAAATATTTTCGCACTATCTGTCATTGTTTTAGGATCCAGCATCGGCCATCCCCAAGGGGACATTTCTCTCCCTAGTGATCTCCATGTTGTCGTACGCCATTTTTGTGGTATTTGCCGGAGGAGCTGCTCTAAGAGATGCCAGTGGGTCCGTTGATGATTTGGTGAATGGAACTTTGACTGCGTGTACGCAATTCAACAATTGCACATATGGACTTTTCAACAGCTATCAGGTACCTACGATTTCACGAAAAATAAATTAGTAACATTTTTTATACTCCATAAGTATCCCCATGGGTGAACAGGATTATTCACGATGAGCATCCATGAAAGAAGTAACTCATTCGCGTTAAAAATAACACATAGCACTATCTCATGGTAACAACTCGAACTTCTCGAAGTGGTATCGTTTTTGTTTTGTTTTCATATTTTTGATATTTGTGTCATTGTGACATTACTTACATTTGTGTCTTTGCCACCAAACAATCACTGAAACGAGAAAAACGATTATATTTCACATGTAAGTATTTCACCAACATCTCTCGAAAAACTACTGATGGAAGTACACCTTTCTCATCAGAAGCGAACATAACCAGAACAGAGGTTAAGTTTTTCTGTGGGTTATCCTCCAGAGAGTTCAGTGGTTATCCCACTTCGAGTGGTTCACAAATCACCGCTAGGTAGCGTATCTCTTATAGCACTTATCGCGAATAACTTGAAAATGTTTAGGCCATATTTTTTATTATGCCCAATCGATAAAATAATACTTCAACTATAACTTTTATAATTATATCATCGATTTTGTACCGTGACTGTTATTGACTATTTCACGCACTTGCCAAATGAACCTCCTTATTGGTTTTAGTCAAGTTCGGATTATCGATAACACAACTGACTCTTGACTCTGATTACTCTGTTTGTGAAATAGTCTACTAAAATTCCACTCGTGATTGGATTGATCTCATAAGTCTTTTTTTATTTCATAACTCAACTGAGTTGCTTGAAGGAAACAATAAGCAACTCAGTTTCGTATATGTAATGAAACTTTTGGTATTACTACTGATAATATATATACCGTGTTTTTCAATAAACGCTAATATTTATAGTATATTAAGTATAGAGAACGGTAAGGGTTTACCCTTCGACATGCTTATAACGTTTTTTGCACGATTGATACCATTATAAATTATAAAATTAAACATTTTCGTCATATTGACTAGTTTCATTCATTTTATCAAGATAGATACTTTGGTTGTTAGGTAGTAACTAGGGTGCATAACAACAATGGAGAATTGAGTTTTTATTTAGTTGTCAATAATTTTAAGTACAATTTTGGAGAATGGAGAATTGAGTTTTTATTTAGTTGTCAATGATTTTAAGTACAATTTTGATTATTATAAATTAAAATATGAGCGAAAGTGAATTTGAGGAAATTGAACGGGCTTGGGAAGAAGGGTGTTCCGCAATTATTCCCAAAAAATCTAAAATCCGTTATCAAAATACCTACCAAAGTTTTAAAAAATGGTGCGAAGGCAATAATTTAAGAATCGATGGAAAGACTCTATTGGCATATTTCGTTCAAAGACATATGCAGTTGAAAGCTCCTGGAAGCCTCTGGGCAGAATTTTCAATGATTAAATCCACCGTTTTTCTTTATGATGGCATCGATATTTCCCAGTTTTCCACTTTGATCGCGTATTTGAAGAGAAAAAATGTTGGCTATAGGCCTCAGAAAGCGAGCATTTTTACACGGGAGCAATTTGAAAAATTTCTGATGGAAGCACCGGATGAAGAATTTCTAATTCACAAGGTAATGTAAGCTAGTTTATGTAAAAGAAATACTCCAATGAAGATTTTTTCATAATTTGTAGGTTGCAATGATATTGGTAATATCTGGTGCCTGTAGAAGAGAAGAATTATATAATATTACTATGAATGACATCCAACAAACCGATGGTTTAATGATTGTAAAATTACCCAATACAAAAACGAATATCCAGCGTAATTTAACAGTCGTTAATAAACCAGACGATAAAATTTAATTAGAAATTCTGCAAAAGTATATAAAACTTCGTCCATTACAAGTAAAATCAAATCATTCGTTCTTAAGATACGCCGAAGGAAAATGTTGTGCTCAAGTAATAGGGAAAGGGACAATCGGGGGCTGGCCTTCTCGAATTGCCAAATTCTTAAATTTGCCTAATCCCGAAAACTATACTGGCCATTCGTTCAGGAGGACATCAGCAACGCTTTTGGCTAATAAAGGTGTTGATGTCCTCGGATTAAAGCGTCATGGAGGTTGGCGTTCATCGACAGTGGCAGAAAGCTATGTAGAAGATTCTCTTCAAAATAAAATAGATTTTGCCGAAAAAATATTGTGCAATAATAGTAATACTACTAATGTATGCGATTCTGCAGGAGTTTCTGTTAGAAGTGAAACCACAGCCCAAACAAGTGGGATTTCATTGAATAATTTAACAAATTGTACCATAAGTTTCAATATTAATAAATAATTCGTTAATTTTCTTTATTCTCTCAAAAAATAAATTAAAATTAAGAGATTTGTAACTCGACGGTAAGTGAATTACTTACCGTCGAGTTGGATTACTTACCGTCGAGTTGCTAGTAAATGTCACCTACTGACGTAAAATCTGTCACGGTAAACAGTCAAAAATGATCAATCGTGCAAAAAGGTTATTTTTTTGGTCCATTGTGATAAAATAAATTCTTGATTCCTGAAGCTATCAATCCAAGCTTTCGATGGGTTCTTCACTTTCAACAATTATATGAGTCAATTTGATATTATGACGCCTATACCTGAAATTCCAACGTTTTTCAAATTTTCTCGACACTACTGGTTTACAGAGGAGAAAGTGTCTCAATAATGTGAAAGTTATCATCTGGTGATATTTACATGTGTTCAAAAGTCAAAAAATCGACTCTTTGTTTATATCTCGAAATCAAAAGACGATAGCGAGTTTTTGTTATCGCCAGTGAATTCTTCTCGAAAAAAGAGATCGTAAATGCAACCTCCATATTCTTGTTTATTCTATAGTTACCGAGCCACCCTGTACAAACATCGAAATTGACCCACCCTGAATATTGTTTTATGTTTAGACTCATGTTTAGACTCATATATATATATATACCTATAGTATATATACCTATAGTAAAAGTCGACGCGAAGCATCAACTTTTTTATATGAAAGGGGATTTAATGTTATATAAAAAATAAGCCGATTATCAGATGACAGCTTCTTTAAATTTTTCAATGCTGCTGATCCTCCCCTATGAAAGAGCGACTTGAGCAGTGTGTATATTTCAATCGACCTACCAATCCAGTTCACTGTAATAATGTTTTAATGTGTTTCATTTTGAATCTATATATTATTCTGCATGAATAATGAGAGTATAGTCTTTGGCAACAAAAAGTCATTCTTGAAAGGGCAAATGGCGAGGCAGCGATGTTATAAGAAAATTAATTGGTGTGGTGCAACTCCAGATGTAGTAAGGTATACCTTTCATGCATGGGGATTGTCATTTTCAGTTTGACCTAAAGGGAATAATATGAACAATTATAAGGTTTCCTATCCAGTCCATTTTCGAACATTTTTTTGGTCCTTCGAGCCGGATGCTGCTGTATTTTGAATTATATCAATTGTAATAGTGAATGTTCAAATTCAATATGTGGTAAACGTATTGTGGATATCACATTGAATTAACTTCCCTATTTTATCTTTCGATCTTTCTTGCTTCGTGACTAATCTACTCATTTTCGGTTTTTTTCTACTTATATTCCGTTCAAATTATAAAAAATGACTAATATAGAATAACAATAAGAATATTTACCAGTTATCAGGTTTGATTGTTTAGTTCTCGCTACTTGGTGGGTTGAATGAATCATAAATCTTTTGTGATTTCACCTGATTTGAATTCATTCGGTCTAATTCTCTAAGGAAGTGGTCATTTGGGTGGCAAATAGGTCAGTTGTTATTTGAATCACTTTCCGAATTTTCAATTCTCTAACGTCAAAATGGGAAAAAATTTAACAACTTGTCGTTGGTTTACCACTGATAAAGTGACTAATTTATCCACCAGATTTTACTGGTGGAAAGAAAAAATAATTCATCATAAATTTGAAGGGGCAGTTATGAAGGAAATTTGTTACAGTTATCAGGATTTGAGTTGCTCAGGAAATAATTATATGGTAGGATAATCGATATTATTGAGAACCTATACCTTCCTACTGAAAAAAATATCATAAAAATATCTACATATATATGCTCAAGAAACAGATAGCATCCAATTATATAGAGCCTTGATGAAATTATACAAACCAAGAATATTAATGTTAATGATGTCTCTGATAGAACCAATGATGTTCAACATGGTAGAATGTATTGCTACTGAAAAATTAGATACCTAGCTGAATCAATGAGCAATGATCCTGTGTAATAATATGCATTCCAGGATATATTTATACCTACCTCACTAGGTTCATTAACAAAACATATAATTATTATTCCTGCAATTATTCACGAAAAACTTGTCAGTCTCGGACAGTAATCTGTGTGCCGATATTTTCTATGTGCTAATACTACATCGAATCCAAAAAATGAGGTTAGATTGACGTTGAAATTGCAGAAAAACAGCAAACTATAATAAAAAAGAAGAGGAGTTATTAACTTTTCCGCATTTATTTACCACTGAGTGGAAATGTAAGAAATTAGCAACCTTGATAAATTTCGTATTTGAAGAATACCAAATATGAATAGTGGAAAATCTAAAGTGGTTAAAAAAGTAGTTCCACTGTGTTAACCACTTTTTAAAGAATCGGACCGATTGTCTGGATATTTTTTACCATTCAAATGGCAGCAGCACAAATGGAACGGTAGGTACAAAATATGACGTTCAACCACAATCAAATCAGAGTTTATCATTCTAAGCTCAAAACTTTCTTCGAGTCGCCTTCAATGCACACAAGATCATCATTTACAAATGCTGACATTTTTACCTTCATCCCCCAAATAACGTTACAATTTATTTTTACAAACCTATGCTTCATCAGTGATAACAATTCACTTTTTTTTTTTTCTAGATGATGCAAATCATGTCGAGCTGGTGGCCGCTGATTTACGCTGGATGTTTCGCAGCCACTCTGAGCACAGCGCTGACGAACCTGCTGTCGGTGCCCAGGCTCATCCAAGCCTTGGGCATCGACAGGATTTATCCAGGACTCATCTATTTCTCGAAGGGATACGGCAAACATGGCGAGCCCTATCGGGGATACGTGCTCACTTTCATAGTGTCCACGGCGTTCGTACTCATAGGTGATTATCCGAGCCTAGTTACTTTGGCAATAAAGATCAGCAATTTTTTCAATTTTTTTATTATGGATTCTTTCACCCTCAAAATTCAGTATGATGATGAGAAATGGAAGATTGAACAGATTTGAGTCAACGAAACAATTTTTCCGGGCGTCCAGGGCCGGTCTGGTGTCGGCAATATACTTCACAACTTTTTTACTATAAACTCTGCCACTTTCTTATTTCAGTATGATGATGAGAAATGATATGGTCTGGAATATGAAAGTGGCAGAGTTTATAGTAGACAGGAACGTGGCTGCATAGACAATATATTTGTGTTGAGTACGGTTATTCAAATCAGTTTGAGACTGAAAGGCAGGAAGATATTTTTGGCATTTGTAGACTTCAAGGGTGCGTTTGACTTTATAGAACATAATCTACTATGGCACAAACTTTATCAGTTGGGATTAAGTTCTAAATATATAAGAATTTTGAAAAACATATATGACAAAGCAAATATGAAAATTAAATCTAACAACCAGTACACGAAGGAGTTTGAAATCACAACCGGTGTATTACAAGGAGAATCACTGAGCCCAACATTATTTTCCATGTTCATTTCAGATATTCTGACATACTTTCAAGAAAAAGGCTGTAAAGGCGTAAACATCAACGGTATTGACGAACTACTCCTGTTGTTATATGGGGATCAGCGACACACAAAGAGGTTTACAAAAAAGTTTAATTGTGTTAGCAGATTACTGTCGCGAAAACTGCTTAATGGTCAATACTACAAAGAGTAAAATACTTATTTGCTCTAAAGGAGGTTATTCTGCACATAAAAATCATACATTTTTTATAACGGTCAAAAACTGGAAGTAGTGACCAATTTCACGTATCTTGGTGTGGTATTTTCTTGTTCTGACCTATTCTCCGAAATGGCAAGGATTACCGTTAGTAAAACTAAACAGGCCCTTGGGGCAGTAACAAGCCTCATGGTTAGCGCTAAACTGCGTTCTTGGGATGCTAGGATGCAATTATATAATTCCGTCATAATTTCACCTCTCTCATACTGTGTAGCAGTTTGGGGTCTCAGATATACTGATGTAATAGAAAGAATTCAAGTAATGTTTTTCAAACGCCTTTTGTGCCTTCCTAGAAATACACAAGATTTCATTGTGAGACTTGAAACTAATTCCACTAAACTAAATTATATCGTAATTAAAAATGCCTTATCTTGGATAACGAAACTCCATAATATGAACGATACTCGTCTACCAAAAATTTGCTACGAAAGGTTACGGTCTATTACAAATCTTCCAACAAAATTCAATTGGGTATCCCAAATTAAAGAATATTTCGAGAGGGTGGAAAGATATGATCTATGCTACGACTTCTCAATTGTTTCTAGAAAAAGCAATCAAAAACAGTTCTTGGATTCGTACCAAACATATTTACAAAGACAGGACATTCTTCGGTTAGGACAGTCTTCCTTCTCACTATTCTACAATGTATTCACTAATACTAATGGATCATTTTATTTAAAGCTCAGTATTCCGATGGTCACAACAAGAATATTTGCTCAACTGCGTTGTTGTGGAAAAATGTCTGCAAAATTCTTATTTGGGAACTGTTCCTACGTTATTGATTCAGATGAAATATGCTCGATATGTAACTTATTGGAATTCGAGACTGTAGACCACTTGATATTCAAATGCCCTATTTACGATGAGGTAAGAGGACAATTGAGGTTGCACGCGAACACTTTATACGAATTGGTTGACCTGTTAGAAACAAAATCATCACTGATATATCTAATTGTGTTATGAACATCTTGAAGTTCCGCTCCTTTATCATCAATGAATAGGTTTGAATATTATTATTTTGTCTTTCTAATTATTTCTTAAGCATATAAACCAAACTCTTGTTATAAGAATATTGTATTCTTAAAAACAATAAATATCTATCTATCTATCTATCTAGTAAAAAGTATTGCCAACACAAGACCGGCCCTGGACGCCCGGAAAAATTGTTTTGTCTACCAAAATCTGTTCATCTCTCATTTCTCATCATCATACAGCGATATGAAAGTGGCAAAGCTTATAGTAAAAAAGTTGTGAAGTATTGCCAACACAAGACCAGCCCTCGACGCCCGGAAAAATTGTTTCGTTGACTCAAATCTGTTCAATCTTCCATTTCTCATCATCATACTGAATTTTGACAGTGAAAGAATCCAAAATAAAAAAAATGAAAAAATTGCTGATCTTTATTGCCAAAGTAACTAGGCTGATTATCCGAACGTCACGTGACAAATTTGAATGAAAATGGGATGTTGAAGATGTATTTCAGTAGCTCGTTATAAGATTGAGAGTCGTCAGTTGTAATCCAGTAACCTTAGCGGTCTGCAACAGGGGGAACCTTGCTTCATATACGGTAGTTCTGATTTTTTGCTCACTTGTTTATGATGTTGGCCCAATGAAAACTCTTATTTCGTGAGCTCGAGCACCGAACGCAACGTTGTAAAAGTGGAATTTAAGATTTCACAACAGTTTTTTGCTATTTTCACCTTGTAAAACTAATTTTTCGATAACATTCAAGGATTTGGTTTTTGAAGTAGACTAAATTTTCTACAATTTGAGATAGAAATCATTTCTGTAGACCAAATAGTTTTTGAGATAAAGCCTTTTAGAATGTTACGATTTTTTCAAACTTGTCAATTTCCAGCAATATCTTATTGTTCTAAGTGAATTTTGACCTCGTTTCTTTGGGAAATGCTTTCTCATCGTCGTATTTCATTGGATCTTGGATGAAGTTTGAGAGTACCTTGTCAAAAATCGAAAAAAACTGCAAAATTTTCGACTTCACAACAGTTCTCGATAATATTCAAGCAGTAGGTTTTCGAAGCGGACTGAATTTTCTATAATTTGAGATAGAAATCATCTCTGTAGTTCCAATAGTTTTTGGGATAAAGCCTTTCAGAATATAACGATTTTTTCGAACTTGTTAATTTCCAGCAATATCTTATAGTCATGCCTATCGCTTCCAGTGGAGATCTTACGGTCTCTACACGAAACCGGTCTGTAGGTTGTTAGGCGTGCCTGTCCCGATGAGAATTTGTCACGTCTTAGGAAGAAAGAAACATTTGCGATCTGCATTCACAGTGTGAATCGTTGCATGGACTACGAGCAGATATAATTCAATGTTCTGCGTGGTATTTGTCAGGAAAGTAGTTGTTTTCTGCTTGAAGTCTACCATAAATTCAACTTCAAACTATATGTTTGATATTTTTTAATCGGATAAACTATTTTTTCTTTCAAATGCTATTCGCACCTAGGACTGTAAATAAGTGTGGACTTTATAACGATAGCGAAGTTTTAGAATGATAAGTAGTTATGCATTCGATAGTTTCTACTAGCCCAATGTGTGGTATAATCAGGAAAGTAGATCGAATTACTGCAGGTCAAAAAGTCGTTTTTCCCTTATTCTATCAAGAAAGAGTTTCTAGTTTCTTGCTGATGATTTTTAATTGGGTTGGTATTTAGTGTAGCAGCGCTATGATTTGAGGCATTTTTGTCCACACTCGTTTTAGGTGAATCTCATTTCTCTTTTCAGCTCAACTGAATGAAATCGCCCCACTGATATCGAATTTCTACCTCGCGTCCTACGCACTTATCAACTTCTGCACGTTCCATGCAGCCCTTATCAAACCTCTGGGATGGCGACCAACATTTAAGGTATCCTATACAAAAATTATTATACAGCATGTCGTTCAAAATATATTAATTTCTTATTAAACACATTTGATACACATTGATGACCCAAAAATGATAATAGGTAGGTACTGGGCAAGTTATCTCGATGAATTTCATAGATATATTCAACAAGGGTAGTATATGGAAAACAAAACTTCCTAATCAATAAGTAATTAACAATCCTTAGATGAGGAAAATCATATAAAATTTTGGCATATCACTACGAACTGAATGTCACTGAAATATCTGTGGTGTTAATATAATTAATTTATTTCTCTATTTTTCTTTGAATTTCAACATGAAGCATGGATCTAAAATATGTCAGACAGTCGATAAACCAAAAAAAAATCACAAATCTATGTTATTCACAGGGTAGTTCAGTTTTTCGAAAATACTTTAAGCAAATCGACAAATGACTGTTGAAACGTTTTAATAAAATCAACTCTTGTTGTAGAACGATTCGATAATAAGATACAGGATGTTCAAATGAATAATAAAAATGATTAATATTCACGAGTAAGTCAATCCTGTACAAACTTGAGCAGCTCCTACAGATAAAAAGGCGAACATTTTGATAATAGTTATGGACGTTATTGATTATTATGATGAATATTATCTTATACTTATTCTGATACTATTTTTGTTTTATTTTTTCAGTATTACAACACTTGGTTGAGTCTGTTTGGCTTCATCACGTGTGTTGTGATAATGTTTCTGATAAACTGGTGGTCATCGTTGATAACATTTATAATAATTTGGGGGTTGTATCTCCTAGTGGTGTATAGAAAACCAGGTAAGTTCCACTTTCATCATCTAGCGAAAAATTGCGAAAATGAAAACTTCAACTTTGGTATTCCCAGAAACGAAAAAATATAATTATCAGCAAACATATATCACATTCAACTGGACCTCGTTTCTGAAAGATATGTATTGTGATAACTTTCTTTTTAGATGTTAACTGGGGATCCTCTACCCAAGCACAAACCTACAAAACAGCTCTGACGACCGCCCAGAGACTCAACAACATAGGCGACCACGTCAAAACCTACAAGCCCCAGGTCCTGGTGTTGTGCGGAAAGCCGCAGGCGAGGCCTCCGCTGATAGATTTCGCTAACCTCATAACCAAGAACCATTCTCTGCTGGTCATCGGAGATATCGAGATTGTAAGTGTTTGAAAAGTGTTTTTGACCCTCAACTTAGTTGCAACGCAACCCTCGAGGTCTCATTGAGACTTGTATGAGTAAGAAAGACGGGGACCTTAGCTTTTTAAGTGTCATCCGAAGCACTACTCGGCTGGTTATATCGTTGATGAGAGTCGGAAGGATTGAAATCTATCTCCTCCTGCTAAACGGTGCTACAGAAATAAATAAAAAATCCAATAGCCGCGCCGGGATTGGAACCCAGTCCCTCTGGGTTCAAAGGCCACCAACCCTGTTAAGTCTCGAAAGTGGAAAGTTCGATTAAGAAGAATTTGTTCATGATGCATTTGGCATTGTTGCAAAATATCTGGGGTCAACATATTTATATATATATATATATATACCATATAGGCTTATTCTCACGCTTATGATGATGCGAGATTGATGCAGTTTTTTTAATAAAACTAGTAGAAACCCCAATCTGCCATGATAGGTTGAACACTAATGGGGTTTAAGATGGAAGCGAACTAGGTATTAGGTCACTTCTTGTTTAGTTCGAACTTCGACCATCCCTGCACTGTTCATCTGCGTGGATTGAGTATTTAGGGGTTACAAATACCAAAATCTAGAAACGTTATCCATAGAGCAACGATTCACAAAGCTAAATAGCTCGAATCTGCCCTAAAATAATAATCATTTCGCGTAACATCAACGTGTTTAGTCACTTCGTTTTCATTACAAGAAATGAGAAAGATGACAGCTGAACCTCACAGATTAGTGGATTTATCTTCAAATCTAGTCTATCAACGATATCATTAGATAATTTGGCAAAAGTACCTCATAGACGAATTATTAGAGTTCATAAGGATCTATATATTATTATAGCATATGTGCTTCTTCGGAATGAAGTAAAAACTCAGATCATAAATCTTCACAGTTATAACTTGAAGAATCAATAATAATATCATCATGATCTGGTGAGCGTTTTGGCGTGCATTTCAAACGAAAAATTACAATATTGCACAGTTTTCGCACATATATAGAATATTTTTTGGAAAAAGTAGATACTTCCGAGCATTACAAAATAGATTTTCAAAATCGGTCATCTTGCCTATTCCTAGAGGAACTGTATTCATGCAATATATATGACGTCATGCAATATCATGGTTGAGATGGAAGTCACGGTCGAATAGTTAATCGAATAAAACAATGAACCTCTTATATTAGTGTCAAGCTATCAAGAACTCGCCAACAATTTTTTCAGAAACCCCTCACGCACAGAGAAAGACTGATGAAAACGAGGAAAGTGTACGAGCACCTGAAACGAAACAAAATCAAAGCATTCTACACCATCATCGACAACATGTCTTTCGAGCAGGGCGCGAAAGCATTGCTTCAAACGACTGGCATTGGAAAGTTGTGTCCTAACGTACTGATGATGGGCTACAAAACGAACTGGATGACTTGCGACAAGGACGAACTCCTGGCATACTTCAATGTCTTGCAGTGAGTATCAACTTCTTAGCCACATTTAGGTCGGATATTGTTAATTATATTCGAGTAATTCACAAGGTTAAAAAGATAAGCGTTGATCAGAAGTTTCTCGTGAACCAGGCAACGGATAAATCTGGAAATTTTATATCATGCATAAATTCCAAAAATTACTCAAAGGAAGTAATAGACCAAGAGCTTTTTTGGTAGTGATAAGTTTACGCCCATCGACCACTGAAACTTGTATTATCGATGTCGATAATGCTACAGAGATTCTCGCCATACATGATTTCCGGGGCGAAGTTAGGGTAGGGGGCTCAAATATATTTTTCAAAAAAGTGAGCAGAATTTTTCGTAAAGGTGCATTTAGTCAACATAAACATAAACTTAGCATACGCATTATCATAAACTTAAGCGTAAAAATATCAACGTATGAAATCTATATTATACAAGATTTAATCTAAGCATAAATTTAAGAATGACGGTTACTGAAAACGACAAATGACAATCAGTCAAGAATACAGTTCTGTGTTTAGATAGATCATTTTTAAGGAGGACAAAATCAATTAGAATATGCTCTTCATGATACCTTTTTTACGCACTCATTATTTTCTAGCGAAGAAACCATTGCAAACTTATTAAAATACAAAAAATAGTAATCATGGAACATGTATCGTTCTTGATAGCTGACATGAAACTTTGGCGCACGCAAAGTTTTTTATCATAATCATAAGATTTTAGAAGTTGGGAATTCCAAGGTCACATGTTTTTAGCATATACTCAATATTTGTTGTATAACTAGTGCCATTTGATATAACAGGTTCAACTTTTGTCCGTAACATAAACATAAGCACAATTTTAAAACCATGTTGACTAAATGCACCTTAAGTTTACGACTGAGAGTATAGTGGAAAAGCAAAGATTTCAGGAAAATAATCCGACGCTCGCTGATTGTCAGTCGCCTTCATCGTAGCGTTCAATCGCTGCAACCCTCGACATGTGAGAAAAAAAAAATAAATAAAAAAAAATCAGTATACGACTGACAATGAGGGGATCTTACCATTAGCATTTTAATAACACAAATTTCGCAGGCCAGTCTTTTTCAATGGGGCGGAAGGGCGCTGGGCCCACCTGTTTCGAAAAAATGTCTAAGTATTGCTCGAATGTTCACAAATATTCTAGATAAAATCACAGGTCTCCATTGTCTAACGCGGCTTGAATAATCAGCTAATTATGTCGGGCGTTTGTTGTTACTGAAGGCCATAAATCATATAGAATAGAATAGAATAGAATAGTGTATTTATTTTTACAGTCTTTTAGCTTGACTAAATACACATAATTATCTCACCGAAGCTATGCTTGTTAGTGAGTGATTACAATAATGGAATGTATACACTGTGTCCAAGATAAGAATAAACAGCATGGGGATATCGGAAACGGTAAGTGATACAGGGTCGATTAAATTAGAGAAAAGTAGCGCATTTATGTGCCTAATAATATGCCATTTAGAAAGTTTCAATATTCCGAGTAGTTTCGGAGATATCCGGGAAAGACCGAAATTTGAGAATTTCGTTTTTATTTTCTCCTAGCTTTATTTTCGAAGGAAATGTAAAACAAATAGCACTTCGTCATGGCCACTTTTCGAGGACTACACGATAACATAAGCAGAATTTTCGTGCGACGTTTCGTCTTTTAGAAAACATCATCAACTTTGTATTTTTATATGGGCCGAAACTAAAGTATACCCTGTATACGACTCCATTTTTCATTGTGAATACAGCAACGTATCACACAATATGGTTTCGGAACCTTTTCTCGCGCAAAATGTAATTTAGTGATTACTTAATCTGTTTTTCTTCAATTTTAGATAGTAGGCGCTGGAAAAAATGACAACATAATGTTCTGTTGTCATAATAATAGTGTAGTTTGGTAGAATATTTGACATATTACTGTTCCTACTTTTACATCTCTTTACCTACCTAATTTGTGTCAAAAATGGAAAACGGCAGCTTTTCGAATACTGAAAAATTTTATATGTTGTCATGTTACATTTTGTGCCATAGAAATTGTATTGATGCTGAACGTGCGTACTTTAATAAGTATCCAGAGAGGCGACAACCTGGTGAATCAATATTTAGACGGCTAGTTTTCAATTTAAAAGAATACGGATCATTTAAAAAACCTGTGGTTTCCCGACAAAAGCAATCTAATGAAGAAAGTCAGCGTGATGTGTTACAGGCCGTTGTTGAAAATCCTGAGATATCCACTCGCACCATTGAAGATAATACCGGAGTAGCCAGATCCACCGCTCACTTCATTTTAAGAAAAAATAAATATCATCCATATAAATTTAGGATTTGTCATGGACTCAGACCAGGTGACGATGCAAGACGAAGAACCTTTTGTGAATGGTACACTAGAAAATGCCAAGACGATGAAAATTTTCCTTTCAAAATAATTTGGTCTGATGAAAGCATGATCACCAACAATGGCATTTTTAATAGGCGGAATGTTCATTATTGGTCACAACAAAATCCGCGTGTACACAAAGTGTCCAGACATCAACATCGTTTCGGTTTCAATATGTGGGTTGGGATTCTCGGTACGAATATAATTGGGCCTTTTATCTACCGAAACAATTCAACAAGAGAGCGGTACATGAATTTGTTAGTGAATGATTTGGAAGACGCTCTAGATAATTTGCCTTTAGCGGTTACTCACAGCTGCTGGTTTCAACAAGATGGTGCTCCAGCACATAACGCTAGAATTGTTCGTGATTATTTGAACCGTCGATTCCCAGGACAGTGGATTGGTACTCATAGTCAGTGTTGCCAATAAGGCGCAAAAAGCGCAATAATTGCGCTTTTCAACTGTGTTTTGCGCCATTGCGCTTTTTTGTGCATTATTGGTTTTTTAAGGACAAAAACGATTTGAGAATTTAAAGAAATGATGAAAATATGGGAAGATTATTCAGTTTAGTTAAATGAATCAAAAGTGATCATCGAAATAGAATTAAATCCGAAACATTGACGGCCGTATCCGCCGTATTCTTTTAAGCTAAGCTTGACTTCAAGGTCGTTTGAAAGCATACAATTTCGTATTGTTAAGCGAGCTTAAATCCTAAGCTTAGCTTGAAAGTATACTGCGAATACGGCCGTGAATAGCCTTCGTTTAACTTCCAAGAAGTTACTAATCCAGATGTTGGTGTTATATGTGGTAATATGAAAGAATGTAATGGAGATGTGATATTTTTGTTTTTTCAATTCAAGAGAAACTTAATTTGCTATAGCTTCAAATCGAAGGAAGCCACTTCTTGTTTCGAACTTATAGATTTATTCTATAAAACCGTTTCAAAGTCTTTTGAATTTTAATTATCGAACATTTCAATCAGAAGAATAGAAACCGTGCATGAGACCTTGGCAGTGAAATTTGACATTTGGGTCTTTTGACATATTTCATATTTTGCGCTTTTCAATCGAATATTGCGCTTTTTTGTTGGAGGCATTGCGCTAACTATCTCTTCAACACCGGCAACACTGCTCATAGTGATACAGCCTGACCTGCAAGATCCCCCGACTTAACCCCACTAGACTTTTTCCTTTGGGGATATATCAAGAATCAAGTGTACTCTAATCATGATTTTCAGAATGAAGAAGATTTGCTAAGATTGGTTACTGAATCCTTTAACAATATTTTTCCGGATATGTTAAATCAAGTTTTAAATTCGTCTGTGAGACGAGCGTACTCGTGCTTAGAAAATAATGGCGGGTTATTTGAACACTTGTTATAAGTTTCTGTTCATTTCCTGTAATACATATTAGCTCCTTGTTATTTATTACATTACAATTACATTTATAAACTAAACTTTTGATATTGCGACTCATCTTTGTATTCAACAACGCAATTATTCCGGCAAGTGGTTAGTTTAAATTTATACTTTTTCAAATAGGACTATTCAATTCACTACATGTATCAAAATATGACATTTTTTCCAGCGCCTACTATCTGAAATTGAAGAAAAACAGATTAAGTAATCACTAAATTACATTTTGCGCGAGAAAAGGTTCCGAAACCATATTGTGTGATACGTTGCTGTATTCACAATGAAAAATGGAGTCGTATACAGGGTATACTTTAGTTTCGGCCCATATAAAAATACAAAGTTGATGATGTTTTCTAAAAGACGAAACGTCGCACGAAAATTCTGCTTATGTTATCGTGTAGTCCTCGAAAAGTGGCCATGACGAAGTGCTATTTGTTTTACATTTCCTTCGAAAATAAAGCTAGGAGAAAATAAAAACGAAATTCTCAAATTTCGGTTTTTCCCGGATATCTCCGAAACTACTCGGAATATCGAAACTTTCTAAATGGCATATTATTAGGCACATAAATGCGCTACTTTTCTCTGATTTAATCGACCCTGTATCACCCACCGTTTCCGATATCCCCATGCTGTTCATTCTTATCTTGGACACAGTGTATATATATAAATGATGATATAGTAGTACATAAACATAGAGTATAATGAATATTGAAAAAACACCTAATAAATTAATACTAATATCTAATAAAGGTACATATACATTTTATAAAATTGAAGATTTCAAATGATGGGCATGAGACTTACATATAATAACGAATAACATACCCTATATTATTATAACTATTGTTAGAATGGAATGAAACTTATGGAAGGTATACTCATCAGTTCATGAGATTGTGGATGAAGTCTAGGGGATTATTTCTTATGTGTTTTTCCAGTTCTTTTACGAATACGAAGGTTGATCTACTCTCTCGAACATTCATTGGCAAGCTTTTGTACAATTTTGGACTTAAATAATTGTAACTTTTTTGTCCGATAAATTTGTATGTCCGAGGACATCGATACTGAAAGTACCGTCTTGTGTTATGATCGTGGGAGACTTGTACGAGTTCATTCTTGTTTTTGAATTTCCTGATGTTACTGGTTCTATAATATAGTTGTCTCAAATCTAACATTCTCGATTCCTCATACAAGCGATCACTTGGATATCTCAAGCTTTTTGAGAGTATCAGTTTGAGAAAACGTTTTTGAATTATTTCAAGCGGACGGAGATGAGTTTTCGAAGTTCCTCCCCATTCTAATATACCGTATGTGAGATGGCTTTCTACTAAACTATGATAAATCATTTTTTTTGTGTCTGATCTAGAATGTCTTTCAATTGCCAGATTTTATGTAGTACCAAACGCAATTTTTTCAATGTAAACTTTATATGATGGTCCCATCGTAAATGCGTGTCTATGATTATCCCCAGATATTTTATTTTGTTCACAGAATAAATTTGCACGTTATCAGGTAGAGACAAAAAGTTGAAACTTGGCAGTGTATTCTCATGAATTGAAAATGGTAGGAAGAATGTTTTATCGATATTTATGGTGAACAGTCTATGATTGAAAAAATCCTTAATCAAAGAAAAATCGGTTTCCACATCAGTTTTTAGGTCAACCCAGTTATCTCCTTCATAAAAAATTGCGGTATCATCTGCAAAACTGATAATTTTCCCCTTATGCGAATTAAAAATATGTCATTTACGTAGATCGAGAAAAGCATTGGTCCCAAAACAGTACCTTGAGGTACACCACATTCTATTTTCCTGAGGTCGCTGAGTGTGTCGTTTATTTTGACACATTGTTGGCGGTTTTCAAGGTAATTTTCGAATAGTTTCAGACAATTGCCACGTATTCCGATGTTTTCGAGTGTTGACATTAATAAAGTGTGACTAACTGTGTCAAATGCCTTCGCAAGGTCTATGAACACAGTGAGGCAAGGTTTACTTTGGTCTAAAGCTCCATAAATATGGTTGGTTAGTTCTATTATGGCATCCTGAGTTGACTTTCCTTCCTTGAAACCGAATTGCATCTCAGATAACAGTCCGTATTTAATCAAGTAGGTATTTAATCTATTTTTCATAACTTTTTCGACAATTTTGCTGAAATTTGTAATAAGTGAGATGGGTCGATAGTTTTTTGCATCTGTTGTATCTCCTTTTTTGTATATCGGTATCACTACAGAAGTTTTGAATACATCGGGAATATGATGCCGGCCTTTTTTGCTATATATTCCTTTTCATCAATGATGATTATTGTTATAGTACTGCCTTCGACCATCGAGTCTCGGTGGCCATTCTAAGGCTTGAGGACGGTTTAGATTACAGCAAGCTCACCGACGAAGAGGACCCAGGTAATCTGGATGCTGCGCCGCTGACTATAAAAAACGGCCATAATCTGAGGACTTCGGCTTCCAGCAACTTGATGCATGCCGATTCCAATTTGAGTCTAGTCACCGTGGGAGTTTCAGCAAATGACGTGAAGAGTGAGTCATCAAAGTTGAAGCATGGGTTGGAGATTTTGATGTTTTATTCGCAAATATCGGCAGAGATTTGTGGAGCTATACACGAAAATGCAAATTTCATGGTACATTCTATTATCAAATCGGAAACGGAGAGAGATACGAACTAGGTTAAATTATGAAAAAGTTCGATGCGCAATTTCATGATCATCTCGAATATCGAAAGGAATCGAGGATATCTTGAGTAGTTCCTGGAATTTTCTGAAAAATCTGAAAATTGTCGTTTCCAATACTTATCTATAACTTTTTAACCAAACAACGCAACAATAATTACGTCGCACCCCGAAATTTTGCCCCTGTTGAAATTTGAATAACTTTTTTCTGCTTTGTACTGTAACGCATTCTGCTCGGAGGAGCATTATTTGGCGCTTTAGCTCGGGCGCCACCTATATTATAGTGGTAGGTCCACTCGCACCGGGTTACTATACATATATATATAATAACAACTATATGGATAACACCTATTCTTCTCTTTACGCGAAAGTGAAGCCAGTTTTGGAAGAACAAAAGACTGTCTAGCTTACTAATGATGAATTGTGCGCATGCGCTGGTTTTGACGAGTTGAAATCCACTGACGTTTTTAGAATTTCATAGGTTAGGTATATTTGATAACCCAAATTATGTAAAAGAAGTGATTAGTGAGTGATAACAGTGATTGATCGAAAATTAGCCCACGAATCTTGTTCCGATGACTTTATCGTCACAGGTTTCTATGCAAATCGCAAGTATCGCTTTGTAGATCACATCCATTTCTGCATTTATCATCAACTATCATTCAATATCGTCAAACAATCCATCAATGAATGAATATTTGAAAAATTTATGTTATGATGAAATAAAAACATCGAATTGAAAGTTATCTGACACATTTGACTAATTTTTAATAGTTATCATACGTTTGTCGCTCACTAGAAAGCTACTCTCCTCCATGATGAAAACGAATGTCGATTCTTAATTCAAACTTGCGCATGCGCATATTCGCGATTTTTCCCGCAGACTGTTATTTGTTTTATTTCTCGGCTTCAGCTCTGGTATCCATGTTACCTATATAGTTATTATTAGATATATGGGTTACTATCAGTGAAGAAAGTTTAATCCAGGGGTCTTTGGATTTTAACTGTAAAAGTGACATAAGTGAAAAGTATCAGTTTCCTTAATCTGGTTGCTTTGGTAATAAGAAAATCAAAACTAAAACTCAAAACTAAATCAATGAAAATAAAACTACCAATAATAATAAAGCTATTATATTCATTCAATATGTACAACTATATACGATATACTATTTCCTAATATATCCTACAGTATCCTACAATACCCTATAGTATTCTACGATGCCCCCCTTCCATGGGTGTGTTCTTTTCGGAAAATTCAAAAAAAAAATAAAGCAAACTAAATAAACATTCGCGATGCTAGAATGTTCCCGGAAGAAATATGCAAAGTACTCTTATCGTACGCGGAGAAGCAAAGTCAAAAGCAAAGAAATGAATCGCTATGCGGAGCTGATTCAGCAAAAACTCTAATCAGGCATACGGCGGATACGGCGGTTTCCTGAGTCTATCTTAAGGGAGACGGTAGGGATTCCCTGGTATTTTGTCCTACCACCCGAATATAATTTGCTGATGGTATGCCAAAAAAACCCCGTATATTGATTCAAGAAGGGAGTAAAATAACCAGAAACAACTTCAGGTACCGAATAGAATTCGCAGAACCTGAAGCAGTCGCCTAGCATGTACCTAATATTCCCCAGTCCGAATATAATTCGCTGACAGTGGGATAATAGTCACCCTGTACAAGAATGGCAAGTACGGCCCTTTCAACTCGCTATTCTCGCTAATTAATTATCAATAATTATAACTATCAAATCATGACTTCGCGCTAACTTGATATTCACTAAAACACTTCCGGTGTGTGAAAACAAATCGTTATGAAAAAGAACGGAATTCCTAGCACGATATTCACCCAGGATACTACCCGATTACTAGTATATACAGTATGTCTTAAAAATTCAAGTAACTTCGTTACAGTACAATTCGAATTCTGTTTACACTGTTCGCATTTTTGTCTATTATGCAATTGCTTTTTGATCATTTTAATTCTTCAATTCTACTACTGCTACACCAGAAAACCTACACGATACTGGTATTCTCGCTGAATACCTACTGAAAGCTCTGAGAAAAAGTAAAATAATATTATAATAAAATTCAAGTAACGTCGTTACAGTACAATTCGAATTCTGTTTACACTGTTCGCATTTTCGTCTATCATGCAATTGATTTTTGATCATTTTAATTCTTCAATTTTACTACCGCTACACCAGAAAACCTACACGATACTGGTATATTCTCGCTGAATACCTACTGAAAGCTCTGAGAAAAAGTCCATAGAAATCGACAAGCTTCGGCTAGCTCTTCTGAATAACGTATTGAACATTTTTCCTCAAATATATGCCAGTCGTAGAAGCTATAACATTTTACCTCCTCCAGCCTCTCCCACCGACCAAACCACCACCAAAGACAAACCATCCCTGAGAACCGACCTACTGGGCATGTGCCACGACAACCAGCTATCAATCGAGCGTATGAACATCTTCAAGAGGAAGCAGAGCAAAGGCTTCATCGACGTGTGGTGGTTGTACGACGATGGTGGCCTCACCATGCTGCTGCCCTACATCATCTCCATCAGGAACGACTGGTCCAGCTGCAAGCTGAGGGTTTTCGCGCTGGCTACCAACAAGAACGAGCTGGAACTCGAAGAGCGGAAGTGAGTTTGCCACCTTATGCGACAGTATTTGCCACAGCGCGCTTTTCAGAGCTATTGTTTATGCCTTCGATCATATAACAGACTAAACTACGCAACACTAATTACGTCGCACCCCGAAATTTTGCCCCTGTTTAAATTTGAATAACTTTTTTCTTCTTTGAACAATTCGAGTTCTGTTTGCACTGTTCGCTAGCTCAGTCCTTCAGTTATAATCTCGTACTTCTTTGATACATGAGGTTATTTCTATAAAACTGCTACAGGATGTTTTTTGGAACTGCAAAATTTCGAAATTTTCAAAAGGATCCCAAATGAAGAAAAACAGTTTTTTTTCAACTTCAACATCAGAAGCATTAAGATTATCTCATTACCTTTGACCATTTCCAAAATTGTCTTCTTATCACTTTTCTTTACAGAGTGATCTCAAAAAATCAATTTTTTGGTTTTATGTCATAACTTCTTTCCTTTTCAACCGATTTTCAAAATCTCAGGCTCATTTTGAAGCTGAAACCTCATATGGTAAGATTTAAAGATCAGAATTTACTCAAGATGAACATTCAGAATCGAGGATTTCCTCAAAGGTGACCCAAATCTGAAACACTCTGTAAATCCCGACTGGGAGGAGAATTAAATGAAAATCAACTTGTTTTCGGAAGGATCTTCCATTCTGGACACATCCAGATCTTTTTTCTTTCAGTAGTCAAAAATTGTGCGTGAGAAAAGCGAAATGAAACGATATTTTCTAGAAAAAAAATCAGCATAAAAAAATGCATGGTTCCCGTAACCAACGAAACAAAAATCATAATGAGTGACTGACAAGACAGGTTGAAAATTACGTTATCGTGAAAATAAAGACCAGGACAAAAAAAAACTATTCGTAGGTCTTTTCTGAAGATATAAGACTTCATTAAAAAAATTAAAAATAAAAAAAAATTATGAATACAACAAAATTTTAGGGTAACCTTCTCACCCCCTATACAAAGTCTTCCATCATATTTTGGATTTTTTTCAAAGGATTTAATTTTTTAGACCCCAAAAAAAATGTTATACGTACGCCTATGAAACAAATTTTTGTATCTCTTTGATCAACGTTTTCCGCTGAACACAGCTATGGGTACCGCTTGTCTCGATTCTGAAAAATAAATTTTTTTCGCCCTGTACATCAAACTATGATACTTGGAGAACTCGAGTTTGGGCGATTCTTAGTAGTTTTGTACGAAACTCACGAAAATTATATGTAAAAAATTCACAAAAATCTCCTTCCCCTTCTTTCGTACCCAAAGTACCCCAAGGGGGCAAGGGGGGCGAAATAATTTTATTTTTTTTTCAACATCCGATCCCGATGTGGGGGTCAGGTGAAATATGTTTACCGATATATCTAACCGTTTGACCAGCAAAAATTTTACCCGCAAAAAAAATTTTGGGGGGGAGGGGTTAAAAAATTTTTCATCAGTATTTTGGTGGTGATATTTTCGTTTCGATCAAACACCGTTTTGGAAATTTTTCTTTTTTAATCGGGATTTCGAGGGGGATTTCGAGGGGGATTTAGATTTGGGTCACCTTTGCAGAAACCCTTGATCTTCAATATTTATCTTTAGTCAATTCTAATCTTCTTGTCTGTTCATCTAACGTTTCAGCTTCAAAATGATCCTGAAATTTTGAAAATCGGTTGAAGAGGAAAAAAGTTATGACTGCAAAACCAAAAAATTGTTTTTTTGAGATCACTCTGTAAAGAAAAGTGATGAGAAGACAATTTTGGAAATGGCCAAAGGTAATGAGATAATCTTCATGCCTCTGCTGTTGAAGTTGAAAAAAAACTGTTTTTCTTCATTTGGGATCCTTTTGAAAATTTCGAAATTTTGCACAGTTCCAAAAAACATCCTTTAGCAATTTTATGGAAATAACCTTATGTATCGAAGAAGTACGAGATTATAGCTGAAGGACTGAGCTAGCGAACAGTGCAAACAGAATTCGAATTGTTCAAAGAAGAAAAAAGTTATTCAAATCTCAACAGGGGCAAAATTTCGGGGTGCGACGTAATTAATGTTGCGTAGTTTAGAAGCAAAACGCTCAATCCTTACCACAGTAGTTGTTTGAAGCCAACATCTAAATCAGTTACTAGGGTTACTTCATTCTAAAACAAGGATAGCAACAACAGATTCCCCCAGCACCAGTGTCTTGCTATCTTATTGCAAGGGTCTGAATTTGAATAAATTGACCTACTAACAAAATTATGGTATCCATTCTTCCTATAAGGCTGAATGAAAACAATATAATATCATAGTTTTCTGAAAATATACATTTATTAGCCGAATGATAATAGATTCAATTGACTATATTGTTTATTTCCTGTCAATATAAAGTTTCAAAGTGTCGAACTTGTTCAATATAACATCAAACATGTTGTTATTACTTTTCAATTTCACTAAATATAGGCTTATCTACTACTCTGAGCATTATCTTATCACTTAGGCCAACCATTTTACCACTTGTATAGTGAAATGATGCAATCAAACTCTAGCGTCCTTTGAAATATTCTCTTTCCCGATCATATTTTTACATATATCCAATAAATCATCTTCATCTCGGGAAAACCCGAGAATGTTTTCCAGTTACCAAGAATCATTTTGCATATGAGGGTGCGGGTGAATAATGTTTATGCAAAAAATGATACGACACTGAGTAACTCACCAGTGGAATGTTGTGTTCTGGTCACCACTTTCAAATCGTCTCTTACACATTCAAGAGCGTTTCACACCTTTAAATTCGATTTGAATAGAATAAACATGGTTTTCAAGTAGAATTCTATTCAAATTTGCACTCAACACTGGAAAAATTCGGTTTAATGAACCATATCAAACAAAATTTGATTTGAAAACGAGACGTTTCGCGCTGTCACTGTCAGCGTTCTGTCGATTATCGAATGAACGAAATTAGCGGCGTTGGCGCATTCACCAAAACTGCCACAATCTTCAGAAATACTTGCTTTCTATAAATCACTTATATCATTGTATAAGGACTCTTATATATAAATTAGGCACTGTATTAAATGACGAACATTGATGAATACATAGCTTTTGATACACTCATATGACTCATATATAAGTACCAACAGAAGGATATATATATTTGGGAATCTTGAAAAAATGTGATTTTGGGATGATTATCACTTTTAAATGTTACGATGTGGCAACCTCTGTAGGGGAAAACATATGAAGATGAATTTTATGTTGGCTTCAGGCAATTTGGGGTGTTACTATTCTAGTGGGTTTGTTATGTTCGGAGGTTTATGCCTTTGGAATCATTTTGAGTTATTTTTATTCTTGAAAGATATAAAACCCTTCACAGCTACTGATATTCACAACGTGATGAAACTTATTGGAGTGCCACAAGGATCGATATTGGGCAAATTTCCATGTTTGAACAGGGTAACTTATTGAAATTATATATATATGGTGGTCGCATTCACGATCTCTTTTTTTTTTCTCTTGTTTAAGAGTTATTAACAAATGTTCGATTCTTCGACTTTTAGATACATGTGAATATCATGATTGTTTGTGAGGTTTAGGCCAAAAGTTGTAATTTTTCGGAATTATTTCAAAGTATTTTTTATTTGAAAGGTAAACTTTCAACTGATATCAACAATAACGTGATGAAACATGGGGTGTCACAAGGATCGGTATTGGGCTCTATTTTTTTTCTCTTATGTGGGCAAATTTCGATATTTGTATAGGGTAACTCGATACGTAACAATAGGAGGTAAGAAAAAATTGCATCGTTTCGATCTCTTTTTTCGAGGCAAATTCATTGCCAAAAACAAAAATTTGCTATCTTCTTTTGTTTTCGAGATATTAACAAAAGTTCGATGTTTCGACTTACAGACACATGTGAATATTATGTTTGTGAAGTTACGAGATAATTATCTTTCACATTCTAGAGGCACGTTTTTATGTTTAACCCGAGTTATGGCCCAAAGTTGTGATTTTTTGTAATTATTTCGAAGAATTATTGATTTGAAATATAAACCTTTGCACTGATATCTAGTGGCATCGAGATAATTGAAAAAAGTACAATTTCGAGTTATGGTCTAGAAAGTGGTAATTTTCGTATAGTATTTTTGATACTGATATCCACAACGTGATGAAACATGAGGTACCACAAGGATCGATATTGGACCCTATTACATTTTTACAGGGTGGGCAAAAATTTCGATGTTCGTACAGGCTAACTCGGTAACTATGTGGGATATAGAAAAAAATTGTGGTCGCATTCTTGATCTCTTTTTTCGAGACAAATTCACTGCGGCGACTACAAAAATTTGACATCTTGTCTTTTGTTTTTGAATTATATAAATAAGAGTTCGATTTTTCGACTTTCAGACACATGTGAAAACCATTCACGAGATAATGAAAGTAGTGCACCTACACCGGTATCATCTCAAGATGGCCGCCATAAAGGCGGGAAATTCAAATTTTGCTGACGTCATCAAAGATGGCCGCCATGGAACAACTGTCATATGTCAACTGTCATATGTCAACTGTCATATGTCAACTGTCATATGTCAACTGTCATATGTCAACTGTCATATGTCAACTGTCATATGTCAACTGTCATATGTCAACTGTCATATGTCAACTGTCATATGTCAACTGTCATATGTCAACTGTCATATGTCAACTGTCATATGTCAACTGTCATATGTCAACTGTCATATGTCAACTGTCATATGTCAACTGTCATATGTCAACTGTCAACTGTCATATGTCAACTTTCATATGTCAAATGTCATATGTTCCATGTCATCTGTCAATCAGAAAGTGTTCTATGCCTATTACGTCAGAGAGTGGACATGGAAACGCGACGCGTCATAGACCAATCAGAAGTCGTCATAGCCCCACCCACTTTTTTGGCGCGAAATTCAAGTTATTTTTGAGGTTATGTATTCTGCTTGCAACATGGGATAGGATATCGGCCCCTTTGCCCCCTTAGGCCTCCGCTGTACCCCCTTGGCCCCCTCAGGTCTCCACTGTACCCCCTTGGCCCCCCTCAGGTCTTCGCTGTACCCCCCTAGCCCCCTTAGGTTTTTGCTATACCCCCCCTGACCCCCCATAAGACTGCGCCCCCTTAGCGCTCCGCATCCGGAAACATCTCATGACGTCATATTTTATTTAAAAAAATCCTTCTATCGGCGGGATTTGAACTCCAGACCACCGGATTACGAGTCCGATGCGTTCCCACAGAGCTACGACCACTATATAATTTAATTGCAGTCAATGTCGATGCAACGTTATCGCTCAGCGTGACGTAGTCGAGCAGATCCGTCCCAAAGATAAGAGAACGTAGCAACCTCGGCAAGCGAGGAGCAGGGAAACGAACAATGGCTTATTCATTCATTAAATATCAGTGTATTGATAGACATAATCGCATTCAAGGTCAGGTTCGCTGCATTCCATTGATGATTCAACATGATACAATATTTCGCGTGACGTTACAAAGATAAGAGACGACAAAGCGACTGACACTGTTGCCAGACGTTTGAAAAAATAAGGCATTGATGCCAGACGTTTGAAAATATCTGGAAATATACTATAATGCACCTACAGCTTACACAAGTAGAATCCGAACCACCACGTGTGTAAATTGATGGATAACGTTTGACGTATGACAGGGTGTGGCTGCCTGAAGTTAGGCGTCTGACATTTGACGTATGACGTTAACATTTCAAAATGGCCCCCGACATCACAAGGTTATCAACTGTTTAGTAATTTTCGTGTTATAAAGTAAATATACCTACATCTTACACAGGTAGAATCCGAACTACAGCATTTATATCGACGTGGCAGAATCCATAAACTCGTGAATGTGAAGATGTCCATGACAGAATGATTCATTTTCTCGACGAATTATCAAAAAATATTCACTTCCGGTTCATCAAAAATCGAAATAGAGAAAAACTAATGTTTTATTCGTAATCCCCATGACGTGTAGACTTCAAAAACATTAACTTACGGTTTCACTTCCGGTTTCCATTTTTCCACTTAACATAGTCATGTGGGTACTCTGAGAGAAGGATTTTTCACGGACATTCTAAATATATCATTTTACCTATGTACAAAGTCTCAAGGTCAAAGAGATATCAATCAAAATTGATCGAAACAATGAAAAAAATCTATGTAAACAATTCACAATCTCTTCGTGTAATGATTTTCTGGTCGAACCAGCTTTTCGACAAATTATCAAAAAATATTCACTTCCGGTTCATCAAAAATCGATAGAGAAAAACTAATGTTTTATTCGTAATCCCTATGACGTGAAGACTTCAAAAACATCAACTTCCGGTTTCACTTCCGGTTTCCATTTTGTCAGTAAACAGGTTCATGTGGGTACTCATTGAAAAGGATATTTCACGTACATTCCGAATATATTAACTTACCTATATACAAAGTCCAAAGGTTTGCTAGATATCAATCAAAATGTATCGAAATAATGAAAAAAACAAATAAAACTGCAAATCATCTCTTTGATTATCACTTTTCTAACTGATTCATCTTCTTGATGAATTATCGAAATATATCCTCTTCCAGTTCGTGAAGTAGCGAGATAAAGGGAAAATAATGAGATGTTCGTGATCCTCATAACGTTCGGACATCTAAACAACAACTTCCGGTTTCACTTCCGGTTACAATTTTTTCAGTAAACAGAGCCATGTAGGTACTTTGAGAAAATAATTTCTCACGGACATCCCGAATATATCAACTTACCTATATACAAGGTTTTCGAGATATCAACGGAAATTGGTGAAATAATCTAAACAACACTGTTATACGCGAGAAAGTGCTATGAAGAGTCGATTTGAGTCCACGGTTAACTCATGTTTCCATCGTTTCAATCAATATGCTAGTAGGAGACTATAATTTTTGTACAACTGATATCAAAAAACGCCATTCACACCATTCTGAAACCCTTCTAGGTAAAATGATAAGAAGAAAATCGATAATAAATTTTGAGGTAATCAATAACACATGAAATATAATCGGAAATCTCAAGGTGAATGTTTTAAGGTCATATAGTTATCAAAATCTCCAAAAAAATAACTCTGATCAAGGTATGTTTATATATTCAAAGGCTATATAACTATTGAGATCACATTATATTGGAACCAGATACTTCAATCATTAATCTTCTCAAAAAATATGTCTCGAAACAGATATAATTTTCTATATTCAGGACTGCACTTCCAGCATCGACAACACATGGAACATAATCGGAAATCTCGAGGTGTATGTTTCAAGGTCAAAGAATTATTGACATCTCAAAAACGGAGCTCTGATCAAGGTATAGTTATAAATTCCAATACTGTATAACTATTCAGATCAAATTATATTGAAGCCAGATACTTCAATCATTAATCACCTCAAAAAATATGTCTCGATACAAATATACTTTTCTATAATTAGGATTGCTCTTTCAGCAGAGAGAATATGTGTTAACGTCTGCAGAAATCAATGTTTTCATACACAATATTTTCGATAGCTCCAACAATGGAACCAACAAAATGATAAAATACAGGGATGTAAAAACTATCTATTCTGGAAGAAATATACTGGGTGTATAAGAAATGATACTTAGTGTTTTGAATAGGTGTACCGTTCGAAAAAATACAAATATACTGACTGGTACAGATACGTTTGAAAGATAGAATTTGATAGTTGATGCTCAACGACTGGAACTTGAGAGCCTTGGTCACGTGAGGATGGTTATAGTTATATTATGATCAGTGACGAAATGAATTTTATATTGATGAATTATTGAAAAAGTATTCTAATATAGGAGAAAATAAATCATACATTTATGATCCTCATGATGAAAAGAGCACAAACTTTTGGTTTTACTTCCGGTGTCACCATTTTTCCAGTGAACAATGTTATATGGGTAATTCAGAAGAATGATTTTTCACGGACATTTCAAAAAGTCAACTTGCATATATTCTGAGTCTTAAGGCTTGCGGGATATAAACAAGTTGTTATTTATTGATAAACATTCGATAACAATGACAAACGTAACGAATACAGCACACATATGTCTCGCAAATACAAAACACGCGCAGACGTCGCATTCTTATCAAAAAAGTGTCGAAAACGAATAATGGCACGACGAAAAGTCACGCATGCGTCTTACATACATCATACTGACGTCGTGTATCCGTCGAACATCTATCAAACAACGCCATCTAAAAACTTTGAATACGATGATTTCCATAAGAAAACGTCACGCATTCATCGAAAACAAGTAGAAAACATCAAAATTCATCACTTAAAAGTCACGCATACAACACAAATGCGTCGAATATTCGTCGTACAAACGTCACACCTCGTCGAAAATCTATCAAACAACGTGTGAAAACCCCATAAAAACGTACTGACTGCATCTGGCATCTGACATTTGGTGTCCCAACATTTGACGTACTAAGATTTCCGTAGTTTACCAACATAACGTTGTAGATATAAATATAATTAAAATTCAACCTTTCGTTCAGTCAAAAGTTAAAAAAAAAATGAAGCGATGATGAGAATTTCAAAACATAGGACAATCATTGAAGAACGTCGAAAACGTTGAAAAAAAACATGCCGCATACGTCGTGCATACGTAGCGCATACGTCATAAATACGTCGTTAAAACGTCGCGCCTACGTCGAAAATCCATGATACAACGTGTAAAAACCTTGAAATGATAAGAAGCATGACAAGACAGCATTCATCGAATAACATTGAATATTTAAAAAAAAAACTTCACGCATTCGTCGTACATACATTGTACATACACCGCGCAGACGTCGTGCCTTCATCAAAAATCTATCAAAGAACGTATAAGAATTTAAAACCAATTGATAGCATGACGAAACGTCAGGCTTGAGTCATACATACATTGCATCGACGTCGTGTCCTTGTCAAAAATCAATCAAACAACGTGTGAAAACGTTCAAAACGATTAATGAATCTGATAAACGTCACTCATCCATTGAAAAAACATCACGTATGCGTCGTACATTCGTCGAAAATGCGACGTACATACCGATGTAAACATCGCATAAGCCTTCTGAAGTACGACTTTCAGATTCAATTATTAAAATTGACAAAAATTTATACAACATTCATACAATTTCACACCTTAATCAAACTTAGAAATCAAACATAAATAAATTCAAAAATCAATAAATGAAAAATTCAGTATGTTCAGATTATTTAAATGAGAAATATCATATGACAGATTTATCATTACAATCGAACCACTAAGATCAAGCTCACGTGGAGATATCTCAATTCGACTGATAAAATTCAACGTGTGATATATCAATGAGAGTAACGTACTAGGTGTGACATTTCAACGACTGGGGCATACTGTAGGAGTGATATACCCCCGAACGACATTTGATGGGTGACATATCAACGTTAAAATGAATTTCATGTAGTACTTCAACGGATTTTTTTATGAAGATTATAAATATCGACTACACGAAAATTGTAGGGATGTCATTGAAAAATTCAACGACAGACGTCAAAGCGTACTAGAAGCAAGAAAGGCGAGTAATTGACAGATTCGACGATAGGGTCGATAGGAGTGAGTGAGTCATAGACGAATGACTCGGTGTTGAAACCAGATTATTATGATACAGGGTGATACAAAATTCTCAATGAATCATGACATGGAATATTCACTTCCGGATGGCGGAAGATCTACGTGTATTTGTATGAAGAGGACGTAAACAAAATTTCCACATACACATATGGGTGTGGTATCTGACCGAATAGCTATGTTTAAAACTTCAATTATAATTATTAACATCAGTTTTGAATTCGTTAAATTATGGTTACATGAAAATAGGACAGTATGTGACATGATACATCAAGACTATATTCATTTCATTATTGCTTCCAAATTCAAGCTGATCTATGTAATGAAATATGTATAATGAATCATTTTTCACCACCACTTCTACAATAATTCACCTACAGATTTCACCCTCAATGAAAAAACCATACACTTAGTTGAAAAGCCTCGATATCAATATAATGATGGATTCAGGAATGGTAGTAAATGGAATAACATCAAACCTAACGTCATACATGACGTAGAACCTGACATCATACGCGACGTCTGAGACGTGCGTAAGACGTTAGACTCAGGTTTTCGATCGAGTAAGCTTCATGAATGTGGAAGAGGATCGTTTGCTAGGTCACACTTTTTTTTCAAGTTTTCAAGAAATTCGCAAATTCATTAAATGGATCTGGTGGTAACAATAATCATTTTATAAAAACTAAAAAAATAATCCACTTTCATCTTTATAATTTGGTGAATGTTATACATAATAATTCCTAGAGGAAAAATAAAAACGAAGAATTACAGATTTTTATATATATTTCTCACACATTATTCAAATCTCTCAATACATTCATTTTATGAAGGAACAAATATTCCCTGAGTGCATTACTTACTAAACTGTCATTTGATATTTCACAAAATGAATACAGAGTTTCAAAATAATCCATATAACCAGCATCTTTATTGAAAATCGATTTAATCAAATTCAAAATATTATTATAAAATGTACAGAAGTTCATGTTTTCCAGTAAAACCACCCGATGGCCCACTAAACTTCGATGAACTTGAAGGATCTGCGTAGCATCCTCGACATCGATAAGGAACTCGACATCATGTTTTTTGACGAGTAGACATTTGATCCCATCAAACACCAATTGTGATACTTTGCAGAAATCTCCACATGGAAACGTTACTGGCTCATATTCATCTTGGTGGGTTGATAACTTCTCGTAGAAAAAATTGTCCAATGCTCGTTTCAGTAAATCAGTGAAAGTTTTCCATTCCGTTGTACAAAAAGATTGTTTATTTGGTTTGTATGGTTGTGATAAAATTATAGATGGATTGAATTTTCTTGCTGGACTCAAACCCACCCCTACCTGGAAGGCTCTCAACTGGAATAATGTGTAGAGTAGGTAATGTTCCTCGGCTCGGGCTGCATTTTCGTACATCTCCAACACTTCATCTAATTCTTGATGATATTCCGCACTATTGAAAGATGCTTCGGTGAAATTTGAATCAATATCGTCTTCTGACACACTCACATAACCACTATCTCGACTTGATGTTGACATGATAGACTAAGTAAAAATACTTTCAGACTGAGATCAATTTCATGTATCTATTTATAGTCCCCCTCCACATTCGAGAACAATAGAGTTGAAATCATTATTGCGAGATGAATCTTGACATATCAAATATGAGAATAATGCTGATTCAAGTAGAATAGCAGAAAAATAAAGGTATTTCATGAATGCGTTGCTTATCTCCCCACATGATGCCCTGAGGAATGCAAAGTTGCATATCGAATATGAGATGTAATAAACATGATGATTCAGGGAGATAACATCAACATCATGACAATCTTTGAATTATGGTCGTGATTCATGATATCATCATCTACCACCTGCGAACTCATCAAAGATCTCTTCTATATTGTCGATTCATCTGATGAAATACAGAGAATAAGCATGACATTATCATCGCCAAATGAAATCCGAACCACCACATGTGAAAACCCCAAATTGATGGATAATATATGACGTATGACAGAGGCGTACTAGGGCTGCTGGAGTTTGGCGTCTGACATCGGACAGTTAACGTTTGACGATACGTCATGCATACGAAGTCTTTTTTCAATAGAAAATCTATCAATCAACGCACAAAAACTTCAAAAACAATGGAAAGCATGACGAAACGTCAAGCATGCGTCATACATACATCGCGCAGACATCGTGTATTTCTTAAAAATATATCAAACAATATATTGAAACTATAAAAACGAGTACTAGCATGACTAGATATAATGCATTCATCAAATAACATCGAAAACGATAAAAAACATCACGCATACGTCATGCAACTTATGTCAACTGTCAAGTATAGCTCGACCAATCAGAAGCCGTCATATCCCAAACCACTCTTTTTTTGGCGGGAAATTAAAGTTATTTTTATGATATCACCCCTTAGCCCCCCAGGTCACCGCTGTGCCCCCTTTATGCGTAACACGGTAGACTCTGAGTTTAGGTGGGGCTTCGTGACGTCAGATTCAGAGGTTAGGTTAGGTTGGGTCTCGAGACGTTAGACTCAGCGGTTATGTTAGGGCCCCGTGACGTTCGATTCTAACGTTAGGTTAGGTTGGATCTCGAGACGTTAGCCTCAGAAGATAGGTTAGGTCTCCGACCTAACCTAACCTAACGACCTAACGTCTCGAGATCCAACCTAACCTAACGTTAGAATCGAACGTCACGGGGCCCTAACATAACCTCTGAGTCTAACGTCTCGAGACCCAACCTAACCTAACCTCTGAATCTGACGTCACGAAGCCCCACCTAAACTCAGAGTCTACCGTGTTACGCATAAAGGGGGCACAGCGGTGACCTGGGGGGCTAAGGGGTGATATCATAAAAATAACTTCAATTTCCCGCCAAAAAAAGAGTGGTTTGGGATATGACGGCTTCTGATTGGTCGAGCTATACTTGACAGTTGACATAAGTTGCATGACGTATGCGTGATGTTTTTCATCGTTTTCGATGTTATTTGATGAATGCATTATATCTAGTCATGCTAGTACTCGTTTTTATAGTTTCAATATATTGTTTGATAGATTTTTAAGAAATACACGATGTCTGCGCGATGTATGTATGACGCATGCTTGACGTTTCGTCATGTTTTCCATTGTTTTTGAAGTTTTTGTGCGTTGATTGATAGATTTTCTATTGAAAAAAGACTTCGTATGCATGACGTATCGTCAAACGTTAACTGTCAGACGTCAGACGCCAAACTCCAGCAGCCCTAGTACGCCTCTGTCATACGTCATATATTATCCATCAATTTGGGGTTTTCACATGTGGTGGTTCGGATTTCATTTGGCGATGATAATGTCATGCTTATTCTCTGTATTTCATCAGATGAATCGACAATATAGAAGAGATCTTTGATGAGTTCGCAGGTGGTAGATGATGATATCATGAATCACGACCATAATTCAAAGATTGTGATGATGTTGATGTTATCTCCCTGAATCATCATGTTTATCACATCTCATATTCGATATGCAACTTTGCATTCCTCAGGGCATCATGTGGGGAGATAAGCAACGCATTCATGAAATACCTTTGTTTTTCTGCTATTCTACTTGAATCAGCATTATTCTCATATTTGATATGTCAAGATTCATCTCGCAATAATGATTTCAACTCTATTGTTCTCGAATGTGGAGGGGGACTATAAATAGATACATGAAATTGATCTCAGTCTGAAAGTATTTTTACTTAGTCTATCATGTCAACATCAAGTCGAGATAGTGGTTATGTGAGTGTGTCAGAAGACGATATTGATTCAAATTTCACCGAATCATCTTTCAATAGTGCGGAATATCATCAAGAATTAGATGAAGTGTTGGAGATGTACGAAAATGCAGCCCGAGCCGAGGAACATTACCTACTCTACACATTATTCCAGTTGAGAGCCTTCCAGGTAGGGGTGGGTTTGAGTCCAGCAAGAAAATTCAATCCATCTATAATTTTATCACAACCATACAAACCAAATAAACAATCTTTTTGTACAACGGAATGGAAAACTTTCACTGATTTACTGAAACGAGCATTGGACAATTTTTTCTACGAGAAGTTATCAACCCACCAAGATGAATATGAGCCAGTAACGTTTCCATGTGGAGATTTCTGCAAAGTATCACAATTGGTGTTTGATGGGATCAAATGTCTACTCGTCAAAAAACATGATGTCGAGTTCCTTATCGATGTCGAGGATGCTACGCAGATCCTTCAAGTTCATCGAAGTTTAGTGGGCCATCGGGTGGTTTTACTGGAAAACATGAACTTCTGTACATTTTATAATAATATTTTGAATTTGATTAAATCGAGTTTCAATAAAGATGCTGGTTATATTGATTATTTTGAAACTCTGTATTCAGTTTGTGAAATATCAAATGACAGTTTAGTAAGTAATGCACTCAGGGAATATTTGTTCCTTCATAAAATGAATGTATTGAGAGATTTGAATAATGTGTGAGAAATATATATAAAAATCTATAATTCTTCGTTTTTATTTTTCCTCTAGGAATTATTATGTATAACATTTACCAAATTATAAAGATGAAAGTGGATTATTTTTTTAGTTTTTATAAAATGATTATTGTTACCACCAGATCCATTTAATGAATTTGCGAATTTCTTGAAAACTTGAAAAAAAAGTGTGACCTAGCAAACGATCCTCCTCCACATTCATGAAGCTTACTCGATCGAAAACCTGAGTCTAACGTCTTACGCACGTCTCAGACGTCGCGTATGATGTCAGGTTCTACGTCATGTATGACGTTAGGTTTGATGTTATTCCATTTACTACCATTCCTGAATCCATCATTATATTGATATCGAGGCTTTTCAACTGAGTGTATGGTATTTTTGAAGTTTTAAACATAGCTATTCGGTCAGATACCACACCCATATGTGTATGTGGAAATTTTGTTTACGTCCTCTTCATACAAATACACGTAGATCTTCCGCCATCCGGAAGTGAATATTCCATGTCATGATTCATTGAGAATTTTGTATCACCCTGTATCATAATAATCTGGTTTCAACACCGAGTCATTCGTCTATGACTCACTCACTCCTATCGACCCTATCGTCGAATCTGTCAATTACTCGCCTTTCTTGCTTCTAGTACGCTTTGTCGTCTGTCGTTGAATTTTTCAATGACATCCCTACAATTTTCGTGTAGTCGATATTTATAATCTTCATAAAAAAATCCGTTGAAGTACTACATGAAATTCATTTTAACGTTGATATGTCACCCATCAAATGTCATTCGGGGGTATATCACTCCTACAGTATGCCCCAGTCGTTGAAATGTCACACCTAGTACGTTACTCTCATTGATATATCACACGTTGAATTTTATCAGTCGAATTGAGATATCTCCACGTGAGCTTGATCTTAGTGGTTCGATTGTAATGATAAATCTGTCATATGATATTTCTCATTTAAATAATCTGAACATACTGAATTTTTCATTTATTGATTTTTGAATTTATTTATGTTTGATTTCTAAGTTTGATTAAGGTGTGAAATTGTATGAATGTTGTATAAATTTTTGTCAATTTTAATAATTGAATCTGAAAGTCGTACTTCAGAAGGCTTATGCGATGTTTACATCGGTATGTACGTCGCATTTTCGACGAATGTACGACGCATACGTGATGTTTTTTCAATGGATGAGTGACGTTTATCAGATTCATTAATCGTTTTGAACGTTTTCACACGTTGTTTGATTGATTTTTGACAAGGACACGACGTCGATGCAATGTATGTATGACTCAAGCCTGACGTTTCGTCATGCTATCAATTGGTTTTAAATTCTTATACGTTCTTTGATAGATTTTTGATGAAGGCACGACGTCTGCGCGGTGTATGTACAATGTATGTACGACGAATGCGTGAAGTTTTTTTTTTAAATATTCAATGTTATTCGATGAATGCTGTCTTGTCATGCTTCTTATCATTTCAAGGTTTTTACACGTTGTATCATGGATTTTCGACGTAGGCGCGACGTTTTAACGACGTATTTATGACGTATGCGCTACGTATGCACGACGTATGCGGCATGTTTTTTTTTCAACGTTTTCGACGTTCATCAATGATTGTCCTATGTTTTGAAATTCTCATCATCGCTTCATTTTTTTTTTAACTTTTGACTGAACGAAAGGTTGAATTTTAATTATATTTATATCTACAACGTTATGTTGGTAAACTACGGAAATCTTAGTACGTCAAATGTTGGGACACCAAATGTCAGATGCCAGATGCAGTCAGTACGTTTTTATGGGGTTTTCACACGTTGTTTGATAGATTTTCGACGAGGTGTGACGTTTGTACGACGAATATTCGACGCATTTGTGTTGTATGCGTGACTTTTAAGTGATGAATTTTGATGTTTTCTACTTGTTTTCGATGAATGCGTGACGTTTTCTTATGGAAATCATCGTATTCAAAGTTTTTAGATGGCGTTGTTTGATAGATGTTCGACGGATACACGACGTCAGTATGATGTATGTAAGACGCATGCGTGACTTTTCGTCGTGCCATTATTCGTTTTCGACACTTTTTTGATAAGAATGCGACGTCTGCGCGTGTTTTGTATTTGCGAGACATATGTGTGCTGTATTCGTTACGTTTGTCATTGTTATCGAATGTTTATCAATAAATAACAACTTGTTTATATCCCGCAAGCCTTAAGACTCAGAATATATGCAAGTTGACTTTTTGAAATGTCCGTGAAAAATCATTCTTCTGAATTACCCATATAACATTGTTCACTGGAAAAATGGTGACACCGGAAGTAAAACCAAAAGTTTGTGCTCTTTTCATCATGAGGATCATAAATGTATGATTTATTTTCTCCTATATTAGAATACTTTTTCAATAATTCATCAATATAAAATTCATTTCGTCACTGATCATAATATAACTATAACCATCCTCACGTGACCAAGGCTCTCAAGTTCCAGTCGTTGAGCATCAACTATCAAATTCTACCTTTCAAACGTATCTGTACCAGTCAGTATATTTGTATTTTTTCGAACGGTACACCTATTCAAAACACTAAGTATCATTTCTTATACACCCAGTATATTTCTTCCAGAATAGATAGTTTTTACATCCCTGTATTTTATCATTCTGTTGGTTCCATTGTTGGAGCTATCGAAAATATTGTGTATGAAAACATTGATTTCTGCAGACGTTAACACATATTCTCTCTGCTGAAAGAGCAATCCTAATTATAGAAAAGTATATTTGTATCGAGACATATTTTTTGAGGTGATTAATGATTGAAGTATCTGGCTTCAATATAATTTGATCTGAATAGTTATACAGTATTGGAATTTATAACTATACCTTGATCAGAGCTCCGTTTTTGAGATGTCAATAATTCTTTGACCTTGAAACATACACCTCGAGATTTCCGATTATGTTCCATGTGTTGTCGATGCTGGAAGTGCAGTCCTGAATATAGAAAATTATATCTGTTTCGAGACATATTTTTTGAGAAGATTAATGATTGAAGTATCTGGTTCCAATATAATGTGATCTCAATAGTTATATAGCCTTTGAATATATAAACATACCTTGATCAGAGTTATTTTTTTGGAGATTTTGATAACTATATGACCTTAAAACATTCACCTTGAGATTTCCGATTATATTTCATGTGTTATTGATTACCTCAAAATTTATTATCGATTTTCTTCTTATCATTTTACCTAGAAGGGTTTCAGAATGGTGTGAATGGCGTTTTTTGATATCAGTTGTACAAAAATTATAGTCTCCTACTAGCATATTGATTGAAACGATGGAAACATGAGTTAACCGTGGACTCAAATCGACTCTTCATAGCACTTTCTCGCGTATAACAGTGTTGTTTAGATTATTTCACCAATTTCCGTTGATATCTCGAAAACCTTGTATATAGGTAAGTTGATATATTCGGGATGTCCGTGAGAAATTATTTTCTCAAAGTACCTACATGGCTCTGTTTACTGAAAAAATTGTAACCGGAAGTGAAACCGGAAGTTGTTGTTTAGATGTCCGAACGTTATGAGGATCACGAACATCTCATTATTTTCCCTTTATCTCGCTACTTCACGAACTGGAAGAGGATATATTTCGATAATTCATCAAGAAGATGAATCAGTTAGAAAAGTGATAATCAAAGAGATGATTTGCAGTTTTATTTGTTTTTTTCATTATTTCGATACATTTTGATTGATATCTAGCAAACCTTTGGACTTTGTATATAGGTAAGTTAATATATTCGGAATGTACGTGAAATATCCTTTTCAATGAGTACCCACATGAACCTGTTTACTGACAAAATGGAAACCGGAAGTGAAACCGGAAGTTGATGTTTTTGAAGTCTACACGTCATAGGGATTACGAATAAAACATTAGTTTTTCTCTATCGATTTTTGATGAACCGGAAGTGAATATTTTTTGATAATTTGTCGAAAAGCTGGTTCGACCAGAAAATCATTACACGAAGAGATTGTGAATTGTTTACATAGATTTTTTTCATTGTTTCGATCAATTTTGATTGATATCTCTTTGACCTTGAGACTTTGTACATAGGTAAAATGATATATTTAGAATGTCCGTGAAAAATCCTTCTCTCAGAGTACCCACATGACTATGTTAAGTGGAAAAATGGAAACCGGAAGTGAAACCGTAAGTTAATGTTTTTGAAGTCTACACGTCATGGGGATTACGAATAAAACATTAGTTTTTCTCTATTTCGATTTTTGATGAACCGGAAGTGAATATTTTTTGATAATTCGTCGAGAAAATGAATCATTCTGTCATGGACATCTTCACATTCACGAGTTTATGGATTCTGCCACGTCGATATAAATGCTGTAGTTCGGATTCTACCTGTGTAAGATGTAGGTATATTTACTTTATAACACGAAAATTACTAAACAGTTGATAACCTTGTGATGTCGGGGGCCATTTTGAAATGTTAACGTCATACGTCAAATGTCAGACGCCTAACTTCAGGCAGCCACACCCTGTCATACGTCAAACGTTATCCATCAATTTACACACGTGGTGGTTCGGATTCTACTTGTGTAAGCTGTAGGTGCATTATAGTATATTTCCAGATATTTTCAAACGTCTGGCATCAATGCCTTATTTTTTCAAACGTCTGGCAACAGTGTCAGTCGCTTTGTCGTCTCTTATCTTTGTAACGTCACGCGAAATATTGTATCATGTTGAATCATCAATGGAATGCAGCGAACCTGACCTTGAATGCGATTATGTCTATCAATACACTGATATTTAATGAATGAATAAGCCATTGTTCGTTTCCCTGCTCCTCGCTTGCCGAGGTTGCTACGTTCTCTTATCTTTGGGACGGATCTGCTCGACTACGTCACGCTGAGCGATAACGTTGCATCGACATTGACTGCAATTAAATTATATAGTGGTCGTAGCTCTGTGGAAACGCATCGGACTCGTAATCCGGTGGTCTGGAGTTCAAATCCCGCCGATAGAAGGATTTTTTTAAATAAAATATGACGTCATGAGATGTTTCCGGATGCGGAGCGCTAAGGAGGCGCAGTCTTATGGGGGGTCAGGGGGGGTATAGCAAAAACCTAAGGGGGCTAGGGGGGTACAGCGAAGACCTGAGGGGGGCCAAGGGGGTACAGTGGAGACCTGAGGGGGCCAAGGGGGTACAGCGGAGGCCTAAGGGGGCCAAGGGGGCACCTGAAGGGGGGCAAAGGGGCCGATATCCTATCCCATGTTGCAAGCAGAATACATAACCTCAAAAATAACTTGAATTTCGCGCCAAAAAAGTGGGTGGGGCTATGACGGCTTCTGATTGGTCTATGACGCGTCGCGTTTCCATGTCCACTCTCTGACGTAATAGGCATAGAACACTTTCTGATTGACAGATGACATGGAACATATGACATTTGACATATGAAAGTTGACATATGACAGTTGACAGTTGACATATGACAGTTGACATATGACAGTTGACATATGACAGTTGACATATGACAGTTGACATATGACAGTTGACATACGACAGTTGTTCCATGGCGGCCATCTTTGATGACGTCAGCAAAATTTGAATTTCCCGCCTTTATGGCGGCCATCTTGAGATGATACCGGTGTAGGTGCACTACTAATGAATAACTTCTACACATAATTGTTTCTGATGTAGATATAGAAAGACTGTGAAGTATTTTACGAATGGCATTGCCATAGTTGATGCCAAGGCATCAATTAACTGTCACGTTCAATAACTAACATTTTGTTTAGAGTAGTTGAATTTTTTGTTTCAACTAGTTTTGCACGAATATTAGCTTATTATACATCAGTGAATCGGGAGAAAGGAACAATAAAAAATATACAGAGTGTCCCACAACAAGTTTCCTCCATATCGATTTCTCGTAAAGTCAACTTTGGAAAATCTAGATTTGTCAGTTTTTCAAATCGTCAACTGCCTCAATCTTTAGACCTCTTAACTTTAGTACCTATTTCAACTTTTTTCAATTCAAATTTCTTTACATTCGATCCCCACACAAATCTTCTTGAGTACGTGACGTATAAAAATAGAATTTGCCTATCTTAAGCGTGTTTGTCGTATATTTCAGCAATTGTCAATTTGATATCCAAGATCTTTTTTGCATCACATCCATCAGGATTGATAATTTTTTTTCAGCATGGCGCATCTACTATCAAAATTCCGTTTGGACTACTTCAGCCTGAAAATGGTCTCGATCAGTGACAAGCCCCAGGATGCTACAATACAGTTCTTCGATAATTTGCTGTCAAATTTCAGAACTAGTTTGGATATCCGAGAAAACGGTAATGGTTCCAGAGAGATCAGAATGCGAGGAAAACCACTTAATCCCCTTCTGTTTCAGACTGTAAAGTTAGTGAAGCAGAAATTCTGGCCTCCCAAGACAAATCTTATAGACAACTACGTTTACGTGAACTCTTATTAGAACATTCCAGTAATTCCAATTTAATTGTGATGTAAGTAAAGTGATGAGTTCATACCAAATTTTAATCAGACAGATAGGTACAAGCCAAAAATTAAGTGTATTAGATAACTAAACTTTGAAAATTAGTACTTTTATGGGTTTGCATCAGATTCAAATGTGTTTCCATGGGATTATGTTGGGCACAGTGAAATTTTTTGGTACAGAAAAACTACATCAATTTTTATGGCTTCTAGTAATATTTAATAAGACTGAATGATACTATATAGTTGAATTTTGATTTTAGGTCCCTTCCAATGCCAAGAAAAGGAACTGTATCAGCGCCTCTGTACATGGCTTGGTTGGAAGCTCTCACCAAAGATTTGCCTCCATATTTGTTGATTAGGGGCAACCAACAGTCAGTACTAACTTTCTACTCATGAACTTTCATTATAACTTTGTATTTTATTAGTTAGACCAAAATGACATTTGTTAGATTTAGGATAGCGTGGTTTTTGAATTGATTCAAATCCAAATTTTATCTGTATGATGTATAGTAAAATGTAATATAATCTGTTTTTAACTATTTATTATACAGGAACTGTTTTCTTTTGGGAAAATCCTGCATCAATAACATTAAAAAAACAAATTTAACTAAGTTATAATTTTTTTATTTCCATCTATGAATGATAGAATACATATATAGTACAAGTTTCAATAAGAAAAATGAAAAAACAAAAAATATATACAGGAGCCCGTTTTTCTTATAAAAACTGAGATCCCCATGGTGAATCTCAAAAAACGGGCACCCTGCATGATTCATTTCATTTATTTCACAAGTACAAGAACAATGAAAGTTATCAAGTTATCACTGGGAATTAATACTTAGGTATTCACAATTTGCAAAAATAAATAAAAAAGTAGTCAACAATGAGACGATCTTAGAGATATTCAAAATAAACAATGTATTCAAACTCTAATGCCTCGGTTACAACAAACGGAAGTACAGGAAAGCTACATTTTTACAAGATGTAAATGATGTTCTCATTTTTTCTGGAAAATTGAATATCCTAGTAGACATTTTCATGACTTTTTGAATCCGAGATATAAGACAAAATCAATCAAACTAAGACAGCCAGTATAGGAATATAAAAGAGGAAATATGTTGATATATCGTCTGGGCTGTCATCAAACTGTGAGCGACATCAAAATTGCTAGCGCCACTATATCAAAATATGTGTCATAATTGGATTTCAATTTCATGAGAACTCATTCTCTAGTCTAGATTGACATGATTTGAATTTATCGCTAGTTTTATCTGAACACCTTATAGGTTATATTTACATATTCAACTATAATAGCTAGCTGCTATTCCATAACATGTTTTGCTTCAATTAGTTGTAGACTCGAAATATGCAAGTAACTCAAAGAACAAAATCATATTAATGAGGGCGAAATGATTTCTTCTATATATCCTCCAAAATTACGGAAGCGATCCAGTTTCCTTATACACCCAGTATTATCAGCTATCATAGCTTTTTAAATTTTTATTCAAGGAATTCAGATTCGAAACAAATTTGAGATTGAAAAACAACAATGGGGGCCAAAAAAGGGCTATACGGATAACGCATAATACGATTCTATCACAAAAATAATACTCGATCTGGTAATTCTACAAAAATTATCATTAGAGAGTGTAGACTTGTAGAGTATAATACATCATCAATTAGTATGTTATTAGTTGCAACAACAGCACTAGAAACGAATCTGTTTTCATTTCTTCTTGGAATGCATTAGATTATTAAATTTATCAGTTCTTAAGACGAATACTGTGCATAAAGTTCATCACATGGGCAAAGATGACACTGGTTTTAAAAATGAACCAGATAGAGGAACATTTCTTGAGTACAATTTATATCAGATGGGTGAATTTGGTATACTAAAATACACATTGGTTCAAACAAATCAACAACCATAGAAGTCTAATAGACATTAAATCTCTCTAGGTACTACCTACTTAGATTATTCATAAAAAAGTCAATGACTACTGACCAAAAGTTCGGGTATGTAACTATAAAATGATACCTCGTTGAATATTTAGTATTATGCTGAAGAAATACAAGAAAGGAAAAATAAATAATGAATCCACTTTGTTTGAAACCTTAGGGTTCAGAAATATGCTGGGCGTTTTCAGTTGGTAACAATTGCTCACAGTCATTCTTGATACCTTGTATAAGGTCAATGAAATAGTAGCCTTCTACGATTGCTTATTTATTTTTACTTCAGATACCGCCATTATTCTATTATTCGTATTCAAAAGCGAGTCAAAAAGTATCCAATTAACTGCTCTCCATACCGAGTGACAAACTGACGTAATTCATAAAGAATTAATTTTGTCGGAATAATTCAAAAATTTTGTTCGCATTTGGATGTGCCAATCGGTTAGATACAAAAAGAGTTACTTAAAAATATAGCCTATGCAAATATTTGATATTATTTATGGGTAATCTTGATGAGTATCATTATGAGTATTTTGGGATCAAGTTAGTAGTCAGTGCGTTCAAAAATAGTGCACATAATATCAATTTATAATTTCAAACAAACTCGCTAGCATCAATGAATTTGAAAATGAGATTCAAAAACTGTCAAATTATTTCATTTCCATATACATGGTATTGGGGAACTGTGGCTCCAAAATTGAAGAGGTAGTAGAACACTAACAAAAATTATTAATAATATGTGAGCAGAGTCTGCAAGAAAGTAGGTACTATGATCACGTGGTACAACACATTTATATGGTCAACAATTAAAACGACCAATCAATGGCTTAGTACTTTCAACCCCCCAGACCTCCAAATAAATAACCTGGATACCGGATCTAGCATAAACATATTAAATCTATGCCACAACCCCATCTCATTTTGGAGTAATTTCCGAACACCCTGATACAAATCGACAGGGAGGATTCTCAGAGAACAAACGGTGTGTTGATAAGATCGGTAATTCTTCGACATTTCATAAATTACGACGTTTAAAAAATTGGTAGGTACTGCATATTATGAACTACAGATGTTTCCACTTTATGCCAGCACCAATCAATAAAATTGTGGATATTTCATTGATTTTTATCCATAAGAAATTGAAGATTTGCTAGTAATCATCAGATGACCAGTTTTTGAATCTCTCAGCTCATTCGAGGTTTCAATCAGTACAACACTTAGACAAAATATCCTGCTCTCTCAAAGAAGCACAACCTGCTTATGAAAGATTATTGTCTTGAAAAAAGCCAGCCAATAAAACACAATAACCGTCAGATCAATACTATAACTGCCAGTTTAATTCAACCGACCCGAAAATCTGAACTGGTCGAAAATGGAAAGTTCACATCACTTGTTAGAGTCTCAAAATAAATACCAAGACAACTGACTCCTCCTCGTTCAAAATCGAGTGATTCGCTTCAATTTTCGACCAGTTTATACCGAATCGGCACCCAACGAGGTGCTCTCCCAAGCGATCCGACCCAAGATGGTGTACTAGACCGCTGTGGGAGCTCTCGACTGTCAATGCCATTTGGCTTTTTGCGCGAAAATGTCCGCTCGCAAATTCTGCGCGAAGCAGATGCCCAGAATCTGTAAAGAACAGAGGTTAGTTCGGAACGTCCAGATGCCCAAAGAAAGGCATTCTTCAACACTGATTCGCATGCCAGACGCAATTGGTGGATCTCATGGTAGATTTTTGGGCACATCGGAAGAACATAGTTTGTCAAAATTTCATCAACAGTGTCGATGTATTTAACTTATCGGCAATTCAACGAACACAATATTATGCTCCCATATTCTCTTGAACATTTAGTAGAACATTCGATTCCATATTTTTATAGAAAATTAATTTTTTCTACAACCAAATATATGAACAGATAATTATAAAAAAAGCATGTCAGACACTTTATTTTGAGAAAATTAGGAGTTCCCACAAATAACTATTGTTATCCAAAAAAAAAAACGACAAAGAAAAAGTTTTTTTGGCTCTCCTGAAAAGTTTTGTTTTCGCGATAGGAAATAATACGTAGCGCTACCTCATGGTAACAACTCGAACTTCTCGAAATGACATCGTTTTTGTATTGTTTCGTATTTTTTACATTTGTGCCATTGTGACAGTAGGTACTGACATTTGTGTCTTTGCCACCAAACAAAACTGAAACGAGAAAAACGATAAAAATTTAGATGGATTTCACCAGAAGAACTGTCAAAAAACTGCTGGAAGTACACCTTTCACATCAGAACCAAACGTAAACAGAACAGAGGTCGGGTTTGTCGGTGGGTTACTCCCCAGAGGATATCCCACAGAAATATAGGTTAGGTTAGGTTAGGTCCTATCGCGAATATAAATCTTGATAGCACTGTTCATAGCCTCGTTCATAGCTTACTCGACTATTACACACACAAGATAAAAATAATGCTAGAGGAATATTTCACACATTTTATCCATACTGTTACTCGATTATCAACCTGTGATATATAGTTGGCTTCACAAAAATAATGAATCACACAGGGCAATGAAAAATATATGTTATATAGAATAAATTATTGTTAACCATGTTTTTTCGATGTGATTTTGGAATATTATGTGAAAAATTAACTTGAGAATCGTATATGATGACCAACCAATTGCAATTTCAAATGAAATCATAGGACACTTACGTGGCAAAACAACAGAATAAAAACGTAAGAAGCAATAGAAATCATATTTTTTTCTGTCCAATCTTCTATAGCTTCAAGACAGCCCTGCTCGTTTATTATTTTCGCTACATCAAAAGTCTGTAAAGAAGCAATAAAAACAACAAGCTTTCAACAATTCACAATTACAATAAGAAGCAATCGGTGTGTTTCATTTGGCAATGTCATTAAAACGAAATGGAAAAATTTCAGAAAATAATAGACACAGGATACTTTGACATTTTAGTAAGAGGACTAACGTAATTAAGATACGAGATTCGTATATTAATTTTCTTGGGTATACTGGAAAGATTACATTATTATGATTTTTTGATATAGGTAGCTGAAAAAAGTATTTCAACTCTAATGACAGCGTTGTCATTTTTTTCAATGAAGACAAGTCACTTCTCAAAGATATAAGTTAATCCCTATATATAATAATAATATAAGTAAATATTTGTCAGCCCTAAACATTTCACGAACATCATAGATTTATTTATCTTACAGTCAAAAGATTAAAAAATTTGCTAGTTATTGGATCAGAAGCAACATCATAAGTAAGCGGTAGAATTTTGGAGGATTGTTCTCTTTTTTATGTTCACTTACGACAACATTTATATTAGGAGAGAATCTGCTCTGCTACTTCAATGGTTTTGTATTGGAGAGTAAATGAAATTGTCATCATTTGAAAAAAAAAAGTAGTTGCTGTCGTTTGATTTTGTTTATCATAGTCAGATCGTTTTCTGTTAGCCTGTATATACTCAACGAATAAGATCGATATTTATTTCAAGATTTAAGTTGATTTCAAGGTATCCCGTTCCTATTTCCGACCACCTTATAAGACAATGATTCTGGAAAACAAGAAGTTTGTCACAACACTGAGAATTTTATCAAAAAAATAGGTACCTGTAGTACCATAATGCCAACTTTAACAGCTGCTACAGGAACTAAATTACTTTCAATCCATTCTTCGCCAGCCCTGAGACACCCTCTTTCAAAAATGTGTCTCTCTCCCGGCTGCATTTGATAATAAACACATATTTTTGTCAATCATAGCTGCGGTACCATAACTACTCGACCCATTTCAGATAAGAAAGTGCCACTTCCTGCTTGTATTTGTATATGTCAAATTTTACCAATTTCACATGGAACTATAAATGCTAGATATGGAGTTCTGTTTACTTTGTCCGATTTTCAATTGAGAATTTGTGAGTTATCTCAGATATAGATAGTCGTTTTTTAAACAGAACTTCCACAGCTCGTCTCGGAATTGAAAATTGTTACTATTCAAACACATAAACAATAACGAATTCATGAAACAATGTAAATTACAATAGTTCAGAGTGAGTATGAATGTTATTGATATTTGTAATTCACGAGGTAATTCATTTCCGCTGGTGAAATGAAAGTTCATCACTGTAAATCTATGATTATTAAATTCATATTTTAAAATTTGCTGCAACTCTAGACAATTTCAAAAATAAGGCCCCCAAAATTAAATGTTGGTGAATTTTCCACAAATAAAAATGTACTCACATGCCACCAGATTTGATATTCAACATCATGGAAATGATCTAATTCAAAACTTCCCTATCCCAATCATTGATTTTCAGATAGCATTATTGTTTACATGGTGGCTAGGAAAGTGTAGTTGGTTGGAATATATGATTTAATGATATGACTGTGATAGGGGTGGAAAGAAATTTTACTGGTGTAGAGTTTGTGAATGTGTGAGTCATATTTTCTTATAGCATTCGAAAAATGTAATCAAATTTTGGCTATGTGTTGACGTTATTTAAATATGATAACGCAGTACAAATTTTCTAAATAGAACTATTTACTTCACAAGTGCTCTCATCATTTGATCTTCAATTTATTCTTTGAATTTATTTATTAATCATTACAACATTCATTTCTTATTTGTTTCCCCAAATTTCCTAATTACCCCTCAATTATTTCACTTTCAAGTGATGCCTGTGAAATATTTTATCCTAAACTCATTAGAAAATTACAGTGAATTGAATAAGTATTCATAAACGAATGGTAAATAGAGAAATACTTGGATGAGGCTTGAAATATATAGTGAATAAGTATTCAGTAGGTACTTACAAATCCAGGCTTCCTGACATCATATCCACATTGCTTATTTTTAATAATCTCCTACAACAAAATAATGTTTAATGAGTTTAATGGAAAGTTATTCAATTTATTGTTAAATTAAAGTTTCATTTTCAATTCATTCATTGGTATATCAATACTTCAAAATTCAGAAATGAGTTCCCTGAACTCTGAACTTGTGCTTAAAGTTTAATTCAAACCACTTCCAGAAGGAACAAAGACATTCTGAAAGTTTTTGGACTTCCATGCAAAAGAAGCTTAAATCTTCAGGTGAAACAAAACTATCATGAAGTGTTTATGATGTCATTGAAGGTCAATGGAACTCTTTGGATTCACCAGAAGATACTTTAGTGAATGTGAACTATTAGTTTTTGAAAGAAACAAATAGTTTTTGGAAACATTGGGTCATAATATGATTTCATGATTCATGGACAGTCACTGAAATTAAATACTAATTTCAAGTTAATAACACTCTTTGGAATTCATTGAAAGTCAGTGAAAGTTTTCAAATTGTAACAGTGAAAATCTCAAAGAAAATCTTGAGTCATTTGCAGGTCTAATAATCAGTTAAACTTTATAAAAGCTTCTTTGGAAGCCTTAAAGTTTTTGGTATCCATCAGAAGTGAGAAAATTGATATATTCAGTATCTCACTTACATTTGGTTTTCTTTTACAACAAGAAAAAGGAACTCCACATGCTTCCCTGCTGCCTACATCCCTTGAAGAGCAATTGAAATAATTGTTTTTGTCCCAGTCTTTTGGGCCCTCAATACCACAACATTGTAACTAAAAAAATATTTATATGAATTTAGGATAGATACAGATTTTATGACATCATACCCAATCTTCCTGTATCCAATCTATAAGATTTTGTTGATCAGGATCCTCTCTATAGTGGATGATGAAAGTTTGGAAGCCAATAGTGGCTTGAGATTTTATCTGTAATGACACAAGAAACTGAGTATCAAAACTTCATCAAACAATTTATTCATGGAGATACTGGTTCCTCTAGGTAATAAAAATAGACACAACTATGTCTACACAAAAGGTCTTGAGATAGGTGTTGAATGTGTGTGTGTGTAGGTGAATTTACTCACCCAGTCTTTGAATATAAAGCCCAATATTCCAGCAGTCATTTCACAAAGTAACAATACTGACAGAAATATGGCATACTGAAAGAAATACATGTGGATCATTATTTCAGTTACCTACCAATTTTGTTTCAAATTACCATAGCTAACAAGCAAGTATTTTCTCTCAGTGCCCCCACACATCCAGTGAATCCAATCACAAAAGTGACAGTACCTTAAATTTAAAACAAAGGGTTCAAGTTTTTCGGCTAACATTCATGAATATTCAGTGAGTTACTCACCAATACATATGAGAACAAATGCTGGATCTAGGGCAACATTAGCAACCTTTCCCAAATTATTGAAAATATCTTTTTCACTCCATGCCCACACTCCTACTGTCAGAATTCCAAGACCAAGAAGCTACAAATAATGTGTGTTGACCTCTGGTGATTGATCATTCATTAGGTATAACTGGACTCACCCAAAACAATACATTGAAACCAAATATCATGTATTTCAAACAGCCACTGACCTCAGTAGTTTCTCTCTTGTACTTTCTTACAGCAGGCATATTTGGTAAACTCACAGTCATATCGAAAAATTTGAATTATTTTTTTTATAGTAACAAATGATGAAACTCTTTGGTGTGAATATAACTAGAAAACAACAGCTTGACTGACTTGCACACACATACCATGTTTATTTATTATTATGTACAATCCAGTTCTATAGTGTAACACTCGGTGTACGAAATATTATTTTCTGTTCAAATACCTAGAATATTTTAGCAAAGAGAACTGTCCCACAATGTATTATTTTTATTTATTTATTTCATTATTTTCATTCTTCGACACTTGACAGTCAATCTTGTGACAATTGTGACATGGAACCACAAAACAGATGATAAGACAGAGGTACACTCAAATTACACTGCACTGCACTCTCAAACTTTGACTGGATCAATACAAAAAGAAGAATATGGTAACAAATAACCTCCAAAAAATTGTAAATTTCAAGTTTGAATTTCATTCAAGTTTTTGAACTTTTGAAGCAATTGAAGCTCAGAATGAAGAATATCTTGATAACAGGACCACCAGGTAAATGTTTGAAGTCTGTATCAGTAACTACATAACTATAATCAGGTTTTCAAAGGTATAGGCAAGACAACTCTGGTGAAAAAAATTATAGAAAATTTGAACAAGTTACAAATTGTTTGTGATGGGTTTTATACTGAAGAAGTTAAACAAAACGGTAGCAGAATTGGGTTTGATATCATTACTTTAGAAGGAAAAAGGGCAGTTCTAGCAAGAAAAAGGTACGTATAATATGGGGATTACATTATTAATTAAGTAATATACCAATAGTAAGGGTATTCCGGAGCCCTCGTATTTGACTTCGTAAATTTACGAAAATGGCCTACGTATAGTTACGAAACTTCAAGCGCGGGAACGACCCACATATAGACCAACTGTCAGTTTCCGGTGCGAAATTTTAAAATTTCTAAATTCATTCACAATGCCAAGGAAAAGTGTTAAACTATAATTATTATCAATAAATTGATGAATGATTCTATATATAGAAGAATTATCGAGTATTGATGTGTCATGTGATATTTTGAAAAATTTTAATTGTATAATAAATTTGATGAGCTCAAACGATAAAAATTCATTTATTTTTTTTTCGAATTTTTTTATCACATAACAACAATAAACCTACTTTAAATTGCTTTAAACCGATCACAGCATAAAATTTTATCAGAATAGTTTCTTTAAGAACGGCAATTTTGTAATCTTACACCAAAAAATGGTAGTGTAAAGTTACGAAGGACCGCGATACTAGTCGACCAATCAGATTAGTTTGCTGAATACGATGATACAAAAATACGATAATACGAAGCATTATACGAGAACCGGGAATACCCCCAATGTAAATATCGGTAAATATTATCTATTTGAGTAAAAATAAAGTTATATAGGTAATAGGCGTATGAGTATAGGTATTTTACACGAATTATTATCACACATCAATTATTTTCTTGTAGTCAATTCACACACAATTTGAACATGCCAACAGTAGGGCAATATTCAGTCCATTTGGATGATTTCGAGAAACTGGCATTACCTGTGTTAGAAAAGGTAGGAATATATGTTTACCTATATGTATATTTTCTGAAGATTTATCATTACTTGATGGTTCTGTAGAAGTACCTACCTATAAATTTATCATATATATCGATTAATCCAAAGCGATACTTTCAAATATATTGCAGGACTCAACACTATTGATCATTGATGAAATTGGCAAAATGGAAACATTCAGCAAACGATTTGAAGAAAGTGTCAGAAAAATAATTGAAAATGAAAATAGAAGAACAATAATAATTGCTACTGTACCCTTGAAAACTGCATCAGCATGTGTTAAACAATTAAAAGAAGAACCATATTCTGATGTAATTTTGGTAAGCATGTATTGTGATGAGCATATACAATATATGACTATGGTAGCATTTATTTCACTGAACTCAAACAAGAAATTGAGTTCAGTGATTTATTTTCATGTAATCACACCTATTAGGTTTACCCCATATAATCTATAGTCAATATGATGTTTTTTGAAAATAGTGTGCATGAAGATATTCATATCAAGTGGTTTCTGGAGACTGTAACACACACAAGCCACAATAACTGTGTATTGACAAACTTGGACTATATTGAATATATTTTTTGTTTTCTAATGAATCACGAAGCTACGTGGTCCGATAGTCTCGCCGATAGTAGCATGCACTTTGTCTCTGACTATCTTTTTTATGTAGACTTATTGATACACACATACACGTTAATGATCGAAATCAATCATAATATTTATTACTGATGATGAACCATTACCGACTCACCAATAATCCACTATTATTATTTCTAACGCGTCGTCATTGGTTATTGTCCTAAAATCATAAATTGTCAATCTGATCAGTGAGGCGGTATAATATTTCTTACCTCCAGTTATCAGTTTAGGTAGTTAATTGAATTGTTCAGAACAACAATGAGGGAAATAATAAACAACATCCTTTTGGGATGTCTATCATATATAGCTAATCCTGAAAATCTTGAACAGTGTTAATTTTGTATTACTTTCAGGTGAATCATAACAACAGGGACCTCTTGGCATCAAAAATTGTTGATATGCTGAAAGAAGCCAACTGAAGTAGATACCCTATAACGAATTATCTCTGATATAATTGTATTCTGGAATATTGTTTCGCAACTTTTTTATTGATGAGTGATATAACAGATGAGATAAACGCGCTGGGAATATTTTTCTATACATAGGTATCGATACCTTAATTCGCAAATTCACCGAACAGAAATTTTGTTGGGGAAGAAAAAATGTGACTACATTATTATTTACGACGAAATCATTATTATGGATTTGATGACAATTCGGATATTGAAAGATTCACTTTTTTATTGGCATTTTTCCCGGATGAATATCAGTTCCGACAGATTCCGCGTCAGGTTCTCAAAGAATAGCCGTAATTGCGGAGTTGGCCGAAGGCCGAAGTGAACTAAATTGACACACTTGACAGGCGAATTTGAGCAGTTATTTGTTTTGCGAACGTAGATATTCACTGATAGGAATAATAAAGTAAATTATTTTTGTTGAAAGTGGCGTTAACCGGTTTGCGAATTAAGGTGTATCGATGGAAAATTAACTTATTAACAGTGAGGTGACAACATTATATAATAAGGAAGCATTACTTCTCTTCACTGCTCTACTATTAGCATTCGAAATAATAAAATCATGCAACTGAAAAAAGCCTCACATGAGAACTTTTATGTTACGAATCAATTGTTTTATAAGAATTTGATTTCAGAGTTTTTATAATGTACCTAACACGATAATAAAATAACATTGTTGAAGATTCGTTTATTCATATATAATTTATAATCTGGTGAAATTAAAATAATTACGTTTTCTGAACCATTGTAGGTTTAACCAACGTAGGTGATCCATTTCTTACAGTGGAGGTAGAAGTTATAGGACAAGGGGATTAACTTACAGTCATACTCCACCAAAGTGTTTAATATGTAGTCATAGACTTACATTAGGGACATGGACATGTTTCGAAGGATTAATCCTTCATCATCAGCAATAGTAAAAAGTACATCTATTAAGAGAAAAAACCATGTTAAAAATCTTGACACATCAAAAAAGAAGTACCTGAAAACTCACCAATGGTGACAGTGAAAATTTAAACATGAAAAATAAAATTAAACGACCCCCTTTGTTTAATTTTATTTTTCATGTTTAAATTTTCACTGTCACCATTGGTAAGTTTTCAGGTACTTCTTTTTTGATGTGTCAAGATTTTTAACATGGTTTTTTCTCTTAATAGATGTACTTTTTACTATTGCTGATGATGAAGGATTAATCCTTCGAAACATGTCCATGTCCCTAATGTAAGTCTATGACTACATATTAAACACTTTGGTGGAGTATGACTGTAAGTTAATCCCCTTGTCCATTGTAGGTTTGACACGTGAATGAGATTAAATATTTATATATATACCTACTTATTTGTTGATATTTTATTATTTATAACCTATTCTTGAATCATACACCAAGATTTCAATTCAAGATGATTTAGATGCGAGCTATGATAATATTCTTATTACGTCTCAAGACATTTATGGAAGACGTCTTAAATACGTAGGATGTAATCACATATACGACTTTGATATGTATTTCATTGTACACGTCTTGGATAAGTAAATTTAACGTCCTCCGTTGCAGTACCTATAATTTATTTTACCTAAATAATGGCGGAGGTTTTGCAGGATTTGAGTCCATGAAAAATGAGACGACAACACTGTATATAGGTACCTATACTTCGTTATTTCTCACAAGAAGTTTACCTTGCGTTTGAAAATGTGAATAGTGCATTACATCTCGCGAGGCATATATACCATCCCCATTTAATTTTGTATCAAAAAATCACGTCACGATTGAAACAATTGATTGATTCTCTAGATAATAATATACGGGGGGACAATCCACATATACCCATATCCCCCCATTCGGTAAGCAGAAATAAGAATACATAATCGCAATATCTTATTTCTATCGAAGTATCCCCGTTTAATGTCCTCCACCAAATGACGTCACGCTTATGCGGATAACGGAGGACGGAGTCAAGTATCGTGAAAACTGTAATTAGGACCTCATATTGTGATAAATTTGGTTGAAAACTATTGATCCGGAAGGGAACTATTTATTACGTTCGGAACTCTGTGTGAGTGTCACGGAGACAAGCAATCAGGCAAATCAAATTTCCTTCTCTGGTGACGATTTCCTACATCTAATCCCGAATCCAGATATCGGAGGAGCTTGATATTGATTAGTTCCTCCATAACCCTACAGATGACAGCAGTCGTGCAATGAATATAGAGATTGTGTACTCTATATGTTTATTTGTATTCGAGGTGTGTTAAGGAAATACTTATACCGAACAACAGATACAGATTTATTGATTAGACAAAGTAACAGAAATGTGAAATGGCGGACCCATCCTTGAAAGCCCGTGTAGCTTCAAGGATGGACGTAATGGTACTAATGGTAGTGAGAATGAGAGAGAGAGATACAGGATGGATATGTGTCTTATATTGGGTTCATCTGTCATCGCTGCTGTCAGCTGTCTAAACGTTGCCTGACGTCTGAACGACAGCTGTCATGGTGGCGATGTCGTCGGGTTGCAGCTTGACGCCAGTGAGTGAAGACGGTGACAAGCAGGGACGCCACATACACTCCCCCCCTAGTGAACTACTCGGGGAGAGAAGCGAACGAACGAACTGGTCAGTCCATGGTCGATGGTCGATGAGGCAGAAGGCTGTGATGTTCGGCGTGCGGCAGGCTGGTTCTTGATTGAATTGGGCAGCTTCTGTTGGGAGGTTTTCTCTAGGCGTTGCGAGACAGCGTAGGTGGGTGGCTTGTAGTATATCTGGATGACGTGATGTCGACCCTCGAGGATAGTCCGGAGTTACCTGATGCTGGTTGATGGCGGGAGTTCGCTCGATCATACGTCTTATTGTAACGTGTGCCAGCTGGGCTGAGCCTCCAAGAGTGGTATCCAACGGGTCTCCAGGTTCTGCAGTTGCTAAGCAGCTCCAACGAACAGCGATGTCGGTTGGAGGTATCTGTCGGCTGACAGAAGTCTGCAGAAGGGCAGAGGAAGGTGGTGCGCACAGTGCGGTGACACCATGCTTGCATGCTGCGAAGGCTTCCTCTGCGGCTAGAATCCGGGGAACTGGGTGCTTGTCTCTCCGCTTCGACTTCTTTAGGAAATCATCGAATGGTGCCTGAGTCTAGGCGGCGCCGAGAATGCTGCTGCTGTTTGATTGTGTATACTCACTGCGCGCACATTGTCCTTTGTTCAGCTCGTGAGGCACGTGGTCGTATTATTTGCACTCGCGAATTTCCTTAACATCAAAAACGTTGGGGTCACCAATTGTAGAGGTGATGGGTTCTTCTAACGTCGGGGTCACCAATTGTAGAGATTGTGTACTCTATGTTTATTTGTATTCGAGGTGTGTTAAGGAAATACTTATACCGAACAACAGATACAGATTTATTGATTAGACAAAGTAACAGAAATGTGAAATGGCGGACCCATCCTTGAAAGCCCGTGTAGTTTCAAGGATGGACGTAATGGTACTAATGGTAGTGAGAATGAGAGAGAGAGATACAGGATGGATATGTGTCTTATATTGGGTTCATCTGTCATCGCTGCTGTCAGCTGTCTAAACGTTGCCTGAACGACAGCTGTCATGGTGGCGTTGTCGTCGGGTTGCAGCTTGACGCCAGTGAGTGAAGACGGTGACAAGCAGGGACGCCACATGAATTTGTGGCGACACCCTTCTATTCGCGATAGAAAATAACACGTAGCACTATCTCATGGTAACAACTCAAACTTCTCGAAGTGGTGTCGTTTTTGTTTTGTTTTCATATTTTTGATGTTTGTGTCATTGTGACATAGGTGTCTTGTCACCAAACAATAACTGATACGAGAAAAACGATATGATTTCACATGTATTTCACCAAAACATCTCTCGAAAAACTGCTGGAAGTACACCTTTCACATCAGAAGCGAACATAAACAGAACAGAGGTTAAGTTTTTCTGTGGGTTATCCTCCAGAGAGTTCGGTGGTTATACCACTTCGAGTGGTTCCCGAATCACCGCTAGGTAGCGTATCGCTTAGCACCCATATATCTAATAATAACTATATAGGTAACATGGATACCAGAGCTGAAGCCGAAAAATAAAACAAATGACAGTCTGCGGGACCAATCGCGAATATGCGCATGCGCAAGTTTGAATTAAGAATCGACATTCGTTTTCATCATGGAGGAGAGTAGCTTTCTAGTGAGCGACAAACGTATGATAATTATCAAACATCAATCAAATGTGTCACGTAACCTTCAATTCGATGTTTTTATTTCATCATGACATATATTTTTCAAATATTCATTCATTGATGGATTGTTTGACGATATTGAATGATATTTGATGATAAATGCAGAAATGGATGTGATCTACAAAGCGATACTTGCGATTTGCATAGAATTAAACCTGTGTCGATAAAGTCATCGGAACAAGATTCGTGGGCTAATTTTTGATCAACCACTGTTATCACTCACTAATCACTTCTGTAAACAATCAGTAAGTACATTAATAACTATATTAACGCTCTTTTACATAATTTGAGTCAACAAACATACCTAACCTATGAAATTCTGAAAACGTCAGTGGATTTCAACTCGTCAAAACCCGCGCTTGCGCACAATTCATCATTAGCAAGCCAGACAGTCTTTTGTTTTTCCAAAACTGGCTTCATTTTCGCGTGAAGAGAAGAATAGGTGTTATCCATATAGTTGTTATTATATATATGTTAGCACCTATCGCGAATATCTATGGGCGACACTGGTCACTGAGAGTTCAGTGGGTCCAACTCGGTCCAACCACCGAACTGTCCTGACGTCAAGCAGCAACCCTACGACAGCGTCACTCTGAAGGCTGTTGTTCCGACGTCAGGCATCGTGTTGACAGTTGGCAGCAGCGCACACCGGTGCCGAGAGAAACCGATGAGAGACACACATCTACCACAGAGTACAGTAAGGTTACAGAGAAGGCACTTGACTGCGCGGGAATTATTCACCATGCGTCCTTGAAACTTTTACTACGTTTTCTGTGTACCAGGGTTCATATATGAAAGCTTTGGCTACTCAGGGCTGAACATTTCACCAGTGACTTTTTTAGATGAAAAAAACGATAAACTGCTTCAATAACCGAATAAAGCATATATTTTGTGTACTTTTCATAAATTTCAATGAATTTATCATCATTCATATTTATTTCGACTACTATTTCAACATAACCAAAGATTATACATGATACAAGGATGACTTGAATTTCATTGAAATAGTTTTTAATAGATGTACATATGGAGATGATTGGGATTTGAGGAACAGTTCAAAGGTGTAGAACTCTTTATTGTGAGTAAAATTCAATTTCATATTTATTATTTCTGTTGACACTTCCATCATACCTTTCATGACCTCCACTGCTAACTGGTATGAAGTGCAAATAATGAAGAATTGGTTCCATAGAGGAGAAAACACATCCAACATATGAAAGGAAATAACATAATTCATAATTTAGTGGATTATCTGCAATCTAGCTGTATTTTTTCTGGTAAGTACTTGTTTGATGCAATACTTTGTTCATATAACTAGACATATGTATAATGTACACAAGTATTTAGATGTAGATAACATTTCATATCCATTATTAATGTTACATTTCCATCATACTTTTCATGTACTCACCTGCTAATGGGTTGGAAATATTAATAATGGAGAATTGGTTCAATAGATGAGACCATGGATGAGACAATACATTAATGAGTTGAAAGGAATTAACAGAATATAGTAGATAAACTATCTAGCTGTATTATTTCTGTAAGTACCTACTTATTTCATTATATACTTTGTACATAGAGCTTGACATGAAATGTACAAAAGCATTTAAATGCTAGTGATGTTTCCAATATGAATAATGTGCTGTAATTGTTTTGAAATCAATTATAATTGATGTATTTTTCCAAATACTTGTTTCAGGATTGGTGGGCTATCAGCTTATGAGTATCAATTATTTGAGTGAAGCAGGTTCAAAAGATGATACATTTCCAACTACACTCTTAGAATAGGCAGCAAAACTTTGAAGAATTCGACTATATAATGAGACTCACCTGTAGCCCTGTTCAATAAAATGAATTTATAAAATTTGACTAGTATCTTGTTCTGAATAAAAACAACAGATGTTGATCATAGATTTATTTACCATTTGAGCAAAATGTCTAGTGTTTTCAAGTAATTATCGTCATGTTTTCAATGATTCTCTGAATTTAATGTATTTGAGTATTAGTTCAATCAACCCCTATTCTTCGATTGAGTATAATTATAAATTAAAAATATATAAATAGTAATAGAAGGTAATCTAACCTCACTATTTTGTGTCAATCGTTTGATAAAGCTGAAATCATTACGTTATTGTTGCTTAAAGGAACTCGGCTTGCTATTGGTTGAAAATTCGTTCGTCTGTCAGGAAATCATATGAACTCGAATCAAAATTCGAAGCGTGGAACGCCGAAAAACGCTGTATTGTGAATAAAACCTCATATGTCATTTCTCTTGTTCACATGACTGTATCAACCAATAGAATGTAGCATCCTCCCCATTCATGCGAGGCTGCGCTTCTCCCTCCACGCCTGTTCAAGGCCACTCATAGTGATTTTACTATTTCATTCATAAATAGGGGGAGTGGAACATCTTGTTGTCTAACCACTAATCTTTGCATCTACCTTGTCTTTTACTCTTCACTTTCATTTCTCCTTGGAGCTACACGGGCGTCCAAGGATGAATCCGCCATTTTATCACAATTCTGTTTCCTCTTCTTCTCAATAAATACGGTTCCGTTCTGTTGTTCTGTTACACATGTTTGATTGACTCACCCTATTTTATATGAATATATGAAGCACAAAAAACCTGAGTATAATATACATTTCTCATTTATCTAGTTCATTTCGAAGTACCTTTATTGGGGTTCAACTCTATAGCTGTCTTCTAGATTGAGGTAACCGAAACGATTTCATACCAAAAAGAACTAACAACATGCAAATAACTCAGAGATATATGCAATAAAAAGGCAGAGGTCACAATGATATTGTGAATGTATGTGTCCCATCTTCTCGCAAAATATAACCAGTAAAAAGAAGAAAGTAAATGATTGATTTTCGATTAATTTTATAATTCACCAAGAGTAGGTACATATAGCTTTTGCTGAATTCCAAATTATAGCTGTACGCGGAAATGCATAATAAAATTTGTAAGTATACTACCCGACATCCGAAAATGCTTCAAAATCAGAAATAAATTATATCACCGGCAGTGCCTATTCAAATAAGTAATTAGGTACCTATGTGCTGCACACCTCGCTAGTTGATAAGATGTTTAATTAATCTTGAATAGGCCGAGCGGATTTGCCCTATAAGTGAGGTAGTGATCTACAGATGTTTTTAGGGTAAGGTTTTACAGGCGGATGAAAAACAACGGCATTGAATAACTCAATATAAACATGAAGTATTTATTCAACAAATAACTATGGTGATCTACTGACATATAGGAATATATTATCAAGATTTATAAGTACTCCTGAAAGAACCATATTAATTTACATAAAAAATACGAAATCGGGTTTACAATAATACAGGTAATTATCCTATCAAAAGTTCAATACACAAAGCTATTTTATTAGTCACCTTTTGTAATCAGAAAATCCTATGTCAAATACTTTAATATTTTTTCAAATACCCACCCTGATTGCTTCTATCCGACAAACGACATCCTTTGAGATGAATAGTATAATTCCCTACCGTGAATTTTAAATTACTTTTGGGTCAATGATCTTCATCTACGGGCATTTATAGACTGGTTTGGGCAACTTACGCATTTTGTATCTGGTTCACTTGTTACTTCGTATGCAATACTTGAAATATGCAACACTTGATGGAAAACTGACTGGTTTGAACTGAGAAGACTTTCAACTGTACTTCACTTTCGGCCTGAAGACTAACTATTGCAATGTCTATCGACAACTTGCAAAATTGGACAAATAAGTATGTTCTGATTGTATTATACTGTTACTGAACTTAACTCCTTCGAGTCATGTTTGTGACTGCTCCAGATTGACTTTTGGTCATCATTTTTATATCAAAATCTAACCCTTCGTTCCTATGAAAGCGACAATTCGAAGAAAGAACACGTGCACAACATTGTGTCACCGAGCCTCAAATTAATGGCTTCGCTTTTTTCATTGATGCCAGTGATATGCTTTTAATTTCTTTTGGTCGCCCCCTTTCTGGTTCATTTGCGATAACCGACGATATTTTTCGAGCGGTGGATATCAGAAATATCACTTGCCTAGTGCTCTTAGATTATAGCAAGGCCTTCGACACACTCGACCACGATATTCTCTCTAATAGAAAACTCCGTTCTTTTGGCTTTTCTATCGGGGCAGTCTCTTTTATTTCTAATTATTTACCAAACCGAACAAAAAACGTTATATCAGATGGAAAAGTGTCGGAGACCTCATCTGTAACTTTCGGAGTGCCACAATGATCTATTTTAGGCCCATTATTATTCTCTCTGTATATATCTGACTTCCATAAATTTACGAGTAACTGTACTATCCATCACTATGCAGATGACACGCAAATATATCTCTCATTTACGCCCATCGATCTACTTCAGTCACAAAACCACATAAATAATGACCTCAACTCTTTATTTGACATATTAAGTGCCCACAATCTAAAACTCAACTCAACTGTCTCAACGTTTTGAGACAGTTGTATCCTAGCAGAGATATTCTATCTACGAACCTGAAACTGAAACTTTGTGAGTCTCTTATATTCTCCAAACTATATTATTGTGGTAGCATCTATGATCCTGCTTTATTACAAATTGATTGTCATCGCTTACAAAGAATACAAAATTCATGCCTGAGGTTCTCCTATGGGATTAGGAAATATGATCATATATCCGACAAGTTGCGTTCCTCTGGTTGGCTGAGATTGGAACAGTTGAGACATGTTCATTTACTAACTTTAGTGCATAAAGTCCTGAACACCAGAACACCAAAATATCTCTACAATCGATTGAACATGTTTTCTGAAATCAACCAATTCTCTAGTCGCAATAAAAGTACTCTTGCGATTCCAAAGCACAATACATCGATTTTCAAGCGTAGTTTTTCTTATAATGCGTCAAAATGTTACAATTCTCTTCCCAGAGAGTTGAAATCTTACACTATCAGCAATTTCAAGAAGAGACTGAAGCTCCTCTTTAAGACCAGGTAGGTATAGCTTTATTGATTGATAACTTTTGCTTGTACCTATAATAATGATTCTTGACCATACCACTTGTCTTCGTCAATATAATTGCTTTCGTCAGGTACCTACTTATTGAATATTATTTTGTATCTTTCACAACATGGAACTAGATTCGAATTTGTAATTAATGTTAATAATGAGTATTGATTATTGATTACTATGAAACTTTTGTTGCTAAATTTACATAATTTTCCTTTTGTTCTTCTTTTTTCACTTTACGGTCACATGGTCAAAAACTAATTCCTTATTTTTTATTTTTGGGTTGAGTTGAAAAACAGCTTTTTGCTAATACTCCGCCTTTTCACAGTAGCAGGTAAAGGTATATTGTCTATGTTTGTAACATATATATATATATATTTTTTTAATGTTTTGTAGTGATTTCCTGCACTTGATGAATAAAGACGAATTATTATTATTATTATTATTTGTTTGTGAATTCTTGGCTTTATCATTCTAGTTGATGAAAGCAGTTGACCAGTAATTTATATTCCCATCAGCGCCTTTGAGATTCATCCGTTTATGACTTCATATAGGTCGCCTACAGTTTTTTCTTATGACGTGATTAGCTTATCTGTATTCGACATTTGATCTTTGATAACTTTTTACAATCATGATACATTTCCGCGTCCAGCACACTTAAAATCGAGAGATGGCGCTCCTTACCAATAACCGCAGATAATCTACCCAAATATAACAAATAGTTCACAAAAGAATTACCAATTAAACACAAGAATGGATAACTCTGGCTGACAGTCCCCAATGATATCCAGTAAGATTCACATTATCAACAATGAAATTACTATTTATTACGTGAAATGGAATGACCATTTGCGATGTGACTGTTAATTCGCGAATTCAACGTCCACCATGGATGTTCAATGTTCTAAAGAGACGTCACATGATTGCAGTATATGGTAACTGAAATAGATATTCATTGCGATATTCTGGCAACTTATTGGCGATATGTGATGTTGCGTACATTAAGCACTCGCCAATAAGTACTGTTGCGACTTTTTTATATCATTATTGCGAGGTCGCATCACCACGATAGTAATTCCCTGCAACTTTCCTGCCACCGAAAATGTTTAACTGGGATAGGTACGTAATTTCAACATAAGTGCGTTCACTGGGATATTGATAAAAATGTTGAACTGCGTTTCAACAAAAAGCGGAAAAGAACAGATTCTCTCCGTCTTTTGACGCACACACCAACCAGCGTCGCTCCTATTCGAAGATGACGCAAGCGTCGCGACGCCTCAGCAAACTTTTGGCGGCTAACTCGATTTCTAACTGCCAGTAGCTGCGTCCCCTCTGAATGGGAAATCGCGCCGGCAAGGGTAGGGTTTTTCCCGCTGCGTGCGGAAAACAGAGAGAAAATTCAGACGGCTCGAAAGACAAATTTCCGGTGGAATGAAAAGAACACTTGAACGCGACAACGGTTATCGTTACCGTGACAATACTTCTGGTTAATATAGGCACATCATCCCGTTACTATGGTAGTGTTCAATTGTCTCCACAACTATACCGCGGGTGTGAAAATATTCTTTCGCAGGTCGTGGTATGCTTACTTCAGTTTTGTTTCAATATAACTAACACTCCTTTAACTTCCTGTTTCAGAATTGCAATTGAAATTGAATTGAAAACGCCATGTTTCGAGGAGAAAAATTGGTACATTTGATTTTTAATCTAAAGTGTCTCAACCAATTTGGTGGACATGATCAATGATTGAAAAACATTATAGACACAACACCCTGCCAAGTTTGAATCTCATACTTTAGAAACTCTGGAAACCATGATTTACCTAAAGATAATTTGTCACTCGGTATTATGAATCTTCAATAGCAGCCCAAGCTTTTTCCCTTGTAGATGAACCGAAATCTTGAGCATGCAATAGAAGTCTTTTCCAATCTGACATTAGAATAGAAAGTTCATTTGAAATGAGGCCTTGAATTTTTTCACATAGTCCTTCCATATTGACTTATTGAATAATTTCATCTGTTATAGTCCCCACCATACTATATCGATTTCCTTCTTATTCAAAAAAAACAGTTTTCGGACAGTTTTCATCAACAATTTTCAACTTAATCTAATTAGCTATATTTGATGGATGGCCTCAATTTTCCATTTTGATTGTTGATGTTCATTACTTATGGAATATCGTGGTATATGATGTGACAATTCCAAAATCAACTCACAATACACGTGGGTAAGTTTACATCACATATATCCACCCATTAGCTCAATATGAGTCGGTTTCCCAAAAATGACTTCGAAGTGATTTTTACACTCTTTTTGCTTGTCCGAAGAAGAAAGTTTTTCTGGTAGAGATTAGCCCAAATATTGACTATGAGTTTTTGAGTATTTCTGTACTTGAAATCAAGAATCGGTTGAGATGTGAACATTTCTTCTTCAATGTTTACTCTGTCCAATTCATGGCAGTGTCATTTGCGAAATGGTATCAATAAAATTATATTTCCTCATTCTTTCTTGGTAGAAAAAAACTCGACGAAGGAATTCTTCCGGGACTCTTTTCAGTATGCAGATCCGCGTAATCAGAAGTAAAACTAAATCATTCATTTGTCAAACATCCGGTATGGAGAGTGGTGCATTCCAGCATTCAGTATCAAAACTGTTGTGCCTACATTAATCAGAAGATGCATATTCTTACATAGAATGTGAAACTTCCTCAGCTGAAAGATTTTGCCACGTCTGGGTTGTTCGCTGGTAGTTTGTGAACACTATAGGAGAGGTTCGACTATCGGCCTAGCTCAAGGAAATTACCACGGAAAAGTTCCAGAGTGCTCAAGAAGTTATGGCGAGTTTGCAATGTGAGTTATAGAGTCGACGGTTCGTTTAATGGAAGTGCAAAATGTTTCACTTGAGGAGTCTTCTAGTAAATGCATGCGGGGCTTGAGCTGATTTATGTGTCAGGTATAGTCACTCAGTTGGGACCTTTCCAAAATTGATATGGAATCAAAATCAATTCATTTTGGACTCCCAACACAACAATAGCTGTTTGTGTATTTGCAGCACAAAATGGTAGAATGCAGCTGGAGATAGACCGTTATCGGCAGCACGACACTACTTTGCAAGACACTTTGCGTTCGAAATACATAGCAAGATTTTTTCTACAAACGCAGTTCTTAGACAAGAAAACTCGTGGTGCTTTTCAAACTACCATACTCTATATTCAACGGACTAATATTTTATGAGAAATGCGACAAGTCTAGGATAATAGTCACTTCGAAACATTCATGCATTTCATGACACCATGTCTTGAATCTATCATATCATAATACATACTTTTCCTCGAATACTCTGGTAGGAGGTTCAAATCTACAATTTTACCTCTTTCTGTTACACGAGGAGGTGCCTTAGATAATTCACAGTCACCATTTTCAATCATTCAATCATTGAATGCAACATTTCAGCTCACGAGCGCGAATGCTGTCACTTGATGACATTTCTCCGAAAACGTCAATTGTGTGTTGAGATTTTCTTAAGCGTTTGGTGTGCCTTTCATAAGCCCTACAACTTCAAAGGTTTGAATAATATTTGAATGTATAAACAACTCAAACACGTAATCAGGTACGTACACTTCATATTCTTTATTCAGTTTTTATAGACATTAAATCATTAGATACTTTGATGAAGACGAAGTATTGCCTGCTTTAAAGCAAATCAAACCAAAAATGACAACAGGTCCCGACAATCTGCCTGCAATGATTCTGAGAGATTGCGCTTTTGTTCTCGCTCGCCCACTAATGATTCTGATAAACATTTGCCTGAAAACTAACACCATCCCAGATGAATGGAAATTGTCTAAAGTTCGCCCAATATTCAAAAAGGGGGATAAATTTGACATCAGTAACTTCAGACCCATATCAATAATCTGCAACTTTGCTAAAGTTTTCGAAATCCTACTGTACAACAGATTATACTCACATTTGAGCAATCAAATAACACCGCTTCAACACGGTTTCATGAAAGGTCGATCGACAGTCACCAACCTCTTCGATATCACTCAATTTATTTCTGAGAGTATTGACAGGAAATCGCAAGCTGATGTCGTTTATACAGACTTTTCAAAGGCGTTCGACAGACTGGACCATGGCCTGTTATTATCTAAATTATATAAATATGGCCTTTCTTCCGACCTCATTCAACTCTTCATATCATATTTCACTAATAGGCGGCAATATGTATTATTCAATGGTTTCAAGTCTGCGGAATATGTAGCTACTTCGGGTGTCCCTCAGGGTAGCAACCTAGGTCCACTTCTTTTCAATACTTTCATTAATGATATAACTGAGGTCATTGATGTCAGCTGCTTGATGTATGCGGACGATCTGAAAATTTTTTGTGATATCAAAGAAATTGAAGATTGTGAACGACTGTCTTTCAATCTGAAACGCGTTGAACAATGGTGTATCCACAATAATCTACCGTTGAATGCTAAAAAATGTAATGTAATGACTTATTCGCTTAAACATCAATGCATTTTATTTCAGTATGAAATAAATGATACACCATTAGAACGACCTGTCCTATTCACTGACCTAGGTGTTACGTTTGACACAAAACTCTCATTTGCACCACATATTGAAGCTACTATGTCTGCTGCTAACAAAATGTATGGATTCATAACACGAATTTCAAAAGATTTTACTGACACAGCCACATCAAAAACTTTGTACTATGCCTACGTCAGATCGAAATTGGAATATGCATCTATGATCTGGAATCCTTCTCATCAATTATATGTAGAGAAAATTGAATCAGTTCAACGACGTTTCCTCAAACTTCTCTCCTACAGGGCTGATAAGGTCTATCCACCAATAGGTATACCCAACGCTACATTACTAGTTAGACATGCTATGAACAGCTTGAGCTCACGTCGTGATTGTCACTTCATGATTTTTCTTTTCAAGCTGATTAACAATGGCATAAAAGATTCATACATTCTGCAAAAGCTCAATTTCACTGTGCCTAGACCATCATCTAGAATAGAGAGTACATTTTACCTTCCGACACCACGAACAAATATTCTGAAATATTCGCCTCTTTAAAACATGTGTCTTATATGTAACTCAGCAAGTCATCAGCTAGACATATTTCATTGTTCTATCACTGCGATTAGATCTTTTTACCTCAATTGATTTTATACAGCTGTTATATTGTAAATACTTTGTTGTGTTTGTTGTGCTTATAACCCTGTTCTGTAGTTGGGTGTAACCTGTAGAACAGTGTAATAAATAAATAAATTAGAACATGAAATAATTGAAATAAACAAAGAATACAATACGCATTCGACGGTATACAAGAGTGCGCAATGCAAACTTTCGTATACACCAATACAGAATGCATTACAAAAAAACATTTGGTGAATTAACAGCCGGCTTTTGAGAAGAAAGAAAAAAATGTTTAGAGGAGAATTGTTAGATCTTACACTATCCCGAAGAAGAGAGACAAGAAGATGTCGCAAAAGCGAGTTGAAATAGAAAAATCAGACGTTGAGGAAATTGAGGAAAATACATTTTGTCCAGCTTGTTTCGAGAAGTATACAAATCCCCCTCCAAATTGTATGAGATCGTACAACATGCCATTTCCAATGTGATCTATGCATGAACTAGTTCGGTGCGTACTCTTGCAATCAAGACCACAAAATCATTTTTTATCATGGTTCATTTCAGATTTATGTTTTTTTTCTTATTAAAATATTCCTGACATTCTGTAGATTAATTTTTATTCTCATCATAGTTCAATAAGACAAATCTCTTTTGAGTAATCGAATGAAATCAACTAGGTGCGCACTCTTGTGTACTTTCATTACCAACTTTCTTACAAAAAGGAAAGAGGCCAATAAGGGCAATAAGACAAAAATTAGAAGAAGAACTAATACCTAACCTCTATTTCTCCCAATTATTTAGAATTTGGGGATTTGATTTCCATTTGAGAGATATATCGAGACCATATATGAATAATAAACAACAAAATATTTATTATTGGTACCTAGCTATTGACAAATCAGGTTTTTTCAATTTTCAATAAGTGTAGTTTTAATATCAATATCAGAAATGGATTGAATATTATATGTAGGAATATAATTGTATAAGTATCTTACTAAACATGATGAATATGACTTTGGTTATTATTACATGGGTTAGTTTTTTCTGTAATGAACACAATGCTATACACTGTGTCCAAGATAAGGATGTCTATCATGGGGATCTCCGAAACTATAAGAGATACGAAAATGGTTGAAGTAGAGAAAAGTTGCGCATCTCCAAGCTCAACAATATGCCGTTTAGAAAGTTTCAATATTCCGAGTAGTTCCGGAGATATGCCTAAAAAACCGAAATTTTCCGATTTTGTCTTTAATTTTTTCCTACGGTATTCAAAAAAATATAGGAAAACAAAAGACACTTTCTCATTGCCACTTCTTGAGCTCTACAAAACAACGTCAAGAGATTTTCCGTACGACATTTCGTTTCGGAGAAACCATCATCAACTTTATTTTTTTATATGGCTCGTAAAATAAATATACCATGTTACCATGTATTAAGTAGCAAATTTTATCACGAATACAACGATGCTAATATGATTCTGCAATATTCAAATTAGATTTTTTTTATTAAAGTTCGAACTTTTTGGTGTAGTATGCGGTGAAATGATGGCGCTGAGAGAATGTCAAAATGAAGGTTAGAAAGTATTGGTTTCAGCAGGATGGTGCGCCCGCGCACAATGTCCTTATCGTGCGCGAGTATCTATCGAATAGATTTCCGGGAAAATGGATAGGTACACATTCAACAGTTTCGTGGCCCCCTCGTTCGTCGGATATAACTCCGCTCGATTTTTATTTCTCTGGGGGTATTGCAAGAATTAAGTGGCAATGAGGAAGTATCTTCCGTTTTTTTATAATTTCTTTCAATAACGTCAGAAAAAAAATCACAACGAAATCAGCAAATTTCTGTTTTTTAGGCATATCTCCGGAACTACTCGGGATTTCAAAACTTTCTGAAAATCATATTGTTAGGCTCGAAAATGAGCAACTTTTCTCTAATTTAACCATCTTCGAAACTCTTATATGGTTTCCGAGATCCCCATGATAGACATCCTTATCTTGGACACAGTGTATAGTATAAGGTACCTCATTTTTAAATCCTAGAATTTAAAATATCAACTTTATCTCCTAGGCATCAAAAGTGTTGCCTAGCAACATACATATCAATAATTTTGTTGTGCAGTAAGAGAAACATCAACTTCTAGAGCTGATTTCAGAACAAAAATGGACCACTTCTGAGTCGGTTGCAGAAAAATAGTACATTATATACCGCGGGACTGAAGTAGTACATTTAATCCTGAAGGTAAAGTTTATGGCCCGACCGCAGGGAGGGCCATAATTTACCTGAAGGATTAAATGTACTTCAGTCGCAAGGTATATACGATGCTTTTCGTACTTCCGGTATGATTTTATTAATTATTTCAATAATTTCAATCAGTTTTTTCTCTCTTCAACTCATTTAATAAACTGTCTTTAAAATAAGTTACCATAGTAACATTGCGTTGTGACAGTTATAATTTAGAAACATTGTCATTACTGGTGTCATTGTAAAGAAACATTGTTATTGATAATTATTGGTATCATGAGTGAAGAAGGTGTATCTGATATTGATAAAAGAGCAGCCGAAGTAGGTGAAGAATTGTTACCACCGAAATCTAGAAAACTATACGAGCAGCAGTACAATGCTTTTAAAAAGTGGTGCCGCTTAAAAAATGTGAGACAACCTACTGAAAATGCGCTGTTAGTCTACTTCGATGATAAATCAAAAGCGGTTTGTGCCTCAACTCTCTGAGACTGGTCAATATGACGAACTGTCACAATATTAATTTGAGTATTAACGTTAATTACCATTCTAATTAATTATATTTTTCAATAAAATATCCCTTAAATTCGTTTGTTTGTGATTTAATCGTTCCGGGAGTTTCGTCAATATTTAATCCCGGAGGGATTAAATGTGACACTTTAGTACCTGTCACAAGGGAGTGAAGTTGTCACTTTAGGCCCGGAAGTATGAAAAATATTTTAAAATGCTATATTTGGGCATGAAGCTCATGTACTTTTTCACGATTTCTCTGGTAGGAAGTTCAAATTTACAGTTTTTGCTCTTTTTGCTACAGGAGGAGTTGCCTTAGATAATTCACAGTTTCAATCAAGCAAGATAATGAGTTCGTTGTCAACAATATACCTACTTATGACATCCCTTCGGAAAACGTTAATTTTGTGTTGCAATTTGAAAACTTCTTTATCATTAACCTCCCATATAATATTGGAAATCCAGAATATCTCTCCTTGTACCAGCTTCAATTGCCTTTTGTGAAAACTTCGAAGGGGTTGTAGATAGCGGTTAGTCCGAAGAGATTGTCATGCCAAGTTTCTCCTTGATATTACACTAGCGCAATTTATCTCGTTTCACGAGTTTGTTAGTAGGTACCTACAAGTTGAACTTACTAGTATTAAGGGAACTCAATCGTGAAGTTCTCATAACAAGAGATATTAAATCATACCCTAGGGGTGACAATTCTGATATGAGTTTGGGAGTCTAATTTCAGCAGAGAAACGGATCAGAAAAGAACAGCAATGATAATTTAAGATGAACATAAAGGAGTTGCATCGGTCTTCAGGTTAATACCTTTATCCCAACTTGAATCAAGAAATGAAAATTTGCCGCTTTGAAGCTTTGACATTGAGGGAGACATTAGGATGGAGGAGAGTGTAGAGTTGAATGAAAATTAATAATCTTCGTTCAGATGAATTCTCATCAAATGAGTTCTCAGTTATTTGGTATACTAGATATTCATTCTTCAGAGAACGGAATCGTAGAATTGGAAACGTTCAAATATACACATTTAATTTTCAAAGTTATGCATAATTTATATTTCAGATATACATCCTTCTTTTCAGTAGTTATTACCCAAAGACATTGAAAACTGACAAACGCCGTAGACGTAGGTCTGTGGCCTAAGCAACAAGCTCATTTCAAAAACGCATTGAAAATGCACAAATTATATTCAATATTTCGAGGCAAACAACAGAAAATAATTTGAACCACTTGTGAAATATTGTAACTACCTCTGTACCGAAGTAGTGTGCGAAATACTCACTTCGCACACTGCATGTAAACTATATGGGATTTTTATATTTTAACCTTGAATAATAATAATTATCAAGAACTGTCACTCTGAAATAATTGTCAACAAATTCCATTTTATTTCCATAGTTACAGTAATTACTTGATTTGAAAATAGTTATTTATGTATTAAGGGAATTATGAGGGCCTTAATTACCGATGGCAAAGTTTGCGTAACAGCAATTGCCAGAGGTTATTAAGGCTCTATAATTCCCGTGGTACATAGATAATTTTATTTTTGACCGATTTTCATAACAATATGTCCATATTTAGAACGCAATAAATGTTTAAATTCATAACCTTTCTGGTATATTTGAATTAGGTAGCGTTGATTGTAGCATTGTTGGTTGTTGCTAGGTTGTCGCTATGTTACATGTTTATAAGCAAACTTTCCTTATCAATCAATGTTTTTCCGTTAAAAACGTGTTTATTTTTTACCACAAATCGACGATCTTTTTCTGATATAATGGAGGATATTATAAAAAAAGCGGAAAAAGCAAGACAATCATTACTTCCATCGAAAAGTGAAGCCCTATATCAAAAAGAATACAACTTATATCTGAAGTGGCTGACACAGAGAAATGTTATGTCAAAAGATGCCAACGAAACTGTCTTTCTGGCATATTTTAAAGAACTGGTAAAGTATTTTCAGTATTTTCTGGTAGATTTGGTAATAATTGTATTTATTCGTTGCAGTCAGGTTATCAAACTTCTATTTACTTTTTATTCATAGTAGGCTTTTCCCACTGAGAGAACATACGATTAACTTCCATAATTTTTTTTATAATTATTGTGATATTGATTTTATACATTTTCATTGATTACTCGATTGGTAACCTATTACATCATCTCGAAACAAGTGTATATAATTCACTTATTGAGTATGAATATCTATTCATTCAGGACGTTCAAAACTTCCATGTATCATTTCTTCTGTAGCCTCAAATTGATGTCACAATGAGACTTGATGATGTCACGATGATGTACCTTATTGATGCCGACATTTTTACATTTTTTACAATGAAATGTCCTCTATACATATTTTGTAACTGGAAATCCTTTCCTGATATTGTTCAACTGGCACCCACGATATTCCACGAATATCAAAGATTTTGAAAAATGAAAAAGCCATAAATTGGACAAAAACTTTAGAAAGAGAAAATAGTCTATCCAATTAGAATATCAAACATAGTTGAGCTCTCAGCCACTTCCAAGTTCTGTAACTTGGGAGATTTATTTCTGTAATGTTTCTTTCTTCTGCCGCATGGTGTCGCCACTTCCAACTATCGCTTGGAACTCGGCTCAGTGCGGTCAAATAGACGCGACGAAGGTGCATTGGGACAGGCAACGCTTGGAGATCTTACGGTCTCTACTCTACTCGGATAACTACCCTGCACTAATGAGGGTCAATAAGCCCGAAACCGGTCTGTAGGTTGTTAAGCGTGCCTGTCTCGATGTGAATTTTTTCACGTCTTAGGAAGAAAGAAACATTTGCGATCTGCATTCACAATGTGAATCGTTGCATGGACTACGAGCAGATATAATTCAATGTTCTGCGTGGTATTTATCAGGAAAGTAGTTGTTTTCTGCTCGTAGTCTACCAGACATTCATTTCAAACTATGTTTGATATTCTAATTGGATAGACTATTTTCTCTTCCTATATAATATCAAAGATTTTCTTTTCGTGCAGTCTGAAGATAAAAAAAATCGGCACTTATATCGTAATGGGACTCTTTCAGTGAATTATTTTAGCCCAAATAATCGAACGACTGAAGACTATTACCGAATAACAATCCGACCAACTTGTATAATTGGGTGGATTACACGACGAAGTTGGAAATAATTCGAGCGCAATTTGGGCATCAATTCGGATATAACAGTGGATGAGAATGCAATTATCTTCGTTGGAATTTCAGAGATTTCTCACCGCCAGACGATGGCTAATTATTTGCGGTTACTAATTAACCACTTCAGTTTCGTTTGAGTTTTTGTTACAGGCACATTTTGGCAGGCACGAATATCCTGAGCACAGTTTAATGCTTTTTCTCTACGACTATTGAATACCACATCAATTAAATATGCGTTATCGATTGACAAATGTAGATGTTTCCTCATAGGTGTTGGATTCTCAACATTCTTCAACTGCTGACAACCAATCACAAACATCGAATCTTCAGAATCCAACAGGCTGAAGCCAAAGTAGCATACACCTACTGAAGCTTTATTTTCCTATTTCGCACCTATAAATGATAGCCATTATACGCTCGTTGAAGAATATACTATTCTTTAGCTTGAAAACTGTAGCTTGTGGCATGAGTGCCAGAAAAGGCTGTCTGTCTGCATTTGCTGTTGCCACAAATTCACTAGGGCAGTACCTCAGACCAATAAAATACATACACTGGCCCTTCCTATCTCCAATGCATTTCATTGTTTGAAAGCAAGATCTAACTATCTCTCTTAGTATCGGGGAGAGAGGAGGAGAGCGAAATGATATTTAAAGAGGCAAATATTCAGACCATAGATCTTACTGCTTACGCTAGATCCGGCATCCTGTAGTAATTTTTAGGAAATTAGGTACTATGGTCACGTGAGACAACACATTTGTATGGTAAACAACTGAAACGGCCAATCAATGGCATAGTACTTTCAACCCCCCCGGACCTACAAAACAAGTAACCTGGATACCGGATCTAGCGTAAGCAGTAAGATCTATGATTCAGACGGATAAAACCACAGAAATATACGAATGGATTCATCATTGTTCATTTGTATTATATTCCACGTGAAAAAAATCCATGAAACACAATTTCGATCAACTGAAAATATTCATCATCTTGAATATAACAAATATCCATGCATTATTTCACATTATTCCATTCTCGAACGTACGACTATGACACTCACCAATGAAATGACACTATTGACACTTTAATCCCATCAGAAACCTGCTTTTAACCACGAATAAAACAATTTTGTACCATTTCCAGTGAAGAGCAGTATATTTAATATACGAATAAGTAGATGAATGGATGGAAAACGCACAAATCAACGCTTTGAGAATGATAATACGACAACATGAATGACCACGTCATGAATCGCAAACAATCTGAGAAATTCGTTCGAAACACGAAAACGGCGAGTTGGTCCGACGAGGCCCGAACGATAGATTCTCATCGTGGAAACAAGAAGGTTTGACAGTCGTGTTGGCATCATGAAAAGGATGGAAAATACCAGTCTATGTTTTTTTCGTCTTATAGTACACAATATCCGTTTAGAGCTCGAAATCATTTACGAATCTACCAACATATTCGGAAAAGACTAAATAGTATTTTTCTTTTTCCACGGATTTTACGAATAACCTACCTCTTTCTAACTTTCCAAAAAAAGTGTAACTGGAGAGGTGTATATCGGGTGTCAACGAATCTATTAGACAAGTCATAACTTCTAGAATATTAGGTTTATCAAAATTAGATTTGGTAAAGTTGAATGGCACGTGAAGAGGAAAGTTTTCTCATATTTTTCAATTTCCGGTCACTTCCGGCTTCACCGGAAATGGCTACAGTTTCGAATTTTTGAATGGAACACCCTGTTCATACATTTTTTGATTTCTGAGACAATTTTGACTACAATGAAAGTAAATAAATTACGATTCATGGCACACTTGACAAAAGTAAATAAATTATTATCCAGTTTTTTCATTAGTTATATTTAATTTATGTGCTTATTTTTAATCGAATCACAACTAAATTAGTATCTATCGTTAGATTCGTCAAAAAATCCTTTTTTCGAAAAGTGCTTGTCAAAAAATGGTCGCCATTTGAAAAATATTATTTAGACACGAAAATGTAATTTTGCCAACTTGTCTTATTCCTATCTATCATACTAGTAACTTAAACTTTCCCATTATAATTTTCTGACATCACCTGAGGTCCTCAGATTAGTTTACGTCCGATCATGACTCTAAAAAAATATAGTAGACTTAAAAACCTTTCAAAATGTCACATTCCGATCCAGAATTGTCTCAGAAATCAAGAAATGCAACAATATACAGGGTGTTACATTCAAAAATTCAAAACCGGAGCCATTTCCGGAAGTGACCGGAAAATATGCGAAAACTTTCCTCTTCACGTGCCATTCACCTATATCAAATCTCATTTCGATACACCTGATATTCTAGAAGATATGACTTGTCTAATAGATTCGTTGACGTTCATATGCAGCAAATCGATAAAAAATTACACGTAATATCCTTTAATCTTGAAGGGCAAAAACTGTTCATGAACTCTGAATCAAAGCGTGAACTTGATAACGATGATAATGTTGACACAAATCAAAATCCAACCGGTTCATTCACACCGACAAAAAAACGAAAAAAAAAAACTTGGTAGCGCCATAAAAGCCGCAATCATTGCATGCGAATTATCACCCCCATATATCACAAGGGTGGTAACGCTGCCTTGACATTTAGTGCGACACACATTCATAATACGGCGAGCACCACGGAAATTAGTCTAATTGCTTTATAACTCCTGTCTCCTGGAAACTGAGGCAACGACGAGTCTGTTTTCCGGTCGTTTTCAGTCCAAAAGGAAAGAAGAGGCTGCAGCTACGAAAGGAATTTTCGTGATAATTGTTCACTCGCAAGGATTGGTCCCAAATTCGTGCCTCACTGAAAGGATCTTTCTCAGAGAAAATTGTCTTGTCTATATTTCGAGTCGACAGTTTTTTGCTTCGATGTGCGGATTTATCGATTTTTGTCTGACGTCCAAGCATATAGTGGAAAATTCCTGGAAAGATACATATATGAATGGTACATGATCAAACTTGATTGCAAAGCAACATCACATTCTTATAGAAAACAATGTGAACTTTCCATTAATCAAAATCCCTTGGTAACACCCCAACCATATTTCAAACAGAGGTACATGCTATAGAGATATGTGTCCAGGAGTGCCTCGAAAGGGACACTCGAAGGGCAATAATAAATATATCAGATAGCCAAGCAGCACTAAAAGCTCTGAAGTCATACACTTGTGAGTCTAAGCTGACTTGGGACTGTAAACAATCCCTAAGACAACTGGCAGCGTACAACCAGGTCACTTTGATGTGGGTGCCAGGTCATAAGGAAGTTAAAGACAACGAAGAAGCAGACTGCCTTGCCAAAGAAGGGGCAAATACACAATTTCTTGGCCCAGAACCCTTCTGTGGACTCTCCAAAGCCCATCACTTGAGAGAAGGGGTTCGACGTTGGGAAGCGGATGAAATGAAATCTCACTGGAATAAAGTGCCAGGACAAAGACAATGAAAGCTAAACAGCTTCTCGAGTTGGACAAAAAATACTTGGTAAAGGGACTCCTCACTGGACACTGCCCTTTGAGGTACCACCTCAAAAAGATGGGTGAAACAGAGAGTGATAGTTGCCGCTACTGCGAGAACTTCGCTGAAACTGCAGAACATTTGCTTTGCGAATGCCCAGCACTCTTCTGCAAGAGGCTCAAGTTCCTGGAAGGGGCCTTCTTAGAGCCCTCCGATGTCAGGAACCTAGCTCCCAGGAAACTGATAAACTTTGCACGAAGCCTCGGAATACCGGGCCTCGAATAGATTAAGGGTTATGCACAAAAGATCCAATAGGTCGAGGTACTTGAGAGGTTGCACAGCCTCAACGACCCCTCCTACAATCTACAATCTATGTTTCCATTATCTCATCATGAACATATGATTTTATTAGCTAAAATGGTCCAACAATTTCTCTCGAATGGATTTTCCTTCATGTATTGCCTTATGGGGGCCCATGGTTTACCAAAAAGACGATGCATTTCTTGTATCAATCTCCAAAATTATTGCTGTACTTTAACTAAACTACGCAACACTAATTACGTCGCACCCGAAGTTTTGAATTGATGAACAATAAAGATCAAGGGTTTCTGCAAAGGTGACCTGAATATAAAACCCTCTCAGAATCCCGATTGAAAACAACATATCCAGAACGTTGTTTGATCGAAATGAGAATATCACCAACAAAAAGACCGTAGACAAATTTCTCACCCCCTTCCCCCCGAATTTGCTGGCTAAACGGTTAGATATTTCAAGAATCAGTTTTCACCTCACCCCCACATCGGTGTCAGAGATTTAAAATGGTATTCTTCCCCTCCCTTTCCTTCTTGGTGTAGTTTGGGTACGAATGAAGGGGAAGGAAATTTTTGGAAATTTTTAACATGTCATTTTCGTGAGTTTCAACAAAACTTCTAAGAATGGCCCAAGCTCGGGTACTCTTATTATCATAGTTTTTGAGGTCTAAAAAATAAAATAGTTTGAAATAATCCAAAACATAATGAAAGACATTGTATAGGAGGTGAGAAGGTTACCCTGAAATTTCGTTTTATTATGATTTTTTTTGTATTCTGAAATTTTTTTTATATCTCCAGAAAAAAAGACCTACGAATAATTTATTGCGTCATGATCTTTATTTTCACGAACACGTTTGGGCTGAATTTCTTTCAAAAATATGGCGTTTCAATTTGGTTTTCTCAAGCACAATTTCTGACTAATGGAAGCGAGAAAGATCTGGAAGTATCCAGAATGAATGATCCTTCCGAAAAAAAGGTGATTTTCATTTAATTCTTCTCCCAGCAGGGATTTAGAAAGTGTTTCAGATTTGGGTCACTTTTGAGGAAACCTTCGATCTGGAATGTTCATCTTGAGTCAATTATCATCTTGTTATCTCCTCAGGTTTCAGCTTCAAAATGAGCATGAGATTTTGAAAATCAGTTGAAGAGGAAATTAGTTATGACTGCCAAACCAAAAAGTTATTTTTTTGAGATCACTCTGTGAATAAAAGATATAGGAAGACAATTCTGGAGACGGTTCAAGGTAATGAGATCATCTTCATGCCTCTGCTGTGAAAGTTGAAAAAAACTGTTTTTTTTTCATTTGGGATCCTTTTGAAAATTCCGAAATGTCGCCCACTATCATAAAACATCCTGTAACAATTTTATGGAAAAGACATCATGTATCGAATAAGTACGAGATTATAGTTGAAGGACTGAGCAAGTGAACAGTGCAAACAAGATTCAAATTGTTCAAAGCAATTAAAAGTTATTCAAATTTAAACAGGGTCAATATTTCAGGATGCGACGTAATTAGTGTTGCGTAGTTTAGTAAAACTGTTCACGAACCATTTGTAGAATTTCTAATCCGATGAATCTGAATACAACCTCCAACATGTTTCTGATAGTTTCATCAAAAGCCCAAAAGGTTCTTCTAGGACGGTTTATGGTTTATGGAAGTACCTTGGTCCTTACAAAAGGTCACAAGTCTATTGAAGTGAATGAAGTTTGATCATATATATAGCTGCATTCAGTCATCGTTTCAATTTTTCCTCTTCAGGCAATCTTCCAATTTAAAGAAGAGCCTTCAACGTTTGTGATGATGAGACAATAAGTTTGAAGTCCTTCACTTCAAATTCATTGAGTCTTCTGATTGTTTCGACTCGTTCATGTCACACGTTCAAAACTCAAACGAATTCACGAATATCCCACTTCTGACACCAATTCTGACGTTATTCGGCGATCGAATTTTTATGTGATAACAAATTCATCCGCACAAACACTATCACTTAATTGCATATTAGTTTATCTCTCCTATTCATTTTGGAGGTTATAAGTTTGTATTCGACTGCCAGAGATTTTTCGGGTTCTTCAATCGACGTTTGACATATGTATTTGTCTAACGTGAGCAAGCGAATCAATCTCAAGTAGATCTCTGGTAACGTCAGCCATAAATATTGTTATTGTTCTCAATTTCAGATCTCTCAATTCATTGGATAAGCTCGATGTTGTTTTTTTCATTACTTTATTGTGACGTATGGAATTGAATTCATAAAGCAACATATAATGGAGAATATTCTCGTCTCGAATATTCAGATTTCAGACATCAAACGCATTGAAAACTTCGTTTAATGCTCTAGTTGTAGGATTCATGAATTCAATCGAAGAGAAGTTATTTCTGAAAAAGTCAATTCCAATCCAACGCACTCTTTCATAATTGATATTCAATTCATTCACATATTTATGATACAAGAATCAATCTTGGACCACTAAAAAAGTAATCCAAGCGGATATTTCACCATAAAGCTCGATTTATGAACTCCACTGCCGTAGCTACAGTTGACCCTGCAGTAAACTGTACGAAGATGAAATGTGCTAAAAATAAACATCTGTTCATAAACTACGCAACTGACGCAGGTGCCGTCGGATATCTCCTCAATACATTTTGGAACGGCAGCGTCAACTGTAGCTACTGCAGCGGAGTTTATAAATCGACCTTAAGGAATGTGAACTACACAAAATGTTTGTCATCCTTCCCCCATTAGATTTAGCATTATTTTTTCATCATTTTTTCCTATTCGTTAGTTCAATATATGCTTATTTAATTTCTGTATTCATATTCGTATATGAATTTCGATAAATATAAAAGCAATAATCGCACGAGAATCAAATTATACGTTTCCTTTGGAATGCATCGATGATCTTTCTTATGTAGATTTATGATTCAAAGGTTAGGCAAGCACTTGTAAAACGTTTGTGGTTTTCGGAAGAGATCCCTCGAATTTCAGCTGAATCTCGAAGGAATTCAACTTCTTATAGAAACCGCGGATGAAGCTTGCCAAGTAGAATAAAAAAAAAAAACAAATTCCGGATTAAAAGTTGGCGACAAACTGAACTTCCTTTCGTATTATTCCCATACAGGATGTTGACTTCATTAACGTAATCGTACAGAGATCATATCTATATTTTCTCAACTGTCTCCCTTTTGGATCCCAATCATCTTCAGCTCTTTTCAGTACATGAATATTTCATGCTGTTTTTCGGTAGGCTCAGGCTTTCCAAAATCATGGCCTCTTTAGTTGTAAAAAGAAACTTTTTGGTCAATCTGAGATTATTATTCTTATCGGAAGATTATACAATCTAAGAATATATATACAGGGCTATTCAAATTCGAGTCCATATGCATGGGGATTTCGATAACGGTAAGAGATAGAGGGTTGGTTGAATGGGGGCAAAGTAGCGTATTCCAGAGGTCAATTATATGGATGAAAAAAATCTGACCTAGCTTATTCAGTTCTGTAGTTATACAGGAAAAATCGAAAATTTCGAAATTCTTCTTTTGCCTATATCTTTTCATTTAACGAATATATTTTTTATAAATTTCGTCACTTTGCCATAGCAACTTTTTGTAGCCTTTTCCAATATATGAATAAAAATTATATACAGGGTATCATATAAATTGGGCCACCCTCAACTTTTAATTTTCAAATACGGACCTATATTTTTTATTGCATTTTTTTGAATGGCAAGAGTCATGTTTCATATTGACGTAGTATTTAAATCTGAATTACAGAGTGTTTTGGAAATATTGAACTATTACCAGTAAAATTTCGATTTTTTTTAATTCCAGCTGCAATTGAAAAAAAAATATATCATAGAAGAAGGTATAGGATGCATAGGATTTGAAAGAAAATCAACATTATTCGACGAAGATTGTCTTCTTCAAGAATTCATCCACATTTCAGTTCACGCAACCCATGATCAAAACACTCTGTAATTGAGATGAAAATTCTACGTCAATATGAAACATGACTCTTGCCATTCAAAAAAATGCAATAAAAAATACAGGTCCGTATTTGAACATTAAAAGTTGAGGGTGGCCCAATTTATACGATACCCTGTATATAATTTTTATTCAGTGGAAAGGCTACAAAAAGTTGCTATGACAAAGTGGCAAAATTAAAAAAAAACTTCGTAAAATAAAAAGATATAGGCAAAAGAAGAATTTCGAAATTTTCGATTTTTCCTGTATAACTCCAAAACTGAAGAAGCTAGGTCAGATTTTTTCATCCATATAATTAACCTCTGAAATACGCTATAAATAAATATATATATATATTTGATTTAAGATATCCTTTTTTTCTGTGTGATTATTCTTGGGAGAAAGATATTTCAACATATCCTAGCAAGAGTAATAAGAGTCTCTTGAAAGAGTTTTCTGGAAGTAGAACATGATATTCTCGATGGGAAAATAATGACTTCGAGTTGACAATAAAGTGTTTCTTCAATCAAACTACCTCATAGGTACTTTCGGAATTGATTTTCTACCAATTTGGCCTTGAAAGGAAGACTTGATGATGCCTCATTATTTTTTTTCATTCTCAAGAAATCCCAATAAATTTTGATTTCCGAATTTAGTGTTTATATCTATTATCTGATAGTCAAGCGAGTTGAACACCCTTCTTTCTCGAGCAAGAGGAAGGAAAGTCAAATCTCATCCTCATCGTTTTCTTCGGATCAAAGTCCAGTTATTCTGGATCGTCATCAGTCAAGTTTATTTCTGGTTTATATGGATTGAGGGCTGCCGTTCCAGATTCCGTGTCTGCAAAGTACATTTTTTCATCGATACTGCCAAAGGGTTGATTGATATAAACGAGCACAGCCAGTAAGCTGGAAACATCGCCTGCGGTTCGGTCTCAAAGCTTGTGATCATCTGTGTATATAGGAACGTTCACCATCCCTCAGCAAACGATATCGATCCGTTTCTGTCTTCATGCACCGGGAGATATTTCCTGGCATCTATCTTGGAAATCCTATTTTCGAGTACTATTTATTGCCAGGAGTTCGTCTTCGTTTGAGTTCAGCGGGAGGATTTTCGGTTTTGTTTCACCCAACCATCACATTCATCCAAATCTGGGATTTCCATCTTTCTTGACCAGAGATTATTGGGATTTTTTTATCTGGGTGGGGACCTCAAGGTTCAAAATATACATTCAGAGAATTTGAAAATTTATTTCAAACATTACTTTCAGTTAAAAATACTGAATTAGAAATCTTATTTGATTCACCTTCAACAACCTCATCAATAAACTAAACCTGTAGTGCTTGATGATTACTTCAATTATTCTTTTTCCTATACGAAACTCTCCTCATGTTAACACGAAAGACATGCTTCAAAAAGGTTCCTTCCATGAACTTGAGCCTCTTGCAGAAAAGAGCTGGGCATTCACAAAACAAATGTTCTGCAATTTCAGCGAAGTTCTCGCAGTAGCGGCAATGATCATACTCTGATCTTTTTGAGGTGATACCTCAGAGAGCAGTGTCCACTGTACAGTGACGAGTCCCGTCACCAATATTAAGTAATTTTTGTTCAAGTCGAGAAGCTGTTCAGCTTTCTTTGGCGAAAGGCACAACCGTACTATTGACAGTAATTCTGATATAGACCACATCAATTCTAATCCTGTTTTTCCTATCCTATGATGAAAAATATAAGTTTGATTAAAATCATAGGCAATAACTTCCACATTTTTGTGAAGTGTTTGAAACAAGTGTTTGAAAAATGTTTGAAAAGTGTTTGAAAAGTGTTTTTAACCGCCAAATTAGTTGCAAAGCAACCCTCGAAGTCTCATTGAGACTTGTATGAGTAAGGAAGACGAGGACCTTAGCTTTTTAAGTGTCATCCGAAGCACAACTCGGTTGGTTATCGTTGAGAGTCCGAAGGATTGAAATCTAGGTACCAAGAATGTTCGGTTGTTCACCTATCTCCTCCTGCTAAACGATACTTCAGAAATAAATAATAGTTATTTATGTATTAAGGCCCTCGGGACGCAAACTTTGCCATCGGTAATTAAGGCTCTATAATTCCCGTGGTACATAGATAATTTTATTCTTGACCGATTTTCATAACAATATGTCCATATTTAGAACGCAATAAATGTTTAAATTCATAACCTTTCTGGTATATTTGAATTAGGTAGCGTTGATTGTAGCATTGTTGGTTGTTGTTAGGTTGTCGCTATGTTACATGTTTATAAGCAAACTTTCTTTATCAATCAATGTTTTTCCGTTAAAAACGTGTTTATTTTTCACCACAAATCGACGATCTTTTTCTGATATAATGGAGGATATTATAAAAAAAGCGGAAAAAGCAAGACAATCATTACTTCCATCGAAAAGTGAAGCTCTATATCAAAAAGAATACAACTTATATCTGAAGTGGCTGACACAGAGAAATGTTATGTCAAAAGATGCCAACGAAACTGTCTTTCTGGCATATTTTCAAGAACTGGTAAAGTATTTTCAGTATTTTCTGGTAGATTTGGTAATAATTGTATTTATTCGTTGCAGTCAGAAACGTTTAGCCCAACGTACCGGAAAGTAAAACTGGTGTATCGAAGAAATTTACAGTTGTGGATGAAAAAGAGTTCTCTGCTTTGCCTTTATTGAGACTTTATATGTCCTTGCGTCCTGAAGGTACAAAACGATTTTTTTTGAGCTTCCGACAAAATAAATGTACAACTCAGCCAATTGGAAAGAATATGTTTGGCAAAATTCCCAGCAAAATCGCAATGTATTTAGGATTGCCAAACCCACTAACCTATACGGGACATTGCCTTCGTCGCACTTCTGCTACTGCCCTAGCCAATGCAGGAGCAACTATGACAAACTTAAAAAGAAACGGAGGTTGGAGAAGTTCCACGGTGGCAGAGGGGTATCTGGAGGACAGTATTGAATTGAGAAACAAAACGGCGCGTATGCTGTCTACTTTGCCATCAGAAGAGGCAGGCACCTCGACTGTAGTGAACAGCAACAGCACCACCCATAAAAAAGAAGAAATTGTTTCCAGCGGCGGAAGTAATTTTCAGGGAACATTTGAAAATTGTACATTTATTATTTGTAATGACGTGAATAAGGAAAATATGTCTTAGTTTTCATTACATATAAACGTTTATAAGCATTTCTTGTATCATTTTCACCTGTAAAAGGTAAGAGGGAGTTTTTGAACCTTAATATCCCAAGGGAGTTATGACCCTCATTATAGATATCGTAACTATGACGATATAAGCTTATAATGTCACTGTCAGAAATAACATTTCTAATAGCCTCGCCGGGATTTGAACCCGGGCCCTCTAGACATGGGCCAGGAATTCAACGCACTCGACCACCAGCCCAGTTTGATATAAAAGGTATAAAACTAAATTTTCTTCGACCTTCTAGAATCTGGTAGAAACCCTATATCTCAATGAATAAACGTAATTCGACAGCCTGAAACTGTTTAACGCTAGTAGAAGGAATACACCGGTGGAGATAGTGCAGGTGGCGGAGGCGGAGGTGGCGGAGGCGGAGGAGGCGCAGGCGGAGGCGCAGGAGGCGCAGGCGGAGGCGCAGGCGGAGGCGCAGGCGGAGGTGCAGGCGGTGCAGGCGCAGGCGGAGGTGCAGGAGCCGAGGATCTGAGTAGTGAACGACCGGAGGTATATCCTTCGAGCCAAAGACTGCATAGTCCCGAAATTTTCAATCCCACGTTCTCACGCGGCGTTCAAAATAAAATTTATTACATCTATTAAAATCCAAACTTATGAGGTAGTGTGACACAACAATGAACGATAAACTACGACATCTAATGCCTAGAAGGCAGTCGAAATGGGCCTCCTTTCAAATAAATTTCATCCTAATAAAATCTTTTTCGTTCAAAACAATTCTCACCATAATAATAAAAATTCGATGGTTTTGGTGTCCCAGGTAATAAAAAACGCCAGTGTGGGCTTTATCGTTGACCCTCCCATTGGGTAATCTCATGAATTTAATAATTTATTCCAAGTAGATGAAAATCAATTTATTCATTTGAAAGCTTTATGCGCCGGCTCTATGGCAGGTAGTCGCCAGACCCTTCCCCAACCGCAGGGTGTCGCATAAAATTCCTAGTCAATTTTAACCATACTGAACCATATCTATTCTATTGCAACTTTTTCATCATGATTAAATTTTGGGGGTGTAGGTATAAATAAAAATGAGACGGTGTAAGGATATATATATAATTTTATTTCATTTCAGTATACGAATCAAAACATAATACAAGATACAAAATAATTATATTTGGTCACATCAAAATGATCCTGCTTGAATTGAGCCATCTAGCGTGCTATAAGTCAAATACGCATCATGGAGAACTAATGCATAAACTCGGGTGTTGTCGGGAAATTGTGCTTTACGCGTCTCAAATTCCAACTTGATATCAACAGTGGACGACTTCATGGCACTCGGCTGGTGTTGACAATTGATGACGAATAATGGATTCTTTCTGAATTCTCCAATATTCATCATTGGTTCGCTCATATCTCTGTCGCAGTAGTAGCTTCTCTGGAAATTCTCATAGGCATAATAGGCTGCAGAATCCAACTTCTTGCCAAAATCTAGATGGCGGTGGCGGTGGCGGTGGCGGTGGCGGCGGTGGCGGAGGCGGCGGTGGCGGCGGAGGTGCAGGAGCCGAGGATCTGAGTAGTGAGCGACCGGAGGTATATCCTTCGAGCCAAAGACTGCATAGTCCCGAAATTTTCAATCCCACGTTCTCACGCGGCGTTCAAAATAAAATTTATTACATCTATTAAAATCCAAACTTATGAGGTATTGTGACACAACAATGGACGATAAACTACGACATCTAATGCCTAGAAGACAGTCGAAATGAGGGCCTCCTCCCGAAAAAATATCACCTTATGATAAAATCTTTGTTCAGAACTATTCCCACAATAATAATTAATAGTCGAGGGGTTTGATCGCAGATGGTCCAGGTAATAAAAAAACGCCACCGCGGGATGCCTCATAAATTCATATTTTATCTAATTTTTGAAAGGTTTATGTACCAGTAGATGGGGCGAATCGTTAGACCTCCAACCGCAAGGTACCCCATAAAATTCCTAATTTATATTTTTTATATTTATTTTCTTTCATCGTCACCCTTTCGCTATCTGATAAATATAGATAAAAAAATAATATGTCGTCCATCGATTTGAATGCTATTAATGAAATCATCAACAACGATCTGCCAATCATCAGGCAGTTACCAATCTCAGATCTGATTTTGGATAAACGTTACGTGATTAAGAGCATGACATTTTGCGCTACAAGATTTGGAAGGGGGGTATGTGTGCTATTATGTGGCGCCGATGAAGATGGTTTCCTCAAATGTTGGCTTCCGAAACGGGTTGCAGACCATTTGAAGGATGATGATGTAAAAGCTATAGATTCCTCCAATGGTGGTTATACCCTCACATACAAGGGTCAAAATAAGCCAGCATTTGTAGGAGCGAAATCGTCAGCTCTGATCAGGTTCGAACAAGTTTAGATTAGTTTCTTTTATTTCCAACATGTATATATATGAATAGTAGTATTGATAAGTTCTTGTTTTTTTTTTCGAATCAGTTTATTAGTAAAAGGGTTGTCGAGGGGAAAATATTTATAGGAAATTGTAACTTATACGCCGCAAACATTGCTACAAAGCTGTTTAAATCATCCTCATTGTGAGTATACGATAAGAAAGATTGAATTTAATATTTTATGCTAATATCACTTATTGATTTACAGGAATCCTACTGCTATTCAAATAGAAGATCACCATGTGGATGCAGTATTCGAGTATGGGATGGGATAAGGCTGAAGATATCGACTCTGCAATAAGAAGATTGTGCTGTCAACTATGCGACATGGGGATGGATGCTTTACACGCAACCAACTACGATTTGAATGTGTGTTTCGACGAAGTTGAAGTTCAACGTCTCTACAATTTATCTGAAAAATATAACATTGGAGTTGAACTATGTCGCCGATATGATTATGGTAGCCTCAGTTTAGATGAATTCTGCCGGCAAATGATGGAAGAAGAGGAATTGCAGGGATTTTTATACGAAATTTATAGATTTCTACCCGCTAGCATCATCGAAAAGTACAAACTTAATCGGGATTCGGATGAAGAAGAAGTAGATGAGGATGCAGACTCGCAAGAAAGAGACGAAGGTTTTGAATCTAATTAAATCATAATTATCATTATTGTATATATTTTGTAAATATATTTATTTTAATTAATGTTATGTTGCCAAATATCATTGTAATAACTTGTATATATTGTTGAAATAATCTCTTGTGTCGAGCATCAGTGTTGCATATTTTGTACAAATACAATTGAATCGTAATTAGTAATCTCATGAATTTGATAATTTATTCCAAGTCCGATTGACATCATCCACTCTTTTGTATCCCGAAACAATGAATAATAGATGCATTTTCTCATGTCTAGGTTCTTCTTTCGAATTTCTCCAAGATACGATGATTTTCAATCATCCTTGATTTTTACTGACAATCAATCAAATAATTAGGAAACACATATCGTATATGGCATAGTACGAAACAAAAATTGATATATATTATTTGTCCTTCACACATGTTGTTGCTTCATTACTGGTATACATCGGAAACTTAATCCGGTTGTGATTATGATTGATACATTCAGCTATATAATAATCTAAGAGATATATAGAATATAACACCATCTGCATTGAAAAGTGAAATAACTTATAGATTTTTTAAATGCCCCATAGGTTTTCGAGCTCCATAATACCTCAGTTTCTGGTATACTTATATTTCTACTTTGCATAATCAACTATCAGAATAATCTTAGCACTAGCGCCATCTACACTGAATGGTGGAAATAATTATCGGTATTGGTTTATCTTCGAAAATAATATACACTCTATGACATCTATCGGTACAAATTGTTGGATGAGGGTAATGGAAACATGAAGAAAAGAGAAGAAAGCTGCTCTTCACGGGACGTCAAACTTCCAAATCTGTTCATGTGATTAAAATAAACTAGAAATTTTATGCGGCATCTCGCGGTTGGGGGTCAGGTATTTTCTAACCACAAGACGATTCCATTTGAAAATCATCAACTGGTGGATGCGATTGAACCTGTAATATAGTAGCAGACAAACTAATGAACAGAGATTTTGCGTGTGCTACAACGTTGCTTGTATCACAACTTTTGTGATTTGTGGTCCTTTATTGATTCGAAAGAGATTCTAATACCTATCCGACAACAATAATATACTTAACATCTCCCGTTAAAATAAAAATAACAACAAAAATTACAAAGTACTTTGATAGATAATGCCGATATACCTCAATAAAGTTACGATACATTTCATTTCTTTGGTATTTTCAATACTCGTAGGTGACGATGTCATTGCTCTCATCCTATCGATTAATTCATTTACATCAGTCCAATTTTCCCACTCGTACACCAAGTTTTCTGGAATTTTATCCGCATTATTCGTACTAATTCGTTTTGATGGAAATCCTCTTCCGGTATCAATCTGCCCTGGCCCCTTTCTGTTACGGTTTGGTGGAAATAATAACGAAATAACGAATCTATACTTCCAAGATGAATTGGCGTTTGTAGAATTCCTCTGGTCATATTTCTTTTTATGCGCACTACGCATAATTAATGTTTTCTTGTATTCTCTCAAGTCTTCTTCGGTGTATTCCGCAGGTTCCTTCTTGGGCAGAAGTTGCTTCAAACCTTCTGTCAGATGAATTTTCTCATCATGGATTATTAATTTATCCTCTTCAATATTCACTGGTGTATTGCCAATATCCAATGAGACATCCTATGGGGATATGATGCAATTCATGCTCAGTGAATTCCGTCAGACCATTTCTATGAGTTTTGAGGAATTTTACGAAAGCAGTTGTTTCTGACTTCATTGTAGATGATTCAGAGTTTATTTAACTTTGCAGACTGAATGAAATTCAACAAACACATTATATTCATAGTTTTTTATTCAAATCTGATATTATTTGGGATTTACTATAATACAAGTATTCCAACAGTGCATTACTCGACAAACTATTGAAAGCTTCACAAAATCCAAATATTATTTCTTCTATACTCAAAACAGTTTGGTTAGTTTTAATCCAATGAGCTGCAGTATTCAAAAGATTATGATAGAAAGCACAAAAGTACAAATCGTTGATCATGGTTATTCTATGTGATACCAGACACATCTCGGCACTCAAAATATCTGCAACATCCCCCTCCATCAAGTCAAATTTAACGTGATATTTGACAACTGTAAGCATCTTGACTCCATCCCAGACGGCCCTTGTAACGGTGGTGTAATCTCCGCATGCACTGTTCACAGGGTCATATTCATCCACGTAGCCAGGTAGAGGTTCTTGAAAAAAATCTCGTTGAATGTGCCGAAGTAATTCGATGAAGGTGGCCCATTCATATGCACTGAATAAAATCCCCGCCGAATAGTAGGGCTGCTTCAGGGTGATGGCTGGGCCGAATTCTCTTGCTGGACTCAATCCACAATGGATTTCATAGGTGGAGAGCGGAAACGTTGTATTCAACAGGTAGTGCTTCTCAGCTTGTGCCGCCTGCTCGAACATAGCTAGGCACCTATCGACTTCTGAAAAGCAGTCTGGGGCCGATACCTCTGATGAGCCGGCACCATCATTATTCACTTCACTAGACGAAAAATAACCAGACCCTTCGCTCATCGTGTTGATATTTTCCAACTGATGCCTTTGCTGTTTTGTTCGACATTATTTATACCATCACCACTGATGACGATACATCCGGTAGATGAGATATTTTATTTCGTTGTTGGCGAGTAACGCGAAAGGCCCCCCAGATTCCATCGATTTGTGCTAGTTTTCCATAAGCCGACATCAAAATTTGTTACTCGCATCAATCCAGCTGTTGTGTTTTTCGTCGAATCCCATTTGAAGGGTTTATATGCCTTTTCTTCGAGATATTTTCTCTACCAGGTGAATATCCGGATTAGCTATTTTTGGAGTTCTTCTCATGCGAAATTTGGTAGTTGACGTCTGACATCTGAACACTAGCGTCGTACGTGAGGAGGCGTTAGACTCGGAGTTTAGGTGAGGCCTTTCAGAGAGATTCAGAGGTTAGGTTAGGTCGGAGACCTAACCTAACCTAACAAACTAACGTCTCGAGACCTAACCTAACCTAACCTCTGAATCTAGAGTCTCGAGGCCTAACCTAACCTAACCTAACCTCTGAATCTAGCGTCTCGAGGCCTCACCTAAACTCCGAGTCTAACGCCTCCTCACGTACGACGCTAGTGTTCAGATGTCAGACGTCAACTACCAAATTTCGCATGAGAAGAACTCCAAAAATAGCTAATCCGGATATTCACCTGGTAGAGAAAATATCTCGAAGAAAAGGCATATAAACCCTTCAAATGGGATTCGACGAAAAACACAACAGCTGGATTGATGCGAGTAACAAATTTTGATGTCGGCTTATGGAAAACTAGCACAAATCGATGGAATCTGGGGGGCCTTTCGCGTTACTCGCCAACAACGAAATAAAATATCTCATCTACCGGATGTATCGTCATCAGTGGTGATGGTATAAATAATGTCGAACAAAACAGCAAAGGCATCAGTTGGAAAATATCAACACGATGAGCGAAGGGTCTGGTTATTTTTCGTCTAGTGAAGTGAATAATGATGGTGCCGGCTCATCAGAGGTATCGGCCCCAGACTGCTTTTCAGAAGTCGATAGGTGCCTAGCTATGTTCGAGCAGGCGGCACAAGCTGAGAAGCACTACCTGTTGAATACAACGTTTCCGCTCTCCACCTATGAAATCCATTGTGGATTGAGTCCAGCAAGAGAATTCGGCCCAGCCATCACCCTGAAGCAGCCCTACTATTCGGCGGGGATTTTATTCAGTGCATATGAATGGGCCACCTTCATCGAATTACTTCGGCACATTCAACGAGATTTTTTTCAAGAACCTCTACCTGGCTACGTGGATGAATATGACCCTGTGAACAGTGCATGCGGAGATTACACCACCGTTACAAGGGCCGTCTGGGATGGAGTCAAGATGCTTACAGTTGTCAAATATCACGTTAAATTTGACTTGATGGAGGGGGATGTTGCAGATATTTTGAGTGCCGAGATGTGTCTGGTATCACATAGAATAACCATGATCAACGATTTGTACTTTTGTGCTTTCTATCATAATCTTTTGAATACTGCAGCTCATTGGATTAAAACTAACCAAACTGTTTTGAGTATAGAAGAAATAATATTTGGATTTTGTGAAGCTTTCAATAGTTTGTCGAGTAATGCACTGTTGGAATACTTGTATTATAGTAAATCCCAAATAATATCAGATTTGAATAAAAAACTATGAATATAATGTGTTTGTTGAATTTCATTCAGTCTGCAAAGTTAAATAAACTCTGAATCATCTACAATGAAGTCAGAAACAACTGCTTTCGTAAAATTCCTCAAAACTCATAGAAATGGTCTGACGGAATTCACTGAGCATGAATTGCATCATATCCCCATAGGATGTCTCATTGAATATTGGCAATACACCAGTGAATATTGAAGAGGATAAATTAATAATCCATGATGAGAAAATTCATCTGACAGAAGGTTTGAAGCAACTTCTGCCCAAGAAGGAACCTGCGGAATACACCGAAGAAGACTTGAGAGAATACAAGAAAATATTAATTATGCGTAGTGCGCATAAAAAGAAATATGACCAGAGGAATTCTACAAACGCCAATTCATCTTGGAAGTATAGATTCGTTATTTCGTTTTTATTTCCACCAAACCGTAACAGAAAGGGGCCAGGGCAGATTGATACCGGAAGAGGATTTCCATCAAAACGAATTAGTACGAATAATGCGGATAAAATTCCAGAAAACTTGGTGTACGAGTGGGAAAATTGGACTGATGTAAATAAATTAATCGATAGGATGAGAGCAATGACATCGTCACCTACGAGTATTGAAAATACCAAAGAAATGAAATGTATCGTAACTTTATTGAGGTATATCGGCATTATCTATCAAAGTACTTTGTAATTTTTGTTGTTATTTTTATTTTAACGGGAGATGTTAAGTATATTATTGTTGTCGGATAGGTATTAGAATCTCTTTCGAATCAATAAAGGACCACAAATCACAAAAGTTGTGATACAAGCAACGTTGTAGCACACGCAAAATCTCTGTTCATTAGTTTGTCTGCTACTATATTACAGGTTCAATCGCATCCACCAGTTGATGATTTTCAAATGGAATCGTCTTGTGGTTAGAAAATACCTGACCCCCAACCGCGAGATGCCGCATAAAATTTCTAGTTTATTTTAATCACATGAACAGATTTGGAAGTTTGACGTCCCGTGAAGAGCAGCTTTCTTCTCTTTTCTTCATGTTTCCATTACCCTCATCCAACAATTTGTACCGATAGATGTCATAGAGTGTATATTATTTTCGAAGATAAACCAATACCGATAATTATTTCCACCATTCAGTGTAGATGGCGCTAGTTTTAAGATTATTCTGATAGTTGATTATGCAAAGTAGAAATATAAGTATACCAGAAACTGAGGTATTATGGAGCTCGAAAACCTATGGGGCATTTAAAAAATCTATAAGTTATTTCACTTTTCAATGCAGATGGTGTTATATTCTATATATCTCTTAGATTATTATATAGCTGAATGTATCAATCATAATCACAACCGGATTAAGTTTCCGATGTATACCAGTAATGAAGCAACAACATGTGTGAAGGACAAATAATATATATCAATTTTTGTTTCGTACTATGCCATATACGATATGTGTTTCCTAATTATTTGATTGATTGTCAGTAAAAATCAAGGATGATTGAAAATCATCGTATCTTGGAGAAATTCGAAAGAAGAACCTAGACATGAGAAAATGCATCTATTATTCATTGTTTCGGGATACAAAAGAGTGGATGATGTCAATCGGACTTGGAATAAATTATCAAATTCATGAGATTACTAATTACGATTCAATTGTATTTGTACAAAATATGCAACACTGATGCTCGACACAAGAGATTATTTCAACAATATATACAAGTTATTACAATGATATTTGGCAACATAACATTAATTAAAATAAATATATTTACAAAATATATACAATAATGATAATTATGATTTAATTAGATTCAAAACCTTCGTCTCTTTCTTGCGAGTCTGCATCCTCATCTACTTCTTCTTCATCCGAATCCCGATTAAGTTTGTACTTTTCGATGATGCTAGCGGGTAGAAATCTATAAATTTCGTATAAAAATCCCTGCAATTCCTCTTCTTCCATCATTTGCCGGCAGAATTCATCTAAACTGAGGCTACCATAATCATATCGGCGACATAGTTCAACTCCAATGTTATATTTTTCAGATAAATTGTAGAGACGTTGAACTTCAACTTCGTCGAAACACACATTCAAATCGTAGTTGGTTGCGTGTAAAGCATCCATCCCCATGTCGCATAGTTGACAGCACAATCTTCTTATTGCAGAGTCGATATCTTCAGCCTTATCCCATCCCATACTCGAATACTGCATCCACATGGTGATCTTCTATTTGAATAGCAGTAGGATTCCTGTAAATCAATAAGTGATATTAGCATAAAATATTAAATTCAATCTTTCTTATCGTATACTCACAATGAGGATGATTTAAACAGCTTTGTAGCAATGTTTGCGGCGTATAAGTTACAATTTCCTATAAATATTTTCCCCTCGACAACCCTTTTACTAATAAACTGATTCGAAAAAAAAAACAAGAACTTATCAATACTACTATTCATATATATACATGTTGGAAATAAAAGAAACTAATCTAAACTTGTTCGAACCTGATCAGAGCTGACGATTTCGCTCCTACAAATGCTGGCTTATTTTGACCCTTGTATGTGAGGGTATAACCACCATTGGAGGAATCTATAGCTTTTACATCATCATCCTTCAAATGGTCTGCAACCCGTTTCGGAAGCCAACATTTGAGGAAACCATCTTCATCGGCGCCACATAATAGCACACATACCCCCCTTCCAAATCTTGTAGCGCAAAATGTCATGCTCTTAATCACGTAACGTTTATCCAAAATCAGATCTGAGATTGGTAACTGCCTGATGATTGGCAGATCGTTGTTGATGATTTCATTAATAGCATTCAAATCGATGGACGACATATTATTTTTTTATCTATATTTATCAGATAGCGAAAGGGTGACGATGAAAGAAAATAAATATAAAAAATATAAATTAGGAATTTTATGGGGTACCTTGCGGTTGGAGGTCTAACGATTCGCCCCATCTACTGGTACATAAACCTTTCAAAAATTAGATAAAATATGAATTTATGAGGCATCCCGCGGTGGCGTTTTTTTATTACCTGGACCATCTGCGATCAAACCCCTCGACTATTAATTATTATTGTGGGAATAGTTCTGAACAAAGATTTTATCATAAGGTGATATTTTTTCGGGAGGAGGCCCTCATTTCGACTGTCTTCTAGGCATTAGATGTCGTAGTTTATCGTCCATTGTTGTGTCACAATACCTCATAAGTTTGGATTTTAATAGATGTAATAAATTTTATTTTGAACGCCGCGTGAGAACGTGGGATTGAAAATTTCGGGACTATGCAGTCTTTGGCTCGAAGGATATACCTCCGGTCGCTCACTACTCAGATCCTCGGCTCCTGCACCTCCGCCGCCACCGCCGCCTCCGCCACCGCCGCCACCGCCACCGCCACCGCCACCGCCACCGCCATCTAGATTTTGGCAAGAAGTTGGATTCTGCAGCCTATTATGCCTATGAGAATTTCCAGAGAAGCTACTACTGCGACAGAGATATGAGCGAACCAATGATGAATATTGGAGAATTCAGAAAGAATCCATTATTCGTCATCAATTGTCAACACCAGCCGAGTGCCATGAAGTCGTCCACTGTTGATATCAAGTTGGAATTTGAGACGCGTAAAGCACAATTTCCCGACAACACCCGAGTTTATGCATTAGTTCTCCATGATGCGTATTTGACTTATAGCACGCTAGATGGCTCAATTCAAGCAGGATCATTTTGATGTGACCAAATATAATTATTTTGTATCTTGTATTATGTTTTGATTCGTATACTGAAATGAAATAAAATTATATATATATCCTTACACCGTCTCATTTTTATTTATACCTACACCCCCAAAATTTAATCATGATGAAAAAGTTGCAATAGAATAGATATGGTTCAGTATGGTTAAAATTGACTAGGAATTTTATGCGACACCCTGCGGTTGGGGAAGGGTCTGGCGACTACCTGCCATAGAGCCGGCGCATAAAGCTTTCAAATGAATAAATTGATTTTCATCTACTTGGAATAAATTATTAAATTCATGAGATTACCCAATGGGAGGGTCAACGATAAAGCCCACACTGGCGTTTTTTATTACCTGGGACACCAAAACCATCGAATTTTTATTATTATGGTGAGAATTGTTTTGAACGAAAAAGATTTTATTAGGATGAAATTTATTTGAAAGGAGGCCCATTTCGACTGCCTTCTAGGCATTAGATGTCGTAGTTTATCGTTCATTGTTGTGTCACACTACCTCATAAGTTTGGATTTTAATAGATGTAATAAATTTTATTTTGAACGCCGCGTGAGAACGTGGGATTGAAAATTTCGGGACTATGCAGTCTTTGGCTCGAAGGATATACCTCCGGTCGTTCACTACTCAGATCCTCGGCTCCTGCACCTCCGCCTGCGCCTGCACCGCCTGCACCTCCGCCTGCGCCTCCGCCTGCGCCTCCTGCGCCTCCGCCTGCGCCTCCTCCGCCTCCGCCACCTCCGCCTCCGCCACCTGCACTATCTCCACCGGTGTATTCCTTCTACTAGCGTTAAACAGTTTCAGGCTGTCGAATTACGTTTATTCATTGAGATATAGGGTTTCTACCAGATTCTAGAAGGTCGAAGAAAATTTAGTTTTATACCTTTTATATCAAACTGGGCTGGTGGTCGAGTGCGTTGAATTCCTGGCCCATGTCTAGAGGGCCCGGGTTCAAATCCCGGCGAGGCTATTAGAAATGTTATTTCTGACAGTGACATTATAAGCTTATATCGTCATAGTTACGATATCTATAATGAGGGTCATAACTCCCTTGGGATATTAAGGTTCAAAAACTCCCTCTTACCTTTTACAGGTGAAAATGATACAAGAAATGCTTATAAACGTTTATATGTAATGAAAACTAAGACATATTTTCCTTATTCACGTCATTACAAATAATAAATGTACAATTTTCAAATCTTCCCTGAAAATTACTTCCGCCGCTGGAAACAATTTCTTCTTTTTTATGGGTGGTGCTGTTGCTGTTCACTACAGTCGAGGTGCCTGCCTCTTCTGATGGCAAAGTAGACAGCATACGCGCCGTTTTGTTTCTCAATTCAATACTGTCCTCCAGATACCCCTCTGCCACCGTGGAACTTCTCCAACCTCCGTTTCTTTTTAAGTTTGTCATAGTTGCTCCTGCATTGGCTAGGGCAGTAGCAGAAGTGCGACGAAGGCAATGTCCCGTATAGGTTAGTGGGTTTGGCAATCCTAAATACATTGCGATTTTGCTGGGAATTTTGCCAAACATATTCTTTCCAATTGGCTGAGTTGTACATTTATTTTGTCGGAAGCTCAAAAAAATCGTTTTGTACCTTCAGGACGCAAGGACATATAAAGTCTCAATAAAGGCAAAGCAGAGAACTCTTTTTCATCCACAACTGTAAATTTCTTCGATACACCAGTTTTACTTTCCGGTACGTTGGGCTAAACGTTTCTGACTGCAACGAATAAATACAATTATTACCAAATCTACCAGAAAATACTGAAAATACTTTACCAGTTCTTGAAAATATGCCAGAAAGACAGTTTCGTTGGCATCTTTTGACATAACATTTCTCCGTGTCAGCCACTTCAGATATAAGTTGTATTCTTTTTGATATAGAGCTTCACTTTTCGATGGAAGTAATGATTGTCTTGCTTTTTCCGCTTTTTTTATAATATCCTCCATTATATCAGAAAAAGATCGTCGATTTGTGGTGAAAAATAAACACGTTTTTAACGGAAAAACATTGATTGATAAAGAAAGTTTGCTTATAAACATGTAACATAGCGACAACCTAACAACAACCAACAATGCTACAATCAACGCTACCTAATTCAAATATACCAGAAAGGTTATGAATTTAAACATTTATTGCGTTCTAAATATGGACATATTGTTATGAAAATCAGTCAAGAATAAAATTATCTATGTACCACGGGAATTATAGAGCCTTAATTACCGATGGCAAAGTTTGCGTCCCGAGGGCCTTAATACATAAATAACTATTATTTATTTCTGAAGTATCGTTTAGCAGGAGGAGATAGGTGAACAACCGAACATTCTTGGTACCTAGATTTCAATCCTTCGGACTCTCAACGATAACCAACCGAGTTGTGCTTCGGATGACACTTAAAAAGCTAAGGTCCTCGTCTTCCTTACTCATACAAGTCTCAATTAGACTTCGAGGGTTGCTTTGCAACTAATTTGGCGGTTAAAAACACTTTTCAAACACTTTTCAAACATTTTTCAAACACTTGTTTCAAACACTTCACAAAAATGTGGAAGTTATTGCCTATGATTTTAATCAAACTTATATTTTTCATCATAGGATAGGAAAAACAGGATTAGAATTGATGTGGTCTATATCAGAATTACTGTCAATAGTACGGTTGTGCCTTTCGCCAAAGAAAGCTGAACAGCTTCTCGACTTGAACAAAAATTACTTAAGAGGGCATATTCCTTGCTGCCTCCGCCAAAAAAATAGGTACCGCTACCAAGTTCCCCTCGAGTTATGGGACATTCTGGAAACTTGATATTTTTTTTCTGTATAGAAGAAAGGTCAATTGGTGCATCTTATGAAGTAGTTTTTCATTTTGCTGCTTAAAATTAATTATAAACATCTATGAATCAGTGCGTTTCTGGCTGACTTTGAGATTTTTTTTTAGGGTTATGACAAAAAAAATCAAAAAAGTAATTCATAAGATGCCTAGATTACATAAAGATCTAATAGGAAAAAAAATCCTGAAGTGAAATCTTGTTTGGTTTTCCTATGGGAACTTGGGAGCGGAGGCAAATTTTCCAACGATTTTGACGTGGGCGCGGCACTTACTGAAAATAAGCCACTCCCCTTAGGTGCATCAAATATCATTCATAGTAAGTGGTCTTGTGTCCAAATCAGTAGGATTTCATCTTCTATACACTAGTCAATGAGCAACCAAAATATCACAAGAGAATAAATTGAAAATAGTAGTAATTCGACAGATTTTATTTTTCATTTTATGTATAGTATTCTGTAAACTTTGGTATTATAAGTAGGGTATATATACCGGTGAAGACGGAGGCGCAGGCGCAGGCGGCGCAGGCGCAGGAGGCGCAGGAGGCGCAGGAGGCGCAGGAGGCGCAGGAGGCGCAGGAGGCGCAGGCGGCGGAGGTGGCGGTGGCGGAGGTGGCGGAGGTGCAGGAGCCGAGGGGCTGAGGAGGATCTAGGATCTGAGGAGTGAACGACCGGAGGTATAGCCTTCGAGCCGGATAATGCATAGACCTAAAATTGCCATTTCCACGTTCTCGCGTAGGTAGAATATAATTTATTACATCAATTAAATTCTCAAGTTATGAGGTATTGTGACACAACAATGGACGATAAACTACGACATCTAATGCCTAGAAGAAGACAGTCGAAAAATTATCATCCTGATGAAATCTTTGTTCTGAACCATTCCTATCATAATAATGAAAAGTCAGGGGGTTCGGCCGCAGATGTCCCAGGTAATAAAATCCTCACCGTGCGCTTTATCGTTGACCCTCACAGCAGGTAACCTCACAAATTCCATAATATATGAATTAAACTATTTGATGTGCCAAACCGAATTCGTACGTCTACCTTTAAATAGTAAGGACTTTGTCAGTTGTTGGGAGAAAATAAATACAGGATGGACCAGAGAAAACATTGGTACAATTTGGCGTCCAGAAGTGCAGAGTGATTTCAGCGTTTGATTTATCGAAAAATTATATACGGAATATATAAAAAATTGGTATACAGAATGTATCGAAAGAATTATATACTGGGTGTATTGAAAAATGATGTAAATACGCATAAATAGAATCGATAAGGGAAAAATGGGTCAAGCAGACGGCTATCTTTGCGCATAGTGGTAAATCAGCGTGTATTAGAACAGGATGGGCCGAAAACATGGCATCGATCAAAATAATCAAGATGACCGCCTAGAGAAAACAAATATGGCGTTGATGGAAATATAAATTGGGTAAGTCACCTATAGAGAAAATCGAACATGCCATTGAAAATATGAAATAAGATGGTCTTCTAGAAAGAAAAAATCAATATGGCGTCGAATTTTTGGATTAGAATGGCTCTCTACTGAAAAAACAAAGGATATGTATATAATGAATGAAGCAATTCGCTCCCTCAGAGGTTATATATGGGGTTATTCTACGTGTGAGCTATCGTAAAAATAATATACAGGATGGATCGAAAGAATGTCTATACAGGGGAGATTAGAGAAAAACATAGAATTGCTAGTGCAGATAGATTTTATTGTAGTATAAGGTGATATCCTCGTATGCGAAGGAAAAAAAAAATACAGGATGGATCGAAATGATACTTGTATGGACTGGACGTTGGTCACCAACAACTTCGAATCGAATATTTGGGATTTTATGACTCAGTTTTACTCCAATGAAATTTCATATCAAGCTCCTAATTCTTTCCGGTGGTAATAAAATTCTATTTCGCCCTATACTCATGAAAAGAACCATCTTATGCGGGATAAATAAACGGAATTGATACAAATATCGGAACGTAGGAACCTGATGTGAATACGCGAGTTCAAGACTATACTTCATATACAGCCTATCAAATGAAATATTATGCGCGACTTCAAGACAGTTGAATTCATAGAGACGAAAAAGAAGAAGAATCATGTCTTACTTATTAATATTGCTATTTGGATGTATGTCATATAAAAATCACTGATATCTCTGGTGCTAGCACTTACAAAATGTCAAACCTGCGATTAGGTATACTCATATAAAACACACGTCTATTGAATCATATGATTTAACAACTGTATATTAGTCATTAGGAATTCATCGAATAATCGTATTCAGATAGTTCAACACAGAAGTTCACACAGATCGATGAACCTTCGCCACTGCGAGCAGGAAGGAAAGTCAATATATATGATTATTAACATAGAATCCAAAAATGCATTGATATACAGGGTGTTCCATTATAATGCGCGAGTTCAAGACAGTTGAATCCATAGAGACAAAAGAAGAAAAGTAGATTTTTTAACCACATTGAAGAATCATGTCTCACTTATTAATATTGCTATTTGGATGTATTTCATATAAAAATCACTAATATCTCTACTGATACCACTTACAAAATGTGAAACCTGCGATGAGGTATACTCATATAAAACACCTGTCTATTGAATCATATGATTTAACAACTGTATATTAGTCATTAGGAATTCATCGAATAATCGTATTCAGATAGTTCAACACAGAAGTTCACACAGATCGATGAACCTTCGCCACTGCGAGCAGGGAGGAAAGTCGATATATTTGTCGTCATATTCAAACGATTATATTTTATAATGGAGAGCTCTTCATCGAATGATTTGGAAATTCACCGTGGAGATCATCAATTCCATTACCATCAATAATCTAATTCAAGCTACATATGATTATTATATGGATAATAATACGATAAATGCCTGCATCGAATTTCATTCCACTCATTACAATTATATAATGATACGATACACAATTTTTCATTCGATCCATAAAATCTTGCACACATATGATATCATTTATATATTATTTTTTTGTTCGTTTTCTCTCTTCTCTCTCATCGAACTTTCCCATCAAAAACGTTATGCTATTTTGATTGATTTTCGCTGCATAGAGTGTTCAATGAAATATTCGTAAGGTGGAGTTAGATTTGCATAAGTTATTTTCTCTATATCCCATTAAATATGATGGAATATATCAACAAAACGAATTGGGGTTGAATTATCAGAAATTACCAAAATGAGATGTTTTTCAATCAGCAAATACATTCATTCTATAGATATTTTCAGATATTTGAGGAATCTAGCGATCAATGTCCGATTGACATCATCCACTCTTTTGTATCCCGAAACAATGAATAATAGATGCATTTTTTCATGTCTAGGTTCTTCTTTCGAATTTCTCCAAGATACGATGATTTTCAATCATCCTTGGTTTTTACTGACAATCAATCAAATAATTAGGAAACACATATCGTATATGGCATAGTACAAAACAGAAATTAATATATATTATATGTCCTTCGCACATGTTGTTGCTTCATTACTGGTGTACATCGGAAACTTAATCCGGTAGTGATTATAATTGATACATTCAGCTATATAATAATCTAAGAGATATATAGAATATAACACCATCTGCATTGAAAAGTGGAATAACTTATAGATTTTTTAAATGCCCCATATGTTTTCGAGCTCCATAATACCTCAGTTTCTGGTATACTTATATTTCTACTTTGTATAATCAACTATCAGAATAATCTTAGCACTAGCGCCATCTACACTGAATGGTGGAAATAATTATCGGTATTGGTTTATCTTCGAAAATAATATACACTCTATGACATCTATCGGTACAAATTGTTGGATGAGGGTAATGGAAACATGAAGAAAAGAGAAGAAAGCTGCTCTTCACGGGACGTCAAACTTCCAAATCTGTTCATGTGATTAAAATAAACTAGAAATTTTATGCGGCATCTCGCGGTTGGGGGTCAGGTGTTTTCTAACCACAAGACGATTTCATTTGAAAATCATCAACTGGTGGATGCGATTGAACCTGTAATATAGTAGCAGACAAACTAATGAACAGAGATTTTGCGTGTGCTACAACGTTGCTTGTATCACAACTTTTGTGATTTGTGGTCCTTTATTGATTCGAAAGAGATTCTAATACCTATCCGACAACAATAATATACTTAACATCTCCCGTTAAAATAAAAATAACAACATAATTACAAAGTACTTTGATAGATAATGCTGATATACCTCAATAAAGTTACGATACATTTCATTTCTTTGGTATTTTCAATACTCGTAGGTGACGATGTTATTGCTCTCATCCTATCGATTAATTCATTTACATCAGTCCAATTTTCCCACTCGTACACCAAGTTTTCTGGAATTTTATCCGCATTATTCGTACTAATTCGTTTTGATGGAAATCCTCTTCCGGTATCAATCTGCCCTGGCCCCCTTTCTGTTACGGTTTGGTGGAAATAATAACGAAATAACGAATCTATACTTCCAAGATGAATTGGCGTTTGTAGAATTCCTCTGGTCATATTTCTTTTTATGCGCACTACGCATAATTAATATTTTCTTGTATTCTCTCAAGTCTTCTTCGGTGTATTCCGCAGGTTCCTTCTTGGGCAAAAGTTGCTTCAAACCTTCTGTCAGATGAATTTTCTCATCATGGATTATTAATTTATCCTCTTCAATATTCACTGGTGTATTGCCAATATTCAATGAGACATCCTATGGGGATATGATGCAATTCATGCTCAGTGAATTCCGTCAGACCATTTCTATGAGTTTTGAGGAATTTTACGAAAACAGTTGTTTCTGACTTCATTGTAGATGATTCAGAGTTTATTTAACTTTGCAGACTGAATGAAATTCAACAAACACATTATATTCATAGTTTTTTATTCAAATCTGATATTATTTGGGATTTACTATAATACAAGTATTCCAACAGTGCATTACTCGACAAACTATTGGAAGCTTCACAAAATCCAAATATTATTTCTTCTATACTCAAAACAGTTTGGTTAGTTTTAATCCAATGAGCTGCAGTATTCAAAAGATTATGATAGAAAGCACAAAAGTTCAATTCGTTGATCATGGTTATTCTATGTGATACCAGACACATCTCGGCACTCAAAATATCTACAACATCCCCCTCCATCAAGTCAAATTTAACGTGATATTTGACAACTGTAAGCATCTTGACTCCATCCCAGACGGCCCTTGTAACGGTGGTGTAATCTCCGCATGCACTGTTCACAGGGTCATATTCATCCACGTAGCCAGGTAGAGGTTCTTGAAAAAAATCTCGTTGAATGTGCCGAAGTAATTCGATGAAGGTGGCCCATTCATATGCACTGAATAAAATCCCCGCCGAATAGTAGGGCTGCTTCAGGGTGATGGCTGGGCTGAATTCTCTTGCTGGACTCAATCCACAATGGATTTCATAGGTGGAGAGCGGAAACGTTGTATTCAACAGGTAGTGCTTCTCAGCTTGTGCCGCCTGCTCGAACATAGCTAGGCACCTATCGACTTCTGAAAAGCAGTCTGGGGCCGATACCTCTGATGAGCCGGCACCATCATTATTCACTTCACTAGACGAAAAATAACCAGACCCTTCGCTCATCGTGTTGGTATTTTCCAACTGATGCCTTTGCTGTTTTGTTCGACATTATTTATACCATCACCACTGATGACGATACATCCGGTAGATGAGATATTTTATTTCGTTGTTGGCGAGTAACGCGAAAGGCCCCCCCAGATTCCATCGATTTGTGCTAGTTTTCCATAAGCCGACATCAAAATTTGTTACTCGCATCAATCCAGCTGTTGTGTTTTTCGTCGAATCCCATTTGAAAGGTTTATATGCCTTTTCTTCGAGATATTTTCTCTACCAGGTAAATATCCGGATTAGCTATTTTTGGAGTTCTTCTCATGCGAAATTTGGTAGTTGACGTCTGACATCTGAACACTAGTGTCGTACGTGAGGAGGCGTTAGACTCGGAGGTTAGGTGAGGCCTCGATACGCTAGATTCAGAGGTTAGGTTAGGTTAGGTTAGGCCTCGAGACTCTAGATTCAGAGGTTAGGTTAGGTTAGGTCTCGAGACGTTAGTTTGTTAGGTTAGGTTAGGTCTCCGACCTAACCTAACCTCTGAATCTAACGTCTCGAGACCTAACCTAACCTAACCTCTGAATCTAGAGTCTCGAGGCCTAACCTAACCTAACCTAACCTCTGAATCTAGCGTATCGAGGCCTCACCTAACCTCCGAGTCTAACGCCTCCTCACGTACGACACTAGTGTTCAGATGTCAGACGTCAACTACCAAATTTCGCATGAGAAGAACTCCAAAAATAGCTAATCCGGATATTTACCTGGTAGAGAAAATATCTCGAAGAAAAGGCATATAAACCTTTCAAATGGGATTCGACGAAAAACACAACAGCTGGATTGATGCGAGTAACAAATTTTGATGTCGGCTTATGGAAAACTAGCACAAATCGATGGAATCTGGGGGGGCCTTTCGCGTTACTCGCGAACAACGAAATAAAATATCTCATCTACCGGATGTATCGTCATCAGTGGTGATGGTATAAATAATGTCGAAAAAAACAGCAAAGGCATCAGTTGGAAAATACCAACACGATGAGCGAAGGGTCTGGTTATTTTTCGTCTAGTGAAGTGAATAATGATGGTGCCGGCTCATCAGAGGTATCGGCCCCAGACTGCTTTTCAGAAGTCGATAGGTGCCTAGCTATGTTCGAGCAGACGGCACAAGCTGAGAAGCACTACCTGTTGAATACAACGTTTCCGCTCTCCACCTATGAAATCCATTGTGGATTGAGTCCAGCAAGAGAATTCAGCCCAGCCATCACCCTGAAGCAGCCCTACTATTCGGCGGGGATTTTATTCAGTGCATATGAATGGGCCACCTTCATCGAATTACTTCGGCACATTCAACGAGATTTTTTTCAAGAACCTCTACCTGGCTACGTGGATGAATATGACCCTGTGAACAGTGCATGCGGAGATTACACCACCGTTACAAGGGCCGTCTGGGATGGAGTCAAGATGCTTACAGTTGTCAAATATCACGTTAAATTTGACTTGATGGAGGGGGATGTTGTAGATATTTTGAGTGCCGAGATGTGTCTGGTATCACATAGAATAACCATGATCAACGAATTGAACTTTTGTGCTTTCTATCATAATCTTTTGAATACTGCAGCTCATTGGATTAAAACTAACCAAACTGTTTTGAGTATAGAAGAAATAATATTTGGATTTTGTGAAGCTTCCAATAGTTTGTCGAGTAATGCACTGTTGGAATACTTGTATTATAGTAAATCCCAAATAATATCAGATTTGAATAAAAAACTATGAATATAATGTGTTTGTTGAATTTCATTCAGTCTGCAAAGTTAAATAAACTCTGAATCATCTACAATGAAGTCAGAAACAACTGTTTCCGTAAAATTCCTCAAAACTCATAGAAATGGTCTGACGGAATTCACTGAGCATGAATTGCATCATATCCCCATAGGATGTCTCATTGAATATTGGCAATACACCAGTGAATATTGAAGAGGATAAATTAATAATCCATGATGAGAAAATTCATCTGACAGAAGGTTTGAAGCAACTTTTGCCCAAGAAGGAACCTGCGGAATACACCGAAGAAGACTTGAGAGAATACAAGAAAATATTAATTATGCGTAGTGCGCATAAAAAGAAATATGACCAGAGGAATTCTACAAACGCCAATTCATCTTGGAAGTATAGATTCGTTATTTCGTTATTATTTCCACCAAACCGTAACAGAAAGGGGGCCAGGGCAGATTGATACCGGAAGAGGATTTCCATCAAAACGAATTAGTACGAATAATGCGGATAAAATTTCAGAAAACTTGGTGTACGAGTGGGAAAATTGGACTGATGTAAATGAATTAATCGATAGGATGAGAGCAATAACATCGTCACCTACGAGTATTGAAAATACCAAAGAAATGAAATGTATCGTAACTTTATTGAGGTATATCAGCATTATCTATCAAAGTACTTTGTAATTATGTTGTTATTTTTATTTTAACGGGAGATGTTAAGTATATTATTGTTGTCGGATAGGTATTAGAATCTCTTTCGAATCAATAAAGGACCACAAATCACAAAAGTTGTGATACAAGCAACGTTGTAGCACACGCAAAATCTCTGTTCATTAGTTTGTCTGCTACTATATTACAGGTTCAATCGCATCCACCAGTTGATGATTTTCAAATGAAATCGTCTTGTGGTTAGAAAACACCTGACCCCCAACCGCGAGATGCCGCATAAAATTTCTAGTTTATTTTAATCACATGAACAGATTTGGAAGTTTGACGTCCCGTGAAGAGCAGCTTTCTTCTCTTTTCTTCATGTTTCCATTACCCTCATCCAACAATTTGTACCGATAGATGTCATAGAGTGTATATTATTTTCGAAGATAAACCAATACCGATAATTATTTCCACCATTCAGTGTAGATGGCGCTAGTGCTAAGATTATTCTGATAGTTGATTATACAAAGTAGAAATATAAGTATACCAGAAACTGAGGTATTATGGAGCTCGAAAACATATGGGGCATTTAAAAAATCTATAAGTTATTCCACTTTTCAATGCAGATGGTGTTATATTCTATATATCTCTTAGATTATTATATAGCTGAATGTATCAATTATAATCACTACCGGATTAAGTTTCCGATGTACACCAGTAATGAAGCAACAACATGTGCGAAGGACATATAATATATATTAATTTCTGTTTTGTACTATGCCATATACGATATGTGTTTCCTAATTATTTGATTGATTGTCAGTAAAAACCAAGGATGATTGAAAATCATCGTATCTTGGAGAAATTCGAAAGAAGAACCTAGACATGAAAAAATGCATCTATTATTCATTGTTTCGGGATACAAAAGAGTGGATGATGTCAATCGGACATTGATCGCTAGATTCCTCAAATATCTGAAAATATCTATAGAATGAATGTATTTGCTGATTGAAAAACATCTCATTTTGGTAATTTCTGATAATTCAACCCCAATTCGTTTTGTTGATATATTCCATCATATTTAATGGGATATAGAGAAAATAACTTATGCAAATCTAACTCCACCTTACGAATATTTCATTGAACACTCTATGCAGCGAAAATCAATCAAAATAGCATAACGTTTTTGATGGGAAAGTTCGATGAGAGAGAAGAGAGAAAACGAACAAAAAAATAATATATAAATGATATCATATGTGTGCAAGATTTTATGGATCGAATGAAAAATTGTGTATCGTATCATTATATAATTGTAATGAGTGGAATGAAATTCGATGCAGGCATTTATCGTATTATTATCCATATAATAATCATATGTAGCTTGAATTAGATTATTGATGGTAATGGAATTGATGATCTCCACGGTGAATTTCCAAATCATTCGATGAAGAGCTCTCCATTATAAAATATAATCGTTTGAATATGACGACAAATATATCGACTTTCCTCCCTGCTCGCAGTGGCGAAGGTTCATCGATCTGTGTGAACTTCTGTGTTGAACTATCTGAATACGATTATTCGATGAATTCCTAATGACTAATATACAGTTGTTAAATCATATGATTCAATAGACAGGTGTTTTATATGAGTATACCTCATCGCAGGTTTCACATTTTGTAAGTGGTATCAGTAGAGATATTAGTGATTTTTATATGAAATACATCCAAATAGCAATATTAATAAGTGAGACATGATTCTTCAATGTGGTTAAAAAATCTACTTTTCTTCTTTTGTCTCTATGGATTCAACTGTCTTGAACTCGCGCATTATAATGGAACACCCTGTATATCAATGCATTTTTGGATTCTATGTTAATAATCATATATATTGACTTTCCTTCCTGCTCGCAGTGGCGAAGGTTCATCGATCTGTGTGAACTTCTGTGTTGAACTATCTGAATACGATTATTCGATGAATTCCTAATGACTAATATACAGTTGTTAAATCATATGATTCAATAGACAGGTGTTTTATATGAGTATACCTCATCGCAGGTTTCACATTTTGTAAGTGGTATCAGTAGAGATATTAGTGATTTTTATATGAAATACATCCAAATAGCAATATTAATAAGTGAGACATGATTCTTCAATGTGGTTAAAAAATCTACTTTTCTTCTTTTGTCTCTATGGATTCAACTGTCTTGAACTCGCGCATTATAATGGAACACCCTGTATATCAATGCATTTTTGGATTCTATGTTAATAATCATATATATTGACTTTCCTTCCTGCTCGCAGTGGCGAAGGTTCATCGATCTGTGTGAACTTCTGTGTTGAACTATCTGAATACGATTATTCGATGAATTCCTAATGACTAATATACAGTTGTTAAATCATATGATTCAATAGACGTGTGTTTTATATGAGTATACCTAATCGCAGGTTTGACATTTTGTAAGTGCTAGCACCAGAGATATCAGTGATTTTTATATGACATACATCCAAATAGCAATATTAATAAGTAAGACATGATTCTTCTTCTTTTTCGTCTCTATGAATTCAACTGTCTTGATAGGCTGTATATGAAGTATAGTCTTGAACTCGCGTATTCACATCAGGTTCCTACGTTCCGATATTTGTATCAATTCCGTTTATTTATCCCGCATAAGATGGTTCTTTTCATGAGTATAGGGCGAAATAGAATTTTATTACCACCGGAAAGAATTAGGAGCTTGATATGAAATTTCATTGGAGTAAAACTGAGTCATAAAATCCCAAATATTCGATTCGAAGTTGTTGGTGACCAACGTCCAGTCCATACAAGTATCATTTCGATCCATCCTGTATATTTTTTTTTCTTCGCATACGAGGATATCACCTTATACTACAATAAAATCTATCTGCACTAGCAATTCTATGTTTTTCTCTAATCTCCCCTGTATAGACATTCTTTCGATCCATCCTGTATATTATTTTTACGATAGCTCACACGTAGAATAACCCCATATATAACCTCTGAGGGAGCGAATTGCTTCATTCATTATATACATATCCTTTGTTTTTTCAGTAGAGAGCCATTCTAATCCAAAAATTCGACGCCATATTGATTTTTTCTTTCTAGAAGACCATCTTATTTCATATTTTCAATGGCATGTTCGACTTTCTCTATAGGTGACTTACCCAATTTATATTTCCATCAACGCCATATTTGTTTTCTCTAGGCGGTCATCTTGATTATTTTGATCGATGCCATGTTTTCGGCCCATCCTGTTCTAATACACGCTGATTTACCACTATGCGCAAAGATAGCCGTCTGCTTGACCCATTTTTCCCTTATCGATTCTATTTATGCGTATTTACATCATTTTTCAATACACCCAGTATATAATTCTTTCGATACATTCTGTATACCAATTTTTTATATATTCCGTATATAATTTTTCGATAAATCAAACGCTGAAATCACTCTGCACTTCTGGACGCCAAATTGTACCAATGTTTTCTCTGGTCCATCCTGTATTTATTTTCTCCCAACAACTGACAAAGTCCTTACTATTTAAAGGTAGACGTACGAATTCGGTTTGGCACATCAAATAGTTTAATTCATATATTATGGAATTTGTGAGGTTACCTGCTGTGAGGGTCAACGATAAAGCGCGCGGTGAGGATTTTATTACCTGGGACATCTGCGGCCGAACCCCCTGACTTTTCATTATTATGATAGGAATGGTTCAGAACAAAGATTTCATCAGGATGATAATTTTTCGACTGTCTTCTTCTAGGCATTAGATGTCGTAGTTTATCGTCCATTGTTGTGTCACAATACCTCATAACTTGAGAATTTAATTGATGTAATAAATTATATTCTACCTACGCGAGAACGTGGAAATGGCAATTTTAGGTCTATGCATTATCCGGCTCGAAGGCTATACCTCCGGTCGTTCACTCCTCAGATCCTAGATCCTCCTCAGCCCCTCGGCTCCTGCACCTCCGCCACCTCCGCCACCGCCACCTCCGCCGCCTGCGCCTCCTGCGCCTCCTGCGCCTCCTGCGCCTCCTGCGCCTCCTGCGCCTGCGCCGCCTGCGCCTGCGCCTCCGTCTTCACCGGTATATATACCCTACTATTATACCTAGATTGATTATTTTTTCTGTTATGATAATCATCATAAACACTTTTCCACGGATGTAAATACGTTGTCATTCAATAAACGTATAGACATAGAATATTCTACCTAGATTATTCCGGTTTTTCGATTGGCTGAAACCTCGGCTGAAACATACCTTGACTTCCCTAACAACATAGGGATATCCTATAGCTTCTTTCGTTGTATGTTCCAAATAAGTGTACCGTCGGTACCATAAAATGATTGAAGTATTTTCAAGGAATGTCCCGACAGGTACGTTCATGGGTTGTCCCTTTCATCTCCCTGTATATTCTGATATCCATAGCATTTCAATTCTGATATTAAAGTATTATACCCGTATTTCGTTCGCCGATTTTGGTGAACAAGGAAACGATGTTTTCAAATCGGAAATATCACAAACCGTTTTCGAAATATACAGGGAAAACCGAAATTGTCCGGTTTCTTTTATTTGTGCTGGCGCCTTTATTTTAAGAAATATGAAAATGTTTTCAGGGAACTTTCTTCTCTGTTTTGCATTTGTTATGATTTGCTGTACTTCAATTTTTGATACGACGTTTGGTTCTTCGAGGGTCAACTTCATTTTATCAAATAGGGGTCAGTATTTTTTTCATGAATTAATAACTTTTCGATATCTGAATGAATATAGAGTCTTATATATAGTACATTTCTCTTTTATTTTTCGTCAATATATATTTTACTGACAGACAACCATTCGTCGATTTTGGTTGTGGCAGTATTTTGGTAGTACAACTAGTGCATAAACACTACACCAGTACCTGTTCAATGATGTATTAGTAGTTAAAAGCAGGTTTCCGGAATTAAAGTGTGAATAGTGTAATTTCATTGGATTTTGGGAATGGGACAATGTGGAATAATGCAATAGTACATTATATACCGCGGGACTGAAGTAGTACATTTAATCCTGAAGGTAAAGTTTATGGCCCGACCGCAGGGAGGGCCATAATTTACCTGAAGGATTAAATGTACTTCAGTCGCAAGGTATATACGATACTTTTCGTACTTCCGGTATGATTTTATTAATTATTTCAATAATTTCAATCAGTTTTTTCTCTCTTCAACTCATTTAATAAACTGTCTTTAAAATAAGTTACCATAGTAACATTGCGTTGTGACAGTTATAATTTAGAAACATTGTCATTACTAGTGTCATTGTAAAGAAACATTGTTATTGATAATTATTGGTATCATGAGTGAAGAAGGTGTATCTGATATTGATAAAAGAGCAGCCGAAGTAGGTGAAGAATTGTTACCACCGAAATCTAGAAAACTATACGAGCAGCAGTACGATGCTTTTAAAAAGTGGTGCCGCTTAAAAAATGTGAGACAACCTACTGAAAATGCGCTGTTAGTCTACTTCGATGATAAATCAAAAGCGGTTTGTGCCTCAACTCTCTGAGACTGGTCAATATGACGAACTGTCACAATATTAATTTGAATATTAACGTTAATTACCATTCTAATTAATTATATTTTTCAATAAAATATCCCTTAAATTCGTTTGTTTGTGATTTAATCGTTCCGGGAGTTTCGTCAATATTTAATCCCGGAGGGATTAAATGTGACACTTTAGTACCTGTCACAAGGGAGTGAAGTTGTCACTTTAGGCCCGGAAGTACGAAAAAATATTTATTCCGTTCGAGGTGATGAATATATTTAGTTGAATGTAGAATATAATACAAATGAACAATGATGAATATAATATGTTTCAAATAATCTATTCCTGTTATATTTTTGTGGTTCATCCGTCTGAATATTTGCCTCTATAAATTTCATTTCACACGAATATTAACAAGAACATTACCGCCCGCTCTCCTCCTCTCTCCCCGATACTAAGAGAGATAGTTAGATCTTGCTTTCAAACAATCTAATGCATGAAGGGCCAGGCCATGTATTTTATTGGTCTGAGAGACGTAAGAAATATAATTTTACATTAAGTTTTGTGTTCTGTCTACTTTATTGTCCACTCTCAGTGGTAGGTATTTTACTCAATTTACGTTTCACACTGTATGTATAGATTATAGTAGCCCTTATTTCAGTTCTTGATGATCTGAATCAAAGTAAAGGATGGTACTTAAAGTTAACTAAACAACGTTTAATCAATTCAAGAACATGTTTCACATACGTCCATGATCACCCTGATTGAATTGTTCTACAAAGAAAGATATAATATACACAGTTATGTCACCTCTTACATGAGGATGAAAAAATCATCATAACAAATGTAAGAATATTATGAAATAATTGAAAGAGGTTGTTGGAAGGCCCCAATAATCACTCCATCAAGACGGAAATTTAGAGAAAATCAACAACATCAGCATGTGGGCATCAAATCTTTCAAGCACCTAAATTTTGAAAACGGAAATGCATGAGCATTACATTTTAATAATAGTAATTTTTATAGGTCATGAACTAGCCGAATTTTATCCACTAAATATATTTCTGTCTCTTTTTCATTAATGTAATACTAAGAGGAAGGTATACACTGAGTGCGCACTGGTTTTTCCAATGAAAATTCCTATAACACTCCATGGATATTCGCGATAGAAAATAACACGTAGCGCTACTTGATGGTAACAACTCAAACTTCTCTCGAAGTGTTATCGTTCTTTTGTTTTGTTTTTGTATTTGTGACATTACATGAGATTTCACATGGATTTCACCAAAAGAAATCTCGAAAAACTGCTTGAAATACAACTCTCTCACATCAGAACGTAAACAGAACAGAGGTTAAATTTGTCAGTGGGTTATCCCCCAGACAGTTCAGTGGTTATCCTATTTCGAGTGTTTTTACGAGTCACCGCTAGGTAGCGTATCGCGAAAATAACGAAGTTACAATAAGTCATTGGTGTAGTTAGTTGGATACATGGATGAAATTCAGAATTAAATTTATAAAAATCAAAGTAGACCATTGCAAGGAAAAACACCAAGTCTCAAAAATTCTTCTGAAACTTCAATTACAAAAATAATTTTGGCAATCGAAATGAGTTAGTTCATTCAGAAAGATGATATTATTATTTTTTGAAGCGGCAGTAATTCACAAAATTCTAGGATAAATTGTTAAATTTCAAAATATAGAGTAAAAGATATGAGAGAGTCCGAAAGAAGAAAAATAAGTGGAAAATGAGTCCAATGAGCGCGAGCGACAGATATTGTAACAACTGGGGGGAAGCTTTGGGGTAAAGCCTCCCTCATGTCGTAATCGGGGGGTTGCTACACAGAGGGTAGCGAAAGGTATTTTATTTAGATAGGCACTAATGGTTCAATTGTAGTTAAAAGTGAAATAAATTACATCTATTTAAACATAGGAATAACAAGAGTAGTAACAGATGGTTGTGAATATGGAGAAACAGAATAAATAAGGTCCTAAAACTAACTCTCAAATTATAATGATTAAATGTCAGGAGTAGCCCCACACCAGACTGACTTCAGAACTCTCACATATTTGAAAGAAATACAAGATCGTGTGAACACATTTCTGCATGGATTCCTCAGTTAGCACGTAATGTTCAATGTTAATTTTTTTTAATGATTTATTGTCTCATCAACCCTAAAGGTTATTAGAGAAATCGGAAGATATTACAATCAGTATAATATAAGGGTGAAACTGTTGATAACACCAATGTCTGCTAAGAATGATGAAAGGTTCTTAGCGAATAATAATAAAACTGTGTTGGTGGTCGAGTGAGTGCGTTGAGGCGCTGGCCTTTGGGTCCAGAGGGTCAAGGTTCGAATCTCATCGGTGCGGCTATTGGACATTTTTATTTCTGTAGCATCGTTTAGTATACCAAGATATCAATCCTTCGGACTCTCCACGGTAACCAGCCGAGTAGTGCTTCGGACAGTTCGGACGACGCTTAAGAAGCTGAGGTCCCCGTCTTCCTTACTCACACAAGTCCTAGACTTACGAGGGTTGCTTCGCAACTAAGTTGGCGGTTAAAACCCCTTCTCAAAGAGACTTTTTTTCAGAATTATTATTCATGAAATTATAAAATATCAGTTTGACATCTACTGAATGTTCTCCTCGTGACAATATTCACCATTCCTTTCTTCCAGAAATGAACGCTCTCCTCCACGATGAACACCTCAGGCTCGCCTCTCCAGAGCCTGATCAACGCCTCCTTCAACGCCCCCGACCTCTGGACGAACCACACCACCGACTACCAAGACGCCTGGCACAAGTGGACCGAGCTGATCCAGGACCGAGCCGTCGTGGTCACCCTCCTGCTCCTCTTCTCACTCTGCACCGTCTTCGGCAACATGTTGGTCATCCTGGCGGTCATCAGAGAGCGCTACCTGCACACCCCCACCAACTACTTCATCACTTCCCTGGCTGTGGCCGACTGCCTGGTGGGGTTGGTGGTGATGCCGTTCAGCGCCCTCTACGAGGTGCTGGGCCACACTTGGTTCTTCGGGGCTGATTGGTGTGATGTGTGGAGGAGCCTCGATGTGCTATTCAGTACGGCGTCCATCTTGAACTTGTGTGTGATCTCGCTGGACCGCTACTGGGCCATCACCGATCCCATAGGTAATTGCGGGCAGTGTTGTTCCAGGATTGTTTTTTTTTTCGTGCATTATTTGTCAGTTGAAAAGTGCACTTCAGATGACAATAGTGCACATTTTTTGTAATAGATTTATAGTACTATTTCATGAACTTTCCACGCTCGCGCAGGGAAATTTACAGTGATGACAGACTGCTTGAGGAAGGATATTATTTTATTAATTTATTTTGTCAATCATAGAAATAGGTACCTATGATTAAGGTATGATTTGCTAAAAATATATACTGATTCTTTGAACATGTATTTCAAAAGCATATTTTTTTCAGAATTTATGATTTGTAAAAAATTTCGGGTAAAATTTCACATTTTATTATGCTATTCTAGTGACTCCTTACTATCTCATATAAACAAGATCAATGTAGAATTTGGTAGAATCCTTGAAGTCTTGAAGAATAGAGATAAACTGTCAAGTGCCAATGGTCATTGACATCAAGCTGACATCCGACAATCAAAATTATTTGAATTTCTTCCACTTCTCAGTTCTCATCAATGACATTCAACCAATATTATTAATAGATCATTGCATTCAACAGATTTTAATCAATATTTGGAAACCATTGTAGCAAATTTCAATGAAAATGAAAAGGTGCACTTTTTGAAGGAAATAAGGAAAGTGATGCCGCAGTGCGCACTTAGTTGAAAAAGGGCGTCAAAGTGCACAATTGTGCAGCCAGGAACAACACTGATTGCGGGAAAATTATAAACTGGAACGAAATGCTGTTGTCGATGTCAATGAAGAAGAGGAGAATCAGTTGAACTCCAATCGAATTGATAGAGAGATGTACGTAATAGTAGAGGGGAGGCCGAGAGGATTGGATGCTGAAAAGAGAATAGTTATTTAAGTATAAAGGGGATTATGAGTGCCTTAATTACCGATGACAGCAATAGGGTTGTACACCTTTTTTCAAAAATTATATATGTGAAACGCGGGTCCCCAGAGAATACGTCGATATTTTTTTGAAATTTTTATTTTCAAGGGTTTTTCTAAAATCGGCATTCAAAAATCGAACATTCTCCATCCTTCTCTAATAATGTGACGTCACCTGGTAGGTTGGTTTAGGTTCTGTTCCATTAATCGAAGGGGAAGAAGAATTGTCAATCTCTGTAATCTTTGACAGATGGCGGTAAAAAATTACTGGGCGATTTTAATTCTTCCTGCGGAAATATATTCGGATGATTAATGGTAACTTACTATTGAGTTTTATTTTATTTATCAGCGTTCACTGACCATTTTTTTTAGAAATTTTAAGCATTCAAAGACTAATTGTGGTTCATGTAACAAAATGTGGATTCTCGAAATTCATATTTGTACTCCAAGTGTTAATATGAGACAAACTTTGTGTTTTGCAGTAGGACAACACATAGCTATATCTGCAAGTAATTGCTGTGAAGATAATATTGATCTTAGTTAAAATTCTTATCCTTATTCTTTGAATCTTTGTACATGAACATCATGAGAACCTGTGAAGTGTGAGCACAAAGTATTTTAGTAATAGGTATGAGCTAATAAACCAAATCTTTATTTTCATGCACTTCTGTAAATAATAAATGTATTCTCCTAAATCCTCAGTTATTCTTAGTACGTACTCTATCTATGATGTGAGTTTATATGAGATCTCTTTTTTACATTATATTGTGGATATTTAATTATAATATCAACTTGTGTTGTTTATTTAATATATTATCAGATGCACCACTACACTTACATACTTTTCCCAGACAATAAAGTTATTAATTTAATTAATTCTTCATTTTTATTTCTCTATTTTATAGTGCTTTGAGTTCAATCGTCTCATTAACTTCGCTGAGGTGGTATTGAAAATCCTATAGAAATATTAACTCATATAAAATACTTGACTTGCGATAAACAATCAATTAATGCACCCTTTTGAATATTTTGAATTAGTTTCGTTATCGAAAAAAATTCGAATTAAAAATTGTCATATCTGACTTATCTGCCATCACTTATGTCAAAAAATTCTTCTTCCCTATTTTTTTCGATATTTTTACGATACCATCCCGATCTACCAGGTGACGTCAGCAGAAATATGATTCCGATTTAATTTTGATGCCATATCGGTTGTAGTTTAGTAAGGTATCGGAAAACGACAATCAATTCTTCTAAAGCTTTAGAGGTTTATGACCCTATTGCTTGAGGTTATTAACGCTCATTAATTCCCGTGGTACATAGATAATTTTATTTTAACGGAATTCATCCCAGTTTTGTTTTTGTCCGATTCTTGCTATGATACTTGTTTATAGAGGGAATTATAGCCTCTCTAACATCCCATGGGAGTCATACCACTTTTTATTGAAATCGTAACTATGACGATATAATTCAGAAAGTATCGATTGTATTTCAGAATAGTGAGTTGAATTTCAGAGAGAGTCAAATGTATTTCGTAACAGTCAGTTGAATATCAAAATTTGTCATTTTTGTATTTCAGAAAGCATCAATCGAATTTTAGGATAGTCAATTGGATTTCAGAACTGTCACTTGAATTTCATAAAATTATGAACACCCGGTTCTTACGGTCTTATTTTCGATACTGTGTCTGAAATACAAATGACACATCTGAAATACATATGATATTTTCTGATATACAAATGATAAATTCTCTCTGATATCAAGTTGATGCTATCTGAAATACAACTGGAAAAGGATGCACCTTGATTTAACTTCACCCTCAGATGAACTACCGTCAATAGGATGTCTGTTGATTTGTCGGGGGTTAAAAAATGAGAGATTATTTTCTTATAGATAAAAAATATTTAATTGTACGAAAGTTTCATTTCACAGTCATGATAAACAATAAAGAATTAAGGGAGATATTTCTTCTACTTCCCCGAATATATATATATATTAGAAGCAGGAGCAGTTCCCCACCTCATCGGAGGGTAACATTTGGACTCCTGGTGCACGTCTTTCCTGTGATCGAACCTGTCAGTTCGGTCTCTTCTCCTGGATCGGGTGTTCTTGTTGTCCCTTTTCATGCGCTCATCTCTTCCAAAATCCCGATCAACGTCATTGTGTCCCGCTCGACGCAAAGAGACCGATCTCGAGGGTCTCTTGGATCTGCTGGTCCTCCTCCTCCTCACAGGTGATCTGCTGTTCCTCCTCCTCTTAGGCGATTTACTGCCCCTGCTCACCACAGGTGATCTGCTTCTTCTCCTCCTCCTTACAGATGATCTGCTGCAGCTCCTGCTTCGGCGGCATCTGTGTCTGCTGCGCTGATGCCTGTCGCGCTGCTTCTGCTCGTCTCTCTCGCGGAGTAGTCGATTGGAAGCTGCAGAAGGATCATCAATGACCCCAGCTGGAGACCTATCCGTCATGCTTCGGTAATCTCGATAACTGCTAGGTCCAGGAGCAAATTCGGGATCGAAGTTGGAAAATGGAGGTCCACTTGCATGAAACATTGGTGCAGGGGACACATAATAAGTCCATGGAAGCCCACCAGGGGTAAATAAACTGTAATTCGGCGGTGGTCCTTGCATTGGTGGGTAGTAGCTGCCCATAGGATGAGGTTGGCCTGGATAATAAGTGGCAGGGATAGGCCGATTGGGACGGGTTCGGCCTATAATAGTTGGAATCTGCCCCGCCGGGACAGAATTGTGATTCGATGGAGAAGTGCACCTTTCAAGTGGTTCATCAATGGTTGGAGACTTGCGGCGTGTGGAAGTGTTAATGGGTGACACACTTCGACTAATGCTTCTAAGTTTCTTAGTATCCGTACACTCTCTAGGGGAATTTATAGGTGGCGGCCCCTCATCGGTTCCTGCCTCTGCCAACTCTTCTGGATCTTCAGGTTCCACATTATTTACTGATTCTGATATATCATCAGTCTTAACTGCTTTACTAGAGTCAGCCTCTGAGATGACAGGTGCTTTATCATTGTTTTCCCCGACAGATTGTGGCTGATCACTGGGAGGTGGTGTTTCCGATTTTATATTGGTTTCCATCGGTTTCATTTCTTCATCAGGAAGTTCTGTCTTGGGCTTCGGGACCGATTTGTGGTTGTACGCCTGATGGTGCACCAGTGGCACTGCATAATGACCTGAAGGCGTCATCATGGCACCTGGAACTTGGGGACCCTCGACTTCTACCATGAAGCTGCGCGGTATCCCAGTACTTCGCTTTATCCCGGCTGAGTCTGGTCCAAAAGGGCAGTTCTTTTTCCAATGACCACCTTGGTGACATTTGTAGCACCTGTACGTTGGCGGAACTGGTCCCATCTGATTGGCTCCTCTGACTTTCTGGTAGTTGCTTGGGTCGTAGTCCTGTGTAGACTGTGACATCATTGCCCGAATTTTGTCCTCTTCAGAAGCATCCAAGCTGGTGAGATCTACAACTTTTGCAACGGGTCCTCCTTCAACCAATTTCACTGGTGGTGCACTATCTCGTCCATATCCATCCCAGCGCTTATTTTTCTGAGGAGTGATCGGAATTCTGGCGATCAGAAGTGATGTATTTTTGGGAATCAAAGCACTTTCAGCTTCATAGATTTCCTTGGTTTCAGCATTGGTCAGTTGTAGATAGAAATCAGCACGTTTGCCTAATCGTTTCTGTTGTAAGATGGCGTTTCTCAAATCTTTCACTGATATATAAAGATCACCAAATGTTACTGTATCATAATCCAATGTTGATTTGAATTTATAATGAACAGACATTTTTATGTAGGAACACAAAACTGACAGGTGGCACAGAAGATGTTTTCCAGTTGGTTGCTCGAGTAGAACTAATTTTGTTGATGCACTTCTTCGATAAGGAAAACTTCGAAAGTCATTTAGGGCAAACCCAAGGACTCTAACTAGGCCTGAGGTACTAAGAACTAATCCTATAATACCTATTAGTGCATACCTGATTATCCTGTAATTCATGTAATTGAGTTAAAATGTAATGTTTTTTCTTAAACCTAATAAAGGTTATTTGCACATGCGTATACCTACCTGTGAATACCTGGATTATGAAAATATCAGATAACCCTTCGAAGCGTCCGTTGAAAAGCTATTAACAATATAGTAACTTTCTGAATTCGAGCATGGAGAATAGTGAATGTAAAATATGCAGCGGGTACAAAATTGAAAAATGTGAAAATAATAATTGGAATTATGAAAATACATACATAGTTGGAACAGAGACAATTCGCGTTGTTGAAAAAACATTTTTCTCATATTTTTTACATTTTTCAATATAGTTTTTGTCCAACAGTTCCTATGAGTAAATCATTTTCCAGGATTTCAAACGGGACACCCTGTACATTAATTAAGCCAGAGGTTTCCTGAGTTTCAAACAATTTTACTGTTCTTGCATACTGAATGTTTCAAATTGAAAATGAAATTGGTGTTCTATGTTTTTTTATTCTTTACAATATGTTGACGTTGTATGTATACTACGTCAATTGATTCACGCTTTAGACAAAATTAATCCATCATTATGTGTCTTCATTGACCTGGCTAAGGCCTTCGATACGGTTGACCACACACAGTTATTGGAAATTGTACAGGACATGCGTTTTAGGGGAAAAGTATCCTGTCTCTTTTAGAGTTACTTAACATATCGGAAACAAAAAGTCAAAATCAACGATCAATACAGTGACGAAGGAGTAATCAAATGTGGGGTACCCCAAGGTACTGTTTTGGGTCCTGTACTTTTCGTTATGTATATCAATAATTTATTAACTATGAATACTAGTGGGGAAAAATTCAGCTTTACGGATGACACCTCGATCATCTATTCCTCGAATTCCTGGGGAGACCTGAAAGAAAATTAAAAATGATCTCTGCAAGGTATTTAACTGCTTCAATCATAAGTTATTGACTTATTTTCCGTTGACGGGATAACCATAAACTGGAAGTTAAGCTCAGTCTAGAAATAATTTATTGAAAAAAAGAATTTACTATAGCGATCTCCTATACAATGAATTGCAAGTTCTAGACCCCAGGCAATTATTTTTCAGCAAAATGGCGTTGGTCAAAGAGGCCACATGTTTTTGTCTTCACGAGTATTTCATTTTATATACAACTATCGTAGATAACATATGAATATTCTGTAGGTAATTATTTTGTAAGTGTATTACCTGCCTACCTATTAATGAATAAAAAAATATAAATAAATTATTATTACCTGGTATATTAACGATTCGAAATATTAACATTAAGGGTTGTGTACGATTATTTTAATTACATTAAGGGATTATGGTAAAAGAAGATGCCCTGTTGAGATTAGATTAGTAGGAAAAGGGAAGCTTATTTCTGAAATGCAATATTTGTTATTGAACCCAATAAAGGTTAATTGCCGAGTTAATTGCACATGCGTACGTACCTGTTAATACCTGGATTATGAGAATATCGGATGATCCCTCAGTAAAATATTTCCAATACCAAAACTATATATTCATAGATAACTATTGCTGCTAGGATTTTGAAATTTGGTATTATTACTGAAGTTCGCATGCTGAATTCAACGGTGATTAAAAAATCTAGGCACACTGGATTCGAAGATATCGAAGCAAACTTTGTTATTTTCACATCACGGAATAGATCATGAAATTTCCAATTCATTGATATATCACACTTGCATGTTTAATGATGGAGAAGTCGAAATAAAAAAAAAAAAGAAAAAATGGAGTAAAATCTATGATGTAGCATCAATGCTTCTTCTAAATTATTCATTGTTTTATGTCATAGTGGACAGAAGTTTAAACGTAAGTCTATCTGCATATTAAATTCGCGAGCTGATGTGTAATTCAGATTTTATTGTGGAAATTCATCATCAGAGTCAAGTAGGCTGCTATCAGAATAAAAGAAACCCTCGTAAGTCTAGGAGTTGTATGAGTAATGAAGACGGGGACCTTAGCTTTTTAAGTGTCATCCGAAGCACAACTCGGTTGGTTAGTAGAGGACTTATGTTCGTGGAGACAGTGCAGGTGGCGGAGGCGGAGGTGGCGGAGGCGGAGGAGGCGCAGGCGGAGGCGCAGGAGGCGCAGGCGGAGGCGCAGGCGGAGGTGCAGGCGGTGCAGGCGCAGGCGGAGGTGCAGGAGCCGAGGATCTGAGTAGTGAACGACCGGAGGTATATCCTTCGAGCCAAAGACTGCATAGTCCCGAAATTGCCGAGCCTATGTTCTCACGCAGACGTTTAAAATAAAATAAAATTTATTACATCTATTAAATTCCAAAGTTATGGACATGAATAGTGTGACACAACAATGGGCGATGAACTACAACATCTAATGCCTAGAAGAAGAAGAAGACAGTCGAAATGGGCCTCCTTTCAAATAAATTTCATCCTAACAAAATCTTTGTTCAAAACTATTCCCACCATAATAATAAAAATTCGATGGTTTTGGTGTCCCAGGTAATAAAAAACGCTAGTGCGGGCTTTATCGTTGACCCTCCCAATGGGTAATCTCATGAATTTAATAATTTATTCCAAGTAGATGAAAATCAATTTATTCATTTGAAAGGTTTATGCGCCGGCTCTATGGCAGGTAGTCGCCAGACCCTTCCCCAACCGCAGGGTGCCGCATAAAATTTAACCAGATGAAAACAGCCCTATTAATTTCGAAGTTTGACGTTCCACTTCCATAGAAATATGTACTGATGTGTTTTTATGTTAAATTGTATATATTTCATTAGCCGTAAATCAGAGGCGGCTGCGTCCGAAGGCTGAACCCTACCCACATCTCGAGCTATAAATAGGGCCGCATTCGTTGAAATTATCACAGTTCAGTCTTGTGCGCTCAGCTGATACGTTGCTTCTTCTTCGCTTCCGAGTACACATTTCGATATTGCCAAGATGTTCACCTGCGGAAAGTGCGGAAAAGTTTTCTCACGAAAAGATAATTTGAATAGACATCAAAGGGGGCCTTGTAGTACTGTACATCCTGAAACATCAACTCGAATTGGAAGCCCTTTTGGTGCGGGTAAAGTGTTTAGCTGTGCTGAATGCAGTAGCACCTTTTCAAGAATGGATAGTTTACGTAGGCATGGAAAGGGTTCTTGTAAGGTAACTGCTGGTGCATCTCCCCAACCTGCCAAGCGTGCTAGGATGGATTCGCCGGGCCCATCGACATCTTCAGTAACGAATTATCCAACTGCTAGTTCTACAGGTTCCCAGAAAGATTGTGCGAATCGATCTGAGAGAGAAGTGAAAAGTCTAGAATGCGAAAAGTGTGATGCCAAATTCACAAGAATGAGCAGCTTACGTAGGCATCAGAAACGTTCGTGCCAGGCGGGTGCTGGACCGTCGGATACCATGGTGGATTGCATTGCCTGTAATAAATCAATCCCGACCGATATGATGAATGCCCATAGAAGATCTATGGAGCATAGAAATAATTCCACCATTCATCATTCGGTCAATATCCGACGGATAAATAGCTCTTTGAAATGCCGAATAGCTACAGAGTCGAGTGTGGAAGTCAAGAAGCACCCGACTTCAATGCATTCTTCCTACACTCCAAGCCAGATATCATTTCACTCTTGGAAGGTGCGTTGGCAGAGCATAATTCGGTTAAAGTCAATATGGAGGCAGTTGGCAGGTATTACTTGCAAACGCAGGAAATTCATGACAACAAGTCCTTTGGCACACCGAATCATATTGCCAATGCCAGCAGCGATTTGATTGAAATAATAGGCGGTTTGATGGACATCTTAATCAACCGCGCAACCGAGTTCGAGGAACGTGATTCTGGTAAGTTTCTTTTTTTCTCATTACTCGAATTGTTAGCATAGCATTATATAGGACATTATTTCAAAGTTAATTCAAACATTTGTCCGAGCTCTGCAGATTTGATGTCAATCCAATTTGAAAAATGACTTCGATTAATGGTTTAATTCACTTATTGATTTTTTTTTTGTTTCAGGTTGGGCCCTAGAGAAAGTTTTATTCTTGGAAATCAATATCAATAAGTATAGTCCACTGCGAGGTTCTTCATTCATGGAATTACCGGAATTCATCAAGAGGAAAAATGCAGTGGTTAATGTTCGTAATGAGGATCAACACTGCTTCGCCTGGGCCATTATGGCTGCACTGTATCCTGTCACAGTTCGAGCCGATGAAGTGTCCTCCTACCCGCATTTTTCCACAGCCTTGAAAGTGGCAGGTATGGATTTCCCAGTCCTATTACGAGATATTTCAAAATTCGAGGACATGAATAGTTGTTCAATCAATGTTTATGGGCTAGATACTATTTACGAAGATCGCAAGATGAAGTACGAAATAGTAGGTCCGCTATATTTTTCCCAGAAAAAATACAGTAGACATATTAATTTGCTGCTCATCACTGACGATGATTCTGGCAATAGCCATTATTGCTGGATAAAGGATCTATCGAGATTAGTATCTAGTCAAATATCTAAGAACCATCTCAAAAAATATTTATGTAACGGTTGTTTGACATACTTCAATGAGGAGAGCAAACTAGTCAGTCACAGATTACATGATTGCAACCATCTATATACAACTACTCCGTCTACGAAGCCGAAAATTGATAAATTTGGTAAAGAAGTACCTGAAAATATATTGAAATTTGAAAATTTTGAAAGACAGATGAGGGTTCCATTTACTGTTTATGCCGATTTCGAATCAATTTTAAAACCAATCGCAACAAGTGAACCCAATCCCGAGCAATCATTCACAAACAAGACTTTCAAACACGAGCCGTATTCCTTCGCATATCTCATCAAGTGTTCATTTGATGATTCCAAATCGAAATTTGTATTATATCGTGGTGAAGACGCCTCTCAAATGTTTGTCACCAAATTGGTCGATGATTGCAGGGATATTTATAATTCATTTTTGAAACGCGTTGTCACGATGAAAAAATTATCCACTCAAGAGGAAGTGGAATTTGCTACTGCGACTGAATGTGGTATCTGTGGTAAACCTTTCGATAGCAGTGATGTCAAAGTACGAGACCACTGCCACTTAACGGGTGATAAAAGATTCGGGGCAGCGCATTCAGTCTGTAATTTAAATTATAAGATCCCTAATTTCATCCCAATCATATTCCATAATATGAGTAACTACGACTGTCACCTATTCATCAAACAATTATTTTCTGAAGACGATGATAGCGAGAGAGTTGACGTTATTCCTCAGACCAAAGAGAAATATATTTCCTTCACCAAACATATTCTAGTCGACAAATATACGAATAAGCGGGGTGGAGAGAGTTCCGTTTTTCTGAAACTGCGATTCATCGACAGTTTCAGATTTATGGCCACCTCTTTGGACAATTTGGGAAAAACGTTAACCCCCGCACAACTCTCCAATACAGAAAAACATTTTTCAGACCCCAAAAAATTTGAATTGGTTATGCAAAAAGGTGTTTTCCCCTATAGTTTCGTAAGTTCATTGGAAAAATTGGATTATACAGCATTACCAACAAAAGAGGAATTTTACAATGACTTGCGAAGTGAACATATTTCCGATGAAGAGTATATGCGTGCGAAACGTGTTTGGAATGTGTTTGAATGTAAAACTCTCGGAGAATATTCCGATATTTATTTGAAATCCGACGTTTTGTTGTTGTGCGACATTTTCGAAAACTTTCGAAATATCTGTTTGAAAGCATATGGTCTAGATCCCGCCCAATATTACACCGCCCCAGGGCTATCCTGGGATGCAATGTTAAAATATACCAGGGTTGAATTAGAGTTGTTGACAGACATCGACATGATTCACTTCTTCAAGAAAGGTATTCGCGGCGGGATAAGTCAATGCAGTGAAAGGAAACATGTAGCCAACAACAAATTTCTTCCAAATTTCAACCCTTCAGAACCCTCTTCTTTTATTATATACTTGGATGCAACAAATCTGTATGGGCATAGTATGTCGCAACCGTTACCCACATCAGGTTTCTCTTGGTTATCACCCCAAGAAATTGAATCATTAGATTATATGTCTGTTCCTGATGATGGTGATTTAGGGTTTGTCCTCGAGGTCGATGTCAGCTACCCTGAAGAACTTCATGACGCGCATTCAGATTACCCCTTTTTAGTAGAATCGATCATACCACCAGGCTCCAAATCTAAGATTCCTAAACTCATTCCAAATTTGAATGATAAGAAAAAGTATGTTGTCCACTACAGGAGCCTAAAACAGGCCGTCAACAATGGTTTGTTAGTAACTCGAATCCATAGGGTGTTGAAATTCAATCAGTCACGATGGTTGAAGAAATACATTGATTTGAATACGATCATGCGTAATAATAGTAAAAATAAATTTGAAGGCAATCAGATTAAAACGATGACCAACTCAATATATGGAAAAACTATGGAGAATGTGGACAAGAGGCGCGATATCAAACTAGTCACACGATGGGAGAGTAAGGGTAGAAGTATGGGCGCTTCAGCTTTGATATCGCGTCCTAATTTCGAGAACTGCTCCATATTCACCGAGAACTTTCTCGCTATCCAAATGGGTAGAGTGAAAGTTAATTACAATAAACCATTGTATTTAGGTTTCTGCATATTAGACATGTCCAAAACGGTCATGTACGACTTTTACTATCAATTTATCAAGTCTAATTTCGGCGATAAAGCATCCCTCTTATACACAGACACTGATTCTTTGATATTGAAAGTCGAAACTGATAATTTCTATAATTTCATGAAGGAGAATATAGAAAGGTTTGACACGTCTAATTATAAGTGTGACAACAGCTTTGACATGCCAGTTACAAGGTCAATTCTGGGAAATATGAAAGATGAATTCCCTAATGACCCCATAATGAGCTTTTATGGCACAGGAGCGAAGGCTTACTATGTCCAGTCAGTAGGTACTGAACTGAAGAAAGCCAAGGGAGTTGCTCAATCAGTCGTTAAACAGCAATTGACCTTGGACGACTATAGGAATATAGTGGAGCGTGGTGGGCTAATTTTCAGAAAAATGTTATGCTTCCGTAGTTATATGCATGACATGTTTACGGAAATGAAAAACAAGGTAGCTCTCTCACACCACGATGACAAGCGATTTATAATTCCCAATACCACTAAAACATTACCATGGGGTCATGGTGATATTGAGTTTTATAAAATTGACCCTGAAGAAGAAATGAGGCGGCAGCAGAGATTAGATTTACTAATAAGATTATTGGAAAAAGAAATGCAATAATTATTCATGACCGCATTGTTTTGAAATATCGCATAATTTGGCTGTGAAATCCATACAAAAAGCTTGTTGATATTGATTTCTAATTTATTTGTATTATAATTAAGAGTATTTTTCTATAAATTATTGTATATATTTTGTAAATATATTTATTTTAATTAATGTTATGTTGCCAAATATCATTGTAATAACTTGTATATATTGTTGAAATTATCTCTTGTGTCGAGCATCAGTATTGCATATTTTGTACAAATACAATTGAATCGTAATTATTTTGAGGAAAAAGTAGAAATTGAATTTTTTTCAATCAGTTATAAAGATTGAATAATTGTGTTTATTAATGTATTGTGTATTGTCGAAATTATTTTAGCTAAAAATATGAATTGAATGCTCTCCAATTAGTTATTAAGATTGAATAATTGTGTTTATTCATGTATTTTATATTGTTGAAATAATCTCTTTTCAATGACAGTCTACTCCGACTTTTTGAATATGTCATGATTTTAAAGTTTGAACAATTACATGGTGAAATATATAATATATATCAAGAACAGCTATTTTTTGTGTTTCATTTATTTACTATAAATTTTGGGTAGGTATATAGCAAGAACTCTAATGATAATATTGCCCAGTATGAATTGATCATTCGTCGGGTTTATTCGCTTATACCTATTACTAAAATACTTTGTGCTCTCACTTCACTGGTTAGTGAATTCCGTTAGATCATTTCTAGGAGTTTTGAGAAATTCTACGAAAACAATTGTTTCTGACTTCATTGTAGATGATTCAGGGTTTATTTAACTTTGCAGACTGAATGAAATTCAACAAACACATTATATTCATAGTTTTTTATTCAAATCTGATATTATTTGGGATTTACTATAATACAAGTATTCCAACAGTACATTACTCGACAAACTATTGGAAGCTTCGCAAAAATCCAAATATTATTTCTTCTATACTCAAAACAGTTTGGTTAGTTTTAATCCAATGAGCTGCAGTATTCTAAAAATTATGATAGAAAGCACAAAAGTTCAATTCGTTGATCATGGTTATTCTATGTGATACCAGACACATCTCGGCTTCGAGATATTTTCTCTACCAGGTAAATATCCGGATTAGCTATTTTCGGAGTTCTTCTCATGCGAAATTTGGTAGTTGACGTCTGACATCTGAACACTAGCGTCGTACGTGAGGAGGCGTTAGAGTCGGCGGTTAGGTGAGGCTTCGAGACGCTAGATTCAGAGGTTAGGTTAGGTTAGGCCTCGAGACTCTAGATTCAGAGGTTAGGTTAGGTTAGGTCTCGAGACTCTAGATTCAGAGGTTAGGTGAGGTCTCGTCAATTCTGGGAAATATGAAAGATGAATTCCCTACTGACTGGACATAGTAAGCTTTCGCTCCTGTGCCATAAAAGCTCATTATGGGGTCATTAGGGAATTCATCTTTCATATTTCCCAGAATTGACGAGACCTCACCTAACCTCTGAATCTAGAGTCTCGAGACCTAACCTAACCTAACCTCTGAATCTAGAGTCTCGAGGCCAAACCTAACCTAACCTCTGAATCTAGCGTCTCGAAGCCTCACCTAACCGCCGACTCTAACGCCTCCTCACGTACGACGCTAGTGTTCAGATGTCAGACGTCAACTACCAAATTTCGCATGAGAAGAACTCCGAAAATAGCTAATCCGGATATTTACCTGGTAGAGAAAATATCTCGAAGCCGAGATGTGTCTGGTATCACATAGAATAACCATGATCAACGAATTGAACTTTTGTGCTTTCTATCATAATTTTTAGAATACTGCAGCTCATTGGATTAAAACTAACCAAACTGTTTTGAGTATAGAAGAAATAATATTTGGATTTTTGCGAAGCTTCCAATAGTTTGTCGAGTAATGTACTGTTGGAATACTTGTATTATAGTAAATCCCAAATAATATCAGATTTGAATAAAAAACTATGAATATAATGTGTTTGTTGAATTTCATTCAGTCTGCAAAGTTAAGTAAACCCTGGATCATCTACAATGAAGTCAGAAACAATTGTTTTCGTAGAATTTTTCAAAACTCCTAGAAATGATCTAACGGAATTCACTAACCAGTGAAGTGAGAGCACAAAGTATTTTAGTAATAGGTATAAGCTAATAAACCCGACGAATGATCAATTCATACTGGGCAATATTATCATTAGAGTTCTTGCTATATACCTACCCAAAATTTATAGTAAATAAATGAATATATATATCACCATGTAATTGTTCAAACTTTAAAATCATGACATATTCAAAAAGTCGGAGTAGACTGTCATTGAAAAGAGATTATTTCAACAATATAAAATACATGAATAAACACAATTATTCAATCTTTATAACTAATTGGAGAGCATTCAATTCATATTTTTAGGTAAAATAATTTCGACAATACACAATACATTAATAAACACAATTATTCAATCTTTATAACTGATTGAAAAAAATTCAATTTCTACTTTTTCCTCAAAATAATTACGATTCAATTGTATTTGTACAAAATATGCAATACTGATGCTCGACACAAGAGATAATTTCAACAATATATACAAGTTATTACAATGATATTTGGCAACATAACATTAATTAAAATAAATATATTTACAAAATATATACAATAATTTATAGAAAAATACTCTTAATTATAATACAAATAAATTAGAAATCAATATCAACAAGCTTTTTGTATGGATTTCACAGCCAAATTATGCGATATTTCAAAACAATGCGGACATGAATAATTATTGCATTTCTTCTTCCAATAATCTTATTAGTAAATCTAATCTCTGCTGCCGCCTCATTTCTTCTTCAGGGTCAATTTTATAAAACTCAATATCACCATGACCCCATGGTAATGTTTTAGTGTTATTGGGAATTATAAATCGCTTGTCATCGTGGTGTGAGAGAGCTACCTTGTTTTTCATTTCCGTAAACATGTCATGCATATAACTACGGAAGCATAACATTTTTCTGAAAATTAGCCCACCACGCTCCACTATATTCCTATAGTCGTCCAAGGTCAATTGCTGTTTAACGACTGATTGAGCAACTCCCTTGGCTTTCTTCAGTTCAGTACCTACTGACTGGACATAGTAAGCCTTCGCTCCTGTGCCATAAAAGCTCATTATGGGGTCATTAGGGAATTCATCTTTCATATTTCCCAGAATTGACCTTGTAACTGGCATGTCAAAGCTGTTGTCACACTTATAATTAGACGTGTCAAACCTTTCTATATTCTCCTTCATGAAATTATAGAAATTATCAGTTTCGACTTTCAATATCAAAGAATCAGTGTCTGTGTATAAGAGGGATGCTTTATCGCCGAAATTAGACTTGATAAATTGATAGTAAAAGTCGTACATGACCGTTTTGGACATGTCTAATATGCAGAAACCTAAATACAATGGTTTATTGTAATTAACTTTCACTCTACCCATTTGGATAGCGAGAAAGTTCTCGGTGAATATGGAGCAGTTCTCGAAATTAGGACGCGATATCAAAGCTGAAGCGCCCATACTTCTACCCTTACTCTCCCATCGTGTGACTAGTTTGATATCGCGCCTCTTGTCCACATTCTCCATAGTTTTTCCATATATTGAGTTGGTCATCGTTTTAATCTGATTGCCTTCAAATTTATTTTTACTATTATTACGCATGATCGTATTCAAATCAATGTATTTCTTCAACCATCGTGACTGATTGAATTTCAACACCCTATGGATTCGAGTTACTAACAAACCATTGTTGACGGCCTGTTTTAGGCTCCTGTAGTGGACAACATACTTTTTCTTATCATTCAAATTTGGAATGAGTTTAGGAATCTTAGATTTGGAGCCTGGTGGTATGATCGATTCTACTAAAAAGGGGTAATCTGAATGCGCGTCATGAAGTTCTTCAGGGTAGCTGACATCGACCTCGAGGACAAACCCTAAATCACCATCATCAGGAACAGACATATAATCTAATGATTCAATTTCTTGGGGTGATAACCAAGAGAAACCTGATGTGGGTAACGGTTGCGACATACTATGCCCATACAGATTTGTTGCATCCAAGTATATAATAAAAGAAGAGGGTTCTGAAGGGTTGAAATTTGGAAGAAATTTGTTGTTGGCTACATGTTTCCTTTCACTGCATTGACTTATCCCGCCGCGAATACCTTTCTTGAAGAAGTGAATCATGTCGATGTCTGTCAACAACTCTAATTCAACCCTGGTATATTTTAACATTGCATCCCAGGATAGCCCTGGGGCGGTGTAATATTGGGCGGGATCTAGACCATATGCTTTCAAACAGATATTTCGAAAGTTTTCGAAAATGTCGCACAACAACAAAACGTAGGATTTCAAATAAATATCGGAATATTCTCCGAGAGTTTTACATTCAAACACATTCCAAACACGTTTCGCACGCATATACTCTTCATCGGAAATATGTTCACTTCGCAAGTCATTGTAAAATTCCTCTTTTGTTGGTAATGCTGTATAATCCAATTTTTCCAATGAACTTACGAAACTATAGGGGAAAACACCTTTTTGCATAACCAATTCAAATTTTTTGGGGTCTGAAAAATGTTTTTCTGTATTGGAGAGTTGTGCGGGGGTTAACGTTTTTCCCAAATTGTCCAAAGAGGTGGCCATAAATCTGAAACTGTCGATGAATCGCAGTTTCAGAAAAACGGAACTCTCTCCACCCCGCTTATTCGTATATTTGTCGACTAGAATATGTTTGGTGAAGGAAATATATTTCTCTTTGGTCTGAGGAATAACGTCAACTCTCTCGCTATCATCGTCTTCAGAAAATAATTGTTTGATGAATAGGTGACAGTCGTAGTTACTCATATTATGGAATATGATTGGGATGAAATTAGGGATCTTATAATTTAAATTACAGACTGAATGCGCTGCCCCGAATCTTTTATCACCCGTTAAGTGGCAGTGGTCTCGTACTTTGACATCACTGCTATCGAAAGGTTTACCACAGATACCACATTCAGTCGCAGTAGCAAATTCCACTTCCTCTTGAGTGGATAATTTTTTCATCGTGACAACGCGTTTCAAAAATGAATTATAAATATCCCTGCAATCATCGACCAATTTGGTGACAAACATTTGAGAGGCGTCTTCACCACGATATAATACAAATTTCGATTTGGAATCATCAAATGAACACTTGATGAGATATGCGAAGGAATACGGCTCGTGTTTGAAAGTCTTGTTTGTGAATGATTGCTCGGGATTGGGTTCACTTGTTGCGATTGGTTTTAAAATTGATTCGAAATCGGCATAAACAGTAAATGGAACCCTCATCTGTCTTTCAAAATTTTCAAATTTCAATATATTTTCAGGTACTTCTTTACCAAATTTATCAATTTTCGGCTTCGTAGACGGAGTAGTTGTATATAGATGGTTGCAATCATGTAATCTGTGACTGACTAGTTTGCTCTCCTCATTGAAGTATGTCAAACAACCGTTACATAAATATTTTTTGAGATGGTTCTTAGATATTTGACTAGATACTAATCTCGATAGATCCTTTATCCAGCAATAATGGCTATTGCCAGAATCATCGTCAGTGATGAGCAGCAAATTAATATGTCTACTGTATTTTTTCTGGGAAAAATATAGCGGACCTACTATTTCGTACTTCATCTTGCGATCTTCGTAAATAGTATCTAGCCCATAAACATTGATTGAACAACTATTCATGTCCTCGAATTTTGAAATATCTCGTAATAGGACTGGGAAATCCATACCTGCCACTTTCAAGGCTGTGGAAAAATGCGGGTAGGAGGACACTTCATCGGCTCGAACTGTGACAGGATACAGTGCAGCCATAATGGCCCAGGCGAAGCAGTGTTGATCCTCATTACGAACATTAACCACTGCATTTTTCCTCTTGATGAATTCCGGTAATTCCATGAATGAAGAACCTCGCAGTGGACTATACTTATTGATATTGATTTCCAAGAATAAAACTTTCTCTAGGGCCCAACCTGAAACAAAAAAAAAATCAATAAGTGAATTAAACCATTAATCGAAGTCATTTTTCAAATTGGATTGACATCAAATCTGCAGAGCTCGGACAAATGTTTGAATTAACTTTGAAATAATGTCCTATATAATGCTATGCTAACAATTCGAGTAATGAGAAAAAAAGAAACTTACCAGAATCACGTTCCTCGAATTCGGTTGCGCGGTTGATTAAGATGTCCATCAAACCGCCTATTATTTCAATCAAATCGCTGCTGGCATTGGCAATATGATTCGGTGTGCCAAAGGACTTGTTGTCATGAATTTTCTGCGTTTGCAAGTAATACCTGCCAACTGCCTCCATATTGACTTTAACCGAATTATGCTCTGCCAACGCACCTTCCAAGAGTGAAATGATATCTGGCTTGGAGTGTAGGAAGAATGCATTGAAGTCGGGTGCTTCTTGACTTCCACACTCGACTCTGTAGCTAGCTATTCGGCATTTCAAAGAGCTATTTATCCGTCGGATATTGACCGAATGATGAATGGTGGAATTATTTCTATGCTCCATAGATCTTCTATGGGCATTCATCATATCGGTCGGGATTGATTTATTACAGGCAATGCAATCCACCATGGTATCCGACGGTCCAGCACCCGCCTGGCACGAACGTTTCTGATGCCTACGTAAGCTGCTCATTCTTGTGAATTTGGCATCACACTTTTCGCATTCTAGACTTTTCACTTCTCTCTCAGATCGATTCGCACAATCTTTCTGGGAACCTGTAGAACTAGCAGTTGGATAATTCGTTACTGAAGATGTCGATGGGCCCGGCGAATCCATCCTAGCACGCTTGGCAGGTTGGGGAGATGCACCAGCAGTTACCTTACAAGAACCCTTTCCATGCCTACGTAAACTATCCATTCTTGAAAAGGTGCTACTGCATTCAGCACAGCTAAACACTTTACCCGCACCAAAAGGGCTTCCAATTCGAGTTGATGTTTCAGGATGTACAGTACTACAAGGCCCCCTTTGATGTCTATTCAAATTATCTTTTCGTGAGAAAACTTTTCCGCACTTTCCGCAGGTGAACATCTTGGCAATATCGAAATGTGTACTCGGAAGCGAAGAAGAAGCAACGTATCAGCTGAGCGCACAAGACTGAACTGTGATAATTTCAACGAATGCGGCCCTATTTATAGCTCGAGATGTGGGTAGGGTTCAGCCTTCGGACGCAGCCGCCTCTGATTTACGGCTAATGAAATATATACAATTTAACATAAAAACACATCAGTACATATTTCTATGGAAGTGGAACGTCAAACTTCGAAATTAATAGGGCTGTTTTCATCTGGTTAAATTTTATGCGGCACCCTGCGGTTGGGGAAGGGTCTGGCGACTACCTGCCATAGAGCCGGCGCATAAACCTTTCAAATGAATAAATTGATTTTCATCTACTTGGAATAAATTATTAAATTCATGAGATTACCCATTGGGAGGGTCAACGATAAAGCCCGCACTAGCGTTTTTTATTACCTGGGACACCAAAACCATCGAATTTTCATTATTATGGTGGGAATAGTTTTGAACAAAGATTTTGTTAGGATGAAATTTATTTGAAAGGAGGCCCATTTCGACTGTCTTCTTCTTCTTCTAGGCATTAGATGTTGTAGTTTATCGCCCATTGTTGTGTCACACTATTCATGTCCATAACTTTGGAATTTAATAGATGTAATAAATTTTATTTTATTTTAAACGTCTGCGTGAGAACATAGGCAATTTCGGGACTATGCAGTCTTTGGCTCGAAGGATATACCTCCGGTCGTTCACTACTCAGATCCTCGGCTCCTGCACCTCCGCCTGCGCCTGCACCGCCTGCACCTCCGCCTGCGCCTCCGCCTGCGCCTCCTGCGCCTCCGCCTGCGCCTCCTCCGCCTCCGCCACCTCCGCCTCCGCCACCTGCACTGTCTCCACGAACATAAGTCCTCTACTTTGGTTATCGTTGAGAGTCCGAAGGATTGGAATCTAGGTACCAAGAATGTTCGGTTGGTCACCTTTCTCCTCCCGCTAAACGATACTATAGAAATAAATAATTGATTCTAATAGCCGCCAAGGGATTTGAACCGCGAACCCTCAGGCCCATAAGACCAGCGTCTTTGCGCACTCGGCCACCAACCCAATTACCACTCATTATTTGATATAATGAAATGTTTAATTCAACTGTTATTTTGATCTCATCTAATGTCGAAGAAGAGAATGATTGATATGCACCTATACGATATTTACATCGTATATTTCAAAATTCAATACGTGCCATCCAAGCAAGGTGGATATAGGATGGTGAAACAGCTTCCTATTAACAAGCACTAGAATAAACTGTAGACCTTTGCCTACTTGATTTCATACCGTAGTGATATTTCCTGAAGTTATCAGAGATGGCGACATACCTTGTGTCGGTAAAACAGAAACTCTGCATCTGTCACCTTTTTATCAGTTTCATCTATTCTAGATGAAAAATGACTGAGAAGAGTCAAAATATCGATAATTATTCCAGATTCACTGAAAATATTGTGTTTTGATGTCATTTCAACTCATGTCTGTCAGATGCGAACCACAGAAATACGTAAGCAACAGAAATCTTCTTCGATAATCGATCTCACCGCCATCTTCATTCAAGTCGTGAAAATATTAGTACCTTCTCAAACAGTCTACAAGTTTTTCGCAGAAACAATTGAAGAGCTGTTTCACCATCCTATATCCACCTTGCATCCAAGTAATGGCTGTCAGAATGTCCAGTCACAGATTGTCCAGTTCTCAGTGCTTGATGTTATAATATGAGAAAATCGGAACTGCCAATTTCACAGTAAGAAGACTACTACTTGGAAAATACAGTTCATTCTAGAGTTTCACATCATTTTTGACACTTTTATTGAAAACATCTGGAATCATAAGCGTGACAGATCTCGTATTAACTCGATATTTTCTACTTTTCCTATTATTTCATCTTTTCTTTCATTTAAAACACAAGTGATACATCGATGAATTGGCAATATCATGATCTATCCGATGGTGTGAAAATCCAATATGGCTACCATTAGAAACTTCTAAGTTGACTTCGATATGTTCGAATCTAGTGTGCCTGGATTTTTTTCCTATCACTGTTGAATTCAGCAGCCAAACTTTGGTAATTTTACTGATTTTAAAAATCCTAGTAGTGTAATGATGCCCAGTGTTGTCAATATATTTTATCATCTAGAAAAACTAATGAATGAATTGTAACGAGTTCGATATCAGGTAGCAGCAAATATTCGTTTAAGGGGCCACCTGTTTTTAATATTTATATGGGTCTCTAGGTCGTCTCGGCTCGAAATATAATCAAATTTGATGTTCTCCGGCCGATATTTTCTATAGGTACCAAGTAATGTTTATACTTAAGGAAAGTTTTGTTTTATGAAATAATGTAGGAATCAGATGCATGAAAACTGCAACTGGAAAAGTGTTAGTGAGAATCAAATTTATTTCCGGCGATAAATGAAATCATACTCCTCGATTAACAAAACTCACAGTATATAATATAATAGAAATAAGACTTTAACATTCAATCTCGTCAACTCTGGATTTTATTTCACTGTTTTTACACCGCCGTCGGTCAACTAACCACTTCCATTGTTGCGATGTCGCAATATTTCACATTGTGTAAACTTGTCTGGCTTTTAGACCAATGAGAAGCAAGGAAAAACCTTCCACATCTCTTCAACGCTGTATAACCAAAATGGACTATAGTTCATATACCGTAAAACGGGGTGACTTCGGACGATTTTGCAGGTTTTTCAGTCGTAACAATTTCGAATTGAATCGAAAATGTACGAATATCTCATAAATTCTGGTTCAATCATTTCTTAATTGATTTATACATAGACTGAAAGCAAAATCAGTTTTTTATATTTAATTTTTTCAGTTTTTTGCTGTCCGAACTTACCCCGCAGTTTGGGGTAATTTCGGACACACTTGAAACACTCATTAAAATCGATGTTTAGCGTGCCTGAAACAAACTTCGGACAGCATAAATTGTTTTAAATATATTTCGAGGAAAAAATCATGCTTGACCTCTGAATGAAAACATATTCTACAACTTCAAAAATATATTTCGATAAAAAAATCAAAAAATAATTATTCCTAGAAAATTAAAGAAAAAACACTAATAAATATTAACAACAGTTTTTCTTCGTATATAAGAATAATTTGATAGGTATATAAGCTGTCTTTAAAGGATCAAACTATTCCAGCGTTATGTCCTTGAGCGTATTCGAAAATGCATAACGTCCTCGACGTAATGCGACAGGTTCGAGGATTATCTCGTTCTTAGCTACGATACTTTCATCTACTACAGGTGGGTAATGACAAAAAACTCGATCGCCAATCTTCTTTCGTCTTAGAAAATTTACTAGATTATTTTGAGAATTTCCATAATTATAGAGTTGCATGACTTTGCAGGCCTATCTGATTGATTTTCTTCCCTTTCTCACATCATTAACTGCTCGTTGCAGTCTTTCTGATGGATACATTATATAACTGCGATAACTCCAAAAACTTTTTATTAATTTCTTACCATGTCCGAAATTGCCCCTTGAAATTATGAAATTATAGTTATCACCCTTTATAAAAATCAACTAATGAGATGGAGTGATCAAACTATGGCGAAGCATTCTTGAAACTAGAGACTATCGAAATATTCAGTTGAAATTGAGATACAGGCAACGTTATTTATCGTGGATCAGTTACTTTTCCACATTTCTTAAAACGCCATATTCTGATGTCGTCATAAAAAATATTATCTAACCTAAAATACGTATCAAAGGGTGCTACCACTAGACACTTGCTCTATCCGAAATCGAATTTGAAGTGCGCCAAGGTCAAACTGTCCGAAGTTATCCGCAGTGTCCAAAGTCACCCCGTTTTACGGTATCTCTCCTTTTCCTTGTATAATTCTATAGGAATACACAAAGATTACCATTGATTACAGCGTACCCCATGAGGATGACACGCGTCAGATCGATCTTCCTCATTGCCGCCGTCTGGATCTGCAGCAGCGCCATATCCTTCCCAGCCATCGCCTGGTGGCGGGCCGTCCGAAATGCCCCCGTCCCCGCCTTCCAGTGCCCCTTCACTGACCACCTCGGCTACCTCATCTTCTCCTCCACCATCTCCTTCTACCTGCCGCTGTTCGTGATGCTGTTCACCTACTTCCGGATCTACCGAGCCGCTGCCGCGCAGACGCGATCTCTGCGGCTGGGCACCAAGCAGATCCTGCTGGGCTCGGGGGAGCTGGAGCTCACGCTGAGGATACACAGGGGGGGTGCGGGGAAGGCCCCCGGGAGGCTGTATTCCACGCAGGAGGATGAGCCGCTGACGGCGTTGAGGAACGACGGGCTGGCGCGAGTAGCTTCCACCAGGTGGGTAAATCGAGGTGTGGTGGGATGAGTCCCATTGGTGGGGCCTCAGCGTACAATTTCAGTTGGCCCAAAACTGGGCCAATACCCAGCAAACAATGTTGGCCCAGTACTGGGCCAATACATGCTCACTAGAAGTTGCCGCTATGGCAAAACAGTGGCAAATCACGTCGGGCCAACATCAAAAGGACTCTCTGGCCGCCGGTAGAATCAATGCCTGTGCGCCATGATGAATACTATACTGGCTCACTTCAGGGCTGTTATACGACGATACTATGTGGAATAAGAAAGAATCCATCAGCCTTTAGCAGTCACCCATCTAAGTTTTGATCTCGCGCAACAGTGCTCCACCTCCGTTAATGAATCTTGACATTATTTTAAAATGTTGTTTATGGGTGTGGGAACCAGGAGGTGCAACATTTCTTTTGTGCATTTTTGGCAGTTCGATCAGAAAATATGAAAATCACAACATTTTAACAAATAAATTAATGGTTGATATGCAGGGGAGCAATGAAAAAATACATTAAATAAACGTGTCATGAATTAGGATTTATGCAGCAGCATCATTTTAAAATAGATTTATCTGGAAAGCGATGGATGCTATCGAAACTAAATACGAGTAGGTACCTACTATTTTTATATAAGAATGTTGAGATTTTTATATTTTTTGATCAAACTGTCAAAAAATGCATTAAGAAAAAAGTTTGGCGAAAAAAGTACCTCTAGCATCTTTCCTTTCCCACGTCCCTCAACAAAATTTCAGATTATTCTCAAGATTTCTGAATTGGGCATAGGCATATGGACAGAATTTGTTTATTTCATTTCGAAGGGTTTCTAAAATATTCCCAAAAAAACTTCATCTCGGACTCACCTTTAAATGGCTATAACTTCTTAGAGGGGAATTTCTGTACCCATGTATAAGTACATCTTTTCAATAATTTTGTTCCTAGAATCTGCAGCTGAATTTTCTCTATATAATTTCGGGATACCCTGTATTTATGTTAAATTTTCTGATATTGAATATTTATATTCACTTCCACTAAAAAAATATGATCTTTCAGAACTTTCAACTCTAACATTGAGTCATTCATGATTTGAAAAAGCGAGCATTGTTTTCTAAAAACAATGTAAAAGTTCCTTGATCCCTTTTGATAATAACCGATTCAATTGAAGGTTCGTTTCACCACATCCAAGGTGGATATAGATATGGTGGAACGAGTCCCATTAAAAGGCATTAGGAATATTTGTAGACTTCTGCCTACTTGATTTTGTTGAGTTTCAATCATAGTTTCAAACACTAGTCATACTTCAGTCATATTTCAAGCCAAAACCACAATTATGAATGATCTGTCACTGTCACTTGAACACGAAACCATAGAACACGGATATTAATATAGAGACTGAATTATCGATATTGATATCAAATGCGATATTAACGCCATCATCTTCCATCAATTAGTGAAATATTACCGATGTTATGATCTTCGCTAAACAATTGAATATTCATTTCACCATGGTTTCACCATATCCATATCCACCTTCCACCCATATACAGGGCTATTCAAATTCAAGTCTATGCATGGGGATTTCGATAACGGTAAGAGATAGAGGGTTGGTTGAATGGTGGCAAAGTAGCGTATTTCAGAGGTTGATTATATGGATGAAAAAAATCTGACCTAGCTTCTTCAGTTCTGGAGTTATACAGGAAAAATTAAAAAAAAAATGTTGAAAATTTACTGGTAATAGTTCAATATTTCCAAAACACTCTGTAATTCTCATGAAAATGATACGTCAATATGAAACATGACTCTTGGCATTCAAAAAAATGCAATAAAAAATACAGGTCCGCATTTGAAAATCAATAGTTGAGGGTGGCCCAATCTATACTATATAAAAAAAAAAAAAAAAAAGACGATACCCTGTATATAATTTTAATTCAGATATTTGGAAAGGCTACATAAAGTTGCTATGGCAAAGTGGCAAAATTTTGAAAAAATCTCTGTGAAATAAAAGATATAGGCAAAAGAAGAATTTCGAAATTCTTAATTTTTCCTGTATAATTCCAGAACTGAAGAAGCTAGGTCAGATTTTTTTCATCCATATGATTAACCTCTGAAATACGCTACTTTGCCCCCATTCAACCAACCCTCTATCTCTTACCGTTATCGAAATCCCCATGCATAGACTCGAATTTGAATAGCCCTGTATATAAAAACTATATGGATAACACCTATTCTTCTCCTCACGCGAAAGTGGAGCCAGTTTTGGAAAAACAAAAGACTATCTGGCTTGTTAATGATGAATTTTGCGCATGCGCGGGTTTTGACGGGTTGAAATCCACTGTCGTTTTCAGAATTTCATAGGTTAGGTATATTTGCTAACCCAAATTACGTGAAAGAGCGTTAATATAGTTATAACACCAGCCGCGGCATTAAATCTTGTGCTTTTATGCCTAGTAAAACAAATAACTATTGTTATGTCTAGTAATCATATCTTGTTTTACACACTTTTCATTCTTATTTCATATCACGATTGTGATAGAAAATAAAATAATATTAGAGAATAAATACAATAATAAAGCGAAATCCTAACCTCACTTCAGTTTGATTGAGATTTATTCAAAACTATCAATGGTTAATAGAAGAGACTTCAAAAATTTGCTTATGGAGATTTACATGTAAATTTTTTTCTATTGGAAACATTCAGAAATACCAACATAGTTTCCCTAATAGCACAAGATGTCCATTGGACATGCGTTTTGTGTACAGTATATGTCCAAGGTGTCCATGGATATATTTTGGACATCCATAGGATATACACATGAAGATATCCAATGGACGTCCAGACAAGGTAGTCCATTTGGTGTCCATTTAATGACCTCTTCTTCAAAATATCGATAGCCATTGTCCAATCGATGTCCACATGGAGATGTCCAATGAACATATATTTAAGGTAGTCCATATGGCTTACAATTATAGACTATATGTTGTCCATTTTAGGTCCACATTGAGACGTTCATTGGATATTCAGAACATTCAATGTCCCCACGTTCACATTTTGAATTTTTTCCACACATATACATACATACCATCGCATTCATAAAAAGTATTCAAAATTGACACCGAAAGAAACCCTCATGTTCAAGTAATATAAACCAATGGGAATTCTGTTAAATTACTTTACTCCTATAGAAGTGGTTCGGACTACAGTATCAGCTGTTGGTCTCGCTTCTCTCCACCATGCACGAATTTGGCTAATTGGGCTCGCACAACATAGAAGTAGAGATATCAAAATACCACACATTGTCTACTCCATCATCGTACAATACCTAAATTTTCTCTAAAATGAAAAATATGTCAAATTGACATCCAAGAATCAACACTAATGGAGTGATTTGAATCGTTCTCATTATTGACCAGATTTCATGGGTTTAATAAAATAAATAATAAGACAGCAGCATCCACCATGCAAGGAAGGATGAATCACAGAGGTTAATAAGCAACGATAAGCGAAGTTAGAGTTTGGATGGGTGACCGCGCTTGAATGCTAGTAGCTTTTTTCATTTATTCGTCATAAAATGGACATCCTATGGATATTTCATGAATGTCCAAAGCGGTGGAAAGTGGATGTTCAATGGCCTATATTTGGATACCGTATGGATAGTCAAAAAGTTGGAAATGCGACATCCTATGGATGTCCATACGTTATCCGGTGTACAAAAACTGGGTAAAACTTCGTTTATCGCACTCCTATGAGTTCGGAAAAAATTTTTGGTGGAACTTACGTATTTTGACCTCCTGATCACGAATCTGAAGTCAAAACGCGGCGGTCTCAAGTATTTTCGGAGATACCGCCCCATTTTGTCTCAAAAATGCACCATTTCAAATTTCCATTTTCTGCTAATAAGAACACACAAAATTAACCCTTCTTTGAGCCAAAACATCACACATGCTCACATTCACTTGTTTTCAACACTTTTTTGCATAAAAAACTGTTATTTTCACAAAAATTCGCCCTTCTTCAGAACGTAAACAAAACATATTTTTTCACTGATTTTCTGGTTATTTTTATTTGAGATGTTGGCAACGTCTTACCATCATATATACAAATTACCAGAAAATCAGCGGGAAAAGGTTGTTTTGTTTACGTTTCATAGAAGGGTGAATTTTTTGAAAAATAATAGTTTTTTCTGCTGAGAAGTGTTGGAAACAAGTAAATATATGCGTGTATAATGTTTTGGTTCTAAGAAGGGTGAATATTGTGTATTCCCAATAGCAGAAATTTGACATGTCAAATGATGCAATTTTGAGACAAAATGGGGCCGTATCTCCGAAAATACTTGAGACTGCCGCGTTTTGACTTCAGATTCGTGATCAGGAGGTCAAAATACGTGAGTTCCACAAAAAAAATTTCCGAACTCATAGGAGTGCGACAAACGAAGTTTTACCAAAAACTGGATGTCCAGTGGATGTCTGAGATGTCCTGAGGAGGACATCCATTGAACATCCATTGGACTGAGATGTGCTATTAGGGAATTGTGACGTCACGACTTTTTCGGTCCATTAGATATATGCTTCCACCGCAGGCTCAACTCGCACAGCAAGAACTTCTCGCTGAGCAGGAAGCTTGCCAAGTTCGCCAAGGAGAAGAAGGCAGCCAAGACGCTCGGCATCGTCATGGGTGTCTTCGTGGTCTGCTGGCTGCCATTCTTCGTCGTCAATTTGCTGTCGGGCTTCTGCCTGCAGTGCATCAGCAACGAGAAGGTGGTGTTGGCTGTGGTCACGTGGCTTGGCTGGGTCAATTCCAGCATGAATCCGGTGATTTACGCGTGTTGGAGCAGGGATTTCAGGAGGTGAGTGGTTTTTTTTTTTTGTTCGTTGGGGGATACCATTGGGTGTTCCTATTGTCTGACTTTGCAACGGTCCATTATTAGTATTAATGATTCAATGAATTGAACACCCTGTACGATAAATATAATTTAACAAAGGTATCTTGAAAGAGTTGCCAAGGAAAAATGAAGAAAATGATAGGGAGAATAATAAATAAGGGGAATAAAAAGAACAGATATAAGGTTTGTTTTGGTTCTTCTCAGAACCGTTCTGGAACTATACTGCTCATGCGCATTCTCTTCAAATTGATCCCTCGAAGCAAATGCGCATGAGCAGAACCGTTCTAGGACGGTTCTAGAACGGTTTTGACGAAAACCAAAAGAAAGCTATAAAATGGTTTTTTTTTGAATACGAAATATATACAGTGTGTACCAGCCAAATGGAATAAATTCGTTAATAAATAAACGGTGGCGTTTTAGGAAAAACGCTCGGACACGTCGATTTGTATCTTTAGTTGCGCTTTTTTTTTTCGGAGAAAACTTTTTATACAGGGTGTGTCATGCCACAGTGGCCAATATCAACTTTCTTATTCTAAATGCAACACCCTATATTTTATTTCATTTTTAGATTCTTCATGAAGAGCTGATTTCGTCGATCTATCATACTTGGGGTATAGCGCGAAATATTACAGAGATATAGGGATTTTTCAACTTCAGGAATTTTTTGGGTCGAAACTAATCATTTCTGCTCAAAACGGCTAACATGTCCCTATCTCAACTTTCCATTTACTATCTACTGACATTTAATAGAAACAAATAGAAGGTGATGCAAATCTCAAAATTTTGAACCACCCGTATTTGTTTCAATTAAATATCAATCGATAGTAAATGGAAAATTGAGATAGGGACATGTAAGCCGTTTTGAGCAAGAATGGATAGTTTCGGCACAAAAAATTCCTATATTTGAAAAATCTCGATTTTTCACACCCTATATCTTTGTAATCTTACGCGCTATACCCCAAGTATGATAGATCGACGAAATCAGCTTTTCAGGAAGAATCTGAAAATGAAATTAAATACAGGGTGTTGCATTTTAAATAAGAAAGTTGATATTGGCCACTGTGGCATGACACACCCTGTATAAAACGTTTTTTTTTTAAAGCGCAACTAAAGATACAAATCGACGTGTCCGAGCGTTTTTCCTAAATCGCCACCGTTTATTTATTAACGAATTTATTCCATTTGGCTGGTACACACTGTAGAAAAAGAGGCACTGGCTATTGTATTCGCAGTACAAAACCAAAAATTTTCGATTGTGATCGTTCTATCGTTATTGAGTTACTCTCTATATCAGGATATATTTAATAGACGTATCATATCAATCGAATATCAAACGTATAAATAACTTGATTTGTTGCATATACTAGTTATTTTTTAATAACATTAATAGGAAGGTATTAAAATGTAGCTTTCCACAGAGAAAATAACGTTTTATTACCTAAATTCAACAACGTTCAATTTCATCAACTAATTGACGTCGTGAAGATATGATGATATGATATAATTCACACACTAAACGTGTTGTATTTAGTCACTATCTACGTTTATTCTACATAATCAGTTCATGTTCAAATGAAGTATTTGATCCTCCATATTTTTCCAATATTGAAATGAGAGAGAATAACGTTTCATTTTCTTGGAACATTTCATATTTTAATATTAAGAGGATGTGAACTATCAACATAGAGTATGGATATAAGGTATATAAAGCGTTTGTGAACGAGTAACTGTCTCCATTTATTCAATAAAATCAGTGCACGTTTAAAAGACGTTTTATATTCACCGAATGATGTATTTTTTGTTATTTCGTGAATATTGGATAGTTGGTTAGAAAAAATAACGTGTCATTCCTTAGACTCATCAATGTTTCATTCTGACATTTCAATAAGAGATAGATGAAACGTTTGTGAGTGAATCCTAGTCTTCGTTCATTCTACAAAAATCGTATACTCTAATGATTCAAGTACACCTAATGTTCATATTTCTATAATTCACGTTAATTTCTAACGTTGCCTAGATTGTAGTTTATTTTTTCGATACACAATTTATGTGTATATATTGTTCAATGGAAAAACTCAGTATTACAAGGTCTCTATTCAACTTCTTAGCTTCAATAATAATGAATAATAAAAAAAAGGGGATACAAATCTTCCAGAAAATTACCGTCCGATTTCAATTATAGTTATATTTGAAAAACTTTTTCTTAAAAAAAGATTAACGAAATACTTTGAGAGTAAGTCCCTACTGCACAAATTACAATTTGGATTTCGGGAGAGTTGCTCGACGGTGGACGCGATCTACTCAGTCGTGAGAATGATAATCGAAGGCTATGAGAAGGGTGAACATACTTCACTTACTCTCTGTGACCTAAGCAAAGCTTTTGATTGTGTTTCTCACGTCATACTCATAAAGAAAATGGAATTTTATGGAATTAGAGGTCTACCTCTTGATCTTTTCAAATCTTACCTTAACAATCGTCAACAATGTATATCAGTGAAGGAAACAATTAGTGACATGAAACATATTGAATATGGAGTACCTCAGGGTTCCGTGTTAGGGCCTCTACTGTTTATAATTTACGTTAACGATTTATTCTTCCATCTATTTCCTAATGAAATTGTCATGTATGCGGATGATGCCACTCTGGTGAACCAGGGAAATGATACGTCCAGACTACAACAAATAATAACGAACACTGAAAATATGGCTGAAGAATGGTACAACTCAAATACTCTACTTAATCGGGATAAAACACAAAAAATACTCTTTTCAACTAACAAAGAACTAACATCAGGTGAAACTGTGAAACTGCTTGGCGTAGTTTTGGACGATAACCTGACATGGATACCCCATATAGATCAACTGAGTAATATGTTATCTTCATATAACTTTCTTTTAAGACAACTAAAAAAACATGTTCAAACGTCTACTCTTCTTTCAGCGTATTTCACTTTCATACACTCAAAAATCAGCTATGGAGTTATTTTATGGGGCGACTTCAGTAATGCTCAAAGAATATTCAAACTTCAAAAAAAGTCACTCAGAATAATATCAAATGTGGGACCTAGGGAACATTGTCAGCCTCTATTTATTAAACACCGAATAATGCCTTTACCGTCACTATACATATTCTACTTATTATTAGAAATACACAAAAATCAAAACTTATACCAAAAAACCTCAGATATATCATCTTATAACACAAGATCCAATAATTCACTAAGGACCCCCAGATACAGATTAACCAAATCATCAAAAAACTCTCTCAATCCGAAACTTTTCAATGCGCTCCCAAATGAAATCAATTGTAAAAACTACATATCTTTCAAAAATATTGTGAAGAAATATATTTTGAAAAAGTGTTTTTATTCCACAGAGGAATTTTTTAAAACACCGTTTGAATGATTGTGGAATGAACTCAACCTCATATATATTTTTTTTATGAATACCAGTAGGTACTGAGATAATATCGATATGGCGACGGGCGAAAGCACACTGCCAGGTGCCTCGCTTGCAAATATCTGTAAACAGTGCAAAAAAACAGTTATCAACTACGTGAAGTGTGTAAAATGCAGTGAAGTTTTCCATCCAAAATGCATGGTGCAATCCGGCACTGCAAAATCTGCAACTTGTAGACACGAAGCCGATAACGAAAAAAACATTGCGGGAAGTGATGTGCTACCATCATCAAATCTCGAAGATATCACCCAGGAATCTCACCCTAATACCCAACCAACAGTAGAGGTAACAACTAATATTGAAATTTTGAAACAGGAAAATCAATTTTTGAAACACTTACTAATAGAAAAGGATGAAAAATATAATATACTACTAGATAATAACAAACTGCTAAGGCAAAACAACGAGCTGCTTCAACAAAAAATAGATCAACTGAAAGGTGATTCTAATAAAAAGGTACCTGACAGAGCTATGAATAAAAAACCGGCTAGTCAGGCAGCACAAAAACAATCAGGTGTCTCATCGGCCTATGATGCCCTACCTAGCAAGGAAATCCCAATCAATACAGGGTTGCCTACACAACAAACAAGTAGAGTAAAACCACCACAAACACAACCTTCTAATGTGGATGTTATTGCAAGTGCTCAACTAAATATGATGAATCAAATGATTTATAATGGCAAGGATGTCCCTAACTCTTCTGATGAGGGATATACAACAGTTTCATATAAGAAATCGAAACCTATGAAAAAAACTCTTGGCGAAAATAATACAAATGATGACTTCGGCGTTGAAAAGAAAGCGTGGCTGTATTTATACCGTATAAAACGCCACATCACAGAGGACAAAATATCCCAATTCATCAAAGATCAGGATGTGTTCAAAAATGCAGACCTAGTGATTAAAGAACTCCCTACGGACGAATCGCAAAGTAAATGTTTCATGTTTGGAGTGAACTTCTCCCTCAAAGATGAAATTTATAAACCCTCAACCTGGCCAAAAAGTGTGGCATATAAGCGGTTCAACTTCAGCAAATTTCATAGCTACCAAAGACGCAGTGAGGATTTTTGAATAAATTTATCTCTAGGTGTCCATCAAAACCAATAGAGAATAATATAAAATCGAGAACAGACGATATGGACTGCATCACAGTAATTCACCACAACGTTCGGAGCATTGGAAATTGTGTCAATGAATTGTGTGCAGTTTTAGAAAATATACAGGGTCATAAGATTTTATGTGTTTCAGAACATTGGCAAACCTACGATCAACTCGACTCTTTAGGAATCCCAAATTTGAAACTCATATCGTGTTACTGCCGCCCTCCTGATCAACATGGTGGTGTGAGCATTTATTGTGATATAAACTTCAAAGTGAAAGCTATTAGTGAACTTAACGACTTATCTGAATGCGGAATTTTTGAGTGCTGTGCCGCCGAATTCTCATTTAATAAATACAAATTTCATGTTATTTGTATCTATCGCACACCAAATAGTGATGTGAACATATTTTTCTCGAAATTTGCTATACTTCTAGAAATTTTAGCTGAAAAAAAAACACATTTTTTCATCGCTGGCGATTTCAATATCGATTTGTCAGTGCCATCAAATTCTTCTAATGAATTCATGGATATACTGAATTCTTATAATGCTTTTGCCACTTTAGAAGAAGTTACCCGTAAAGTCAGTAATAAATGTTTGGATAATATAATAACCAATTTTATGAATGAATTCTCAATCGAGAATTTGGAAACTTGTATATCTGATCATACGGCACAGGTTTTAAAATTTAAAGCACCATGTAAAGTGAGCACAGAATGTCATAAAATTAGATTATTCTCAAATGATGCCATAGATAGTTTCTGTACTGATTTGAATGATGAATGCTTTGAAAATATATATAGTGCTGAATCGGTTGACGCTAAGTATAATGCATTCATGAATAGCTTCTTAGTATACTTTAACAAACATTTTCCTCTAAAGAAAATGCAAGAGAAAAAAAACACATTTATTTTCCGAAGTTCAGATATATTAGCTGCTAAAAATGAAATGTTAACACTTCAAAGATTGTCTCTTGATTTTATGCAATATGCGAATGCTTTCAAAGCTGCACAATGCAGATATAATAAACTACTGAGTGAAGAAAGAAACAAATATTATGAGCAAAGACTGGCCAAATCACAAAATAAATCGAAAACTTCATGGCAAATAATTAGTGAAATTACAGGTAGCAGAAAAACAAAAAATGATCAGCCAACTTTTAAAAACCTGATTGGAGGCGCAAATTCAATGAATGATTTCTTCAATAAAAAAGCATCTAACTTAATTGCAGGTAAATTACCACAACCGTATAATTATTCATGTGATATACCTTATAATAATAATAATTTCACTTTTGTCTCAATCACACCACAAGAATTAAAAGAAGTAATGAATGAAATTGAGAGCAAAAAAAGTTCCGGATATGATGAAGTATCTACAGCTTTATTGAAAAAATGTTTCTCCTCTATTGTTGAACCCTTATGTCATATTATCAATGCATCACTTCAATCTGGAGTTTTTCCTAAAAATTTGAAGTTTGCCATAATCAAGCCCTGCTTGAAGAAAGGCGATGTCGAGTGTTTTGAAAACTATAGGCCCATCAGCCTCCTTAGCTCATTCTCAAAACTATTTGAAATTGTTGTATCTAGACAAGTTGTATATTTCTTCAAAAATCAAAATCTTTTCAGTAATAGCCAACATGGTTTTCTGGGTGGTAAAAGTATTGAAACGGCATTATTCGAACTAACTAATAATATATACAATTCCTTAGACAGCGGAAATGTGGCCTGTGGAATTTTCTTGGACTTGTCCAGGGCATTCGACTGTATAGACTTCTCAATTCTTTTAATTAAATTAGAACACTATGGTATTCGGGGAATTGCTTTGAAATGGTTCAAATCCTATATAGAAGAAAGGAAACATTCAGTGAAAATTAGAGATGAGAGAGGTAACTTTCTGCGGTCGCATGCTATGGATGTGTCCATGGGAGTGCCACAGGGTAGTGTTCTGGGTCCACTGATATTCATAATTTTCTTGAATGATCTTGCATTACTTTCTAATCAAGATAAAACTGTAATCAATTATGCTGATGACAGCACCCTATTTCTCTCCGCACCTGATTTTCCAAGACTTATTTCGAATGCAAACGCCTCAATAACCGAAACAGAGAACTGGTTCTCAAACTCCAGATTAGTGATGAATCCTGATAAAACTAATATAGTATTCTTCAAAACGAATCAAACTTTGCCTACACCTGATAACATCATTCTCAATCAACAAAAAATTATACCATCTAAATATATCAAATCTCTGGGTATTATCATGGACGAAACTCTAAAGTACACGTACCATATGAATCATTTGTGCTCGAAGCTAAGTAGGAGTTGCTATGGCATCAGGGTATTAGTGAAAAATGCAAATATCAGTACAGTCAGAACATTTTATTTCTCAAATTTTTATTCTCATACACGCTATGGCATTATTCTGTGGGGAGGCTGTAGTGAAGCTGATAGGGTATTCAAAATACAAAAAAGAGCAATTCGCATCATAAAAGAACTCCGGTATTTGGATTCATGTAGGAGTCATTTTAAACAATTGGAACTACTTACTATACCGGCACTATATATATTCGAATGCATTAAATTTGTATTTCGTAACAGGCATTACTTTGAAGAATACAAAATACAACACCTACATAACACCAGACATAACAACTATAATTTACCCGCTCACCGACTATCCTGTGTTGAACGAGGTGCATTATATTCCTGCATTAAATTTTATAACCATTTACCTTCATCTCTTAAAGCACTTACAGACTTCAATTCAGTAAAGAAACCACTATTGAAATTACTCTATGATATTGAACCTTATACAACTGATGACTACCTGAATCGCAATACATTATAATGATACTAATATCACCTACATCAATTTCTTTTTTGTGACTGGCTTGTACATTTTAAAATGTAATAAGTGCAATAAATTATTATTATTATTATTATTATTATTTGTGTAATATTATATTTTCTACATATTTTATCATTCTCCTTGTACCCCATTCTATGTTTATTTGCTTTTAAATGTACATTATTTTAGACAACATGTGAATGTTATATTATCTTTTATTGATATCCATATTAACCCAACTCTGTGACTTGCTACAAAAATGTACCCATTTATACGTAGTTAAATAAACATCTATCTATCTATCTATCTAATGGGGTAGCTTTAGTGTCGACTTAATTTTGTGAACCCTGTACATACTAGCCCCGAACACATAAAACACGAAACATTATCTTCTTTCATAAGAGCGCCAAGACTTCACTATTATAAATTGTCGATGAACTTCTGCTTCATCACCTTCCAAACTTGAAGGTTTTGCCAAGTTTCTTTTCGAAGATGAAATCTGGAATCTCTACAATGTGTTTTTCCTTCATTATACATTTTTGTGGAACCACAAACTTAAGTTTCAATTAAAGAACAGAAAAAGTTATTATTGTTTAATTTCTGATGGTCCAGAGAATTTCAAAATAACCTGAACCAATTTGTAAAAAAAAATATTCGGAGGAACTATCACACTCCTATAAGGAATATGAGTGTTATTCCGAATCATCGAGTGTTATATATTTTTATTGTAATTAGTTCATCTTCATTAATACTTATAGGTTCAACTCGCCTAGGGATAAACCTATTCCTAATATTAACCATTCCCATGATAGAAAAAAACTATTGATATATGATAAATTTCCTCAATTCCGATGATACAAAGTACAGGAACTTTCACTACCAGATTTCTACAGAATGGTCCGGATATGGCCATTCCAACTGAGATATTCCAGTAGGTATATGTTTCCGTTATACAGGAAATGGATGTTATCCTCGTTGTATTGAATATAGAGCATCCAGTATTGCTTTCTTGTTTCTTGAGCATGTGATGCATTTTTTTGTGTTTTTAGTAAAGCTTGCCATTTGGGTGGCATTATAATTGATTCGACAGCGGAAGTTTTACTTCGTGTAATTGAATATGGACACAATCAAGTTCATGGTGGTGTCAAGCCACCATGGACTAAATTACTACACAGCGATCACTTACAGATAAACATTGGACATCACATGACAGATGAAGTTGAGCAATTCAAGTATTCAGTGGTTCAACTAGACTTCAACCAAGAAATTTATTTTTGTGTACGCTATCCAAAGTATCCATGTTCACAAAATTCATTTTTTCACATTGATTACTCTGGAAACTGCTCATTATCGCGAAATACAGAAATGTGTGAAGGAGCTATCTGACCCAACCACTCGTTTGGAAATCATTGAATCTCTGATGTTTTTTCTTTTAGTTTCATGTTATATCATCCAGAAGATTGATCTAGATTCGCGTATTGGAATCACGAATATGGATCTGAATATGCAAAGATTCGGTGATTGGCTTTGATGTATTCCTATAATTTCATTCGCCTGCCCTTGACATTCAAATCTCGACGATGACTGTCAACATTTACACCACCAAGACTGCATTTCTCGAATATCGTGATTCTCCGATCACTTGATCCTGATCGAAAGGTTGTTGGTATATTCATACACAGTAAAAAAAACTTGGGTGCAATTTCAATCAAATGGATTTCAGGGAAAACTCCTACGATAGCAACACCTGAATATCAAATTTGTGTCCTTTTTATTATACATTTCAAAATTGAGTGTTCAATGGTGTTAATCTTAAAAGTGAAAAATGACACGGATGTGGTGAAGTAGAACGATTCTGAAACTAAAAATCATAAGAATCACCAAATGGTTGAAATTTAATATTCTCAATGGTGCTATATCATTGACGTTAACGCATAAAATACACCTATTATATAAAATTAACACCAAGTTACACCGTGTCATATCACGATGGAATCGAGGCGGTGTATGAATCATCTAATTTGGTGGCAATAATCAGTCGTTAAATATTGCATCCTGAAAACACCAATTTGATATAAATTGATAAAAAATATTGAATGCAGGTATCATAATGGTGTGAAATTCATGCGCTCATCTGTTCGAACTTAGAACTTTAGAACTTTTGCCAAACGGTGACACTGTACCTGAATTCAATATTGGGCATTATATATTATATGATATTGATATTATTCAGTATCAATTGGCCTAGCCTACTGCCACTGATCAAGATAAATGAGCCGAGATAGTTCGTCGTCAACCGAATTGTCCCTAGATTCTTCTGAGTCTATGGACAATGGGTAATCCAACTTGGTAAAAATCACCGGAGCTGGTGAAGAAAAGCACTGATTCGCATGAACACACTCATAATATGGTGTTCCTTCACACCAGAAAAGTATTCGCATGTATCTGCTGAGAGATTGAACGTACCGAAGAGAATTTCGGGGAAGTAGGAATCGGTATCATAAAATAACAGAATGTGCATCACTGCGGTGTCAAATCGCAATTTCGCAACTACATAAAAAACATCACCAAAGTGTTCATTTTACTAAATTCAGCACTGAAACTAGTGTTACTGACTACTGGGTTTAATTATTAGAAAAAGTCAAAAGAAGAAAGGTCAAAAGGGGCCAGGTAGCGTAGTGGTTAGAGCGTCAATCTCTCAATATCTGCTCTGCTCGTCGTAAGTTCGATTCTCACCGACGGCGGAATTTTTCCGATGGCCCAAGAAAGTGATATGGAAAGATACAAAAGGCCTCTCGGCTTAAGTGTCATTGCAAGGTCCTGATTTGCAGGGGCGAGCCATACCACTCGAGGTGGAGTGTTTAGTGGGTATGTCTGAGGATGTTCAGGACTCAGAAGACTCCCACACTACCCTGTGAGAATAGGGTGCCCATAAAGGGTTTCAACCACCTCGTCAACCAAAAAAAAAAGTCACATAACACCTGACACTGACACTAGAACAATCAGGACTTCAGGGGACACCAGACGGTGTGAGCTGGTGTATTTTTTTTCACTGTAGAGTTGGCTATGACACATATTCGAAAACCTAATCTGTGGCTATATGGTTTGGTTGGAAACATAATTTCCGTTTTGAAAACTAACTCTGGGCAACTCGAAATTTAACCTTACTGTTTTATACAAATTTTCTTGACGTTACTGTGTTATAAGTCATCATCTCGTAACTTTACAAACAATACTCAATATTATCCAGAATATATAACCATGGGTTATTGATATTTGTCGAAAAAATTATATCCTTAATATGCCTGGTTTCGGGACAATGTTATCCCTATTGTATATCCTTGGGATGATTTCTTGGCTTGCTATGGGATGTATAATTTCTGGACACTCTTGGGACATATGAGTTCGGATCCAGATGAGGATAACCTGTGGATATCTTGACGAGATTATCCCATTTCGGGACATTTGGGATCATGGATATAGTGTGCTACTCATGTTGGGCTTCAGTTGTTGAAACAATTTTAATCGGCGGCGGTTTATAGTGGTCTTAAAATCATTCATTCTGTTTTTTCTGAAACATATATGATCAAAAGTTGCGGTTTTCATATTGGCTTCAAAATCATTTATTCTGTCATTTCATTTTCTGAAGACGATCCAGGCTATGAACCTGTTGAAGCAATGTTAGAATGAAGAATTGCTGAGACAGTTCACGTTTCTTTTTTAAGCAATAACAGATCACCAATGGACTTTCGACATGTTTCAATATTTTTATTTGTTTATGAGTTTTTAAAACTGGATAGTCTCGAGTGGGCAATCTGGTATAATATTTCAATCAGCCATAATAAAAGGGTCAAAATGTGTTCTGGTGAAATGTACATGTTATCCATACCAATCTTATGTAACATGTTTACTGATTTCAATTTTATTTTCACCAAGCTCTGTCAACAGGATTGAAAATATTCCATATGCATTTCTTCCTTTCTTTCTTCCAATGCGGATCAACCAGTACATCTCCCTGATCGAAAATCTAGCAAGAAAATACTCGTTCATGATCAAGGAGAGAAGTTGGTTCGGATGTGGAGTAGGCAGGATCTCAGCTGTCGATTACAGAGAGTCGTTCTTCGGAGATCGAGGTATATCGTTTGATTTCTGAGTTATATATAGACGCCTTGGGTCCTTTTGCCATATGAATTGGAAAACGGAAGGCATGAATTACGGATATATTCAAATGTACGGTTCGAGCAAGGGTCGCGTCGAGTCGTTGGGCGTATTATAGCTTTATAGTACGAGGAATTTCACACGGAATAAATTTTATTAGTAGTCTTCACAAAGAGGGAGATATCTTAGAAATTATTATTAGGTATTTTAAACTCTGGGCCATAATGTTTGCAACATATGGAACACATTTTTATTATCGGAGTAAAATAATACATTGTTTTATTGAGATCAAAATGCCACTTTCTTTGACTAGCGAATTCATTGATCCGAATTAAAAATTATTTTTTTCTGCAACCATAAGAAATGATATCTTGTTGATGAAATGCAGTAACCACCATTGTGGCTCATGACGATTTGATTTCGATTAATTTACTGGCAGGAAGCGGGAAGTGAAAATGAAGTAGCAAATAAGACAAAAAAGAAGAAGAACTAACCTTACTTCTGTTCATACGGGATTTGATATTATTTTGATATTCTTGTTCATATGATTTCAATTTGATCGAGACAATCAAAATTTTAGTGGAAGAACTGAAAGTTTATTATTTTATAAAAACTCAACTGAACTCACTCACCTCAAGGGTGGGCCTAAGAACTTTTTTGAATAATTGAGAATATGAGCAGGTCGAGGCCATATAAAGTGAATATTCATTATTTGCAGCTGTTGAACAACTGTTGACAAATCAGGTTTATTCGATTTTCAAGTGTAGTTTCAGTATCAAAATCACAAATGGATTGAATATCAAGTAGATATGCAATTGTATCAGTTTCTTATTGAACATATAACATATATAAATACTATGTTTTTTAATCTGGATGAACTAGTTTTTTCTAAAATAGTGATCACAATCATATCACAATGCTACTAGATATTACATTTCTAAAACCTAGGATTTAAAAATTAACTCAACTTCATGCAAATTCAGGATTCACCGGAAGTGACATTTACCTTTAATTCTCGAATGAGACACCTTATATGTATTTCTTTAATTTTTTGATACTTCGTCCAATTAATAACTCCTCAATTTGTATAGATTATGATAAGTCGATGCCAGAACAATAAAAAAATTAGCCACTTTCTTGTTTTCTAAAATGGGACCTTTGTTTCTGGAATTTCTCTTCCTTCTACCGCAAGGTGTCGCTGATTCCAATTGTCTCTTGAAACACGGCTTAAGTGCGGTGAAATATGCTCGGGAGATTGCATTAGGACAGGCACCGCTTCGAGTGGTGATCTCAGGGTCTCTAATTCAATGTTCTGCGTGGTATCTGCTCGTTGTTTACCAGTCATTCAAACTGTGTTTGATATTTACGGTTGGATAAGACGATGGTACTTCATTGTTTCAATTTCACCGTGTCAATGAGACATAACCACCACATTCAGGCTATCATTGTGAATCTAAACTGACTTGGGACTGTTAACAATCCCTGAGATAACTGGCAGCAAACAACCAGGTCACTTTGATGTAGGTGCCAGGTCATAAGGGAGTTGAAGGCAACGAAGAAGCAGACTGCCTTGCCAAAGAAGGGGCTAAAACACGATTCTCGGCCCAGAACCCCTCTCAAACCTACTTGAGAGAAGAAGTTCGACGTTGGGAAGCGGATGAAATGAAATCTCACTGGAATAAAGTGCCAGGACTAAGAAAAGCAAAAAGGCTAGTGAGCCTCTCGCCAAAGAAAGCTAAACAGCTTCTCAAGTTGGACAAAATAGACTTGAAACTGTTAACGGGACTCCTCACTAGACACTGCCCTCTGACACCTCAAAAAGATGGGTAAAACAGAGAGTGATAGTTGCCGTTACTGCGAGAACTTTGCTGAAACTGCAGAACATTTACTCTGCGAATGCCCAGCACTCTTCTGCAAGAGGCTCAAGTTTCTGGAAGGGCCCTTTTTATAGCCCTCCAATGTCAGGAACCTACTTACCCAGGAAAATGATAAACTCTACACAAAGTCTCGGAATCCTGGCCCTCGAATAGATTGAGGGTCATGACCTCTTCCCCTACAATCTACAATATAGACAAGAAAGTCTCAAAACTGGTGGCGGGACTCCTGACAGGACTCTCCTCTTGAAGGAATCATCTCAAAAATACGAGAATGTCAGATAGTGATAGTCTTTGCTACTGCGGGAACTTCGCTGCAACTTCACAACATTTGCTTTGCGAATGCCCAGCGCTCTTCTGCAAAAGACTTTGATTCCTGGAAGTAGCTTTATTTTGGTCCTACGATGTCAGGAACTTAGTTCTCAGAAAACTGATGAACTTTGTGCGAAGTCTCAGAATTCTGGACTTCAAATAGATTAAGGGTTCTATGCACAAAAGATCTATTAGGTCGAGGTGATTGAGAGGCCATCACGACCTTTTCAATCTACAATCGTCTGCTTGTATAGAACTTCAATCAAGCAGAGTTGCTTGATTCTCCCATGATTGTCATTCCAGCTGTTGAATGGTTTTGCTGAATGAGTTACAGCAAAAGAAATTCGAAAAGTTCAACAGAGAAATTTCTTGGTGTACTTAAGGACCAAAACGTAGAACCCAAACGAAGCGTTTTCGTATATAGTTGAAAGTAGTTCAATTATAATGCGATTATTATGCGATTTATAATAGCGAGGACATTGCTAGGTTACGAGTAGTCAGTCGAGTCAACAGCAATGTCCGAGACGGTGTTAAATCGCTATAATCACATTCCAACGGCGATAAGAAAAAAAATTATATATCTGGTATTATGCTTGTATCTAACGTATTATGATTTCGTAACTGACATAAAGCATATTAACTAATTTATTATGAGTAACTAGGGTTTATGATGTTAATAATTATCAATGAAGATTTCATATAATAATGTATCAATCTTCACGATGAAATCATTTTAGTCATGTAGTACACACATTTCAAAAACACTCAGTAAATCTCCAATATTTGAACTCCACATCGATCTTGATATCTAAGTGATTACATAAACTTGTGTTTATACTGCAGAAGTTGATGCCAATAAAATTCCATATGTTTATTACTGGACCAGTCAGAAAAACAAGACCGTCCATCTGAATAAATTGCGTTCATTTTATCTCTCGTTCTCATCCATATACTATATGGTGCCCGAAATTGCTGTTCGGACTACTATTCGACAACGAGAACAAAAGCCATAACTTTCATATTGGGACTACGAAAATCTGTCGAAAGAAAAACGCCCTCAGTTTCAACCATACTGTTCGTTTTATTCTTTCGAAAATAAATGGGAATTTGCTGCCCAATTCCGGATAGGAATCGAGCAGAATTCTTGTCAGTTACAAGGAAATAACGAATTCAGGAATTCCAATACATATACATCTAACCAAATTATTATAGTGGATGATTCGATGGCCCATTTTTCAGTTCGATTGATGGCAATGTAATTTCAGCATGAGAATATATTTTTTCGGCAACCGTCCGGAAAGTACGTACTTTCCAGACGTTTTTTTTTTGAGAAAGTGGCATTTTTCCGGCCTAGTCCGGGAAGTACGTACTTCCCGGACTAGGCCGGGAAGAATCACATCGTTGTTGTCATTGTAAATATGAAAATCTTGGTAGTATGGTTTTGATAAATGCAGTTGATCATTACCATAGCAGCAGAATAACGACTGACAGCTATCTGACATAAAATTAGCTAACATTCAAAAATTATCAGATGAAAACAATCAATGTGAAACGGAAACTTTTCCTTCTTGTTCTGACTTCAACAAAAGGCACTTAAATATACCAAGCATTTCAAACAAATTGAATCCATTCAATATTAACAATTGTTCCAATTTTAATATAAATAATAATATAAATAAGAATTGAAATGTAAATTTTGTTCTAATAAAGAAATGTGTTTCTTTGATTTGTTATTCTACACGGTTGCCGAAAAAATTGTGTACGCAACACGCCCGAAAACAGTTTTTTTGGACTCGCAGACTTTCAGGACTCGCTACGCTCGTCCTAGAATTTTGTCCACTCATCCAAAAAAACAGTATTTTCCGGACTTGTTACGTAAATTACTATTCATGTAATATTGATGAAAAATCATGGTACCATAGGTGAATCCCAAGGGCGAGATCAATCAGCAAACAACTATTCGTGGATCTCGAGCACACTTTTTTATGTTGCTGAACCATTTTCAAAATATCTACACTCCACATATCTAGACGATAAATTTGATAAACTGATTTTTCCTACGCGGCTCGTGCTAAACTACTACTCGTGTGAAATATGTCACTTTTCACACTTGTTGTGTAATATACTATTACCAATCTCCGAAGAATAAAAAACGAATGCAATAGAAAAACGAAAGTTTCGATGAATGACGTGAACTTCAAGAGTAAAAGTGGACTTATGCGAAAACGAAATCCTTTCCAGTCGAATTACATTTTTATTTGAAATTTTTTCATAAAAATAGTACATTATATACCGCGGGACTGAAGTAAATTATGGCCCTCCCTGCGGTCGGGCCATAAACTTTACCTTCAGGATTAAATGTACTTCAGTCGCAAGGTATATACGATACTTTTCGTACTTCCGGTATGATTTTATCAATTATTTCAATAATTTCAATCAGTTTTTTCTCTCTTCAACTCATTTAATAAACTGTCTTTGAAATAAGTTACCATAGTAACATTGCGTTGTGACAGTTATAATTTAGAAACATTGTCATTACTAGTGTCATTGTGAAGAAACATTGTTATTGATAATTATTGGTATCATGAGTGAAGAAGGTGTATCTGATATTGATAAAAGAGCAGCCGAAGTAGGTGAAGAATTGTTACCACCGAAATCTAGAAAACTATACGAGCAGCAGTACGATGCTTTTAAAAAGTGGTGCCGCTTAAAAAATGTGAGACAACCTACTGAAAATGCGCTGTTAGTCTACTTCGATGATAAATCAAAAGCGGTTTGTGCCTCAACTCTCTGAGACTGGTCAATATGACGAACTGTCACAATATTAATTTGAATATTAACGTTAATTACCATTCTAATTAATTATATTTTTCAATAAAATATCCCTTAAATTCGTTTGTTTGTGATTTAATCGTTCCGGGAGTTTCGTCAATATTTAATCCCGGAGGGATTAAATGTGACACTTTAGTACCTGTCACAAGGGAGTGAAGTTGTCACTTTAGGCCCGGAAGTACGAAAACATAGTTATCATAATTGTTTCCACTGACATCCTGAGCGTACCTATTTATAAACTTGAATCAATCTTTTCAATATTATATTTTCGATCAATTATTGTATTTGAATGCAATTTATCAACAAGGCGCGTTATTATAGAAAAAGTGTGAACATGTCTTTATTCACAGATGATTATTTCTCAATTCAATTTGCAGTTGTCAGATACAGGCTAGGCTGAAAATATTCGTTCAAATCCATTCATTACAATATAATGAAGTTATTCCGTAAGCAAAAATACGAACTAATAAGAGGAGTATATTAACGGAATATCAGCTATAATTAGAGAGAAATGAAAAGACCGCTTTGAAATCACATGAAATTCACATTTGAATATTATTTATGATGGACAGATGGATAGATTCAATTCCCTATATTTACATAAAAGAAAATATACATCAAAACTTTATTTAAAAAATGCTGCAAGCTATTTAACAACGCCTTTTTCATCAGCTTTCAAGAAATGGAGTGGTAATGACTATGGCAATGGAAGTGAACTTGAAACAAATTTGTTTGGTCGCCGTAATTCATTTTTAGGCAAGTAACACATTATGGAGAATTTAGTTACAATCGGAAATAATAATAAGTTGTACAGCCATTGACAACTGTATTGATTACACTATTCATATTATTGTCTCTATAAATATTATGAGAGGAGTATATTTCACACATTCAATCCAGGAACGTTCACTCGATTATCAACTTGTGATGCATGGTTGGATTCAGAAAAAAAAGTGGATTCTACATGACAATGAAAAATATACCATCACATTAAAAAAAACAAGCTGTTTTTTCTTCAGGCTTCGGTTGTCGTTGAAATCGATTTGATTTGACATTTTACAAAATCACTCGACAGTTTTTCTCGTAAAATTACTGATTGGCAAATTTATTTCGTTACAAGAAGAAATGTATCCGATAAAAAAAGCTCTTGTGTTTTTACTGTTGATAATTTTTGAATATTAGCTAATTTTATGTCAGATAGCTGTCAGTCGTTATTTTGCTGCTATGGTAATGATCAAATGCATTTATCGAAACCATACTACCAGGATTTTCATATTTACAATAACAACAACGATGTGATTCTTCCCGGCCTAGTCCGGGAAGTACGTACTTCCCGGACTAGGCCGGAAACATGCCACTTTCTCAAAAACGTCGGGAAGTACGTACTTCCCGGACTAGGCCGGAAAAAAGCCACTTTCTCAAAAAAAAAAATCGTCTGGAAAGTACGTACTTTCCGGACGGTTGCCGAAAAAAATCTAAATCAATATTCTACATGTGTGAATACCAGAGAAGAAAATCCTGAAATCAGTGAACCAAACAATTTATTACAATTGTGTATTTAATAACTGTTCATTTAAATAATTGAATTGTATCAATAGAGATAATTATTGTTGTTGTTCATTCATTTATTTGGTCGTTAATTTATCTTGCCAAAATATACTCGAGCTTTTTTCTTAAAGTTAAATTTCCTTTTAACTCAAAAATTATCCATCAGTAATTTTGCTCGAAAAACTGACATTTGACAAAATCACTCGTAAAATTACTGATCCTATAAAAAAAAGCTTGTGTTTTTACTGTTGACAAAAAAAAGCTCAAGTGAAAATAGCCTGGTTCATGAAGGATGAATAATTTCATGTGAAAAAATCTACGATAATTTTTATTAGCTCTACCCGTGATTTACCTCATAATTGAAAATAATAAGCTCAACCATTCAAACTGCGTTCACTAGATTAGCCCTGGTAGCGCTTCAAGGGGAAACTGAGTTACTTCGTGACGACTGAGGCCCGCCTGCAAACGCGGTTTATGTATGCAAACGATGTTATTCAAATGAATTACCGCCAGGATAAGGCTCCGCAATCGCGAATTATTACTATTGGAGAATGCGCTATCGAATATATGGCGGAGTCGTAGTGAAATATCAGTTATTTGGACGAATCCGTCATAAACGTAAATTTTCTGTGCTGACTATTCCTATACAAAGTGAAACATTTTTTGTCATTTTAAGGATAATAAAAGATGCGATTGATTTGATTTGATATCTGTTTACCAATGTCCTTGGGTTATTACTACTAATCATTAACTAGACCTAGACAATCCAGGGATATTTCGTGTAAAGATTGATGACGGACTGTTTCGGATAAAATTCAATGATCACACACATGAACATATGAAATTATAGGTATTCAAATGATTAGATACAATATTTTCATTCAATTATATCTAATCTGTTGTTATTAATTATAAACGAAATCTTGGATTAATCAAACCTGACAAAACATTTATAATCTCCAATATGAAAATCCACCACATGCCAATTTTTAACCAAATCGGATCATGATCACATAACTCATCTGCTATGTTAGATTTTTGAATTCTTATACAGGTTGCCCGGTTTTCGAGCTTAACCATGGGGATCTCCGTTATTATAAGAGTTACGAGGTCGGTCGAATTAGGGCAAAGTTGTGCATTTTTATGCTGAACAATTATCTGAAAAGAAATTTGAGGTATCATTTTTAGTTTCTGAGTTATTGGAAAAAAACGGAAATTTGTAGCTTTCGTTTTAATTTTTTCGAGCGAAAACCAAGAGAACTGGAAGTTTTTAATTGGGACGTTCTTCAGGGACTTTTTCACAAGGAATCTAATACTGTCATCGTATATTTTCCAAGGCGTTCTTGATTTCAGAGATACAACACTCAACTTTGATTTTTCTTATGGTCGCCATATTGGATTTTTGTATTTTTGAAAAGTCTGTTTTTTTCTGATTACTATGACGTATCACTCGATATGTTCGAATCTTACCTGCTGGTCAAAATTGGCAAAAAATCGTTATAGCGAAGAGTGCTTTGGAAACAATGCCAAAAATTTTGTTTAACAAACTAACTTCTGATAGTTCAAAACTAAGCTTTCTTTGAATTAGGAACGACATTCGAATTTATAAAAGTTTTTTCTTCGCAAAACAAAAGATGCGCGAATGTTCCACCATTCATTTCTAATTTTATTCTTCACCCCGAGTTCTGAATAGCTCAATCGATGGGTATACCTGCAATTCCAAGAATCAGATCTTAAAAAAAAAGAATACTGGATTATTGTTGATGGGAAATGAAGAAATATTTCTTAAAATTGTACCCATCGATGATATTGCTGAGCTGGGAAGAAGAACGAGTGACATTGTGTCTAGAAAAGAATGGTGGGAATATTCGAGCATCCCTTATAACTTTGTTATGTATTCAATAGTTTTGTTTTGTTTTGCGGAGAAAAAAACGTAATAGCTTTTCTGTTCGTTCCTAACTTCAAACCTTCGTTTGTAAGAAGGTAAGCTTGACAGAAATGTTTACGTTCCTTATCCTCAATTGAACTATCAAAATTTATTTTCTGTTAAACAAAATTGCTGGCATTATTTTCAAAGTACTCTTCGTACAAACGGTTTTTTCTCAATTTTGATTAGCATGTGAGATTCAAACATATCATGTGTCACATCATTGTATTTAGAAAGTGATAGACTTTTCAAAATTGCAAAAATCCAACATGGCGCCCATAAGAAAATCCGAAGTTGACTGTTGTACTTCTGACATCTAGAACGCCTTGGATAATACGATGACAGATTTAGATTCCTTGTGAAGAAGTGCCTCAGGAACGTCCTAGTTAGAAATGTCCAGCTCTTATGGTTTTCGATTGAAAAAATAAAATCGAAAATTAAAAATTTCACTTTTTTTTTTCATCAATTCAAAAACTAAAAATGCTACATGAAATTTTCTTTCATATATGATTGTTCATCATAAAATTGCGCAACTTTGGCCCGATTTAACCGACCTCGTATCTCTTATAATAACTGAGATCCCCATGGTTAAGCTCGAAAAACGGGCACCCTGTATAATCATTGATTCGGGCATTCTCATTTCTCGAGCAACTGATGATTTGTAAAAAAAAAGAGCTCTTCATGACATTTTTCCCATAATGGTGAAAAACAACTGTAATTTTAGGTTCAACAATGAGTCTCACAACTGAGAGTTACACACAATTTCCCCTTTCGTGGAATACGATTTTACCTATTCCGTAAGTTTCCCTCATGCCAAAACTTTATAATTTGACGTGGAAATTGCCGACGTGTTTTTCTTTCTTGGGTACATCGAACCACAGTAATATCTCATAATTACCATAACTTGCAATTCGCATATCTGACATGAATATTTCACAGAAAAGCGGGAATGGAATATTATACGTCTCATTATGGAAAGGAGTTCTATTTCCTCACGGCATTTTCCTCGATTATTATAATTTGAGAGTTTTGTACGCCAACGCCATAATAAATCTATTATAATGAGAGGACATGCTTTCATGTTTGGCCGTAATAAAATACTCAATAATTCCAACACCTAATCTCAATAATTTTCAAGTACAATTCGGAAAAATAAAGATATTTTTCACTAGGTACATGTTATCAAACTCATTTTGCATGGTGGAGTTTTGGGTTTTGGACTTCCATCGTCTAAAAGTATGAAGATTCGAATCCAAGGGAAAGATACACTGACAATACGAATTTCATTTCAACTCCTTTCATTAATTTTTTATCAATGTTGATGAATTTCGACTTCTAGGATTAAGAAATGATGTAGCCATAGTGTGGCTTGTGCTTATAATTGAAAGAACGGTAATTAGGAATGGTATAGGATTGGCGTAAGCCACATGAGTGATTAGTTCACCTATATTTTATCAATTAGATATTAAATCTGTTGGTTGGTTTTACTAAGTTGGATTACCTATTGGAATATAATTCATATTATAATAAACTAGACTCAGAAGATTCTAGAGACAATTCAGATGTTGACGAAGTGTCTCAGCTCCTTTATCCTGATCACTGGCACTAGGGCCTAGGCCAATTGATACTGATCTTTATCTAAATCATTCAATACATAATGCCCAATATTGAAATCAGGTACGGTAGAAAGGACGTCAGTGCCACCTATTGGCAAAAGTTTTAAGGTTCTAAGATCGAACAGATGAACGCATGGAATTCACACCACCATTCAGATGCCTACATGCGATATTTTCATCAACTTATATCAACTGATGTTGTTTTCAGGATGCAATACTTAACGAATGATTATTTTCACCAAATTAGATGATTCATACACCGCCCCGATTTTATAGTGATATGACACGGTGTTACTTAGTGTTAATTTTATACAATGAGTGTTTTGTATCTGTTAACGTCAATGATAGCACCATTGAGAATATAAAATTTCAACCATTTGGTGTTTCTGATGATTTTACGTTTCAGAATCGTTCAACTTCATCACATCCGTGTCATTTTCACTACTAAGATCGGAATTAACACCACTGAACACTCAATTGTGAAATGTATAATAAAAAGGACACAACTTTGATAGATATTCAGGTGTTGTATTAGTCGGAGTTCGCTCTGAAATCCATTTGATTGGAATTACACCCAAGTTTTTTTTTCTGTGCATATAGCTGTGCCTAGCACTGAAAAAAAGTACTTTGAGCACTAATTACCGAGCACTCTTAAAAAGGTCTCCGGAATCTCGAGAACCAAGCACTTTTATTCACATAATGCTCGCGATTCTCAAAAAGTAATTCGACATCGTGAGCAATAAGAACTTTTGAAAAGGAACTTTTTGGCATAGTTGCAGATTGATGTCTATTTTGGTTCTCTATAAACTTTCAATAAACTAGTTAGGTGGATTCTGGGGAAATTTATTGATAAGGATGGAATAATTTCGCCTGGTTATATATCACGTATGGTATTAATACCTAATAGAAAGTGCCTCATTGTGGAATATTTGCACAAGACAATTCCGGTCAAACGACTATCGATGGTAGCGATATCAGGAGGGTCTTTCTCCTGTGGATTCAAGGTGAAATTTGTTGCAAACATTCCAGCTAAGGTGTTGGCTTTTCCTGCTGATTTTAAAGCCAATCCATCGATCTTATAATTGAAGAAGTTATATTTCATTCAATTTCCTTCTCATTGTGTGATTGCAGATATTTCCTCTGGTTTCCACTGTCAAAAATATTCGCAACAATAAAGGTATCTTGTTTTCTTCGAAGCCACAGTTATTGAACAGGATTTATTGAACCAATATTCACTGGATGATGATGTTTTTGTTGGCATGGGGTATGTTCGTGGGGTCCTCAGATTCAGAACACACTCTTCTTCAAGAGGATTATCATTCAGATTGACGCATCCTGATGTGATTAACTGGTCCATCCAGACGCAAAGTCTGTCCGCTAGCATTTCAGCAGTCTATCGAGTGGCTTTTATCCCATAATCACCATTCAACGTTCTGGTTGATTCAATTTTGATCCGACAGCTCGCAGCAACATCTTCGAAAGTCTGATCGAATTAGAGTGTCTCATCTAATGAATAAATGCATTTATATGTTTATATGTCCATATGGTAGCTAACGCCATGTGCGATTCTACAGCCCAAACGGCTCATTTGTCCTCTTTCACCTCTTAGGGTTTCGGGACACCCTGTATATTATGGTATCCAACTACATGCATGCATATTTCAGTTGGACCGGACCACAAGAACTTATAGTGGTAGAAAATTATGAAAACATGATCAATTACAAATTTAAATATTGTTACGAACTTTGCTTCCACGTGACCGGAAGTCATTATCTCGGCAGCATGACTGATGGTGGTGATTTATGGCCTCGCTAGCCGACAAACCAATTAGCGGATGACTCATACCCGTTGCAGTTTCTTGAGAAGGAACGGTATTTATTGAGAAAGCTATTGAATATTCAAGATTTCACAAGAATGGATAACTTGTGCCTATATGAAAGGAACGGATCGTCACGGAGAGTCAGTTTTAATTTGGAAAGAGTTCAGTTTAGAAAGAAAGCTAGTATTGTGAACATTGAGATTTGTAAAGCGAATATCGTTGTGATTCAACTTTTTATTGAGTTGGATTTCGAGTGTTTGGTGAAATAAATTGTTCAGTTTTGTACTATCTATAGTTTGTACACAGATTTCTTCATTGGAAAGAATACCACTTCCATTTTTATTCACCGTTAAGTTTCTGTTCTGGCTCAAAGATTTGTTCTTGTAAAATCCATTCGAGCTATTCGATGAATTATTGAGAGAAGGGAAAGATTAACAAGTTGGTAATTGAATTCATGCCATGCTTTACTCTCACATTGTATATAGTAACATAATCTAGTTTGAACTTGAACAACAAACCCTACTCGAAATTTCAATATCCTTATGAAATTTCTGCTACCTTTTCTTTTTTAAACTATCATACGACATCAGCGAGAAAATTGTTGGGGAAGAGAAGAAAGTAAATCTCCTCGTGCTTCCCTAACCCTCTTGAATTTCCACCCCTCCTGTTAATTATTCTTATCAGATTTCTTCAATCAGAGCTGCCTATATAAGTACCACGTCAATGATCTTAGTTAATAAAGCAACAGAATACTGAAGTTTTCGTTTGTTTGCGTGGATGCAACCAATAGAAAGTTTTGGAAATGTTTTGTCCTGAAGGGCTCAGTCCGTTATTGATTATTACACAGATGGATACAGATAACTATTCATCAGTCCTTCCATACTTTCATTCAGTGATTTATAGAAATAAGCCATTTTGAACGAAAATTGTGTATAGATAGTGTAAGACACTTTGATACATTCGTTGTGCTACCTGTACTATTGATGATCCTGACCTTTAATTCAGAATTGACATCAAAATATTATGAAAAGAGTCAGTTAGATTTTGGTATCGATAAGACCACAAGTATAGACAGTAACTTGTCACTTGTCAGTGGCGTGAGTATTGGTCAGTGAATGTGTTATTTTTATTGGTGTAGATGTATTTCATAGGAGAAATTGAATATATCTAGCAATAGTCATTGGAATACATTTGAAATATACAGGGTCAGTCAGGTTTTCATAGCAGGACTCAAACAGCTCGAAGATTTCTCAAATGAGAATCTTACATGCATATATTTTTCATTTTATAAGTTTTCTTTTAAGTTTCTTGGATTCTCGAATTGAAATTTGGTATACATATTATACTTTGGGAGTTCGATATTATTGATTGGAGTTTCTGAATACTTACAGCGTGATATACTTTTGGAGGTCGTAACCAATTTATACGTTTTGTTCGTGCCGCCTCTGCTTTCAATCGAACATTTATTCAAGTTATTTCTTCAATTTGAAATATTTTTGCTCCCCTGTTTGTTTTCCGTGAACTGTATGAATTTCGATATAAATGCCAAAAATAATTCACTTGTACGGAAACTTTTTTTCTCACACTCACTTTATTTTGACATCCTCACTTTTACGATTGAACGATTCAATTGATACATGAATGAAATGAGAGAAATTCAACTTCAGGCAATAACTCTAAGGGCCGTTTTTAGCGAGTACAAACTCCTTTCGAGCTGAAACTCGTTTTGTTGCTAGCCAATCAAATCGCACATTTTTTCTACTTTTCACGACGCCACATACAAAAAAATATATATTCTGATGTGTAGAAGAATCGAACTCCTCTATAAAACTCGAAAATAAAAGACAATAACAAACTTTTTTGTTCGCCAGTGAATTTTTCTCGATAAAAGAGATCAAGAATGCCACCTCCATTTTCTTATATCTCTCATAGTTACTATACAAACATCGAAATTTGTTCACCCTGTACCTCCCTACGTTGAATGATCAATGATATCATCGTTGATAATGGTTCTGGTGGTGAATGTTTTTCTGAGAATTCTACTTTTTTTTCTCACGCAGTAAATTCTGATTTCAAGATGAAAACAGATTCCATTTGATTATAAGGAGTTTCAATATAGAAAATGAAAGTTGATGATGGTTTATGTTATTATTAGTTTTTCAAAATATCTCAGTTTTAAAAAGCTTGAACCGCTCCGTGAGAGACATCAAGTTGAGAAAAATCGTCTGAAACTTTTTACATCCGATCTCTTTCCTGTCCAATATAGTTTCGGATATAACAATACATAAATCCCCAGAATGGGGACAAATATTGAAGAACAAATAGGGATATTGTCGAAATTTCCAAGAGAAATTACTTTCATAACAGAATCTCCGAGGGCAAAAATACCATCACAAAAACTTGGCGTTCCAGAATAACATCCAATTCAATAAAGCACTAGTCTCAAACACTCTTAATGATCATTATTGCTGGATATTTGAAAAACTTATAACCCAAGAAATGAAAGCTGTAATGGATCCTTTTCATAGTTCAGAAAGAACCTATCTAACTGAACCTCCAAAAGACAAATCTACAATCTACACGAAAATCGATTGAACATTTTGTTACGATATTTCCACTTAGGTTCGTGAATTTTAAACACTCAGTACAAAACTGAACAATTTATTTCACTAAATCACACTAAATACAACTCAATAAACACTTAGTTGAATCACAACGATATTCGCTTTACAAATCTCATTGTTCACTATACTAGCTTTCTTTCTAATCTGACTTGTCCGCGAAACCGCGGTTCTTATATAGGTAAAAACATAATTGCCCAGAAATAACAGGAATAAACTAGAAGTATTTTTCATATTCGACGGCAATGAATCATCCGCTAATTATAGCGGTGTGTCTGCGACCGATATCTTCGCTGTGAGTCACGCGTCGGGATGATGATTTCTGACCTTCTCGGAAATGCCAGCGGTTTGTAACAATATGAGAAAGTTTAATTTCAGTGGTATTGACGGTATATACAGGGTCCTGCCGATTTCATAGGGACAGTATTGCTATTTCCTAAACGGTAAAACATAGAGAGTTGATCAAATCAAACAAAAGGTGCGCAATTCATTCCTCTTCAAAATGCAGTTTTGCAAACTGGAAAAGTTGAAGAAACTGAAAGTCACTCAAATTGGTTCTATTTATTTTCTGAGTTAATATTCGAACAAGAAATTCTGAATTTGCAGAAACAAGTAATTGATCATGACAAAGAAGTTGGGTTTATCAGAAATATGCAATCTTCATCAATTTCACAGAAGTACTATGCAACTTTTGTTTTTCTACTGGGCACCATATTAGTTTTTTATACCATTGAATTGGACTAAAAATTCCCTTCAGTCATGCAAAACTTTTTGATGCATAACTTGACATTATCATATAAAAAAGTACACAAAAACAGTAGAAACCATTTTTTGCAAGTTACCATTGCTTAAAATTCAACTGCCCTATACAGTAGGCCATCATAAAAAGAAGACAAAATATTTCAATCGTTTTGACTACAGTATTAATATCTACATCTATCAAATTAAATTTTTCAGGATCAACAAATTGATTATAAAACCCATAAAATATTAAGATCGAATCAATAAACGTTGATAAATAGTTAATTTCATCATAAAAAATCTTAACGAAAACTGTACTCAGGACCGAGCTTGATACTAAATAAAATTTTATGATGATAGTAATAGAAATAAATAAAAACAAAATGAGTGATTTTCGAAATATTTCAGCAACGGCTGAAACTTTTCCAGTTTGCAAAACGACATTTTGAAGAGGACTAAATTGCGCAACTTTTGTCTAATTTGATCAACTTTCTATGTCTTACCGTTTAGGATATAGCAATACTCTGTCCATATGAAATCGGCGGGACCCTGTATATCTTTGTGTCAGTATTGCTAGTTCACCTTATTACATATTCTTTCACTAAGGTAATTAATCCCTTCTGCTACAAAATCAGTGCCACATCTAACTATCATAGTGTGCATGTTGAAATTTGCTGAGGGAATTTTTTCCACTGAAGAGTTTTTGGAGGTTAGAATGGAAAAAATCGAAATATTCATTTTAAACGAGTAATACACTGTATATCCGGGACCATCAGAAAGTATAACATGATCTTCACTGAACATAATTATGACGGCGCCGCCATTTATCATACATGGGTCAGAATCATCTATGGTACAGGTAACACAACGAACATATCAAATTGAAAATACGAAGTTTCAACCATTCGCGAATTTAGAAAAACTCTTCGAAACAAAGCGTTTACTTTCCTAATCTGGTAAGTAAATCAATGCCGCCTTTTAAAGTACCTACCTCTGAAACAATTTAAGTTGATGAGGGAACAGAAGGAAGGTTTCCCGAGCTTGTAAAACGCCAAAGTTTTCGTTTGTTTGCGTGAAAATCGTCCGACGAGTGATATTCGCAAGAAAACTTTCACCAGGAATATTGATATCTTGAAGGAAAATCTGTTTCAGGCAATAATACGACTAATGGATCGAGATCATCTCATTCGTTATTCCTTAGAGCAAAAAATGATAAAGGAGTTACTAATGGTGAGATATTATTAGGCGATGAAACTTCAGGTCAGGAGAAAAATAAGTAATCGAACTGAGATAGTTATAATCACCATTTTGTTAAGCGGCGTTCTGTTCTGCAGAATCGCAGTAGGAAATTGCTCCAATATCTGTAGGTATTCAACTAAAAATATTGTATTATTATCAATCATTTATGACTCATGTGAAACGAAAATAAATGTACTTGTTTTTCCAAGCACCCATAATTTTATAATTTTTTTTTTAATAATCTCAATTTATCATTTTTATTTATTACGAACAGAGCATCCCAGCTTACATGAAGAATAATCACTGCCTGACATTTGTTGTCAGAGCATCCTATAAGTAGATTACATGTACAGGTGATTGGCTATGGATTTAATCTTTAAAACGAAAATAGATACCTACTTAAGATTTGGAAAAAATAACTTGAATGAGATGTATTCTCATTTTTAATGGAACCCTATTATTACATGTTTTGAAAGTGCTCTCTTTCTCAATTTCGAAAAAATATATACTTTCTCCATTCTCTATGGAGGCATTGCAAAAATATCAGCAATCTAATATATCTCTACTTCATTTCAGTGAGTACGACATTTTGACATCTCAAAAAATATTTGATAATGAGCGCGCTTATATCATTTTAATGTAGACAATTGATTCACTCATCGATTTCTTTTTTCAATGCCACCATGGAATATATAAAAAGTATACATTTTTGAAATCTATACAGATCACTTTCGAAGATTGTGATAATATATAGGGGGTTCCATTTAATAAATAAAAAGTTATAGGAAGCCCCTGTATATTAAATGATGAAATTGAATGAAAAACATGCTCTTAAAAGAAAACGATATCTCCAAATCTCGAATATCTATTTTCTTTCTCGAGATATCATCAAAAAGTGAGCACCGATTCCAAAAAGTCGTAAAAAATCATCCCAGAATAGTTTTTTTCTATTTTGGTTGTATAATGAAGTCATTGTGCAACGCAAATGCGTGTCGAAATAGCCTCTATTTTGATACGCATTTTTTATTAATCGGAGATTGGTACAATCGAACTGTCAAATGAAAGTCAGAAGAGTTAGGCCCAGTTTACTTCTGAAAGATTTGGATTTGGTGATAATAGCAGTGAAAAACTCAATGTTTTAATTGGTAAATTTCAATTCAGAGTGTAATTTGATTTGAATTGACCAATAAAAACAATAAAAACATTTAATTTTTCACCGCTGGTATTGCAATAATCAAAATCGCTCAACTGTAAACTGAGCTTTACGCTTGTACGTCAGATTTTAATTCTTTCAATGTCATCATTGTTACCAATCGAAAATGTTTATGTTATTTATCGATATTATATCCATTTTTTTCTTCAAATCAATTCAAAATAGAAAAAATTGCATATGACACACGTTTTATAAGACACGTTGTCGCACTTGTTCACTTGGAGCACTCCTCGCTTCGCTCGTCGTACTCCAAACAACGCGTGCGACAAAATGGCGTCTTAAACTTGTATCATAATATAATTGTTTTATTACTAAAATATGTTAAGAGTTATGTGATTAAAGGAGGGTGACACCTTTAGTTGGGACACCCTGTACTACATGGTGATTTCCTGCCACGAAAATGTCTTTCCGTTGTTATCGCAAATGGCCAAGAATTTCCTCGGAATGCCATCAACATCTGTATTGCGGAAATGCTATATTCAGCAGCAGCTCTAACAATCAAAAATCTGAGAAATCGGCCAGACGTTGAATCCATAAGAAGTCTTATGTGCCTTAATTCATGGCTTATGAATTCCGATTTGAAAAACTAGTTCGCAATAATTTTACTTTTATAATTAACTTTTTTCCAACTCGCATTTTGCGACTGTGTTCAATAGATAAAAATATGTTATGTTATGTTGAAATATGTTATATTTTTCATAAATAAATACGTTTTATTGTTAGTTTGATTGTTAGTCGAGATATTTCAAGATTTCTTGTTTTCTTGACAAGAAATAATAATAATAATAATAATAATAATGTTTATTTACCAATATGTACATAAATATGATGAACTTTACAAAAATATAATATATAGTAAACAAACGTGGAACCCATAGAACTCGAGGTTGTACATGGGAATCTGGTAAGTATATAATATAATATCGTGGAAATGGTATGTATTTGGTAGTTGAATATAAATATAATTATTCCTAATATACAAAATATAAGTACCTAAATTATTTCCTAACATTATAAACGGAATTGTATATTATATATAATATAAATATAAATAGTTTCAAAATTTTAACGTAAATTTTGCTGGCTATACTAAATGCTAAATTGTTAAATTATTTGCAAACATTATTAACTGAAATGTAATATTCTAAATATAAATAGTTTCAAAATTTTAACACAGTTTCAGCTTACTATGCTAATTGCAATTCAGAAGAACATGAATATCATATCTCTGTATATTAAGAATACATAATTTTATTCTTTTTTTTATGAAATTGATAGAATTTATCATGATTATTTCTTTTTTTAGGTTTACTGGTAAATGGTTGAAAACTCTTTTGCATAAGTAACAGTGATTTCTCTGGCCAAGATTTCTTTTTATTGTTGTTGTTTTTGTATACAGGTTTGTTTTTTGTCTAGTTTGGTGAGTGTGATCTAATGTTTGTAGAATGCTTGTTTTGTTCTTGTTCATTATGGTGAAAAGGTAGAGTTGTCTCAAGTCAAACATGTTTGTTTCAGAGAATAAACTTTCGGTTGGGTAATTCCTTACTTTTTTATGGATAATTTTCAGGAAGTACTTTTGTAGTATTGATACCTTTCTCACGTGCACATCTAAAGCACTTCCCCACGCCAAGATCCCATATTGGATTCTAGATTCGATAAGAGCGTAGTACAATATTCTCATGTGTTGAGTTGCTAATATATTCGAGAAATATTTGAACCTGAAAAGCATACTCCTGAGAGTGATAGCAATATTTTGTACGTGTCTGTCCCATCTGAGGTGCTGATCAATAGTTATACCTAGGTATTTAATTTCATAAGTTGCATATATTTTTATGGGCTCGTTATTATGTTGAATGGATAGACAGTCGAATTCTGGAAGTCGATTTTTATTGCAGGTGTTCGTTTTCTCATAGTTGACAGTCAATTTTCGTGAACTAAACCAGTTTAAAATTTTTTCCATATCACTCTCAGATTTTGTATTGAGGTTCATCCAATTTGTGTCCCTGTAAAATACGACAGTGTCATCAGCGAAACTGAATATGTCACCAATTGTATTGAGTGCAAGTAGTTCGTTAAGATATAGATCTTGATATTGGCATAAAATTTTTTGTCTTATTGTCTTGAAATCTGAAATGAGTCTTGAAATCGAGACAAGTTCAAGACAAGATCTTGAAATCTCCAAGAACTTGGCGATCTCTACACTGTTTCAGAAATTTTCGACAATTCCTGTAGATCAAGCGATATTTTTCGAAAAGAACGTCAACAAAATCGATCCCAATTATACAATATCAATATCTATTATATTTCATCACTTCAGATAAGATCCAAACATGCATGTCCTGCTTTCTCCAATTTCCCCCCTGTTTGTCACCAATCCCTCCTTCCCCCCGCACCCCTCAATCAGTCAAAACGTCATTCAATTAGGAAAATTTTGTCGCGGCTCCGGCGAAGCCGCGTAATCCTTCCCCGGAACAGAGAATTACTCCGGAGATCGGGCTGATCCTGTGAGTTATCTACAGACCGGAAGATCTCCTCTCATCCGATTTCTCTGAAACGCCTTATTTCGGCTCCAAGTCGGACGGGCGGTGGGGACCCCCCCATTGGGGGGTGAGGGGGGGGACATTCATGCCGATGAGTCGCAAGATGGGAACAGCGAATGTACAGTGTGTCCTATTTCGACACTTTTGCTCGATATCTCAGTTGTTTTTTGGGATAGAGTTGCGGTTTTCATATTACTGTCCTACTTTTCAGGGACACAAACATTCATAGCCCGCTTAGCTTTCGAGATACAGGGCCAAATTGAAAATATTGCATTTTGGGACCACCCTGTATCTCAGCTACCTTTTAACTCATAGGAAAAGTAGAAACTGTATCTGAAATTTAGTGGCGTAGTTAGATATTCGAAATGAGCTATCATTATTCAGATATAACTCAAAAATAGGTTTTTCAAACACCATGTATATTTTTCGATATTCGGAACATAAATCTCTGCACTTCTCAAAAATGTACAGGGTTATTCAAATTTGACGCTCATCATTGGGATCTCGAGAACCGTTACAATTACGAAGAACTTTAAATTGGGGCAAAGTTGTGGAATTCAATTGTCATTATTATGGTGAAAAAAATCTGCGCCAGCTCTTTTAGTTTTCAAAATATAAAAAAAACTGAGTTTTTTAATTATCTATTTTATGTTATCCTTGCTTTATTACTGGAGATACAAGAAAACTGAAAGCACTCATTCGTTCCCACATTCTGCGATCTCCAAAACCCTGTATATTCAAACTTATTTTTGCTTTATATTCATCGAACTGATGAGAAAAACGACAAGTTCAGGATACTTACTTTGATATCTTAAGCATTCAAGCATTTCATGGCACCATGTCAGGAATCTATCATATTATCATAATTCACACTTTTCCTAGATTTCTCTGGTAGCAGGTTCAAATTTACAATGTTCACATTTATTGCTGCATCAGGAGATAATGCACTATCACTATCATTTTCCATCATGCAACATGCATATATCTAATAATAACTATATAGGTAACATGGTTACCAGAGCTGAAGCCTAGAAATAAAACAATTGAAAGTCTGCGGGACTAATCGCGGATATTCGCATGCGCAAGATTGAATTAAGAATCGACATTCGTTTTCATCATGGAGGAGAGACAAACGTATGATAATCATTAAAAATCAATCAAATGTGTAACGTAACCTTCAATTCGATGTTTTTTTTACAATAACATATATTCTTCAAATATTCATTTAGCGATGGATTGTTGGACGATTTTGGATAATAGTTGATGATAGATGCAGAAATAGATGTGATGTGGGATTTGCATAGAAACCTGTGACGATAAAGTCATCTAAATAAGATTCGTGGGCTAATTTTTGATCAATCACTGTTATCACTCACTAATCACTTCTGTAAAAAATCACTAAGTATATTAATAACTATATTACTGCTCTTTTACATAATTTGGGTTAATAAATATACCAAACCTATAAAATTCTAGAAACGTCAGTGGATTTCAACTCGTCAGAACCCGCGCATGCGCACAATTCATCATTAGCAAGCCAGACAGTCTTTTGTTGTCTTTCCAAAACTGGCTTCACTTTCGCGTTAAGAGAAGAATAGGTGTTATCCATATATAGTTTTTATTATATATATGGCAACATGATGATGAGATCGTTTGCAACAATGATGGATGCGAGCGCAAATATGATGTCAATTAATGACATTATTACCGCGCACTCCATGACATTTCTAGGAAAACGTCAACTTTGTGTTGAGATTTGAAAGCGTCAAAGACTGCTTTGTTAACCCTTTGTAGAAAAGAAATATTTTTTCCTACGACCACGCATGAAACCGTAAATAATCACACTGTTTTGTTATTCAGAAAGTAGCTAGTAAAAAGCACTAGTGTTGATATTAAAAATATCGCAACGGTCGCATGAATTGATAGAAATAATTAGGTACATTGTGAAAGTACTTACTGTCAATATAAGCGTTCTCAAATCAAATTCATATTATTTATTGAAATTTCTGTCTCGTTTTGAATTATACCGAGAACTCTTCATCTATTACTTTCAATGTGTCTGATACATAACCTCTGAATTCACTTCAAAACTGGAACCTATACTCTTTGCTGAAACTATTTCGATGTTGATGACAGAGAGTTAGATCATTCAAAAGAGCACGGCTACAGTTTTATAGAGTATCACCAACGGGAAGATTCTTTGGTATCACAGATGTTTGCAAGGAGTCAAGGACGCACTAACTCGAGTAAGGGTGGCTTTATAAAAACTTTTAACATTTAAGATTCATCACCTAACGTTTAAGACTTAAGAGCTGATAAGTTGATTGTGTTAAAAAAAACTTAAGATTTAGGAATATTTGACACGGAACAAATAATGTTGACGTTGGCAAGTTCTAACCTATATCTATTATTATTGTTTTTGTTTGAATTTTCTTTAATTCCATTTCAATATTATTTGTGTCATGGACAATGCTCTATTAATTCAACAAGTTGAAGAATTCAGACATATTTATGATAAACAAAAAGTAGTTATTCTAAATTAAACTCGCCAGGAAAACTGCCTGAAAACAATTGGCCAAATATATCTTAGAAAACTGAAGGTAGTATCGGAAAATTGAATTACGGAATACATTCCCATCATGATTTGATCCTGGACAGCCTACATCAATGAAGATGAATTTATGAGATGCATGCATCAATACTATGCTTTAAATTATTCTTGTAAGAGAAGTATCCTGTTCCAGCATGTTTTGTATTTTGTATCTGAATATGCTTTCAATCAAGGGCACCAATACAGTTTGGCATATTCCATTTTTCATAAAATTTCATTTAGATTCCATGCCAATCGATTTTTTCAGTGAATTTTCCACAGTACATCGCTGGTTTCCCTTATGATGACATGACATGTGTACATAGTAGTCAGTCCAACATAAGCAATTTGCTGCATCATAGAGCATCCCTCTGATCTGATAAATAGCTATAATTTGGAGTTATAATTGTTGACATCGATTTCAAAATAAAAAACTGTTCAATATCCATATTATCCATATCATGTTCAAATGAAAATAGAGTTGGAATGGGTATTCCTTTTCCTATGTATGGGTTTAACTTTGTATTTTCAATCCCGACCTTTCTTACTCATGCATCTCAAGTAAACACCAAGCCCAAAAATCATGAGCAAACTACATGAAGTTAATGATGCCCATGGTCTTATCACTATTTTAAAAAAATTGATAAATGCAACCAAATATCCAAATAATATTCGAAAATATAACCCAAAATTCATATATCGCGGAAAACAGGATGTCACTTTTCGTTGCTCGAACATGCGCATCTCCTATTTTCAATTATGATCATTTATCATCCATTTCTTAAGTTGGAAGTTGGTCATCTTCTTAAGTCTTAGGTGTAAACTCATAAGTCTTAAATGGTTTTATAACACAATCAATGATATTACCATAACTCATCTGTCATAAGTGATAAGTATTAAATGTTAGGTGATAAATCTTAAGCCTTAAAGTTTTTTATAAAGTGGCCCTAACTCGTACGCGCTTGCGAACTACATACTTCTATAGTTCTGTATTCCTAGTTGCGTGATTAATGGCGTTAGCAGGCGTATGGTGTCAAGGTTGTTTATGTACGCTGGTGTCAATATCAATAAAATTTGTCCAATCTAAACTAACTCAATCAACCAGTAATTCACATAATGAGGAATTGTCGGAGAAGTATTCAAATATCATCTTGAATATGGAAATAAACAGTACTTGATATTGAATCAAAACCACCTGAAATTCTAGAGACCGCTCAAGTCACATTTTTGACAAGACCTCCAGCGAAATGAAAGTATTCGGAGTCGTAGGAAAAATAGTGTACCAAACTCTTTGGAAAGTGCATTTCCTTCACTCGTTACGTTTCCGCACTCACCGCTACGCGGCTCGTGCTAAACGACTACTCGTGTGAAATATGTCACTTTGCACACTTGTTGTGTAATATACTATTGCAATTCAGGTGTATCTTTATAGGCATGACAGTGGTGTATGATTGATTGATAGATAACAGAAATAATCGAGCTTCAACTGTAAAAACGGGAACCCCACTTGAACCCTTATTACAATTTTCCATATCTGTTTGAGCGTCATTTCTGTTTTTCTCGTCTTGAAATTATCTGCTGGAAAATAAATGCAACACTAACTTCCCTAAATGCGCAATATCTACATTCGCCACTTTTATTTTCATCTTTGTCCCATTGTGTTGAATGCGCGACATAGGTATTGCGAAAAGCTCGCCCACTGGAAGTTATATCTGGCTTTTCACATTGTTCAGAACACACAAAGTGAATCCCATCTTTTCCGCGGAAACCCAGAGTTCGAGGCATGATTGTTCCCTTCCTTTGATACAATCGGTCGGACGAGTTTGAAAATGTCTGTGACGCTAACTCCTGCCTGTCCAAGAATTTACTGCAGGCTGATTGATGAAAGCGTCTGGAGCCATAAAACAAGTATTTATGGTTTTATTTCGATGAACAGAAGGCATATCACAAGAAAACATAGAGTTTCTGTAAATTACATTGAAGTTGACATTTTCGGTTGATGAGTTGAAGAACAATAAATTAATCAATCAAAAATGTACTTTTTCTATTTTGGTTCTATAATGAAGTCATTATGAAACGCAAATGCGTATCGATACGCATTTTTTAATATTCGGAGGTTGGTACAATCGAACTGTCAAATGAAAGTCAGAAGAATAGGGTCATAAACCTCTAAAGCTTTAGCAGAATTGATTGTCGTTTTCCGATACCTTACTAAACTACTACCGATATGGCATCAAAATTAAATCGGAATATTCCTTTATGCTCGAGAAAATCGAAATCAAAAATAATTATTTGACAGAACCATATTTCTGTTGACGTCACCTGGTAGTTCGAGATGGTATCGTAAAAATATCTAAAATAATAGGGAAGAAGAATTTTTTGACATAAGTGATTGGCAGAAAAGTCATTCTGTTACATGATGGAAAATAATGATAGTTACAGTAAATAATCAGTAGTAATACCACAAGTGATTGAATTTTCACGATAAGTCTGTTGATTTATTCCATACGAAACTGAGTTGCTTGTTTTCTTCAAGAAACTCATTTGAGTTATATGGAATAAAAAACAGACTTATGAGATAAATCCAATCACGAGTGGAATTTTATTAGACTATTTCCCAAACAAAGTGAATGGTAAGAATCTGAAATTTCGTAGAATCCGCATGATTATTAATTTATATTTGACATTAACTGTCACATACACAAATCTGAAAACAACGAACATGACAGGTCAATCAGAGTCAAGAGTCAAGTATTATCGATAATTCGAACTTGACTTGAGCTCCTAATTGGTTCATTTGGCAAGTTCGTGAAATAGTCTAACACACCTCCTGATGTAGCAGGATATGCGAACATTGTAAATTTGAACCTCCTACCAGAAAAATCGAGGAAACGTTTGAATTATGATATGATAGATTCATAACATGGTGCCATGAAATGTTTGAATGCTAAAGATATCAAAGTAAAGTATCCCAAACTTGTCGTGGGTATATCTCGAAAAACACCAGTTAGTTGAATATAAAGCAAAAATGAGTTTGTTTGTATCATTTCGGTTCATATAACGTATCATAACTGTGGGATAGACGTAAATTTTCAAGTAGCCTCAATAGCCGACGGGTTTAAAGCACATCTTCTAAAGCTGTCAGCCTGGGTTTGATCCCTAGGCAGGGCAATTGTTTTTCAATCTATGAATGATTTTCCTTTCTTTTATGTTAGATGTATGAATTATTGGATGGAATTTTGACATAAATGTAAATACTAAATTAAATCAATGATTTAGATGAAGCCATCATCAGTGCTTACCTGTAAGCAAGTTATGTTGTTTGTGAAAAGTTATTAGTCAATGAAATAGCAGACAAAATTTTTAAATCGAGAAATATGGCAGGTTTACTTACTCATTAGGTAATGCAAGGGTTCCATGAAGATTAACCATTGTTAAAAAGGGGTGAGAACAATCAATTCCATAGATTACATAATATACATATTACAGCTACATTTGGGTTCTGGCTGTCATTGTGTATTGATTTCTCTTCAACTTTTGTTCTATGTTTGAATTGATTCTATTCCATATCATGCCAATCTGTCAAATAATTCAGCCTATCAAGTCATAACTCATTTATTCTCGATTCAGTCAGCTCCACTTCAAGATAATATGAAGGTAGATAGGAAGAAAAAAATAAAAAATGTTATTTTTTCGGCAACCGTCCGGAAAGTACGTACTTTCCAGACGATTTTTTTTGAGAAAGTGGAATTTTTCCGGCCTAGTCCGGGAAGTACGTACTTCCCGGACTAGGCCTGGAAGAATCACATCGTTGTTGTCATTGTAAATATGAAAATCTTGGTAGTATGGTTTTGATAAATGCAGTTGATCATTACCATAGCAGCAAAATAACGACTGACAGCTATCTGACATAAAATTAGCTAACATTTCAATTTTTGAAAGAACTGTGTTTCTTTGATTTGTTATTCTACACGGTTGCCGAAAAAATTGTGTACGCAACACGCCCGAAAACAGTTTTTTTGGACTCGCAGACTTCCAGGACTCGCTACGCTCGTCCTAGAATTTTGTCCATACTCATCCAAAAAAACAGTATTTTCCGGACTTGTTACGTAAATTACTATTACGTAACTTACAGACAAAGTATTTTTGAACCAAAATGGTTAATCTTTATGGAACTCTTGCATTACCTGACGTGTGAGTGAACTTCCAATATTTCTCAATTTCATGATTTTGTATTTGCTATTTCATTGACTTTATACAACTAATATTACTTGCTTACAGGTAAGCGCTGATGATGGCTGAAATGCGCTCTGCTACGAATAATATAACATTTTTTAACTAGTTTTTCTATGTCATTGTCAAAGACCTTCACCTTATTTAACTCACAAATTCAGATAACACGCTGTCTTGCAAAATAATCAGTAATTTCTATGCACTTGAGCAATCATAACTGAAATGTCCTTTCCAAAACAGTAACTTATTCCATTTATTAACTCTTCACAAATATGTTCGATTCATGTAGAATAAAATTCATATACTTCTTTCATTTTTATTCCCTCGCACAATTTGCTGTCGTCATAAAAATTCGCTCTCTCATGCTACGCGAAAAAAAAAAAGAAGTCCCGCTATCCATCCTTCTCGAATAAATTACTCGACGTTCTTTCCAGCATACCCATAGAAATCATGGAATAACGGAGGAAATGGAAGCTCTTTCCAGAGGTTTGTTTTCCGACATTTGTTCGGATGTGTTTGGGAAAGAAGGTGAAATGTTATCAGTGACGTAATTTCGAAAAGCACATCTCAAGTGGGAGAATCCACATTGGGATTCCTTTCATTTTCTTCTGATGGGAACAGATTATAAGAGGTGTTTATTAAAAGTGGCGCACCCCTTTAAATTCTTGGGTTCTCACAGATGAATAAGTGAAATTTAGTTTGTAGGTATACCTAGTATATACATGGTGTCCCATTCAAAATAAGAATGTGAGAGTCATTTTCGGTCAATATTGAAGTGAGAGAAATCAATTGAAAACATAAAAAATACCTTTCTCCGTACGGATTCATTACGGTGTGCTATCATGATCTATCATGTCAGTTTCAACCTGGAATATTTTTCTTATATCAAAAATTAACCTAATTCTGAGTTCAGGAGTTATTATTATAACTGATCTATTATATTTCTCACGTACCAATCAGAATAAGGTAAGCATAAGTTTGATAATGTCAATTATTGTATCTGCATTAATACTGCAACCAAGGTGGATATAGGATGGTGAAACAGCTTCCTATTAACAAGCACTAGAATAAACTGTAGACCTTAGCCTACTTGATTTCATACCGTAGTAATATTTCCTGAAATTAACAGAGATGGCGACATACCTTGTGTCGGTAAAACAGAATCTGTGCATCTGTCACCTTTTTATCAGTTTCATCTATTCTCTATTCTAGATGAAACAATTGAAGAGCTGTTTCACCATCCTATATCCACCTTGACTGCAACCTAGAATGTAGTCATAGAAACAATGAATAGCTTGAAAAACAAAAAAAAAAACAATCTATCAAACAATTTTTTGACTCTCTGGAATTGCAGTGATACCATCTCTTTTCAGAAAGGTGTCAATACAGTGTCCACTTTTGGAACGCATTGTCTATCAAACATTGCTGAGAAGTCTCATAATAGGAATAAAACGGTTCTTAAATACCTTTTAAACCCCCCGTAAAATGCCATTTTACGCCCGGCGCGCGGTAAAGTAGTCCGATGACAGTAAAGTGCTATTTTAAGCCCGCATAACCGGGCGATAAAGTGTCATTTTACGCCCGATCGTTCATATATATCGTATATATTTTTTGATTTAATAGTCGCTTTCGACACTGTTGATTTAAAATTACTCGAGATAAATTGAATAAATTAGATTGAATCGTTAGAATGGATAGTCTGATATCTGAAGAATAGACAATTCGTAGTAAATAATTATTCAGAGACTTCTAAGGAAATTGAATTGAATTTCGCGATAGTGCAAGGTTCAATGCTCAGTCCTCATTTCTCCTCATCAATGACTTACCTCAATTTGTGCAGATGATGCAAATTTGCATGAGAGAACTAGAGACTTTGATCATAGCATTATCGAGAATATCGTTAGTCAGAGTGTCAAATTCTACCTGCTTTCTTAGTCATTGTTGAAGACACCCCCAAAAGTGGTAGTTCCAGTCATCTGCTACCCTCGTCGTTTCTGCGTTCGTCCATTAGAGGAACACATCCTTCAGGTTTCCAATACGCATCTGCATCACATAACATTTTCGTTCTTTCCACACCGTGAAAATATCATTGAAATCTTTCAAAATCTCAATATCAAAATCATTACAAGCCGAGTCTTTGAGATACTCTGAATATACCGAGGAATATGTATTTCAGTTTCAAACTTGAGTATTTTTTATTGAGAAATGCTAACAAAATGAATTTGGACTTGCAACAATTCTCGAGTGGGGTTCTAAAATAACAAGGTAAAATTCAATGCAAACAAAACACAAGCATGTATTTTCTCTAGAGAATCCGATCTCACTGTGCCCAACATAATTCAGTCAGGAGTAAACATACCATTGAAGTCATCCATTTCTATGCTTGGCGTTACTATCAGCAACAACCTTTCTTGGTAAAATCACGTGAGGTCCATTACCAAAAGTGCATCCCAAAATCTTGGTTTTCTGTTTCGAGCCAAGAGCTATTTCACTCCCAGTCAGCTGCTTATGATCTATAAGGCACAGATCCGACCTGTCCTGGAATACTGTTCCCATATTTGGAGTTCGGCACCTAAACATTACCTGAAACTATTGGATTCTGCCGAAAAAAGGGCAATTCGTCTCGTCGGTGATGCCTCGCTTACAAACTCGCTCACTTCCCTGGAACACCGTAGAAAAGTTGGCGATTTATCTCTATTTTATAGATATTTTCATTGGCGATGTTCTTATGGAATTTCAACAATCATCCTCCATTAGCAGTCTCTTCGAGATTAACCCGTCTAGTTCAAACTTCACACCCCTTCGTGGTCACTTTAGAGACCTGCAGAACGTCCCTTTCCAAAGACCCGTTCATCCAACGAACATCGAGACTTTGGAACTCATTGCCTAAGGAGGTGTTTCCCGATGCATACGATCTCCAGAAATTTAAGAATTACACGAACTCCTACTACCACGATGTTCTCTGAACATTATAGGATATCCCTTGTCGTGAGAATCAGAACATAAAAAAAAAACTTCAAATATGTTGAGAATTTTGGCCATCAACAAATAGATTTCATACATCATCCCCGACCATGATTGTTATTTTATTGATATACCAAATTACGAGAAGAAAACCTTAAAAGGGAGTTTCAGAAAAGAAAATGAAATCGATTCTTACCACATAACTCCGAAATGGAATAGGTTTGTTCCTCCATTAAATATTTATGAGATCTGAAAGCATTACTTTTTTGTCAACGACCGAATATTATATGAATTTTAGATGATGAAATTGTTTCTGGTATTCGACTGAAGCGATTCATGAAATACCATTATAGTATATCGTCGATGGCATCTCATCTGAAAATAGTTATCAACGTAGAATAAGTTACACAAGGATCCGTTCTATTACCAACTTCTATCCTTGCTTAGGATTACCATCAACAATTATGGATGATCATGGAGAGTTCTTCCTCTCCTGTAGATTGATTCTTTTCAGAAGCAATAGATAATAATCATTAGGTGAATATTTTCATCATCGGAAATCATTTTTATCAGTTCAACTCAAAATCAGCGTTTAGTACAAGTTTTTTGAAAAGCAGTTCATTACCGAACCAAAGCCTTATAATTGTAATAATGATATTTTTATTATACTTCTTTGAAATCTCTTTATTTCCATATGAATTAATAATATTGTAAGATGGGCTTTTTCGGGCTAGCGCACGGAAAAAGCGCACGGAAAAACTTTGAGAATAACCATGGAAACAAATCATTCATGCCATACACTGTATTGTCAGCAAAGTTTATTCTCTGTTGATTAAATTTATGCCAACAAAATAAACTCAGAAGAAAATCCAGAAATTTCCGATAATATCCTAGAGCAAACGGCACAAGCGACCGCGAATTTATTACCAGTTATATTCAGGTCGAGTTATGAACACGAATATAAATTTTTTACAGAATGGCGAAATCTGAACAAAATCAAAACTGTCTTTCACGTTATGGAGTCGATTCTCGATGCTAAAGAGTTGTTTGGCCTTTAAAGATAATGATATCAGCAAATACCCAAAAACTTTTGCTTTCCTGAAGCGTCAAGCTAAAAGTTCAAAGTTTTGACAGCAGAATGAATAACAAAATTTTTATGTGAAGCTCCAGATGAACAATATCTACTACCAAAAGCAATTTTAGTTTTTTTTTATATTCTGGTTCTCACGAAAAGGGACAACATGTAATGTTCAATGAACATCGTGAGAACCAATGGAAAGGAGGTAGGAGTTGGTGTTCTTCTTAAATTTCTGGAGATCGTATGCCTCGAGGAACACCTTCCTAGGCAATGAGTACCAAAGTTCGTTGGATGAACGAGTCTTCGGAAAGGGACGTTCTGCAGGTCTCTAATGTGACCACGAAGGGGTGGTGTGAAGACTGAACTTGGCGGGTTAATTTCAAAGAGACAGCTAATGTAGCAACGATTGTTGATATTTCAGAAGAGCATCGCCCATGAAAATATCTATAGAATAGAGATAAATCGCCAACTTTTCTATGGTGTTCCAGAGAAGTGAGTGAGTTTGTGAGCGAGGCATCACCGACGAGACGAATTGCCCTTTTTTGGACAGAATCCAATAGTTTCGGGATATGTTTAGATGCTGCACTCCAAATATGGGAACAGTATTCCAGGACAGGTCGGATTTGTGCTTTATAGATCATAATCAGCTGACTGAGAGTGAAATAGCTCTTGGCTCGAAACAGAAAACCAAGTTTTTGGAATGTCATTTGGGCAATGGACCTCACGTGATTTTCCCAAGAAAGGTTACTGCTGATAGTAACGTCAAGCATCAAAATGGATGACTTCAATGGTATGGTTACTCCTGACTGAATTATGTTGGGCACAGTGAGATCAGCTTTTCTAGAGAAAATACATGCTTGTGTTTTGTTTGCATTGAATTCTACCAGGTTATTAGATCCCCCACTCGAGAAGTGTTGCTAAGTCCATATTTATTTTGTATGAAGGGTACTATCATCCGCGAAGCTGTGTACAGGACATGAAGTTGCTTCCAACAAATCGTTGATGTGAAGTAGAAATAGTGTTGGTGCTGAAATTGATCCCTGCAGAACAACAGCATTTATGAGTAGAGTATCAGATGAAACTCCATCGACCACTGCACCTGTTTGAGAGAAAACTAGCAAGCAGAGAACACAACAGAGGGGGCCAACCATAAGATGGAAGCTTGGCGAGGAGTCTCTGGTGCCGAACTCGATCAAAGTTTCTCCATATTTTTCAATAGACAGCTGCCATAAGTGTGAAGTATGATGAAAAATATCGTTCATTACAATACATTTATGCCATTGTATGTTGTAAGCAAGATTAACTATGCACTAGGTACTACTGAGCTAAATTCATTTTGATTGTTATCACAATTTGTGTGGTTAGGTTACATTAGATTAATTCTATTGATGCTGAAATTGTCCAGAATTTGTGGGAAATGAAGTGGATACATAATAATAGTGTGTGATTATCATGGTTCAGACGAAAATTTGGTGTAGTGGCATTCATTTATTTACCAGGGAATCGGAAAATACTATATGACAGATTGCAACTAGTAAGTCGTTGTTTAATTAAACTATCCTACTGCCTACGAATCAGAAAGCGAAATACAGAAACGAAAACACAGCATGTAGGTATCCAATAGCCAATCAGGAGCCGACATACAAAATCGAAAACATGGTGTTATTGCTTATCAACACAATCATTTCAACCAATCAAAAACGTGTATTTTAGCATGAATGAAATAATCGAAATAATTCTCAATTACTCAACTCGGTGGGGAATACATTTCCTACACTCGTTATGTTTCCGGCTCGTGCTAACTACTACTCGTGCAAAATGTGCCACTTTCTACGCTTGCTACGTAATTATACTATTTCCCAGACGAAATTTCCCAATTGGTATCTACATAGGAGATAAAATCAAGTTCAAATAAAATAGCAGGATGGCCAAATGACGGTATGTTACAACAACACATGGTATTTCGGAAATGTTTCTGCATGAACGTTCTTCTATTCCATCGCGCCTACGCTTCCGAATAATGGCGGGTGATGTATCAATAAATTCATGAAGTCGTCGGATTGCTGAAATACAAACCGACTCGGAAGAGAATGAATAAGTGGGCCATTTATTTCAAAGAGGAGCCGGATATGCTCACATCGAGAGATTTACCAGGGTATAACCTATATACTAGCTGGAAGTTGGTAGAGTTGTGTTGCCAACCAAGTAGTGTACCTAGGGGGCTATCAGCTCAAGATGGCCGCCATGGGGCAATGACGGCATCCAAGATGGCCGCCATGGGGCACTCATGTCATATGTCAACTGTCATATGTCAACTGTCATATTGCAACTGTCATATGTCAACTGCCATGTGTCAACTGTCATATGTCAACTGTCATATGTCAACTGCCATATGTCAACTGTAATATGTCTACTGTTTAGTGTTCCAACCCAAATTATCCGAAGAATGGTATGAAATTATCCGATCATCCAATGATGAGTCGAATAATGTTTTGGTTAATTAACTGACAAATAGATTGCGCCACTTACAACAATAATCTGATTCAAAATCATTGTTCAACCAGTTATTTGATTGATATTTGTTTCAGATAATTTTTCGTTGAATAATAAAAGCTTCAAATCAGTGATATCTGCTAAAGGGGCTATTCGTTAACGAATATAGACGATTATTATTCGAAGAGGACGATAGCAGCGCATCTTCCGAATGTCTTCGAACTGAAATCTTATGTTGGTTTCAGTGTTTTTCACATAAAACTGTCAGTCATTTCATTTGAGTCTTTAATATACAACCAATGCCGGCTAAATGAAAAGTCTAGCCAACTTTTGTTGGCTCGGACTTTGTCCGAGCCTACCAGAAATTATCCGAAATTATCCGATGAATTTCAGGATCCGAAAATTATCCGCTTACATCAGAAATTATCCGCAAATCGGATAATTATCCGCAAATCGGCAACATTCTGCCAAGAATTGCATTATTAGATGATATTATTATAAGAAATCTTATAACAATTTACATGCCAAGGTGCAGAAGAATTATTCTCAGCCGAGTTTTCTTCTGTATCGTAGTTAGTATACTAAATATAATAAAAAAAGGCATAAATCACTAAAGTGAAATTCATCCCTTCTTATTGACTTTGGATAATCAAAATGTTCCCTCTAATTCCTTTAATGTCTGTGGTCGAATAGAGTCATAAAACCCTGAAGCTTTTGCAGAATTGATTGATCTTTTATGATATCTTACTAATCTATCGAGTTCAGGGTTTAGTTGAAAAACAGCTCTTGCTGACACTTCGCCTTCCATCATTTTTGTCTCGTTTTAATTTGCAGGATTTCTTGCCATATATTGTTAGAAATTTTACACTCAACATCTTCTTCCAATTAAAAGCCTACATTTTGTAGTGTTACCATAGCAACTAGAACGATTTCTCTCACTTTTTTTGGAAAAGGAGCATGGTAATGACATTCACATTTAACTTCAGATATTGAGTGCCACTTCAAGTTTTTTTTTGAGAAAGTATACTTCTACCAACTTTAGAATAATGGTTCGAACTACCAGCAGCTATTTTGCGTGACTGGAGTCTTGGTGTGAAATTTTCTTACCGAATGCCACTGTAGCTTCAATTTAATGAAGGAAATTCGTGGTCTAGAAAAAATTTACAGCAATAATTGAAGCTCTAGTGGTGAATATTTTCACCAAATGATGAATGAAGCTTTATTATTATTATTATATGATCGATAAAATCAATATTAAAAATAATTAATTGACAGCACAATATTTCTGCTGACGTCACCTGGTAGTTTGAAAGAGAATTTAGTTAGATATAGGTAATAGTAAATGAGTGAGACTAAAAATTATCTATTTTTAATTCAGGAAACCAATTATTTTAAATGAGGTTATAATGTTTTAATAAGTCAATAAGATGTATTTGTATTTTATGATTTGTTCGTTGATAGTTCCTTTCTCAAATGTCTGAGATTGAGGTATCTCCAATAAATATATTGGACTCATTCTTCAGATTCTCATGTGATGTTGGAAATGGATTAGACATCTTTGAGGAGATGAAGAAACGAATGAAGTCGTTAAATGCTTCATTTTTCTGAAAATAGTGATCAGTGAGGAGTATAAATGATACCCTTAACAATAAAGCAACTCGCTATATACCGAGTGTAACAGGATCATCCGTCAGTTTTGAAGCAGGTAATTGATTGAAATTTGATGCCATATAAATAATAAGCCTTATACGGTATCGCCGAAAGTGATACCAACTTTCGATTTTTAAAAAGGACACATTTCTGAAATTTGCATAATTTTCTGAATCCACTGATACCACTTATGAGACATTTCAAACGTAAAAATGTTGGATAATTTAATCTTTAATTTTTCTTTTAGGTGTGTCATGATGGTATAATGCTACAAGAATTGAAATCCCGTCAGAAATACTGAATTGCGTTTTTCATGAGCAAATAAAGTTCATAGTAATCGATTTTGCGGTTAAACTCAATTTTTTCAAATGGAACCATTTTGGTATCGTAGCCTAAGTTCAGTGGAGGATAAAACTTAATCGTCTTTTTCTTATCTAATAGTATACGTCGAGATATTTAGGCAAATGTTCATGCTTAAATTCCCACCCTAGGCCGAAGCTTTGTCGGCTAAATGATATGAATTTGGAATGTTGAGGGGAAAGATTTTCATCCGCCCATTCATGATGAGACTTCCAAATAGCAATCAGCGGTGAGATATACGAAGAGAAAAGGGTAATAAAAAAGAGTGAGATTAATAATATATTCATTAACTTAACTACTTTCGATCCTTTTTCATTTTCGAAATTCAAGGATTTTTCGAGCATCAACGGCGTATTGTGGAAAGTAACCAAGGTCATGTTCATTTATGCGAATCATCAAATTTTTATAAAGTTCCACCTCTTGGAACATATTCCACTGAGATTATGCCTAACAATTTTTAAATTTTGAACAAACGAATTTTTTCGGCAACCGTCCGGAAAGTACGTACTTCCCAGACGATTTTTTTTGAGAAAGTGGCATTTTTCCGGCCTAGTCCGGGAAGTACGTACTTCCCGGACTAGGCCGGGAAGAATCACATCGTTGTTGTCATTGTAAATATGAAAATCTTGGTAGTATGGTTTTGATAAATGCAGTTGATCATTACCATAGCAGCAAAATAACGACTGACAGCTATCTGACATAAAATTAGCTAACATTTCAATTTTTGAAAGAAATGTGTTTCTTTGATTTGTTATTCTACACGGTTGCCGAAAAAATTGTGTACGCAACACGCCCGAAAACAGTTTTTTTGAACTCGCAGACTTCCAGGACTCGCTACGCTTGTCCTAGAATTTTTTCCACTCATCCAAAAAAACAGTATTTTCCGGACTTGTTACGTAATAGTAATTTACGTAACAAGTCCGGGAAGTACGTGCTTCCCGGACTAGGCCGGAAAAATGCCACTTTCTCAAAAAAAATCGTCGGTTGCCGAAAAATTACTATTTTCATGAGTATACCGTTTATACATTTACTGGTGGAAATATGACCCTTCCATGAAAGAATCATCAAATTATGAATGATGATTTGAATTATAGGAAGCAAACTCTGTGATTTTCACTTCTGGAAGTGTATATACATTCGTCACGGTACTATTATTGACAAAAATGAATCACAATTTTTATGAACGAAAAGGAAATGCATTCACTCTTCGAATACTGAGAGAATATTCTTGAATTGAAATTAACCAATTGAAACATTCACTGCTAATATCACCAAATCCAAATCGCTCAGAAGTGAGGTGGGCCTAACTCTTCTGACTATCATTTGACAGTTTTATTGTACCAATCTCCGAATAATAAAAAATGCGTATCGAAATAGAGGCTATCTCGACACGCACAATGACTTTATTATACAACCAAAATAGAAAAATGAATTTTCCACTTGTGAAAATGTGACATTCTAGACAACATTAATACGTTATTCTAGCCATCTCTTCAGTTCAATCAAGGTGGATATAGGATGGTGAAACAGCTTCCTATTAACAAGCACTAGAATAAACTGTAGACCTTTGCCTACTTGATTTCATACCGTAGTAATATTTCCTGAAGTTATCAGAGATGGCGACATACCTTGTGTCGGTAAAACAGAAACTGTGCATCTGTCATCTTTTTATCAGTTTCATCTGTTCTAGATGAAAAATGACTGAGAAGAGTCAAAATATCAATATTCATTCTAGATTTATAGAAAATATATTGTTTAATGTCGTTTCAAGTCACGTCTGTCAGATGCGAACCACAGAAATACGTAAGCAACAGAAATCTTCTTCGATAATCGATCTCACCGCCATCTTCATTCAAGTCGTGGAAATATTAGTACCTTCTCAAACGGTCTACAAGTTTTTCGCAGAAACAATTGAAGAGCTGTTTCACCATCCTATAGCCACCTTGAGTTCAATACTAATGACAAATGTCGAAATATGACGTTTATCTCGAAAAGGTTACACAATTTGGTTAGAATAGATCATTTAGATCCATAGATCTTATAGATCCGGTATCCAGGTTATTTTTGTAGGTCTGGGGGGTTGAAGGTACTAAGCCATTGATTGGTCGTTTTAATTGTTGACCATACAAATGTGTTGTACCACGTGATCATAGTACCTACTTTCTTGCAGACCGCTCTATACCAAAAATATACTACAGGATGCCGGATCTAGCGTTAAGATCTATGATTTGGACCATTCATATAATACGGGTATAGTGGAATCTCATTGGATAACGGTCTGAAATTGAAGTTGTAAAATTAGGTTCATAATGAATTGATTGTCAGTGGCACTAAATGTTTCAATATTTTTGTATATTTTGAGGAGATGAACCAAATATAAGATTTTCAATCATTGTTCATAATGCTTCGAAAAATAATCTTTATGTACGGCCGGGCGTAAAATGGCACTTTACCGCACTCGCGGACTACTTTACCGGCCGCCGGGCGTAAAATGGCACTTTACCGCCAGCCGGATAATAAATTATCAATTATTCGCATCCTCAGCTGCTTTACTGATTTCTGGTGGAGTGCAACTCATACTGTCTTCATCACTGGAATGCATATCGTAATAACTATTGTCTGTATTGACAGCAAATATGGCTACTAGCCTATTTATTCACCCACCAGTCTGGAACATGAGCAAATTGTAAACCCTCAATAACTCCCTTATTATAAGAGATATAGGAAAAGTAAAAACAATCTCATGTAATGCTTTTTCAAGAGGAACATCATGGGCGTAGCAAAAATTATTTTGAAGGAGTTTAAAAAATATTTAATAACCGTTTTATTCCTATCATGCTTAAGAGGTGAAGAGGTTTCCACAATAAAATATACTGGTCGTGCATAAAATGTTGATTTCGGGCGTAACTTGTTTTTATGGACCTAGGCGTGTTAATAGCCCTTGCTAACACTTACGCTGCGGTCCGTAAAAGCCTATTTCACGCCCTTGATACATAAATAACTATTTCGAATACAACTCGGGAGTATATCCAGATATGGCGAAACACTCGAAACAGTCATTTCTGAGTGTTTCAGCATTGAAGTTATTCCGGCTTCAAGAAACAGCCGAAAGCAGCTTCATTATTTCAAGCATCACCTTCATTATCCCAATGCGGAATTTGATGACTTGCAAATTGAATGTCCCAACTTTCATCCAATTACGCTCAACCTGATGAGTTGCAAAACTCCCACTGGACTCTCCAGTTATTATTCTAGCAGGGCCACAATGCAAATTGAAAAAGTTTACGCTTAAGGTTCATCAAGACTGAGAACCCGATATTATACTCTCGAAGCAAAGAAATAGTTGGTTACTTCGCCAACATTGTTCTTTACGTTAAAACGAGAGATAGAAACAAGTAGAAGAATCTCCTGAAACAATGCTTTTTCCTCCTACCCCTATAGAAAGTACACACTTTCCTCCCTCAAATCAGGAAGGAAACTCATACTTTTCCTCCCTTGGGAGGAAAGTATTTTTCCTCCCCCTCATTTCAAGTAAGTTGCAAACGATGAAACTTGTGAATTCATTATAATAATAATAATAATAATAATAATAATAAATTTATTCACCACAGAATTTTTCTTACAATAATGCATTCAATACAACAGCAATCCAACAAAAGGGTAAATAAATACAAAATCCCAAAAAGGTAAACCTGCGCATGGGTACTTTGAAAATGTTTATCATCTTATGTGATCTTACTATTGTTTGTACTCCAAAATATAAATAATAACTATGGTAATAATATAATAATAATAAATAATAATTACGACTGTTTTTACACACAGACACTGACACAATTTCTATCTCACACACAAACACACCCAGAAATCTAAGCTAAGGTATAAACAAGTTAGTGAGATGAGTTTTTATAATGAATGACTATCAAGAAACCACAATGCGATTGATATTTCTAGTTATTTTTCATATCGATTTGTTTCTCAATTGTATATCTAGGTGTTTGCAGAATCCAGGTCTTAAGTTTAGACTTGAAAAGAGTGATGGAGTTTAAATTTTTGAGGAGAGGAGGTAAGTTATTGTATAGCCTAGGGGCAAGAAATGCGTGGCATCTTTGACCAATAGTTTTGGACGTTCTTGGAACTGTCACGGCTCCTATTTTTAATCGTGTGTTATGAGGATGGCATACTTTTTGACTAAGCATTAGATTTTTTCGCTGGTACATCATAAGGGCGAGAAAAAAAATTTGACGAATGTCCATTATTCCACTTTCGATGTACAGATCATCGCTTGGATGAGTGTAACATCTCCGTAAAATGATTTTCAATATCCACTTCTGTATTACTGCGAGATTTTTCAGATGACAGTTCATAACACCACCCCAAGCAATGATGCCATACATCAAATGGGTATGTTTTTCAAACCCACATTTATTACGACACCAGAGAATTCTTCAATGACCACTTTTAAGTTGCTAAATTATTTCTTTTCTCAATATTGAGATGTATAAGTGATTTTATCAAAAACTAAATTTTGCATTTGTATTTATTTTGAATATTGTTTCAACTATTTTTTGGACACAAATTTGATTGATAATTATCATATTGTGTTATTTTAAACAAAAGCCTCGAAATTGACTACTTTTCTCAACAGCTCACAAGAGCTCTATCATACATAAAATTAATCAAGAGAAAAATGCATCAACTATTAAACTGTATATGAACCTGTATGTATGTATTTGAGAAATAAATTATATTCTATTCTATTCTGTATCAGGGCAAAATACATAATTTTGAGGTGTTGTATATCGAAGTACTTTCTAAGATACTTAAATTTTGCCAGGAAGTAGCGGAGTTTTCTTACGAGTATATTAATATGCTCATTCCATTTCAAGTGTCTATCTAGTACGATTCCTAAGTATTTAACTGTCCGAGCACTGTTCAACGTTAATATTTGATCGTTGTATGGAATATCAATATATTCATATTGTTTCAATAATTTCTAGAACATCCTGTATATCCTGTTTTTTGGTAAAAATCGAACATTAATGTTACTTCAACGTAGTTCTTCAATACAAATTTCAACTTCAGGAATCTTAGATATACGTTTTTTGAGTTCAGAATTCCGAAAGTCCCGGCAATTGCAACTTTTTTTTTTCAAGAACGTTATTTTACTTTTTTCTTGTAAGTGATTTGAATTATTGGACATTTAGATAGCTTAAACATTTCGGATTGCTATTGAGTGATTGATCATTTTTTTTTCTAAGAGCTGCGCTTGTAGAAAAAGGTTTATTTAGTGGGTAGGAGGAATAATCATATGTATTACATGGGAGTAAAGTGCCTTTTTCTCCCTTGGATGTTTACTGCCCTCCGCTTCGCGTCGTGCAGTAAACTACATCCTGCGGGAGGAAAAGTGGCACTTTCCTCCCTAGTAATACAAATAGCTATTTCGCATAGGCAGGTAATGTTAATCAAATAGAGAGTAGTTAGCCAAACAACCCAACCAGTAACGAAAAATTACACGATGATGGTCTCATAATCCCTTTTTATCACCAAATATTTTTTCAACTTTTGAATGATTCCTTCAACGAAACTTTTTTGTTTTTCGATATCAATTAATCGGCAATTTTTTCGATTTATACTTCTCTTCTTTTGGAGATTGGAATAGATTATGGAATTTTTATTATGTCAACATACATCACATGTTATTCTTGTGGGTTGATAGTTTTGAAGACGATAATAATAATAATGCCATTGACAACTAAAAATATAAAAAAATAATTTTCACAAAAATTCAGACAGGAAATGTTGACAAAAGGCAGAGTTCGCTTTAATTGCAAACAGCAGAAAGTAACGCTCTTCCACTTAACCAATTTTGGAAATGGATGCATGGTTTGTAATCTATTTCAATGATGATGTTATTACAAAATCAGAGAGTTTTCAATGCAGAAAATATTAATGAAATACCTCAAAATATTTATTTTTCAATGTCAAACTTCTTTCAGTCGTGTTTTTTCATGTAACGTTGAGGCGGATTTCCACCAAACTTTTGAAGAACAGAAACTAAAAACTTGTAGTTTTGAAAACAAATTCGAGACTCGGAATCCACCAAACAATCAAAAAATTTGCGTGTTTTGTTTTGTCTTTTTCACTACACAAACAGTTTTCATCTAGCCATCAAAGTCTCATACCACTACCAGAACAAAATAGTGAACTGTTGCTGTTTCCATATAGCGCGAACTCTGTTTACAAAAACAGAGACAAAACACTGAAACCTTTTGATCTTTTCGCCTGGCGACGGGACTTTATGTTGTTGACGGAAATACGAACTCGCTACACAAAGTCTTCAAAATGTTTCTTATTTTGACAACAAAAGTTTTTGTTTGGTCGAAATCCACACAGTTGCTGTTTTGTTGCGGTTTTGTCCCTATAGAGTGGAAATCCGCCTTAAAATTGTGAATTGTGCAGCCTCTCAAGCACCTCGACCTATCCGATCTTTTGTGCATAACCCTCAATCTATTCGAGGCCCGGGATTCTGAAACTACGTACAAAGCTAATAATTTTCCTGGAAGCTAGGTTTCTGAAATCGGAGAGCTCTAAGAAGGCTCTTTCCATTAACTTGAGCCTCTTGCAAAAGAGTGCTGGGCATTCGCAAAGCAAATGTACTGCAGTTTCAGCGAAGTCGTTGATTGATGTATTGCTGTTTTACCCATATTTTTGAGGTGATACCTCAGAGGGCAGTGTTACCGTTACCTGTTTCAAGTCTTTTATGTCCAACTCGAGGAGCTGTTTAGCTTTGCTTGGTGAAAGGCTCACTAGCTTATTTGTTTATCCCTCTCCTGGCACTTTATTCCAGTGGGATTTCATTTCATCTGTTTTCCAGCGTCGAACCCTTTGATCATATAACAGACTAGATGAATAACTCACAATCCTTATCAAAGTAGTTGTTTGAAGCCAACATCTGAAGAAGTTACTAGGGTTACCTCATTCCAAAACAAGGATAGCAACAACATAATCCCCCAGTACCAGTGTCTTGCTATCGTAGATCGTAGATTTATTTCTCGAATGATAATAATTGACTGTCAACCTATATCTTTCATTTTCTGGTGATATAAATTTTCCAAGTTTCGAAATTGAGAATTATAACATCAAACATGGTAATATTACCTTTCAATTCAACTAAATATAGGTTTATTTACTACTCTGAGCATTTTTTCACCACTTGGGCCAATCATTTTATCACTTGTAGTAAACTGATGCGGGCATACTCTAGCGTCTCTAGAAATATTCTCTTTTCCGATCATATTTTTCCATATATCCACTAACTTTTCATCTCGGGGAAACCCGAGAATGTTCTCTAATTACCACGAATTGTTTTGCATATTAGGATGGGTGAATAATGTTTATACATTAAATGATACGACGTTGATGAACTCACCAGTGAAATGTTGTGTTCTGGTCACCACTTTTGAATCGTCCCTTACGCATTTCTTAGCGTTTCACCATCCTTCAAAATCGATCTAAACAGAATAAACAAGGATTTTAAGTAGAATTCTATTCAGATTCTCATACAAAACTGGAAATATGCCGTTCAATCACCATCAAACAAAATTTGATTTGAAAACGAGACATTTCACGCTGTCACTGTCAGCGTTCGGTCGATTATCGGTTGAACGACATTAGCTGCGTTGGCGCATTCCCCAAAAATTCTACAATCTCCAGAAAGACGTTCTTTCTATAAACCACTTATATTCAAATGAGGGGCACTGTATTATATGACGAAGATTGAGGCTTCTGATGCACCTTTTGAATTCATATAAATACCCACTGAAGGATATACATTTGGGAACCATAAAAAATGTAGTCTTGGGATGATTATCACATGTGGCAACCTCTGTGGGGGAAAACAAATGAATATAAATTTCATGTTGGCTTCAGACAATTTGCGGCGTTACTAATCTAGTAGGTTTGTTTCAAAGTGGGCCTTGGGGAGAGTCCACGGAAGGGTTCTGGGCCAGGAAATAATGTGTTTGCTCCTTTTTTGGCAAGGCAGTCTGCTTCAGTGGCGAAATTACAAATTTGCCGCCAGTAGGCTATACCATCGAGTTCATAGTTGCCTCTAACTTTCTTGTGTTTGTATAAGGTGAGGTTAGGTTGATGAATATGATACAAATAGTTTTTTCCTTTGTTTTACAGGAAATTATTCCTTCTTAACAACCACCATTGGTGCGTGTTAAATGTAGACAACCGTTTCAAATCAAGATAGGCATTATGTAGAAATTCGTGAACGATTTACCTACCAACAGTCTCTGTTTCGAATCCTCATGTGTTAACCTCGAGCAAAAATCGAGATGAAAAAAGACATATTTCTTGCCATAAGGAAGTTAATTCGAGATGCTGAACGCTGAAAAAAACACTGAATAAAACCGCTTCCATGAAAGACATTTGCTGAGGTCGTTAAACATTTTTCAGGAAACAGTGGAAGAGCCCTAAATATGAAAATATAGTAACATCATACTTAATAATATTCAGATGCTGTGTTATAATGTGAGCATTAAGTTATATAGTCTGCATTTCCATATTAACTTCTTGTCCAATAATCTTCATACAGTGAGTAAAGAGTATAGGGAGCGAGGTAGGGAGCTGACTATTTTTGGATGTTAGATATTGTGACAGAATCTTGAGTAGGTTCAAGAGATGAAAAAAATACCGATAACAATACTCTATTCGATTCTTGTAGCGTCTTCTGAGCACCTACTCAGCTCTTTATTTTTCAATTCAATATTTCTCTATGAAATTATTTCAATTATATTCAGGAAATTATTCCAAAGAGATATGCATTTTTTGCCCAAAACTACATCTCGATGTGCTGGAAAGAAACTAACTCGTTCATTATTTTACCGAACCTAGATACCTGAGAGAAGCATTATTATTTTGTAGGCTGGTTCGCCTTATGTGATCTATTATGTTTGTAATCCCTTTATGTCAGTTCCTTTAACAAATGTGTGGCCATGCGGTGATTGTTCTTTTATAATTTCTTCACTTTGTATATTTGATTCGACGAGTGATTTGATCCACTCAGCATTACGAATAAAGATACCTCAATCTATTTACGATTTCAATCGATGTACATAACATGATATCAAACTTTAGAAGCAAGCTGAAGTCCAGACAGTTATTGATTGTTCGTTTTATATAACTTTTTTGTTGGCTGATGACGATTTAATCATTGGTTGTTCAGGAAACACCAAATATCTCATAGAGAATGAACTTGTGGTACAGGAAAAATCCATGGTTTTCCTATCACTGTGATGCATAAAAAATTCGTAAAAGGTTTGTGTGGTGTAAACCTGTCTAAGATGTTCCAGAATTCATTAAAAAGTGGAACACGTACAAATTTGAAACTTTTGTGACAAAAATGGTTTGTTAAATAACGATTGACATGCCTGACTCAAAAAGCTTCTAACTGCTGTACGCCTTTTTTATGCATACAACTGTACATCAATAGAGAAATCTATCATTCACAATGCAGAAAAAATGTTTGATCACCTGCCCTTCACATATTCACTAATGATAATATCAGAAAGGCAGTCAAATCCATACTATTGAATTAAAATTTCATTTCTTGTAAATGTGTTTGATATTTCACACGTTTTTATAGTCTTGATATCAACTATAGCACATTAGAATATCACGTACTTTGTCAACAACAATTTTCAATACAAGAGACTAGTCTTGGTCCTGTCTTGGTCTTGATACAGGACCAAGAACAAGACTTAATAAATGTTTTCAAGACCATGATCAAGACTTGACTTTCGATACCAAGACCGAGACCAAGACTCTCTCCCAAGAGTCTCGAAAGAAAAATTAGGAACTCAATATTGAGAAGAATCTGATCGTAAATGTTATGACCTTTTATTTAAATTATTATTTTTTTTATACTAGGTTTTCAATTTTTGTTCACTCAAAATCTAAAATACATTTTTCAAAATCATTATTGCAGTTTTACCTACTATTGAAGATAAAAAAAAGTTATCTGGTTTGAATTTGAAATTTTTGATACTGCGTTGTTGTCTATGTATTAACTCAACCTGTATATTTATTTTATTTATATTTAAAAATACAACATAGAAGATAGATAACATATTTATTTATTGAAGAACGGCCTGTGTGCTGTGTGAATCTTCACTCGAAATTTCTCCAAAATTATATTAATATGGTGAAATGAGAAATTTATTTCGCTTAATTCAACCGTACAAATTGACAATTGACAATTTGACAATTGTTGAAGACTGAGAAATACGGAATACCTATTATATGCATATCAACTTTTGGGCAATTGAGTTCGATAATTCACATTTCTAGACGCATTTTGATCCAAGCCCAAGACTATCAAGACCAAGACTATTAAGACCAAGACTAAGATTGACTCAGCATCGTCTTGATCTTGAATCATCAAGACCAATACCAAGACCCCATTTATTTTTCGAGACCAAGACTGGTTCAGTCATGGTTTTGTCTTGGTCTTGCGAAGCCAAAGCCCTATACAGTACGCAAATGTTTTCTTTCCTCCTAACACGCGGTTATGATGACATTGAGGCAGGCACGCCTGATGACAACCTACAGACCGGTTTCGCGCTTATTGGCCCTCATCAGTACAGGGTAGTCAACTGAGTAGAGACCCTGAGATCTCCACTCGAACTGTTGCCTGTCTCGATGCAATCCCCGTATCGCATATTTCATAGCAATAAGCCGCGTTTGAAGAGAGACTTGGAACTAGCGATGCAATGTGGCGGAAAAAAGAAACAATCCAGATACAAGGCCCCCACGACATGGAAGTGGCTGATGCTCGACAAAGCATCAATGTGATACAAAAGGAAAAGCCACGAATTACAATAATTAATGCAGAAAGAAACATCGAGAAGGTTCAATGTTCTGCGTGGTATTTGCCAGGAAAGTAGTTGTTTACTGCTTGTAGACTTTTTCAATCATCCAATGGTGAACTGTTTACACGTCAATATCTCATTTTGTTTTCTGCGTTGATTATTGAAATTCGTAGCATTTCCTTTGTATCTAGCCAGCAAATTATGAATTCTGGTTACGTAAACTTTCTGTGATAGTATATTATGCAATGAGCACAAAATGGCCATTTTGTTGCGAGTTGCATGCTATACTTTTTCTATGACAACATATCGTTCACGTTTAATCATATTTTTCATCAAATGGAAATATAAAACTTACTTTTGTTGCCAAGTATAATTCATCTGGAGCCTGTTCAATGGAATTATTGATGTAATTTGCTGTAAAGATCTTTGACTTTTTGGGTTTGTAGCCTTCAGACTGTCGCTTGAGGAATGCTTTCAGTTTTGAATATTTGGCAATATCTATATTATTATAGATACTAAGAGTCGTTCTCAGCATTGAGAAGCGTGACCACAAAGTGGAACTTTAAAATTTTTTGGCTAAGTCGCCAAAATAAGCCATTAAAACGTTCTCAGAAAATGATTTTGTCTTTTGATCTACCTTCCATTCCAAAAAAAAGGTTATAAGCGCGTTGATACATACTCTTCGACGTTTCCGGTAATAAATTAGGTGTTGTTACGTTCGCTGCTTCTATAATGTTTGGAGGTGTCAAATCTAAGTCGATATCACTATCGGTTTCCATTTTGATGAATAGTTTTTATAGAAAAGAACTATGAAATTACTCGTTACTTAACATTTCAACAATTTGTCGCTGGATGTCATAATTTGACAAGTCGTAGTCGTCGTGATTTTAGAGTGAACCTAGACCTAACACCAAGGTGGATATAGGATGGTGAAACAGCTCTTCAATTGTTTCTGCGAAAAACTTGTAGACCGTTTGAGAAGGTACTAATATTTCCACGACTTGAATGAAGATGGCGGTGAGATCGATTATCGAAGAAGATTTCTGTTGCTCATGTATTTCTGTGGTTCGCATCTGACAGACATGAGTTGAAATGACATCAAAACACAATATTTTCAATGAATCTGGAATAATTATCGATATTTTGACTCTTCTCAGTCATTTTTCATCTAGAATAGATGAAACTGATGAAAAGGTGACAGATGCATAGATTCTGTTTTACCGACACAATAAGGTATGTCGCCATCTCTGATAACTTCAGGAAATATTACTACGGTATGAAATCAAGTAGGCAAAGGTCTACAGTTTATTCTAGTGCTTGTTAATAGGAAGCTGTTTCACCATCCTATATCCACCTTGCCTAACACGAAATATTTCATTTCGCATTTGTTGCTTAGCAACTTGCTTAGCAACCGATGCAAAAATGAAATTCTGTACAAAATGTGCTTGTTTATGATTGAAGTTACAGTTATAAAATGAACATTTATCGAGGTTGTCATAGAAAAAAATCATTTCACATGAAAATGAGTTCAGTTGACACCAATGATGATCATCCAGTTGGGTCTGCGACTATGCCCCCATAGCTGTGGCAATTAGTTGGTTCAGCAGTAGGTAACCAAGTGCTGTTGTTAACAGGGCGGTAATGAACTCGGGACGTGTCGAATTAGGTATCCCAAGCATATACAACCCAATTAGATGATATACAGAGGGGTCCCAGAACGGTGATGAATTTATTGCTCTCATAATAAGAAGAATGTGGTATGGAAATCGTTTTAGTGGACAATAGGAATGTACATTTTTTTTCAAAAATTATATATGTGGAACGTAGGCCTACAGAGAATAGGTCGTTATTTTTTTGAAATTTTTATTGTCAAGGGTTTTTCCAAAATCGGCATTCAAAAATTTTCCATCCTATTATAAAAATGTGACGTCACCCGGTAGGTTGGTTCAGATTCTGTTCCATTATTCGAAGTGGAAGAAGAATTGACAATCTCTGTCATCTTTGACAGTTAGCGGTAAAAAAATACTGGGCGATTTAAATTCTATCGACCACTATTTTCAAAATAATGAAGAATTCCAAAACTTGTTCTTCATGTTAGTGTAGTAGGATATCGTAAAACAACAATCAATTCTGCTAAAGTTTCAGAGGTTTATGACCCTATCATGTTTTGAGCTCAATGCCTCTCGTTTCAGCACTTGGCGGTGATTGGATAATTTCAATTTACTGCGTTTTGTTCAACCTATATAACCGAAAATATTCAAAAATATCTGACAAATTTTGTTCATTTCTTTTATGGAGATTAAGGACAGGGCCGCGAATTTTTCGGCGTCAGAAAGGGGTATCTTGTTGAAGATCGCTAATAACAGAAAAAATATCCTAGAAAACAAGAAAACGGATGCCTGTACGTAAAAACAAAGAGAAAAAGAGTGGACCAAACTCCAGGATGAATTTAATTGTTCAACCACAGGACCATTAAGTTGAACTTCACTTATACATCGTATAATAATATGTGATGTTCTAAATAAATATAACTTGGTGATAAAGATACTATGGCATGACTGACTTTCTTCGCAATGTTACATGCTGTATTTTTGCTTGAATTTATGAAATCTCCAACTGATATCAGAAAGTTCCCTGTTGCATAAAACTTCAACGTCAGCAGTAGATGGTTGATTGATGAATATACATAATTCGTAAGAGTTTCAATTTGTGGTTCTATTCGCTCCGAAATGAGCAAAACGGTTTGTTTTTTCGATCTGTTTCTGCAGAAAAAATCTTCATCATCGAAATTTTCAAAATGATCATGCCTTTCTCTCAAAACACATAGTCTTCTTTCATGTTCTATGAATTCTAGAGTAGTTCTTCATCATCGTCGCTGAATTCACTCACTTCAAAATCAACTTGTTCAACTTCCATCATGAAGACTTTTACGAGAAATTCGAACCTAATGTTAGCTTTTGGTCAAGTTATGGACAGGAGGTTCGAAGTCTCTGTCAGTTGAAATCTTGAAATAACCGACAGTTATATTTATCTAAAGAATAATAAACACTTTGACTGACATTTCCTGTTAGTTAGTGTGCATTATCAGGACAATGATAAACCGGCCCTAAAAGTGTTGCATAGTGAAATTCATACATACAGTGTGTACCAGCCAAATGGAATAAATTCGTTAATAAATAAACGTTGGCGTTTTGGGAAAAACGCTCGGACACGTCGATTTGTATCTTCAGTTGCGCTTTTTTTTCAAAAAAAAACTTTTTATTATTCAATTTATTCAATTTTTGGATTCCTCAGAGAATTCTAGACATATTTCATGTACAATGTCCTATACCTATCATCAACTGTTTCGGAAATATTAAGTGTTTTCGGATTTATTGCAACAATTAACATGGAAAATAGAAAATTATTTGATTACAGAAATTCGCTGCAATACACTAAAAAACTGAAAAGTAATACCGATTATTTCTTGATATTGTAAAAACAAAGAAAAACATGAATGTCAACGTAGGAGATGTTCAAAATGCTCGCCGCGAACGTCTTGGCAACATCCTAATCTTGTGTAGAAATTTCTTCTAACGTTACTCAACATCTCAGGTGTGACCGATCTAATCGCATGCGTTATTCGTCTTCTTAAGTCAGCTAAGTCGAGGGGTTTAGTTTGGTATACAATACTTTTGGCATAACCCCATAAGAAGAAGTCTAATGACGTCAGATCAGGAGATCGTGCTGGCCATTCCATCGATCCTCGCCTCCCTATCCACCGATTTGGAAATATTTGGTTAAGGTACTGCCGGACATTTATTTGATAATGGGGCGGTGCTCCATCTTGCTGAAACCATATCATATTCGTAGGAACTTGTGGGTTTGCTGGATCAGGATATAAGTTTGTCAAAGTCGGCACGACATCATTTTGGAGCTGTGCTAAATAATTATCTCCATTCAAATTGCCATCAATGAAAAAGAGACCTATGATATGATCTCCAACAATTCCTGCCAAAACATTAACCTTTTCGGGATATTGTGTATGTTCTTCCCTCATCCAGTGAGGATTTTGTGCAGACCAATAGCGGCAATTTTGACGATTAGCATGACCGTGAAGTGTAAACGTGCACTCATCAGAAAAATGAACATGTTCTAACTGCATCACATTGTAATCAAGCATTGCCATCATTTGTTCACAAAAATACAGTCGCCTATCAAAATCGTCTTCCAGGAGCTCCTGAGTGGGTATCAGTTCATAGGGATGCATTTTATTCTCTTTTAATGTTCGAAAAATTGATGAATGGTCAACATTGAACAGTGGGGCTGCTTTTCAACTAGAATTATGTGGGTTTTCTTCAAACTCAAGCATAATATCCAATTTGGTTTCATCATTTATTGTATTGGCAGCTGCTTTTTTATCGTTCTTACATGACCAAGCTCGCGAAACTGCTTTTCTATTTTACTAATTATTGTCCCTTGGGATATATATAGGCGGCGAATCTGAAAATTTTTCATGAAATAACCGAGCAAATTCACTTTGTGTCCGTATGTTATCTCCATAACCAATCATCTGTAGAATCGTTATTTTGTGCATTTCTGTTGAATAAACCATTTTTCTGATATTATGGAGTTAACAAAATTGAAGCGACTATAACACTGACACTAATCACTACTGTCATGCAGACAGACAACACTGCTAAGGCCGTGCGTTTTCAACGCAAGTAAACAAGACTTCTTATAGTTCTTTTATTTCATATCAGTAAGAAGCAACGCTAGAATGGTTTTTGCTTACTTTCTCATTATCAAAACCTAAATGGGAAATAAGTATTGAGTGTGTTGCAGCGAATTTCTGTAATCAAATGATTTTCTGTTTTCCATGTTAATTTTTGCAATAAATCCGAAAACACTTAATATTTCCGAAACAGTTGATGATAGGTATAGGACATTGTACATGAAATATGTCTAGAATTTACTGAGGAATCCAAAAATTGAAAAATATACAGGGTGTTGCATTTAAAATAAGAAAGTTGATATTGGCCACTGTGGCATGACACACCCTGTATAAAAAGTTTTTTTTGAAAAAAAAAGCGCAACTAAAGATACAAATCGACGTGTCCGAGCGTTTTTCCTAAAACGCCACCGTTTATTTATTAACGAATTTATTCCATTTGGCTGGTACACACTGTATAAATCATTCAATTGTATCATCAGCAAGAGAAACGTCATGTTTAAAGGCCGATTCAGATTCATGCGTGCTCACCCTGCATTTTTGACCCTGCATGAAAAATGCATACCTGTCGCGTCGTTCACATCTATACCGGTCGGCGTGCTTCTAAAATGCGTGGTGGGCATGCATGGAATAAGGACAAGTTCTTATTTTCCACTGTATTGCATGCGTTTTTACCGAAACATCCCTAAAAGCCTGCGAATATTTTTTTCAATCTTTTATTTGACTATGACATTTGATTTATTTTGAATTTGATGATCATTTTGTAGAGTTTGTAATACATTCCCGCCTTTCTCTGTTGTGATTTTAATTTGGAGAAAATGAATGAGATAATAAATTTTCGATTTACTTGCACTGACAATACTGAAAAAACCAATTAAGATATGACCTTGAATAAGAAATGCAATGGAAATGCACATATGTGAAATGTCATGCCTTTTTCAGGCACAAGCGTCAGAAATGCATGTGCCTGTAAATCGCACGTGCTTCAAAAACCCTGCATGGAAATGCATGAATCTGAATCGGCCTTAAGAGCTATTTTAGAGCGATAATGGGTGACTTCTGAATCGGTTGCAGGAAAATATTATTATCCATCGCCATTCTCCCCGTTTGTCATCATCTTCGAGTTCACTTAATGTGGTCATTAAAACTGACAAACGACTTCCCGTACCCGCGGGAACGTTTTGATGAAGTGGCCGCATTTTTAATGGAAACTAAGAAAACGGCATCCGAAATGAAGAAGGATTATCGAAGAAATGGAACTTATCAACCGTAAAAGTGCTTCCCGTTTGCCATCAGGTGTATTATCCATCTGAAAAAGTTCAATGGAAATCGTTGTGTTCTCAGCATTTCCTTCGCCAAATTATGGAGTTGTCTGTTTTCTCTTCCTCGGCATATTCCGATGAAAGAGATGCCTAATTCGATTTGTATAACTCCGGACGGAATGGATGGTATGTTCCAGAAATATCAAAATTTGTAATCGACCATCGTTATTAAAGAGCAGAAAATAAATTTAAATTCATCTTCACAAAATTCAATTGTTTCGGAATATGTGATCATGCAATATGAGCTACATTGAATGATCATGTAAAAAAATACATGTTACAGAATTTCAATATTCATTTAATGTTTAGATTATATACAGGGTATCCCAGGTTTAACTGTCTCTTAAATTCACTTTCACAATTTTCGATGTAGTTGTTAAATCAGTAAGTTATCGAATTCACTACTGATAATGTCAATACAACAGCAACAAGTTTGCATCAAATGAACAGATGAAATTCCTGTCCAAACAACTTGATATAATCTGTAACACAACAACAAATAATTGTAACTAGAACTTCAATAATGGTTATTGAAACATAGACATAGAACATAATCTAGTTGCTAATACATTAATATTAAATAGCGGTTTTGTCGCACTCTGTTGACAAATTAACATCACCTAGTTTTATAATTTGCAACAGTTTGTGCTCGGTTACAAAGATTTTTTAGTTCCGATCTCTTCGGATATATTCGCTACTTTTCGTTTGTCTTCTCACGAATACCGATTCCTTAAAAGTCCCAACCCAAGTTTACTCAGTTATCTGCAGTCTGTTGCCGTTGTAGAGCATTAGAACGAATACATTAGGTTTTTCTCTCGTGTAATCAATATATAAAAAAGGTAAGTACCTACATGGAGTAGATTGATGTGGACTTGTACATACATTCTATTTACTCATGCCAATATTAATATTATTTTTGTTTTGTTTCAGTTGAGAATATTTTTCCTGATCTAGAGCAACAAATAACAATGTTTCGTCGGAATCTGCAAGCGCAATAATTTCACATGATTTTTTGAGAATTTTTCTTGGATTCTGTCTGTGATTATTGAAGTTTCGCTGCAAAAAAGTGAGTATAATCATATCAGTTTTATATTCACATTTTGAAATTATTATTATGGAAGTTTTACTACTTCTCATGCATATTTCATATATTTTTTACTATACTCATGAAGATAACTGCAACATCTAGGTTAAAACTGTTGAAGTTGTGATGTGATTATTTGTACAACTCTTCATTTCAGGTATTTGTTCGATGGATCGATCTTCACTTTCTCACTGAGTTAAGTTGAAGAGAAATTAATGTACTGGTAAGATTCGTTCTGAATTATATTTTGAATGATAATGTACTATTCAGTTAATAAATCCAAGTGATTTCAAGAGTTGATTGGATTGAAAAATTCATGACCAAATGAATCCAAAATGAATTATTAATATAATTTTTGTTTCAGCAATTGAACGAGAGATACTCAACACTCCAGGAGGATAGGAATAAGTTGTCTCGGATGACAAACACAGACAGAGGTTGACCAGCATTGTAGTGAATCACGTGCCGCGATGTTCTTTCGATTTACTGACAGCTTTTGATGTGTTTTTGTGCCAATAGTGGATTTTTTTCGTATTGTTGCTATGCAGAAAATGAAATGTCTGTCATGATATATGGTTATTTCAGTATTTTGAACTTTGCATTCTAGCAGTAGAATATTGTTGAAAATACACTGAGTTGTAGTACAATCGACAACTTTTTGTAGCTAGAACTTCATTATGACGTAGGACTCATAACGACAAATTAAAGTGAAAATGACAATTTGTAATTGCTCAATTAACTTCAGAGAATACTGCGAACAGCTATAAGGTGAAGTAGAATTATCAACTTACTGTAGTTCATTCACCATTCAGACGTAGTAGCCATACAAAGAGGCGGTTGTTGAGACGAGCAATAACCATTATGGTGAAAATTACCTTCAAATACTCTTGATAATTCAACTATAAAATGTTGTAGACCTACTGGGACTATATTTTTTTGCTGATTTAGCAACTAATTTCCAACAGTGTAACATCAATCATGTTTGTTATTACCTTTCAATTCCACTGAATATAGGCTCAGCTACTACTATATGCATTTTCTTACCACATGAGCCAACCATTTTATCACTTGTAGTAAAATGATGCGAGCAAACTCTAGCGTCTCTAGAAATATTCTCTTTCCCGATAGTATTTTTCCATATATCCACTAACTTTTTATCTCTAGAAAATTCGAAAATGTTTTCAAACTTCTACAAATTGTTTAGCTTATTAGGATGGGTGAATAATGTTTATACAACGAATGATACAACACTGAGTAACTCAGTAGTGAAATGATGTGTTCTGGTCACCACTTCTTAATTCTCTTTTACATATTTCACAGCGTTTCACCATCCTTCGAATTCGAATTCAACAGAATGGGAAAAGTTTTTGAGTATAATCTTATTAAAATTTTGACACGAAACTGAAAATATGGCGTTTAATGAACCATCAAACAAAATTTGATTTGAAAACGAGACGTTTCACGCTGTCACCAACTGTTCGGTTGATTGTTCACCAAAAATACCGCAACTTCTAGAAAGACGTGCTATCTATAAACCACTTATATTCAAATGAGGCAGTGTATTATGTGACGAAGATTGCATAAATAGCTTTTAATACACTCCTCCGACTCATATAACTACCCACTGAAGGATATATATATTTGGGAACCACTTTCAAATGTTACGATGTGGCAACCTCTGTGGGGGAAAGCATATGAATATGAATTGCATCGGCAAATTTGATTGGATTGTCGAAAAATCTAGTTCATGTTGAAGCGGACAATCGCTAAAAGAAAAGTTTCTCCATCCCTCAAAGTCGTGAGTGGAAACAAAGGATAGAGACAGTTTGTTTCGTTCAAGGTATTTCAAACAAATACATAACTTCATTCAATTCACATTCGTCCACATCAACTCTCCTGTGAAGTAAACACCTGGTATTTTTTAACACATTTTCTTAATATAACCCTATTTGGAATTACAAATTCTGCGGAAATCGCAATAAAGTTAAATTTTTTGAACTTTCTTCCGACGAAAGCGACGCCATTTTTAATCGCATTTTATTTGCGGAATTCGTTCCAACATGAACTGGGCTTTATTCGGAGACTAGAGGATTACGTTTTGAACAACTGTTGTAATATTGATTGAGTTTTGATACCAGCCTATTTTTGATATTTGTATAATTTTGCTTTCAATTCTTCAAGTGGAATTATAAATTGTTGGAGAAATGGACGTTCTGAATCAACCTCATAAAATCCATGTACATGGAGTTTCTTTCTATATCCAAAAATATATTCTGTGAATATGTGGAATTATCCTAACTGAAAGCATGATAATTGACAATTCGTGGCTATTAAAAATATCAGTAATTCTAGTATCTACATGATATGACCATTAGGATTTCAGAATAAATTCACTTTAATAGGTATATCCATAACTGTATGTCATGCAATGTGATGATAATCGTAATCAATTATCACCAGTTAATTATAGTATTGATATTGTTCAAACTCTGAAGCAAACTCCAAATACACAGAGTAGATCGAAAAAAAAAAACAGCAGCTACCGTTAGAATGTAAACAATAGTATTTTATGATGCAAGTTTAAGAAGACTCTATTTTGTCGCACAGCGTGTGTAATATACAACTTTTTCTATTTCGCATTAATTTGAGGTTTTTTATTGAAAAAATTGATTTAATATCGATAAAGAGCAGAATCATTATCAATTGGTAACAATGAAGACATTGAAATACTTAAAATCGGACGCACAAGCGTAAAGCCCACTTGAGTGATTTTGATTTTTGCGATACCAGCGGTGAAAAATGCAATTGTTATTATTTTTATTGGTCGATTTAAATCAAATCACACTCTGAATTGAAAGTTACTTATAGAAACATCGAGTTCTTCACTGCTAGTATCAAAATTCGAAACCATTCAGAAGTAAGCTGGGCCCAAGGTGGATATAGATATGGTGGAACGAGTCCTATTAAAAGTCACTAGAAATATTTGTAGACTTCTGCCTACTTGATTTTGTTGAATGTCAATCATAGTTTCAAATACTAGTAGTACTTCCACGACTTCATATGGATGGCGCCACGTCTGCTGATTCCGCATGATGAATATTAATTTTCACAATCTCTAAGTCATTTTGATTTTGTGTGATTTGTTCAATCAATATTATGATTGAATAATCGAACAATATTCATATATTTCAAACCAAAACGATTAGTGAAATATAACAAGTGTTATGATCTTCGCTAAACCAGTCTACAGGTTTTGACGAAAAACAATTGAAGAGTCGTTTAACTATATCTATATCCACGTTCGCTGGGCATAACTCTTCTGACTTTCATTTGACAGTTAGATTGTACCAACCTGTTCTGGATAATAAAAATGACTTTTTCGATACGCATCTGGGTGTCATAATGACTTCATTGAAGAACCAAAATAGTTATTTATGTATTAAGGGAATTATGAGGGCCTTAATTACCGATGGCAAAGTTTGCGTCCCGAGGGCCTCTGGCCCGAGGGACAGCAATTGCCAGAGGTTATTAAGGCTCTATAATTCCCGTGGTACATAGATAATTTTATTTTTGACCGATTTTCATAACAATATGTCCATATTTAGAACGCAATAAATGTTTAAATTCATAACCTTTCTGGTATATTTGAATTAGGTAGCGTTGATTGTAGCATTGTTGGTGGTTGCTAGGTTGTCGCTATGTTACATGTTTATAAGCAAACTTTCTTTATCAATCAATGTTTTTCCGTTAAAAACGTGTTTATTTTTTACCACAAATCGACGATCTTTTTCTGATATAATGGAGGATATTATAAAAAAAGCGGAAAAAGCAAGACAATCATTACTTCGATCGAAAAGTGAAGCCCTATATCAAAAAGAATACAATTTATATCTGAAGTGGCTGACACAGAGAAATGTTATGTCAAAAGATGCCAACGAAACTGTCTTTCTGGCATATTTTCAAGAACTGGTAAAGTATTTTCAGTATTTTCTGGTAGATTTGGTAATAATTGTATTTATTCGTTGCAGTCAGAAACGTTTAGCCCAAATTCGTTATGGACTAAATGGTCAATGCTCAAATCGATGGTGACCATATATGAGAAAAGAGATATCACCAAGTTCAACGAACTAGAGGCTTTTTTGAAACGGAAAAGTAAGGGGTATAAGCCGAAAAAGTCTGCTGTCTTATCTCCTAAAGATGTCATCAAATTTCTAAAGGACGCCCCTAATGAAATTCATTTATTGCATAAGGTAATTTTTTTCTCATAATTTTCTTTTTCGTTTGTTTATTTCGTTTTATTTGTTATAGGTTGTTCTAATTATGGGTTATTTTGGAGGATGCAGAACTCAGGAACTTCTAAATATGAGTATAGCAGATATAGAGGACCGGGATACTGTTATGGTAGTGATCGTACCGGAAAGTAAAACTGGTGTATCGAAGAAATTTACAGTTGTGGATGAAAAAGAGTTATCTGCTTTGCCTTTATTGAGACTTTATATGTCCTTGCGTCCTGAAGGTACAAAACAATTTTTTGAGCTTCCGACAAAATAAATGTACAACTCAGCCAATTGGAAAGAATATGTTTGGCAAAATTGAACCTTAATATCCCAAGGGAGTTATGACCCTCATTATAGATATCGTATAACTATGACGATATAAGCTTATAATGTCACTGTCAGAAATAAAAGAAAATACGTTTTCATTCGCAGTCGCAGGGAAATAAATAGCAATCGTTTGGATGCACAGCATTTTCTCATTGTTATGTCAACAATTTCATTTATTTATCGCTCTTACGTGAAAACCCGATATCCTGCTACGTGAAATTGATTCTCATCCACCACACGAGCGGTTGAAGAACTTTTTCATAGCCGACACACGAGCAATTTGGAATCAGCTTTTTCTTTTTCACCTCTCAACTCTTCCAACGTTCATTTGGTCGATATATTTAATTAAACTTTGACTCGACGCAGCGAGATCGACTGAAAAATATTCCCCCATTGGTGGTATATAGTCGAGAATCCACAGAATAATACTGCTGTGATCAGGTATTTATTGACCATTACTTATAATTGCTGAACGGAACGAGATAAATACTTGTTTTCAGTACTATATGTATATAAAAAAACTTGGGTGTATTTTCAATCAAATAGATTTCAGAGCAAACTGCGACGAATACAACAACTGAATATCAAAGTTGTGACTTTTTTATTGTACATTTGTGGTGATTCCGATCTTACACGGATGTGGTGAAGTAGAATGATTCTGAAACATAAAATCTACGAAACATCGAATGGTTGAAATGAACTTAATATTCTTATTGGTGCTATCATTGACGTTAACTTATAAAAAACACCTATATTATATAAAATTGACACCAAGTAACACCGTGCCATGTAATGATGGAATCGAGGCGGGAATCATCAAAATTATTGTCAATAATAATTCGTTAAGTTTAAGTACTGCATCCTGAAAACACCAGATTATATATAAATTGATAAAAATATTGTATAAAGGCAAGTGAATGGTGTGAATTTCATACGCTCACGTGTTCGATCTTAAAATCTTGGAACTTTTTCCAATAGATAGCACTGACGTCCTTCCTACCATACTTGATTTCAATATTGGCATGATAAATTGGATGTTATATTGAATTGAATCAATTGCTCTAGTGCCCCTGATCAGGATTAATGAACCGAAACAGTTCGTCATCATCCGAATTGTCTTCTTCCTACGACCCCGTATGAAAACGTCATATAGCACACTGTTTTGTTATTCGGAAAGTAGCTCATATCACCATGGTTTTGTTATTTGAAGGAAAAAAGCACACGTGTTGAAATGAAAAATATCACACGCTTGCCTGAATTGATAGAAATAATTAGGTATATTAGTTGGTACTCACTGTCAATATAAAAGCGTTCTCAAATCAAACTCATATCATTTATTGAAATTTCTGTATCGTTTCGAATTATACCGAGAATTCTTTAGGTATCTATTGATTTCAATGTGTCAATGATACATAACCTCTAAATCATAGAAAACACTACTGAATTAATTTTGATAAAAATTAGTGACTGGAACTATTTCTATACATGTCTGATGATGTTGATGACAGCAGGTGAGATCATTCAAAAGAGTATGGCTACAGTTTTATGCGCGGTTTGCATGTTGCATGCTGCATCATATCACAGTATCACATATTTTTGCACTGTTTAGTATTTCCATTTTTTACAAGGAGTCAAGGACACACTAACTCGTACACGAACTCGCACTACGTACTTCTGTGGTTCTGTATTCCTGGTTGCGTGATTACTGGCGCTAACAGGCGTATGGTGTCAAATATCAATAAAACTCTTTATCCAAACAAAACTAATTTAATCAATCATCAGTTATTCACATAATAAGGGATTGTCGGAGAAGTATTCAAATATCATCTTTAATATGGAAATAAACAGTACTTGATATCGAATCAAAACCACCTGAAATTATAGAGACCGCTCAAAATACATTTTTGACAGGACTTCCCGCGAAATGAGAGTGTTCGGAATCGTAGGAAAAATAGTGTAAAAAACTCGTTGGAAAATGCATTTCCTTCACTCGTTACGTTTCCGCGCACTCACAGCTACGCGGCTTGTGCTAAACAACTACTCGTGTGAAATATGTCACTTTCCACACTTGTTTTGTAATATACTATAGATTCTCCTGAGTCTAGTTTATAATCATATGGATTATTTTTCAAGATAATATAACCTAGTGAAAATACCGGAGATGGTGAAGAATATCACTGATTAGCCTGTGAACACACTCATGATATGGTTGTTCCTGATGACCACCAGAAAAGTATTCGCATGTAGTGTTTAAACGCACCGAAGAGAATTTAGTAGAGGTAGGATTCAGCATCAAGAAAATCACATAATGTGAATCACACCACTGCGGTGTCAAATCGCACTTTCGGAGATGCATAAAGAACACCACCAAAGTGTTCATTCTGCTGAACACTAGTGTTACCGACAACTGGGTTCAATTATTGAAAACACCTATGGGAAAGGTCACATAACACCTAAAGTGGTGAATAATATGCCGGTGTTTACTGACACTAAAACAATCAGGACCTCAGGGGACACCAGACGGTGTGAGCTGTTGTAATTTTTGTTCACTGTGTACGAGGAATATATACAGGGCGGGGCATGGGAAATGAAACATGGGTGAATTTATTCCATGGCTCAGATCATACCTGACTTGGTGTTCCCCAAGGGTCTACACTGGGACCTCGCGCTTATTTTCTCTTTATCAATATCATGCCTTATCATATGAGCACAGATTACAGATTATTCCGCATGCAGATGATATCAACGAATGCCGATAACCCAGATAAAGTCCAAGTTGATGTTGAATGTTAAATAAACTGTTCTTATGCAGTGTTATTTCAGAAAATGTTAACATCAATCACATGAATTTCAAATGAAGTCCAGCTTTCAAATGTTTACTTTGCTGTTGTATATTCCCATATATCTTATAGATTTTCTGTTTGGGATTGCTCCACAAAACTAGACGAAATATTTGACTTGCAGAAGAGGGTTATGCGGCTGATATATAGAATACTCTACAGATTAATCTTGTATTTTGGGAATAAAGTAATGTGCGTAATATGCATTCACATTTAAAAAATGTATCGTGTAATGAATCTGTCTAAACTCTAAAATGTTTGTCATAAATAAAAGAAAATGGGTGCTTTAAAAATGATATACAATGCCTAGTATATACTTTTATAAGGATCAAAAGTGACACATTATTTGACAAGTCACAGCCCGGTAAACATTTTTTCCACGAATACATAAATGATACATCAATTTTATGTCATATAAATGATGGTCAACATCATTAATACGTATCTGAAAGACGTATTTTCTGAGGCGATAAGTCCCAACTTTCAGCGTTGTATATACGTCAGATAAAAACCGTCTTATTTGCATCTTCAGAATGATGTAACGTAACGAATGTTCAAGAAACATATTCAAATATACGTCACTAAATGGATGCAAATCTTATGTTTTGAATAAAATGGTATTTTTTGAGGCGATAAGTCCCAACTTTCAGCGTTGTATATACGTCAGATAAAAACCGCCTTATTTGCATCTTCAGAATGATATAACGTAACGAATGTTCAACTTACATATTCAAATATACGTCATAAAATAGATGCAACTCTTGTAATTTGAATAAAATGGTCTTTTTTCAGGCGATAAGTCCCAACTTTCAGCGTTGTATATACGTCAAATAAAAACCGTCATATTTGCATCTTCAGAATGATGTAACGTAACGAATGTTCAACATACATATTAAAATATACGTCATAAAATAGATGCAACTCTTATGTTTTAAATAAAATGGTCTTTTTTCGGGCGATAAGTCTCAACTTTCAGCGTTGTATATACGTCAAATAGAAACCGTCTTATTTGCATCTTCAGAATGATGTAACGTAACGAATGTTTAACATACATATTCAAATATACGTCATAAAATAGATGCAAATCTTATGTTTTGTATAAAATGGTCTTTTTTGAGGCGATAATTCCAAATTTTCCGCGATTCACATACGTCTGTTCAAAAATGTCATATTTGCATCTTCAAAGTGATATATTATAATGAATGTTCAGAACACATAATTATAATTACGTCAGAAAATGGATTGAAAAATTTCGTTCCAAATAAAATGGTAGTATATAATCGATCATAATATTTATTTCATAATGGGTAACTCTAGAAACTATAAAGATACTCAATGATAAAGTCAAAATTATGGAAGTGAATAAATAAAAATTCAAAACCTACCTATAAATAATAACAAAAAATAATAGAACCTCAATCTATCTTTCTAGTAGGTATGTACAATACATTGATATTTTCACAGAACAAAACATATGTTTTATACTAAGTACCTACCCAAAAAAATATTAAGATACTAATTAACGAAAACTCAAGATTTCAGAATAAAAATTAAATGAAATTTATACCAACAGCTGCAATATTTTTCAATTTCTTCAAGCCGGGCAACCATTCCGTTATTCTGGTTTTTTGTGGCCACTTAGTAGGTAATAGTCATTTTTCAAATCTGAAAATAAAGTCGAGTATGTATGTATATGTTTTCAAATTCTTAGGTTGGGTTAGGTTCTACAGAAATAATATACTATAAAATGAAAAATTCATTGATTTGCTTTAAAAGTTTTCAAATTTTTTCGACTCAGTATTATAGTATGAACTTATCTTTCTCAACTTCTGAAATCAATGTAATTTCTCAAACATTTGGAAGTGAATAATGAAGGTCAAGTGAATTGTCAAAAAAAGCATTTTCGTCACATTCATAAATTCTGAATTTTTTTGAAGAAAAAGTTGAGAACTCATGCTACTTTGAATTAACAAATAATCTGAGAAAATTTAAATGTACCTATTCATACTAGAACTGATGGATTCAATCAAGGAAATAAACTTACCATTTTGAAGTGTCAGTTATGAAGATATCATTGTTTTGTTGGCCTTGTCTTCTATCTAGCGCAAATTATATTTTTAGAAGGTTCTTGATCAGATTCAATTTCATCGATACATATTCCTCGACCCTCCTGCCCGACTCTATTACCTGTTATTGAGTGTAACTGCTGAAATTAAATAACATATACAAGATAAATGATACAAACAATATTTTAGATGCATCGAGAAAATATGAACCTTGATAGCAATATTCTATTGCCTACAATTATTGAGAATATATTTTATTCAAATTATTGGGAAAAGTTTCAACTTACCATAAAGTCTTTATTATTTTTCTCAAGGAATCAACTGGGCCCAAGAACTCTTCTTCCCTCTGACTGAAGGCAAGTCTTCATTTCCACTCAGTATATCCAAAACCTGTCCAGCCAACTTTATTTTCTTTGAGGCCCTGGTGAAGTCATCTAAAAAATAGTGATATTTTTCATATACTTCTATAAATACCTTGATGATTTATAATTCCCAAATTATTCATCATTCAAAAAAATGTATTGACTATTTTTTCATATAATCTGACCTAATTAGGGCTTTTTGTTTAGGGCTTTGAAAAAATGATACCAGTCATGATTACATCAGGTAACTTCAAATAAAAAACGAACCACCCTGAGTTTTGTTGATACATAGAAAATTGAGGTCAGATTCATAAAAAAATTTCTCAAGAGAAGTTTTCGAATGACAAATATATGTTGATGATAACAAAATCATTGGGGTTGACACCTCATTCAGATTTATATCCACTGATTAGAATATGGAAAGATTAATCTCCACATGAATAGATCAGTCTCACCTTCCTCATAAACAGTTGTAGCTACACTATAATATATCTTACAATTTGCTGCAAAAAGGAATCACTTCTTCTGGGTGATCTTGAAAAATGTTATTGATTTAGTGGTGGTCAGGCACTAAACTCAATTTATTTTTTCTTGAGGGTTGGCCAATTTTCATGGATTGTAGGCACTCCATATCAGCATCTGAAAAAAATATATTGCCACACAAACCATTTTCTGAATACTAGCAAAAATAATAAATTATTCTACATGCTTTTGCGTTGTCTCAAGGTCAGTACAGTACAAGAAGCGTAGGGCCACGCCTTGCGTCATGTGAATTCAATAATGGACTGGCCCAAATCGAAAACTTTTTAATTTTGTAGCCTTCGATGTAGGTAGGTATTCAGACTATTCAGAGGGATAGGTTTTATTACATAAAATATGAGACAACAGCCTGATCGGCTCACAACAGCACCAACAAAAAAAACTTAGGTTAGGTGTGTCTTTTATGGTTGTGGAAATCATTGTCATCAAATGAGAATTCTGTTCATAACGATCCAATTCAACCAAACAGAAGTAGTCAGTACGTACGTAGTACTAGTTTTCTTTGATTCAACGACGGAATTAGGTAAGCCAGAAAATGCCTATGAATGCGAGTTACGGTAATTGTTCACACCGAGGTTCACACATAGGTATCATTTTCTATTATACTATAACGTAACGTGTAGCCAAAGTTTGTGTAGCTTACCTGATACTATTTAGACGAATTATTGCTCACACTAGCACCAAAAATTATACAAATAACCGTCCAACGCTGCGTTGTTGTGATCAAAATACAAGAACCATGGACGACCGCGCATCTGAGATGCTTTTGCTTTGCATTGCATCAAGGTCAGTACAAGAAGCGTCTGGCCGGCCACGTCTGGCGTCATGTGAATTCAATAATGGACTGGACCAAGCGGGATCGGGCTCATGTCATCTAACGGGTATAGATATGATGGCGGGAACTTTGAATATGAGAAATCCATGAGAATTTTCTACACTACAATGGGGGAGATATCATTTTGTGAAGAGGGTAACAGCGAATTCGATTGGAAATAACCTAGGGAATTCCCTATGCATTCAGTATATTTATCTAATTCCTTTTCGATATGTAGTGAAAATAAAATGTACCTATACACTCTAGAGTCTGGAGTGCGTACTAGTTTCTTGAATTGATTTCTCTATTAGTATTCAATTTATTGTTTTGTCTTGCCATTTCTTGAATAAAATAGGTTTAATTATTTTTATCGGACGCATCAACGTTATAAAGACGTAATAAAGACGTTTAATAGACACATCTGAAATATGTAAAAAACCCAACGTTTAATTGACGCTGAGTATTGGTCATCAAATTATTCAGGGTATTTTTCTACGAGAAGTCATCACGATGTAGACGTCAAATACACCTTGATCGACCATCACTGTGCTGCCTGGGTGGTAGCTTTCAGTATCAAGACTTATATTATTATAAGTGGTAGACTAATCTTGGAGATATCAGGAACACTTTCGTAGCGACTCATGGATATGATCGTTTTTCGACGTCAAACGCGGTATAGAAAAAACATCATTTTTCAATCCTTAAATTGATCGCCTTCAAACAAACATTTTTGCAATATCATCTGAACAATGTAATGATTCGATATCCTGCCCGTAATTTCTGAAATTTTTTCTTGATGATTATTCGATAAAATATCGAAAATATACGTATTCATTCGATCTTTAATATTATCATCATATAAGGGATGTATTCATGATCAAAGAATCGTGATCGAAGATTTTAATCAAGAACTCGACATAACCTAATGTCATATTATGGCAAACGTCTTTAGTGGGTTGATCATAATTTAGCATATATTCAGTCATGGATATGATCGTTTTTCGACGTCAAACGCGGTATAGAAAAAACATCATTTTTCAATCCTTAAATTGATCGCCTTCAAACAAACATTTTTGCAATATCATCTGAACAATGTAATGATTCGATATCCTGCCCGTAATTTCTGAAATTTTTTCTTGATGATTATTCGATAAAATATCGAAAATATACGTATTCATTCGATCTTTAATATTATCATCATATAAGGGATGTATTCATGATCAAAGAATCGTGATCGGAGATTTCAATCAAGAACTCGACATAACCTAATGTCATATTATGGCAAACGTCTGTAGTGGGTTGATCATAGTTTAGCATATATTCAGTCATGGATATGATCGTTTTTCGACGTCAAACGCGGTATAGAAAAAACATCATTTTTCAATCCTTAAATTGATCGTCGTCAAACAAACATTTCTGCAATATCATCTGAACAATGTAATGATTCGATATCCTGCCCGTAATTTCTGGAATTTTTTCTTAATGATATTCGATAAAATATCGAAAATATACGTATTCATTCGATCTTCAATATTATCATCATATAAGGGATGTATTCATGATCAAAGAATCGTGATCGAAGATTTCAATCAAGAACTTGACATAAGTTTGATGTCATATGGCAAACGTCTGGAGTGTGTTGATCATAAATTGGTATATATTCAGTCATGGATATGATCGTTTTTCGACGTCAAACGCGGTATAGAAAAAACATCATTTTTCAATCCTTAAATTGATCGTCTTGAAAAAAACATTTTTGCAATATCATCTAAACAATGTAATGATTCGATATCCTGCCCGTAATTTCTGGAATTTTTTCTTGATGATATTCAATAAAATATCGAAAATAAACGTATTCATTCGATCTTCAATATTATCATCATATAAGGGATGTATTCATGATCAAAGAATCGTGATCGAAGATTTCAATCAAGAACTTGACATAAGTTTGATGTCATATGGCAAACGTCTGGAGTGTGTTGATCATAAATTGGTATATATTCAGTCATGGATATGATCGTTTTTCGACGTCAAACGCGGTATAGAAAAAAAATCATTTTTCAATCCTTAAATTGATCGTCTTGAAAAAAACATTTTTGCAATATCATCTAAACAATGTAATGATTCGATATCCTGCCCGTAATTTCTGGAATTTTTTCTTGATGATATTCAATAAAATATCGAAAATAAACGTATTCATTCGATCTTCAATATTATCATCATATAAGGGATGTATTCATGATCAAAGAATCGTGATCGAAGATTTCAATCAAGAACTTGACATATGTTTGATGTCATATGGCAAACGTCTGGAGTGTGTTGATCATAAATTGGTATATATTCAGTCATGGATATGATCGTTTTTCGACGTCAAACGCGGTATAGAAAAAACATCATTTTTCAATCCTTAAATTGATCGTCTTGAAAAAAACATTTTTGCAATATCATCTAAACAATGAAATGATTCGATATCCTGCCCGTAATTTCTGGAATTTTTTCTTGATGATATTCAATAAAATATCGAAAATATACGTATTCATTCGATCTTCAATATTATCATCATATAAGGGATGTATTCATGATCAAAGAATCGTGATCGAAGGTTTCAATCAAGAACTTGACATAAGTTTGATGTCATATGGCAAACGTCTGGACTGTGTTGATCATAAATTGGTATATATTCAGTCATGGATATGATCGTTTCTCGACGTCAAACGCGGTATAGAAAAAACATCATTTTTCAATCCTTAAATTGATCGTCGTCAAACAAACATTTTTGCAATATCATCTGAACAATGTAATGATTCGATATCCTGCCCGTAATTTCTGGAATTTTTTCTCAATGATATTCGATAAAATATCGAAAATATACGTATTCATTCGATCTTCAATATCATCATCATATAAGGGATGTATTCATGATCAAAGAATCGTGATCGAAGATTTCAATCAAGAACTCGATAGTTAGTTTGATATCATATTACAAACGTCTGGAGTGTGTTTATCACCAATTGGCATATATTCAGTCATAGATATGATCGACTCACGACATCTGACGTGGTATAAAAAATACATAATTTTTCAATTCTTAAAACGATCGTCTTTGAAGGAACATTTTTGCAATATCATCTAAACAATGTAATGATTCGATATTTTGCCCGTAATTTCTGTAACGTTTTCTTAATGATATTCGATAAAATATCGAAAATATACGTTTTCAATCGATCTTCAATATTATCATCATATAATTGATGTATTCATGATCAAAGAATCGTGATCGAAGATTTTAATCAAGAACTTGACATAAGTTTGATGTCATATGGCAAACATCTGGAGTATGATGATCGTATATTGGCATACATTTAGTCTCGGATGTGATCGATTTCTAACGTACGTTTATATGTACTTCATTAAACGTCGTTCATGATACGTTTCACAAAAACCATCATATGACTGAAATGTGTGAACACAAATGTTTACCGGGAGATACACTTTCGATCTGAATGAAACATGCTGTTTTTACGGCAACTCAAAGAATTGATATCTAATTTATGAAATGTAAGTGAAATAACCACCTTTTTGACTCACGACAATCTAACCTTGGCCAATTTTATGGCAGGAAGAGGGATGTAGCAATGAAGTGGCCAATAAGACAAAAAAGAAAAAGAAGAACTTACCTAACTTCTGTTCGTACGATATTTGATCATATTTTAATATTCTTGTTCATATGATTTCGATTTGATCGAGACAATCAGAATTTATTGAAGTGGAAGTACTGGAAGTTCATCTTTTTATACGAAATCAACTGAACTCACTTACCTCAAGGCCTGAAAATTTTTTTAAAGAATGAAGAATGTGAGCAGGTCGACGCCATATAAATAAACTGAATGTTTATTATCTGTAGCTGTTGACCAACTGTTGACAAACCAGGGTTATTTGATTTTCAAGTGTAGTTTCAATATTGAAATCACAAATGGATTGAATATTATATAGGTATGCAATTGTATCAGTTTCTTGTTGATCATAATGAGCCAGTTCCTTCTAAAAAATAATAATCACAATTATATCACAATGCTACTACGTACCTCGTCCTAGGATTTGAAAAAAATCAACTTTATCCCTTAGACACTAAAAGTGTTGCCTAGCATCACACATATTAGTCATTGTGTCGTGTCAGTATGAGAAACGTCAACTTCTAGAGCTAATTTCAGAACAAAAATGGACGAATTTTGAGTCGGTTGCAGAAAAAATTAATGAAGAAGATACCTAAAATGTCAACCATTCTTCTGTCATGCCGGCAAAATATTAGACTGACGCATGCGTTTCACTGAATCAATGGAAGAAAAGAAGAAGAAATGAATTTATTGAAAAGTGTGTGTATGTTGAAAAAGTGTTTTTAACTGCCAACTTAGTTGCGAATCAACCCTCGAAGTCTTATCAGGACTTGTATGAGTTAGGTTAGATTCTTGGAAGTTTCAATCTCAGTTCTCATTTCTCAGCTTTAACTTCATCTGAGTTCTGATTTGTGTTTGTAAGAATCAACCTCAAGATGTCCGTTTCTCTTCTTCTTCATTACCTTTTCCATTTCAGTTGAGAATACAGTAGTGGGACTGGTGGAAGTAGCCTGGTTTACACTAGCAAACCCGCCAAATTCAAATATTTCAGAAATATGAAAATGTTTTGTGATGAATCAATAATTAAATATTTATGTAGCAAGGGTATATTCTGAATTAACAAATCTGCAAAAATAATTTTATATATATTCAATCTGATGTAATGTTGGAAATGGAATTTTAAATAGAAACTCAAGTCATTATTTATTTCACTTGACTGATTATGCTTCAAAGGACAAAATATGAAGATGGTAGAGATGGAAATGTTTTCCTCAAAATAGTAAATCAATAGTAATTTCAATATTACATACAAAAAATGATGAAACCACAATTCAAAATTATAATTTGATATCCCATTCCATGATCTAAATTCTTCCAGGTTGAGTTTGATATGCTCGGTTGCTCTCTTCTAACGAATGGTATTGAGCATTATTCATGAAAATAAAATATTCAGTTGAATTCATGTATTTCTTGTATTTTATATAATAACAATAATCACAATGTTGGTATTTCATTTCTATGGACAAAAGCGTGAACTGTTGCAAGAATAGCTTGTTACTCAGCTTCATCCAATGCTTGCAGAAGTATCCCTCTGGATGCGCTTCTTCCTTGGTATGCAACAGTGCCTTCAGCCTGCATCTCATCGATACCTTTCCACATGATTGATTCCGAAAAGCTTCCTCAGCTGCTGCAAACTCAACACTGACTTTTCGTCTTCTATTATGTCTGAGAAACACAATTCGTATACATGTTTACCACAATGACTCTTTCTGGCGCTGGCACTATATGTACTCATGCAGATTGCATCAGGACCTGGTTCTGGGTTCTTTGTCATAATTATTCAAATTTCGATGTATCCAGAAGTTAAATAATGGTGAACTAAATTGTTGATCACAGGTTATTACCATAATTTTTCGAAATGGTCATAATAGATTTGGTGGCTGGTGAACCGTAGCGGCAGACTATGAAAACTGTCAGGTGTTAGTGAGAATCAAATTTATGTCTGGTGATTATTGAAATCATACTCCTCGATTAACAAAACTCACGGTGAATATAATAAAAATAAGACTTTAACACAGGGACCCGGACCCGAACCGTTATGAACCGAAAACCGGAACGGAACCCAAATTATTTTGAGAACCGGAACTGTAACCGAACCCATATTCAAACTTTCATTATTTAATGGTACCGAACCGGAACCCTTAAAATTAAAAACGGTTTTTTCCGGTTAATTTCTGTTCTCTTTTCGTTCTGTGAAAAATTTTTTATTTCGTTTCAAAGATCACATAGTAAAGACTAACGAGTAATCATTGTCTAAAAGAATTAAGAAATTATATTCTGAGAACCTTTACGGAACCCGAACCGAACCGGAACCGAAATTAAATTCTGGACCCGAACCCGAACTGGAACCGATATCTCGTATGGGTCCGGGTCCCTGCTTTAACATTCAATCTCGTTAACTTTCACTGTTCTTACACGGCCGTCGGTCAACTAACCACTTCCATTGTTGCGATGTCGCAATATTTTACATTGTGTAAACTTGTCTGGCTTCTAGACCAATGAGAAGCGAGGAAAAACCTTCCCTATCTCTTCAACGCTGTATTCTTAACTAAAATGGACTATTATAGTTGTATCGATCCCACAAATGTCATGTGATGTGTTGCGATCAATAATGGCTTTAGTGACACATAGTAGTTAACGTGTTTCACCTACTGTGAATCACTCACCTCCTCCATTAGCTGAGTCGATTTTCCATCATGTGAAAAAATTGCCTGTCGAGTTTATTTCAGGGCAGGGTGAAAGAGAAAATTGCGACTTGATTAGGATATTGGAACCGTTGACACGATTGAAGTTTTTCTCTAGAGGATGATAAAAACGCGGTGAAAATGGTGAAAACTAGTTTGTTCTCTATTTTTATTCGATATGAAATCGGTCATCGACTTTCAAAAACTTTTCCGTGAACATTTTTTCGCCAGGTGTTTATTTTCGTGTTCTGAAGAACCTGTGAAAATTATATCGGAATCGGACTGAGTTTTCTTTGTTGCAGGTGTACCATGCACTTATTTCTTTTCAATTCGATTAAAAAATTACTCACTACTGAGTTTGATTCTACAAAAAACTAGAGTGTGAAAATCAAGAACAAATTGGAGAAATGCAGCTTATGATGAATGAACTCATAAAGACATCAAAGGAAAAGAGATTTAACAAAAAAAACTTAATATTTTGAAGGATGAGGTTTTCGAACTTGAAATTAAAGATGATGAGGAACTGATGAAGCTGAATTGGTAAATAAAATAGAAGAAGTTTGCTCATTGAAAAATCAAATCAAATAAGCCGTGAGACGGTTGAAATCTATCAGAATATCAGAAGCAAAAATAACAGATATATCAAGGAGATCTCTATTCTCAGGAAGGAAATAAAAAGGAATTTTTTTATTTTGGTTGTTTAACGAAGTGATTGTGCAACGTAAAAGACTCTATTTCGATACGCATTTTTTATCATTCGGAGATTGGTACAATCGAACTGTCAAATAAAAGTCAGAAGAGTTAGGCCCAGTTTACTTCTGAGCGATTTGGATTTGGTGATATAAGCAGTGAAAAACTCAATGTTTTAATTGGTGAATTTCAATTCAGAGTGTAATTTGATTTAAATTGACCAATGAAAACTATAACAACATTGAATTTTTCACCGCGGGTGTTGCAATAATCAAAATCGCTCAACTGTAAACTGGGCTTTACGCTTATGCGTCAGATTTTAATTATTTCAATGTCATCATTGTTACTAATCGAAGATGTTTCTGTTATTTATAGATATTGAATCCTTTTTTTTCTTCAAATCAATTCAAAATAGAAAAAATTGCATATGACACACGTTTTATAAGACACGTTGTCGCACTTGTTCACTTGGAGCACTCCTCGCTTCGCTCGTCGTACTCCAAACAACGCGTGCGACAAAATAGCGTCCTATAAAACTCGTATCATAATATACTATTTTATAACCAACAGAATGAAGTGTATAGGAAAGAGTGTGACAAGGAAGAGAGAATGGGTATAAGAATTTAACAGACAAATATATTGATATTATGTGATGAAACATCAGGAGTAAGTAAGTAATTCAATCAGGAATAAACTACAATATTTAGGTTTTTGTAAGACAATTATAAAACCGGGGGCTAACTATGAAAATGTTATCAAAGATATAATAGAATTGACATCGAATTATTCGATCAATGATTATGTTATTATCGTTGCTGGTATCAATGATTTCAAAAACAAAAAATATCCCAGAATGAAGGATATATGTGCCCAACATTATTCAGTCATAAGTAACCATATACCATTGAAGTAATTCATTTCGATGCTTGGCATTACTATCAGCAATAACCTTCCTTGGGAAAATGACGTGAGGTCTATTGCCGAAAGTGCATCCCAAGAGATATTTCACTCCCAGTCAGCTGCTTATGATCTATAAGGCACAGATCCGACCTGTCCTGGAATAATGTTCCCATATTTGGAGTGCGTAAGTAGTGAAACAAAGCGGGCACCAGATAGAACTTCCAATTTTCGCCACCAGATGGCGCCATGGTGGCGCTGGTGTCGCTGCGTTACATGTCGCTGATAACTGCTTCATTCATGATGACGTAGTCTGACGTCACAAGGTTGCCGCTTTGACATATGTCAATTGGAGAACCTGTCATATGTCGGTGGCGCTAGTGGCGCTTGTGTCATTGTTACAGGCCTCGATGTAGAGGTGGCGCTAGTGTCGTTCTGCAGTCCTCGATGTAGAGGTGGCGCTGCTACAGGCCTCGAGGTAATGGTGGAACCATATCGAATATGCCCATGTAACAATTTGACATATGACATGGAACACTTCCCAATCGACATCTTGTCAATTGGGAAGTGCTCCAAGTCACCGCTGATTCATCCAACAATTAAAAAAACCTTCGACGACGACGGGATTTGAACCCGAGACCATCGGACTATGAATCCGATACGTAACATCATCGTCACGACCACTACATAGTATAATTAACGGTGGAATTCGAGGCGACGAGAGACCGCGCTGTGTGACGTAATCGGGCTAGATCCGTTTCAGTGATATCTAAGTGGTGCGTTCGCTTGTTACATTGTTGCCGGACGTTTGAAATAATCCGAGTAACCGTCGCGTATACATAGTTGCCGAAAATATGTCATTTCAGATGTGGATGGCGACGAGAGACCGCGCGCTCGCGCTGCGTGACGTAATCGAGCTAGATCCGTTTCAGTGATATCTAAGTGGTGCGTTCGCTTGGTACATTGTTGCCGGACGTTTGAAATATTCCGAGTAACCGTCGCGTATACATAGTTGCCGAAAATATGCCATTTCAGATATGGATATATTAGGGGGGCTGCGTTGGGGAGACGTTGGGGAGACGATAGGTTCTTCGTGAAGATTGTGTGATATAAGAGAACATCATATTCGATCTCAGTAGCAATATGGACTCTGAAGAATGCAGTTGTGGGCTCAAGGAATTCGGTAGATTGGTACGAGAATCATCCAAGACTTATGAAGAGAAAGAAAATGCTAGGAAAGTTTGGGATGAAGTTTTCACAAAACGCAATTTACCTCAAGCAAGATACCCATTGCGACGTATTGAACCCTGCACAGCACAGGACAATTCAATGCAATCTTTGCTATGAAGAGTGGGGGAGGAGGAGGATTACCAAAAAAACAATCATCAAATATGATCATTTGAACTGCGAACATCGCTGCTTACAGTACAATAATAATGGAGGCCGTTCTAGCATTCCTGCACGGTGAGAAGAGGCTGCAAGACTTTTCCAAAGATGAATTGAAAGAATTTCCAATCAAATATTTGATCCAACATGCTAGACCTTGGGAATTGTTGGATGTTTGGTATAAATTACCAAACGAATATCAATGTAATTTTGAGTTGAGGATTCGTTTACCATGTTTCATTCATTATAATAGACCAGATTCTCGAACCCAGGTAGATGGACCAGTCAGTTCACAGCACGATTGCCACGGTTGTAATTATTTCTTGAAATGTAGAGGACCCATAAATTATTAATAAATAGTATATGAATATCGAGTTTGTTTTATTACATCATATCCATCGTTATGAAGTTAATTTTCATCTACATTTGTTTGGAATATTTGCTGATAAGCGCTAAAACTTTGTGCGATTGTGGTTAAGCATTTCCTGTTATCGCTCTGATAACCTCGATAACTTCCTGCACTTGTTTTTCCAACAGTTCAGATAAGCATGTAAGCTTCCTGTTGAATAAACCACATTTCACCAATTAAATGCGTTTATGTGCTTCGATGTTTTCATCAACATGTTTTTTCCTGCACACGAGGCTGCTGAGGTCTGGGAAAAAATCAGTTATCAGGCACGTGGACCGTTTCTGATTATAAAAGTGATTCGCACACCGGCAGCAGACACTTGTACTCCAGCTCTCTTCGAAGACGCAGCCAAACCTTCATATCTACATTGTGTGTGTGTGTGCGCCACATCAGCTAACCAATAACAGTGAGTATTTTTTATTTTGTTTTTCTCAGAATTATTTCTTTGATATCAATCAAAGTTTCCATGAACGATTTTCCAAACATTTTTCAATACATTTTTCTCTAAATGTCCAAATGCTCGTTTATTAATACACAATTTTATAATAATTTCCAGATGGATCTATCCTCATTGAACAACGTTTCATGTATTGCAGAAAGAAAACCAATCACAAAGATTGGAGAATTGGAAATCGGAGTGCCTTTCCCCATCATCTCAGCAAAGAGCGTTGAAACAAAATTTGGTGTGTCTATTCTGCTTGAACTGCAGGACTCTGTGGTTTTCCTGCCTTCAAGAGTAACTGAAGCATACGCCGCTCACACAAAAGAGCTCTCAACTGGTGGATACGCATTAATATTCAAAGGCCTCATCGCAGTTGGGAAGCCACACCCAGCGGCATCTTTTGAGATAATCAAGAATTAAAAAAGTAAGTCGTTTTTACATTTTTTGCGTGTTATTTTTTGAAAGAGATGGATATCGCCAAGAAATCAGATAATTTAGTCAGTGTTATCAGAAAATTAAGGAAAATTTTATTTGACAAATTCACGAGTAGAGATGAAAGAATTTGGCTCAATCGTTTGAGAACATATGTGAGTTGTTTTCAATTATGATAAGCCCAACCTTTTGGTTATATAATTCATTTTGATTTTTTTCTTGCAGCTCCCATGCAACCCAGCTAAGAAGGATGAGGAGTAAAATAGCTTTGGCCATCCAACTTCGGTGTTTTATAATTTGATAAATAAAAGGTTAGATTTTCATATTGTTTTCTATAATATTATTCGAAAATGTCTAATGAAATCGGGCAGATGAGTGACAATCTTGTTAAAATATCGAAAAATGCTTTCTCGGAAGTTGCTAATAATTCATCTTTGGGAGAAAAACAAAAGTGGTTGAAGTTGATCAGGAAAAATATTCAATTCATTCAAAGGGGGATAAGATCAGGCAATTGTTCACATAACACCTTATTCAAACTGAACACAAATTTGGGACATTTGAGACGCTATCAATTATTAATTGCCAAGGCAATAAAAGAACAAAAAATCGTTGGAGGAGGACGAAATCCTAGTTTCAAACGAAACCGGAGTGATCGCGTCATATGGAAGGAACTCAAATCAGCATTCCAGGGGCGTGTTCGCTCTGGTTTGGTTATCAATTTAGTTCATAAAGACCCTCTTCAATTTTTGGAAGACTCATTTTTCCTATTCAAATCAAGAGTATGCAATGCATTGAAACAATTGCGAGTATTGAAATGCAATGCAGTATTTTGTGGGGAATTCATCAAGAAATCTGGAGATTCGGAAATTCTAGAATTCAAATATTTCAACACTCGCAATGGTGTCATAGATGCCGGGATGGACTATGCAGATTGGTTCAGGGACACCATCATTGATTCGGTATTTTTGAAATTAGATGAATTTTTAGAACGTGGCAGTGGGTGGGCTCTACACAAAATTATCAGCTTGGAAATCAACTTCAATAAATTCGAAGTTGGAAATGGTTCATCTTTCATCAAATTACCACCAGAAATCCTCAAAAAACAAGCATGCATCAATGTCAAAAATTTGGATAACTTATGTTTTGGTTGGGCAGTTGTATCTGCGCTATATCCAGCGGATAAAAATACCGCTATAACTTCTTCGTACCCACATCCCTCTACTGTTCTGAACCTAACAGGTTTAGATATGCCAATGTCTCTAAGGCAAATTTCCAAATTTGAAAAATTGAACAACATCTCGATCAACGTTTATATTTTAGAAATGAATGAGGTAAAAGACAAGACATTATTCACCACTACACCAATTCGACTGACAAAGACTAAACTTGAAAAACATGTTAATTTATCAATGGTTCAGAGTCAGTATTTTCCAAAATTGAATGACTATGATGCTCCAATTGACTATGATGAAACTATCGACATAAAGTACCATTATTGCTGGATCAAAGATCTATCTCGACTTATAAGTAAGCAAATGAGTAAACATAAATATAAATTATATATTTGTGATATATGTCTGAATTATTTCAATAGCCAAGATAAATTGGATAGTCATACTGTGAACTGCCAGAAAGTAAATACAAGTAAAATTTCATTTCCCAAATACGACTCGGTGAAATTCAAAAATTTTGTAAATAAAGAAAAAGCCCCTTTTGTTTTATATGCGGATTTCGAATCAATATTGCTACCGTTTAATGATAATGCGAGCGAAGAAAAGAAAACATTAAAGTACCAAAAACACGAAGCTTTCAGTGCTGGACTATACTTGAAATGCTCCTATGATGATAAACTATCGTTTTACCGGAGCTATCGAGGCATCGATTGTATGGAGTGGTTCGCAAATCAAGTGCAGCAAATTGCTATAGTTATTCAGGATAAAATATTAGATATTGTACCCATGACTGAATTTCCTAATAAGGCGGATGTCACGAACTGTCATATTTGTGGGAAGACGTTCGCAGCAAATAAACAGGTTGTTGTGCGTGACCACTGCCATTTTACAGGTAAATTTAGGGGGTGGGCACATCAGGACTGTAATTTGAACTACCAAAAATCTTTTATTGTTCCCATAGTATTTCACAATCTATCTGGCTATGATAGTCACTTCCTGATTAAAGATATAGCTAAACGAGGTAGAGTGAGTCTACTACCAATCAATAAAGAGAAATATATATCGTTCACACAATATGATTGTGAAACAGACATAAAATTTCGTTTCATTGATTCGTTTCGCTTCATGGGAACATCCCTCGATAATCTGGTATCGGCGTTAAAGGAAGAACACTTTAAGAATCTCAGACGTGAATTCAGCAATTTGAATGCCGAAGCATTCAAACTATTAAGTCGTAAAGGTGTTTTTCCTTATGATTACATAGATTCTTGGGAAAAACTTCAAGATACATCACTACCACCTATCGAGAGATTCTACAATAAGTTGCATGACTGCAATATTAGTGATGAAGATTATACGCATGCGCAGAATGTATGGCATACATTCAATTTGACTTCGCTCGGTGAATATTCAGACTTATATATGAAAACTGATATATTGTTGTTATCAGATGTTTTTGAAAATTTCCGCGAAGAAGCACATAAAACATATAGCCTTGATCCAGCATGGTATTTCACAATGCCTGGTATACCTGGGATTGTATGCTTCGATATACAGGGTGTGAACTAGAATTAATAAGTGATGTAGATATGTTACTTTTTGTTGAACGTGGAATTAGGGGAGGTATTTCTCAATGTTGCAATCGATTTTCGAAAGCCAACAACAAATATATGAACAACTATAATCCTGATGAAGCATCAAAGTATCTACTCTACTTGGATGTGAATAATCTTTATGGCTGGGCCATGTCAGAATTTCTCCCCTACGGCGGGTTTGGGTGGGTAGAAGACTTGAATAACTTTGATGTCAATTCCATATCTGATGAATCAAATGAAGGATATATTTTGGAGGTAGATTTACAGTATCCCGAAAACTTGCACGATAAACATAAAGATTTTCCTCTTTGTGCAGAACATCGAATTCCACCAGGTTCGAATTTTTCCAAATTGATGACTACATTGTATAATAAGGAACATTACATTATTCATTATAGGAATTTGAAACAGGCGCTGGCAAACGGTTTGATACTTACGAAAATCCATCGTATTCTCAAATTCAAGCAGTCTGCTTGGTTGAAGCCCTATATTGAGCTCAACACAATGTTACGAGCTCAGGCAACTACAGCATTTGCCAAAGATTTGTATAAGCTTTTTATCAATGCCATATTTGGGAAAACGATGGAGAATGTTCGTAAACATCGAGTAGTCAAGCTTGTGTCAAAGTGGGAGGGGCGTTATGGAGCAAAAAATCTTATTGCATCACCAAATTTCCATAATCGCACCATCTTCAGCGGCGATGATTCCGAAGGAGATGACCTAATGGCTATAGAATTGTCAAAAACTAATATTGTTTTTAACAAACCCCTGTATATTGGTATGGCAATCCTGGATATATCCAAGACTTGCGTATACAACTTTCACTACGATTACATGCTGAACAAATTCGACAATAGTGTATGCAAGCTCCTCTACACTGACACCGACAGCCTTATTTATGAAATAAAATGTGATGATGTTTACGAAGAAGTTTTGAAAGCAGATATCCAAAAATTCGATACGAGTGATTATCCCTCAGATAATCGTTTCGGTATTCCTCAAGTAAATAAAAAGGTGCCAGGCTTGATGAAAGATGAAGCCAATTCTGCGATTATGACTAACTTTATTGGACTTCGTTCCAAGATGTATACGTTCTTGGTTGAAGGGGGGAAATGCGTTAAAAAATCAAAGGGCGTTCGAAATAATGTTGTTAAGAATACCATCACTTTTCAAGATTATGTTGATTGTCTCTTTGATAAGGCCCCCAATGTTGTCACACAACGATGCATACGCTCATTTGCTCACAACGTATATAGTATTGAGCAGACAAAAATTGCACTGTCACCTTTCGACGATAAACGATATTTGCTACAAAATAGTCACGACACCTTGCCCTGGGGACATTTTCGAATAATGGAGTAGTAGTAATACAACATGGAAATCTTTATACTTTGTCAGCCAATTATTGTATTAGCTTCAATTATAACTCTCTCTATACAATGTTACTCAATTTTTGTGTTAAATATAAATGATGTGAAAAAATTCGTTTGTTTTATTTATGTATGGTATGATAGGTGTGATGAAAAAACATAATATTTTCAAAGTCTTTTATTCAAATCAGATATTATTCGATCTTTACAATAATAAAGATATTCTAAAAGTGCATTACTTGACATACTACTAGCAGCATTACAAAATCCATATATAATTTCTTCCACACTCAATACAGTTTGTTTGTTTCTAATCCAATCTGCTGCAGTATCTAAAAGATTATTATAGTATATACAAAAGTCCAATTCATTCAACATATTAACTCGATGCGATAAAAGTTGCACTTCAACACTCAAAATATCGACGACATCTTCTTCCATCAAATCAAATTGCACATGATGTTTGGCCACTGTTAGCACCTTGATGCCATCCCAAACAGCTCGGGTTACGGTGGCATAGTCCCCGCAGGCGCTCACCACAGGATCGTATTCGTCGATGAAGCCAGGCAGAGGTTGGTAGAAAAAATCTTGTTGAAGATCTCGCAGCAATTCAATGAAGGTTGCCCATTCGTAAGTAGCGAACGAAATCTTTGTTGGATAATGGGGTTTCTTCAGAACGATGGCAGGGCTGAATTGTCTAGCTGGACTCAACCCACACTGAATCTCGTAGGTGGAAAGCGGGAACGAAGTATTGAGCAGGTAATGTGTTTCAGCTTGCGCAGCCTTCTCAAACACTTCCAAACATCTATCGACTTCAGCAAAGTAGTCTGGCGGTGATAAAGAACTATCATCTTCAAAATTCATTTCACAGGATGAATGATAACCAGAGTCTTCACTCATAATAATAATTGTAAACTGATGCGAATGCTGTGCTGCTCAAAGCTTTTTATATTCCCACTCTACATCCGGCTGGATGATAAGCTAATTCCAATGCGATGTGTGTGTGCGAAAGGCCCCCCCGATTTGCTTGATTTGTGCTAGTTTTGCATTATAATCTATTATCAGCATCAATCCAACTGTTGTGTGTCTTATCGAGCCCCAACCATTTAACAAACACCTTCTTGCCTTTTCGTCGTAATATTTTCTCTACCAAGTAAACATCAGGATTTGCAGTTTTTTGAAGTTCCTCCGAATAAAAGGCTCCTTTGATTGGCGCTCCTTGCATATCTTCCAAGAGATAGGTGGTAGGATTCGTTATGCGAACTTGCGCAATCTTGAATAATTCCGTAGTCCAATTGGGAGTATAATTTTTGGCAAAGACATGTTTGGCCTTACTGATTCGCACCAAATCACCAATTTTAAATTTTCGAAATCCCGCTATTTTAATGTGATTGTATGTAGATTTGAGAATTTCTTGTTCATTGGCTTTAGTAACGTCACACGGTTTAAATTTTGTAGTACTATGTTTTTGATTGTTATAATTTTTGGTAATCTCAGGTAAAACGTCAATCCAGCGATATGATCCACTCAAGCTGAAATATTTGTAGAGTTTCTCCTTCAGAGTGCGAATAACACGTTCAGCCATTGCTGCCTTCTTCACCGAATACGTATTGTAATGATTGATTGAAAATTTTTTCATTAGACTCTGGAATTTTTCATTGAAGAATTCGGTGCCTTGATCAGTTTGTAAATTTTTCGGACAACGTTTCGTGTGCGTCAAAATATTGGTGAATGCTCGAGCAATGTCGATGCCAGTCTTGGATTTCAGTGGTCGTGTCCATAGGAATTTGGAAAAACAATCAATCACGACCATTATCAGTTTGAAATTCTTATTTTTCGATGCATATGGGCGCATCTCAGCTAGATCCATTTGCCATAAATCATCTAATCCTTTAATGATGGTGCGACGACGAGGAAATTTTTTTCTCACAGGTTTATGCAGCTCATTGACGAGTTGAACTTTTTCCTTGGAGTATGAAGACGACGATGACGACATGTTTTTTATTGCTCACTATAGCACAGAGTGATTTGAAAAATGGAAGTATAACGGTTATATGGGTTTTGACGAAGACGACGGCTGTACAACAGTATATACATTTTTAGCCAACTCAGTTTTGAGTTTGTTAATATCGGCGGCATGTTGTATCTCCTTATTCTTGCTTTTTTGTTGTTCAGTCTTTAAAATATCAATGCTTTTTTCGAGCGACTCTATCAAATCTTTGATGGCCTTTGAATCTGAATTGATTTTCTTCTCTAGTCTAGGCACCAAATCATTGTCCAATCGGTTTGATTGCTGTACGATTTTTTGCATCATCATCGACAGTTGTACCAAGTTTCCATTGAGCGTCATATGTTTGTTTGTCAAATCATTGATCGAATTTCCAAAATTTGCCATTATGTTTCTAAAGTCATCAATAGTTTTTTGAATTTTTTTCCCATAATTATCGAATGCAATCTTGAAATCCACTTGTATTTGTGAAAGACCGAGTTCAACGTATTCCCTGTTTGCTGCATCTTCAGCATCAGTGGGTGCTTTCACATTACACAATTTCAAATGCCCAATGTCAATGTCTCCGGAGGGAGTATAGGAAAATCCTGATCTTACTATCGTTGTTGAATGACCACTACCACCGCCACCGCCCCTGCCACAACCGAACTTGTCGAGACTCATTATGAAAATGATATCCTAATGCATGTACACATATTTGTATACTCGGCGTAAGAAAAAACGCGACGCACGTTTCACGCACGCTTCACGCACGTTTAACACACGTTTGACGCACGTTTGACGCACGTTTGACGCACGTTTGACGCACGTTTGACGCACGTTTGACGCACGTTTGACGCACGTTTGACGCACGTTTGACGCACGTTTAACGCACGCTTCACGCTTCAGATATTATGCTGGCCTCCTTCAGTTCATTTATGATGGCTACAATTTCATTGTCGTTTGATGTATTTCCAGCCTGCTGTGAGGCGATGAGTAATTTCAAGCGGTCAACCAACTCATTTGGATCATCCCAATACATGTATTCGATTGGGGTGGTGTTATAGGTCATCATGTTCAAACCGCGACCACCGGTCGTCTTGGATCTAAACATTGGTCGAATAATTTCCTTGTATTTATATTTACTCGAACCCTTCATATTTCCAAGAGCATTCTGATGAGCCTTGGAGAGCGTGAGTAATTTCTTGTATTGAACTCGGTCATCTTCAGCATAGGCCGGATCATTGTAGAAGAGCAATTGATAGAGTCCTGGAGTGCCGCGAAAGCGATATCCCCCAGCAAGTATATCTCCAGTCCTTTGATGGAAATTCAGTTCACTTTTGTTTAGGAACCATTTCGATGTTTTTGGATCGTACACGGGACCATAAACTTTATCGATATTCTCATCACCTGTCCAGTATTGTGTTAGATATTTTTGTGCCATCGGAGGATATTGATCAATGTAATCATTCAAGGCAGCCGATGAAATATTTTGAGGGTCAGTGAAAACTTCATCATCCTCATCAGAATCATCATCTTTGTCAGCAGCAGCAGAATCAGTTTCAGCTACGTCCACGAAAGGTAAGAAATTGGTTTCATCCAAATCAGGTTTTTCCTTCTTTGTTTCCTGTTCATCAATGTCCTTTTTAATTTTCTTTCTTGGTAGAAATGATCCATCAAGTTTTTCTCGAATTCCTTTGGACGTAGTGGCAATATCTTTGAGAGGTGTTGTCAGAGGTTGAAATATTTTCTGAAGTGCAGCATCATCTTCAGACTTGCCCATCTTCAATGCCAAATACTTTCTCCTAATCGATTTAGATAATTCACCAATTTTTTTCTTGCGTAATGCATCATCAACACTACCATGTTTATCGGTTGTCGTCATGATGATTAATGGTGATGTATGAATAATTATCAAACCTTTATATATTTATCGAAGCCATTTCTATATCTACCGGCATTAATGTCGAATGTCTTTGCAATTACTAGTGTTCCAAATTGACTACTGCCATTCCAACATTCTGAACAAAGCGCTTTAAATTGATCGAATGACATGTCTGGTGAGACATGCTCATCGAAAACATGCTTCAAGTTCATTTCATCCTGTCGAAAGAGCACCACTAGGTTACTATTGTCACGGATGAGCTGTTTGGGAATTTTTGAGTATGTTTGACACAGGTATGCAACGTCAATGTCCTTGTGCCTGCACATTGAAAAATATTCACGAATTTTTTGCTGCTTGTCACATGATACATCATCAAAGATGAATATCGAGTTGTTTTTCGCTTTCGATGGGTCGATGACGTCATCATTCTCTTTGAATGGGAAATACCCGACTCCTTTCACTGAATCCAGCACTTGTTGCAACAGCTGATACTTTGGTTGGTACAGCGACTTTGAATACACGTAAACGTTTTTAAATTTCGCGCCATTCGGACTGAAAAGCAAGGACAGCATTGCATTGGTCTTTCCACATCCACTGGGTCCACAGAAGATGGCTCAGAAGGAATGCGGAAGCAGTTTCCCATGTTTACCACTACTACTACTTATCGATTCACAATTAGCTACCACATCCAAGTTCTCGATAGGTAGCGTCCGTTTCTGTTGAACGACTTCCATAATGTGACAGTATGCATTGAGGTGCGCTGCTATAAATATAGGTGGCGCTCTTCATACTCATCATTCTACATGTTGCTCTACCACGGTGAGGGTGTGTTGAATTCTGTAATCAATAAGCTCTCCATCGAATTACACATACCAGGCTATAGATTTTGTGGACCAGGTACAAAGCTAGAAAAGAGGCTCGCTCGAGGAGACACAGGCATTAATCCATTGGACGACGCTTGTCGACAGCACGACATTGCATATTCACAAAATCAATCTTTGGAGGAGCGTCACAAAGCCGATTGGGTGCTCGAGAATAGAGCGTGGGAAAGAGTCAAAGCAAAAGACGCAAAATTCAAAGAAAAAGCTGCAGCTTGGCTAGTTACTACCGGGATGAAAGCTAAACGCAAGCTTGGCATGGGTCTGCGACCTACATTTGCCAATGTTATAAAGTTCATAAAAAATGTTCTTTCAAAATCCAATAGTAGTAGTAGTAGTGATAACCATAAAGGCAGTGGTTTGAAAAAATCTGCACTGGCTGCACTTAGAGCAGCTAGAATTGCCATCAAGAGAGCCGGAGGCAAGAAAAAGATTCGAGTACCAAGAATCATACCGTTCGATTCAGAAAAGAAAAGTGGTGGTATCTTTCCGCTGATTCCGATCTTTGCTGCTTTGGGAGCTCTAGGATCCTTGGCTGGTGGAGCTGGTGCAGTCGCAAAAACTGTAATTGATGCTAAAAATGCAACAAAGAAACTGGAAGAAGATCGACGTCATAATAAAGCGATGGAGGCTATCGGTTCGGGCTTGTATCTGCGCAAGACACCACGAGGATTCGGACTATTTTTAAAGAAACAACAAAAAAACTACTAGCTAAGCTACCCAATAAATCCATGTACGATTCAGAAATAATAAAGTATGCCAAACAGCTGAAAATACCACATTTTCGAGGTGTTTTTATGCGAGACACTCTACCACCTACCGGCCCATGGCGTCATCGCGACGAGTGTGCAATCATAAATTTGGATACTTCAAATCATTCTGGTACACATTGGGTAGCTTACAAGAAACATGATAATGTTGTGGAATATTTCGATAGTTATGGAATGTTGAAACCACCAAAAGAATTGGCCCGATACTTTGGTGAAAATGTGAAAATCCTCTATAATAATGATCAATATCAGAATTATAAACAAAGTAATTGTGGACGTCTCTGCTTGGAATTTCTCTATAAAAACAAATAACATGACGCATGACGCATCAGTCATGTCTTTGATATTGACGTTGAAGAGTCGCACTTCTACGCTCTCCATAGACTTTCTCACGCCACTACAGCTCGATCCGGAGTCAGACTACGGTCTAGCATTGTTGGGATTCCACTGCTACAATAGCATTCCAAATATAGAAAGAGGTGCTTCCAAAGTTTATCTGCAGGACGCAGCATCTAAAACCACAAAAATTATAGAAATTCCTGAAGGATCATACGACATTATCGACATTGAGAAATTCATTCGAAAAGAATTGAATATTTCGAGTGCAAAAAACGTCGACGATATATTCTCGTTGAAACCCAATAACAATACATTAAAGTGTGAGATCTCGAGCAATAAGTTCAACATTGATTTTACACCCAAGGATAGTATTGCTAAAGTATTGGGATTCTCAGACTCTGTGCTGGAAGCACAAAAAGTTCATTGTTCTGATTTGCCTGTTAACATAGCCAAAGTCCGAACCATTCACATTGACAGTAACGTCACTGCTGGAGCTCTTTACAACGATAGACCTTCACATACGATATACGAATTTGCTATTTCGGTCGATCCCGGGTACGCAATAGACGAAACTCCAAGAAATCTTATCTATCTACCCATAGTTAGTAGACGAGAACTGCCAAATATTACACTGCAAATACTAGATCAAGACTTGAGGCAGGTGAATTTCAGAGGTGAAGAGATCATAATCAGATTGGAATTGAAGAAACTTCAGCGATGGGACTAGTGTTTGATAACTCTGTCTATAAATCTGAAGAGTATCCTACTTCCACATCAGTCTCAAGAACGTCCTTGAGCAAGACAGACGTGGTGCACCGTCATCGTTCGAGGAAACAATTGACATTATCCAATATCCTATTTCTCAAATCAATCGGTTACAATGTCCATGACAGCTCCAGTATTCGACGTCTTTCGCAAACCAAGGTTCGATGAATCCATCACCAAAGTGGAGTGGCGTACCTATCATCCGTACGTCAAGTCGTTTGAGAACAATGATGTCATAGACATTACTATCAATCAAGCAGATGTATGGCTCGCCATGTTTGAAGGTGTTCTCGTCATCAAGGCTAAATTAGATGTAACTGGAGGTGGTACGGGTACTTTAACTCACAATGCTGGTGCATATCTCTTTGATTCTTGTAGTTATGAGTCGTGCAATAAGGAACTGGATGCTGCCAGATATCCGGGAATAACGAGCACAGCTAGAGGATATTTGTGTTATGCCCCCGAAGATTCGCGCCATCTAGCTATAGCAGGATGGAACTATCCAAATGCTCCCATTCTCAATGCAGACAAAACATTCACCATGAACATTCCACTGAAACACTTGTTCTCCATATTCAATGACCATCAGGTGGCGACACTGGGAAAGCAGTCGATTCGTTTGGTTCGATCGCGCAGTGATGCCAACAGCGTGAAAGTTGAAGAAAAGGCGGTTACTGGCGGCAATAATGTACCTGCAAGTGGTCTGACAAAGAGTACTGCTAAAATCACAATCGAGAGCATAACCTTGAAAGTACCACACCTCACTCCGAATGATGATATAAAATTCCAGCTGTTGAAGCGTGTGCGAGCAGATGAACCTATGATGATAGCGTTTCGCAAATGGGAATTGCACGAACTGCCTGCACTAACCCAAAACTCCACCACCGAAATTTGGTCTGTCAAAACTTGTACGGCAATGGAGAGCCCCAGATATGTCGTTGTCTTTTTCCAAACCAAAAAGATTGATGATATACATGAGGATGTTACATTGTTCGATCATGCCAACATCAAATCCATACGCTTGGCTCTGAACGGTGACTACTATCCGCAAGAACGAGCACTTCTAGACTTTTCCACTGGTCAATACTCTGACGCCTACCACAATTATTCCGAATTCAACAAGAGCTATCACAATTGTCTCTTGAAGCGTTCTCTAATGAACTTTACCGAATTCAAAACTCGATCAATGTTTGTCATTGATTGTTCGAGAAGAAGTCTCGGTCCGAAGGCTTCGACAGTCGACATCAAGTTGGATATTGAAGCAACCATGGGCTTTCCTGCAAACACCAAGGCATATTGCATCATTATTCATGATCAAATCATGGAACACCTCCCACTCAGCGAAATTGTTCGAAATATCGATTGATGAGTGAAGGGATGTTCATTCAGTTCATTCCAAGACGTCATGGAGATCGCACTGGTTGACATTCAAGGCTTCGTCGTTGCTGGAGAATTCATCCCGAAGGAGATGTCAATTCGCATTGGCATGAAAATCAGTAATTTTCTATTTAAGCCATCCACAGAGTACGCTAATTTGAGCAAAGAAGATAAAAAGATGGTAAACTATGTTGAACGCTACGTTCATGGCTTGAAATACTCTAGTGGCTATGTGGATCTTGATGAGATGAATCAAATTCTACAAGATAATCTGCATCAGGCAAATCTCATCTACGTAAGAGGTCATCAAAAGATACAGTTCTTGAAGCAAAAGTTGGAGGAATTGGAGGTATGCTGTGATATCGTCAATTTGGAGGACTTTGATGCGTCGTGGTGGCAAACTGTCACATTTCAACCTACGACTCCAGCATGCATGAATCATCTTTATGGAAGAGGAGGAGAAAAGTTCCAGTGCAGTCTTCAAAATATTCATACTCTATACAATTGGTTTTGTACTATTTTACCTAAATAAAAAATATTGTTCTAGAACACATAGACTTTTATTTCTTTCCAGAAACGATGTACAATAATGAGTAATATTAGCATAGTTACAAATGCTAAATTGATGTATAATAAAGTATCCAAGTTTGTGAAGAATTTTTCGTAATCCACTTGTGGCGGTGGTGGTGGTGGTGGTAGTGGCGATGTTGACATAGGTGATGGAATAAGCTGCTGCCAATCTCCCATTTCCCCAAAGGTTCTATCGTCGAAAATCAACCGAATTTTGAATTTTGTTTCATTTCCCCCCGGCGGCAGCACTTCTATCGAGAACACTTCCATTTGACCACCATTGATGAATACTCTCTTCATAGCAGTCCACTGACATGTTGTATCATTATTAAAGCAAATTCCTGCTTCGCTAACTTTGTTGGGTACATTCATGTACAAGATGTTTTCCATCATTGAAAATAGCAATATAAATGATGATTTCAAGATTGCCATGATGTTTTCTTCGATATCGTTTCCAATAAAGTAATTTTCGAAAAAGTTCTAATCATCTGCTGTTTATCTTCGTAGTGTTGAATTATGTAGTTGAGTTCTCTTATTTTCTTCTGGAATTTCTGCAGCTGTCGTTTATACTCTTCCAAAGACATCTGGCAACTGTTACAAAACACCCAACTACATCATTCTTACGTCTAGAATTACATGCGCATGCGCAATAACAAAAGTTTTCGCACACTTTGCATGCCATTCCGTCAACTACATCATGGAGATCTGATATGGAAAAACATTTTTTTCTGCAGCAATAGCGTTTTGATGTTTCAGAGCAACGATATTCGAAATTGTATGTGTTCCTCATCATGCTTCGACTTGAATGGGTACATCGCCAGACGATTCATGAGAATATAAAGTCTTATAAAAAACTCTGCCAGGTGTGGGATTCGAACCCACGCTCCTTCTCGGGAACCAGGGCTTAAAGCTGGCGCCTTAGACCGCTCGGCCAACCTGACTCTCTATAATTTGCAAATAGAAAAAAGTCAAGTGGTAACACGAAGAACCTATCGTCTCCCCAACGTCTCCCCAACGCAGCCCCCCTAATATATCCATATCTGAAATGGCATATTTTCGGCAACTATGTATACGCGACGGTTACTCGGAATATTTCAAACGTCCGGCAACAATGTACCAAGCGAACGCACCACTTAGATATCACTGAAACGGATCTAGCTCGATTACGTCACGCAGCGCGAGCGCGCGGTCTCTCGTCGCCATCCACATCTGAAATGACATATTTTCGGCAACTATGTATACGCGACGGTTACTCGGATTATTTCAAACGTCCGGCAACAATGTAACAAGCGAACGCACCACTTAGATATCACTGAAACGGATCTAGCCCGATTACGTCACACAGCGCGGTCTCTCGTCGCCTCGAATTCCACCGTTAATTATACTATGTAGTGGTCGTGACGATGATGTTACGTATCGGATTCATAGTCCGATGGTCTCGGGTTCAAATCCCGTCGTCGTCGAAGGTTTTTTTAATTGTTGGATGAATCAGCGGTGACTTGGAGCACTTCCCAATTGACAAGATGTCGATTGGGAAGTGTTCCATGTCATATGTCAAATTGTTACATGGGCATATTCGATATGGTTCCACCATTACCTCGAGGCCTGTAGCAGCGCCACCTCTACATCGAGGACTGCAGAACGACACTAGCGCCACCTCTACATCGAGGCCTGTAACAATGACACAAGCGCCACTAGCGCCACCGACATATGACAGGTTCTCCAATTGACATATGTCAAAGCGGCAACCTTGTGACGTCAGACTACGTCATCATGAATGAAGCAGTTATCAGCGACATGTAACGCAGCGACACCAGCGCCACCATGGCGCCATCTGGTGGCGAAAATTGGAAGTTCTATCTGGTGCCCGCTTTGTTTCACTACTTGCGTACCTCAACATATCTTGAAACTATTAGATTCTATCCAAAAACGGACAATTCGTCTCGTCGGTGATGCCTCGCTTACAAATTCGCTCACTTCTCTGGAACACCGTAGAAAAGTTTGCGATTAATCTCTTTTTTATAGACATTTTCATGGGCGATGCTCTTCTGAAATATCAACAGTCGTTCCTACATTGGCAGTATCTTCGAGATAAACCCGCCAATTTCAGTTCGTGGTCACTTTAGAGACCTGCAGAACGTCCCTTTCCAAAGACCCGTTCATCCAACGAACATCGAGACTTTAAAACTCATTGCCTAGGGAGGTGTTGCTCGAGGCATGCGATCTCCAGAAATTTAAGATTGTTTCTGAGTATCGACGTGTTCCAAACACTGAGTCATATCGAGAGAAAAAAATTGTCTATCCAATTAAAAATATCAAACATAGTTTGAAATGAATGTCTGGTAGACTACGAGCAGAAAACAACTACTTTCCTGGTAAATACCACGCAGAACATTGAATTATATCTGTTCGTAGTCCATGCAACGATTCACACTGTGAATGCAGATCGCAAATGTTTCTTTCTTCCTAAGACGTGACAAATTCACATCGAGACAGGCACGCCTAACAACCTACAGACCGGTTTCGGGCTTATTGGCCCTCATCAGTGCAGGGTAGTTATCCGAGTAGAGACCGTAAGATCTCAACTCGAAGCGTTGCCTGTCCCAATGCATTTTCGTCGCGTCTATTTGACCGCACCGAGCCGCGTTCCAACAGACAATTGAAAGTGGCGACATCATGCGGCAGAAGAAAGAAACACTCCAGAACCGAATCTCCCAAGTTTTACAGAACTTGGAAGTGGCTGAGAGCTCGACTAAGCTCAATAAATGAAAAAATGGATTAGCCATAAATTGGAAAAAATTTTGAGAGAAAAAAATTGTCTATCCAATTAAAAATATCAAACATAGTTTGAAATGAATGTCTGAATGAAGCTATACCGAAACACTAACTAGGATGTTCGACATCCATAATTCACATTCCAGGATTTATGGCACCTCTGTGACGAACGCATTGTGTTAAATTGCCGTTTCGCGAGCACTTCATATTCAAATTTGATATCTTCTTTCTGAAACATTACCACATCGAAAGCCGCCCACTTGATGTTCACTGAATTCCGTTTTATGTGGGTTGTTAATATAGAACCCAAGTGCAAATCGTCTTTATTTCATGCCGGATGGATAAATGTAAGTTGCGATATACCGGGTGCCTGATATGTCTGCAGAAATTCATCATGTTCGCTAGAAAAGGAAGAGTGATTCCGCACTTTGAACCTCATTTCTATTTATTGATAATATGACTTTTATTATAAACAAAAAACAAAAAAAAATAGAGGATGTAAGGTAGAAAGCAGCTAGAGCAACTTTTTTCAACACAACCATGAAAGTAATAACTGGGCTGGTGGTCGAGTGCGTGTATCGCTGGCTTATAGTCTAGAGGTTCCAGGTTCGAATCCCGGCGGGACTATTAGAAATTTTATTTATTCCTATAGTATCGTTCAGCAGAAGGAGATAAGTGACCAACCGAACATTCTTGATAACTAGATATCAATCCTTCGGACTCTCAACGATAACCAGCCGAGTAGTGCTTCGGATGACACTTATAAAGCTTGGGTCCCCGTCTTCCTCACTCATACAAGTCTCAATGAGACTTCGAGGATTGCTTTGCAATAGAGTTGGCGGTTAAAAACACTTCTCAAACACACTTCTCAATGAATATTTCAATTATCAATATAGATTCAGAACTGACTAAAGAATGCTTTATCATCACTGATTAATATTGAATGAAAACATTATCAGATAAAACCGTGAAAATATAATAAATGCACTGCATTTTTGACGATAGATTTTGTATTGATATCAAAACCATTTCATAGATGAATTTGAAATATCCCAAGCAATGATTTCTTGAAGTAAAAAAATAGTAGCTACTAATTCAATATTGAATTTATTATGCAGACATTATCTCACTCACAAATTTTTTGCGACTTCATCTACATCAAATTCCTTCAGTACAATATCATTTTTTCCCTTGTGCTTGTTGGAGTTCCAAATGACAAGTTCTTTTGTTATAGTAGGTATATTGTACAACGAGCATGGAATATTACATACATTTTCTACGAGTAAGAAATGGTCATTCCGTGCGAGCTCTACACTATAATTTCTACTACAGTGTGAGAAAAAAAAAACAATAACATGAGAATAATATATTGTAATATCGTTCTGTCAAAGAAATATTGAATTGTCACTTATATTGTCTGTATGGTTACAGCAATATGTCACGTGGTTAAGGCGACTTACCCGTGCGTTTTTCAAACATCGTGCACTAATTGCTGGGCAACTAGTTCCCATGGTTTTCGCATGAAAAAATAAAATCTAAAATTACATAATTCAGTTTTTTTCCATTAATTCAAAAACTAAAAATGATACATAAAATTCTCTTTCACATAATTGTTCAGCATGAAAATGCTTAACTTCGCCCTCATTTAACCGACCTCGTATCTCTCATAATAACTGAGATCCTATAATGAGTATGATGGTTTAGCTCGAAAAACGGGCACCCTGTATATAAACGATCAGTAGTTGATCAAGTTACACTTTCATATGTATGTTGCCAAGACGTTGCTGTTCAATGAGGTAGCTGGATGAGTTTAGAAAATACCTATATCATTGTTTTCTAGATATTGTTATGATAAATTCTCAATATAATTTTTCTGATTATAATATACAAACATTCATTTTCAGTATAATAATAATATTACAGTTCTGAACAATATCTCCTATCTGCGTCATTATGATGTTATTATCAAAAAATTGCTCGGACATGCACATCGATTATTTTTATCCTTGCGAAATTTATGACCTACTTTAGAAATATAACCTACTGGAAATAATTCCATGGATGATTATCCTATATCCGTCTTCAATCAATGATTGCACTATTGAAATATTGATAGATATAAAAATCGACCACATCAACTTTCCTCAAGCAATCATTTGACTCTAATATATTACCTACTTTAACTATTTTGGCCAACATTAGTGAGGATTCCGGGCATTCCCAGTTACGGGAAGGCTACCGGAATCCCGGCATTACTGTAAGGAAAGTGCTGCTGAAAGTGTTTAAAAGCTTTTGAATATTCGAACCTCACCTAACTAACATCAATCGTAACTTTTCTTTTTTCTTAGTACAATCTACTTTATTTTTGGTCCAGCGAAGTTAACATCTTATAAATCAAAGCTAGATTGTAGAGGGGGTCGTTGAGGCCGTGAAGCCTCTCAAGCACTTCGACCTATCAGATAATTTGTGCAATTCGAGGCCCGGGATTCCGAGGCTTCTTGCGAAGTTTATCAGTTTCCTGAGAGCTAGGTTATCCTGACATCGGAGGGTTCTAAGAAGGCCCCTTCCAGGAACTTGAGCCTCTTGCAGAAGAGTGCTGGGCATTCGCAAAGAATATGTTCTGCAGTTTCAGCGAAGTTCTCGCAGTAGCGGCAACTATCACTCTCTGTTTTACCCATCTTTTTGAGGTGGTACCTCAGAGGGCAGTATCCAGTGAGGAGTCCCGTTACCAGTTTCAAGTCTTTTTTGTCCAACTCGAGAAGCTGTTTAGCTTTCCTTGGCGAAAGGCTCGCTAGCCTTTGCGCTTGTCTTTGTCTTGGCACGTTATTCCAGTGATATTTAATTTCATCTGCTCCCAAGCGTCGGAACTCTTCTCTCAAGTGGGCCTTGGCGAGTCCACAGAAGGGTTCTGGGCCGAGAAATTGTGTTCGCCCCTTTTTTGGCAAGGCAGTATTCTTCTTCGTTGCCTTCAACTCCCTCATGACCTGACACCCAGATCAAAGTGACCTGGTTGTTCGCTGCCAGCTGTCTCAGGGATTGTTTACAGTCTCAAGTCAGCTCAGACTCACAAGTGTATGACTTCAGAGCTTTCAGTGCTGCTTGGCTATCTGATAGAACATAGATATCGGAGCTTAGAATATTGAGAGTGGAACTGTTCTTTGAAATTCTGTCTGAATGAAGTGAATTTCATGTATTCATAATACGCCTGTGGTCATGTTCAAGTACTTCTTTTCGCTCTTCTTATCGTTCAATTTCATTTATATGACTCCTGTTGTGCAGAAATGTAGACAGAATCGAAAGCCTCGTCGGATGAATTAAATGAGACTGATATTGCAATGTGATAGATATCCACAGTGAGGCAGCTTCATGAATATTTCAGACACCGAGTGATAATGTTCACAAAGTAATCAATCATAATTCATTATGCTTTTCAATTTCGAGAAAGGATCGGATGCGATAAATGAAACATACTCTCACACCCGATGATGTTGCTATGGCACTAATACTACCGATGAAGGATTAGTGAACCCTTTTCTCGAATGTAATTAACTATACTTACTCCAGAGAAATATTTCCAGGCAGATAATTCCTGAGTGAAGAGTTGGGCTAGTCGAAATCAACAGACTTCTATTCGCTGAAATCACGAACCAACAGATGGTGCTACAGAAATGTCAAATTTTGAAATGGAGGTGGACAACAAAAATTCAGTGTATGTTTTCAAAGAATATTTCTCAATATTCAATTCATATTCCAGGAAAGGAATTACCATTTCAAAGTTATGAGAGAGCAACATGAGAGTGTTTTTTACTTTTTCTCTATCTCTTATAATAAGGGAGTTATTAAGGGTTTACAATTTGCTAATGTTCCAGACTGGTCGGTGAATAAATAGGCTAGTAGCCATATTTGCTGTCAATAGAGACAAAAGTCATTACAAAATTCATTCCAGTGACGAAGAAAGTGTGAATTGTACTCCACCAGAAATCAGTATAGCAGCTGAGGATGCGAATGATTGATAATTTATTGTCCGGTGGGTGCATGGTAAAGTGTCATTTTACGCCCGGCAAGCGGTAAAGTAGTCCGAGGGCGGTAGAGTGCTATTTTACGCCCGTACAACCGGGAGATAAAGTGCCATTTTTCGCCCGGTCGTGCATAAAATTATTTATTTCCATAAAATAACAAAAATCTTAACTGCTCTTTTGTATACGACACAGTACCATGTGACCAATAATCCTTATGAAAAAAATTCAAGGTATTTGAAAGAAGCATTTTGATTGTTGTGATTGAGATGTTGTTCTGTCACAAATTCATCGATGTTATATTCAAGGGCACCTCAACTAGCAATAGAGGTTGATACGAAATAAAATATTATGATACAAGTTTTATAAGACGCACGCGTTGGTTGGAGTTCGACGAGCGAAGCAAGTAGTGCTCCAAGGGAACAAGTGCGACAACGTGTCTTATAAATCGCTTGTTATTTACAATTTCTTCTATTTTGCATCAATTTGAAGTCTTTTATTGAAAAAGAGAATGGATTTAATATCGATAAATAACAGAAACATATTCGATTGGTAACAATGATGACACTGAAATATTTAAAATCTGACGCTTTAACTTATTTTGAAATTGCTTTCTATTTTTTATTAAATTAGTTTATTCTGTCAGTGGTATTTCGCGTTCTCCAGCACAGTCCGCGAAATTCAATTTCCAAACGTCACTTCCAAATTTGTATATCACTTCCAAATTTAACATTTCGAAAATACTACAAAGACAAGGATTATTTTGTCAATCAATCTTTAAACTCGCCGTAACATTTTTCGTACTGCAGCCGTTTAGACTTTTCGGGTATTAAAAGGGAAAGCGCCGAATTTACAACGCTTTTGAGTTCAGGAGGATTGGAAGGTACTGAAATATCGCTATCAGTATCAGACATTTTGCGTTTTGTCAAAAACTGTCAAAATATTTTGTATGTATGAAACATATCATTTCCATAGCACACGGTGATATTGTTGAATAAATTGAACTGCTGTTGATCTTAGAGCAATTATATATTTATTTACAATTATCTAGTCTAATAATTTTAACGATTGCACGAAAAATAGTGTGTATGCCATGGCCGCGAAACTTTTTAACGACCTCAAGATTATCTTGCATCGGCCGCAAGCGGCCTAGGCGATAACTGTTCTTCCGGTACGTTAAAAAGGTATAGGCCTAAGCATACAATTAACTATTTTCTAATATAACATTGTGAATCGTAAACTCATTCATTTTTTATCAATAACAACGTTCATAACAACAGATAACAAAACATTTTACCATGGTCATTTTACATAACTTCTGACACTTTTGTCATTGGGTACATACAAAATATTAGGTGGTACATATTATTCGACAGCGTAAAGCCCATTTCACTATTGAGCGATTTTGATTTTTGCGATACTAGCGATGAAAAATGCAATGTTGTTATTGGTCAGTTCAAATGAAATCACAATCTGAATTGAAATTTACCAATGAAAACACCACTGCTAGTATCATCAAATCCAAAATTGCTCAGACGTAAGCTGGGCCAAACTCTTCTGACTTCCATTTGACAGTTCGATTGTACCAACCTCCGCATAATAAAAAATGCGTATCGAAACAGAGGCCTTTCCGATACGCATTTGCGTTGCACAATGACTTCATTATAGAACCAAAATAAAAAAGTATTTATTATTGAACTATTCTCCTCTGGATTACCCTTCTTATCTGCAATCTACCACGCGATGGCCGGCGGCTTGACAAACGACTAACGGTCCCCAAGGTCGCCGCCACCGAAATTGGGCGTCCCGACGGACGTCAAGGCGCCTCTTCCCGAGCGTCGTGTTGACGTCGCCGTCGTGGGTCGAGGACTCGTTTTCGGAAGCGCAACCTTCTTCCCCTGGGACCCCTACTCTCGCGACTGCTGCTACTTCGAAATGGGGATTGTTTCTTTTTTCGTCTAGAGGGTGTCACCAGAAAGAAAGTGTGATCTCTTAAAACGAGAAGGAATGTTCATCAATATAGATGAAGAGAAAAAGTTTGACAATAATTTTTATATGAAGGCAAATAAGTAGAAATTTATGAGGTATTACATAAATAAACTTCATACAAGAACATTTGGTACACATTTATTTTCACATTTCAAAAAGAATCAAACAGTGGTGGTTTTCTGTACATTGAGATAAACCTATACTACCTATAAAAGTTTTCAAATGATCAACGAATATTTCATGTGTGGAAACTTGAAATATTCATAGAAAAGTCATGATAAGAGTGGAGTAGCAATAAGTTAGCATAGACATGTGAATTCTGGATTGAATTGGAACCATAGATATGCAAAATGCTTGATATCAAATTTCTCAAATATTCCACCTCGATATGAAAATGATGAATTACTTACTACCGTTGACATATTTGTCCATTGAGAAAATGTTGGTTCCTTCGTTCTTTCGTTCCTTCGTTCTTTCGTTCTTTCGTTCTTTCGTTCTTTCGTTCTTTCGTTCTTTCGTTCTTTCGTTCTTTCGTTCTTTCGTTCTTTCGTTCTTTCGTTCTTTCGTTCTTTCGTTCTTTCGTTCTTTCGTTCTTTCGTTCTTTCGTTCTTTCGTTCTTTCGTTCTTTCGTTCTTTCGTTCTTTCGTTCTTTCGTTCTTTCGTTCTTTCGTTCTTTCGTTCTTTCGTTCTTTCGTTCTTTCGTTCTTTCGTTCTTTCGTTCTTTCGTTCTTTCGTTCTTTCGTTCTTTCGTTCTTTCGTTCTTTCGTTCTTTCGTTCTTTCGTTCTTTCGTTCTTTCGTTCTTTCGTTCTTTCGTTCTTTCGTTCTTTCGTTCTTTCGTTCTTTCGTTCTTTCGTTCTTTCGTTCTTTCGTTCTTTCGTTCTTTCGTTCTTTCGTTCTTTCGTTCTTTCGTTCTTTCGTTCTTTCGTTCTTTCGTTCTTTCGTTCTTTCGTTCTTTCGTTCTTTCGTTCTTTCGTTCTTTCGTTCTTTCGTTCTTTCGTTCTTTCGTTCTTTCGTTCTTTCGTTCTTTCGTTCTTTCGTTCTTTCGTTCTTTCGTTCTTTCGTTCTTTCGTTCTTTCGTTCTTTCGTTCTTTCGTTCTTTCGTTCTTTCGTTCTTTCGTTCTTTCGTTCTTTCGTTCTTTCGTTCTTTCGTTCTTTCGTTCTTTCGTTCTTTCGTTCTTTCGTTCTTTCGTTCTTTCGTTCTTTCGTTCTTTCGTTCTTTCGTTCTTTCGTTCTTTCGTTCTTTCGTTCTTTCGTTCTTTCGTTCTTTCGTTCTTTCGTTCTTTCGTTCTTTCGTTCTTTCGTTCTTTCGTTCTTTCGTTCTTTCGTTCTTTCGTTCTTTCGTTCTTTCGTTCTTTCGTTCTTTCGTTCTTTCGTTCTTTCGTTCTTTCGTTCTTTCGTTCTTTCGTTCTTTCGTTCTTTCGTTCTTTCGTTCTTTCGTTCTTTCGTTCTTTCGTTCTTTCTGAATTATTTTCTAAAGTCAAACAGGCTGGTTGCCATTCGAACTGCTTTTTCTTTGTTGCAAGTTCCTCAGAATGCTATGCTATAGCGAATATGACTCAATTAGTACGTGGTTAACTACATAAGCTGTTGCTCAACTGCGCTTGATATAATGATGTGAATTCAAATGTGTGTCAATGTATATTTGGTTATCGATTCATATCCTGAAAGTTTTTCCGGAATTGCACATTGATGGGATGAACTTTTATATATTTTGTGCCATTGTAGAGTATTTATTTGGGTTTTAGAGAGATTCAATGAAGTCCATAGAAGGAATCTGGGCTAGAAAATTGTGTATTTGGCTCTTCTTTGCTGAGACAGTCTGCTTCCTCATTGCCTTTAACTCTCTTGTGATTTGGAACCCACATTAAAGTGACGTGGTTGTTAGCTACCAGTTGTCTCAGGAACTGTTTGCAGTCCCAAGTCATCTTAGATTCACAAGTGTGAGAGCTCTCAGTGCTGTTTGGCTATCTGATCAAATATAGATTGATGTCCTTCAATTGTCCCTTGCGAGACACACATTTTCAGGTTGAAAGATGTTTTGGGTGTTGCTAAGGAGTTTCGAGAGCCTAATATCCGATTTCCTGCTCTGGATTTTACTATCTGGCTCAGTCTGAAGGCACGATTTCTGCTTCTCTCATTAGGTAGATGATCCAATTTGTCACCAACGACTCTGCTTGCCACTATGTTTCTAAAAATAATTGGGTTGATTTGATAGTATCAGGTCAGTTTTTGGACAACTTTTACGCCCATATATTTGACTCCTGATGAATTCCACAAGTCTGACTTTCACTTATGAATCATCATTGTCCCACAAATCATTACGTTTTGTTTTGCAAAAATACGGAAATCATTATTCCTTCCATACCAAACTGGCTCTGTAATCTTGAAGTCAAAAAGCCCTTTCGCCTATGTAAGTGGGACTCCCGGTATAGTAAGCATTGCGCACAATGATGCCCCGTTCCTGATCCCGGTTCGCTCTAAATGAAGTCGTTTCATCCGTCCGGATTACGCTATGTTATTATTCCGCACCGTCTCCTGAAACCCTCGCCCTTTATTCACCTTGGAGTAGGCCGAAGAGGATCGTTTTCCTATTTCCATTCATTGGATTCCATTTTTCATTTTGTTCCCTTGCCTCCGTGACCACTGAACTTGTATTGAATCTTTCATATTTAATCACCTGCGATAGGACAGATATTCTTTTTTTATTATCTATTGAAACCTCAATTTACAAGGCTTGTACGAAAATGGTGTTGCTTTCAACCTGAGCAGATCAATATGCGAAAGAACTGACTCATCGTACAACTCTAGAGTTCATACTAGACTTACCACCACTACAGAACCTCATCTAAAAATAAGCTAGGTCAGTAACTCGGCTTTCAAAACCGTTTGGTAACACCCCAACCATCTTTCAAGCAGAAGTACATGCTATGAAGATATGTGCCCAGGAGTGCCTCGAATAAGGGACACTCGAAGGGCAAAAATCTATATTCTCAGATAGCCGAGCAGCACTAAAAGTTCTGAAGTCATATACTTGTTAGTCTAAGATGACTTGGGACTGTGAAGAATTCCTGAGACAACTGGCAGCAAACAATCAGGTCACTATGATGTGGGTGCCAGGTCATAAGGGAGTTGAAGGCAACGAGGAAGCAGGCTGCCTTATCAAAGAAGGAGCAAATACACGGCCCAGAACCCTTCTGTGGACTCTCAAAGGCCCACTTGAGAGAAGAGGTTCGACGTTGGGAAGCAAATGAAATAAAATCTCACTGGAATGAAGTGCCAGGACAGATACAAGGGAGAAGGCTAGTGAGCCTTTCGCCAAGGAATACTGTACAGCTTCTCGAGTTGGACAAAAAAGATTTGAAAATGGTAACGATACTCCTCAATGGACACTTAGGTATCCTCAAAGGTATCACCTCAAAAAGATGGGTAAAACAGATAGTAATAGTTGCCGCTACTGCGAGAACTTCGCTGGAACTGCTGAAGCCAGCACTCTTATTCTGCAAGAGGCTCTAGTTCCTGGAAGGGGCCTTCTTAGAGCCCTCCGATATCAGAAACCTAGCTCCCAGGAAACTTTGCACGAAGTCTCGGAATCTGCGAATAACAGCAAATTAAGCAGCTATAAAGGCACTCAGCACCATACCAGATCAGCTCTCGACTGGAGTGCGACTCTCTGAGTGATCTTAACGAACTAGGTGATCACAACAGAGTCACGTATGTCCGAGAAGGTGCATCAAGAGCTCTAGTTGTCCCTGATCCCTTCTACGGAATCGCGAAAGCAAATACATGAACGAGAAGATGCAAGCCAAAACACATGAATAGTAGAACAACTACCCAAGAATGGGTCAGGCCAAAGAGTTCGTCAAAGGTCATTCTGCCAAACTAACAGCAGACTTGTTGAGTCAAAATATTGAGGCTATTAGAATAATGTTATGATGTTTTACTTCTGCTATACTTTGAGGGTGTTCTGGAGGTAAGTTCCCTTGTTGAAGGTCCTCCCAATATTGTAGTTGAAGCGAGCTTAAGTTGGATTCTGTTAAAAAAGTTGATGTTATTGTCTACAGGGCAGTATTTTTAGTATAACAGACTAGAGTATTTCGTATGTAGGTTTTGCCATGATGTTTCTCCGAGAGTATGAATTCGCGAGTGTGATTGGTCATCTCGAATGAGTACGTCACAGGCTTCATATACATTTTTTCCACGTTTTTTGTTGATGATTTGGAACACGAAGAATTTCATCAATTATCTTGGAATGATTGAGGAGAATACAGCTTATATATCAAAGATAACTTGATTGGGCTATCAGATAAAATGAATACAAATATCTTGCCTTGTCACAACTCTAAGCGATTCAACTTGTTATTTCGCGAACTTATTTTGAAGCTGGTTGCACTTCAAGAAAAAATGAGCGTATGACTCGAAAGATCGCTGTAAACGCTTCGAACCTGAACATGAAACGGTTGGACGACTTCAAATTCAAGTTTACAGTTCACGAGTCCGCCAAGAAATTGGATACCTATGGAAGGGAAGTCAGTCGTGGAAACGGCTAACTCTGCCGTGTAAAGTTTATATACCGGATGCAACACGATACTGGTTATTTATTTGAGAAAAATCCACTGGTGAACACAAAAATTTATTTGTTCTTGAAATATGATGAAAGTCTTTTAGACTTTTTTACATCTCACATCTACATATTTAAAAAAAATAATCAGTTTATTTTGATTGTCCTCTTTTGTGATTATTTGATCCTTTTGCTGTTTCCTCAACCTGTTCCAAAAATAAAATAAACGTTGATTGAAAACCCAATTGAACTACCAAAAATTCGGTCAAACAAGCGGGCAGACAACCAGATATGATTTAATCTGCAATGTGGGTTGTATAGCTCTGATTTCGTTGATTAAACTGAAATCGAATTAAGCGATATTAGTCGACAGCGTCGTATTATTATTATTATTATTATTCAGTAATTTTTTAGCAGACTTAGTTTTATGATTTGGTGCCAAAAGAATCCGGGGTATTTGATACAAGAAAACCTTAATTTTTTGTGGTGAACTCCGCTTAGTCTGCCTACGACGTTGTCGGATATATCCCACCAGAAAAACAATAATATCTCTGTTCCAGTCAATGGGCCAGGTTCTTCAAAAGCCACCCTCCAACTACGTAAGTCCTTCCCCCTTTATCTTTATTTTATTGAATTATCATGGGCTAGTGTATAGAGGAGAAAGTTATTTTTCATATCTTCAAATAGGGCTTGTTCCCACACCTCGATGTCTAGAGGTTTGCTGACAGCCCCTACGGCCGTCATAATTGTCGTGGATCACAGTGATATTCCCTCATACTCAGGAATAGGGATTGCTGGACGTTTCCTATCATGCTGACCTGGATCCTGCTTGCCTTTGAATAGACGACGTGGAGACGTATCCCTTCATCCCTCAGGCATACATCACTTGAAGACATAAGCTAAGTGTTGCTTCCACATTTACGGCTGTTGATTTCCATATTTCTTTCCGATTGGATAAAAACTCAAAACATAGATAAAGATATAGACTAGCGAGGTTTCGTATAAAATTCAAGAATAATTTTTACATGGTTTCATAAAACATGGAATGTTTCATTGTATAACTCGCAAATGAGATCTCACTTGGGGGCTTTTTGAAAAATCATATGGTTTTGTTCATAATGATATTTAGGAACGCCTACGAATATAATCTGTGAGCACATACTGAAACCAATATTTTCATTATATCTGAGCAAATGGACGATTGTGTTTTGTTTGTGTAAGGAATAACCTGCAGTTTTCTACCCCCAGCTATACAGAGAACCCACTCGAGCTAGCTAAGCCGTGTTTCAGGGCATATATATTTTTCACCAAGGAAAACGCACTGAAACACGATAAATTTTTCTTATTATTTTGGTTTTAAAATAACTGACTCTGAGAGCTCATCATTATCAAGAGATGCTGATAGATTAAATAACATTCCCCATATAACAAATAATCGATCTAATAAACCATATTGTCATTCAGTGAAATATGTACCTATAATTACTTTCAACTCAATAAATGTCAACATTGAATTAATCTACTCCTGTAGATTCTAATGAAGCAATACACGTGTCAAGGCGACAAAAATATCGTTTGTCAACATTTTCGTTCTACGTTTTCATTTTTCGAAGCCAAACGACAACAAAACGATATTTCTCAATCATAGTTTCATTATTGACAGATGAGCCCTCTTGCCATTTGTTTTCAAAGGCTTCCTACTTCTGTTATTACTTCGACATTCGTTGAGAATCAGTTTGTCAATATTTCAGAAGACATAATATGCCTACTATATCAGAAGAATATTTTGAAGAATCGAAAATCCCATGAGTACCTAATCTTGTCAAATCGTTTTTTTTTCCACATAATATTTATTATTCCATATGAACAGGAAAAATGCTTTCTAGTCACAGCCAATTTTATGGTGTGCATATACATATACAGGGTGTCCCATTGGGAAACATAAATACTCCAACAGTCACCGAGGCGATTCCGAATATACCATATTTGTTGGGTCTTACGAGTTTCATAATCGAGATATTGTCACGAGTAGGACATTCAGAATATTAGAGTATATTCCAAATTGATATTTCATAGTTTAATAAATAATTATTTCATTAAGAATGACTGACATTGAACTAAATGTGCTAACTGAGGAACCCATGCACAAACGTGATCACACGAACTTGTATTTCTAATAAATAGTAAATGTGAGGGTTCTGAAGTTAGTCTGGTCTGGGGCTACTCGTGACACCACATCATCGTAATGTAAGTTAGTTTTAAGATCATCTTCATCTTGTTTATTCATATTCATAACCCTATGTTACTTACTCTTGTTATTCCTATAGTTGAATAAAGGTTGTTATGTTTCGAATACTTTCAACTACCACAAAACTATTAGTGCCTGTATTATTAAAATACCTCTCGCTACCCCCCGATCACGACATGAGGGAGGCTTTTACCCCAAAGCTTTCCCCTAGTTGTGACAATATAGTGTTTTATTAATATTGCTCATTTCTTTGTGGGGTCATAACTAACGAACCACTTGGTATATTTTTTTGATGTTCAATAGGATGATGAAGAACAATGCAAAACCTGTATAGCTTGACTGAGAAAATTCTAAATATTCCAATTTCCACTATCCAATTGCATACAACTTCGAATTCGAATTCAGAAATCAAGTTGTTTAACAATCTTCGGGAAAATGAAAAGTACACAGTTCGATTCAGTTTTTTGTGCTCTTTTCAAATATGTAAGCAGATTTTGTAAATTCAAAATCACAGGGTGTTTTTGAGGGACCCCAAATAATGTTGAATTTTTGTTATTACGGACCTGGATTTTCCATATGACTGATAGGCAAGTCGCTTGGGTAGAAGTAGGAGAACGTATGTACAAAATATCAAAAAAATATACCAAGTGGTTCGTTAGTTATGACCCCACAAAGAAATGAGCAATATTGATGAAACACTCTATATCTCGATTATGAAACTCGTAAGACCCAACAAATATGATATATTCGGAATCGCCTCGGTGACCTCTATCCACTGTTGAAGTATTTCCGTTTCCCAATGGGACACCCTGTATACGGTGTCCGCCATAAAGTTGGTTACAAGGGGAAAAAATTGTTATTGATATTTCTGAAAACGTCGATTCGTTAGAAAATCTGTTACGACTCATATCACGTGACCTCAGATTTGGCGGAAATTTGAAAAATAGTTGTCAGTGTAATATTTTATCATGCCCAACAAAGTTCCTCATGAATGTGGGAATCATTTTTTTCTAATTCGTCAAATATACGAGGTATCCAGAAAGCTCGATCTTTTTTTGAAAATGTATTTTGAATTGCTTAGAGAAAAAACGTTATACTCTGAAAAGAATACTTGTGGACATGAAAGTTCATCATTTAGTATCTCATTTCGTAACCGAGATTCCCTGAAAAACGATTTTGCCTACCCTGTACAGTATGACCAACTTTAAATATTTTCGCGAGGAAACTCAGTTGTTTTTGGATATGGAAAGTTGCAGTTCTCATATCACTGCCTCATTTTTTGTGAAACAAACGGTGCCGTAAACAGAATTTATTCCCAGCCCTCGTCGTACTCGAAATACGGGGCGAAATTGAATTATCACTTTCCAAGCTCCTCTTGTTACTTTCAACCTATGAAGAAGATGAAAATGAGTCTTTATGTTCTACAAAGTTACGTAAAACACAGTAGCGAACTCATTTTATCTCTATAAACGTCCATTTCCAGAAAATAAAGCATCATGAGAAAACCAATATACAGGGTGTCTGAGAAAATGTGGAAAATCTCTCGGGTACAGATGGAACTTACGTAACGATTTGCCCCTGAAAAACGCTGCTGGTAATCGGCTTTTCTTGCATAACTTTCAAACCAATTGCAATGCATTGCAATCGCTTTGAAGGTCTTTTATTCAGGAAGAATAACGTTTCGTCTATCAACGTTTTTTCTATAAAATCAATGTACGTTTAAGAGACACAATGTTATATCTATAGATCTTATTGGTTACGCTAGATCCAGCATCCTGTAGTAATTTTTTGGTCTATAGAGGGGTCTGCAAGAAAGTAGGTACTATGGTTACGTGGGACAACACATATGTGTGAACCGTATGGACAAAACAAATAACCTGAATACCGGATCTAGCGTAAGCAATAAGATCTATGGTTATATCCAACGAATTTCGAACTATATTCGTCACCTCAATAAAATGAACGATAACTAGTTGTATTGAATTGATCAAATCATTCACTATACATGTTTTTCTGTGGATGTTTGATAGTTACGTGATGAAGTTTCACATCATTATCATTTCATGGAAGAAGGAATGCTGATAGAGAGAAATTCAGCAGTTACCGTGAATGTCAATAAACGAGTGGCCAGTCTGTCATGATTTCCGAAGAACCTTTATCAAACAGAATCTATAATTGAATTTAAAATCACCCGGGATGTCCTATAATTGTGGTGCTTAGTAAAAATTCTCAATTTTGCTGTATATTTCGAAATAAAAATGGCTTCGCAAGTTCTGTTTAGAGATAACGAACTGCGCCTCATTCTAGAGGTGGTCTTAGTTGGCCCGACTTTCCCCCTGTATCATAATCAGAAAGCCCGAATCGTCGTACGGCGACCGCAATCCGAATAACAGCAGAATAAACTTTGCCCTGAAACCGCCACAAAGTGCGTTCGTTTGTAGGGAATCAGTTGAATGAGAAATATCTGGAATGCGAAATTGTTTTGTTGTGCCCAGATCGAGGACGCGAGGGCTCTTTTAATCTCCACTAAATCCATAACAATATTCTGGATGAGATTCATACAACCTAATTGATGATCGGAAAATATTATGTTTTTTCTCCTCATCCTCATCCTCATCCTCATCCTCATCCTCATCCTCATCCTCATCCTCATCCTCATCCTCATCCTCATCCTCATCCTCATCCTCATCCTCATCCTCATCCCCATCCCCATCCCCATCCCCATCCCCATCCCCATCCCCATCCCCATCCCCATCCCCATCCCCATCCCCATCCCCATCCCCATCCCCATCCCCATCCCCATCCCCATCCCCATCCCCATCCCCATCCCCATCCCCATCCCCATCCCCATCCCCATCCCCATCCCCATCCCCATCCCCATCCCCATCCCCATCCCCATCCCCATCCCCATCCCCATCCCCATCCCCATCCCCATCCCCATCCCCATCCCCATCCCCATCCCCATCCCCATCCCCATCCCCATCCCCATCCCCATCCCCATCCCCATCCCCATCCCCATCCCCATCCCCATCCCCATCCCCATCCCCATCCCCATCCCCATCCCCATCCCCATCCCCATCCCCATCCCCATCCCCATCCCCATCCCCATCCCCATCCCCATCCCCATCCCCATCCCCATCCCCATCCCCATCCCCATCCCCATCCCCATCCCCATCCCCATCCCCATCCCCATCCCCATCCCCATCCCCATCCCCATCCCCATCCCCATCCCCATCCCCATCCCCATCCCCATCCCCATCCCCATCCCCATCCCCATCCCCATCCCCATCCCCATCCCCATCCCCATCCCCATCCCCATCCCCATCCCCATCCCCATCCCCATCCCCATCCCCATCCCCATCCCCATCCCCATCCCCATCCCCATCCCCATCCCCATCCCCATCCCCATCCCCATCCCCATCCCCATCCCCATCCCCATCCCCATCCCCATCCCCATCCCCATCCCCATCCCCATCCCCATCCCCATCCCCATCCCCATCCCCATCCCCATCCCCATCCCCATCCCCATCCCCATCCCCATCCCCATCCCCATCCCCATCCCCATCCCCATCCCCATCCCCATCCCCATCCCCATCCCCATCCCCATCCCCATCCCCATCCCCATCCCCATCCCCATCCCCATCCCCATCCCCATCCCCATCCCCATCCCCATCCCCATCCCCATCCCCATCCCCATCCCCATCCCCATCCCCATCCCCATCCCCATCCCCATCCCCATCCCCATCCCCATCCCCATCCCCATCCCCATCCCCATCCCCATCCCCATCCCCATCCCCATCCCCATCCCCATCCCCATCCCCATCCCCATCCCCATCCCCATCCCCATCCCCATCCCCATCCCCATCCCCATCCCCATCCCCATCCCCATCCCCATCCCCATCCCCATCCCCATCCCCATCCCCATCCCCATCCCCATCCCCATCCCCATCCCCATCCCCATCCCCATCCCCATCCCCATCCCCATCCCCATCCCCATCCCCATCCCCATCCCCATCCCCATCCCCATCCCCATCCCCATCCCCATCCCCATCCCCATCCCCATCCCCATCCCCATCCCCATCCCCATCCCCATCCCCATCCCCATCCCCATCCCCATCCCCATCCCCATCCCCATCCCCATCCCCATCCCCATCCCCATCCCCATCCCCATCCCCATCCCCATCCCCATCCCCATCCCCATCCCCATCCCCATCCCCATCCCCATCCCCATCCCCATCCCCATCCCCATCCCCATCCCCATCCCCATCCCCATCCCCATCCCCATCCCCATCCCCATCCCCATCCCCATCCCCATCCCCATCCCCATCCCCATCCCCATCCCCATCCCCATCCCCATCCCCATCCCCATCCCCATCCCCATCCCCATCCCCATCCCCATCCCCATCCCCATCCCCATCCCCATCCCCATCCCCATCCCCATCCCCATCCCCATCCCCATCCCCATCCCCATCCCCATCCCCATCCCCATCCCCATCCCCATCCCCATCCCCATCCCCATCCCCATCCCCATCCCCATCCCCATCCCCATCCCCATCCCCATCCCCATCCCCATCCCCATCCCCATCCCCATCCCCATCCCCATCCCCATCCCCATCCCCATCCCCATCCCCATCCCCATCCCCATCCCCATCCCCATCCCCATCCCCATCCCCATCCCCATCCCCATCCCCATCCCCATCCCCATCCCCATCCCCATCCCCATCCCCATCCCCATCCCCATCCCCATCCCCATCCCCATCCCCATCCCCATCCCCATCCCCATCCCCATCCCCATCCCCATCCCCATCCCCATCCCCATCCCCATCCCCATCCCCATCCCCATCCCCATCCCCATCCCCATCCCCATCCCCATCCCCATCCCCATCCCCATCCCCATCCCCATCCCCATCCCCATCCCCATCCCCATCCCCATCCCCATCCCCATCCCCATCCCCATCCCCATCCCCATCCCCATCCCCATCCCCATCCCCATCCCCATCCCCATCCCCATCCCCATCCCCATCCCCATCCCCATCCCCATCCCCATCCCCATCCCCATCCCCATCCCCATCCCCATCCCCATCCCCATCCCCATCCCCATCCCCATCCCCATCCCCATCCCCATCCCCATCCCCATCCCCATCCCCATCCCCATCCCCATCCCCATCCCCATCCCCATCCCCATCCCCATCCCCATCCCCATCCCCATCCCCATCCCCATCCCCATCCCCATCCCCATCCCCATCCCCATCCCCATCCCCATCCCCATCCCCATCCCCATCCCCATCCCCATCCCCATCCCCATCCCCATCCCCATCCCCATCCCCATCCCCATCCCCATCCCCATCCCCATCCCCATCCCCATCCCCATCCCCATCCCCATCCCCATCCCCATCCCCATCCCCATCCCCATCCCCATCCCCATCCCCATCCCCATCCCCATCCCCATCCCCATCCCCATCCCCATCCCCATCCCCATCCCCATCCCCATCCCCATCCCCATCCCCATCCCCATCCCCATCCCCATCCCCATCCCCATCCCCATCCCCATCCCCATCCCCATCCCCATCCCCATCCCCATCCCCATCCCCATCCCCATCCCCATCCCCATCCCCATCCCCATCCCCATCCCCATCCCCATCCCCATCCCCATCCCCATCCCCATCCCCATCCCCATCCCCATCCCCATCCCCATCCCCATCCCCATCCCCATCCCCATCCCCATCCCCATCCCCATCCCCATCCCCATCCCCATCCCATCCCCATCCCCATCCCCATCCCCATCCCCATCCCCATCCCCATCCCCATCCCCATCCCCATCCCCATCCCCATCCCCATCCCCATCCCCATCCCCATCCCCATCCCCATCCCCATCCCCATCCCCATCCCCATCCCCATCCCCATCCCCATCCCCATCCCCATCCCCATCCCCATCCCCATCCCCATCCCCATCCCCATCCCCATCCCCATCCCCATCCCCATCCCCATCCCCATCCCCATCCCCATCCCCATCCCCATCCCCATCCCCATCCCCATCCCCATCCCCATCCCCATCCCCATCCCCATCCCCATCCCCATCCCCATCCCCATCCCCATCCCCATCCCCATCCCCATCCCCATCCCCATCCCCATCCCCATCCCCATCCCCATCCCCATCCCCATCCCCATCCCCATCCCCATCCCCATCCCCATCCCCATCCCCATCCCCATCCCCATCCCCATCCCCATCCCCATCCCCATCCCCATCCCCATCCCCATCCCCATCCCCATCCCCATCCCCATCCCCATCCCCATCCCCATCCCCATCCCCATCCCCATCCCCATCCCCATCCCCATCCCCATCCCCATCCCCATCCCCATCCCCATCCCCATCCCCATCCCCATCCCCATCCCCATCCCCATCCCCATCCCCATCCCCATCCCCATCCCCATCCCCATCCCCATCCCCATCCCCATCCCCATCCCCATCCCCATCCCCATCCCCATCCCCATCCCCATCCCCATCCCCATCCCCATCCCCATCCCCATCCCCATCCCCATCCCCATCCCCATCCCCATCCCCATCCCCATCCCCATCCCCATCCCCATCCCCATCCCCATCCCCATCCCCATCCCCATCCCCATCCCCATCCCCATCCCCATCCCCATCCCCATCCCCATCCCCATCCCCATCCCCATCCCCATCCCCATCCCCATCCCCATCCCCATCCCCATCCCCATCCCCATCCCCATCCCCATCCCCATCCCCATCCCCATCCCCATCCCCATCCCCATCCCCATCCCCATCCCCATCCCCATCCCCATCCCCATCCCCATCCCCATCCCCATCCCCATCCCCATCCCCATCCCCATCCCCATCCCCATCCCCATCCCCATCCCCATCCCCATCCCCATCCCCATCCCCATCCCCATCCCCATCCCCATCCCCATCCCCATCCCCATCCCCATCCCCATCCCCATCCCCATCCCCATCCCCATCCCCATCCCCATCCCCATCCCCATCCCCATCCCCATCCCCATCCCCATCCCCATCCCCATCCCCATCCCCATCCCCATCCCCATCCCCATCCCCATCCCCATCCCCATCCCCATCCCCATCCCCATCCCCATCCCCATCCCCATCCCCATCCCCATCCCCATCCCCATCCCCATCCCCATCCCCATCCCCATCCCCATCCCCATCCCCATCCCCATCCCCATCCCCATCCCCATCCCCATCCCCATCCCCATCCCCATCCCCATCCCCATCCCCATCCCCATCCCCATCCCCATCCCCATCCCCATCCCCATCCCCATCCCCATCCCCATCCCCATCCCCATCCCCATCCCCATCCCCATCCCCATCCCCATCCCCATCCCCATCCCCATCCCCATCCCCATCCCCATCCCCATCCCCATCCCCATCCCCATCCCCATCCCCATCCCCATCCCCATCCTTCTCCTTCTCCTTCTACTTCTCCTTCTCCTTCTCCTTCTCCTTCTCCTTCTCCTTCTCCTTCTCCTTCTCCTTCTCCTTCTCCTTCTCCTTCTCCTTCTCCTTCTCCTTCTCCTTCTCCTTCTCCTTCTCCTTCTCCTTCTCCTTCTCCTTCTCCTTCTCCTTCTCCTTCTCCTTCTCCTTCTCCTTCTCCTTCTCCTTCTCCTTCTCCTTCTCCTTCTCCTTCTCCTTCTCCTTCTCCTTCTCCTTCTCCTTCTCCTTCTCCTTCTCCTTCTCCTTCTCCTTCTCCTTCTCCTTCTCCTTCTCCTTCTCCTTCTCCTTCTCCTTCTCAAGTCCCTAGATTTGAACAAAAGAGAAGAATCAGCGGCATACAGGCAAGTGAAGGTATAATCTAATACCTTCACTTGCCTGTATGCCTGTGATAGTGGTTGGAAAACAATTATTTCAGTTTTGCTTTAACCAGAAATAATTTTCTCAAAGTTTCCATACCCCATTAATCACCCCGCTCATATTCAAAACGATCCTGCTGAGGCATCCCCGATTCGTAATCCCACCCCCCCCCCAAACCCGTAAATTGAAAATACCCGCCGAGCGAAATCTGAAACGCGTCCATTTTTAATTATTTTCCGCGGGCAGCACGGCGGGCGTGGAAAGTCCTGCGGCAACAAAAACGTCTTGAAAGGGACGTCCGTCGGTCCCAGACGGCCGATTTACGTCGCGACGCCCCCGCGCCTGAATTGAATGCATAACATAAATTTGTTTTTTGCGAGTGTCGGCGACCGTAGCTGCAATATCGCCACTCCTGACAGAGCGGGGTGGGGTGGGCTTCAATCGGGGAGATTTCCTTGAAAATTGTTTGTGTCAGGAAGGTAAATATGCACAGCTAACAAGATTCGTCTGACGTCATTATTTTCGAATGATTCGTTTCGCGGAACACCCTGTCATTCATTGCATATATTATGTTATTCTACATAAGAAATCTTATGGACTTATCTAAAAATCCCATATAATTTTCATTTATTATACCAACTCAACTCAACTCAAAGTGTTCATTCTGCTGAACACTAGTGTTACTGACAACTGAGTTTGATTATTGAAAACACCGATAAGAAAGGTCAAACACCTACAGTGTTGAATAATATGCCGGTGTTTACTGACACTAATTAATCAGGACCTCAGGGGACACCAGATGGTGTGAGCTGATGTAATTTTTTTTCACTGTGTAGAGCTTCAATTAATACTGGAAATTTTTCCGACTACACGAATATTATGAAAATTCTCCCGAGACGAAGTTTACGTTTTCCGAGAAATGTCATCAAGTGACAGCATTGCCGATCGTGCGCGGAAGTAATGTCATTAGGTAACAGCATTGCCGCTCGTGCGTGGAAATAATGTCATTAAGTGACAGCATATCGCGTTCGCATCCAACATTGTGAACCTTAACCTCCTATTTGAGAAATCGGGAAAAAAAAATGAATTATGATATGACCATGACATGGTGCCATGAAATTCTTGAATGCTGAAGATATCGAAGTAAGTATCCTAATCTTGTCGTATTTCTAAAAAAAAACATCAGTCCGTTGAATATAAAGCAAAAATAAGTTTGACTATACTTTTCCGGTTCATAACGTATTATAACTGTGTGTTATAAATAAGTTTTCAAGTAGCCTCAATAGCCAATGGGTTCAGAGCGCGACTTTTCAATCCGCCAGCCCGGGTTCTATGATACATTTTTCCTATTTTTCTGTTAGATGTTTGAATTATTGGATTGAATTTCAATATAATAGTGATGATTTGGATGAAGAATATTATGAAATGTGCGGCAATTCATCACTTTGCGCTCTAATTACATAAACAACTAATTCTAGAGGAATTTTCTCAAGAATTCTAGAGGAATATAGTAGGTACCTGTAGGTAGTATGTAGTAGAGATTTATTGGGTTTAAACTAATGTACAGTTATATATGCACAAAGAAGTCGTACAAGGTGAACTATGATGTTCCAGATTTCTTTAAAAAGTAGTACACGTACACATTTGGAACTTTTGTGACAAAAAAATTTCGAATTTCAACCCTGTTTGTCAAAGTCGATACGAAGTTTAATAAAGAATGACAAGCCTGACTTAAAATAGCCTATAACTGCTGTACGACTTCTTTATGCACACAACTACACCTTTTCTATTCTATGTAAATGTCAAATTCCGATTCATTTTTCTCGTTCCTGATTACGAGGGTATTCAAGAAAGGTAATCTATACCAACGTTTACTTCTTCGATGGTAAATTTGATTGAATAGAATTCCTGGTGTCAAAAATTGCAAATGTATCTTCTACATAACGTAATCACACTCTTGGATAACATTGTAGGTACCACAAAAAGGTAACTAATTTGATGGGATCGCGGTGTATTTTAGTCTACATTTCGATATTCAAGAGAGATACGACAAAGTAATGTGTTTTAGATAGGATAGCATTTTCTCGACCATCATCCCGACTGAAAGCCACTCGATTGCATCAAATATAGGTTGGGCTACAAACTAACTGAATTTCCATTTGGGTGATATCCAATTCCCGGGTATAACCTGGAACACCCATTACACTGGAGTTGATATCAACGTCATTACAAGACATATTTTGATTTGAATCCGGTAGCCAGTTGATCGAAGGAATTATTTATTGATTGAAAAAGTATTGATTCCCCATTGAATACGTTTTTTAACTGATCAAACAGGGATGAAAAAATGTAATATGGCATTTTGATGATGACGGATTTGCTTATAGTGCGTATCGCGCAGGGTACGAATAACTTCCTCAGAACTGTTTCATTATTTTGAAATTCCTATTTCCATGAAAAATGTAATAACCTTAACGGTTAAAACATATAGTGTACCTAAATCGAACAGAAGCGAAGGAGATATCGGATATTATAATCAAATTATTGAGTTCAGTTCTACAACTTCTCCAGTTGTATTCCAGAAACCATCAAGTTAATTTCAGGAAGCGTCAATTGATTTTCAGAATAGTCACTTGTATTTCAGAATTAAATGATCCTGTGCAGAAATAAAAAAAAACCGCCTGCAAACGCAATTTTTAACGTAATATTTGAAATATTTCGAAAACAGTTACACATGGGTATAGGACATTATGCATGGAATATTATCAAGAATTTTGCGTAAAATCGCGAAAAATATAATCATCCATAGAGGGACCCATTCAAAATAACGAAGTGGCGATCCATTTCTGGTGCAATCGAAAGTGCTAAACTTTGCATATACATTCTTGAGAATATTATGTTAGATGGATAGGCCCCATAAACATTAATTTACTACAACATTTTCTGATTCGGACCACTTTATACGTAGTTCAACATGGAAACAATGTTGTGACCTACTATAACTCCTCTCAATCTCGTTAGCAACTACCTACCATAGTTTTTCAGAGAGAAATGAAAAATAAGACTATTAATCATGGGGTATTCACAATAAACCTCTGTTTTCTGAAATACAAGTGACTATTCTGAAATTCAATTGACGCTTTCTGAAATACAAATGATATTTTCTGAAATTCGAATGCCGAATGCTTTCTGAAAGAAAACTCGTTATTCTGAAATACATTTGACGCTTTCTGAAATTCAACTCACTATTCTAAAATACAATTGATACTTTCTGAAATACAAGTGACTATTCTGAAATTAACTTGACGCTTTCTGAAATACAACTGGAAAAGGTGTAGATGGCATAGTTATTGACCCAATTCTATCCCACTTAAACAGCATCCTATGAAAACGTCATAAAGCACACTGTTTTGTTATTTGAAAAGTAGCTCATATCATGTCACTATTGAACATGTTATTCGAAAAAAAAAATACTTGTGTTCACTTTGATGAAAATTATGGAAACATCGGTACTGAGACTTTTTCTACTACATGTTGCTGATAATGTTGATGGCAGCGAGTGACATCAACCAAAACTTGCTATCAAAGAGTACGGTTATCACATATGATTTCACTACCAACATTTGAGAATAGTTCACTGAATATTCTTCTTTTTTTACCGCTAACTTAGTTGCAAAGCAACCCTCGTAAGTCTGGGACTTGTATGAATAAGGAAGACGGGGACCTTAGCTTTTTAAGTGCCATCCGAAGCACTACTCGGTTGGTTATCGTTGAGAGTCCGAAGGATTGAAATCTAGGTACCAAGAATGTTCGGTTGGCCACCTATCTCCTCCTTCCGCTAAAAGATACTATAGTAATAAATAAATTTTCCAATAGCCGCCAGGATTCGAACCGCGGACCTTCTGACCCATAGACCAACGCCTTTGCGCGCTCGGCCACCAACCCAGTTACATCACTGAAATCATTACCAGCGAAATGAAGCAAGATATTCATGGTCGTTGGAAAGAGAGTGTAGAAAATTCCACACCTGTAATTTTGAACCAATCAATTATTATCAGTTATTATTATAATCAGTTATTTTGACAGATCACCATGGCAACAGAGGTATTTTAGTGGGAATTTTTTTATCGTGGGATACCAAGCAGCTAATTATACTGGAAATTTTTTGACGTTTACAATAACAGACCATTTTGACAGACTGGTTTTTATTTCTTCACATAATATTTAGTTTTGATACATTTTAATAACAAAGCTAAGATGTTTTCTATATTTTTCAGACACTTCCTCTCTTCTTAATGGCGAATGCAGGAGTTTGAATGTTTTCAGTCAAGTGTCTATGTCCTATAAAATATATATAATATATAACGCACGTTAAATTTTCTAATTTCTATCTTGAAAAGGTATTCTCATGCAACTACAATGAGTAGAAATTACCAATTTGAAGGTCTAAAATTCTAAATCATTGCTGACAAAGCTATGACGCACTATGAATCTGTTCATGCAGTTTCCCGAAAAACCTGTGAAATAATAATTTTCTACCACTTGTAGTAAGCTCAAGTAACTATAAAATAAAAGAATATCATATTTTTTGTCCAAAAATGATGAATTTGAACCTCCTACCAGAGATATTTACGAGGAAAAGTATAAATTATGATATGATTGATTCATGACATGGTGCCATGAAATGCTTGAATGTTAAATATATCAAAGTAAGTATCCTGTACTTGTCGCATTTCTCAAAAAAAACTTCAATATGTTGAATATGAAGCAAAACTGATATTTACTGAAAATGGTAAATTTCAAGTATCTAGTCTATTAAGAACTGCGTTTTGTAGGAAAAATCTTGTGAGTATTTAGAAAGTGATCGATTGCTTTTCTCGAAAGATCATCATATAGTGGCAATCGATTGCACTTTCCGCTCAAAATACACCAATATCTAATCTTCTTTTTTGTGAAACTATCCAATTCTTGATTGCTATTTCATTTGAATTATTTCTAGTTCCTCGTCGGCTATAACGAGTCTGATGGAAGGATAGAGCCGTTCATACCATTCAACCCTCCAATTTTTCTGTAACCAATCGAACCTAGAAATTAGCGTTATCGCCCCCTGATGAATGGAAAACTACTTATCCCATTGCTGTGATCGCGGCACTTTATCCCCTCGATTACTTTTCGTGATTGATTCTGATAGAAACTCGCACTCGGGATGAAAATCGTTTCGGAAAAAATTGTTTCGCGCTGTGCTTTACGAGAGCAGTGCAGGGGCGGACTAACTTATGGCGGGGCCCTGGGCTGTTGAACATTTTTTAACGTTACCCCCATTTCATCAGATTTTTGAGTGTCTAGGTCGAATTGAGAAAATATTCATCTTATAATTATCATCATAAAAAAACATTTTATTTTTCTATTCCGTAAACAAAAAAAAAAAGGAAATGAATGATAAATACAAAATTCAACGACACATGATTATGTCCTCTATTGAGAATTACTTTGCATTGTTAGAATTTCTTTGACCATAATACAAGGCTCATTGTTTATACGCTATTGCCTAATTCGTTGCGCTTTTTTACGTAAAATCGTGGATTCTGCTAGCTCAACTTCGATCTTGCGAAACCAGTTATACTATTATGCCATAATTCAAGGCTCTTCTGATACTCTCACTAACCTATTGCTTTATCTCTATATAAAAAACCTAATAATACGGTTTTTTCCTACTTTTTTTTTGAAAATTCGCGGGTTATGACAGCTCAACAGGTAACAGTATAATTAACATAAAAAAAGAAATCTCATGAAAAATCTTAACCTAAAATCAGCTTTAAATTAGACTTGAATCAGCCTCAGAGTGATTCTGCTAGCTCAATGTTATGCTTATTAAACCTACTAAAAGATGTTTTCCGGGATTTGCTTTGAATTATTGCTTTTATTGCCTTATGACGATTTGGTATTGATAAAATTGAGAACTAGTCCAACTATCTTTGTAGTTCTGTATGTATTTCCATTGATTTTTAATTTGGAATAAACTACGCAACACTAATTACGTCGCACCCCGAAATTTTGCCCCTGTTAAGATTTGAATAACTTTTTTCTTCTTCGAACAATTTGAATTCTGTTTGTACTGTTCACTAGCTCAGTTCTTCTGCTATAATCTCGTACTTAGATTGCTACAGGATGTTTTTTGGAACTGTGCAAAATTTCGAAATTTTCAAAAGGATCCCAAATGAAGAAAAACAAATTTTTTTCAACTTTAACAGCAGAGGCATGAAGATTATCTCATTACCTTTGGCCGTATCCGAAATTGTATTCTTATCACTTTTATTCACAGAGTGATCTCAAAAAATGAACTTTTTGGTTTTGCAGTCATAACTTTTTTCTTCTACAACCGATTTTCGAAATCTCAGGATCATTTTGAAGCTGAAACGTTAGATGAACAGACATGAAGATTGGAATTGACTAAAAATAAATATTAAAGATAAAGGGTTTCTGCAAAGGTGACCCAAATCTAAATCCCCCTCGGAATCCCGATTAAAAAAGAAAAATATCCAAAACGTTGTTTAATCGAAACGAAAATATCACCACCAAAAATACTGAAGAAAAATTTTTTACCCCCTCCCTCCCAAAAATTTTTTTTGCGAAAAAAAGGCGAAAAAAAGTTATTTTTCAGAATCGAGACAAGCGGTACCCATAGCTGTGTTCAGCGAAAAAAGTTGATCAAAGATATAAAAAAATTTGTTTCATAGGCGTACGCATAACATTTTTTTGGGGGTCTAAAAAATTAAATTCTTTTAAAAAAATTCAAAACATGATGGAAGACTTCGTATAGGGGGTGACAAGGTTACCCTGAAATTTTGTTGTATTCAGAATTTTTATTTTGAATTTTTTTATGAAGTCTTATATCTTCAGAAAAGAAAGACCTACGAATAGTTTTTTCTGTCCTGGTCTTTATTTTCACGAGAACGTAATTTTCAACCTGTCTTGTCAGTCACTCATTATGATTTTTGTTACGTTGGTTACGGACCATGCATTTTTTTTTGGCTGGTTTTTTTTCTAGTACATGGCGTTTCATTTCGGTTTTCTCACGCACAAATGTTGCCAACTGAAAGAAAAAAGATCTGGATGTGTCCAGAATGGAAGATCCTTCCGAAAACAAGTTGATTTTCATTTAATTCTCCTCCCAGTCGGGATATACAGAGTGTTTCAGATTTGGGTCACCTTTGAAGAAACCTTCGATTCTGAATGTTCATCTTTAGTTAATCCTGATCTTCAAATCTTCTCATATGAGGTTTCAGCTTCAAAATGAGCCTGAGATTTCGAAAATCGGTTGAAGAGGAAAAAAGTTATGACTGCAAAACCAAAAAATTGATTTTTTGAGATCACTCTGTAAAGAAAAGTGATAAAAAGACAATTTTGGAAATGGTCAAAGGTTATGAGATAATATTCATGCCTCTGCTGTTGAAGTTTAAAAAAAAGGTTTTTCTTCATTTGGGATCCTTTTGAAAATTTCGAAATTTTGCACAGTTCCAAAAAACATCCTGTAGCAATTTTATGGAAATAACCTCATGTATCGAAGAAGTACGAGATTATAGCTGAAGGACTGAGCTAGCGAACAGTGCAAACAGAATTCAAATTGTTCAAAGAAGAAAAATGTTATTCAAATTTAAACAGGGGCAAAATTTCGGGGTGCGACGTAATTAGTGTTGCGTAGTTTAGTATATTATGATTCAAGTTTTATAAGACGCTATTTTGTCGCACGCGTTGTTTGGAGTACGAGCGAAGCGAGGAGTGCTCCAAGTGAACAAGTGCGACAACGTGTCTTATAAGACGTGTGTCATATGCGATTTTTTCTATTTTGAATTGATTTGAAGAAAAAAATGGATTTAATATCGATAATTTAGAGAAACATCTTCGATTGGTAACAATGATGACATTGAAATAATCTGACGCACAATCGTAAATCCCAGTTTACAGTTGAGCGATTTTGGTTTTTGCAATACCAGCGGTGAAAAATTCAATGTTAATATTGTTTTTATTGGTCAATTTAAATAAAATCACACTCTGAATTGAAATTAACCAATTAAAACATTGAGTTTTTCACTGCTAGTGTCACCAAATCCAAAATTGCTCAGAAGTAAGCTGGCCCTAACTCTTCTGACTTTCATTTGACATAAAAAATGCGTATCGAAATAGAGGCTATTTCGACACGCATTTGCGTTGCACAATGACTTCATTATACAACCAAAATAGAAAAAAGCCTTTGTGAACTTGATGAAAGTGTGTTCTGAGTATCTCCTCTCTATTTGATGTTTGATTTTTCAAGCCTTAATCAAATCCTTTTGGAAACTACTTAATCTGTTCACAAGTTATCATCAACACTGTTGAACAACCTTTGATTGAAGAAAACAACGAAGGTCATACTATTCTCGTAGATTTTTTCTTCCATAGATCTAGGACGAATAAGAATTTGAATTAATTCCCATGTCATCATTGGGTACTCTCCCTCTATTAAGAACCCTTTGAATAGTATCAAGTAACACATTTTCTGATTGAGTAGGGAATGAAAGATTCTATATAAATATAGAAGATCTGGCGTCATAAATAAAAATATTATTATTTTGTAACAATATTTTTTTTATTATTTATTATACAAGTGAACTAAATTGAAATCTAGTGCCCTAGATTTCTGGGGCCCTAGGTTCCAGCCATTATAGCCCCCTCATTTATTCGCCCCTGGAGCAGTGGCTGCCAATGCCCAGCACTCTTCTGCAAGAGGCTCAAGTTCCTGGAAGGAGCCTCCTTAGAGCCCTCCGATGTCAGGAACCTAGCTCCCAGGAAACTAATAAACTTCGCAAGAAGCCTCGGAATCCCGTATTTCGAATAGATTAAGGGTTATGCACAAAAGATCTAATAGGTCGAGGTGCTTGAGAGGCTGCACAGCCTTAACGACCCCCCCTACAATCTACAAGCAACAATCTACCCCATATCAGATATTTTGTCTCTTAAAACAAATATTTTTGAAAATCAGTAGGTTATATTTATAATAGTAGGTATTTCATTATTGGCAGAGATGGATTAGAGTTTTCGGTCAGTTATGGAAGGTATTATGCAAAAAAAAGTGATGTCCCACAACAACAATCTTTCGAATTTGCACAAAAATACATGGTCATTAATGAATTTCATAAAATATGTGGAATAATTGACAATTTCCAATGGTTCTGTCAATCATGCAATCGCTGAGGATGTCCGAAACCTTTTTTCAATATTTCTACAAAAAAATGTACTATTGTTGTATTTTTGGAAAGAATTAATGACAAATTATCATTGAGAATTACTTCAAACTTATCTGTACCAATTTTTATCATTGAAATATACAATTTGTCTGAGAAAAGGAAATAGTGAAGAAAAGAAGAAGTAGTGAACAAAAATCGTCGAACTTATTGAAAAGTGTATTTAAGGAACAGGTGGATCATATTCAATGATGATTCATCATTAATTCTTCCCAAAAATATCATAATAGTACAATTTTTTGATGATATATTGAAAAAAATATTTCGGACATCCTGTGTATTATGATGATGAAAATCGGTACAAGTATGTTTCAAATGAACCTGATTCAGAATCTTTCATCATATTTGAAAAATGGATCAATAAAATAGGTCGCTCGCAGTTGGCCACGATAATAGCCCGAAAATATAATCACTCTATTGTCGGATAGATATTTCAAATACCTATTCAAAAAAAAAGTTTGTAAAATCGGTCAAATAATAACGATTTTACAGGGGTGGTGAGTCCTACGCAAGAAGAATTCCATCCAAATATTACTTATTTTTCGAAAAATCGACTCCAACCATAATTCAATCAAAGGAACCTTTATATATAAATATATGTGCCCAGGAGATATTTATAGATAGCCAATCAGCACTGAAAGCTCTGAAGTCATACACTTGTGAGTCAAAGCTGACTTGGGACTGTTAACAATCCCTGAGACAACTGGCAGCGAACAACCAGGTCACTTATTGATGTGGGTGCCAGGTTATAGGGGAGTTGAAGGCATCGAGGAAGCAGATCGCCTTGCCAAAAAGGCAAACAAATAATCATATGGAACAGACTCCTTTTATGAATTCTCCAAAACCCACTTAGGTGAAGAAGAGAAGTGGAGAATCTCCCTAGAATGAAGTGCCAGGACAGAGACAAGCGAAAACGCTAGTGAGTCTATTGCCAAGTAAAGATAAGCAGCTTTCCTGGTTGAGAAAGTGAAAATGGTAAACTTGGACGGTGCACTTCAAATGTCATTTATCGATTTTTTTTCGTGTATTTTGATACATAGTTTTTAATTTTTTTAAATTTTCCGTCAAACACGAAGAGACAAACGATACTGTACAACATATTTGAGCTTACTTTTGATGCATTTGACTTTGTCAAAATATTTTTCTTCTCGGTAGTTTGGAATATAAGAATCCTGAGAACAGTATATTACACAACAAGTGTGGAAAGTGACATATTTCACACGAGTAGTCGTTTAGCACGAGCCGCGTAGCGGTGAGTGCGGTAACGTAACGAGTGAAGGAAATGCACTTTCCAACGAGTTTTGTACATTATTTTTCCTACGACTCCGAATACTTTCATTTCGCTGGAGGTCTTGTCAAAAATGTGACTTGAGCGGTCTCTAGAATCTCAGGTGGTTTTGATTCAATATCAAGTACTGTTTATTTCCATATTCAAGATGATATTTGAATACTTCTCCGACAATTCCTCATTATGTGAATTACTGATTGATTGAGTTGGTTTAGTTTGGACAAACTTTATTGATATTGACACAGCGTACATAAACAAACTTGAAACCATACGCCTGCTAGCGCCAGTAATCACGCAACCAGAAATACAGAACCATAGAAGTATGTAGTTCGCAAGCGCGTACGAGTTACTCGAGTTAGTGCGTCCTTGACTCTTTGCGAACATCTGTGATACCAAAGAATCTTCTCGTTGGTGATACTGTGATATCAAACTGATGCAAGCAGCAAGCCGCGCAAAAAACTATAGCCGTACTCTTTTGAATGATCTAACCCTCTGTCATCAACATCGAAATAGTTTCAGCAAAGAGTGTAGGTTCCTGTTTTAAAGTGAATTCAGAGGTTATGTATCAGACACATTGAAGGTAATAGATAAAGAGTTCTCGGTATAGTTCAAAACGAAACAGAAATTTCAATAAATAATATGAATTTGATTTGAGAACGCTTATATTGACAGAAGGTACCTTCACAATATACCTAATTATTTCTATCAATTCAGGCGAGCGTTGTGATATATTTCATATCAATACTAGTGCTTTTTTTCTTTCAAATAAACAACCCAGATAACACAAACCTTTTGAGGATCTTCTGAGGCGGTCACATTAACGTCCTCAATACGTCGAGAGACTTTCAAAGAACGTCCCTAGGACGTCCTCCTGTTACCATTTTCCACGTTCAAATAACGTCTCAGAAGATCCCGACGAGGTCTTACTTTTTTTATTCACTCCAGTTATGCCTTTTTTGAGTTTTTATTATTCTCAGAATGACTTTTGAGCATATCTGAGAACTAATGAAAATGAAAAAAAATTAAAAAAATCAGCGCTATCATGGTCACCCATCCAAATCCTAGCCACTACTGTCTTTGCTTGACTTCTGTGATTCAACTTACTATTAGAGGACGTCCTTAGGCCCACACATATCCACATCCCCAGGCTGCCGCTGCAAAGACTAATGTGCGACAATTATGTCGAAAATTTTGAGCCTAGTGACGTTCTCAGGATGTAGAATATAGAACATCCTCCTACAGTCTTTTGGCGACTATTAGAGGACGTCCTTAGGCCCACACATATCTACATCCTCAGGCTGCCGCTCGGAGGACTAATGTGCGACAATTATGTCGAAAATTCTGAGCCTAGTGACGTTCTCAGGATGTAGAATATAGAACATCCTCTACATTCTTTTGGTGACTATTAGAAGACGTCCTTAGGCCCACACATATCCACATCCCCAGGCTGCCGCTGAAAAGACTAATGTGCGACAATTATGTCGAAAATTTTGAGCCTAGTGACGTTCTCAGGATGTAGAATATAGAACATCCTCTACAGTCTTTTGGCGACTATTAGAGGACGTCCTTAGGCGAATGTGTGCTATCTGGGAATACCATGATGATATGAGCTACTTTCTGAATAACAAAACAGTGTGATTATTGACGTTTTCATAGGTGGTCGTAGGAAAACTAACATTTCCAAATTACCGAATTCGAAGTTTTTCAAAGTTCAACATGCTCGTCAGGACACTGTGTCAATAGAATTCATTTCGTTTCATAAAAATTTATTTCAGCATCAAAAAATAACAATTAAAAAATCTACCGCTTCAGAAATTACAGCCTCCTGTGTACTCCTAGTGTACTGATATTGTAATTGTAATTTTTCGAAAAATTACAAATAAACATATTTTCCGTTAGTGGCGTGCCTACTCTTTGAATGTCACTGTATAATGTTAGCGAAGCCGATTTTTCATCAAGAACTGGCCAGGCGCGCTGCCTCTACTGGTGTAAAGTTCGACAGCCATCACTGTCGAGGGCAAAATGGGTGGGGGGGGGAGACAGATCCGATTTTCCCCCGGGAGGAAAAAAGGTGATGGGAAAGCCATCACTGCGTTTGTCCCCGTCGGCTTGTAAATTTTGATATATAGCTTTCAGGGATCGGTGGAAAATTCGAGGGAATGATGAATTTATCGGGTGAAGAGAGTTGGACAGCGGAAAGTTCGTAAAGAACTCGATGGGATCCAAGACAAATCGTCAGTCAACAGTTCTGCATCGGAATGATTGATGAACATTGGAATGGGCTCAATAATCACAGTTTTCGAACGATTTCGTACTGATCATCGTTGTTATCCTAGCTATGCCTACTTCATCATCGTTCTGTTGCATTTGTCGAATAAATGGCAATAATAAATATTTTCTCCACGACAATTGAATACTACATCAATTACATATGCCACATGGTTTGTTCTGTTCAATTATAATTTGAAGGATAGCGAAACGCTGTTAAATGTGTAAAAGACAATTTAGAAGTGGTGACCAGAACACAACATAACATGGTAAGTTACTCAGTGTCGTATCATTCGTATAAACATTATTCACCCATCCTTATATGCAAAACAATTTTCTTGGGTTTTCCCGAGATGAAAAGTTAGTAGATATATGAATAAATATGATCGGGAAAGAGAATATTTCTAGAGACGCTAGAGTATGCAAGTGATGAAATGGTTGGCCCAATTGTCAAGTAAATGCTCAGAGTAGTAGATAAGCCCATATTCAGTGGAATTGAAAGGTAATAACAACATGTTTGATGTTATATTATCCAAGTTCGAAAATTGTAAACTTTAGGTATATTGCCAGAAAATAAACAATATAGTGTAACAGAATCACCCTGTATTTGATTCTGTTAAGTTCATTTCGTCTATAGAGAAATGATTGTATCGAAAACTAAACGAAAGCGCAACGTGCTATCGGGGCTCATGTAACTTGATACGAATCATAACAGATTTAACGGATACATTAATCGTTGGGAAAACTAAATATTTGGCTCCGAGAAGAGACATTTTTATTATGCAACACTTGCGTCTGAGTCTTCGTTCTCGAAAACCATCAACTACAATGTATTTTGTTGAAGTCATCGAAAAAACTCTGGGAGCGCTTGCGAGCTCTAAAGAAGTGCAACATACAGAAAAAAATTGAGATGAATATTCGAGTTGGAGAAAGATAGTAAGTTTTCAGCATTCAGTTTGGGGCATTCAGTTTCAGACAGTCAGTTGCGAGAGTTCGGGAAAGACACCAGCGGGAACTGGTCGCCTCGGACGAGGGTTTCCTCCCCCTCGGGGACGGAACCCTGGTTTCGGGAGTGTTTGGACACGGGTCGAAAGGGGTCGCCATAATTTGAAATTTAAAGACATACCGTGCATTTGCTTTGGGGTAGTATATCGATGGGATAATTCAATCGAATCGGGAATAAGAGGGTTTGATTTTTGTGGGGAGTTTTGTGAACAATTCGATATTTTGAAACAACGCAGTCACAGGTTTGGTCATTCTGTCTTAAGGGTAAGACGATATTGCATTGAGTGTTTTCAGGATATATTGGCCAAATGTTTGATATTTTGCGTTTTTGCTCTAGGTCACGAGACAAGCGAGTTCCTTTCAAATTTCAAATGTTAGGTGGAAATGTTTTTTTTAAGGGTTTTATCATTGGGATTTGAAACAGAGTTAATTACAAGTTTATTAGGGCGTTATCTGGGATACTTCACAAACAAACTTTTGATATGATGATTCAGAGATTTATCATGGGTTTTCAATGATAAAAGTTCAGACAGTTTGTTGTACAAAGGACACAGAGTCCATATAGTTACGCAGTTCCCAAAGTTTCAACAAATTGATTGGAAATACGAAGGGTCCGTATTTCTCGGTATTTGTTTTTATATTGAAATGATAATTTTGTTCTATTACTTTCTTTTTGGTTTTGGCATAATTTCTGATTTTGTTTTGTTGTTGTTCTTTATTTAATCGCAATACATTTTATACGTAAAAGTTGATTTGAGTTTTATTTTGTATCTACTAAATTGCACATTCCCTATACTGAAGACTACGCATTTGTGAAGCCGTAGCCGTTCTCACCGTCCCCGAGGATATATGGTGGTCTAGTTTAACCAGTAGCCTATTTGGAGTTTGGATAATCTACGTCAAAGAAATTCATATTTATAATTGAACAAAGGAAACATCTTATTATACAACTTGTTTGGTCAGTGCGAGTTGTAAATCAAAAATCTGACCTGGTGGCAGCGCTTCCATTCCATTCCTATTTTATTATTATAAAAAAGATACCTCCAAATCAATCATTTTTTGTTACAATAGTTTGACAGTGAACTATTGTCATTCGAGTAATGAATCTGAGATGTATATTTTCAAATATTTTTCATTAACTTTCAGGAATAATGGATATGATAATCTTGTTAGCACGTTAATTTATTCAAATTCAGACCCTTCCAAGATAGCAAGATACTAGTAGGTACTGGGGAATTCTATTGTTGCTATCCTTGTTTAAGAATGAGGTAACCGTAATAACTAATTTAGATGTTGGCTTCGAACAACTACTGTGGCAAGGATTGTGAGTTATTCATCTAGTCTGTTATATGATCAATCGCCCAATTCATTTTATCTGGAGAGTCGCAACTTTCAAAATATTTTTTACAGGTAGGTATAGATAATGAAGTATCGTTCAAAATCCGGAATCAGCTCATGATATCTTGGACATTTTGTGCTTGTCTTACTCATTGGGAAACCTATTATAGAAAACACTCAATTCGATATATCTTGTATGCATAATCCGCCCTCACAATATTTGTTATTGTTTACTCGAGGTGGTTTGTGATTATGAGTGTGCTATCTGGTGGATACACCAAACCTGCTTTATATTCCTTCAAGCAATAGCTATCTCTGGATATATACTCCCAACTTGCACAAACACAACAACTCTGACGGGTTATAGATGATATCCATAAATCAGGAAACAATATACGTGCTTCACTTCCATCATGTTCACCTCTGCAGTGGCGTTTCAAATAATGCCTTAACAGCATGAATTCAAGGGTTTTTCAATTGATGGGTTCATACATGACTCATTCCCAAGAAGAAGTTGATCCTCAATGTCTCAAAGATTTGAGTGAGAATGATTAGGGAAATCGAGAAGTTGGCCAACATCTATCTCCTTTTTTGAATTTTGATACAAATAAATCTCCATTCACTTGAGTTATCCTTTACTCTCATTGGCTCAACAAGTGTGAATAAAGGCCAATCATACATTTTGCTTTTTATTCTCAATGAGATGGAACCACAAATCTTTCGTAATGCATCATGGTGACAACTAATGTCAGTACACTAGGAGTACATTGGGAGTACACAGTCGGCTGTCATTTTTGAAGCGGTAGACTTTTCAACTGTTATTTTTCGGTTCTGAAATAAATTTTCATGAAACGAAACGAATGCTAATGACACAGTGTCCTGACGAGCATGTTGAACTTTGAAAAACTTCGAAATCGGTAATTTGGAAATGTTAGTTTCTCAGGATTGTTATATTCCAAACTGCCGAGAAGAAGAATATTTTGACAAATATCAATACGTGCAATATCGCTGCATCAAAAGTAAGTTCAAAATATGTTGTACAGTATCGATTGTCTCTTCGTGTTAGGCGGAAATTTTTTTTATTTTGGTTGTATAATGAAGTCATTGTGCAACGCAAATGCGTGTCGAAATAGCCTCTATTTCGATACACATTTTTTATTATTCTGAGATTGGTACAATCGAACTGTCAAATGAAAGTCAGAAGAGTTAGGCCCAGTTTACTTCTGAGCGATTTGGATTTGGTGATATTATCAGTGAAAAACTCAATGTTTTAATTGGTGAATTTCAATTCAGAGTGTATTTAAATTGACCAATAAAAACAATAACAACATTGAATTTTTCACCGCTGGGTATTGCATTAATCAAAATCGCTCAACTGTAAACTGGGCTTTACGCTTGTGCGTCAGATTTCAATTATTTCAATGTCATCATTGTTATCAATACAAGATGTTACTGTTATTTATCGATATTTAATCCATTTTTTTCTTCAAATCAATTCAAAATAGAAAAAATTGCATATGACACACGTTTTATAAGACACGTTGTCGCACTTGTTCACTTGGAGCACTCCTCGCTTCGCTCGTCGTACTTCAAACAACGCGTGCGACAAAACAGCGTCTTATAAAACTTGTATCATAATAAACTATTTTCAACCAGGAAAGCTGCTTATCTTTTCTTGGCAATAGGCTCACAAGCGTTTTCGCTTTTCTCTGTCCTGGCACTTCATTCTAGGAAGATTCTCCACTTCTCTTCTTCCAAGTGGGTTTTGGAGAATTCATAAAAGGATTCTGGTCCATATGATTATTTGTTTGCCCTTTTGGCAAGGCGATCTGCTTCCTCGATGCCTTCAACTCCCTTATGACCTGGCACCCACATCAATAAGTGACCTGGTTGTTTGCTGCCAGTTGTCTCAGGGATTGTTTACAGTCCCAAGTCAGCTTTGACTCACAAGTGTATGACTTCAGAGCTTTCAGTGCTGATTGGCTATCTATAAATATCTCCTGGGCACATATATCTATATAGGTTCCTTTGATTGAATTATGGTTGGAGTCAAGAAGGTATATATAGATATGATATAGAACGAGTCCCATTAATAAGGCACTAGAAAAATTTGGAGACTTGATTATGTCGAATTTCAACCGCTGGTAATACTTCCACGAATTCATATGGATGGCGCCACGTCTGCTGATTCCGCATGATGAATGATGATTTTCACAATATCGTAGTCATTTCGATTTTGTGTGATTTGTTAAATCAATAATATTCATATTTCAAGCCAAAGCCATAATTATGAACTATCTGTCACTGTCACTTGAACACGAAACATGAAATACGGATAATATATAGAACTGAGTTACCGATTAATAAAATATTACCAGGGATATGATATTTGCTGGCTAAAGCAAGTGTATACAGGTTTTGACGAAAAACAATTGAAGAGTCGTTTCACCATATCTACAGTGTCCTTCATAAAGTCCGCATCATATGGGAAAAACTTTTATGAATGATTTATTTTGAAATTCGACTTGGGCGTTGAGTTGTGTTTTAAAAAATATGAAAAATGACCTACTCGGATGTGGTCACGTGACTTTCGCTACCTGTCAAAAGTAATATTTTTTCAAAGTAATCGCTGAAAATAGGCTTATTTATTGGAATTTCAAAAAATTTCAAGGGAAAAAGTTGTTTATTTTTTGATTTTACACCTACATCTCAAATTTGAACGTTCTATTGCAACTTTCACTTTTTGCCATTTTTTTGATAATAATTACAAAATTTCTGGAACATAAAAAATTCGTAACTTCGACAAAACTGTTTCATACCAGTAGCTCTAATATGCAACTAACTTCAAATCACGAATCATCCAAAAAAATATACCTAACCTAACCTATTCAGTCCTAAAATAAATATATCCCTATATTTGTATCTATATTCTCGTGAACATGGATATGAAAATACGAATCTTCTGAATAATCCTTAAGGGTGGGCGTTCGTAGCCTAGAAGGGAAACAAAGTTGAAATTGCTCGCCCCACTTCGAACTTATTGTTTTATTAATGGGACGATTTTGGCAGCCTGCCCGGTTCCTCAGCCTGCTCTAGATTGTGAGTTCGCACTGAAAGTGCCATAAAACGTGAAAAAAAGTGCGAGAATATTTATAGGGTAACGAGAACTTCATGAAATATGAGAGATATTCCACTGATGTTCAATTCATTGATTATACAGGGTCAACTAAGCAAAGCTGGAAGCATGCATTTATGCTCCAGCCAGAAAATATTGCATATTTGCACCAACTGCATCAAAAATAATAAAATATCTGAAAATTTGTTCGGGACTCCTCCACAATATCCGAGAGAGGTCAGTAAGTTCGTGCACAGAAGAAACGGATCTCTTAAATCAAATATATATATTCAATCAAATGAAAAACTCAAAGTCGGTCGACCACACAATATAATAAAATAATGAACAAGTGGGTGTAACTATAGTTTCGGCTCAACAGCCATCATCAGACACAGTAAGTAATCTGTAATAGGAGAAATAATACTAAATAACAAAATGGTGTGCCTAAATACTTACAATCAAATTCAAAGGAAAAGGTATAAACCATATCAATGCCAAAATCGGATATCGGAAATCAATCATACATCAAAAATACATCTTGTTTAAATTTGCTTAGCCACCAAAAGAAACTAAATATCAAAATCAAAGGAGAGTTGAAGAACATCATCCTCCACTGATGGTAGTCAGTATTCAACTAACAAGAATTGAAATTAAATGGTTACGGTTGAAATTTGACAAATGACTTGTGGAAGTACAGTTGACATGGAACAATGAATTTTTATGTCTATGAAATTTATATAATAAAAGTTGTATATTTTGTTATTTAGTATCATTTATCCTATTACAGATTACTTACTGTGTCTGATGATGGCTGTTGAGCCGAAACTATAGTTACACCCACTTGTTCATTATTTTATTATATTGTGTGGTCGACCGACTTTGAGTTTTTCATTTGATTGAATTCAAATTGGGCCACTTTGAGAATGGATGATTTCCATAACTAAATATATATATATATATATATATATATATATATATATATATATATATATATATATATATATATATATTTTCTTGAATTGTATGATCTTCCGATCTTCAGATTGACCAGAAAGTCGTTTTTTCAACTAATCACGTTGTTTGCCTGTTAACATGAATTTTCTTGAAATGAATTTGGTTGAACTGAATCATCCGCACTCTTCACCTAAGAAAAAATTGTGAGTAATGTCAGTCAAGATTATTTCTCTCAGCTCAAGAATATCGTTTCTTGTGTGTTTTGATGACCGAAGCATGTACCACGTGACCAGTTCGACCAATAAGCATAATAATTGAGAATTAGCGCCCGAGGCGAAGATGCGCAGTCCGCGCACTGTCCGCAGAACCAGCTAGACAACGCCAACAATAACGCCGTTGGCCGCCATTAAGACAATATCGAGAGATACATTGTGACATGTTACTGTGAACTATCTAGAGTAGTAGTACTTAACATGGACGTAAAAGGTTTCCTGGAAGCAAAAACAATCTAGATCATATGTGGATATGATCGTATCAAGAATGATTTGTTTGTGTTGTCAGGTCATGTTAACGTGCTTGAAGTGATTATTTCATTCATGCTAGAATACACGTTCTTGATTGGTTGAAATGATTGTGTTGATAATCAATAACACCATGTTTTCGATTTTGTATTTCGGTTCCTGATTGGCTATTGGATACCTACATGCTGTGTTTTCGTTTCTGTATTTCGCTTTCTGATTCGTAGGCAGTAGGGTAGTTTAATTAAACAACGACTTACCAGTTGCAATCTGTCATATTATTTTCCGATTTCCTGGTAAATAAATGAATGCCACTACACCAAATGTTCGTCTGAACCACGATAAACACACACTATGAATATGTATCCACTTCATTTTCCACAAATTCTAGACAATTTCAGCATAGAATTAATCTAATGTAACCTAACCACACAAATTGTGACAACAATCATAATGAATTTAGCTCAGTAGTACCTAGTGCATAGGTAATCTTGCCTACATCATACAATGGCATACATGTATTGTTGGTTGCATAACGAATCTTTTTGTGTCGAACTACAATGCATAATAAAAATATCTAATTCCATAAACTGTACGTTTAAAATAGGAAATCATCAAAATGGCTTTGATTTTATTCATGAAATAATCTGAACAAATACAACTTGTGTTATTGATGATTATCGAAAATTCCTTCTCTTTTTCGAAACAAATCATGTTGCTTGGAAACTACACGAGCGCACAGCGCGAGTGTGGTTTCTCGCGCTGTGCGCTCGTGTAGTTTCCAAGCAACATGATTTGTTTCTCAAAATCGAAGGAGTTTTTGTTTCGATAATCATCAATACACTTGTTGTATTACATGCGATAATCAATTGCTGTATCAATACTGCATCCCCAGTTTGCGAAAAAACTACAGTATTTTTCATTTTCAATTATCGGCATGCAGAGTTGCAATCCTTCAAAGGTCAATAAGAATGGATCAAAAGTGCTTCCTCTTGAATCAAGTGGATCATTGTTGAAATGTGCTGAGAAATCAGCTTTATCCAAGAAAATTGTTTCACAACAACATTGAAATATTCTTGCCTCAAACAAACCACATTTTTCAATAAGAAAGTATACATTTGACACAAAACTTTTTGATCAGTCAAGAGGATTTTGTCGAAAAATCAAACAAAACCAACTATTGAAATCGAATGTGAATATAAGCAAGACACTGGAACTTTCCGTTTCAATAGTTGGGTATCATTTTAACGTCTTTCAATTACTGATAATGTACGAACTTCTAGAAGCTTGGCATATCCTCTAGCTGCCAGAACATAAATACTGATGATTTACGTAGCTGAAAATCGGACTCGTAGAACGTATCTTGTTTTCGAAGCGAGACACCTACACAAAAAGACAGGTCACCAGTATAAAATTGATTTACTGCAGTTCGTGATGAGAAGCATAATCATTCGATATTTTAGGTTATAATTGAAAACTGTTTCAATTTTTTTTCGACCATAATTCTAGATGCGAATTACTAAATTCATGTTGTTTATGTTGTTTGCCTTAACAACTCCATTGATGTTTACACTACACACCCACGAGAATATGAAGTTTATTTCATATGTCATCTTTTATCCGTTTTATGCGCTGTCACCAGGAGGTGATCACACAACCAGGAATACAGCAGTACGTATTGACATTAACTGATAAGTACCAACTTATATTTGTCATCTCAAAATTGATTGAATTCTCGCGATTATATCATTCATTTTTGATTGGTTGAAATGATTGTGTTGATAAGCAATAACACCATGTTTTCGATTTTGTATTTCGACTCCTGATTGGCTGTTGTATACCTATACATGCTGTGTTTTCGTTTCTGTATTTCGCTTTCTGATTCGTAGGCAGTAGGGTAGTTTAATTAAACAACGACTTACTAGTTGCAATCTGTCATAGTATTTTCCGATTCCCTGGTAAATAAATGAATGCCACTACACCAAATTTTCGTCTGAATCATGATAAACACACACTTTTAATATGTATCCACTTCATTTTCCACAAATTCTGGACAATTTCAGCAAGAATTAATCTAATGTAACCTAACCACACAAATTGTGACAACAACCATAATGAATTTAGCTCAGTAGTACCTAGTGCATAGGAAATCTTGCCTACATCATACAATGGCATGAATGTACTGTTGGTTGCATAACGAATCTTCTTGTGTCGAACTACAATGCATAATCAAAACAACTAATTCCATAAACTGTACGTTTAATATTTATATTAACAATAAATAGGAAATCATCAAAATGGCTTTGATTTTATTCATGAAATAATCTGAAAAAATACAACTTGTGTTATTGATGATTATCGAAAATTCCTTCTCTTTTTCGAAACAAATCATGTTGCTTTGGGAAACCACACTCGCGCTGTGATGCGCTCGTGTAGTTTCCAAGCAACATGATTTGTTTCTCAAAATCGAAGGAATTTGTGTTTCGATAATCATCAATACACTGCTATAAGTCATACGAAACTGAGTTGCTTGCAAATACCACCAGTCAGCAGCACGAGAGTTTTTTTCAGTTGAATCATGAAATAAAGATTTTTCAAACGAAAGGTAATGGTTGGAGTTGAATAATTCGATTCGAAATTATTCTTGAATCTGCTCATTTTTAAATGCGTGTACAAGTATTTTAATGTCTTTTGTGTACAACGTGATTATTTTTATTTGACGTTTAACAGTCACAAATCTGAAAACACCGAACTTAACAGGCCAATCAGAGTCAAGATGAGTCAAGTTTGTGTTACCGATAATCAGAACTTGACTAGAGCTCCTAATTGGTTCATTTGACAAGTGCGTGAAATAGTCCTTACAATCCGAAAAGAATTATATATATGGTGCCAGTGAGTGAATACTATATATCTATATATTCTATCCATACATGCGAGAGTGCGACATTTTTTTCATCTCAACATGTGTACTTCTTTCATTAAATGACAATGCCATGGTAATATAAGCTACTTTCCAAAAAACAAAATAGTATGTATTATGACGTTCTCATATGTGGTCGTAGAAAGAATAATTTCTATGTATATATGCGAGCATGTGCTGTTTTTTCAAATTTAAACACGTTCGCTGGTTCGCTCTTTTATTCGAATTATATTATAACGCATTTGAATATAACAAAACACCGTGCCTTTTATGACGTTATCTTGCATGGTAATAAAAAACTAGATATTATTTTCCAGTTGTTATTACCTGAATGACTTTATCTATTTTGGTTCTATAATGAAGTCCATATTAAACGCAAATGCATATCGAAATAGCTTTTTTTTCGATACGAATTTTTCATTATTCGGAAGTTGGTACAATCGAACTGTCAAATGAAAGTCAGACAAGTTAGGCCCAGCTTAGTTCTGAGCGTAATAATCGACCAAAAACTGACATAGAACAGCCAACTCAACCACACAGTCTTTGGCAAGACATGGGGTTTGAAACCAAAAATGATCTATTGGTCATACCAAAAGATCATCAAACTCATGGTCACGTACGCTCCATTGATATGGTGGGCAAAAATGCAACAAATTTCAGCACAAGTCAAGCTGCAGAAAGTGCAGCGGCTAGCTTGTCTGGGAATCACAGAGGCAATATTCACGTGCCCCACTGCAACCTTACGCCATTGCACCTGTGTGTAATGAAAGAAGCAGCAATCAGTGCCTTCAGACTGAGCCAGACAAAAAATCTCAAATCAGAAAATCGGATTGGACACTTTATTTTGGAAAATATTTCCTTAGAATCCATGTCTAAACGACTTCGAAATGTAGTTTGAAGTGGTCATAAACAACCACCAAATTTGCACAGAGAACGGACCTCAACTGGAAAGGGCTGCATTCGTGTGGTATACTGATGGATCCAAGATGGATCAAAGGGTTGGAGTGGGAGTTACAGGGCCTGATTTCAGGCTCTCAAAACCCCTTGGTAACTCCCCAACCATCTTTCAAACAGAAGTATATGCTATAGAGGTATGTGCCCAGGGGTGCCTCGAAAGGGACAAAAATATATATTCTATCAGCACTAAAAGCTCTAAAGTAATACACATGTGAGTCTAAGCTGACTTGGGACTGTAAACAATCCCTGAGACAACTGGCAGCGAACAACCAGGTCACTTTGATGTGGGTGTCAGGTCATAAGGGAAATGAAGGCAACGAAGAAGCAGACTGCCTTGCCAAAGAAGGGGCAAATGCACAATTTCTCGGGGCAGAACCCTTCTGTGGACTCTCCAAGGCCCACTTGAGAGAAGAGGTTCGACGTTGGGAAGTGGATAAAATGAAATCTAACTGGAATAAAGTGCCAGGACAAAGACAAGCGAAAAGGCTAGTGAGCCTCTCGCCAAGGAAAGCTAAACAGCTTCGCGAGTTGGACAAAAAATACTTGAAACTGGTAACGGGACTCCTCACTGGACACTGCCCTGTGAGGTATCACCTCAAGAAGATGCGTGAAACAGAGAGTGATAGTTGCCGCTACTGCGAGAACTTCACTGAAAATGCAGAACATTTGCTTTGCGAATGCCCAGCACTCTTCTGCAAAAGGCTCAAGGAACCTTTTTAGAGCCCTCCGATATCAGGAACCTAGCTCCCAGGAAACTGATAAACTTTACACGAAGTCTCGGAATCCCGGGGCTCGAATAGATTGAGGGTTTTATGTACAAAAGATCGGATAGGTCGAGGTGCTCGAGAGGCTGCATAGCCTTAACGACCCCCCCCCTACAATCTACAATCTAGTTCTGAGCGATTTTGGATTGGGTGATACAAGCAGTGAAAAACTCAAAGTTTTCATTGGTAAATTGGTGAACTAAAATATAAAAATCTGTACATGACACATAGGCACCGATCACACGGGGGCACTATGGCCCATGCCCTTCTTGGAAATTATCACACTCAAATTGGACAACTATTGGTAATTTTGCACTTATCATGCGATCTATTGATCACTGAACATTTTCGTTTGTACCCATGTATGTTTTCCTCACGAATCCGAATTTGATAATGAAACCGTGAACAAACCACTACTTTCGAAGATTATCCATGCCAAAGTTCGAAATTTCACCTTCTTTTTCTGATATATATCTTTCTTTTTGACATGTATTGAATAGAGGAAACATATGCTACTGAGTGGTTTTGCAGAAGTTAGCTATTACATCTACGGTATTCGCCCAGAGCAAAATTACCCAACCATTTACCGTTGCAATAAATTGAACCTGAAATATTGGATGTTACAATGTTGGAATAAATGTATTATGTAACTGACAACAGTTTTTTGTTCGAAATTTTGATTGTAGTTCTATGTAAGAAAATGCGTTATATTCTCATGTTGTTACTTTTCAAAATTTTATAAGAACAATATTCAATAATATCCCTGGGATTTACAAATTTCGGCGCCTATGAATGACACACGTTTTATAAGACACGTTGTCGAATGTATTAATATTTTTTAATAGTTGGGGGCTTCTTTGTCAGTGATATTTCAGCAAATTGGGAACGGCATTCAATTAACCCTTCCGAAGTATCCCCACAAAAACCCAATGTTTTCTTAATCGATTACCGTAGGCTAGATTCCGAAACAATTGGTTAATGATATCACGGCCTAAACAGTCGCATTTGTCGGATGGCCGACACATAATCCTTGGTGTAATAGGATTTCCAGAATACAATTTACACGAGGGATAGACGTCACGCGCCAGTAGACTGTGTTTACTACAAAATTGAGGTGAAATGAACAACGGAGCTTCAGCCCTGGTTCCAGAGGCGGGTCCATACACGTACCTAACACGTTCATTAAACGATAAGTCATGTTGAACAATCGATTTGAAATATTATAGACCGGGAGCCCACAACGGATTTTTTCTGTCTCATTTGTTCACACTCCTGGAACCCACCTATTTTCATCTTCCTCTACAAGGATATAAGGTGAACGACGACCGAGTTTTATAACTGTTAACTCATTTATTTCAACGAACACTAACACTGATTACAAACTGATTTATAACAATTATTTATTTTGGAGGTTATGGACGATGTTCACACAATGCAATTTCGTATTAGACTGACTGCTGCCATTATCTGGCCCTGTATATATATCGTGTTTGAGTTGTTCTAGAACCTTCTGGAACTGTCACCTTCCTGTCATCTCTCTCCATCCTGATATCTTCCAGGATATTCCATTATTTTCTGTTCTAGATATTTCACGAACAATCGAGAGCTATCTGGAATGTCCAATACAATATTGGCGATACTTCTTGTTGACTTTGCCGAATTCCATTACAATATATTCACATATCACTAACTTTTCATCTCGGGGAAACCAGAGTATGTTTTCAAATAACCAAAAATTGTTTTGCATATGAGAGTGGGTGAATAATGTTTATACAACGAATGATACGACACTGAGTAACTCACCAGTGGAATGTTGTGATCTGGTCACCACTTCTGAATCGTCTTTCACACATTCAACAGCGTTTCACCATACTTTAAATTCGATTTGAACAGGATGAACATAGTTTTTAAGTAAAATTTTATCTAAATTTTCACACAAAACTGGAAATATGCCGGTCAATGAACCATCAAACATCATTTGATTTGAAAACGAGACGTTTCGCGCTGTCACTGTCTGCTTTCGATCGATTATCGGTCGAACGAAATTAGCGGCGTTAGCGCAACCACCAAAATGTCACAATATTCAAAAAGACGTGATATCTATAAACCACTTATATATAAATGAGGCACTGTAGTACCAACAGAAGGATATACATATATATATATATAAACTTTCTGGAAATGGCATACATATCTCAACACAACAACTGCATGAACAAAAAAAAACAGATATTAAACACTTGAGTGAAATCTATTCCTATTTACTTCTTCTAGACATAAATCCAAACGACAATACAGAGTTCAATGAACAGTGACTTAAATTCTTGATATCTTCATCTTTCCAATTCATTTTAAAGTTTTATTCCAGAATTTTTACCTATTACTGACTCCTATCAAGGTGAGGTTAAAACAAATTCGCCTTCCGTCTGAAGAGTATTGTTATCATCTTTTGGGGCAAAGGCCCATGTTGTCATGATATCACAACAACCTAACCTACAATATTTTTCAGATGAAAGGGAAGATGTAACAAACCTAACCTTAACTTGGTTTTCCCGCATTTTCAATTGAACGCCGTTATATAAAAAAAATGAAACTCTTTTTTTAAAATGATTTTAATCATGTTACATATTCGTTATAAATGATGTCTCCTTCCTTATTCGTATGTCTTTGTATCAATATTCATTAATGTTATATCCTTATGACTTCAATATCGTTTAATATCAAGTATTGCATCCTCACCAAAGGTATGTTGTAATAGGCTCTTTCACTGTTATATTAAAATCATTATTTTCATTGTAGTTTCTCCCTGATGAAGGAAATAAACTATTTCCGAAAGCTTGGAATCAAACTTCAAAGAGTTTTTCTTAATACTATTGCTGCATTCCCCAAGATTTACAGGCAAACTCTAACTAGTCAGCAACGACTACCCTCTCCTATATATATATTTGGGAACCTTGAAAAAATGTGGTCTTGGGATGATTATCACTTTCAAATGTTATGATGTGGCTACCTCTGTGGGGGAAAAACATATGAATATGAGTTTCATGTTGGCTTCGGACAATTTGGGGTGTTACTATTTTAGTGGGTTCGTTGTTCGGAGGGACCAAAAAAAAATCCTGAAATACTAAAGAGCTTTCCTAGAGCGAACAAAAATACTCCTTTCAACTGAATGAATTGAATTAGAATGGACGAAATATTCTGTCAAAAACAGCAGGAAACGAAAACATCACGAAGGAAAGAAAGAAATGGCAACAAGGTTCCCTTACAAAGTGATAATTTGCTTTTCGAAGAAATTAATTTTCATTTCATTCACATTTTTATATTACTTACTCAGGAGTTAGCACTTATGATGACTAAGTATGCAAGTACCTACCTATATTATTCAAGAGCTCACTGCTAGAAATTTTGAAATGAATGATTCAAAAAGAGTCTGTCTTGGTTAATTCGACACATGCACACAATTCTGAATTTATCCTTCCCGATTTTCAATCCTGACATATACAACGATTCTCCTTTTCCACACCTTTTTCTATAAATATGACTCCATTGAGGAATGTTGTTTTGTTTTTGGATGGCAGGGTAATTCGGAAACCAGGACGTTTCATTCAACGTTATTCAATACGAATCAATTTACCAACCTGAATGAGATCTATATGGATTCCATAAATTGGATTTCATGCCGCTTTCAGCATGAAAAACTTGTGCATGCCAGACGATATACCGAACAATAAAATTCATTCCATTTGTTAACGCTCACATATTAGGTACAATGGAATGAATATTATCGACAGGTGACTATAATTCACGGATTATTTCGTGGATCACTCAACTGAACCCAATTCGAAACGCCAAATATCCAATGAGTATCTTTTTTGGAGATTTCATTATTTTCTTCAGTGTATTGATACTGCATACATATATGCATTATCTGTTGAGGAATGAGGGCGATTCCGTGTCATTTTGAGATTCTAACATATTATTCATCATCTGAAAATGAATCACTTCTTTCGAATATTCATGATCTGAATTGTATATTGTAGATTGTAGGGGAGTCGTTAAGGCTGTGCAGCCTCTCAAGCACCTCGACCTATCAGATCTTTTGTGCATATGCATAACCTATAATCTATTCGAGTCCCGGGATTCCGAGGCTTCTTGCGAAGTTTATCAGTTTCCTGGGAGCTAGGTTCCTGACTTCGGAGTGCTCTAAGAAGACTCCTTCCAGGAACTTGTGCCTCTTGCAGAAGAGTGCTGGGCATTCGCAAAGCAAATGTTCTGCAGTTTCAGCGAAGTTCTCGCAGTAGCGACAACTATCACTCTCTGTTTCACCCATCTTTTTGAGGTGATACCTCAGAGGGCAGTGTCCAGCGAGGAGTCCCGTTACCAGTTTCCAGTCTTTTTTCGTCCAAATCGAGAAGCTTTTTAGCTTTCCTTGACGAAAGGCTCACTAGCCTTTTTCCTTGTCTTCATTCTGTCACTTTATTCCAGTGAGATTCCATTTCATCTGCTTTCCAGCATCGGAACTCTTCTCTCAAGTGGGCTTTGAAAAGTCCACAGAAGGGTTCTGGGCCGAGAAATTGTGCATTCGCCCCTTCTCTGGCAAGGCAGTCTGCTTTCTCGTTGCCTTCAACTCCCTTATGACCTGGCACCCACATCAAAGTGACCTGGTTGTTCGCTGCTAGTTGTCTCAGGGATTGTTTACAGTCCCAAGTCAGCTTATTTAGACTCAAGTGTATGACTTCAGAGGTGCCTCGAGTGCTGTTTGGCTATCTGATAGAACATAGATTTTTAGGATCTAAGTGACGAAGAGCTGAAATTGGACAGAATTTTCGGAAGTATCAACTTCGCAATTATACACAAATTCTGGATAATCATAACCTTCATAAGATCACAATTACAGATCTGAGGACATAACATAACCACGAACTTTGACCTCTTACCATATGATCAACTAGTGCACCTAGTGAAATATCCAATTTCCGCACGAGTTGTACACTATACTTTTCCGACGACCTAAATGAAAAACAGAGGTATGTTAAATTTTAATTTCCCTACTCACAAATCATTTTTACAGGAAACCAATTTAATTGCCTGAAGAAGCATATAAGAAAGATGTATCACACAAAGAGAACAAATTTTATTGAACATTCAACAATGATATTTGGGTACATTTTGGTCTGTATTTATATTTTCTTTTTTCAAACCTGAATTGCATACCTCTGGGGAGTAGAATCTACCATTTTCATCGTCGGATGACATTGCAGCGTAGAAAACTGAACAAATTATACGATTCGGTACCTATCTACTTGGTAAATCACATTGACACTATGATCTTATGAATTCGTTTGTAGATATGTCATTGTCACAGCTACCTATGAGTAAAAATCAAAGTAAGTAAGTAGTTAACTATATTAGGTAATCGAAACAATCGCAGAGCGTGGAGATGAATATTTCATTTCGCACTAGTGCGAAATATTTTATTATGTGTACTAGTGTACAGTGCGAAGTGATACGTATTTCAGGTAGGTCGTCGGAAAAAGCGTTATTTTTTTCACCCGAACACGTGTTTGGCTAACTATAATAATAATAATAATAATAATAATAAACGACTTTATTGCTTCCATATCTGAAATACAAAAGAATACATATAAATAATATAAGGTAGACATGAAAGCAAAAGGCGAAGTTCAGTTTATAAGATGATATAAAATCAACTTACAAACTGTTCTTCCACTTAACCTCTAATATATCGCTATGTATGTTAAACTCAAACAAAAAAGAAAAAAAACATGAAAAGATACATACATTAATATCTAGTTTTTATCGCATGAATATTAGGGTTGCATTGAAAACAAATGTTTCTTGTAGGCTGTCTTGAATCTTTGCAAGCTATAAGTTTTGAACATGGTAGGGATCTGATTATAAATTGAACATATTTGATAGGTATAACTGCGTCTAAAGATTTCTAATCTGAAAGTTGGCGGCGAGAGGATTCCTTTATATCGGATATTCAGGTTATGTATATTAGAACGATAGGTAATTTTTCTGTGCAAATATGAGGGTGCTTTATTGAAAATTATTTTTTGGAAAAGAACAGCAGCATGCAGCGTCCTTCTGTTGGTCATATTTAGCCAGCCATTATCCTTCAATTTGTGTGAGATATGTTCTCTTCTGCGGATACCATACATTAGTCGTAGGCATGAATTTTGCACTTTGTATTTTTCTCTGATATAGGCTGGATAATAAGGGTCCATACAGTACATCTGCATAATTGAATATAGACAGTACTAACGACTCACACAGATGTGATTTTACACTTATCGGGAGAAAATGTCTATTGCCATATATACTTTTGAGAGTAAAGTATGCACGCTGAGTAAGTAAATTGATGTATTTTTCAAATTTATGTTATCTATGTTAGCATATTCAGGAGAAGATCAAAACCGTTTCAGTTCAGTAAATTTTGCACTGTTCAAAAATAAAAAAATATCACTCGATTCCTCCAGAGCGTTTTGTCTGGGTAGGCCATTGGTATGAAAATAAAAACTGTTTCCCCTGACACCCCACAAGTGAAATAAACGGCAATGAATAGAAAATCAACTGAAAATATATGGGAGAAACCACTTTGATGGGTGGTGCAAGTATTGCAGAAGTTCTTGAAGTCGCAATAGGTTGTTTATGTGATAGACTTAATTTGAAACATTCGCCACTAGATGGCGCTGAAGGTACTATTCGTCCATGTTCTACGTGCCCAATAGTATCGTCATTACCACTTGGATTGTGTTTCTTTTTTCATGAAGTTTTCATAAGAATTTTCGTCCAGATTATTCGAAATTTCTTCATCCGCTGTAAGTCGCTAACCTCCCATATTTATATTCCAGGGCCTTCTTACGAATTCTCTGTGTCTGCTGTCCGCGATCAATCAGAATGAAGTATCAGTCTGCTTTCAGGAGTAAACCAAGTCAGGTGAGTTGAAATGAATATTTTCTCGCGTAATCGCTATATTCTTTAAAAAACTGCTTAGAGAAGCACCTTATTCCTTTGGCGATGATCTAAGCTGAAGCAAAGTGAAAGGGAAAATGCGTTAGAAAATCAGAAGGAATGTTTGTACAAGAGTGGAAATTCCGATAATAACGGTTTTTACGAGGTCGCGCACTTTGAAAAATGAAATAATAGAATTTTATTTTTTCAGAATGAACTTTTATAAAATATGAGTCTCTTTCATAAAAAAAACCGCAAGCTATAAATTATAAAACTATCCAATCCCAGAAATTGATGGGACAAAACTAAATAGTAATAGTACAGGGTCGGACTAGACCGGAAGGGCTCTGGTGGCTCTCCACAAGCCTGGCATAATGATGAAATATACATGGGGGCCTGGATATAGGGTCATGGGCCGGCGCAATATATGGCCAGTCCGACCCTGATAGTTCAAATTTTTACAACAAAAAATTAATCCTGAGGAATAATCAATATTTTATCAATATAATGGAATAGTGTAAGTACCTATTTTTCTTTGCCTGATAAAACTCAGCATCTCATTCCGAATCCAACGATATATCGTAAGTTATGTGACATACTCATCAAATGATATTTCCTTCTTGGGTCGAAATAATCGTTTGCATAGTGGATAGGTAGTCATCAAAAAAAGTGAAATGCTAAAATGAACTATTGATTTGATGTATCGCTTTGCGAACTACACACTTCGAAATAAATACCTACAATGATATTCCATCGAATTTGGAAATTCAAACTATGTGTTATAGAGAGAAAAGTGAAAGATAATGCTTCAGAGAGAATCACGAGACGTCATACGTCATTTGGAAAGTGCTTCACGTCACTGTGTCATCTGTCAATCGGGAAGAGCCCCATGTCGCTGCTGATTGCGTCAGAGAGGGGACATGACACATGATGGCATGTAGTAATGACGTCACAATCATCATCAACAATCAATGAAAAGAAGTCCTTCCATCGAAGGGTTCCGAACCAGGATCATTCGATTATTACAAGCCGAAATTTGAAACAATGTCGCGCAGATGTAGGATCCATTTGGTTGACAAAGCCTAGCGCAGCTACAGCTTATACATACGTCATATTCTCTCTCTCTCTGGCGCATTGCGTTTTCTCTAACACATGGTTTGCCGTATTCTTGTAGTGAAACTCTCTTAGATCAACTACTGAGAGTGTTTGATGAAAAAATACATATACTATGCTAAACATTTTGCACTGAGACTAGAATTTCTGTATTGGCCCATATACAGTGTCAAACATAAAGTTCGCGACATATGGAATTTTTTTATTACTAGATATAAAGATAATTTGACTTCGCAGTTAGTTAGTGCTTGAAAAATGAGTAAAATACAGCATCTTTCCTATTTTCATGTGCTACTCTAAACCTGTTAAATTTGACATTTTTTTTCGAAAATCCTCAAAAAATCTGTTTTTTTTTTAAATTTCGAAAAATGCCAGAGAAAAAAGTTGCTCAGTTTCCAATTTCATTCATTTGTTTCAAATTTGGACGTTCTGCTGTCACTTCGACTTTTTCCCATTTTTTTCAATTTTTGAATCTTTCGCTATATCGATTCGAACGAAACATGATTCAAATTTCATAATTTTGATGAATATGAGACTTCAATATCATATCTTGCCCAAGAAATACCCACATTGGCCTGTTACCAGAAAATAAAAAAATGCATCTCCAGAAATTCGTCTTTTTTGTTGCAAAGTTCATCTAGTTTTTTCATTTCATTGCTAAACTGATGTGGATTTTCGATGTATGGACGAATAAACGAATTTCTCTTCATTCTTATTACACTCGTATTTTTTTTTTCAATAGATTTTCATCCAGTTTGATTATTTTTCTGACCAATAATTCAGTTACAAACGGACCCGAAATATCATACTTTTCTGTAAACTGAACAATGACCTACAGTTTCATAACTATTCAAAAGACTTTCGTTCTAGCGACTTTTACTAGACATGATATAAAATTTCGTGATTTTAAACAATACAAGGATGAAAATAGTTATATATAGGTACTGATCGAATCGAAATAAAATTTTCACCTAGTAGTAGTTGATGTGACAGTAGAGAGTCTAAATTTGAAACAAATGTATAAAATTGGAAACTGAGAATCTTTTTTTGCTGGCATTTTTCGACATTTTAAAAAAAAGATTTTTTGAGGATTTTCAAGAAAAATGCCAAATTTGACAGGTTCAGAGTAGCACATAAAAAAAGGAAATATGCTGTATTTTACTCATTTTTCAAGCTAACTGCGAAGTAAAATTTTCTTTATATGTATTAATAAAAAAAACTTATGTCGCGAACTTTATGTGTGACACTGTATATTCAACTTTTTCACTTCTGCTGGCTTTCTAACGCATTTTTCTCCAACATCAAGAACGTGTTGAACGTCGTATCGGCCCTTTTTGAATTAATTAGGAAAATTGTTACAGAGATTTTCGTCGCAGCGGTATTACTCATCGTATTCCCTAAGGCATAACTCTTGCGAGCAGACATTCATATAGCACACGGCCCCATCTCAGTCGGCCATGGAAATCACAACCAGTTTGCCCTTCACCAGATCCACTTCCTTATTTTATTTTTAAGGATCCTCAACCGTCACCAGCTCCTCATGGTTCTTTTTCCTTCTCATACCGGAGAGTTCATTTCGCCATCAGGTATATACGCTTTCATATTCAGTTGATGGATTTTGCATTCTTTCTTCTTTTTCGTTCAGAGTTGCACCAGATGCACGTTTTTTTCATTCTGAGCTTGATTGCTCCTCCATTGGATCATCTGTTGTTTCTGGAAATGTTATCTCAGCGAATTCACACTCACATCTTTCACGGTCTCTCCCACATTTCAAATGTTTGCCTAATTCCAGTTTCACATCAAGTTATTCCTGAACAACCTGAATCACATGATTATCTCACATTCACACCATCATTCTCTTGTTTGTGGATCTACAATCATATATTTTTCTTTTTTTATTTTTCACACCACATCTTTCTTTTACTTCGACACAATCTAAGAATTTTCTTTATACTAGTCTCAATATTAAAGTCCAGTAGGTACCAAAGTCATATGGAATTTTTAGTTATTTATATTTTGCAAATTCACAGTTCATGAATTATGTTTGTAGTTAAAATAGTCCGAGATCACGTCAACTATTTATTGGTTAAATTGGGGCAAAGTTATGCATTCTTGTACTGAATAATAATCTGAAAATAAATTTGGTTTTTGTCACTGGTTTTGGAAATATGGCGGAAAAACGATGAACTAATCATGGTAGACAGTTATTTCCAAGACACTATTCCAAGGAGAAATGATAGAACGATTATGTTGAATTCAAAAATGGCGTTTTTAAGAAAAAGCAAGTTGACAGGTGTTTCGTTGATGCCATGTTTCGGATTATTGAAAGAACCATGCCACATTGTAATTTCCGATAAAAAAGTGTTCGAATTATTGGTAGATAGAACGATTAGTTTATAGTAAAAAAATAAAAATGGATCACGAAACTTTTAATTTTTCTGCTATATTTTCAAAACTGTTGAAAATGATCCAAATTCTTTTTCAGTTTATTTTTAGCACTTTCAAATAACAATCACCCTTAACCATAACAAATTAGAAAGTATTACCGGCCTTACCAACAACTATCATCACCCAGTAACCTAAAAACCGATTACATTCATAGCCAGTGGGAAATGTAAAAGATACGGGCAAGGTATAACCTCGAAACCGATGTTCACACACCGATGCACCTTCCTATCAACATTGTCATTTGTCAACGTTTGTGGCCGGATGTTTTCGCTTCTCTCTACTATTATTCCATTTTGAGGACTTCTCACATTCAAATTCATGTATTCCTTTTGTATGGTTAAACATATTTGTATTCTCTCGGAAATGTAAAATCTCAAATAGCAGGTTTATCAGAAATCAGGAAATTTGAATTGACCGAAAAATCATAGGGTTAGTCTTCAAAATTCATTTGAAATTGGTGAGTGAGAAGAAAACCAAAAAACATTTCATTTATATGATAGGTATCTTTCGAAATGTTGAAATGTTACATAATTTTTGAATTTTTTTCAATAAACTCAACATTCACAGAAACTAGGTGAATGATAATTAGAAATCCCATATGGCGTGGACACCATGTATTGAAAACAGGGTAATGCAAATTTCATGGTACTTGTCGAATCTGAAACGGGGAGAGATACGAACTAGGTTAAATATCGAATATCAAAAGAAATCGAAGATATCTTACGTGGGTAGATCCTGAAATATTCTGAAAAAACTGAGAATTGTCGATTCTTATAGTCATCGATAACTTTTCAACTATTGCTGCTAGTATTATGAAATTTGGTATATATAGTTACTAAAGTTCGCATGTTGAATTCAACGGTGATATGAAAAAAAAATCTAGGCACACTAGATTCGAAGATATCGATGCCAACTTTGATTTTTTCAATGGCAGTCATTGTGGATTTTCACATAATGGGATAGACCATCAAATTTCCAGTTCATCGATATATCACACTTGTATGTTTAATAAAGGATAAGTCGAAATAAAAGGAAAAATAGAGAATGTGAAGTAAAATCTATATTATGATGTATAGCAGAAATGCTTCTAGATTATTCATTGTTTTTATGTCATAGTAGAACGATACACTAGACAGAAGTAAGTCTATTTGCACATTGAATTCGCGAGCTGATGTATAATTCTGGAAAATTAATCATCACATGTCAAGTAGGCTGCTGTCAGAATTACCACTTATTGTTGGATATAATGGAATGGATAATTCAACTGTTATTTTGATCCCATCTGTTGTCGAAAAAAAAAAATAGTATTATATACCTACAATATAGACATCGTTGCTTTCGAAATTCGACACGTGCCAGCCAAATAAGGGAAGCGACTTGCGCAATGTCCAGTTCTCATGTGCTTGATATTATAACATGAGAAAATCAGAACTGTCAATTTCACAGTTAGAAGACTACAACTTGAAAATCACAGTTCATTTCAGAATAATCAGTGACGCCACATGATTTGCAAAAAAAATCGTACAATCAATTCAATATAGGAGGCAACCCAACGGAGGGCAGCAATTACTTTTATTTTGCAGTAGAGTGGCCCTCTAGCACCTTAGTTATTGAGTTCCACAAAATTTTTGACAGTTTTAGTGATCATATCTGGAATTGTAAGCCTGGCAGATCTCGCATTAACTTAATAATTCCAATTATTTCATTTATTAAACACACATGATCTATCTGATTGTGGACATCTTCGAATCTAGTGTGCCTAGATTTTTTTTCATATCACCGTTGAATTAAGCATGCAAACTTCAGTAACTACACCAAATTTCGAAATCCAAGTTGAAAAGTTATCGATGATCATAAGAATCGACAATTTTCAGTTTTTTCAGGACATTTCAGGAACCACGTGAGATATCATCCGTTTCTTTTGAAATTCGAGATAGCCATGAAATTGCCTATCTTCTCCCTAACCTTACCTAGTTCGTATCTCTGTCCGTTTCCGATTTGATAATAGTGTTCCATGAAATTTGCATTACCCTGTATATAGGATAGTTTGATTGCCTATAAACTTACATATTAACTTTCACCTTAACTTCCATTTTTGAATGATACGATTTACCAAATCAAAATTTTTTCTCAATTCTTCATCAAACCTTCCTTAATCGTTAATTGTCTCGATAATTCAAAGAGATTATATATACTTTCCAGCAGCTTCACTGAATATTGGTATGCAAACATTCATAAAATATTATTTGTTTTTCATCACTTCTCTATTCATCTTTGAAACACAGTATATTATTATTATTATTTGTGTTGTTTTCCATCAAGCACGGCCTACTTACAATAAACGAAATGAAATTAATATTTATTTGATCTATAATTTGATGAATAACATTTTTCGTATTGCTAATACCTCTTGATAATTGGTGGCAATGAATTTGTGAGTTAAAAACAATGAATTATTTTCAACTTTCAATTTCACCTAATGCAGTACCCCTGAAAATCATAATATGCAGCTGGTACAAGAGTTGAAAAGAAATATTTATTCTAAAATATCTGAATAACTTCATGCGTTATAACAGGATGAACATTAAATTCGGTAGTCTACATATTGTATCGATAAAATTTTAGAAATGAAACACATATATATATATATTCTCGAAAGCAGATAACTCAAAATTCCTTAGAGTTAGAGAAATTGAACAGGGAAACTTTCATTTCATAAAAATCAACGGACTTTTAAATATCGACCTATTTCAACCATTATATAATGGACGAAGGAGATATGATCTAATTTACTGAAGCAAGAGGGTACCAAGCGGCCTCTACGAGAAGTCCCAAAATGAGTTATGAATTCGTTTCTATTTCCGATGTCAAAAAACCTGAAACTACTGAGTTTTATATTCATGTTGCTGAAACTTATGAAGCTATTGGGAAAATTTAAAATCGAATTTTCTCTTTGAACATTCTATTTCTTCTGGAATATCAACTTTGAGTCAACCTTGTCGATATCAGATGATCACATATATAGCTTCACTATTATCGTTAACAATTGTATCTGCATTCTATTGTGCATCGTGTTTTCTTAATTTTTTATAAAAAAGTTTTCGTATTTTTCATAACTGACGATACTTCACTCACAAACATTCACTTGAGTCATTCTAGTTATTGTTTAAAATAAAATTACCCCGAATTTCAATTTTGTGATGGTATGCAACTTTCATATGCTCCACCACAGTTGGAGTAGCTAATGATCAGCCTCGAATTTGTAACTCCTTGTACAGACGAAGATAATCGCTGAACTTCTTCCATTGCAATCCTTAAGAAGGAATTTTCGCTAATCAATTCTACGTATGATATAGTTGCAGCCTTTTGTGACTCGCAACTCAATTTTCCCAACGGGTTTCAAGAGGCTGAAAATTTCGGAATGGAGAGCGGATTCCACGGCAGGTCTTACAGCTTCCTCGGAAAGACGAGAAAAGTTTACTCGAGCGAATTCACTGGCTCCTGGCCCAATTAATTATTTGGCAAGCCGAGTGCCCCTTTCGGCCACTCCGGAAAAACCTCCAGTTGAGTGATTCGGTACACGAACGAACTGCGAGTTTTCTTTCGAAGGTTGCCGTTAGAACTGCGCGTATACTCAACTAAGAAATTGGGAAGTGGGGCGGAAGCAGTGAATATTTTCCTTGGCAATGATTTGAGGCTCCATTCATCATTCACTATTTCATTCCCAGTCAGCTGCTTATGATCTATAAGGAACAGATCCGGCCTGTCCTGGAATACTGTTATCAAATTTGGAGTGCGGCACCTAAACATATCCTGAAACTATTGGATTCTGTCCAGAAAAGGGCAATTCGTTTCGTCGGTGATACCTCGCTTACCAACTCGCTCACTTCTCTGGAACACCGTGGAAAAGTTGGCGATTTATCTCTATTTTATAAATATTTTCTGGGCGATACTCTTCTGAAATATCAACAATCGTTCCTACAATAGCAGTCTCTTCGAGATCAACCCGCCAAGTCATCCCTTCCGATGCTTGGCGTTACTATCAGCAATTACCTTTTTTGGAAAAATCACGTGAGGTCCATTGCCAAAAGAACATCCCAAAAACTTGGTTTTCTGTTTCGAGCCAAGAGCTATTTCACTCCCAGTCAGCTGCTAATGATCTATCAGGCACAGATCCGACCTGTCCTGGAATACTGTTCCCATATTTGGAGTGCGGCTTCTCAACATATCCTGAAACCATTGGAATCTGTCCAAAAAAAGGCAATTCGTCTCGCTCACTTCTCTGGAACATCGTAAAAAAGTTGGCGCTTTATCTCTATTTTATATATATTTTCATGGGCGATACTCTTCTGAAATATCAACAATCGTTCCTACATTAGCAGTCTCTTCGAGATCAACCCGCCAAGTTCAGTCTTCACACCCCTTCGTGGTCACTTTAGAGACCTGCAGAATGTCCCTTTCCGTTCATCCAACGAACATCGAGACTTTGGAACTCATTGGCTAGGGAGGTGTTCCCCGAGGCATACGATCTCCAGAAATTTAAGAAGAACACCAACTCCTACCTTCTTTACCTTGGTTCTCACGATGTTCTCTGAACATTACAGTATATCCCTTTTCGTGAGAACCAGAACATAAAAAAAATCATGAGGGGGAAATCATGAAACATCGTCTCAGCCAGATAATTTTTTTGGAGATATTCTGTAGGCTACAGTAATCAGGTAATGAGTTATACAACTTGATCTAGTTCTTCTGAAAGTCCTCCTGTGGGTTCTGTTTTCCCAGCATAACATATGAGTCGTATTCTGCTCAAACTCTGCTACTGGTGACCATTGGTGTTTCTTCATATATTTCGGCACCAGCTTCCTCAACAGTTTTGGTCCCATCTGTATATCACATCAGGGATACTTCATGTTGGTTCATCACGACCATCTCATTTCAGCCTAGTTGGATGTCAAAAGACCTGTCTTAATTCTTCAGGCAGCATTATATCGCTTTTTATTCAAAACCTCCATGAATTTGAACGACTTTATGGTGGATTGAAGATGTGATCTTAGTACGAAAAAGAAAGTCTAGTTTTTGTGGATCAGTTTTTGCAATGGACCTCAATTGTTGACTGCTGTTCGTTTTCTAGAATTATTGAATGGGACAAGGTTTATGCTTCTTCAATTTCAGGTATCCTCGGAATAAATATCTAGTTCATGGGTATTTTTAAAATCGGAGTTTTTCTTCGTACTCTTTAAGGTTGGGCATATGGACAACAAATCTTCCACATTTGATGTTTTTGTCACCTCTGCATTCTTCATAGAGTATTCTATCTTCAGAAGACTCCAGTACTTTTTATACTTGAAGGTATTTCACTTTTCGTTTTTCATTCTCCAATCACTCCATAACTCCAAACTTGTATATCTCTTAATAAAAAAACTGTAAGGTTGGAGAAAAACTCTCAGATGAAGAATTCTCCTCAAGGTTGCAGTCGAAGGAAAACAAATATATATTTTTGACCCAGCCAACCGCAGTTTTTATAGCATCATATCATGTTGAAACGTCACCAGTGGATCTTCGTTTTAGGCAGCCATATTGACAATTTATTGCTACTATCGGAATATCACGTGATTTCTATGTCGAAGCATTGGATTTTGAGAAAAGATTGTCTCTCAGCTACAAAAAGGTATTCTACAATAATTTGCTAAGTTGTGTTTCCAAAATGAAACATTAAACAACATTTTAACACCATATCTGAACTAATGATAATTTCAGGATGTTTTGATGAACAACTTTCCTCTTCGCACTCGGGATGACATCAAAAATTACGCCATAAATGTTGAGGCTGCTTTTCAATTTTTCGTTGCTTTATCTTCATAATTTTCCATATGTTCGAGAGTCCAAAAATTAACAACCAAATTGCAGAATTGACTCAAGAATATGCAATAGTGCTGATTTTTTCCTCCTTACCATACATATGAAAGACCAAATTCACAAATTCATTGCCAACGATTCTATTTGAGGAATATTCATCAGCCAGTACCAGTTGAACACGAATATAGGACAGATTTCCACATTCCATAGCCTTTCCTCGAAGCAACATTATCTCTAGGATTTTGGAATGAATTTATTTTGTCCAAACAAAAACAGTCTTATTTTCAGACATGGTTCTTGTGTTATTTTCATTGATTATCTCATCAACCTTGGAATGCGATAGAAAACTGCAAGAACCACTCCAGGAACTTGCTCTAATAGATGACTGATTGATGATAGCTGCTGTCGATCATTGTCCAGAACACGGGTTCAATGCACTTTATGTTCAATGAAATTTTACTATCTCAATGATTCCTTCAGAACAGTGATATGTGCCCTCACTAATAGATATTGGGTGATCAATGTGATGGATGAATGAACGAGTAGTCTCGCAATGATTGACAGCAGCAATCAGACATGTAGTAGAAAAAGTTCCTAGCATTGCTCGTTGAATGCTTGCGGCAGCTCTGCCGTTTCAGTTTACCGAACTAGAGTCGATGATGAGCAGTGAATAATAATTCCTGCTATTTTGTGTATATTTTTTCTGGAAAAAAGCAAAACTTGATGACATGTCAGGTCAACTATTCAGATCGAATCCGAACTAGTTCAAAGTCGAACACATTGTAACAATATCTACAAAGATATTATAATGATGGTATGGGCCCTATCTTCATATTCACCTAGTATTACACTTCATTTCCATTTTCGTTTTTTATGTTATTACAATATTCGTTTCATTCATACATTTTTCCTCTACCTCAAAACCATATTTTCATGGGTCGTGTGCTGCAGAAGTTCTTCAAAACACGTAAATTTTGTGTGTTGACGTATTTATAATATTTATGTTAATTGTTTCACCCCGCACTGAACTCACTCTGTACTCTCATTATGTCATCACCTCACAGTGTACCAACTTGAGACTAGAGAATCCCATTGGTAAAACTGGTGCGCACTCAGTGTATATGTTTCTCTCTTCAATACATGCCAAAAATAAGGATAGATATTCACTGAATGCGCACCAGTTCCACCAATGGAATTTGCTATCATATCAGTTCATATCTTGAAAGCGATGTTGATGTTGTCTTCTTTACCTGTGAGAAGATCATTAATTATTCGATTATTGTGTGAAATTCACTGGGAATTGGTCGTCTTCATGAATTTCATAGAATGGGGATACACAATGGAGATATAATTTCAGTATTTGAAGCTGAAATGCGGAACCCGTTTCATCAATTACGTACGTAAATCCACTTTATTTTTCTCAGAGTGGATTCCCAGATCTCACTGTGCTTGATTTTCATTTGTGGAAAAACCTAAAAGACATTACTTCTCAAACGCGTCCTACTGCTGAAAACATGAAGGAACGTGTTCAAGTTGTTATTGCCAGCATTCCTGGAGCTGAAATTGAAACAGCAGTATTAAGCATGCGAAGCAGATTGAATCGTTGCATTTGCAAAGAAAATGTGTTGTATTCAGTTCTGGACAGATATTTGTCCCCATCTACATCATGATAAAAGTATTAAGAGAAGTATTTGCTTTGCTGATTTGAAATGGCATTAGTCATCATGTATGCACTGACGGTGAGCAATAAAGTATACTTTATTGTGACGTGTGCGTTAAGTGGTACTTCAGCACCCGTGAGCCGAAATGTATAGGTGAAATTTTCGATTTTCAATCCATAATAGACAGTTTTTCCGATATCTTATCATGTTTTCGGAAAGAGACTGCCGAATTTCATATTTTCTAAAAAAAACTGCCGAATTTATTTTATAGAAATCTTTTTTTCTGATCACTCGTTAGTGGGGTTATTCCTGATGCCTATGACTTCAAGCGTTCAAGAAAAATTCCAATACCTATTTTCTCCTCTCGTGCAGTTAAAACATGAAAAAAAAATGCAAGTAAGAAAAATGGACCTTGATTAGTTATTATAGATCATGAAATACGATAAGAAATACCTGAAAATACATCTTATTAAAGTATATGTCTTATATACAGGGTCACTCACGGTCGATGGTACCTTAGACGTTTACGAAGAACGGGAAATAGGATCATTCTGAGAATTTGGTTTTTCAATTAGTTGCTCTTGGTCTATCGATCTAAAATTTTCATCAATACAGTGTTGCAGCTTCTATCGAAAAGTAGCAACAACTTTGTTATTTCAAATGGAACACCCTGTATTCCATTTCATTTTCGAATTCGAAATCAAATTTTCAGAATGATCCTATTTCCCGTTCTTCGTAAACGTCTAAGGTACCATCGACCGTGAGTAACTCTGTAGAATGTATAATGAAACATTGTCTATAAATTTGATATTGTATCCAGTGATCTAATAATAATTATTTTTATTTAGTGAATATAAAAAGTAATAATTAGTATAAATCTATAAATACAGGTATACATAAAAATATCACAAAATTAAAAGAAATCCACAACTAAATTTGGACAATACATATTTTTCGAAAACTTACAACAAGAAGAAGGTGGAATTTGAAACTTGGTATGGATTATTTTGAAAATAAGTGCATTTTTCACGATTCCATAGTGGAATTCCGGTTTCTGAGGCCTGGATACGCATAAGGATACAAAGTTTTTTATCAAAATATAGATCAAATGATCAGTGATGAATCACCCAAAACTAATGTTCTCATTCAACTCATGACTGCCGATTCAGTGCAAACAAATTATATCAAAATTTGTTAAATTTTTTGACTTCCGTAAGATCGTACCTCTCCGATTTTAAAATACCCTGTACAACGAGTGAAGGAAAGATCACTAATCATGATTTTCCGTCATCCGATATATCGTTAAAACTCCTTTTCAAGTGTGGAAAAGTAGAATAAAGGAAGTCGCACCAAAGTTATCATCCGTTTCAACTTTCCTGTAGAGACATCGTAAAGAGGAATTTTTCCAACGATCCAGACATTTCCTTCGATAATTCCACCGGATCCTCTTTCGATATAACTCATCGAAATCGTTCGAATGCCGCCAATATAGCTGGCACTTTTCGTCCACAGTTCATGTAGGCATGGCGGGTTTAACTGAATTTTTGGCTGTTATGATCGTGAAACTTATCCGAAACACACCCAGATCTTCTTTCACGAAATGACAAAGCGATTATTGCTTCAGCTGATACTCTTCCGGGAATTCTCGATGTCGTATTCCCGGAAGATTAATTGCTACTACACCGGATCGAATTTTTCGATTTATCAGTCTCAGCACGTGGATAAATAGTTCATTATTAGGCGTATCACTTATTTCTCCCATGCTCATCAGCTGATTGGCACGTTTATAAATCGGATATATTCATATGGGATATAATCGTCGATGGAGTTTCATCTGATACTCTACTCATAAATGCTGGTGTACCGCAAGGATCAATTTTAGCACCAACACTATTTCTACTTCACAACAACGATTTGTTGGAAGCAACTTCATGTCCTATTCACAGCTTCGCTGATGATAGTACTCTCCCTACCGCTTTCTCTTCCAGGGCTCCTATATCGGCCCGTCAAACCAAAAATGAACGAGGAATAATTGTTAACAAAATAAATATGGACTTAGCAACAATTCTCGAGTGGGGATCTAATAACCTGGTAGAATTCAATGCAAACAAAACACAAGCATGTGTCTTTTTTCAAGAAAAGCCGATCTCACATTGCCCAACATAATTCATTCAGAGTACAATACCCTTGAAGTCATCCCTTCTGATGCTTGGCGTTACTATCAGCAATTACCTTTCATGGGAAAATCACGTGAGGTCCATTGCCAAAAGAACATCCCAAAAAATTGGTTTTCTGTTTCGAGCCAAGAGCTATTTCACTCCCAGTCAGCTGCTAATGATCTATCAGGCACAGATCCGACCTGTCCTGGAATACTGTTCCCATATTTGGAGTGAGGCTTCTCAACATATCCTGAAACCATTGGAATCTGTCCAAAAAAAGGCAATTCGTCTCGCTCACTTCTCTGGAACACCGTAGAAAAGTTGGCGATTTATCTCTATTTTATATATATTTTCATGGGCGATGCTCTTCTGAAATATCAACAATCGCTCCTTCATTAGCAGTCTCTTCGAGATTAACCCGCCAATTGCAGTCTTCACACCCCTTCGTGGTCACTTCAGAGACCTGCAGAACTTTCCTTTTCAAAGACTCGTTTATCCAACGAACATCGAGACTTTGGAACTCATTGCCTAGGGAGGTGTTCCCCGGGGCATACGATCTCTAGAAATTTAAGAAGAATACCAACCCCTACCTTCTTTCCCTTGGTTCTCATGATGTTTTCTGAACATTACAGGATATCCCTTTTCGTGAGAACCAGAACATTAAAAAATATATGAAACTATTTGATAAGGTGCACAATATACGTCATAATCAGTAATTTTCATCAAAAGTTCTTACCTATTAGCTGCTAATTATGAGTTATAGGACGTTGATAATTGGAGCTACACGCATATTAGTAGGCTCATTAGCTGATTGATTTCTTATAGTTGATAATATATTTGTTTGAATGTGTATGTGTAGCTCTTCGCTACTTTTTAACAGCAATATCAAGGTTTTTTATACATCAAAGCTAGTTGATACCCTGCTGATGCTCATCACGTGATAATTCGGTGATATGATAGGATGATGATGAAATTATATCAGCTAGCCTCCACCTACGCAATCGTTTGAGGCCCTTATGAGTTTTTTTTTATTCACATTCAACAGATTTTGATACTGCTATTAGTTGCCCAACAAATTGGTATCAGTTGATCAATCAGCAACAGATACCAGTGGGTCTATAATATGCTTGATTTTTATTTAATATATTCGTTATATATACACAGTAAAAAAAATATATTTGTTAATGTCTATTTAGTTGAAAATAGCAAGAAATTTGTTAATAACCACAAACATTATATCTATATTAGCATAAATTTCATCCGAGGAACTTGTTAATGATGAAATTTGTTCTTTTCACTACAAAGATTAGTTAAAAAATGTCCGTAACTAAAATTGTAGTGAAAAATACTATGTCTTTTGTTGATTTCTATGAATTTGAGTGAAATAGACAAAACAAATATTTAATCTCCCAAAAAGTAGTTGTCATTTCATCAACTTTTGACGATGATGTGCAAGTCAGAATGAGGTAAGCTCAGTACTTGGTAGTCTTTCGTGTCGTTGAGGTGTGCGGTGTGAGGTGAGCGTGCAAAGTTTTGTCTCATCAGAAAAGAAGCAACACCTCCATCAAGTTAGAATTCACTGAATTAATCTCTGGTCGATGATGAAGAATTGCTGCATATTAAATATATATTGAAGGTAAGGTTTAATTGTTTATTTTTGATTACATATTCATTCAAGAATATATTTGTTCCCATACCAAACCATTTGTTGAATTGACAATATCTTATTGTTGAAGTAACGAAATGAAATGATATTTCATTATATTTAGTAGTAATTAACCAAATCGACTTGTTGAATAACCATCATTGGTTTAACTTTAATCGAAAGTACATTGTTACGAATACAAAATGTTTGGTGATTTTGCAAAACCGTTGCATGATTCATCTAATGCATTATTATCGACTATAATATGTATGTAAGAATAATTATCTGGTTCTAGATTATTTCAAAAAGCAGGAAAAATCAATAGGGTGGAGTCTTGACAATGTAATAAGAGTGCCCAACTTCCACAAAAAGATAAAGGCAATATTGTTTTGGTAAGAAACCAATTTGTAAATAATCATTACCTTTTTCAGCTATAATATATCAAGTTACAATATCGTCGATTGAAGAATTCAAGATGGGTGTGGTTGACTTAATTTATATTCAACATATCCTACAAAATTCTAGTGAAAAATGAATCAGTATACGAGAGTAGTAAACGCCAACAGAGAAATTGCAACAGAAAGTAAGTAGATGAAAAATGTATTCATTGACCTAGAGCAGATGAGATGTACCCTTGAGTATAAAAACTCAATCAAGTGCTGTACTCAATTTCAGCATACTCAATATCAATAGGGTATTATATAGTATATTATTATTCAAACCATTCAGTAGGTACTCATACTGAATAGTCTTTTCCAATAAGGTAGAGGTATTTTACTGCTATCTCTACGGTTTATGCTTGTTCTATAATTTTTGATGTTAAATTCACTAATCATGTTCAAACAAACTACCCAGTACCTTCAACAATAATAATTGAGATCATAACCGATTTTTTTCAATTATTGCAGATATTTTGGAGATTTATGGAAAGATGCAGTTGATTCCAGATGAAATTCGTCATCTTATAACTTCAGCATCATTCAATTTGGGCAACTATGTTCATCACTTGAAAGTTAGAAGTTCCTTCTAGTTGCTCAGCATGGAACTACAAGCGGATTTCTTGAGGGATTTCCTGAAGGCATTCATAAAATTTTACAAAATAGGAGATCAGGGTTGACGACATAAGAATATTCAATAACTTCTTTCGAACGTAAGTATTCCACTGAGTTTTTTCATTCCTATTTCATTCATTCTTATTTCAATTTCATTATTCGAAATTCATGTTATTCCTGATTCATCATTCACCTTTTTGTTTCATTCTAGACGGAGATTCCACTTCGAGAGATGGAATAAACAGGCAAAGAATACATCTACGTGATATCATTTCTGATAGTCATATATTACCAAATCCGCTGGTAATATTCGGTTAATCATATATGTACATTTTTTACTCAATGTATAGAAATCTGTCAAGAGGTAATTCGAGTGTTCATTTTTCAAGTTATCTTGATTTTCTTCATAAAACTGTAAATATTTGTGAATGCCCTCATTTTTTAAATAAATTTGAATTGAAACATATTCATTGAGTTTTATTCATTTTCCTCATGGTACATCTTTTGCTTATAAATTTTCATACCATACCACTCAACTTGTGAAATCGACAATATGCTATTATTAATTTTATATAATATTATATTGTTAAATTCACAATATTATATTTGAAAGAGCAAAATTAAATTTTTGAATTAACAATATCATATTGCTAAAGTAACAAAATAGAATACCAATCCACTACGGTATTTAGTAATAATTAACCAAAATGATTTGTCGAATCACCATCATTGGTTTTACTTTCATCGAAAGAATATTGTTGAAAATACGAAATATATCCGGTGATTTCGCAAAACCGTTGTGTAGTAACTCCAAAAAAACTAGTATGATTTCGCAACTAAGTTTTGTTATTTGTCAACTAAACTATTGCACATATTGACAAGATTCATTCGACTACATATACTTTTGTTAATTTAACTAAATAAGGTTAGTGGATCGAGCTGAGCAACAAGTTGTAGTTAATTTTAACTACCCAGTTTTTACTGTGTACTCGATCCCTTGTACATTGCTAGTTGATTATGGCTATGCTAGCATCTATTATTAGTATTGGTATATTAGTATTAGTTTGTTGCTATGCATATTAGTGGTTGATAAGCCTATGTAGCTAGTCGAATTGAGAATATCAGCTATCAGCTAGTTTATGAGCTGCTTAGCTGCTAGCGATATAATTCACTGATATTTGAATATTGCTTGCTGATATTTGATCAGCTTCCACTTATCAGAGTGGAAAAGAATATCTTCTAGTTGTATAAGACTGATCAGTGGTAGCTATAGAGTATTACCCTGTTGACACTCTCATTAGATGACCAACACACATGATGATTATCTGAAATCAGCTATTTTCAGCTGGTTGATACTTTACTGTAATACGCGTGATAATTTATATTGTTAATTTGTTGATAATTATTGTAATTACTACGAGTATAAGTGAGTTGATATTATTTATGCCTTTTATTCGTGCTGAACAATTTGGTGATTTATAATTGGTGATAACTATACTATGCTTACCAGGTGAAAGATGTAAAAATCAAAGAACTCAATCAATAGCATCAGCGACTCAGCACACATGCCCGATAATTCGTTGATCATAGTATCAGTGAGTTGATAATTATGTCAGCTACGGAGTACGGGTATTGGTAGATTGATACGCTTATCAGCTAGTTGATATATCAAAAAGTTGTTTGCATAGCCAGCTTCTCGTGAAACCAACATGGTCTTGAAAGAAAGACTTGATGCCTCTGAGGCTACATGAAAGTCATGATAATCTTGAAAGAAGTGTATTATTCTCATATCAAGAGTAAATTTTTTTGTGTGCAGCTTCTCATCAATAATCAGCTAGTTGTTTAGTTACGCTCATCAGTCAGTTGATCTTCCATTCCATGTTCAATATGCTATTTTGGAAAGTGGACATAATAATTAGCTAGTTGCTACTCATATGAACTGGTATAAGCAAGCTTATTACTGCTAGTGATACACACTGAATTACCGAAATACCCAGAGTTGAGATGGAACGACAATCAGTTGCAGTCCAATCAAGAGTGACATATATTTTGAATACAATGTTACCATTATGATAACGAGTGAGTTCAGTGCGTTTTGTACTTCTTATCGTCGGTTTTCCACCTTTGCCTGATATCGCACAGAGTGATCGTCTCTTCATGTTTGTTTGTGTATAATCTAGCTCTAACCGAAATATCGAAAGCAGAAAGTTTGATTTCGAATCCTATTTTTGTCGATCCGCGAAAAATACCCGTAATTTTGGGCTTCAACTGAAGAGAATATGGTCAGCCAATAAAACGGAATGAGAAGAAGGAGGTTATAAATGGTCTCGAAAAATTTATCCGAATGCAGATGCCGAAGAGATTCAGTTTGAATTTTATGGAGTGTGACATACAGGTTGATCTTTGTGACACTGTCACTTCTTTGTGTTGTTATGTATTACTACTTTCTGTTTCACAAGAATGGGGTGGTAAAGGGTAGTGATTCAACGAATGAAACACTCGCCGCTTTGGTAATATGTTTCGATGATATACAACACCCGTCTTAATTATTTTCGATGGTGAAACAAATATATGTACAAAAAAAATGAAGAAGTATATGGCAAAATGATGGCCAAAGTTCAATTCAGACCACTGACTGAATTGTTGAGTGGGAAAGAAATATTCCCGCAAAGGTTGCAACATTTTTAGATGGTTGACAGTAGGACAGTAGTTGATTTCATTTTTTCTTATGCATCTACCGGTTGCCCGTTTTTCGAGCTTAACCATGGGGATCTCAGTTATTATAAGATATACGAGGTCGGTTAAATTGGGGCAAAGTTGACCATCTTCATGCTGAACAATTATGTATCATTCCTAGTTTTTGAATTGATGACAAAAATCTGAAATTTGTAATTTTCGTTTTTATTTTTTCAAGCGAAAACAATAAGAACTGGACGTTTCTAACTACGACGTTCTTGAGGCACTTTCTTGCAAGGAATCTAAATATGTCATCGTATTTTCCAAGGTGTTCTAGATGTCAGAGATACAACAGTCAACTTCGGATTTTCTTGCGGGCGTCATATTGGATTTTTGCATTTTCAAAAAGTCCGTCACTTTCTGAATACAGTGATATAACACATAATATGTTTGAATCTCACATGCTGATCAAAATTGAGAAAAAACCGTTATTAAGAAGAGTGCTTTGTGGAACGTTCACATTTCTGTCAAGCTTGCCTTCATAAAAACTAAGGTTTGAAGTTAGGAACGAACAGGAAATCTAGAAGTTTTTTCTCCGCAAAACGAAAATAATTAAACACAAAACAGAGTTACAAAAGATGCTCGAATACTCCACCATTCCTAGATACAATTTCACTCGTTCTTCTTCCCAGCTCAGCAATATCATCGATGAATACAATTTTAAGAAATCTTCCTTCATTCTCCATAAATAATAATCCAGTAGTATTTCTTTCAAGGTCTGATTCTTGGATTTGTAGGTACCCATCGATTGAGCTATTCAGAACTTGGGGTGAAGAATAAAATTGAGTTTAGAAGCGAATGGTGGAAAAAAACTTTTATAACCTTAAAATGTCGTTCCTAATTCAAAATAACCTTGGTTTTAATGTAAGTAAGCTTTCAAGTTTAATTGAACTATCAGAATTTAGTTTGTCAAATAACATTTTTGGCATTGTTTCCAAAGCACTCTTCGCAAAAACGATTTTTTGCCAATTTTGACCAGCATGTAGGATTCGAACATATCGAGTGATAAGTCATGGTAATCAGAAGAAAACAGACTTTTCAAAATGCAAGAATGCGATCATAAGAAAAACCAAAGTTGAGTGTTGTATCTCTGACATCAAGAAAGCAATGAAAAATACGATGACAGATTTAGATTCCTTGTGAAGAAGTGCCTCTAGAACGTCCTAGTTGAAAACGTCTAGTTTGCTTCGTTTTCGATTGAAAAAATAAAAACGAAAACTACAAATTTCCGTTTTTTCCCAATATTTCAAGAACGAAAAATGATACATGATATTTTCTTTCACATAATTGTTCAGCATAAAATTGCACAACTTTGCCTCAATTTAACCGACCTCGTATCTCTTATAATAACTGATGATATATCCATGGTTAAGCTCGAAAAACGGGCACCCTGTATATCAGAAATCAAGTATACGTTAGTCCCGAGATTAGCCCAGTTCGAACAAGGATAGAACTGGAAAAAACAGCCAGAACAACATTTCAGTTACCATCATAATGATTGTGTATAATACTCATATAGAAACTTGAGTAGTTGATGAGTAGCTTATTCAAACTGCTTTTTGAAGCAGTACTAAAAAATAAGACGTTTCTTTCAAAATAATCAACTTTCAGTTACTTCTTCAAGACAAGAAATTGAATTAATTTTTGAATCATTATGTATGATATAAGATGAGATTTGGCTGTGATTTTATAGGCTTCCTGAAATCAAAGATGAAAATATCTGCTTTTTTAGCAAGTCATGTTTTCCGAAGAAATAAGAATAAAATAGTCATTTGCTCTGAAACTGTGATAGATACCTACCTAAAAAAAATATCAGACATAGTCATTGATAATCCTGAGAGGATCATGAAAATGATATATCATATAGGGTGTTTCGCATTATTGAAATTATTCAAGATGAATAGAGCAAGTTTGTTTATGTGTTTGTATATTTTCAACTAGGCTTGAACAACTAAATTCTGTTGCTCTAAATGTCTCTTATAAAAATCGGTTTACTCCGTTGAATGTGAGAAGAGTCACTCAAACTTATAGGATAATGTTTCAATATTTTTAGATGGAAGAAAACTTCGGCGAGGCAATGTTTAGTTTTTTCAACATATTCAGACTACAAGCAAGAAATTGAATCGATACTCCTCAGGTATTGGGCATGCTTCGTTATCGATATATTATACTGGGTACCTATCTACTAGCTATACTGTCGTACATTTCTTCTCGAATATTTGTATGTATAGGAAGTTACTTGTCAATGCAGAAAAATTTGATGAAGTTTCTCGCTGATAGTCATTCATTTCTTTGAATCATTCTCTAATATCAATGATAAAAAAGAGTTTAGTGATAGGTAAACAAAATACTCAGATTGTATCATTCCGAAAATGATTGAGTAGTTTTCTTTTAAAAAAAACTATGTTCCGTTGGTAGACCTTCTTCTAATGACAACGCAGAACAATCTTAACCATTCAATTATATTCAAATCAACTCAAAATATGCATTATTGTCTCAAGTACCTACAAACAAACCTGTTCATGATGCTATTCAAAATACATGACATTAATGACACAAAAGATAATAATAATAATTAATGAATAACAAACAAAATTCTAAAGCTACCAAAAATTGTAGATGGAAGAACTACAGATTTTTCGTCAAAAATAAGTATCTAATGTTTTCATCATCCACCTTGTCAGTTCTGATTAGGATTATTTCAGATCAACCTGTAAAGGTTTCAGTATACACCCCTTGTGGGTTTTCATTGGGTTTTCAACTCCAATAAGTTACTTTTATTGATCTAACGGTATTAATGAATTTATTGATTAAACACCTGCTAAATTCCAAATATTATATTATTGCTTCAGAAACTCGATTCACAGAAAAAAGTTTGAATATAAAATAAAAAAATGAGTTATTTGTCTTTACTGGTAGAAAGGTGAACGCTCATAATATACAGTGAATTTTCTACTTCATGAACTCCACGTTGCCAAATTTTTGAAATGTTATTGTAATGATTAACATCGGAAAGGTAGGTAGGCGCTTCCTATCCCATTAACCTGTATTTTTTCATTAATTTTGTTACACGATAATCGGAATCATAAAAATTTAGAGAAATAGTTTCAGCACATTCAACATTTTGATGATGTACTAAATGAAAAGCCATTGGCGCCGGCTATTGATATTTTATAGCCATTTTCACGTAAAAGTCTACATATTCGATGATTTATACAAAGTATATTACTAATTTCTGAAGTTTAACGGTTTTCTGTCCTGAAAAATAATGAATGCTACATCATTGAAATTATTTCAGTTCTTCATATTTCATTAAAAAATGAGGTAAAACTTCGTTTATCGCACTCCTATGAGTTCGGAAAAAATTTTTGGTGGAACTTACGTATTTTGACCTCCTGATCACGAATCTGAAGTCGAAACGCGGCGGTCTCAAGTATTTTCGGAGATACGGCCCCATTTTGTCTCAAAAATGCACCATTTCAAATCTCCATTTTCTGATATTAAAAACACACAAAATTAATCCTTCATTGAGCCAAAACATCACACATGCTCACATTCACTTGTTTCCAACACTTTTTTGCATAAAAAACTGTTATTTTCACAAAAATTCGCCCTTCTTCAAAAAGTAAACAACACATTTTTTTCACTGATTTTCTGGTTATTTTCATTTGAGATGTTGGCAACGTCTTACCATGAGCCAAACAATCACGTTGCCAACATCATAAATCAGTGTAAAAAGGTTGTTTTGTTTACATTTCAAAGAAGGGTGAATTTTTTGGAAAATAATAGTTTTTTCTGCTGAGAAGGTTTGGAAACAAGTAAATATATGCGTGTATAGTGTTTTGATTCAAAGAAGGGTGAATTTTGTGTATTCCTAATAGTAGAAATATGACATGTCAAATGGTGCATTTTTGAGACAAAATGGGGCCGTATCTCCGAAAATACTTGAGACCGCCGCGTTTCGACTTCAGATTCGTGATCAGGAGGTCAAAATACATAAGTTCCACCAAAAAATTTTTCCGAACTCATAGGAGTGCGACAAACGAAGTTTTACCAAAAATGACTTCCGGTGATCATTTCCTTTTCCAATTGACTGCCAGATCAGAAATATGATTTAATGAAGGAAATGTACGTTAGTATGTGATAACTCCCTATAAACACTCAACGCATGATTTGGGTGTTCTGAAAAAGTCGTTGGTGAATTCTGAATAAACCTGCATAAATGAGCATGATATCCACCCACCCACTAGTGTTGATAATTGCCTATTCAGAATATCAAATCTTGCCAGTTGCCACGTTTAGGTCCATCATAGGAATAAACAGCACATAACGCTTTACACAGTGAAAAAAAAATGAGTGTAATAATTTCAATCAAATGGATTTCAGAGCAAACTCTGACGAATTCACGAAACACCTGAATATCAAAGTTGAGTCCTTTTCATTATACATATCACAATTGAGTATTGGGTGGTGTTTATTCCGATCTTAGCTGTGAAAAATGAAACTAATATGGTGAAGTAGAACGATTCTGAAACATAGAATCATAAGAAACACCAAATGGTTGAAATTCAAAATTCCCACAGGTGCTATCATTGACGTTAACGCATGAAAAACACATATTATATAAAATTAACACCAAGTTACACCGTGTCATATCACGATGGAATCGAGACGGTGAATGAATCACCTAATTTGGTATCAATAATTATTCGTCAAGTATTGCATCCTGAAAACACTTTATTTAATATAAATTAATGAAAATATTGCTCGTAGGCATCAGTATGGTGTGAATTTCATGCACACATCTGTTCGGTCTTAGAACCTCAGAACTTTTGCCAATAGGTGGCACTGACGTCCTTCCTACCGTACATGATTTCGATATTGGGCATGATATATTAGATGATTTTGATATAGATCAGTATTAATTGGTCTAGGTCCTGGTCCTGATCAGGATAAATATCCGAAACAGTTCGTCATCGTCCGAATTATCCCTGGATTCTTTTATGTCTAGTTTATAATCATATAAATTATATTTCAATAGGTAATCTAGCAAGGTAAATAACACCAGAGGTGGTGGAGAAAAGCATGAACACACTCATGATATGTTGCTCCTTCACACCAGAAAAGTATTCGCATGTACCTGCTTAGTGTGTATACGCACCGAAGAAAATTTTGTTAAAGTAGGATTCACCATCAAGAAAATCACAGAAAGTGCAAATTTAATAGGTTTGAAATTTCAACTTTTTCCTTTCCATCTCCACATCATGAAATAATGTGGACATAAAAAACATCAAAACCATTATATCGGTTCAATACGTTTTATTGGATTACACTAAAACTGCATGTTCTACATGAAATATTCTAGAATCAGATTCTGGATAATTGAGTGGAATTCCCAATTCCATTTCAACAGCCAACATTCTGATGTTTATATTTTATCGGAATCTAAAAGGATCGAGTGACCTTTAATGCAATTCTCGCTAGCCCTTGTCTGAACAATAGTACATTGTAGATTATAGAGGAGGTTGTGATGCTAAGCAGCATCACCTCGACCTATGAGATATTTTGTGCATGACCCTCAATCTATTCGAAACCCGGGATTCCGAAACTCCTTACGAAGTTCATCAGTTTCATGTGAGCTGAGTTCCTGACATCGGAGGGCATTAAGAAGACCCCTTTCAGAAACTTCAGCCTCTTGCATAAAAGTGCTGGACATTCCCAAAGCAAACTTTCTGCAGTTCCAGCGAAGTTCTCGCAGCAGCAGCAACTATCACTCTCTGTTTCACCCATCTTCTTGAGGTGATACCTCAGAAGGCAGTGTCCAGTGAGGAGTCCCGTTACCAGTTTCAAGTCTTCTTTGTCCAACTCAAGAAGCTGCTTAGCTTTCCTTGGCGATAGGCTCACTAGCCTTTTCGCTTGTCTTTGTCCTGGCACTTTATTCCAGTGAGATTTCATTCCATCAGTTTCCTAGCGTTGAAACTCTCCTTCCAAGTGAAAAACACACAGAAGAGTTCGGTGCCAAGAAATTGTGTGTTTGCTTCTTCTTTGGCAAGGCAGTCAGCTTCCTCGTTGCCTTCAACTCTCTCTGACCAATAATAGTAAGAGTGAATTTAATGGGCCATTTCATTCAGCGGTAGGTTGAATATTCAGGATGTGATTCTTTATATGGATATGACTGAATAAAATGGGCATATGCCTCAAAAAAATTATTTCTCAACTCAAGAGTAGTAGGTAGCCAAATAAAGTTAATTACTAGAAACTCTTTTTCTACCCAGATCTTCGTGGATTTGAAAAAAAATCGAATTATCATATTTCGAACGCAGAAGAATTCTTGATTGAGCTTAACGTACTTACCCGTAACTACCAATCACATACAAAATCAAATGCTTTCTTCGCCCTGAAATACGTACCAATTTTTTCCATTTCTCTCAGATTCTTGATTTGCCCTAATATCGTTCTTATTCTGATATTCTGTTGATATGGCTATTCAGAACTATCGGTCAATTTCTAATTTCAAGTTCCTCATGGCATTGCCACAAAACTGCATATATGATCTGGGATATTGGTAAAGTACGTAGGTACATTATTGAAGAGTTTATAGTCTCCATCAAAATATAATGTGTGTATATTCGGCACAGTCAAATGATTATCAAGAATTTCTTTTTCTCCCCCACATTCTGTTGTTAGGTGGGTAAATAGGTAGGCACATAGATCTTATTGCTTACGATAGATCCGGTATCCAGGTTACTTGTTTTGTTGGTCCGGGGGGTTGAAAGTACTTGGCCATTGATTGGTCGTTTTCATTTTTGTCCATACATATGTGTTGTACCACGTGATCATAGTACCTACTTTCTTGCAGACCCCTCCAGACCAAAAAATTACTACAGGATGCCGGATCTAGCGTAAGCAATAGGATCTATGGGTAGGTACGTCATCATCTGTTGTCACAACAGAATGTTGAAAATTGAGAACATGTGACAACTTTTTGAAACAAATAGTGTCATTACAGCCCATTAAAATGTAATCTAACACTGAATCGCCTATATTAACTCTTAATCCGCATTCACTTGAGGTTTGGTCTTCAATGAAGACCTGAGTATGTCAAATAGTTTCCCCATATTCAGTATTTATGTGTAGGTGGAGGTGAAATTCGAATTGAGAAATTTATAGTCACGTACCAACGTTTACAGGCAGATCAAAGGGATATAAATAGATAGTGAGTACGAGAACACCTAGCCAAAGTGAAGTAGCCGTGAAACCATATCGATCTCCAAGCTCATTATGTGCTTTGACGATTCAATTCGTCGCTTTCCGCAACTGTTTCATATCATTCATCAACTAAGATTAGTAGGTTGTGTGTTTCGTGACATTTGATGACTACGATTTGAAACACGATTGGTCTCATGATGTCACCATCAACTCTCTAATTTAGTAGCTACAGTTGACGCTGCCGTTGCAAAATGTATTGACAAGATATCCAACGGCACCTGCGTCAGCTGCGGAGTTTATGAACATATGTTTATTTTTAGCACATTCCATCTACGAACAGTAACTGGAGCGTCAACTGTAGCTATGGCAGCGGAGTTTATAAATTGAGCTTAATGATAAGTCAGCTTAGAGTTCGAGAAGGTATAGTTCCTGAATAACAAGTATAGAAGCAATGTAACTTTACATGTCAAAGCCATGACTTTTGAAGAATGAAACATTGAGATATTTTGGTGTGAGAGTAAATCATGCTGAATTTTGCTCCTTTATCACTAACAATTTGGAAGTTTATCTTGTTAGGTACCTACCTATGATTCAGTGAAATCTATTATTATTATTATTTATCATCATAATAATTCTTCATGAGTTCCATCCAAAATGGTGACCAAGCTATCGAAATACATTATCTGGTTCATCCATATTATATTTTTTGTTAGTGTCAAATAACCTATATATACAAGCAGATTTACATATCCAATATTCTTCTCCTCATCCCTTCAACACTATTGGACTGTTCGGTTCGGATAGCCGAGTCTGTGGCGTCTGGCAGATATCAACTTTTTTTGCGACGTATTTGCATACTGAGAGAAAACTAGAGGTGACACCAACAGAATATATTCGATAGATTTATCGATACCACCGGCTGACGTTGAATCAACAAGAAATTGATGGAGAATGAAGGCGGCTATTTGAAATTCTGAAGGCTAGTTTTTACCAGGATGATTATTAATTTCTTGTTACTAGTTGCATCCTAAATACACTTTCATCTCAGAAGTTTTCACAGTGATTGCTGACACTGCGAAACATTAGCATCGCGAATGTCCAGCTTTTATTCTGATTTAGTTCTATCTGGAATTAGAACTAATCACACTGATACTTTTTTATTTTATTTTGAATGAAACTCCTAGATTGCATGTAGAATGAAGGCTGCAGCCTCTCAAGCAACTCGGCCTATCAGATCTTTGGTGCATAACCCTTAATCTATTCGAGGCTCGGGATTCCCAGACTTTCTGCGAAGTTTATCGGTTTCCTGGGAGCTAGGTTCCTGACATCGGAGGGCTCTAAGAAGGCCCCTTCCAGGAACTTGAGCCTCTTGCAGAAGAACGCTTGGCATTCGCAAAGCAAAAGTTCTGCAGTTTCAGAGAAGTTCTCGCAGTAGCGGCAACTATCACTCTCCGTTTCACCCATCTTCTTGAGGTGGTACCTCAGAGGGCAGTGTCCAGTGAGGAGTCCCGTTGCCAGTTTCATGTCTTCTTTGTCCAACTCAAGAAGCTGTTTAGCTTTCCTTGGCGAAAGACAATACAGAAGTCGTAACAGTGATTCGAATCGATAATGGGATCGTTCTAATTTCTGATCGGTCTATGCGAATCGACTATCTAGAAATCAGGTCATTCTAAATTATTGCGTTGTTTATGTGCAAGGAAGGATAATGCATTGCGAACGTTTCGACATCTCCTTCGAATGCATCATCAACAAAGTATCAATCTCCCTTGTTATACGAATACAAGACGATCAACTTCTTGTCAATATTATGTATAGCTTTACTATTGAATCAGGTTACACAAAGGGAGACTGAAAACGTCGTGATTCATGAGTTTTACCGTTTTACATTTCATTATTTATATCTTGTCTATCCCAAATACCTACATCACCCTGTTTTTTGACGAATATCACAAATCTTGAAGAAATGTGTGAATAATTATTATCTTGCGAACCGTTGTATATAGGTATACTGAAACCTAATACAGTTCAGAGAACATCAGATTTTCAACATGATGAAATAAATGTTGTTACATTAAGAATTAATAATTTAGGTATGTAATAATTCGAAAGTTGTTAAAGAAAAATATAATATTCAGAATAGAATGTGAGGGAGTTGCAAGAATCTGACGACTATGCTGTAGTAGTATAGTGCAGGACCAGATATTAGAGAACCTTACTGATCTGTGGTGAGACTCATCATATTTTGTGAAGTTGAAATGCCTTAGGATACAAGAAGTTACCTACAGAAATATCTCACTGCAACTCGACAGATGTATATGAGAGGCTCTTGTGAAGTTTATAAACAGTATTGACAAACCTTCAGAAACATATTCCATATCATGAGTGTGTCTCACCGAGTGCAAAATAGGCATTCCTTGCTGATATATTTACAGCTCGCAATGCTGCTTTCTCTCATCAATGGGAGTTCTATTCCAAACTCTGCTAGTTCAATCTCTAACTCGATTGTTCAACAGTTGTTGTTTCTATTTTTTTTTATGTTCGTTGTTGGAAAGTTGATCCTCACATAGTTTGATTGTTGTTTTGCATTTTAGAAATGGTAATTCGTATTCTCCCCTTCTCAATGTGATAATGTTTAGCTAAAGTTTCCTGAATAAACTCGCACCGCTCTGAAATCCTAAATTGCACACATTGATCGTTTTTGATTCAAAATGCTCCATATCTGGTTCATTTCGAGCTATAACATATTGAAGTTTCATCATACTATAGGAATTTGCGATAATCAGAATCTGTCGAGGAACATCTCCGAGAATATCACATATAGATTGATATAAAATATAAATTGATGTTGAGAACTGCGAAAATTGAATATAGTTCGAAAAAAGCAAGGTTATTGCGTGTGTTGAATTCAGAACGATTACAATGTATGTCCGTATATACATCGATAAATAAAAAATTGGACTATTCAACAACGAAGTCATACGAAGGAATATCTCATATCATATTCCTACTACAAAATTCAGTATTTCGTAATTTCTTGGGTTCTTGATTTTTCATCGAAATAAAGGGTGAGTGAATAGTGTGTACTCTTCCATCTTTATTCGAACTATTATAAACAAATTCAAATCACGAGTTATAAGGTTTCATTGTTTTGGAAATCGAGAATATTATCCTCATAATCTTCGTTTCTATAGATAAACAAGTGAAATACGCTGATAGGTCTAAAATTTTCATTTTTTTACACATTTTACCATGTAAGCTGTTTTGAGCAATAGGTAATGAATAATTTCTATGAAAATACTCGAAATTGAAAAATCCCGATTATTTGAAAAAACATAACTGATATGTTGCCAAAAAATTCTTGAATATCCTGTATGATTCGAAGATATCTCAAAATAGTGGCGGTGGTAACTTTGGATATTTCATTAGTTATAATTTCTGCAAATAAAACAGATTTCTAGTTTTTTATATTATTTCGATTATAATTAACGATATGATATGATCTAATTTGCCGAAGTATCAGGATACTACTAGTGCCCTCTATTGGCAGTCAGGAAATGACTCACAAATTCATATTTCTCATGTCAGAAAACCTAAGTCTATACATGGTCCCACCGATTTCATAGGGACAGTATTGCTATTTCCTAAACGGTAACATATAGAAAATTTATCAACTTGGACAAAATATGCGAAATTCAGTCCTCTTCAAAATACCGTTTTACAAACTGGTGAGGTTTCAGCCGTTCCTGAAATATTTTGAAAAAACTGAAAATCACTCATTTTATTTTTATTTATTTGGTGGGTTAATATCCTAGCAGAAAATATGAAATTTTGCATTAACAGGTAATTAATAAAGACAAAGGACTTGGAGTTATCAGAAATATTCTACCTTGATTAAATTCACAGATGTAGTTTATTTATTTTGTGCAATTGATGAAGATAGAATATTTCTGATAACTCCAACTCCTTTGTCTTGATTAATTATCGGTCTTTGCAGAATTTCAAATTTCTTTTTCGGATAGTAACTCAAAAAATAAATAAAAACAAAAAGAGTGATTTTCACTTTTTTATGAATATTTCAGGAACGGCTGAAACTTTAACAGTTTGCAAAACGGCATTTTGAAGAGGACTGAATTGCGCATCTCTTGTCTGATTTGATCAACTTTCTATATGTTTCCGTTTAGGAAATAGCAATACTGTCCCTATGAAATCTGCGGGACCCTGTATGATGAAGTTTATGTTTCGAAATAAATCTTTTGCATCATAATATGTGTGGTGTCACTGGTGTCATAAGAAATTCTTTTCAGAAAATCATCTCTACATATCAATAAACATCAAAATTTATTTTGACCAATGTCGCGTGACCAAGTACCAAAGTACCAAAGTAGGTATAGCGGTAATTTTGAAAAATTTATAACGAATGGGTGTGAAAGTTGCTGAAAAATCGAATTCAAACAATTTTTCGATACATTTGTTTTAAATTATTATGGATGAATATCTCAACTCCCGCATACGTGTCTGAAATAGAATTTTAAACAACTTTCTCGAAAACCTTCCTTCGCTATCATTAAAATCGACTTCTCCTTAGCCCATCGGTTATAAATTTTTCAAAACTGCTGCTACACTGCTGGTCACGAGACATTCGTTGAAATGTATTTCGAAGTATTTTTGATAACAAAAATGATTCCATATGTTGCATGATTATGTCCCACACTGTACTTGAACCAGCAGGAATGAATCTTCCTTTTTCAGTTTTCACTACCTGTGGTTAAGAGATTGCCCATTCCTAGTGTATCACACTGTATATCTACTAATATCGAAGGAGAACACACTAATCACCTTCTCCATACCACAACAAGAAAACAGATGAAAAAGGAAAATAAATAACTCAAAGTAATCTCCACAACATTCTTGGAATAATCTAAAATACGAAAGGTAGAAAACGAGCAGAAAATAACTACATTCCTGGTAAATACCACGCAGAATATTGAATTATATCCACACTGGTAGTCTATGCATCAATTCATATAAATGAATAAAAATGCAAATATTTTTTTTATGAACATGTGTTAATGCTCCCAACGAGACAGACACGTCTGACGACCTGTAGACCGGTTTCGGGCTTATCGGCCCTCATCAGTACAGGGTAGTCAACCGATTAGAGATCTTGAGATCTCTACACGAGGCGAGGTCTGAATCGATAGAAGCATCCACGCATATTTGATAGCAGTGAGCCGTTCCCCAAACAGTGTATGGAGACAGCGACACCAAGCGGCGAAGAAAGAAAAACTCGTTGGGAGAAACGCATGTTCGAAGAAAGAAATATTTGCATTTCTATTCATTTATATGAATTGATGCATATACTACGAGTGGATATAATTCAATATCATGCGTGGTATTTGCTCGTTTTGTACTTTTTGTATTTTAGATTATTCTAATAATGGTGTGGAGATGACTTTGAGTTATTTATTTTCCTTTTTTACACTGCCACTCCACTTAGAGTTTTTGGCTTTTCCCATTGATTGAAGAAAAAAGATGTTCACACTCGCGCGAAAGCATGATCCTCCCACTCCTTCACCAACCTCACCCCCCACGCAAACTAACCACCCCCCTCTCTCTGTTCGCAGCACCACATCAACCCCCACCCCTCGGATCAGACGCCCAGCACGTGCGCGTACACGTCAGTGAGTCGGCGCGAGCTGTACCCTTTGTGACGTCACGGCAGGACCCTGCGGCGGATGCCATCTCCCAACCCTTCCGGCCACCCTCTGGAGTCAACTGCCGCCCTCAGGGCGGTTCGGTCTTGCTCCCCCTCGCCCAGCACCCTGAGGATGTCGTGAGAGGGGTGGGAGGGGAGGGGAGGATAATCGGCTGCGTGAGGTTGTAGGGGAAGGGGTTGTAGTTAGTTTTGTGTTGGGGTGATGCCAAGCGGGGGTGAACACTTTTGGTTTGCGGGTGAACACTTTTGGGTTGGGGATCAACACTTTTATATAGTGCGAGAACACGTTTAACGTGGAAATGTGTACTTCAGGAGTTAGAAATACTCGAATAGGGCGTGAATACCTATATTGAACACTTTTGAATTCATGCTTCAATTGGAATACTCCCTATTGAAACATGAACTTCGAACTTCGGAATGAACACTTTCAAACTGAAGTAAGTATTCCATCCAAAAACCTGAATACAGAATGATTAATTGATGATAAAATAGGATACTTCACTTGCGCATAAGAAATATTAACTTCATGAACTTTTTTTTCAAGCGAAGACAAACACCCTTCTATTGGGTATGAACACTTGCAAAATACATTTTTATATCGATAACGAACACTTTGTGTGTGAGAATGTGTACTTCAGAGTTGAATATAATCGAAAAGCGAATAAATACCTAGATCGAACACTTTTGAAATCATGCCTCAATTGAAATATTGAAGCTGTAACTTCGTTAATCGGAATAAACACTTCTAGATTGAGAATTAACACTTTTATATAGTGAAAGAATAACACTTTTCGAGCGGAAACACGTTGTGGTGAGGATGTAAATACCTAGATTGACCACTTATGAATTCATGCTTGAATTGAAATACTTTCAATTGGATCGAACACTTTTGAAATCATGCCTCAATTGAAATATTGAAGCTTGAACTCCGTTAATCGGAATAAATAATAAAACATTACTTACGTCAACTTCACGAACTTCCTTCAGAACAAGAACAAAATAACCTCATATTGAGTATAATGAGCACTTTTGGATTGGGAATAAACACTTTTGGATTGGGAATAAACAATTTTGGATTGGAAATGAACACCTCTATAAAAAAGGACACTTACATATCGAGCAAGAATACTCGAGTGGGGCTTAAAATACATGAATTCAATACTTCTGAAATCATGCTTCAATTAAAATATTTTCAAATAAGGCATGAACTTCAAAATTAAAAATGATCACTCTTGAACTGAAGTGAATCATCAAACCAAAATCCTGAATTCAGAATAAACACCTTCAAATTGGTAAGAAATTGATAATAAATAGAGACCACTAGATCATGGACAAACATCCTTACATTGCGGATGAACACTTTTCGATTGGAAATTAACTCGAAATGAACACTTTTATATCAAGAAAGGCCAAGTTATGAGTGAGGATGTGTACTTCATCGTTAGTAATACTCAATAGAGCGTAAATACATAGATAAAATATTTTCAAAATCTGCTTCAATTGAAATAATTTCAATTGGAGCAAATACCACACAAAACATTCCATTGTATCTGCTCGTAGTCTATGCAACGATTCACACTATGAATGCAACCTGTCTCGTTGTGAATTTTGTCAAGTGTGAATTACAAAAAAAAATAACATTCAGTCACAATTGCATTAAGCAATTTAACTTTAATTTTTAAAGCACACTCTCTTTGAGTGAATCAATCTTTGACAGAATACTGAATTGAGGAAAGTGAAGATGGCTATTTCTGAATATCCTGTACGTTCAATAATAAAGTGTTTGCATTGGTTTGCACTACTCCAAGTTACAAAAAAAAATATTTTATTGGAAATTCAAAATCCATAGTGAATAACAGTGAACACTAGATGACGTTTATTTTCCGACATGGATATTCTAGAGATCAGGAGAATATGATTTTGATTTGGGGAAATGATTACGCTTCAACTAGAATTTTCGTCGCACGAATTCAACACCTCGTATATTAGTGAAATTATGTCCAGATCCAATATTTCAACTCATTACCAAATTATCATTGTAAAAACAATGAATGGTACTTTTCATCAGACAATGCTGGAAATGTTTCTTGTAGGTAGGGATATTTGGGACTATAATTATTATTTGATGATCGCTGGATCACTGATGATGAGAATAGAAATAATCGAATATGAATTTCGATAGATTGAATATCGTGTCTATGAATATTAAGTACTAGATGTCCAATCCCAAAGGATTTTCTTTTTTTATGTTCCACTTTTTTCATATAACTACGTAATAAAGCTCGAAATTTGATGGTCAAGGACGCTATAACAGGCACTAGGACCATGATGGTGTTTATAATATGGAATGTACCAAAATGTCAATCAAATGAAATGAATGGGAAATGTTACGTGATTTTTTATTTTCGTGCTGTGATACTAGTAAGTAAGAAAACAAGAAATTGTATCAAAACTCCTAAATATAATTCTAGAAATTCCTAGAGTTATTCAATCAAATGTACTTAACTCCTTTCTTCAAACTGTCTCCATTTGTGAATGATTTTGTATCCAACTAATCGAAATCATATTGTTTGTTGACCGTTTCATAACAATTACTAATAAAATCATTATTGTCTACTGAAGAGACCTAAAATACTCGTATGCTAGTCAACAGAAACATTTATTTGTGAATATTATAATAGTAAATATTTATATTTATATTGTTCGAATGTAATGTAAAAAAAATGTTCATGAAATCCATTCAATGTTCGTTATTAATAAAAAATACCTATTTATGAATACAATTGCGTAGTGTGCCTTTTTATTTTGTCATAGATACGTTCGAAGAAAAACTGAATCGAAAACGAGTTGGTGCAACTTTTTTTATTCGAAATAGGCCATAAAATGTCTCCTTCCCTATGAGTTCGAGAATCGTAACTTTTTTCATACATTCCTTTCATTCCTTACTGAAGATTTACTTCAAGACTTCAATGGTGGCAAAGTAGCGTATTACAGAGGTTAATCATATGGATGAAAAAAATCTGACCTAGCTTCTTCAGTTCTGGAGTTATACAGGAAAAATCGAAAATTTCGAAATTCTTCTTTCGCCTGTATCTTTTTATTTTACGAAAATGTTTCCAAAATTTTGCCACTTTGCCATAGCAGCTTTTTGTAGCCTTTCCAAATATCTGAATAAAAATTATATACAGGGTATCGTATAAATTAGGCCACCCTCAACTTTCAATACAGACCTGTATTTTTTATTGCATTTTTTTGAATGGCATATTGACGTAGTATTTTCATCTGAATTACAGTGTGTTTTGGAAATATTGAACTATTACCAGTAAAATTTCAACATTTTTTTTATTATTCCTGTATAACTCCAGAACTGAATGAGCTAGGTCAGATTTTTTTCATCCATATAATTGACCCCTGAAATACGCTACTTTGCCTTCATTCAACCAACCCTTTCTCTCTTACCGTTATCGAAATGCCCATGCATAGACTAGAATTTGAATAGCCCTGTATAGTGTATATATACCTAAGAATTGGATGGGAAATTGTAAGTGTCATTTTCAAAACTCCAGGTAGGTACTTCTAATGTGCGGTTTAGACTGAACAACTTGTATATGAAAGTTTTTATTCATCAATATTGAATATTCGTTTGGGACCAATGATTTTTTTTCTCAGTGCATCATACCAATACAGTACCAACAATATAAAAATAAATGGTTCCAGTATTTGACATTTCTAATTACTTGTATATACAGGGTCTCTACGAGCTGAATAAGAACTGTATGTCAATAATGTTCACATCAAAGGCGGTACGTAGTGTATTTATTATTACTATTATCCACAAAGCTGTGGAAGGAATAGATGGTCATTTCTAATAGATCGTTGATTCCTAGCAGAAACAGTTGGTGCAGGAACAGTGGATACAGAAACAGTTGGTGCAGAAACAATTGGTGTAGAAATAAACTTTTGGACAACCCCATATGTGTATCGTGGTAAGCAAAACTGTGCTCATTATATAGTGATGAGCTCGATGTTGATTGCTATCTCCAATACTCAAGAGATGACAGATTGTGATATTTCACTGACTAGGGAATTTGACACACTATATTTCATATTGACATGCACTCACCCGGTACCTTCGATAAATGAGGATTTTGAAATTTTACCCTCGATTGACTATCTCCTTGATAACCATCAAGCACCACAACGAGATTTAACGAGCTACCATTTCCTCTTTAGCTAATGTGAGCTGCGAATCATTGTTCAATTCTGAACAGAACTGTTATCAGTCCTTCGAAAGACTCTCAAAAAACAATGAGACCTATTTTATGTTTGCTTATCTTGATGTGTGCCTCATTCAGGATCCAGGTGACTGTATCCGGAAGGGTAAATCGACTTGCTTATACGTAGTAGTTTTGAATTCTCCAGTTTTTCGCCTGATACACTCATAAAAAATGTGTTACTCTCAGTGGAATTGATTGTTATAAATACGATTATACAGGGTGTTTCATAATAAATGCGCAGGACTTCAGGATATTATAGCTCTTTCAAGAATATCAAAAAAAGTTCCTCTTGACTTACCTTCTAAAATGAACCATTTTCGACATACAGGGTGTTGAATTCAAAAAAAAATCGTTTTTTGCGAATATTTCTGGAACCGTTTATCGCACAGAAAACAGATTTCGTAGGCATTTTCTACTCATAATAAGCTATGTTTTGGGCTGATTTGTTATTTTTTTAATTCATAACGGCGGACATTTCCAACACTTTATTTAACTAAGTATGATTTGTTTTTTTTTTATTTTGCAAATATGAAGTTAAAGTTTTGTTTTGTTATTTGTTCTAACGTTTAAATAAATTTCGTATAATTATGAGAAAAAATATTTTAAAAAATTGACCATGTTTCTCAACATGAAAGTTGATTTTTCTTGAAAACGGTCAACTTTAGAGCTTATGAACAAAAGTACCTCATTTTTGTAGAAAACATTGGCGGTTTAAATAGGTGGCTCAAAATTGTACTTTTTCCAGTGGCGTAAAAGTTGGAGGAAATAACAACCACTAACCCTTCAAAATCTTCACCAGTCATGAATTTAAAAAAATAACAAATCAGCCCAAAACATAGCTTATTATTAGTAGAAAATGCCTACAAAATCTGTTTTCTGTGCGATAAACGGTTCCAGAAATATTCGCAAAAAACTATTTGTATTGAATAATATATACATTTTTAAAGGGGAGAAATACTCAAACTCATCTCCACAACGTTTAATCCATTAAGGATACTTCAGGGGCATGTTTCGGACGTATACACGTCCATCTTCAGCCTGATATAAGTTATGTAGATGAAAACATTTTGGTGTTACATTATATTAGTGAATATAAATATTTAAGTTAAACCAGGTTTTTTAGGAGGGCCCTGTGCCCTTTTCAGAGAAATGTCGGTTGATGTTGATATTGTTAACCACATATGTTTCTCTATTTTGATAAATTTCCGTCCTGATGGACTAAATATAAGGGCACAGGGCCCTCCCAAATAAACTGGTTCAACTTAAATATTTTTATTTTCTGATATAATGTAACACAAAATTTTTCCATCTACATAACTTATATCAGGCTGAAGATGGACGTGTATGCATCCGAAACATGTCCCTGAATTATCATTAATGGATTGAACGTTGTGGAGATGACTTTGAGTATTTCTCCTCTTTAAAACTACATCACTCCACTTTGAGATATTATGGACTCCTACCTAAGATTAATAATATATACATTTATCAGAGTATATTACCAATCCAGAAGTGAAGAGCCAATTATCTCAGTAACATCAGAGAATTTTCATCATTCAGAATACGTTCTAGAAATAGAGTTTCTGGAAAAAATAGGATTATGGCATCTGCACAGTTGAATGAAGTATTTCACATTGGTATGAAATTATGTATAATCTTCGAATGGAAGCCAGTGAACATTTCTTGAATTATCGTCTCGTATAATCACTTGTTGCATCAATTTGCAATTGGGTAATAATTAGCTGATATAGTTCTCTATACCATTTTGGTTGAAGTCGTGGAAGCTTCTGAATACTTGGAGAATTCTGGAAGTTTGCCTTCTTAATTGAAAAAAGAAGGATATGGTAACAAATATAGCAGCTTTCTTCTCGCATCTACAGCACCATAATTATCTCTTAGTTTCAGTAGAAGCCTACATTTGGAAATCATAGAAGACGCTGTGTCAAAATCTTTATTTTCCAGGGTCTCGTGAGACGATTGGTTTTAGAACGACATATCCAGAAATACATAAATCTAGATTATGGCAATATAATCATAGATATGAAGAAACCGGATAGGAAAACTTTCAACCTCAATATAACGACATACATTTATCAGGTTGTGAATGACATGAAGGTAAGTATACATTTTTATTAGTCGAATAAAAATCCTTCCGATTATTCGATGGAAAGACACCCTTCATAATGAACTATTCTATAACTTTCGATCGAACATAGCTACTGGATTCATCTCATTGATATTTATGATGTGCTGACGATGCGTATCAGGGGTTTTCTGCCTGCAGAATTAATAATAGCCCTGGGGTTTCAGATAGAAGCCATTACATGTTGAAGATCATGCATGTTTTCAACTCACGTGATTTAATCAAAATGTTATACCTACACGCGATAGATACCGATATCCGTTAGGTTCGGCTAAATATCTCTCACAGCCGCTTCAGGAGTCTTGTTGAACATGACTACACAAATACACTGTGTCTCAGATTGGCGCTGAATGTCTTGCTATCTAGGTTATAATAAAAGCTGCAAATACTGTCGAATTGGCAATGTTTCCAGTGTTGATTTAATTTTAACAAAGGTGTCTGGTTCTTGAAACGTTTATCATCAGTAATCTGAGAACATACAGCATCTCAATTTTAATATTTCATGGGCAAAGATCAAAGTCTTCGCATTGAAGCATGGATAAGATATCAAACTTTGTTTCCAAGATTGGATGTAGATTTTTTTTTCTTACGCTATATGGAATTTCAATTTCATTGAATGACATGTTATACAGTGTGTCTCACTTCTTATAAGAATTCAATAATTCTGGTTTTGGGTGAAATCAACTGTGATTTTGATGATTTTCAACATTGCCTCAACAATGGGATCTATATCTGCACTATTGCTCCATGATGGTCCCCTTGATTGATTTCATTTCCAACGAAGAATCCAGGTAGTATTTACGCTTAATCACGGTTTTCTGGTAAATATATGGCACCCATATTCTCTCCGATCTTCTGATTCATTTCCAATGCGCTGACATTTATTTCACTACTATTATTCTCTCCTGTCTCAGACTCAGGCACATTGTCCGCATCTATCTTGACATTAACAACTCTGGTCCAGAACTTTAGGAAGACCTGCGCCACGAATTACCAACAAGAATGTTTGGTTGATCAGTCGTTGGAGACTTGCTGGATGTATTAGTCCTCCTAATTGAGAAGAAATGTGTGGATAACATGTTCATTAATTTTGGTTCATCTTTGGAGAACACCTCATTTTCCAAGTTCCTCCAGTCCAAGTCCTTTCAGTTAAGGTGAAACATATACTCATAGATCTTATTGCTTACGCTAGATCCGGCATCCTGTAGTAGGTACTACATAATCACGTGGTACAACACATGTATGGACAAAAATGAAAACGACCAATCAATGTCTCAGCACTTTCAACCCCCCGGACCTACAAAACAACTAACCTGGATACCGGATCTAGCGTAAGCAATAAGATCTATGCTTATACTACATAAAACTGTTGTGTGTATTGTTCTGCCTCATTTAGGGCATGTTGGGTTCTATTGATCACCTGCAGTTTCCTATATTTCTGTCAATGCTTCTTCAATCGACACTGATCTTGCCGCTTTTACCTCCTAACTTCACTTTTTCAATTGAAGATTATTGTAGGGTCATCTGAATCTCTATCTGAGTCCATCGATGAAAAGCTGAACAGCCATTAATTCCCTAAAATCCTCCGAATCTGTTGGGTAGGCTTATTGGATCAGTCTCCTCAGATCTACTTCGAATTCTTGGAGAGTCTCACCAGACTAACTAGTTCGGGTGAAGCTATGAGATCTCCACATTTGCACCATTGCGTCGTATGACGTCATTCTGGTATTCACCATAATCTCTCAGTCGCATAATCCCACTTCTGACCAATGTTACGATATTTGCTCGTAAGTTCGATCATTCAAAACACATTTTGCAAAACTGAACGAGCCATGTCACACATTCCTCACATTGTACTTATTTAGAATTATCACAAGTCGATTATCATCGCTCCCTGTATCGCTGTACTATAAATAACTGTGTGCATTGAACTAGACTTTCCATGCCACTGCCTTCCTTTTATATATGGAATTCAATAATTCCTGAGAATGTCTGTATTCCGTGATCTATCGCCGATGTCGCGCATTACAATATTTGAATGAGAAAATACTCAAACCAATTGAAAATATCAAACATGATTTGAAATGGAATGTCTGGTAAAATACGAGCAGAAAACAACTAATTTCCTGGCAAATACCACGCAGAACATTGAGTAATATATGCAACGATTCACACTGTGATCGCAAATGTTTCTTTCTTCCTGAGACGTGACAAAAGAAGAATTTGATTCTTTGCAATTATGTCGAAACCGAAGATAACTGGTAAAATGTGAATTTGGTTCTGGAATTTTAATAGAATCCTGAAAAATATTGTTATTCGTCAATCTGACTAATCTGAGACATAGTGTATACAAGGCAAATCTAGATCAGTCAGAGAAAACTATATTGGAAGGTAAAGTATACATAATTAGTATGCATGAGAAAGACTATAATAAGCTATTTGAAGAGTTAGAAAACTACCCAATTATGATGGGACCGCCAGCAGATGTCAGATTTTGAAAATAAAACTCCGATGAGACTTTCATAGTTTATATAACGGACGAGGAGGAATATAGGGGAAATTACCCTCAACAATACATGAATCACCATATATTCATCTTGAAATTCAAAAAAGTTGAAAGACTCTCGAAAGAACCAGAAGGGCTAGATAGTTGAAACAGAAGGACCATTTATTGGATTCAATTGGTGATATGCAAAACGAAGAAACTGATTTTATTTCTGACAGTGACATTATAAGCTTATATCGTCATAGTTACGATATCTATAATGAGGGTCATAACTCCCTTGGGATATTAAGGTTCAAAAACTCCCTCTTACCTTTTACAGGTGAAAATGATACAAGAAATGCTTATAAACGTTTATATGTAATGGAAACTAAGACATATTTTCCTTATTCACGTCATTACAAATAATAAATGTACATAATATAATAATACAAGAAAGACAGTTTCGTTGGCATCTTTTGACATAACATTTCTCTGTGTCAGCCACTTCAGATATAAGTTGTATTCTTTTTGATATAGGGCTTCACTTTTCGATGGAAGTAATGATTGTCTTGCTTTTTCCGCTTTTTTTATAATATCCTCCATTATATCAGAAAAAGATCGTCGATTTGTGGTGAAAAATAAACACGTTTTTAACGGAAAAACATTGATTGATAAAGAAAGTTTGCTTATAAACATGTAACAAAGCGACAACCTATAGCAATAACCAACAATGCTACAATCAACGCTACCTAATTCAAATATACCAGAAAGGTTATGAATTTAAACATTTATTGCGTTCTAAATATGGACATATTGTTATGAAAATCGGTCAAAAATAAAATTATCTATGTACCACGGGAATTATAGAGCCTTATTAACCTCTGGCAATTGCTGTCCCTTGGGCCAGAGGCCCTCGGGACGCAAACTTTGCCATCGGTAATTAAGGCCCTCATAATTCCCTTAATACATAAATAACTATTTCAAAATATGATGGGAGTGATTGGCCTGGCAAGAGGAACCGTCTGCTGGTTATCAGGAGAAGATAAAAACATCAGAAAAATAACTTTTGTCACTACGAAAGTTTCTCAGTAGGCATCCCACTGGGAAAAGACGAACCGATAGTGTATGAAAAATCTCAAAACTATAGCAGTCGAATCTGATAGTGAAGACATAGTTGAAAATTAGGATTTCTGAGCGACTCCTATACTAGCAGAATAAGCAGAACCAACATCTTTCTTCATCAATGGAAATGAGGAAGACATAATTGATTGATCCTCAACATTTCTATAGATTCAAATTTAATCCTATTTTCAAATATAAAACTCCCACACAATTAAAGATCTGTATGACACAGATTACTCACATTACAATTATCACATTGAAATATGGATATATGAGCATCACAATACATTGAAAAAATTGACTGATTGAAAAATCTGTTATTATCGCCTTGAAATTCCATTTTTCCGAAATTTGAAGTCTACATTCATCATCAGATGATGTATTATATTTCATCTGTTACAGATACATGCCCAAATATACAAATTCACTGATAACGTTTACAAACCATCTGCAATAAAGATTTCACAAGACATCTGTATATTTCTTGCTACAACTCAAGTCAGCATGTTCCAAACGAATAATCCACTCTTCAAACACTATATAGTGAATTGTCCAATCAAAACGGTAAGTTATTTCTCTACTTGCTATCACACCACATTCGGAATGTTTCTCATTTTTCATTCAAAAATGGTTTCAATATTTATCGCTTTTGCAAGCCTATGATGGAAATGTTTGTTATTGGTGCAATTTCTTTTTTATTTTCATAATGACCTTACTCCTGATATCACCTTTCCTTTGAATAATATTATGTACAGGATTTCTTATCTTATAGAAATTCTTATTTAATTTTCATTATCAATCTGAATTATTCATGTCACAAACTATTTTTTCGTCTACCATTGTAAAAGTGTATTCAGTCAACTTTTGAGAATGAATTTTGTCCATTTCTATCATAAATTATAGAGCCAAAGAATGTTTTCCTAAAATGAAATTTCATTAAAAAAATCGTATTTTTATAAAACACACAATGAAATACATAGTTCAAACATTTGAAGATAATCCAAACTGCTTTTACTTATGCACCTTCGAGTAGGTAGTACTCCATCTCAAGAGCATCAGGAAGTTGTGTATGTGTTTTTATTGTTTGAATTGTTGAAAAATTGTTCCTAATTCATATTTCATTCCTATGTAGCAAATTAAGTACCTATACCTACACTTTGGATGACAAAACATCTCAATGAGCTATCGCAAGATAGATGATGATAACCGATACAGGTGATTGGCAATTCTAAATTCGAAATAACCGGTGAATATAGTATGATATAGCAACAACATTTTTGACATTATTTTTCCTAGGCGATTTCGCGTTGGCGATGCTGTGACCTTGAAATAAAATGATATAGTTTGGCTGAGATAGTTCTTTAGTACTATTCAAACTGACCAATAACAACAGTGCATTTTCCACCGCTAGTATCGCCAAAGCCAAAATCGCCTAGGATTATAGTCCAGCATTAGAATGAGCCAAAGTCTAACCTCATATGTTCTTTTATTTTTTTATATCTAGAACTCCATCAAGTTTTAGAATTGAAATATAATCGATGATTTCAGGGCAAATATTGGGTCCACAACGTCAACGAGACTTTGGTCCAATTGCAGTTTCTACCAAAATGGCAGGGTAAAGTGGACTATACCTTCATGATATCTAATACGACCTTGTATCACGCAGAGGCGTATTTCAACGTTATAGATTCTTGAAGATGAGGGCAACCAATGAATTAATGAGATTCAACTCACGAAACCTTGTAATATACTGTTATCGAGTTTTGTAGATCTATATATTTATTAAATCAGCTAGTTCCATGATGGTACTTACTATAATCAATGTATTTCAAGTTACCTACACAGATAAAAATGACTTCTTATCACATTATATTCAACTGAGGACATATATTTAATTGAAACTCATATATTCTTGTCGAAGGAGATGTTCTTCGCAATATTTCCTAATTATCTTGACGAATTAAGTCCTTGTTCTGACGGAACCACCCTTGGGAATGAGATTTTAAATTTATCGGTTCATGTCTCAAGAGTACGTCCATAGAGTATTGGTACCAAGATAGTACGTCCTTGATCCCAAGCCACGCATGCGCTACACGGTCGTTCGTGGTCAGTTGGTCATCAATTCACCATCACAGGTCACAGATCGATCGGGATCAGTATTGTTTGAAAGTTTTTCAAGTATACCCGAATTATCATCATGAGTGAAATTATTCCTATCCTATATAAAACAGTTCAATTAAGAACACATATGGTCAAAATTCGAAGGTATGTATGTCTGTTTTTATTTTCATTACTTTTGTCGGTATATATTATACGAAATGAAGCTCAAATATGTATATAGATAATGCATTTTTACACTGTGATTCTTACTGGCATTGGAAGTATCTGAGCTATGTTCGTGTACATTCTGATGACCTGTGTACGGCAAGCCCAAGCTATGATAGTTATATTGTTCTTTTCATGAATAGTCATCACACCGATCAAAATGGAGGACATTTGTGTTTTAGCATTCTCTAGTTATTACTTATCTACCTTAAAAGTAATATTATCTCAGCTAGAGAAATATTTTTCATGGTAAGATTTTAATCTCAAACGAAAGTTTATGTACTCCGAATAGGATAATTTTCTCTCAGGACCAAACAGAGACTTGCTGATCGCCTGGTTGGTGATGCCACAATAAAAAGTCGTCTCACAATTTTTTACAGATACTACTTCCATGGACAATGTTCATCAGGAAACAGAGGAACTCGAGGAGCTGAGGCAGCACATGCCTACATCGTTAATCTTGAGATTTGTCGAACAACACTGTATTTTTTGTATTTTCCATTCAATAAATGAGTTTGTTTTCTATATACCATTATCCTTTCTGAAGAATCCCAACTGCATTATTTATTTTCATCAAGAACATGTCTTCGAGGTTAGTAACTTCATGTACATCTAGAAAGATCATTCTCCTTTGAGTCAAGATTAACATACTTGGATCAAAGGAATGATTACCTTCGGATTAACTATAATCAATATTTTTGCTATCTCAGAACAAGATGAAATCCTTGGAATTGGGTCATATGTCCTTATAATTGAAAATGATCAATAGATTGAAGCCAAGGTTGTGGTTGATTTTTGTTAAGGTAATATTCATTTGGCCATATCCAAAGACATGGCGGCCTTGGCTCAAAAGCGTTTTACTTTAGGTTAAGATATCCTTTTCATATGTGTACCACTGATGGTAATTTGGGTAAGAAATCAAATGTGAAAGTATGCTTCATGAAATGTTGAATGCAGAACATGAATATCTAGCTTTCGAATGGGGTTTTACACAGCATACCTCCCCATTTAATTTACCCTCAAATGTCGTAACTCTTTCGACAATGGCTAAGGAATCTTTGAAATCTAATGATATCAACCATATTAACCGTTATTTGACATATTTTAGAAATAGGCGGTTGATGTGAATTCAATTAGCTTCCAGCAGTGCTAATAAAAATATGAGCACGATAATTACAATTTATGTCTTGTTGAATGATTTGAACAACAACATTATGTCTTATCAGTATGTCTAAATTGGTCCAGAGAATTTTTTTTCATTTTCATTTCTCAACTATATAATAATGTTTATTCAGATTCAAATCATAACAGTTATAAAAATGAAGAAATACATGGTGAATAAACATGACAGAGGTCACATAAGCAGCATGTTGGTTGTATGTGGTGAAATAACATTAAAAAAGAGTTTGTATGTATTATATATGTGTGGGTATAGGAAAATAAATTATCTTAAATATAATTATTGAAAGTAGTATAGTTGAGAATTGAAAATATCGGGATAATACTCATATACATAGGTATATATTATGCCGGTGATCATCCATCTCTAAAAGAACGAAGTTCTTGATAATGAGAATGTGTGATCGGACAACTTCACAATAATATATTATACATACTCTCAACAACTGTGCACAAATGAAATAGAAATGTAATCCTCTGAATTAACTTGTAGTTGTTGATGCTAAGCACAAAATACAAAAACAAGGGAATGAAATTGCACACATAATATTGAAAGGGTAGGTACTTAGGATATATACAAACTACTTATAACCTGAACACGAACCATATTTTAATGAATAATATGAATTGACAGCATTCAGAATTTCATGAACTGTAATTCTGGGTATTTCATGGAGCCATTTTTTTATTTGTTTTTTGAACTTGAATTTGATATTCAGGTTTTTTATTTCGAGTGAAAGAAGATCAAATATTTTCAGAGCTAAGTGAGCATGGTTTCTGAGACCAATTGTTTTTTAAATAAATTACGCAACACTAATTACGTCGCACCCCGAAATTTGGCCCCTGTTGAAATCTGAATAACTTTTTTCTGATTTGAACAATTCGAATTCTGTGTGCGCTGTTCGCTAGCTCAGTCCTTCAGCTATGATCCAGTACTTTTTCGTTAGATGAGGTTTATTCCATAAAATTGCTACAAGGTGTTTTTTGAAACTGTGTAAAATTTCGGAATTTTCAAAAGGATCCCAAATGAAGAAAAACAGTTTTTTTCCAACTTTAACAGCAGAGGCATAAAGGGGATCTCATCAACTTGAACCATCTCCAGAATTGTCTTCTTATCTCTTTTATTCACAGAGTGACGTAAAAAAATCAATTTTTTGGTTTTGCAGTCATAACTTTTTTCCTCTTCAACCGATTTTCAAAATCTCAGGCTCATTTTGTAGCTGGAACCTTATATGAGAAGATATAAAGATCATAATTAACTCAAGATGAACATTCAAGATCGAGGATTTCCTCAAAGGTGACCCAAATCTGAAACACCCTGTAAATCCCGACTGGGAGGAGAATTAAATGAAAATCAACTCTGGTAAATGGAGTACATTTGTATGCTATTAAAAAAAAATTTCAACAATTTCCAGAATATTGATTTCTTTATCATTTCAGTGAATTCCTAGAAGGTGAATTCTGGAGATAATAATTAATATGAAGAAATATAGCCACATGAATTTTTTTCGTGCTTGCTCTGTTTCACAAGATAATTAAAACCATTACTCCTTAAACCAGTAAAGAGTAATGAAATTAATCATTAAATAACCAAATCAATTTTTTGAGTGATTTCAGTACATAAACATATATTTCTATTTTGGTTGTACAAAAAAGTAATTGTGAAACTTGTGTCGAAATAGCCTCTAATTCGATACGCACTTTTTATTATTCGGAGGTGAAATAAAAGTCAGAACAGTTAGGCCCAGATTACTTCTGAGCGACTTCGGATTTGGTGATACTAGCAGTGAAAAACTCAATGTTATCATTGGTAAATTTCAATTCAGAGTGTAATTCAATTCAAATTCATCAATAAAAACAATAACAACATTGTATTTTTCACCGCTGGGATCACAAAAATAAAAATCGCTCAACAGTAAACTGGGCTTTACGCCTGTGCGTCAGATTTTAAATATTTCAATGTCATCATTGTTACCAATCGAATGTTTCTGTAATTAATCTATTTCCACAAACCAAACAGGAGAATGTATAATTTTGACTTTGACGTGTTTGTGAAAAATAAAGATTTTTTTGAACTGCTCTTGAAACACATCAAATTTTAAAGAACACAGTGTCGTTTTTTTATTGTCACTATTGCTAAAAATCATGGAGGTACGGTATTAAATTTGGTATGGACAACTCACTATAAATTATCCATGGAAATAAAGGTAAAACAATCCGAATAAAAATGATTTATGTGGAAATATCTAGTTATAACTAACTGAACTACAGACTCCATCTACTTATGAACTGGGGCATCAAGCGTTCCTTCTAAAAAGTTTTCGTACGTAGAACCCTTTCCTACCCCTAGCAACATTGGTATATATCGATTATGTCAATATTGAATACTTATTGGTTGAATTCACAATAATTGGGATTACAAGCAGGATGGAAAATATATAAATGGTGTTCAAGATTATTCAGGCTGTATCGTAATTTTTTATCCGATTTTGAAAAATAAAAGACACATCTATGAACGGTTTGGAAAACGCACTAAGTACATGGACTATTAGATATAAATGTACTTTTTTTCAACAATATCTAATGACTCCGATGAACAATGATATTATGTGTTTGCAAAATTTAGAAATTTGATTGTGATATTAAAGTTTACTCTACAAATTGAAATTATCGACAAATCATATCTAAATCACAAATCCAGTTGATAAAGTGGTTGATATGCTAATTCTCATTCATATCTGTTCGCTTTCTATGAACAGGAAATTACTGGTCATTTATGTCATTATAAAACTGTTGAATGAATTGTGCATGAAATTGATCATATCCCTACGATATTTCCATCTCAACTTATCATATAATCATACTGAGAGTATTTTGAGTTGACAGCGAAGTCAAAGACAAAATATTTGGGTCAGATCCTTGAAAGGGTTATAGATCAAGGTGGATATATTAGAAAGTGAAAAGCTTTCTATTGAAAAGCACTTAAAGAACCTGTAGAGTTACCAGAGATGGCGTTACACCTTGTGTTTGTGAAACAGAAACTGTGCATCTGTCATCTCTTCATCAGTTCTAGGAGGAAAAAATTGGGAAAAGCCAAAATGTCGATGATTATTCTAGGTTTACTGAAAATATGATATATTTGTCGTTTCAATTCGCAACTGTCAGATGCAAACCACAGAAATGTAGAACCTATAGAACCAAATAGAAATCTTTCTCGATTTTCGATCTTATCGCCATCTTCATTCAAGTCATGAAAATATTACTAAGTACGCTCATCAAGTGAATCACATGTTTTTTACAGAAACACAAGCGTTGTTGCACCATCCTCTATTCACCTTAGGTTAGACCAGTGTTTTTCAATCAAGCATTACTGGGGGGGTCACTGGCTAAAAGAAAAAGTCGAGGAGGTTCTTGAACAACTAAAACACAATTTCAGTGAGAAGGATGTGCTTGTTTATTTTTCAAAAGTTTATCAAATTGTGGTGCTATTTTTGAAACGTTAATAATCAAATCGTTCTCAAATTGCAGTATATTTCTCTTTTTAATTTTAATGTCCACCATTGAAGGAAATGTCAGTTCACATAAGTTGATATAAAGTGGCGAATGGCACTAATAATTTAAGAGCTTCACTTGCCAGCTCTGGATATTCGTAATTTTTTTTTATCTAAAATACGTCGACACTTTATGAATAAAATTCCATTTAGGATTGCCTTCAGCGGATAAATCTAGAAAGCATTCTCTCATTTTTGTGGTGACATCAGCCAGATCTATCGATTTATCCAAAAACGGGTTCAAAATCCATCTACGCCCATTGTCAGCTTCAGAGTGCAAGTCTGGAAAGTATGCCAAAAGTTTCTCTTGCAAAAAAATTTTGGTCTGTTGCATTATCTTCAATAATATCCTGAACACATGGAAAAGATTTGAACATTTTGTTTTGCAGATAAGTTGACCACAAACGAAGTTTTGCGTGAAATGCTTCTACTTTTATCTTTCTCTGTTAAAATATTTTCTTCTCTTCCTTAATAGAATAGAAATAGATAAATGTACCAAAATAGGAAAAAATAATTACCTTACGCCTAACCTAACGTATGTCATTAAATAATTTTTTTCGCTTTCTATTACACAGGGGGTCGCCAGAATATTTCGACCAGTAGAGGGGTCGCGAAATCAAAAATATTGAAAAACACTGGTCTAGAGTGGTTAGACCAATGACGGCTAAAAGAAAAATCTAGACACCCGAAAGCATTAAATGGAAAAATTTAGCCATCTGGGATCATCATGAAATGGATAATTTAGCCACCTGTGAGCTATATTATAGCTATAGTGACTGGTGATCATTATCAGATTTGTCACTTTGATCATCAATAATGAATAGTTTTGACAAATATATCTGCTTTAGGAAAAAGAAATCAGCTCTCTGAATCTGAAAATCGAAGTCGCTTCCATTTTCGATGTGAGCAGCAACTCTGCAGCACTATGAATGTTTTGAATCGATAATAATAATATAATAATAATGTTTATTCAGATTCAAATCATCAGTTATAAAAATGAAGAAATACATGGTGAATAAACATGACAGAGGTCACATAAGCAGCATGTTGCTTGTATGTGGTGAAATAACATTAAAAAAGAATTTGTAAGTATTATACTCCGCCAAGTAAAATAAAGTCCATGTATTTTTTTTTCTCCTGGGGCGTCAACTGCAGTGGTTATTGGCCCCATACTATTATTATACAGGGTGATTCATTGGGAAATGCGCATACCGTAAGGTATGGAGGACACCAAGGTGCTTCCAAATAACCTATATTTCATGGGTCTATCGTTCTTTATAACCAAGATACAGGATGATTTGTTAATTTTTACAATTTTTTCAATTGATCATAACTTATGAACCACCCTAAACATTTTTGTGATATTTGATACGTATGTTCTGTGTCCACAGTGGTGTCGATCAACATAATGAAGAAAAGTCTTATTCCAGGTCCGGCTTTGAAAAAATTGAAAAGTAGGTTTCGATCCTGTACATCAATATTTTGAAATTCCATCTACAGATTTGAAAAGAGCAGAAAAAACTGAGTGAGACCGAATGCATTTTGTGTTTCCGCATACAACCTTTCCACTTATTAACTTGAGTCAAATCTAGATTTTTTGATAAAATGAGAGGCACAAAGTGTAAAATAATTAATTTGTTTTTCCAAATGGTAATTTTCCATCTTCAATCCATGAAATCATCAACCATTCCTCATTATCTTGATATCTGGATTCAAATCTTATTGAAAAAATGAGAGGTCCTTATTCGAAACAAATTATTATTATACCAATGACTATTTTCAAAACATCTTGTATACCGGAATCAAATCTAGAAGTTTAGATAGGATGAGGTCGCACAAAATTCTGAAAAAAATGTTTTCTTCCCCAAATGGTACTTTGCCAGCTTTGATCCAAGAAATCATAAACTATTTCTCATTTTCCTTATATTTTTTGTATTCCCGTATTTGTTGCAATGTGATTATTGTTCAAAATGAAGTTCGGAATGGGAATTCGTCCCCATTTCCATGATTTTTTTCATCAATAAATAAATGTTTTGATAATGTTTCATGCATACAAGGTGTTTAAAAGTTAGTCGTTGGTATAATAATAATTTGTTTCAAATAAGGACATGTTCTCTCGTTTATCAATGAGATTGGCATCCAGAAATCAGGATAATGAGAAATTTTTGATGATTCCATGGATTAAAGCTGAAAAAGTACCATTTGGGAAAGAAAATTTGTTTTTGTTAATTTTGTGCCACATATTTCATCGAAAAATCTAGATTTGTCTCAAGGTAACAAGTGGAAAGTTGTATGCGGAAACACCATAAACACATAGTCTTACTGAGTTTAGTCTGCTCTTTCCAAATCTGTGAATGAAATTTCAAAATATTGATGTACAGGGTGTTGTTTCGACTAAAACCTTACTTTTTATTTTTTACATGCCGGACCTGGAATAGGACTTTTCTTCATTATGTTAATCGACACTAATGTGGACGAAGAACATACGTACCAAATATCACAAAAATGTATAGGGTAGTTCATAAGTTATGATGAATTGAAAAAATTGAAAAAATCAACAAATCACCCTGTATCTTGGTTATAAAGAACGATAGATCCATAAAATATAGATTATTTGGAAGCACCTCGGTATCCCCTATTTATCCTTACAGTATGAGCATTTTCCAATGAATCACCCTGTATAGTAGTAACGTGAACAATTAGAGTTAGGTAGAGCGCTCAATAACGGTTACTGGAAAGTCTACGCTGTAATAAAAAATGATCGATGTGTTTCAAGGCACATTTCAATTTATATTGCTCTCGTATTTGAGAATAATGCTCTTCAATATCCACCTTGTTGATTCTGAAGGTCTGTCCATATTAGTATTCATACAATCATATAAAATCCTATTAAGGTCGGTGGGTTCATCTGCATGATTGATCAAAACAATGAGTCACTGAAAATATTTACTTGTGATCAATATAATCATTTTCGCACTTGAAGTGAATGTAATTCTGTATTTCGTTCACCTATTCAACATAGTGAATTCGATTTGAATTGAAAAAAATATGTTGGAATTAGTTTATGTCGTAAGTATATTATATCAAGACATATAACATGAGAGATATTCAATATACTATTTTTTTTCGTGAAGTGATTCCACTTGGAAAATTGATAGGTATAATTAGCATTTGACAACATTTTCTCGAAAACTGGAAAATAACAGATTTACACGATTTCATCAAAATATAATTTTTTCCTGAAATTCTATTTCATTATAGAATTTACTTCCCAATTCGCTCTGAATTCAATGGTGTCATCAATAATTGTTATATTTTTCCTTCTGTATTTATATTCTCAATTTGATTTCCATACCACAGAGAAAAAATAAAATTTTTTCAACAAGACTACAAAATGAAATCACTGATAACTTCGAAGCTGTTTGAACTTTAGAAGGCATTGTATGTTATAATTGCATAAAAATTACCGATAACTTTGAAGAAAGCATGTTATCTAAAAATTGAACGAGTCTATTCAAGGGAAAAAATAACAGAGGCAGTTTCTTTTAGATTACACACTTGAATGTATAATTTTTATGCACAAGTGATCCAGTTATATAAATAACAGTAACTCGATATCAAGCTAATTTCGAGTTGTAACACAGAATTAGTACTACGCTTTCATATGTTTCAGAGGGCTTCTGGAGCATTTTTTATTTGTTTCATCGTTACTAACATGAATTCGTACAGCTTTTCAGACATGGCGCACGTACACCAGACGTCGAAGAGATATATCCCAATGATCCATATAAGGCCGATGCATTTTCACCAATGGGCTACGGTGAATTGACGAATGTGAGTATTTTGAATTTTTCTTTCTTGGTGCATCAACAATATTCGTAAATGGTGATGAGATATATCAACAGGGTGTCTCATTGATGATTGGAATAATTTCAACTGTAGAATTCTCTGGTGGGCTCAAAATATCAATATTCAACCCAAATCACTCAGTTGAGATGTGGCTCTTCACTAAGCTAAGCTATTCAAAGATTCAGAAATGAATATCTGTAAAAATAATGACTTCATCAAGTACAAGGTGATGGATAAATTCCAATGTTTGCATGGGGTAAAAACTATAGCAAAAAAATGAAGGGTGCATCTTCGATTTCTTCGTTTCGAGAATAATTCAAGGTGATAACAAAAATTCGCTATCGTCTTTTGTTTTTGATTTATAAACAAAAGTTAGATTTTTCGACTTCCAGACACATGTTTAAATCAAGGTTGTTTGTAAGTCGAGAAATATCAACTTCAACATTCTTGAGGCAATAGACAACCATGATTCCCATTTAAAAAACTACAACTTTAGGACATAACTCTAAATTGCACCTTATTCTTTTTAAAGTTTTCTCGACGCCACTGGATTACACATAAAAAAAATTGCCTCAAGAATTTGAAAGTTATATTATCTCGTAACTTTACAATCATGATATTCACATGTGTCTAAAAGTCCAATAATCGAACTTCTGTTTAGACCTCTAAAACAAAAGACGATAGCTAATTTTTGTTAACTCTAGTGAATTTGTCTCGACAATTTAATTCATGCACTGAAACTGCTATATGTCGCGGTGTTTTGTCATTATAGGTGCATTTGGTAAACATAAACATAACCTTAGCATTAGCATTATCATAAACATAAGCGTAAAAATATCAACGTATGAAATCTATAGTATACAAGTTTTAATCGAAGCATAAATTTAAGAATGACAGTTACTGAAAGCGACAAATGACAATCAGTCAAGAATACAGTTCTGTTTTTCTATAGATCATTTTTAAGGACAAAATCAATTAGAATATGCTCTTTATGATACCTTTTTTACGCACTCATTATTTTCTAGCGACACAACAATTGCCAACTTATTAAAAGACAAAAAATAGTAATCATGGAACATGTATCGTTCTTGACAGCTGACATGAAACTTTGGCGCACGCAGAGTTTTTTATCATAATCATAAGATTTTAGTAGTTGGGAATTCCAAGGTCACATGTTTTTAGCATAAACTTAATATTTGTTGTATAACTGGTGCCATTTGATATAACAAGTTTAACTTTCGTCCTTAACATAAACATAAGCACAATTTTAAAACCATGTTGACTAAATGCACCATATGACGAAAAATGTTTGCCCTAACTTTTCCATCGACAACACGTAACCTAACTTTTGAAAGCATGACAACCAGCATTGTGAACAAATTTTTGATGACGTTATGTGAATTTTTCTCAAACTTGCGTTTTCAGAAAAGAATCTTAAGGTGAGTTCCCAATGCAGCGTTTTTGCTTCTCGCGTCGCGCGTCATGCACTCTGATTGGTGAAACGGAATTCAAATTTGCTGTGCTGCTTTTTGTTTTTTCTGATTGTTCCCAATGAAAGAATCAAGTGCGGTTGTATGAATGAAATGATGGAGGCCATAATAAAACAAAAGCGAAGAAAATTATAAGCTTATTTCCTCGGAAAACTTAGAAGACAGGGTAAAATACGTTCATGCTTGGTTATATGCTGCCTAATCCACAATGATACTGCAATTATTTGAAAACCTCAATAATATGATTCAGGATAACAGCAATTATTTTACTCACTCTCAAGATATCCTCATGCTCTTGTTCCTCCATTTCATTTGAATAAATAGCCTAATTATTGCCAGCAGCGAGTTAGCGACGCAAGAAAGTTGAAAATATTGAACTTTTTCGCTTCAATATTATCTGAATTCCGCTTCACTAATCAGAGTGCATGACGCGCGACGCGAGAAGCAAAACCGCTGCATTGGGAACTCACCTTTATTTGTGTAAATGTCGCGATTTGGAGAGTCTTCGAGTGGATAAATTGAAAAAGTCATCAATGATACCTACTGTGAATTCAACTACGTCGATTTGGCGACAATTTGCGATGTTTTGTTTAAAAAAAAAATTAACTCATTGCAAAAACTGAAGAGTTAGCTTCTATTTTATGTGACTGGGCATTCAACATTAAGAAGAACAATGGAGAAGATTATAAAGAGAGTGCAGTCAAGACGTTTTGAAAAACTGCCAGAGAAAATTACTCGCCCTGAGGCAGTTTTTTTCGTTAAATTGCCAGGCAACAGAATTCTCATTGATTATAAGTGAGAAAAAAGATCGATATTGCGTTCTTCATTTTTTGTATCTCCTATAGTTACCAAGTTACCCTATAGAAACATCGAAATTCGCCCACCCAAATTTTTGAAAAATCGAAAACTTGTTCGAAAATATATGTACAGGGTGGGCCACGACTAGCGCGACGGAGATTTATAGCAAAACGGCTAAACATCTCAAGTTTTTGTCACCTCAGTAGTTTGTGTATCGATTAAGGCTCAGAATTCAAAATTTTCAACCACCCTGTATGTGATTCGAATAAATGTCATTAGATAGTTAATCGAAAGTTAGGAGAGGGACATTCAAGCCGTTTCGAATAATAATGAATAATTTCCACACAAAAAATTCCTAAAGTTGAAAAATCTCATATTTTCGAACCCTCATAGTTCCTCGAAACCCCAAGTGTGATAGATCGATGAAATCAGCTATTCAGGGAGGATCTGAAAATGCAATAAAATAAAGGGTGTTCCATAAGAAAAAACATAACTTTGATATGTCACAACTTTTTGGGACATTCTGTAGATTTGAAAAATAATTTTTAAATGTGACCTTAATTGATATACAAACTACTGAGGTGACAGAAACTTGAGATGTTTTGCTATAAATCTCCGTCGCACTATAGTCGTGGCCCACCCTGTATACATATGCCTGATGAGGTAGTAACCAGAAACGTTAATTTAACATAATTCAACCAAATATGATACGGATACATCAAATATATAGATATAACTCACAACATATCATTGATTATAGGTAAACACATAAGTTTTGAATAACACATCGGATAAAAATATTCCCTCAATATCAGATTAAAGTCAATCCGAACGACCTTGACACTTATCACGTCGTTTGAATTTGCTGAAAAACAGTTGTTATCTACCGTAATGTTAAATTCCATTCAGGAGTAGTGTGCATGTTCACATAAATGGAAGAATCAGGAATTGTATCTAATAACAAAATATTTTCAAATCTCCTATGTAAATATGAATAATGTTACGAATCAAATAATAATGATGATAATGAAAGGATCAACATGATACCGGTACAATTAAAAGAATAATTGATAATGTGAACAGGTAATAAACTGATTGGCACTTCAAATGACCCATATAATGACACTATCAAACTAACAATCTGACTTTTTGGATCTGAGCTGTCATCATCGAGTTGATTTTTTATTTTTTCAAATTGGGGATATGTATTCCTTATTGCATGTTTTGCAAAATTTCGTCTTCGTAATACGATATCTGATCATCAGTTTCCTAAGAAATGTTTCATATAAAGCGTATCTATATTTCGGAATCGGTCTAACTTTTCAATATACATTGAAACATTTAGGTATGTTCATTGTTTTCATTTCCATTTTGCTAGATATCAAGATATAATATTAGTATAATCATGGAAAACCAGTGGTCTTAGTAGATTTGGAAGACAATTTCCTTTCATTAATGATTCACAACTATGAAGGACTTCCGGTTGATTGGGAGTATTGAACATGCAGACATGAAAGTTCAATTATTCTGAAATACTAATACGATTTCGATGAAACATCAATAGTTCTTTATGGAATCTCAATATTTCTTCTTCTAATATTCCCTATTTCCTATACCGTCTCTACACATTTTCAGAATCATGCTTCTATAAGTTCTCTATATAGATTGGGTTAACTATTTATTGATACTCCCTGTCTTTGAGTTTTCAGCTGGGAAAAAGGCAAGAATATGAACTTGGGAAGATGTTGAGGCGCAGATACAACGACTTTTTGGGAAACATATTTTTTCCTGATATGGTGACAGTTCGAAGTACCGATTACTCCAGGACCAAAATGTCTGCACAACTAGTACTAGCCGGATTGTTTCCACCCACTCAATCAGACGTTTGGAGCGAAGAAATGCCTTGGCAACCCATTCCCGTGTCATACGAGAAAATCGAAGACGATACCGTAAGTGACAAGTGACATGACTCATAAAGGAGAATCTTCACTTTTTCCAACTATTTCTTCACTTCTTATATCCATCTATTTAGTTTAAGAGTTATGGGAATCATCTATGCTCTGTGATACAGTAATTTTTTGCTAAACAGCAGCCATCATCAGATAAGGGTATAAGCTTCTGAAAAACAATATGTTACGAGAAGTTGATCAGATAACAATAACATACGTAAACCATGATAAATTTTGTCATATCGATAATTCAAAGCCAAATTCAACATTCAGGAAAATACGATAGCTCCTTTTTTGAAAGGTTGTCGTAAAATCACACTAAGCAATGACTAGTTACACCAAGGAAGATAGAATTGTTAAGTGGTTGATCTGCGCTTCCGCTTGAAAGATGGTTGGGGTATTACCAAAGGGTTTTGAGAGCCTGAAATATGGACCTGTGGAGCCCACTTCAGCCATTTTATCCATCTTCATGTCCTATACCGCTTTCTCTTCCAGGGCTCCTATATCGGCCCGTCAAAACAGAAATGAACGAGGAAGAAATGTTAACAAAATAAATATGGACTTAGCGACAATTCTCGAGTGGGGATCAAATGAACTGGTAGAATTCAATGCAAACAAAACACAAGCATGTATTTTCTCTAGAGAAGCCGATTTCACTGTGCCCAACATAATTCAGTTAGGAGAAACCATACCATTGATGTCATCCATTTCGATGCTTGGCGTTACTATCAGCAATAACCTATCTTAGGAAAATCACGTGAGATCTATTGCCAAAAGTGTATCCCAAAAACTTGGTTTTCTGTTTCGAGCCAAGAGCTAATTCACCATCAGTCAGCTGCTTATGATCTATAAGGCACAGATCCGACCTGTCCTGGAATATTGGGAGTGTGGCACCTAAAACATATCCTGAATATATTGGGTTCTGTCCAAAAAAGGGCAATTTGTCTCGTCGGTGATGCCTCGCTCACAAACTCGCTCACTTCTCTGGAACACCGTAGAAAAGTTGGCGATTTATTTTATATTACAGATATTTTCATGGGCGATGCTCTTCTGAAATATCAACAATCTTTCCTCTATTGACAGTCTATTCGAGATTTACCCTTCAAGTTCAGTCTTCACACCCCTTCGTGGTCACTTTAGAGACCTGCAGAACGTCTATTTCCAAAGACTCGTTTATCCAACGAATATCGAGACTTCAGAACTCATTGCCTAGGGAGTTGTTCTCCGAGGCATACGATATCCAGAAATTTATAAAGAACACCAACTCCTACTTTCTTTCCCTTGGTTCTCACGATGTTCTCTGAACATTACAGGATATCCCTTTTCGTGAAAACCAGAGCAAAAAAAATCTTGGATTCATCAATGTAGGTACTCAATTCCTAGTTGAGGTCTGTTCGGCTCTGAACAGATTTGATGGTTGTTTATGACCACTTCAATCTGCATTTCGAAGTCTTACCTAACTAGCATGATGCCTGTCGGGTCAGACATGGATTATAGGGAAATATTTTCCGAAATCTCCAAATTTTCAATCCAATTTTCTGATTTAAGATTAACTGTCTAGCTTAGTATGAAGGCACTGCTTGCTGCTTCTTTTATCACACATAAGTGCAAAGGTGAAAGGTTCAGCATCACCTCTACAGTAGGGAACGTCTATGTTTTTTTTTGTTCAACTGTCAACTTAGTTGCAAAGCAACCCTCGAAGTCTCATTGAGACTTGTATGAGTAAGGAAGACGGGGAACTTAGCTTTTCAAGTGTCATCCGAAGCACTACTCCCCTGGTTATCGTTGAGAGTCCGAAGGATTGAAATCTAGGTACCAAGAATGTTCGGTTGGGTCACCTATCTCCGCCCGCTAAACGTTGCTACAGAAAAAAATAGGATTCGAACCAGGAACCTCTAGACTACAAGCCAGCGATACACGCACTCGACCACCAGCCCAGTTGATTTTCAGATAAGCTAGCCGCTGTACTTTCTGCAGCTGCACTTGTGCCAAAATTTGTTGCATTTTTGACCACTATATCAATAAAGCAAGCGGAGGTGACCATGAGTTTGATGATCGTTTGGTACGACTAGTATAGATCCTTTTCAGTTTCAGACCTCAGGTCTTACCAAAGACTTGCCTCACAAATAAGATATTCCTCAATTATGTTTGATGTCCCGACACTGGACTCTTATGACCTCTATGGCGCCTAAGTCACTGGTTATCAAATGTTAAAAAATATACGATGGATCATTATTGTGCAATGTTGCCACGTCTGAAAAAAATCATAGTATATCCGAAAAATCTCAGCAGTTGTGGATAAAATGTTGTACTTCACTCGAGGGCGAACTATATAATTAACGCAATCAAGTGATTAGAAGACTTGGCATCATGCGTGCGTTGATGATAACATGTGAGAAACCAATAATTGATTCCACATTTCTCTTTGCAGTTACTCGAAAGAGCCCTCAATTTCAGTCCAAAATACGTACGAGAATACAAGGCAGCAAAAAAATCTGAAGGGAACCAGAATTTCCTTGAAAAACACCATGACGCAATGGAATATATGTCGAAACATACTGGGAAGAAAATCGTAACAGTAAATGATGGTTTTTGTTTACATCAGACTCTACTAGCAGAAGATAACATGAAATTAACTTTACCAGAATGGACCAAGAAAATATATCCTGAAATTACATCTGAGTTTGCTTTAGAAAGATGCATTCTAGAAAATACCACTCCTGATATGAGGTTTTTGCAAGGAGGTAAGGCAGATTCTGCTCATATATTATTATACAGTGATGGGCCAAAGTGTGGAACCAATTGAATATCTCGATATAACTGTTTGTTAGATCTTTTGAATTCATGTATTCGAAAATATCAATAATTTTGCCTAGTTTTCAGTTTGTCTTAAGTTAACTCAATTCAGTTGAAATGACACTAAATATTTTCATAAAATTTTAAAGAGAATATCTTAGCAAATTCATTGATATAGCAACTGTTATTTTCATCCACTCCACTTATGGCTATTCCCTTTGATTCAATCTGCTAGTCGAGCAACCCAGCCACTCTCATATTTCTATATGGGAAATTTATTAAGGAGTGTTTCTTTCTTCGCCGCTTGGTGTCGCCGTCTTCATTCTCTTCTTGGGGATCGGCTCACTGCTATCAAATATGCGTGGATGCTTCCATCGATTCAGACCTCGCCTCGTGTGGAGATCTCAGCATCTCTACACGGTTGACTACCCTGTACTGATGAGGGCCAATAAGCCCGAAACCGGTCTACAGGTTGTCAGGCGTGTTTGTCTCGTTGGGAGCATAAACGCATGTTCGAAGAAAGAAACATTTGTATTTTTATTCATTTATATGAATTGATGCATAGACTACGAGTGGATATAATTCAATATTTTGCGTGGTATTTGCCAGGAACGTAGTTGTTTTCTGCTCGTTTTCTACCTTGTTATGTTAGATTATTCTAATAATGTTGTGGAGATGACTTTGAGATATTATTTTCCTTTTTTACACCACCACTCCACTTATGGCTATTCCCTTTGTTGTAATGAAAGTCATAACACGCACAAACAAGAATCTATTCCATAACTCTAGATTCAGTATACAAAGACTACACAGTCATAATAATATGCTTAATGTAAACATACGATACGCTCTTGCTCTGTGCTTACACTCAACTGTCGTTTTAAAACGTGCTCACACACCGTTGTCGGTACTTACACATATATAGGCAACCACCATTACATCCCTCCTTTCCAATTCCCTTTTCCAATTTACAATAAAGTCTTTTAAATATGTGGGTATTTTAATAGCTCTGCCTGATCTGGTGAGAGAAGGATGGGGAGAAGAATGATCGTTACTGTCTGAGTCAGGTTTGACAATAATTCCATTTCTGGGGGAAGATGTTATCCTATCCATACAATCTGTATCTGTACAATCTGTGTCAGTACCTGATCGGACTTCAGAGGAAGGAGACAAATCACGTTTATGACTAATGTTGACATTATTATAAGATTTTCTCAAATGTAAAGTATTTCGTCTCAGGAACCTGCCATCATTTTTTTGTATTATAAATGACCTAGGAGTGTTACAAGCTTCCTTTATTTGTGCTGGTATCCAAGTTTTTTTATTTGGATCCTGCACCAGTACATTATCACCTTCCCTGAAATCTGGTCTCCTTACAGCAGTTTTATCATAATTTGATTTGGACTCACTCTGTTTGTTGAGAGATTGTTCTTCAACAAATTCACATAATTTCGGTTTCAAAACTTGACTACTACAAGGCAATTTGTCACGTAACACGCGGGACATCAGCATTTGTGCTGGTGAATAGGACATGCCAGTTAAAGGAGTATTTCTGTGTACTTGTGAGGCTAAACTAATGTCTTCATTATTTTCTGCACATTTTTTCATCATTTTTTTAGCAATCCCCACTCCTTTCTCTGACAGCCCATTTGATTTAGGATACCTAGGACTAGAGGTGACTACATTTATCCCCCACTCCTTAGCAAAATTGTCAAACTTATAGCTACCAAAGGGCATGTTATCTGCTACCAAAGTTGAAGGAATACCATTTGCTGAGAAGATTTCCTTCAACTTTAGTATTACACTTTCTGCTGTTTTATCATACAGTTTTTTAATTTCCAGCCATCTACTATAGTAATCAATTAAAACTAAGTAATCTTCATTTGCAAAATTACAAATATCAATTCCAACCTTATGGAAAGGCAGTTTAGGGACTTCATGTGAAATCAGTGGCTCTTTAGGATTCGAAATATTGAATTTTTCACAAACAGTACATTTTTGAATTAGATTTACAATATCAGAACTCATGCCTGGCCAATACAACAGGGAGCGAGCTCTATTCTTAGATTTATTGATACCAAAGTGACCAGCATGAACTATGTTGAGCATTTCATATCTTAATTTTTTAGGGATTATCACTTTTTCTTCCAAATAGAGAATGCCTTCTTGAACAGTTATTTTATCCCTCAAGCTATATAAAATTTTCAACTCATGATTTGTTATCTGTTTGTCATTAGAAGGGTAGCCAACACTGTACCAGTTCAAGATTTGTTTCATATTTTCATCTTTGCCTGTTTCTTCTTTAACTTGTGACAATCTACTATCACTAATTGGCAATTCCACACTCATGCAATGAACAATTTCTTTCAAGCTTTTGTCATCACTAGATGTATTCCTCAAAATGTTTCTTGATAGAAAATCTGCCACAAACATTTGGGGTCCTGGAACATATTTGAACTCTAAATTATATTTCAACAGCTTCAAAAGCATTCGTTGCAACCTTGAGCTTACTTTATTTATATCTTTTTTGACTATTGATATCAGAGGCTTATGATCAGTCTCTATCAATACTTTATATCCATAAATGAATTGGTGATATTTTTCTACACCACAGCAGATCGCATAGAGCTCTTTTTCTATAGGTGCCCACCTGATTTGAGATTCAGTGAGGCTCTTAGAATAAAATGAAACAGGCTGTCCATTTTGTAATAAACATGCCCCAACACCCTCTTTAGAACTGTCTGTTTGTAAAACTATGGGCCTATCTTTGTCAAATATCCTTGAAGTTGGTGCTCTACTTAATTTTGACTTCAACTCTAAGAAGGCTTTATTTTGAACTTCACCCCAAACCCATGCATTTCCTTTTTTAACTAGTTCCCTTAAGGGTTTTGTACTTTCAGTAAAATGTGGAATGAATTTGCTCAAATAGTTACACATCCCCAGGAAGGACTGTAAGGACTTTATGTTTTTGGGAGGTTCCAATTCACAAATACTCTCTACCTGATCTGAATCACATTCAATCCCCAATTCCGATATGCTGACACCCAAAAACTTCACTTGATTGGACTTATATTGAACTTTATTCTGATTAAATTTGACATTGTGCTTTTTGGCTCTTTCAACAACACATTTTAAAATCTGATCATGCTCCTCCACACTATCAGCAAATATTATTAAATCATCAAAGTAGATTTCTACTCCAACAATATCACCAAAGATAGAAAAGTTCAACTCTTGCATAACTTCAGGGGCAGAGGAAATTCCAAAGGGCATGCGCAAGTACTTATAAACACCAAAGGGGGAGCTAAAACAACACATCTTACTACTCAACTTGTCCAGACGTACTTGTAAAAATCCATCTTTCATGTCTAAGACTGTGAATAGTTTTTTTCCTGCCAGCCTGCTGAAAATTTCCTCTGCAGATGGTATCAAGCATATTTCCCTCATTATAGACTGATTCAGATACTGTGGATCAAGACATAATCTTAGAGTACCATTAGATTTTTCTACGATTACTAAATTATGACACCATTCAACAGGTCCTTTCACTTTTTGTATAATGCCCCCCTTTTTCAACTTATCAAGTGCCTTTCTCAAATTTGGTTTTATTGACTCTGGAATCCTTCTTTGAGGCCTAACTACAGGTGTAGAACCTTCCCTCAATCTAATTTTATATGTTCCAATATCTCCCAAACCCTCAAAAATTTCTCTATTTTGTTTTACAAATGTCTCCAAACTACCCTGCTGAACTTTGATGTTATCAATTCTTTGAACCAGATTTAATTGTGTGCAGTCCCGCAACCCCAGAATTGGCATAGTGTTGTCCTGCTGTACAATAATAAACTTAACATCAGTTTGCACATCTTTGATTTTACAGGGCAAAATAACTGTTCCCACAGGGTTTATTTTATTTCCATTATAAACTACTAGAACAGTATCAGTGCTTTTTAGTGAGAATTCATTATGGCTAATTTCTATGAATTTTTTATAAGGTAAAATAGAGACTTCACTTCCTGTATCTAGCTTGAAATTTATGTCAACACCATTCACACTTACCACCTGCCTCCAGCAGTTATCAAGATAAGGTTTTTCAATGGAATGGACTTCAATTGAGTCAATTTTCAAAAAATCACCTGCCTCACTATCACAATCACTACCTAATTCTTGGACTTCATGCACTCGTCTTTGCTTGAAACTGCATACGTCAGCAAAGTGATTTTTCTTCTTGCACAGAACACATGTCTTCCCAAATGTTGGACACTGCCTGGGTTTGTGAAATCTTCCACAGAATCTGCACCTATCATGTGTAATGTGTCTTCTTTCTGGTACTCGTTCAGCATCCTTGGACTCCTCTTTCTTCTGGGTGATTCGTTTTACAAAATCCACAGTCTTTTCATTATTACTCAAAACCTTTAGCTGTCTTTTACTCATTTCTGCGGCCCTGCAATACTCTACAGCTGTTTTCATATCTAACTTAGGTGTTCTCAATAGTCTTTCTTGCATTTCAGTGCTGTTAATACCAATGACTATTTTATCTCTGAGCAAACCCTCCTCAAGTGCCTCAAAGTTACAGGGTTTTGCCAGGGTTTTAATCTCTGTCAAGAAGTGTTCAAAATCTTCGTTTTCCCCCTGAAGTCTGTTAAAAAATTTATACCTGTCATAAGTTTCATTTTTAACAGGAGCACAGTGCTTTTTGAAGGCCTCTATTACATCCTCATACTTTTTCCTTGTCTCCTGGTTAATATCCAATGTTTCAAATACCATTTGAGCTTCCTTCCCAGCTACATTCAGCAAAATGGCAATTTTAGTTTCTTCATCCTTCTTATCAAAGCCACCCAGATAACACAAAAACCTTTTGAGGATCTTCTGAGGCGGTCACATTAACGTCCTCAATACGTCGAGAGGCTTTCAAAGAACGTCCCTAGGACGTCCTCCTGTTACCATTTTCCACGTTCAAATAACGTCTCAGAAGATCCCCACGAGGTCTTACTTTTTTTATTCACTCCAGTTATGCCTTTTTTGAGTTTTTATTATTCTCAGAATGACTTTTGAGCATATCTGAGAACTAATGAAAATGAAAAAAAAAATAAAAAAATCAGCGCTATCACGGTCACCCGTCCAAATCCTAGCCACTGCTGTCGTTGCTTGACTTCTGTGATTCAACTTACCTCCTCATTGCAATGTCGCTATTCCGTGAACTTATAAATGTTTAACTTTCAATGTGATTTGAACAACAATTATTTTCAATGATTTTTATTACTAAAATTGGAATACTTATTTTTTTTTCAATAATAATGGACAAGATAATTTTTCTTGATTATAGCTCACTTCTAAATTGGAAAATTCATATGGAGTGGAGAACCAACCAATATCGAATAATTAAAAATTAATTCAATAATAAAGAACGCTTCGTCCGATTTTGATAATTTGTAACTCGATTTTAAAAAATATATATGTATATCTATCTCGTGACTTGGAAGAGATGAAATTTACATAAAAATATTTACCTTTTTCAATTATTTTTATGAGTAGAACATACTCCGGTCAATTGCTCCTAACTTCACATGAGTACCTATACATATTTAAAGAAGAAAATATCATCAGAATACATCCATATAGGCCCACACAATACACATATCTACATCCCCAGGCTGCCGCTGAAAAGACTAATGTGGGACAATTATGTCGAAAATTCTGAGCCTAGTGACGTTATCAGGATGTAGAATATAGAACATCCTCCTACAGTATTTTGGCGACTATTAGAGGACGTCCTTAGGCCCACACATATCTACATCCTCAGGCTGCCGCTCGGAGGACTAATGTGCGACAATTATGTCGAAAATTCTGAGCCTTGTGACGTTCTCAGGATGTAGAATATAGAACATCCTCTAAAGTCTTTTGGCGACTATTAGAGGACGTCCTTAGGCGAATGTGTGTTATCTGGGCAGTGGCTTTCATATAGTAGTTAAAGCTGTTATAAAACTGTTGAAAATTTTTGTCGATATTTTCATCAAATTTCAAACTGTTTGGAGGTTTGAAACATGCCATTTTGATTTTGTGCTATCTAGTTTCCTCTGGCCTCCCAACTCAAAACTCAGCTTGTCAAACTATTATCAAAGTTTCCAGTATTCAATTGTTCGACTGTATTCTTATGTCCCGGTCCAGAACATTGTCAGGCCACAACTAATAAAAAAAACACACCGGTCTTTTTATTAGGTAGACTCGCTTGGGGGCCAAAGTTGAATTTCCAACTGGTTAATTTACACCTGACACCATGTTGTAATGAAAGTCATAACACGCACAAACAAGAATCTATTCCATAACTCTAGATTCAGTATACAAAGACTACACAGTCATAATAATATGCTTAATGTAAACATACGATACGCTCTTGCTCTGTGCTTACACTCAACTGTCGTTTTAAAACGTGCTCACACACCGTTGTCGGTACTTGCACATATATAGGCAACCACCATTACACCCTTTAATACAAAAAATGTTCCCACTTCGCTTGCATCAACAATGAGTACGCACCATCGCTTCCTGTTTTATGATATGTTGTTATTTTCTTTTCAGGCAGAATTTGGCAACAGATTTTGAAGAATATGGTTGCTAAATCCAAAAATGAGCTACCGGAGAAAAGAAAAATCATCTTATTTTCTGGTCATGATTTTCTCGTTTACAATACGTTGGTGGTTCTGGATATCATTTTACCAAAATTTCCCGAATATGGTGCAGCAGTTATTGTTGAACTCCATCGCTTGAAAGAAGATGAATATGCAATTAAAGTAAGAATATACATAGTTTTACCAGTCCATTCGGGATTGTCTACAACTTTTTGTTAGATATACTCGCAAATTAATAGAAATTTCCATAGGTGAAATCAGTGCGCACTCTGTGTATACCTTCCTCTATTTATTGCATTTCTGAAAGAGAAATAGAAATATAATGAGTGCATAAAAACTCGGCTAGTTCATGTTCAATGAAAATTGCTATAAGTCTTCGACAAAAGTAAAACTTCATTTCACGAAAAATTTCACACCTAACATTTTCGACCAATCAGAAGCCTATATTTTGTATCGTTACCATAGCAACTGCACACACTTCCGGAAATCTTTTTCTACTTCTTGAAGAAAGGTGCATGGTATTACCACAGATTAGAAAACCTTATACAGACGAGACAGAGATGTCGAAAGCGCAAAACTTAAAGGTCCAAACATAGATCGATTTTCGTTTACGTCTTTTTCATCATTTTGTTGGTTATGTTACAATTGTTTTCGATTCACACGATTCACGATCCAGTATTTCGGATATACAATGTACATATAACATATTTTCCATAAACTATAATTCAAAAATAAAAGTGATGAAGGGTTCGAGGATTATCACAGCACAGCACAGATTGAACAACCTGTGATCATAGGTATATACCTTCATTATCTGGAATGTGAATCAGGTACAATAATATGCTCATTCGCAATAATTACTGTGTATATAAAGATTGCAAATCATCATCAAATAAATCGGATAATATTAAATTTCATTGTGTTCAAAAGGACGAGTTTTTACATAAGTTGACTTCACTCAAACTTTTCCATTTGATGAGAACATCACTATTTATGCTATATCTATACTGCTATACCACATTTCAAGTTGAGGAATATAGGTTCCGATCAACGACAACGACTATCCGGCAACTACGATGCGCAAAATTTAAAGGTGTCTCATCTGATAAGGTTTTCTAATCTGTGTTATTACACTGAAAATTTGTTGACGTTCATAGGTTAAATGATTTTGCAGATATCGAGTACTTCTTCGAGTTTCATGTGAGATATTATGTTTCTACCACATTTAGTTGAATGGAGTTATAGGGAATATTCGAAATATTCGTGTGGTCGAAAAAATTTACAGTAATAATTGAAGCTATAGTGGTATTATAAGTGAAAATATCGTATGGAGAGTATAGGAAATCGAATCTATCAAATCACATTCATTTTCAGATTCTCTATTCTGGATCACGAGACACTGAAATTGAAGTGATGAAATTGGATGGCTGTATGGAGGAATGTCCTTTGAATGAGTTTCTGAATCGGACAAAACATCTCATCCCAGGAAATTACACCGCAGATTGTGAATCGACTGTCAATTTGGACTGAAATATGAAATGTTCATTTGAATTGAGATATAGATGTAACTTTATTAGTGTATCAGATGTGAATAAATTCTTGATCAAAGTACCTTCTATTTACATTTGACTGGAAAATTATAACACAACAACAAATACTATGATCAGAACATAATTTTTTCATTACTTTTGTTGGTGAAAACAAGGCATCAAGAGCTCTTCACGAATATTAAGTAATTCATGTAAAAGTGATTTTCCACAATATTTTTAATAACAAACCGAGTGATGTGTGTGGCTAAAGGATGAAATCAAAGCAAAAGCAAAACCGATTGCAGGATAGCGAATCAAATATTCAATGTTGCATTATATAGGGTGAATCAGTATTTCGTAGCGAGACTCCAGTAGCTCAGAGAAGACATTTTTTGTTCTTTAAAGTTGTCTGTTTTCGAGAAAATGAATTCAAATTTGGAATACCTTACGGAAATGCATGATGATTAACATTATCGAAGTGTTTATGAAAAAATCACATGACACCTAAGATGGTGAAGAAAATGCCGGTGGTACTTGATACCAAAATAATGGGGACACCCATTATAGTGTTGCCTTGCCTTTCAAGTTTTTTGTCACTTTCAATGAATTCAACATTTGTTTTCGAATGGCACGGTCCCAAGCCCCCTCACTGATTTCACAATAGAAGGCTCGCCATTTCAATTCTCTATTCTTGTTCCTTCAAAATAGCGCAGAATAATACATCATCACAATAAATGATTTCACTTCTCAATTTGCGGTTGAATTCTCCAATATTTCTTCTTGAATGATGCATTCTTTGTAGTCTGTGTGATGTATTCTTGGTACGTAGATTTCAATCCTTCGGACTCTCAACGGTACCAGCCGAGTAGTGCTTCGGATGATACTTAGAAAGCTATGGTCCTCGTCTTCCTTACTCATACAAGTCCTAGACTTACGCAACTAAGCTGGCGTTTTAAAACACTTTTTACACTTTTTTTCAATCGAAAAATTCAAACACGGTTTGGATCATCCCATTTGAAAAAAAAATTCTGATGATAAATTGAAGAATTGAGCTCAGGTTCGAAGAACTCGTGAAAAATTATTCCAGAAATGTTTTCGAATGACCAAAATATGTTGAAAATTCCGAGGATGTAGGGGGGTTACACAGTAGAACACCCTGTACCTACGGTCATATACGATGTCACCAGTTAAGGTGAGTTCCCAATGCAGCGTTTCTGCTTCTCGCGTCGCGCGTCATACACTCTGATTGGTGAAGCGGAATTCAAAATTGTTTATTCTGATTGTTCTCAATGAAAGAATTAAGTGCGCTTGAATAAGTGAAATGATGGAGGCCATAATGAAACAAAAGCAAAGAAAATTATTAGTTTATTTCCTAGGAAAACGTAGAAGACAGAGTAGAATACGTTCATGCTGGGTTATAAGCTGCGTAATACACAATAATACTGCAATTATTTGAAAACCTCAATAATATGATTAAGGATAACAACAATCATTTTACTCACTCTAAAGATATCCTCATGCTCTTGTTCCTCCATTTTAGTTGAATAAATAACCTAACTTATGCCAGAAGCTATCAGCGACGCAATGAAGTTGAAAATATTGAACTTTTTCGCTTCAATATCATCTGAATTCGGCTTCACCAATCAGAGTGCATGACGCGAGACGCCAGAAGCAAAAACGCTGCATTGGGAACTCACCTTTAATCGAGAAGATTTTGAAATTTCTTGAGTCACGACATGATATAGTATGTGAAGAAAAAGTAATGTCAAGGTTTTTTAAAATTTCTTGACTCCGTCTCAAGACAAGACGAGAAGTTGTTATCAAGGCAAAAATTCTTGCCTTGTCGACCTCTTTATTGAATCACTGGTTATCTATCAACTAAACCAAGTTCTGCTCAAACCGTGTCCAGTCTCGTTTATTAAAACGACTCTAAGTGAGTCAGTCTCCCCAATTCCCGCTTATTATCGACGCCAATGGACTCCAGGAAAAGAGAGTCCTCCGGAGTCTCCTGATAGCAGGAGTGCTTCTACGTCATGCGCTGAAAGTTGCGCCCTGAAAACGTGGAAATCAATATGGCCCATTTCAGCAGTGGTCGTGCGCGAGAAAGTGGCTCGAAATCGGTTCGGGATGTGCCGAAAAAATCGCCAGGTGTTGCGACAACTTCGCTTCCAAATGGATCTGTCAACCCGGCTGGTTGTGGTTTAGTGTTGGGTTGTCTTCTTCTGGGCAGGAGGTAAGATGCACCTGCACTTTGAGCGGACCGTCAATGCCAGAAGCGACTGTCCCATTCTGTCACTCACCTGGATGGGGAAAGTTCCGGATGAATTGCCAGAGGTGAGAGTTTAAGGAGAGCTGGAAAGCTAGGAGGAAATTTGAACGGAACACCTCGAATTGTTTATCGAAAGTCTGGACTCTTTTGACTAACTTTGGAGCGATATCGTGCAATGACCTCGAACAAAAGAGTCACAGGGTCATATATCGGTCAGTAGAAAATTTGACAAAAACAAAAAATTAGTTTTGGCCCAATTCACACTGACTGGTATATCATATCATAACTTCTCTGAGTGGAGTTATCAGGCTTTCAAATATTATGAAACATAAACTAGCAGAATAAGCTTCAATTTTGAATGATAAATTGATCCACCGGGATGAAACCATTTGTAATCTAAAGGAATCTTTATGTGTATCCCTCCTCAATTTTAGACAACACTAACTTAAATCGTCTTTTTTATTTGTTGTTTCTAGTTAAATTTTGAATGTTGGTTAGAGAACTGGAAAACTAGTTAAGAACACTCATAAACACGTACTTTTTTAAATGAGTAGGTACATTAATGGCAAGTTATAAAATCATGAATATCAGATGATAGCACATGAACAAACATCAGAGCTGGAGATGTATTTATCCAGTACCTTATAATGAAAATCATCCACGTGAATATTATCAACCCAAGCTTGTACGAATTGCTCGCTTACGTCTCAAATTTATGGCAGCCATCTATTGACAAATATGGAGGAACTTTAGCCGTGGCATTCGATATTTCCAAGGCAGTTGATCGAGTTTGGCACCAGGGACTCCTCGCCAAGCTTCCATCTTATGGTTTGCTCCCTCAGTTGTGTTCTCTGCTTGCTAGTTTTCTCTCAAACAGGTATCTTCATGTAGTGGTCGATGGAGTTTCATCTGATGATACTCTACTCATAAATGCTGTTGTTCCGCAGGAATCAATTTTAGCACCAACACTATTTCTACATCACATCAACGATTTGTTGAAAGCAACTTCATGTCATATGCACAGCTTCGCAGATGATAGTTCCCTCCATACCGCTTTCTCTTCCAGGGCTCCTATATTGGCCCGTCAAACCAGAAATGAACGAGGAGGAAATGTTAACAAAATGAATATGGACTTAGCAACAATTCTCGAGTGGGGATCCAATAACCTGGTAGAATTCAATGCAAACAAGACACAAACATGTATTTTGTCTAAAAAAGCCAATCTAACTGTGCCCAACATAATTCAGTCATGAGTAACCATACCATTGAAGTCATCCATTTCGATGCTTGGCGTTACTATCAGCAATAACCTATTTAGGGAAAATCACGTGAGGTCCATTGCCAAAAGTGCATCTCAAAAACATGGTTATCTGTTTCAAGCTAAGAGCTATTTCACTCCCAGTCAGCTGCTTATGATCTATAAGGCACATATCCGACCTGTCCTGGAATACTGTTGCCATTTTGGACATCTAAACATATCTTGAAACTATTGGATTCTATAAAAAAAGGGCAATTCGTCTCGTCGGTGATGCCTTGCTTACAAACTCGCTCACTTCTCTGGAACACCGTAGAAAAGTTGGCGATTTATCTCTATTTTATAAATATTTTCATGGGCGATGCTCTTCTGAAATATCAACAATCGTTCCTCCATTAGCAGTATTTTCGAAATTAACCCGTTAAGTTCAGTCTTTACACCCATTCGTTGTCACTTTAGAGACCTGCAGAACGTCCCTTTTCAAAGACTCGTTCATCCAACGAACATCGAGACTTTGGAACTCATTGCCTAGGGAGGTGTTCCTCGAGCAATACGATCTTCATAAATTTTAGAAGAACACCAACTCCTACCTCATTTCCCTTAGTTCTCACGGTGTTCTCTGAACATTACAGGAAATCCCTCTTCATGAGAACCAGAACATAAAGAAAACGCAGTGATAACAAGTTTTTTCATAATGTATAGTGAGTAATTTATTTTTGTATTATTTTCCGATTTGAATGGAAACTTTTTCAACTCTAATTTTCATTTTGTCCCAGTGCTGAGAGTCTCATTTATGTTCACGTGTTGTGTTCATTTTCCATGATAGTTCTAGAAGAGATGATGTTGTAGATCTGGTACTCCAATATCATCTAAGGATTTCTGGTACATATATACCTATAAAATGTTTCTCTGAATCAAGGCGAGTGATATTTACAAAATTTGTCCCAACAAAACCTACATTTCCTTGAATTATCTGAGAATAATCCTTGAAAGAAATTCTTCAGAGTGCTCAGAAATTCATACAAAATTATATCCGGCCAAACGAAAAAATCTCCAAGAATTCAAGATCAACGAAACCAAATTCTCTATAAAATAATGAATTACAATTTCTTTCTGTTTTTTTCAAATGAAGGACGAAGGATGGAAGTTGAACAGGACGAATTATTATCAAGAAGGATGGCTGGCTACGAGCAACGTCAGAGGAATAGTGGGAGTTACTTTCACTACGAGTCACTGCAAGAAAAATGTGGATTATCCTTTACGCACAAATTACAATCTCAGGGGACATAGGTCTGAGGTAAATTGTGATTATCATATCTATAAACACCATATTTCTATTTATGGTAGCTATATTCGGTTACAATTGGGTAGAATTCTTCTACTGGGTGTTATATTCAAGACCAATGTGTCTCTCTAAAAAAACGTATCAGAAAATGTCTGATTGGTGTGTCTCTAGGCAGGAAGCTTTCATTAGGTCTAACTTCGTTTCGATTGGAGATATTAAAATCTCTACTTGACAAATTTGAAACGATTCAAAATTCCAATCCTTGTTGATTATGTCAAACACTCAAATTCCTCCTATTCGATATATTTCTCCTTTTACTGATTAATTTATAATTATATGGAACAATTGTAATGTTTTTCAATTTATGTTAACTTCGAAGAAATCATTTTTGATTCCTTCTTCTAACTCGTAGTCGAAATGCATTATTAATTTGTCTTTTCTGATCGTAGTCTGTGCTTAATGCGCAATTTCTACAGACAGTTAATCAACATAGACAACGTCTGATGTTCTGATTCCTTGTTCAGTTATTTACTGGCTTGATTAAATTACTCAATTTTTCTGGTTCAATTCGAACCTCCTGCGCACTAGTTTCCAGTTTTCATCTTCTGTTTCAGGTGATCATGGTCAGATGGAACGAGCCCTATCAAAAGCTGGCATCATGTGATAGTCTAGGGATAATTTACATATGGATTAAATACGAGGGGCGATGGTCGATAGAACTTATCAATGATCGCAACACACCTGTCACCCATTTCTCTTGGTCCCACGACGGCAGAATGGCGTTGATATGTTATCAGGTAATGGAGGAGAGTAGTAACTGAATGTCTTCGACAGATCAATAATCATTAACATTCAAGAACATAAACACGTAATGGTTATTATTTCATTCTGATTTTGATGTTACTCGGCTCTTTATTGCTTTTCGGATTAACATGCAAGCCAATTTAATCCCCATGTCAGTTGGACAGGAAGTTTCATGCTATATAATTATGGTTGTACACAGAGTGGCCACTTTTTTATTTTGATTGTATTGGTTACTTTTAAACCATAAAAGTTAGAAGGTCGCTCAAATGGAGAGAAAGTTGCATTCATAGAAGCATTTTGTCTAGCAGTTCAAACAAATCGAGATTATTGAGATATCAAAAGAAAAGTAAATTCTGTCATTTTGATTTTTGCTTTTTTATCAACTTTATTTCGAATATTATCAAAAAATGTCACTGGAGTTTTTTATTCGACAGTAAATTATCTTCAATTTGACGTAATCAGATTTCGTATCCAACGTTTCGTACGCTCTGGGCCACCCTCAACCTCATTTTTTTTCAATACGGACCTGCATATTTTTTGACACTTTTCAAAATAACTTTTAAAGCTGAATTTCACGATATATCATACAATGTCATTCGAATTTGATTTTCCGGTGATTTTGACCCTTATCCAAATTATCAACCTTCTAACTCTTATGGTTTATAAGTTATCAATACAATCCAAATAAAAAAGTGGCCACTCTGTATATACATTTAAAATTGAGATTCTGATGATGAAATTTTTCATTACATCTTCGCAGGCCGACTGTAGCGAATTCTCTATATGACTTGAAGTAGGAAGAGAAAAATTGACTCAGATCATAACTACTTTTTAGGAAAGTTTTAGAAATATTCATCGAATTTTGTTGACGATCATTTCATGAAAAAATTAATCAAAATCTAATGTTTGTTGACTCAGTCGAACATCACAAAATCGTATTCAGTAAGCCTCTTCCCTTTACTTCTTTACGATGAAATCCGTGTTGACTGTTGTTTGTGTGGGGCCCGGATTCTATCTTGATGGTATTGCAGTCCAAAAGAATCACCCACATGACACATACAAATATTTTATGAAGAATCATGATTATTCTTGTTGTCGATGAAAATGGTGCATAGTTCCAAAACCATAAAACGTAACTTTTCTAATTTTGGTTCGAATAAGTGCTAGTCACAAGGTCTGTAAGTTGGTGTTCGGATGTTTACCTTTAGTACTTGTATGGAACCATCTAGCTCCAGTTCACAGCCAAAAAAATGTATGATGTGTATATGTTCTGTTCTGAATTATATGACAGTTTGATCGCAGCTTCATTCAACTTTCAGCGTAGGAATTGATTTCATGGTTATACTGTTTCCTTCAATAGTCCTGGCGCGGCTATCGAAAAATTTTATTTATTTTTGTAGCATCGTTGAGCGGGAGGAGAAAGGTGACCAACCAAATATTTCACCACCAACATCAGTATCACTAAGAGTTTCCAGCTCTTCTCGCATACTTGGTTTGAATGTTAGACACTGCCAAGTTAAATCTCACAAGGTCGGCTCAACGTCGGGCAAACGTTGAACATAACTAGAGTTATCACTCAAACGTTTTTAGAACGTTACTCCCCATTCCCATAATTTTTACTACATGAAGTCGGTTGGGTTTAACCTTTTAACAACGTCGTACAACATTGATTGATTGTTGCGCAAGGTTATTCACAGATGTTCGGAGATGACTACGATGAAGTTTTAGCTCCTGTATAGTAAAACAAGCAACATTTATAGATTATTTTTGATTATAGCTAGAAAATTGAATATGTTCGTTAAACACTATGATGTTAAGACAACTTTTCTGAATGGTGAATTAATAGAAGAAATCTACATGAGACAACCAGAAGGATATGTTAAACCTAAAGAAGAGTATCTAGTATGCAAACTAAAGAAAAGTGTTTATGGATTAGAACGAACTGCGAAAGTATGGAATTATATAGGATGGGGAGGAACTTCGAAAACTCATCTCCGTCCGCTTGAAATAATTCAAAAACGTTTTCTCAAACTGATACTCTCAAAAATCTTGAGATATCCAAGTGATCGCTTGTATGAGGAATCAGGAATGTTAGATTTGAGACAACTATATTATAGAACCAGTAACATCAGGAAATTCAAAAATAAGAATGAACTCGTACAAGTCTCCCACGATCATAACACAAGACGGTATTTTCAGTATCGATGTCCTCGGACATACAAATCTATCGGACAAAAAAGTTACAATTATTTAAGTCCAAAATTGTACAATAGCTTGCCAATGAATGTTCGAGAGAGTAGATCAACCTTCGTATTCGTAAAAGAACTGGAAAAACACATAAGAAATAATCCCCTAGACTTCATCCACAATCTCATCCATTAGTTTCATTCCATTCTAACAATAGTTATAATAATATAGGGTATGTTATTCGTTATTATATGTAAGTCTCATGCCCATAATTTGAAATTTTCAATTTTATAAAATGTATATGTACCTTTATTAGATATTAGTATTAATTTATTAGGTGTTTTTTCAATATTCATTATACTCTTCATGTTTATGTACTACTATATCATCATTTATATATATATATACATTCCATTATTGTAATCACTCACTAACAAGCATAGCTTTGGTGAGATAATTATGTGTATTTAGTTAAGCTAAAAGACTGTAAAGCTACTACTACTCTTTAAACAATGCAAATAAATACACTATTCTATTCTATTCTATATGATAGACTCAAATTTGCAAAGCTTAGGTTTCCAAAGAAGTACAGCAGACCCGTGTATGTATCTTCATGATGGAAATTTATTTCAAATTTACATTTTGATATTTATGATGATTTATTATGGCTAGTGCAGATAAAGCAAGAGTAGAAATAATAGCCAATGAACTCAACAAGAAATTCCTCTTGAATTGTTTAGGACAACAACTGACGCATTTTGAAATTGAATTAATAACTTTGAAATACATTTTATGCTTTTTGAAATCAAATTGACTAATTTTAAATACAATTGATACTTTTTGAAATCAACTTGATCCCTAATAGCACAACTCAGTCCAATGGATGTTCAATGGATGTCCTCCTCAGGACATCTCAGACATCCACTGGACATCCAGATTTTGTACACCGGATAACGTATGGACATCCATAGGATGTCGCATTTCCAACTTTTTGACTATCCATACGGTATCCATCATGGACATCAATATGGTAACATGTATGGACAAATATAGGCCATTGAACATCCACTTTCCACCGCTTTGGACATCCATGGAATATCCATAGGATGTCCATTTTATGACGAATAAATGAAAAAAGCTACTAGCGGTCACCCATTCAAACTCTAACTTCGCTTATCGTTGCTTTACCTCTGTGATTCATCCTTCCTTGCATGGTGGCTACTGCTGTCTCCTTATTTATATTATAAAATCCATGAAATTTGGTCAATAATAAGAACGATTCAAATTACTCCATTAGTGTTGATTCTTGAATGTTGATTTGACATATTTTTCATTTTAGAGAAAATTTAGGTACTGTACGATGATGGAGTAGACAATCGGGTCTATTCTGTTTTTAAATAGCAATATGGTTACAGAGAAAATATTGCTATCACAGCAGAGATTTGATGAATTATCGTTTTAAAAATCGACTTTGAAGTATATAATTTGTTAATTTCCATGAAATCTTGCTATTTCATGTCTTCATCTCGGCTAAAAAGTGAATATTAGAGTCATAATACCGAATTATATGAACATAACAATATGGTTATCATAACAAGATTCAAACAGAATTGACCCGAATGTGTGTGGTTTTTTTTATATCTCTACTTCTATGTTGTGAGAGCCCAATTAGCCAAATTCGTGCATGGTGGAGAGAAGCGAGTCCAACAGCTGATACTGTAATCCGAACCACTTCTATTTACAGAATTCCCATTGGTTTATATTACTTGAACATATGAGGGTTTCTTTCGGTGTCAATTTTGAATACTTTTTATTAATGCAATGGTATGTATGTATGTACGTATGTATGTATGTGTGTGGAAAAAATTCAAAATGTGAACGTGGGAACATTGAATGTACGCCATATGTTCTGAATATCCAATGAACGTCTCAATTTGAACCTAAAATGGACAACATATAGTCTAAAATTGTATGCCATATGGACTACCTCAAATATATGTTCAATGGACATCTCCATGTGGACATCGATTGGACAATGGCTATCGATATTTTGAAGAAAATGTCATTAAATGGACTACCTTGTCTGGACGTCCATTGGATATCTTCATGGGTATATCCTATGGATGTCCAGAATATATCCATGGACACCTTGGACATATACTGGACACAAAACGCATGTCCAATAAGGGATGCTTTTCAAACTACAATTGGAAAAAGTGTAGTAATTAATTGTGTATCGTCATTTAAATTAAAACCACTGTGAAAAGCCAATAATTATGTGGTTATCGTCGCCAAAATACTACTTGGTGTATATCATTTGCGTGCGCAGCACAACCAGATGATGCCAGTTGAGGTGGTGTGAGCTGGTGGAAATTCTGTCCACTGTGCAGAAGAAAAAAAGTCTCGAATTCTTTCTCCTTAGGACGGCTACGTGTTGGTTGGCTCAGTGGCCGGCCAGCGCTATTGGTCATCGATGCTGAACCTCGAATCGACGATCACTTGCGGCGTCTGGACGCCTGACGACCAGCAGGTCTACTTCGGCACCGCCGCCGGCCAGATAGTCGTGATGGACGTCCACGGCGCCATGGTGGCGCAGGTGCAGCTCGCAGGAGGCGTAGGCAGCGTCGGGGCGGGCGTCGTTGCCATGGCGTGGTCGTGTGAGAAGTTCAAGATGGAGGAGGGTGATGATGGTGATGGCGGGGTGGCCAATTCGGGTAGGGGAAGGGATGCCTTGCAGCAGGATTATTACCGTTGATTTTTTTCAAGGTCATGAATGTTTTTGTTGTTAGAATATTATGCCCCGAGTCGAAGACGTGGGAAATTTTCAATCAGCACAAACATGAGTGAAACCGAGATGAAATTATCGGGAATTAATTCTGCTGCGTGGAAGATTCGTTTAGAGAAATGCTTTTAATTTGATGAGAAGGTTCATCACTGAAATTTCAGGAACATTGAAAATATCAATTCGTTTCCAACCATAACATCTGATGAGTATTACATGTCTTCATATAGCATCAAATGAAACTTGAAAAAACATATATCCGATGAGTTAAGTTGAAAATGACGTAGTATTTTTTCACAATAGAAGTTGATTCTACTCGGTAGTAACTGTTGAAATAAATCAAATTACCTGGAATGTTATTCAGAGTTTTTTGTTTATGAGTGAACATGTCAATTAAAATATTTTTTGAGTCACAGTCACATCAGTTTTATTTGAACCATGTTTGCATTCTGTTCTACATGAGTTCAAAAGTAACTAAGATTCATTAATAAAATTTTAGGAACATTAAAAACAGTAATCCGTTTTCAATCGTAACATCCGATATTACATGTCTACATAGTTTCAAATGAACCTTAGAACCGATGATTTTAGAAAAAATAACATATTGTATTCTCACGGGAGAATTTTACTTTGACGTTCAGTAACACTTTTTTGTTACTAAAATGTGACGGACATTGAAGACAGAAAAATTATCACTTATTAATTCTATCAAGTTCATAGAAATTAACAAAATTATCGGTTATAATAGCATAAGTGCATAAAAGTTACTGATAATTTTGCAAGAAAGCGTGTTATCTAGAAGTTCCACGAGATTTTTTTCATATTTTGACGAAATCATATTGACTTCACATTTGTCATTAGCGAAACTCTCAATAGATACTAAGTTACAGTGTACATTTTCCTATCGAAACTAATAACAAATTCATCGTAGTATTTCCTTCTCAATACGACTCAGCTTATATAGTTATATATCTATATATAACTTGACTCTTGACTCTGATTGGCCTGTCAAGTTCGGTGTTTTCAGCTTCATATACATAGATCATATCTGCTTATTTGTATTTGTGACAGTAAAATGTCACATAAAAATAATCACGTTGTGCACACATTTCAAAATGTACAAATTTGACAAAAATTTCATTGAACTAATCAATTTCAACCATTCAGGCTGTTTGTGAAATAGTCTAATAAGATTCCACTCATAAGTCTGTTATACTCAGTTTCGTATATATAATAAATCAACAGACTTATCGCGATTATTTCATTCATGAAAAAATACACGTTTTAGATTAGTTGAATTGATTGTGTAGATAAGCAATGACACCATGTTTTCGATTTTGTATTTCGACTCCTGATTGGCTATTGGATACCTACATGCTGTGTTTTCGTTTTTGTTTTTCGCTTTCTGATTCGTAGGCAGTAGGGTAGTTTAATTTAACAACGACTTACTAATTGCAATCAGTCATAGTATTTTCCGATTCCCTGGTAAATAGATGAATGCCACTACACCAAATTTTCGTTTGAACCATGATAAACACACACTATTAATCTTTATCCACTTCATTTTCCACAAATTCCAGACAATTTCAGCATTAATAAAATTAGAATTAATCTAATGTAACCTAACCACACAAATTGTGACCACAATCATAATGAATTTAGCTCAGTAGTACCTTGTGCTTAGGTAATCTTGCCTACATCATACAATGGCATAAATGTATTGTTGGTTGCATAACGAATCTTCCTGTGTCTAACTACAATGCATAATCAAAATAACTAATTCCATAAACTGTATATTCATAATAGGATATCATCAAAATGGCTTTGATTTTATTCATGAAATAATCTGAACAAATAGGTACAACTTGTGTTATTGATGATTATCGAAAATTCCTTCTCTTTTTCGAAACAACACAACACTCGCGCTGTGCGCTCGTGTAGTTTCCAAGCAACATGATTCGTTTCTCAAAATCGAAGGAATTTTTGTTTCGATAATCATCAATACACTTGTTGTATTACATGCGAAAATCCAATCACTTGTGGTATTACTACTGACAATTTATATTCATAATTTCAGTTTATTGTTCGAAATAATATATTCACGCCCACAACAAGACCATGAATAAATCATCTGATTGACTTATAGTCACCGATCAACAACTGATCTCTTACATCTTGACCGTCTCTGCTAACTGCGGACTGGCCGAATCCAAGTCAATTCGTATCCAGATCACGAATGACCAGAACTGAACGACTTCTTGAATGGCCTCTCAAGCCTTAATAGAGGCTTATTAAATAGTTTTTATCTCCCCATTATTATCCAATATTTGGAATTGAAACTCCCACGTGTGACCTCATTATCAACTACGGAAGGGATAATCGATTATTTGGTGTCCTTTCACTGTCAATTATTGGCTCTTCTAGTAAACAAAGCATTAAATCATAACGTCCTTGAAGAGTAATGACTACCTGAACTCACTATAGATTCTGATTGACTTCAACATCTGTTTGTCGATAATATATTGTTATATTTTCACTTATATTACCACTAGAGGGCTTCAATTATTACAGGAAATTTTTTCGAGATCACGAATTTTCTAAAGAATATTCGTGTTCGAGAAATAATTTCCTTTTTTAATTGAAACTAGAGTGGTCATCAGTGAGAAAATTCCACAACAAGACTCCAGTCAAGATTAAGCCAAATAAAATACGCAATAACAACTTCAAATACACAAAATCATAATATGGTACCTGCTGGTAGTTCAAACCATTATTCTTGACTGACTTTATTCCACCAAAGTTGGTAGACATATACTTTCTCACAAGAAATTCGAAGCAGTACTTCATAACCTCGAAGTTGAATTTGAATATCGTATTCAACCTTCCAAAAATTTCCATGCTCTAGTTGCTATGGTAATGATACAACATATAGGCTTTTGGTTGGTAGAAAATGTTAAAGAAGTATTACCACAAGTGATTGAGTTGAGTTGAATTATGAAATAAAAATATATTCTCATGAGATAAATCCAATCACGAGTGGAATTCCATTAGACTGTTTAACAAACAAAGTGAATGGTAAATATCTGAAACTTGGTAAACTCAGCGTGATAATTTGTATTTGACTTTAACTGTCATATACAAATCTGAAAACACCGACCTTAACAGGCCAATCAGAGTCAAGAGTCAAGTTTGTGTTATCGATAATCCGAACTTGACTAGAGTTTCTTCATTTGGCAAGTGCGTGAAATAGGTGGTCCATAATATTACTTATCAAATAGTACATACAACTCTGCTGTGCCACAAGAAGCAGGAAAAACTAAATTTATGTTCGATTGGATATTATCTTCTACTCTAGCATTTTCATTAATCTAAGTTAGATCATTGATTATTTGGTATTCAATGTTTTTTATTTATATCAGCATTCCTCAAATTCGACTTGCCAGATCCTAGAAGAAATCAAAAACATTATTCTGACACCTGTTCCTGTAAAAATCACCTCATGAATCGAATGGTTCATAGGTGAGTGATTATGTAGGCACCATCAATACGTTCAAGATTTTCCTTATACTTGATCGAACAAAACATAATCATTTCCTCAACCTTAACCAATCAACAATCTTTCAGGTGATCGCAAATTTGTGTTGGCCGTGTCTTTAAAAAACGGCTCAATATACCTGCTGTCCACTTACGATGACGTATCTCCAATCCAAATAAAAACGCATCTGCAAGCCCCTCTCAGCATAGAGTGGAGCAACTCAAGGGAGTTTTTGGCCGTAGCTGGTGCTACAGAAGAGTCTACATCTGTGGCAGCCCCAGTTGAGTTCACGAACGTACTGCAGTTTTATAACGAGAAAGGGATACTTCTCTATTCGATAGTGATACCGGATAGAATGGTGAGCAACTAAAGACATATTTCATTAAATCGAATGTCAATATGTAGACTCAAATTAACTACTACACTAGTGCGGTAATGAGATGAAAAATAGTATTCAACATATAGCAGATATAATTCAATGTTCTGCGTAGTATTTGCCATGACAGTAGTTGTTTTCTGCACATAGTCTATAAGTCATCCAAACTGGGTTTGATTTTTGATCGGACAAGATGAGATTTCTTTCAATTTTCAAAAAGTATCACATGTATAACACGGCAGTAAATAGGCTGCACCGGTTCTGGCTCATTTTTCAATTTTCTAAGTCATTTTTCCCCAGATTCTACGGAAATCACAGTGTTGCCATTTGAAAGCCCCATAAGAGCCCATGTGTTGGAGAGAGATAGAAGATATGATTTTTCCGTAGATCTACCTACTTTTTTCACGAATTCTAAGATCCGAAATAGCGAAAATTGACCAATTCAAGGTCAAAGCTGACGTCATTCAAGATGGCCGCCGCGACACGTGACATATAACAGCTGTTGACTGTCATATAATGTTCCATGTCGCTGCTGATTCATAGAAACAACCAATCAGAATCCATAATAGCCACGCCCACTTTTGTTAGCGGGTAATTCAATTCATTATTGAGGTTATGCTTGCAGCATTGGATATTGCTCCCTCAACCCCCTCAGGTTTCTGCTGTACCCCTTAGGCCTTCGCTGCACACCTTTGGCCCATCATGCCTCCACTGTACCCCCTTGGTCCCCTCAGTTCTCCGCTGTACCCCCTTGACCCCCACCCAGGTCTTCGCATATACCTCGACCCCCCTTTTCCCCCTTGGGCCCCCTTTATGTCTCCGATATGTCCGCTATATTATTACGTCAGAAACGCGTCATAGACTACTGACAATGAGAATTAATGAAAAAAATCCTTCTATCGGCGGGATTTGAACTCCAGACCACCGGATTACGAGTCCGATGCGTTCCCACAGAGCTACGACCACTATATAATTTAATTGCAGTCAATGTCGATGCAACGTTGTCGCTCAGCGTGACGTAGTCGAGCAGATCCGTCCCAAAGATAAGAGAACGTAGCAACCTCGGCAAGCGGGGAGCAGGGAAACGAACAATGGCTTATTCATTCATCAAATATCAGTGTATTGATAGACATAATCGCATTCAAGGTCAGGTTCGCTGCATTCCATTGATGATTCAACATGATACAATTTTTCGCGTGGCGTAACAAAGATAAGAGACGACAAAGCGACTGACACTGTTGCCAGACGTTTGAAAAAATAAGGCATTGATGCCAGACGTTTGAAAATATCTGGAAATATACTATAATGCACCTACAGCTTACACAAGTAGAATCCGAACCACCACGTGTGAATACCTTAAATTGATGGATAACGTTTGACGTATGACAGGGTGTGGCTGCCTGAAGTTAGGCGTCTGACATTTGACGTATGACGTTAACATTTAAAAATGGCCCCCGACATCTCAAGGTTACCAACTATTTAGTAATTTTCGTGTTATAAAGTGAATATACCTACATCTTACACAGGTAGAATCCGAACCACAGCATTTATATCGACGTGGCAGAATCCATGAACTCGTTAATATAAATGTCAATAACAAAATGATTCATTTTCTCTACGAATTATCAAAAAATATTCACTCCCGGTTTATTAAAAAGCGTCATAGAGATAAACTAATGTTTTATTCGTGATCCCTATGACGTGTAGATTCCAAAAACAACAATTTCCGTTTTCACTTCCGGTTTCCATATTTCCACTTAACATAGTAATGCGGGTACTCTGAAAGGAGGATTTTTCACTGACATTCCAAATATATCATCTCACCTATGTACAAAGTCTCAAGGTTCAAGAGATAATTATCAAAATAGATCGAAATAATGAAATAAGCAATGGAATCAACACACAATCTTTCTGAGTGTTGCTTTCCTGGCCGATCCAGCTTCTCGACAAATTATCCACTTCCGGTTCATTAAAAAGTTATATAGAGAAAAACTAATGGAATATTCGTGACCCCCATGAAGTATGGATTCCAATGACATCAACTTCCGATTTCACTTTCGGTTTCCATTTTTCTACTCAACATAGTCATGTGGGTACTCTGAGAGAAGGATTTTTCACGGACATTCTAAATATATCATTTTACCTATGTACAAAGTCTCAAGGTTAAAGAGATATCAATCAAAATTTATCGAAATTATGAAAAAAATCTATGTAAACAATTCAAAATCTCTTCGTGTGATGATTTTCTGGTCGATCCAGCTTTCCGACGGATTATCAAAAAATATTTACTTCCGGTTTGTTAAAAAGCGACATAGGGAAAAACTAATGTTTTATTCGTGATCCCTATCACGTGTAGACTTCGAAAACATCAACTTCCTGTTTCACTTCCGGTTTCCATTTTGTCAGTAAACAGGGTCATGTGGGTACTCATCGAAAAAGATATTCCACGTACATTTCGAATATAATAACATACCTATATGCAAAGTCCCAAGGTTTGCGAGATATCAATCAAAATTGATTGAAATAATGAAAGAAGCAATTAAATCAACACAATCTCTTCGAGTTTTTCTCTTCTAGCCGATCCAGCTTCTCGACGAATTATCACGATATATTCACTTCCGGTTCATTAAAAAGCGATATAAAGAAAAACTAATGGTATATTCGAGACCCCCATGACGTGTAGACTCCAAAAACAACAACTTCCGGTTTCACTTCCGGTTTCCATTTTGTCAGTAAACAGGGTCATGTGGGTACTCATTGAAAAGGATATTTCACGTACATTCCGAATATATTAACTCACCTATATACAAAGTCCCAAGGTTTGCGAGATATCAATCAAAATTTATCGAAATATTGAAAAAACAATAAAAACTGTTCACCATCTCTTTGAGTAATGCTTTTCTAACCGATCTATCTCCTTGATGAATTATCGAAATATATTCTCTTCCAATTCGTAAAAAATAGAGATATAGGGGAAAAAATGAGACGTTAGTGATCTCCATAACGTTCGGACATCAAAACAACAACTTCCGGTTTCACTTCCGGTTACATTTTTTTTCAGTAAACAGAGCCATGTGGGTACTCTGAGAGAAGGATTTCTCACGAACATCCCGAATATATCAACTTACCTATATAAAAGAACTCAAGGTTTGCGAGATATCGACGAAAATTGGTGAAATAATCGAAACAACACTGTTACACGCAAGAAAGTGCTATGAAGAGTCGATTTGAGTCCACGGTTAACTCATGTTTCTATCTTATTAATCAATATTCTAGTAGGAGACTATAATTTTTGTACAACCCATATCAGGGAATGCCATTTACACCATTATGAAAACCTAGTAGGTGAAATGATAAATAGGAAATCGATAATCAATTTTGGAGTAATCGATAACAAATGGAATATGATCGTAACTCTCGAGGTGAATGTTTCAAGGTCATAAAGTTAATAAAATTTCCAAAAAAAGCATTGTTCAAGGTATGTTTATGAATTCCAAGGCTATATAACTATTAAGATCATATTATATTGGAACAAGGTACTTCAATCATTGATCTTCTCAAAATATATGTCTCGAAACAGAAATAATTTTGTTTATTCAGGATTGCACTTTCAGCATCGGCAACACATGGAATATTATCGGACTAAGAATTTTCGAAATTACAAAAACGGAGCTCTGATCAAGGTATGGTTATAAATTCCAAAGCTGTATAACTATTTAGATCACATTATATTGAAGCCAGATACTCCAATCATTATTCACCTTGAAAAATATGTCAAGAAACAAATATACTTTTCTATATTTGGGATCGCACTTTCAGCAAAGAGAATATGTGTCAACGTCTGCAGAAATCAATGCTTTCATTCACAATATTTTCGATAGCTCTAACGATGGAACCAACAGGCTGATGAAATACAGGGATGTAAAAACTATCTAGTATGGAAGAAATATACTGGGTGTATGAGAAATTACACTCAATATTTTCAATAGGTGTACGGTTCGAAATATACAAATGTTCTGACTGGTACAGGATGTATCAAGAATTAATGATGACGTTTAACGTTTGATAGGTATAATTTGATAGTTGATGCTCAACGACTGGAACTTGAGAGTCTTGGTCACGTGAGGGTGGATATGGTTATATTATGATCAATGACGAAAAGAATTTGATATTGATGAATTATTGGAAATGTGTTCCTATATTTTCGTGAAAATGCGACATAGGGGAAAACAAATAATACATTTATGATCCCCATGATGAAAGAAGCTCACATTCTTGGTTTTACTTACGGTGTCATCATTTTTCCAGTGAACGGGGTTATATGGGTACTCCAGAAGAATGATTTTTCACGGACATTTCGAAAATTCGACTTGCATATATATTTTGAGTCTAAAGGCTTGCGGGATATGAACCAAAACTGATATTAATTGATGAACATTCAAAACGATGACAAACCCTACGAATACAACGCACATATGTTGCGCAAATATAAAACGTCTAACATATATCATGCTAACGTCATGTGTCCGTCGAAGATTTATCAGACAAAGTTATAAAATTTTTGAATACGATGATTCGCATGATAATTTTTCACGCCTTCATTAAACGAGTAGAAAACATCGAAGTTCATCACGCATACATCACCAATGCGTCGCATATGCGTCTAAAATACGTATAAAATTTTTGAATACGATGATTCGCATGATAAATTTTCACGCCTTCATTAAACGAGTAGAAAACATCAAAATTCATCGCGCATACATCACCCATGCGTCACATATGCGTCTAACATACGTCATGCAAACGTCACACATTCTTCGAAAATCTATCAAACAGCGTGTGAAAAACATAACAACGATCAATAACGTACTGACATCGCAAATCCAAAATGGTAGCTGTTAAAGTTTAGCATCTGGCATCTGACATTCGGTGTCCGACATTTGACGCTTGGCGTACTAAGATTTCTGTTGTTCACCAACTTAGAGATGTAGATACAAAAATAAACATAGGGCAATCATTGAAGAACATCAAAAACGTTAAAAAACATAACGCATGTGTCGTGCATACGTTGCGCATACGTCATACATACGTCGTGCAAACGTAGCGCCTACATCGAAAATCCATAATACAACGTGTTCAAAACCTTGAAATGATAGAAAGCATGACAAGATATACATCACGCATTCATTATATAACGTTGAAAATTCTGAAAAAAACTCCATGCATGCGTCGTACGTACACCACGCAGACGTCGTGCCGCCGTCGGAAATCTACCAAACAACGTATAAGAACTTCAAAAACAATAAATAGCATGACGAAACGTCAGGCATGCGTCATATATATACTGCATCGACGTCGTGTCCTTGTCAAAAATCAATCAAACAACGCGTGAAAATGTTCAAAACTGTTTATAAATTTAATAAACATCACTCATTCATTGAAGAACGTCAAAAACTTTGAAAAAACATTACGCATGCGTCGTACAGTAGTCAAAAATGCGTCATAAATTGAGCAAACATCGCGTCCTCTTCGAAAATCGACCTACAACGTGTGAAAACCTTGAAAATTATTAATAGCATTACAAGACGCATCCCAATCATTGAAAAAAAATCCACGACATGACGTATCCTATACCACCAATATCCAGATTCCGAAGATATAATCCGATGATGAAATAAGAAACTGCAGTAAATAGTCATAGGCATTGATGAAACACAAAATAGTGAATATTGGACGGCTACTGGTAATTTTGGAGGAACATCAGAAACAATGGATAACTATTCATATGGAATCAAGTTTCTATTGTCCGATAGAACTCTTTTATGATGAAAACTATAAAATATTACAAATCTCATAGTAGACGATAAAATAAACAACTCTACTGATACTGATTGAGGGACCATTTTGATTATGAATTCTGCACCCATTGTCGAAAATGTCACTGCAATTCGACTACACCATATTTTATTATCACCATTTAGTGTCAGGAATGTGATTTCAGGTAGCAACCTCGTGTCCTTTCCATACTCTTTCATCAAACTCCACAGCAAATCTCCTCTCTCTCTCTCTCTTCCGTGTATCTTATTTTTCAAATATCATTTGGATTAATCGAAATAGCATAATCATAATCCATTATCGTCATTTTAGGTCATAAAATTCGATCTTTATATGGGTACAGTTACAAAACCTTCTGATACCGTCAAAATAATGACCCACCATTGAAATGTCACAGCAATTCAACAACATAATATTAGCCATACACTTAGTTGAAAAGCCTCAATATCAATATAATGATGAATTCAGGAATGGTAGTAAATGGAATAATACCAAACCTAACGTCATACATGACGTAGAACCTGACATCATACGCGACGTCTGAGACGTGCGTAAGACGTTAGACTTAGGTTTTCGATCGAGTAAGCTTCATGAATGTGGAAGAGGATCTTTTGTTAGGTCACACTTTTATTTTCAAGTTTTCAAGAAATTCGCAAATTCATTGAATGGATCTGGTGGTAACAATAATCATTTTATAACAAATAGAAGAATAATCCACTTGCATCTTTCAAATTTGGTAAAAGTAATACATGATAAATCCTAGAGGAAAAATAAAAACGAAGAATCATGGATTCTTATATTTATTTCTCACGCATTATTCAAATCTCTCAGTACATTCATTTTATGAAGGAACAAATATTTCATGAGTGCATTACTCACTAAACTATCATTTGATATTTCACAAAATGAATACAGAGCTACAGAGATTACAGAATTCAAAATATTATTATAAAATATACAGAAGTTAATGTTTTTCAGTAAAACCACCCGATGGCCCACTACACTTCGATAGACTTGATGGATCTGCGTAGCATCCTCGACATCGATAAGGAACTCGACATCATGTTTTTTGGCGAGTAGACATTTGATACCATCAAACACCAATAATTGTGATACTTTGCAGAAATCTCCACATGGAAACGTAACTGGCTCATATTCATCTTGGTGGGTTGGTAACTTCTCGTAAAAAAAATTGTCCAATGCTTGTTTTCAGTAAATCAGTGAAAGTTTTTCATTCCGTTGTACAAAAAGATCGTTTATTTGGTTTGTATGGTTGTGATAAAATTATAGATGAGTTGAATTTCCTCGCTGGACTCAAACCCACTCCTACCTGGAAGGCTCTCAACTGGAATAATGTGTAGAGTGGGCAATGTTTCTCGACTCGGGCTGCATTTTCGTACATCTTCAATACCCCATCTAATTCTCGATGATATTCCTCACTATTGAAAGATGATTCGGTGAAATTTGAATCAAACTCGTCTTCCGACACACTCACATAACCACTATCTCGACTTGATGTTGACATGATAGACTTAGTGAAAATACTGTCAGACTGAGATCAATTTCATGTATCTATTTATACTTTTCCTCCACATTCGAGAACAATAGATTTGAAATCATTATTGCGTGATGAATCTTGACATATCAAATATGAGAATAATGCTGATTCAAGTAGAATCGCTGAAAAACAAAGGTATTTCATGAATGCGTTGCTCATCTCTCCACATGATGTCCTAAGGAATGCAAAGTTTCATATCGAATATGAGATGTAATAAACATGCTGATTCAGGGAGATAACATCAACATCATCGCAATCTTTGAATTATGGTCGTGATTTATGATATAATCATCGACCACCTGCGAACTTATCAAATATGTCTTCTATTGTCGATTCATTTGATGAAATACAGAAGATAAGCATGACATTATCATCGCCAAGTGGAATCCGAACCACCACATGTGAAAACCCCAAACTGATGGACCCCAGATTGATGGATAATATTTGACGTATGACAGAAGCTTACTAGGGCTGCTGGGGTTTGGCGTCTGACATCTGATAGTTAACGTTTGACGTATAAGATCCAACATTTTATAGTTGACGATCGGCGTCTGACATTCGACGACTGGCGGCGTACGTGAAGTCTGAAACGTACGTGAGATGTTAGGTTGGGTTAGGTCCTGGGACGGTTTTTCAGGTTAGGTTAGGTCTCAACCTCAGAGGTTAGGTTATATTAGGTCATGAAACGTTAGGTCAGGTTAGGTTAGGCCGATCCTGAAACGTTCGGTGAGGTTAGGTTAGGTCTCGACCTAACCTTAACTCTGAGGTTAGGTGAGGCCCCCCGAGACGTTAGATTCAGAAGTTGGGTCAGGTTAGGTCTCGAGTCGTTAGACTCAGAGGTAAGGTTGAGTCGGAGACCTTACCTAACCTACTTAACTAACGTCTCGAGAACTAACCTAACCCAACCTCTGAATCTAACGTCTCGGGGGGCCTCACCTAATCTCAGAGTTAAGGTTAGGTCGAGACCTAACCTAACCTCACCGAACGTTTCAGGATCGGCCTAACCTAACCTGACCTAACGTTTCATGACCTAATCTAACCTAACCTCTGAGGTTGAGACCTAACCTAACCTGAAAAACCGTCTCAGGACCTAACCCAACCTAACATCTCACGTACGTTTCAGACTTCACGTACGCCGCCAGTCGTCGAATGTCAGACGCCGATCGTCAACTATAAAATGTTGGATGTTATACGTCAAACGTTAACTATCAGATGTCAGACGCCAAACTCCAGCAGCCCTAGTAAGCCTCTGTCATACGTCAAATATTATCCATCAATTTGGGGTCCATCAGTTTGGAGTTTTCACATGTGGTGGTTCGGATTCCACTTGGCGATGATAATGTCATGCTCATCTTCTGTATTTCATCAAATGAATCGACAATAGAAGACATATTTGATAAGTTCGCAGGTGGTCGATGATGATATCATAAATCACGACCATAATTCAAAGATTGCGATGATGTTGATGTTATCTCCCTGAATCAGCATGTTTATTACATCTCATATTCGATATGAAACTTTGCATTCCTTAGGACATCATGTGGAGAGATGAGCAACGCATTCATGAGATACCTTTGTTTTTCAGCTATTCTACTTGAATCAGCATTATTCTCATATTTGATATGTCAAGAATCATCACGCAATAATAATTTCAAATCTATTGTTCTCGAATGTGGAGGAAAAGTATAAATGGATACATGAAATTGATCTCAGTCTGACAGTATTTTCACTAAGTCTATCATGTCAACATCAAGTCGAGATAGTGGTTATGTGAGTGTGTCGGAAGACGAGTTTGATTCAAATTTCACCGAATCATCTTTCAATAGTGAGGAATATCATCGAGAATTAGATGGGGTATTGAAGATGTACGAAAATGCAGCCCGAGTCGAGAAACATTGCCTACTCTACACATTATTCCAGTTGAGAGCCTTCCAGGTAGGAGTGGGTTTGAGTCCAGCGAGGAAATTCAACTCATCTATAATTTTATCACAACCATACAAACCAAATAAACGATCTTTTTGTACAACGGAATGGAAAACTTTCACTGATTTACTGAAAACAAGCATTGGACAATTTTTTTTACGAGAAGTTACCAACCCACCAAGATGAATATGAGCCAGTTACGTTTCCATGTGGAGATTTCTGCAAAGTATCACAATTATTGGTGTTTGATGGTATCAAATGTCTACTCGCCAAAAAACATGATGTCGAGTTCCTTATCGATGTCGAGGATGCTACGCAGATCCATCAAGTCTATCGAAGTGTAGTGGGCCATCGGGTGGTTTTACTGAAAAACATTAACTTCTGTATATTTTATAATAATATTTTGAATTCTGTATTCTCTGTAGCTCTGTATTCATTTTGTGAAATATCAAATGATAGTTTAGTGAGTAATGCACTCATGAAATATTTGTTCCTTCATAAAATGAATGTACTGAGAGATTTGAAAAATGCGTGAGAAATAAATATAAGAATCTATGATTCTTCGTTTTTATTTTTCCTCTAGGATTTATCATGTATTACTTTTACCAAATTTGAAAGATGAAAGTGGATTATTCCTCTATTTGTTATAAAATGATTATTGTTACCACCAGATCCATTCAATGAATTTGCGAATTTCTTGAAAACTTGAAAAGAAAAGTGTGACCTAACAAAAGATCCTCTTCCACATTCATGAAGCTTACTCGATCGAAAACCTAAGTCTAACGTCTTACGCACGTCTCAGACGTCGCGTATGATGTCAGGTTCTACGTCATGTATGACGTTAGGTTTGGTATTATTCCATTTACTACCAATCCTGAATTCATCATTATATTGATATTGAGGCTTTTCAACTAAGTGTATGGCTAATATTATGTTGTTGAATTGCAGTGACATTTCAATGGTGGGTCATTATTTTGACGGTATCAGAAGGTTTTGTAACTGTACCCATATAAAGATCGAATTTTATGACCTAAAATGACGATAATGGATTATGATTATGCTATTTCGATTATTCCAAATGATATTTGAAAAATAAGATACACGGAAGAGAGAGAGAGAGGAGATTTGCTGTGGAGTTTGATGAAAGAGTATGGAAAGGACACGAGGTTGCTACCTGAAATCACATTCCTGACACTAAATGGTGATAATAAAATATGGTGTAGTCGAATTGCAGTGTCATTTTCGACAATGGGTGCAGAATTCATAATCAAAATGGTCCCTCAATCAGTATCAGTAGAGTTGTTTATCTTATCGTCTACTATGAGATTTGTAATTTTTTATAGTTTTCATCATAAAAGAGTTCTATCGGACAATAGAAACTTGATTCCATATGAATAGTTATCCATTGTTTCTGATGTTCCTCCAAAATTACCAGTAGCCGTCCAATATTCACTATTTTGTGTTTCATCAATGCCTATGACTATTTACTGCAGTTTCTTATTTCATCATCGGATTATATCTTCGGAATCTGGATATTGGTGGTATAGGATACGTCATGTCGTGGATTTTTTTTCAATGATTGGGATGCGTCTTGTAATGCTATTAATAATTTTCAAGGTTTTCACACGTTGTAGGTCGATTTTCGAAGAGGACGCGATGTTTGCTCAATTTATGACGCATTTTTGACTACTGTACGACGCATGCGTAATGTTTTTTCAAAGTTTTTGACGTTCTTCAATGAATGAGTGATGTTTATTAAATTTATAAACCGTTTTGAACATTTTCACACGTTGTTTGATTGATTTTTGACAAGGACACGACGTCGATGCAGTATATATATATGACGCATGCCTGACGTTTCGTCATGCTATTTATTGTTTTTGAAGTTCTTTCACGTTGTTTGGTAGATTACCGACAACGGCACGACGTCTGCGTGGTGTACGTACGACGCATGCATGGAGTTTTTTTTCAGAATTTTCAACGTTATATAATGAATGCGTGATGTATATCTTGTCATGCTTTCTATCATTTCAAGGTTTTGAACACGTTGTATTATGGATTTTCGATGTAGGCGCTACGTTTGCACGACGTATGTATGACGTATGCGCAACGTATGCACGACACATGCGTTATGTTTTTTAACGTTTTTGATGTTCTTCAATGATTGCCCTATGTTTATTTTTGTATCTACAACTCTAAGTTGGTGAACAACAGAAATCTTAGTACGCCAAGCGTCAAATGTCGGACACCGAATGTCAGATGCCAGATGCTAAACTTTAACAGCTACCATTTTGGATTTGCGATGTCAGTACGTTATTGATCGTTGTTATGTTTTTCTCACGCTGTTTAATAGATTTTCGAAGAATGTGTGACGTTTGCATGACGTATGTTAGACGCATATGTGACGCATGGGTGATGTATGCGCGACGAATTTTGATGTTTTCTACTCGTTTAATGAAGCGTGAAAATTTATCATGCGAATCATCGTATTCAAAAATTTTATACGTATTTTAGACGCATATGCGACGCATTGGTGATGTATGCGTGATGAATTTCGATGTTTTCTACTCGTTTAATGAAGGCGTGAAAATTTATCATGCGAATCATCGTATTCAAAAATTTTATAATTTTGTCTGATAAATCTTCGACGGATACATGACGTTAGCATGATATATGTTAGACGTTTTATATTTGCGCAACATATGTGCGTTGTATTCGTAAGGTTTGTCATCGTTATGAATGTTTATCAATTAATATCAGTTGTGGTTCATATCCCGCAAGCCTTTAGACTCAAAATATATGCAAGTCGAATTTTCGAAATGTCCGTGAAAAATCATTCTTCTGGAGTACCCATATAACCCCGTTCACTGGAAAAATGATGACACCGGAAGTAAAACCAAGAATGTGAGCTTCTTTCATCATGGGGACCATAAATGTATTATTTGTTTTCCCCTATGTCGCATTTTCACGAAAATATAGGAACACATTTTCAATAATTCATCAATATCAAATTCTTTTCGTCATTGATCATAATATAACCATATCCACCCTCACGTGACCAAGACTCTCAAGTTCCAGTCGTTGAGCATCAACTATCAAATTATACCTATCAAACGTTAAACGTCATCATTAATTCTTGATACATCCTGTACCAGTCAGAACATTTGTATATTTCGAACCGTACACCTATTGAAAATATTGAGTGTAATTTCTCATACACCCAGTATATTTCTTCCATACTAGATAGTTTTTACATCCCTGTATTTCATCAGCCTGTTGGTTCCATCGTTAGAGCTATCGAAAATATTGTGAATGAAAGCATTGATTTCTGCAGACGTTGACACATATTCTCTTTGCTGAAAATGCGATCCCAAATATAGAAAAGTATATTTGTTTCTTGACATATTTTTCAAGGTGAATAATGATTGGAGTATCTGGCTTCAATATAATGTGATCTAAATAGTTATACAGCTTTGGAATTTATAACCATACCTTGATCAGAGCTTCGTTTTTGTAATTTCGAAAATTCTTAGTCCGATAATATTCCATGTGTTGCCGATGCTGAAAGTGCAATCCTGAATAAACAAAATTATTTCTGTTTCGAGACATATATTTTGAGAAGATCAATGATTGAAGTACCTGGTTCCAATATAATATGATCTTAATAGTTATATAGCCTTGGAATTCATAAACATACCTTGATCAATGCTTTTTTTGTAAATTTTATTAACTCTATGACCTTGAAACATTCACCTCGAGAGTTACGATCATATTCCATTTGTTATCGATTACTCCAAAATTGATTATCGATTTCCTATTTATCATTTCACCTACTAGGTTTTCATAATGGTGTAAATGGCATTCCCTGATATGAGTTGTACAAAAATTATAGTCTCCTACTAGAATATTGATTAATAAGATAGAAACATGAGTTAACCGTGGACTCAAATCGACCCTTCATAGCACTTTCTTGCGTGTAACAGTGTTGTTTCGATTATTTCACCAATTTTCGTCGATATCTCGCAAACCTTGAGTTCTTTTATATAGGTAAGTTGATATATTCGGGATGTTCGTGAGAAATCCTTCTCTCAGAGTACCCACATGGCTCTGTTTACTGAAAAAAATTGTAACCGGAAGTGAAACCGGAAGTTGTTGTTTTGATGTCCGAACGTTATGGAGATCACCAACATCTCATTTTTTCCCCTATATCTCTATTTTTTACGAATTGGAAGAGGATATATTTCGATAATTCATCAAGGAGATAGATCGGTTAGAAAAGCAGTACTCAAAGAGATGGTGAACAGTTTTTATTGTTTTTTTAATATTTCGATAAATTTTGATTGATATCTCGCAAACCTTGGGACTTCGTATATAGGTAAGTCAATATATTCGGAATGTACGTGAAATATCCTTTTCAATGAGTACCCACATGACCCTGTTTACTGACAAAATGGAAACTGGAAGTGAAACCGGAAGTTGTTGTTTTTGGAGTCTACACGTCATGGGAGTCTCGAATATACCATTAGTTTTTCTCTATATCGCTTTTTAATGAACCGGAAGTGAATATATCGTGATAATTCGTCGAGAAGCTGGATCGGCTAGAAAAGAAAAACTCGAAGAGATTGTGTTGATTTAATTGCTTCTTTCATTATTTCAATCAATTTTGATTGATATCTCGCAAACCTTGGGACTTTGCATATAGGTATGTTATTATATTCGAAATGTACGTGGAATATCCTTTTCGATGAGTACCCACATGACCCTGTTTACTGACAAAATGGAAACCGGAAGTGAAACAGGAAGTTGATGTTTTTGAAGTCTACACGTGATAGGGATCACGAATAAAACATTAGTTTTTCCCTATGTCGCTTTTTAACAAACCGGAAGTAAATATTTTTTGATAATTCGTCGGAAAGCTGGATCGACCAGAAAATCATTACACGAAGAGATTGTGAATTGTTTACATAGATTTTTTTCATTATTCCGATAAATTTTCATTGATATCTCTTTAACCTTGAGACTTTGTACATAGGTAAAATGATATATTTAGAATGTCCGTGAAAAATCCTTCTCTCAGAGTACCCACATGACTATGTTGAGTAGAAAAAGGGAAACCGAAAGTGAAACCAGAAGTTGATGTTATTGGAATCTACACGTCATGGGGGTCACGAATATTTCATTAGTTTTTCTCTATATAGCTTTTTAATGAACCGGAAGTGGATATTTTGTGATAATTTGTCGAGAAGCTGGATCGGCCAGGAAAGCAACACTCAGAAAGATTGTGTGTTGATTCCATTGCTTATTTCATTATTTCGATCTATTTTGATAATTATCTCTTGAACCTTGAGACTTTGTACATAGGTGAGATGATATATTTGGAATGTCAGTGAAAAATCCTCCTCTCAGAGTACCCACATTACTATGTTAAGTGGAAAAATGGAAACCGGAAGTGAAAACGAAATTGTTGTTTTTGGAATCTACACGTCATAGGGATCACGAATAAAACATTAGTTTATCTCTATGACGCTTTTTAATAAACCGGAAGTGAATATTTTTTGATAATTCGTAGAGAAAATGAATCATTTTGCTATTGACATCTTTATATTAACGAGTTCATGGATTGTGCCACGTCGATATAAATGCTGTGGTTCGGATTCTACCTGTGTAAGATGTAGGTATATTCACTTTATAACACGAAAATTACTAAATAATTGGTAACCTTGAGATGTCGGGGGCCATTTTGAAATGTTAACGTCATACGTCAAATGTCAGACGCCTAACTTCAGGCAGCCACACCCTGTCATACGTCAAACGTTATCCATCAATTTAAGGTATTCACACGTGATGGTTCGGATTCTACTTGTGTAAGCTGTAGGTGCATTATAGTATATTTCCAGATATTTTCAAACGTCTGGCATCAATGCCTTATTTTTTCAAACGTCTGGCAACAGTGTCAGTCGCTTTGTCGTCTCTTATCTTTGTTACGCCACGCGAAATATTGTATCATGTTGAATCATCAATGGAATGCAGCGAACCTGACCTTGAATGCGATTATGTCTATCAATACACTGATATTCAATGAATGAATAAGCCATTGTTCGTTTCCCTGCTCCCCGCTTGCCGAGGTTGCTACGTTCTCTTATCTTTGGGACGGATCTGCTCGACTACGTCACGCTGAGCGATAACGTTGCATCGACATTGACTGCAATTAAATTATATATTGGTCGTAGCTCTGTGGGAACGCATCGGACTCGTAATCCGGTGGTCTGGAGTTCAAATCCCGCCGAAAGAAGGATTTTTTTCATTAATTCTCATTGTCAGTAGTCTATGACGCGTTTCTGACGTAATAATATAGCGGACATATCGGAGACATAAAGGGGGCCCAAGAGGGAAAAGGAGGGTCGAGGTATATGCGAAGACCTGGGTGGGGGTCAAGGGGGTACAGCGGAGAACTGAGGGGACCAAGGGGGTACAGTGGAGGCATGATGGGCCAAAGGTGTGCAGCGAAGGCCTAAGGGGAACAGCGGAAACCTGAGGGGGTTGAAGGAGCAATATCCAATGCTGCAAGCATAACCTCAATAATGAATTGAATTACCCGCTAACAAAAGTGGGCGTGGCTATTATGGATTCTGATTGGTTGTTTCTATGAATCAGCAGCGACATGGAACATTATATGACAGTCAACAGCTGTTATTATGTCACGTGTCGCGGCAGCCATCTTGAATGACGTCAGCTTTGACCTTGAATTGCTCAATTTTCGCTATTTCGGACCTTAGAATTCGTGAAAAATGTAGGTAGATCTACGGAAAAATCATATCTTCTATCTCTCTCCAACACATGGGCTCTTATGGGGCTTTCAAATGGCAACACTGTAATTTCCGTAGAATCTGGGGAAAAATGACTTAGAAAATTGAAAAATGAGCCAGAACCGGTGCAGCCAATTTACTCACGGCCTGCGCTGTTCTACAATAAATATATGAATGTGATTGATGGATACATTATTTGATCAAATGCAGGCAGTTTATGGTATTGGTTATAATAGTTAACAATATGGTTGCAGTATGGTTGCATAGGATAATTTTCTTGTATGCTGCTGTTATGAATTCGTTTATCTTAAACAATACTTGGTCTTTGAAAGACTTTCGAAGATATACCTAATATAGAATTCAATGCAAACAAAACACAGGCATATCTTTTTTCTAGAAGAGCCGATCTCACTGTGCCCAACATAATTCAGTCAGGAGTAACCATACCATTGAAGTCATCCATTTCGATGCTTGGCGTTACTATCAGCGATAACCTTCCTTGGGAAAATCACGTGAGGTCCATTGTCAAAAGTGCATCCCAAAAACTTGGTTTTCTGTTTCGAGCCAAGAGATATTTCACCCCCAGTCAGCTGCTTATGATCTATAAGGCACAGATCCGACCTTGTAGTGTGCACAAGTGTTCGTTGTAACTTAATTATATAAACATATAAATTTAGGTTTTGTTTTGCCTTTCACATATGCAACCTTGATTGCATATGTACTTATATTTGCATATATGTGATATGTGGCAACGCCGAGAGGGGAGTCTTCGCTTGAGGGTGGTAGGCGAAAGACGGTAGGAGAGACAACTCTCAATTTTGTCGAACATTTAGCCAGAATTTTAGTTAGTTAGTTACTAAGTTGATATTGTACCAACCGATGAAACGTTGTGTTTCTTACAAGAAAAATTAAAGTGCTTCTGTTAGAAATTTGGTGAATATAAATTGAACCCAGACCCAACGAGATAAGGTAAAGATACATTACAAATGGCGCCCAACGTGGGGCAATATAGTGGAAACCAAATGACTACAGAGCTGTAGAAGAATTGTGGATAAGTGTAAGAAACAAATACTTTGGAAGAAATATCGAAAAGTTACTTAAGTTATCATTAAGTAACTGGGAGCAGAGTCAGTGAGAAAACGAACGAGATAGATACGGCGACTACGGCAAACTACGGCGTTTACGATTCTTGGAAGTTGGAACGGCGTTGGACCCCTGTTGGAGGCTAGCGGTTAGCGGAAGCTAGAAAGACGGCGTACTGCGTAGCAACAATAGGAGAGGAAGAGGACGCGGAACTGGATTCGGCTATAGTGGAGCGGATGAGCGAAAACAAGTAACCGACTATAGTGGAGCGACAGGTGGAAAAAAAAAAAAAGGAACTCCAACAGGTACTCTTTTATGTTTTATTCATTAGCAGAATAAGTACATGCGGACTTGGACTTGTATAAGCCTAGTATTTTTTTTTATGTTGTTAATAGTATTACCCGTTAAAAATGGTTAAGGGCAAAATAGAGAGTAAAGTAGAGTTAGAAAAGAAAGGAAATGGGGATGATAGTCAGGAAGATAAAAGTCAGGATGAAAATCATTTGAAGAAAGTTGTAAATAGTTTAACAGAGGATTTGAGAAGAATGCAAACTAGTTTTGTCTCATTAACAAATAATATGTTTGAACATGAAAAAAGGATAGATGAGAAGGTGGTGAGTAGGAATGATAAAAGTGATAAACATCAATACATGACATTGTGGAAAGATTTGGGGGGTAATGCTTTATCATTTCATCCAGGGGGTACAATGCACCCTATGTATTTTTTGAAGAAGTTGAAAAGGTTGATGGAAGATACGGGAATACCAGAGACGGTTCAAGTAGGTCTAGCAGTGGGCTGTTCAAAAGGTTCGGCTGCAGAGTGGGCAGAATATAAAGAAGAATCATTTGAAAATTTTCAAAAGTTTGTTGATGCATTTAAGTTGAGATATTGGGGGGTGCAACAAGAAAGAACTTTGTTCTTTGATATAAAATATGGGAAATTTACAGATGGTAGTAGAGCAGACTATTTTTTGAGATTGGCTAGGCTGTCACGGTTTTTAACAGATAAGGTGTCTGAACAAGAACTTGTAGAATATGTAGCGCAGCATTTTTCGAACGAGCCAGAAATTATACGTGGAATAATACTGCAAGGTCTAAGTACAGTAGATGAAGTGGAGAGCTTTTTGCGAAAAGTAGATTCAACCGATCCAGTAAATATAAATAGGGATGATAGGGGGGGTATGTAATAGAGATAATAGAGAAAGTTGGAGAGGAGCTGAAAATCGAAATCAACCTCAAAGAGATACAAATAGACAAGGGGGTGAAAATGTTAGGGGTATGGGAAATCAGAGGGATCTCAGAAGAAGAGAGGAAGATAATACTCGTACCTGTAGTTTGTTAAATAAATGTTATATTGAGAATCCTGACGAGTTATTATCAGATGTGGAGGAACAAGGTCAAGAAGATGAACTGAATTTGATAACACCTATTATCCGGGGAGAAATTGGTAAGGATGTTATTGATATTCTAGTAGATTCTGGAAGTCAAATTTCCGCAATTTCTGAAAAATTTTTAGAAGGTTTGGGAAGGATAGATATTCCGGTTCTTCCAGTTTCTAATCTAGTCATACGGGTAGCTGTAGGTCCAAAGGAACAACGGATCAAACAACAAGTGTTGTTAGCCGTCAAAATAGGAGAATTATTTATAGATATTCCATTGTTAGTAATACCAAAATTAAATTCCAATATCATATTAGGATGTGATTGGCTCGGAGAGACGAAATCCCGATTGGATTTTGGCAAGAATACTATTTCAATCAGAGTGAAGGACCAAGATGTTGAAATACCGTTTATATCATCTCCTAAGTCTGCAAATACACTGACAGTTAATTATTTGGATGAAATAAAATGTCGTCATCAATATTCGGATACTGAATTTCAACAAGTTATTGACAGAACAGAAACTATCGATACTCACAGTAAAGAAAACTTATCAATTTTATTATCTGAATTTCGCGAAATATTTTCAGAAACTCCAGGATTAACTCGGGAGTACATGCATGATATAATTTTGAGAGATTATAGGTCTTTTTTCAGAAAGCAATATATTATTCCATTTTCTCAGCGTGAAGAAGTGAGGCGACAAATTAAAGAAATGGTCGAAGGTGGTATTATAGAACAGGGTCGTACTGAGTATATTTCACCACTTGTTACTGTTCGAAAAAAGGACGGTTCTATTAGAGTGTGTTTAGATGCTAGGTACCTCAATTCGATTATGTGTAAGGACCATATTTTACCACCAAAACCGGAAGAGCTTTTAAATAAATTAGGTAAGGGTGAAGTAACGAGCACATTGGATATGACTGCTAGTTATTGGCAAATACCAATAAACCCATCACATTGTCAATATACAGGGTTTATATTTGACAAATTGACATTTTACTTCAAGGTTCTTCCATTTGGGCTAAGTACTTCAGTGGCAAGTTTTATCCGATGTATGTCTGAAATTCTAGGCCCCGAAATAGAACAATTTTCGTTGATGTATGTAGATGATCTATTAGTTGTATCTGAGAATGCCGATGAACATCTAAGACACTTGCAAATTATTTTTACAAAATTTCGAGATGCCAATCTCACAATTAAACTGAAAAAATCATTTTTTGCACGTAAAAATGTACAATTTTTAGGCCATATTATTTGCGAAACGGGAATTAAATTAGATCCCAGCCGAATAATGGCAATTAAAGAATTTCCTCGCCCCCGAAATATTAAAGAATTACGAGCCTTTTTAGGTCTCACCAATTATTGTAGGCGTTTTTGTGAAAAATTCGCGGAGTTAACAATTCCGTTGTTAGAACTACTAAAGAAAAATGTAATATGGGGATGGAGAGATGAACATGAGGTGGCATTTTCGAGAATTAAGGAGGCGTTTTTGCAAGTTAATATGGTAACTCATCCCGATTTGACGAAACCATTTTATGTCCAGTGTGACAGTTCTAATTTTGCGGTAGGTGCGTACTTGTTCCAGAAGTATAGTGATCAGGAAGAAATGAAGATTATTGCATTCACTAGTAGGACGTTGAAGGGAAGTGAACTACGATATACCACAACTGAAAAGGAGTTACTAGCATTGGTTCATGCTTTGAAACAATGGCGATCGTTGATTTTAGGTTTCGAAATAGAGGTAATAACCGATCATAAATCGATAACTTTTCTGATGAACACACGACTAAAAAGTGCACGCTTAGTTAGATGGGTATTATATATTCAAGAATATAATTTGAGGGTTAAACATTGTGCAGGACGTGAAAATTTATTAGCGGATGTATTGTCACGAAATCCCGTGGAACCAGGAAAATCTAATCGCCCTGATTTGGAATCAGAGATTAGTATATCAATGTTAAAGCTGGGAAAGGAATTTAAGCTAGTTAAAGAGAATTTCGAAACCATTGGTAGAGATCAATCAGCAGAAGAATGGATTCAAAAGAAAATTGTAGTTTTACAAAATGCGGTAACGGTTGACAACAAAATTAGACATAAGATAATGAAATGGTTTTCATATTATGAAGGAATTCTGTTTAAAAGGGGAGATGAGTTTAATAGTGGTTTCAAACTTTGTGTGCCGTCAGCGCAAGTCAGGGACCTTGTTCGTCAGCAACATGCTGATATTGGACATTTTGGTTATCATAAAACGTTTGCTCATATGTCCCGTGTATTCTATTGGCCTAAGATGAGAAAGGACATCCGCAAATTGGTTGCAGGGTGCGATATCTGTCAGAAAACCAAGGTTGGTCCTCGATGTCAAGGACCTATGCATTCTGTTATAGTAAATAAACCTGGACAATTGGTATGTTTTGATTTGATGGGGCCATTGCCACCATCAAGAGCAGGAGTAACACAGTTATTGGTAATTGTCGATGCTTTCTCCAAGTATTGTAAATTATATCCTCTCAAACGAGCGACTACCAAAATAATTCTGAAAAAACTAGTTGATGATTATTTTGTCAATATACAAAGGCCTCAGGCAGTACTTAGTGATAATGGAACGCAATTTACATCCAAGTTATGGACTGAAGTTCTTGAAAGAGAAGGGGTTAAAATAAAACATACTAGTGTATATTTTCCCCAAGGAAATTCTACCGAAAGGTTAAATAGAGAGATTGGACGGTTACTTAGGACATATTGTTCTGAAAAACATACTCGGTGGGCGTATGTCTTGAATGATATTGAAATGTGTGTGAACAACGTTATTCATGAATCAACGGGCTATTGTCCCAGCTACTTACAGTTCGGGTACACCGAACCGAATAATATACGAAGTATTTTGGATTTTCCAACAGAGACACTGGTACATCCACCGTTGGAAGAAATTTGGGCTTTGGCTACTCGACGGTTAAAATCGCGAGCGCAACAACGTAAAGTAAAACATGATGAAAGGATAAAGCAAACCTTATTTAATCCGGGAGATTTGGTATTGGTCAGGACTCACCATCTCTCATCGACAGAAGATGCAAAAATAAAAAAATTGTTTGTACTTTTCGATGGTCCCTTTTGTATTTCTAGATTGGTAGGACCAAATTCGTGTGAATTGATACGAAAAGATGGGACGGTACATAGTGTTCAAAATATTGTGAATCTTAGGGCATATAAGAATCCTGAATAAGTGGTGTTTTGCTCAGTAATAGGACTTGGGGTGTTGTTAAGTAATCTTTGTTTTCTGTTAAGTAATCTTTGTTTTCTGTTAAGTAATCGAACTTTGTTTTTGTATGTAATATTTAATCCTGTGATGTAAAAAGGGTATAAGATCACTGAATTAAATAGGGGGGTAGTGTAGTGTGCACAAGTGTTCGTTGTAACTTACTTATATAAACATATAAATTTAGGTTTTGTTTTGCCTTTCACATATGCAACCTTGATTGCATATGTACTTATATTTGCATATATGTGGCAACGCCGAGAGGGGAGTCTTCGCTTGAGGGTGGTAGGCGAAAGACGGTAGAAGAGACAACTCTCAATTTTGTCGAACATTTAGCCAGAATTTTAGTTAGTTAGTTACTAAGTTGATATTGTACCAACCGATGAAACGTTGTGTTTCTTACAAGAAAAATTAAAGTGCTTCTGTTAGAAATTTGGTGAATATAAATTGAACCCAGACCCAACGAGATAAGGTAAAGATACATTACAACCTGTTCTGGAATACTGTTTCCATATTTGGAGTGCGCACCTCAACATATCCTGAAACTATTGGATTTTGTCCAAAAAAGGGCAATTCGTCTCGTCGGTGATGCCTCGCTTTCAAACTCGCTCACTTCTCTGGAACACCGTAGAAAACTTGTCGATTTATATTTATTTCATAGATATTTTTTTGAGCGATGCTCTTTCGAAATATCGACACTCGTTCCTACATTAGCAGTCTCTTCGAGATTAACCCGTCAAGTTCAGTCTTCACACCCCTTCGTGGTCACTTCAGAGACCTGCAGAACGTCCCTTACCAAAGACTCGTTCATCCAACGAACATCGAGACTCTAGAACTCACGATATTCTATGAACATTAAGAAAAATTCAGTCGTCGATTAATTGGTATTATCAAGAATATCAACTCTTGAAATGAATACGATATGTATTATTATATTTATATAATTTCTCTATAAATATGCAACAGACCAAATAACATCGATGTAATAAAAAAAATGAAAAAGAGACCCGTTACGAATTAACATACAGACCAAAAATATATAAATGAAAGAGAACCCAGTGCCTAATGAAAATTACCTACTCATTAATAATGAATGATCTGATTTTCAAAATATTCCAGATATGTGTGGCTATTGATTTTGCTTCAGTGGGCGTAATATTATTGAGCGTGCCAAACAAATTGTTAATATTCTCCAAGCAGGGAACGTTACGGGGTCGCATTGAGGTACATGCTTACATGTTCCTATCTTACATGTTCCTATCTTTACTTTCCACTTACTATCGATTGATATTTAATGGAAACAAATACAGGGTGGTTTAGAATTCTAAATTTTGAACCACCCTGTATTTGTTTCGATTAAATATCAATCGATAGTAGATAAAAAATTGAGATAGGGACATGTGAAAGCCGTTTTAACCAATTATGAATAGTTTCGATAAAAAATTCTCAAAGTTAAAAAATCTCTATTTTTCACACCCTATATCTCTGTAATTGTTCGATAAATACCCCAAGTGTGGGGGATCAATTAAATCAGATTTCCAAGGAGAATCTAAAGATGCAATAAAATACAGGGTGTTCCATATGAAAAATCAGAGTAGCTTCTACTTTATAGTAGAAGTGGCAACGCCGCATCGTCTAAAATATTTTTGGATTGTAAATCATATTAATTTATGTATACTGTCGAATTTTCAGGTAGATCCGTTGTCTGGTTAACCAGAAACGTCTAGTTAACGCTCATCGTGAAAAACCCTGTATATATGATCGCTTTACCATTCTCAACACCATGTTTGCGTCACATTGAGCAACGCTCATTGTCGCAGGCCCGAGTGACAACTTTGACGTGGGGCCACAACGACAAGCGCTTGTTCCTGGCGACAGGCACCCAGATCCACATCGCTTGGGTGTCCAAGCGGATAGCTTCGCTGCAGCTGCTGTGCCGGCTGCGCATACACGATCTCATAGCTGACGAGGGTCAGCTGACGTGTCTGCCGTTGCCTGCTAGATTGGGCAACATCATCGGGAATTTGTTCGCTCAGACCATCAGGGTGAGTTTGAAGTGATTGAGGAGCTCACGAAAATTGTTACACAAAATATATACAAAACGAGAACTCAAATTTTCACCAGAATTTTCCTTATCCTAAAAATATCTCTTAGTAATATCATCAGATTTTTGTACAGAGATAACCAAATTTCCAAATTCCCGAATTTCCTAATTTTCGACTTCCCGAATTTCCAAATTCTCAACTTCCCGAATTTCCGAATTCCCAAATTCCCACGAAAAACACGGCTCGTTTCGCGAGATATTTACAAAAATGTGAATCAAGCATAAAAATGTTATGCAAGTAACCCCGCTCCTGTACAGTCCCGAAAATTGAGCAGAACCCTTTTTTCCTGACATGAGTCTCGGCACATTCGCTTTCTCTCTTTCTCTCCTTGGATCACGAATCACCTACTTCTTGTGGTCTCAAGAAGTCGGCTATCTTCGGTTATTGGTTCGCGTTTCGAACTTCTCTCTCTTCTAGACCACTCAGCTGCGGCTTCAGCTTGGCGGTGCTCCCAGAGAGTCTAGTATCCAGCTTGCGGTCTTAAGCAGGACAGGACTGGCGTTTTCGCGACGCGATCGCGGGTATATCTCCGTTCGCCCCACTCTACTCTCGGTTTGATTGAGTGGGGATCGTTCGAAGCGCGCATCGCTGCAAACTTGACTCGATATCGTCGGACGCCAGCCTATCTCGCTAATTAATTATCAATAATTATAACTATCAAATCATGACTTCGCGCTAACTTGATATTCACTAAAACACTTCCGGTGTGTGAAAACAAACCGTTACGAAAAAGAACGGAATTCCTAGCACGATATTTACGCAGGATACTATACCCGATTACTACTATATTACTTTCATTTACGTATTTTGGCCATCTGAACTCGAATATACAGTCAAAATGCAGCAGACTCAAGTTTTTTCGGAGATATGGGCCCCTTTTTCTTTGGAAATACACCATTTGATGCGATCTGACATCTCAAACTACTGCTATTAAAAACACAAGATTCATTTTGCTTTTGACTGGAACACGCTTACATTCATCACTTGTTTTCATCAATTTCAAGCAGTAAAAACACTTTTCCGAAGGTGAACAAAACCAGCCGAGAATCGAGTGTGGTGACTGGTGTTAATCATGTTTCAAGATACAAGCCTCATGTTTCGTTCACCTTTCAAAGAAGGATGAATTTTAGGAGGATGTCCGCAGTTTTTTTTAAAGGAGGACGCATTTCGTGTATTTTGAATAGCAAAAAGGGGCCCATTTTCCCGAAAATACTTCGAATTCGAGTTCAGCAGGACAAAATACGTGAGTGAAGCCAAACATTTTGGAAAGATTTGATATAGCCACTTAAAGAAAAAATCATCCAATCAGTAATGAACGATTTGGAGAACTGTTAAGAGCACTTGTCGGTATTCTTTCTTTCAAGATTTGGTTTTTAGAATTTTACTCATCGATCGAGCTATTCAGAACTTAGGTAACAGAATGAAATTGTGTTTCGAAATGAATGGTCAAGTATTTGAGAATATTTTATGATTTTGTTGTTTTGCAAAGAAAACACTCTTATCATGTCGTTCAGTGTCGTTTCTAATTCATAATATTGATTCTTATATGGGTAAGTTTCCAAATTCAATTGAATAAACAAAATTGTGGGCGTTGATTTCAAAGCACGAATTTTTTCGGCATCCGTCCGGAAAGTACGTACTTTCCAGACGATTTTTTTTGAGAAAGTGGCATTTTTCCGGCCTAGTCCGGGAAGTACGTACTTCCCGGACTAGGCCGGGAAGAATCACATCGTTGTTGTCATTGTGAATATGAAAATCTTGGTAGTATGGTTTTGATCAAGGTGGATATAGGATGGTGAAACAGCTCTTCAATTGTTTCTGCGAAAAACTTGTAGTCCGTTTGAGAAGGTACTAATATTTCCACGACTTGAAAGAAGATGGCGGTAAGATCGATTATCGAAGAAGATTTGTGTTGCTTACGTATTTCTGTGGTTCACATCTGACAGACGTGACTTGAAACGACATTAAAACAATGAATTTTCGATAAATCTTGAATGAATATTGATATTTTGACTCTTCTCAATCATTTTTCATCCAGAACAGATGAAACTGATAAAAGTATGACAGATGTACAGTTTCTGTTTTACCGACACAAGGTATGTCGCCATCTCTGATAACTTCAGGAAATATTACTACGGTATGAAATCAAGTAGGCAAAGGTCTACAGTTTATTCTAGTGCTTGTTGATAGGAAGCTGTTTCACCATCCTATATCCACCTTGGTTTTGATAAATGCAGTTGATCATTACCATAGCAGCAAAATAACGACTGACAGCTATCTGACATAAAATTAGCTAACATTCAAAAATTATCAGATGAAAACAATGTGAAACGGAAACTTTACCTTCTTGATCTGACTTCAACAAAAGGCACTTAAATATACCAAGCATTTCAAACAAATTAAATCCATTCAATATTAACAATTGTTCTAATTTTAATATAAATATTAATATAAATAAGAATTGAAATGTTCGAAATTTTGTTCTAACAAAGAAATGTGTTTCATTGATTTGTTATTCTACACGGTTGCCGAAAAAATTGTGTACGCAACACGCCCGAAAACAGTTTTTTCTGGACTTGTTACGTAAATTACTATTTCAGTAACTATACCAAATTTTAAAATCCTAGCAGCAATAGTTGAAAAGTTATCGATTACTATTATAAGAATCGACAAATTTCAGTTTTCTCTAGATATTACAGAAACTACTCAAGATATCCTCGATTTCTTTTGATATTCGATATAACCATGAAATTGCGCATATTTTTCGTGATTTGACCTAGTTCTTATCTTTTCCCGTTTCCGATTTGACAATAGTGTACCATGAAATTTGCATTACCTACCCTGTATTCGTTTTTTTTTTTATAATTCAAAAACTAAAAATGACACACAAAATTTCCTCACATGAAAATGCGCAATTCGACCGACTTTGCATCTCCTAAAATAACCGAGATCCTCGAAGAACAACAACCCTTGACATTCCAGTGCTGCGTCCCAGCCCTTAGCGCCCTGAGGGAGTTCGTCTCAAGACCCCCCGTGGGCTCGGTGCGCCTGCACTGCACCATGATCCGACACGACGAGGAGACCAATCTCACCTCCGGCACGTGCTACACCCTCTACTTGGAGTACCTCGGCGGGCTGGTGCCCTTGCTCAAGGGCAAAAGGGTCAGTAAGATCCGGCCCGAGTTCGTTATCTTCGATCCGCAGGAAGGTGAGAGGACTGTTGGAGGGGGGTGCGTTTATTGGGGTTGGTAAATATTTTTATTTCTGACAGTGACATTATAAGCTTATATCGTCATAGTTACGATATCTATAATGAGGGTCATAACTCCCTCTTACCTTTTACAGGTGAAAATGATACAAGAAATGCTTATAAACGTTTATATGTAATGAAAACCAAGACATATTTTCCTTATTCACGTCATTACAAATAATAAATGTACAATTTTCAAATGTTCCCTGAAAATTACTTCCGCCGCTGGAAACAATTTCTTCTTTTTTATGGGTGGTGCTGTTGCTGTTCACTACAGTCGAGGTGCCTGCCTCTTCTGATGGCAAAGTAGACAGCATACGCGCCGTTTTATTTCTCAATTCAATACTGTCCTCCAGATACCCCTCTGCCACCGTGGAACTTCTCCAACCTCCGTGTCTTTTTAAGTTTGTCATAGTTGATCCTGCATTGGCTAGGGCAGTAGCAGAAGTGCGACGAAGGCAATGTCCCGTATAGGTTAGTGGGTTTGGCAATCCTAAATACATTGCGATTTTGCTGGGAATTTTGCCAAACATATTCTTTCCAATTGGCTGAGTTGTACATTTATTTTGTCGGAAGCTCAAAAAAAATCGTTTTGTACCTTCAGGACGCAAGGACATATAAAGTCTCAATAAAGGCAAAGCAGATAACTCTTTTTCATCCACAACTGTAAATTTCTTCGATACACCAGTTTTACTTTCCGGTACGTTCACTACCATAACAGTATCCCGGTCCTCTATATCTGCTATACTCATATTCAGAAGTTCCTGAGTTCTGCATCCTCCAAAATAACCCATAATTAGAACAACCTATAACAAATAAAACGAAATAAACAAACGAAAAAGAAAATCATGAGAAAAAAATTACCTTATGCAATAAATGAATTTCATTAGGGGCGTCCTTTAGAAATTTGATGACATCTTTAGGAGATAAGACAGCAGACTTTTTCGGCTTATACCCCTTACTTTTTCGTTTCAAAAAAGCCTCTAGTTCGTTGAACTTGGTGATATCTCTTTTCTCATATATGGTCACCATCGATTTGAGCATTGACCATTTAGTCCATAACGAATTTGGGCTAAACGTTTCTGACTGCAACGAATAAATACAATTATTACCAAATCTACCAGAAAATACTGAAAATACTTTACCAGTTCTTGAAAATATGCCAGAAAGACAGTTTCGTTGGCATCTTTTGACATAACATTTCTCTGTGTCAGCCACTTCAGATATAAGTTGTGTTCTTTTTGATATAGGGCTTCACTTTTCGATGGAAGTAATGATTGTCTTGCTTTTTCCGCTTTTTTTATAATATTCTCCATTATATCAGAAAAAGATCGTCGATTTGTGGTAAAAAATAAACACGTTTTTAACGGAAAAACATTGATTGATAAAGAAAGTTTGCTTATAAACATGTAACATAGCGACAACCTAGCAACAACCAACAATGCTACAATCAATGCTACCTAATTCAAATATACCAGAAAGGTTATGAATTCAAACATTTATTGCGTTCTAAATATGGACATATTGTTATGAAAATCGGTCAAAAATAAAATTATCTATGTACCACGGGAATTATAGAGCCTTAATAACCTCTGGCAATTGCTGTCCCTCGGGCCAGAGGCCCTCGGGACGCAAACTTTGCCATCGGTAATTAAGGCCCTCATAATTCCCTTAATACATAAATAACTATTTGTTGTTCAAATTTCTGGAAAACTCTTATGGCGGTTCAATTCTGCATGTCTGGTAGCTGAAGAATTAATCGCGACGTGACCTCAGATTTGGTGGGAATTTGAAAAGAGGTTGCATGTGGAGACGTGGAATATTTCGAAATATTGTCAATTTGACCCATTTTTTGTACCACTGACAACTTTTTTTGAATTCTCGCCAGATATGAGCTCACCAGATCTCTTGTGCATAACACTTGGTGCCGGTTGCATAAAAGCCCGTCAAGCCTTCTGTTAACTTAACGTGGGATTAACTCTGCTAATGCACGAGCTGAGGCATGCGTTGCCGTGGTTATAAACAAATCAAATATTCAATCGTCTGTTAAATATTTATGCAACCGGCCCTATGTCCATTCGAGATCCAGGATTCCGGACTTCGTGAAAAGTTTATCAGTTTCCTAGGAGCCAGGTTTCTGACATCAGAGTGCTCTAAGAAATATCCTTCCAGAAACTTGAGCCTCTTGCAGGAAAGCGCTTGGGATTCGCAAAGCAAACGTTCTGTAGTTTCAGCGAAGTTCTCGCAGTAATGGCAATTATCAATCTCTGATTTCTATCTCTATCACCAGTTTCAAGTGTTTCTTGTCCAACTAGAAAAGCTGCTTAGCTTTCCTTGGCGATAGGCTCACTAGCGTTTTCGCTTGCCTTCGTCCTGGCTTTTTTTCCCAGAGACATTCCATTTCATATTTTTTCTAGCGCCAAACTCTTATTAAAGTTGCCTTCGGATAGTCCACAGAAGGGTTCTGGTTCAGGAAATTGTGTTTGCTCATTATTAGGCAAGGCAGTCTGCTTCCTCGTTGCCTTTAACTCCCTTGTGACCTGGAACTCACATCAAGGTGATCTGGTTGTTTGCTGCCAGTTATCTCAGGGATTGTTTACAGCCTTGAGTCAGCTTAAACTCACAAGTGTATTACTTCGAGAGCTTTCTATGCTGCTTACTATCTGATACAATATAGATTTTCGCCCTCTGGGTGTCCCTTTCCAGGAATTCCTGGGGACATATCTCTGTGACATGTGCTTCTGTTTGGAAGATGATTGTGTGGTTACCAAGGGGTTTCGAGAGCCAGGAATCTGGCCTTGTAATACCCACTCCAGCCCTTCCATTCATATTCGATCTATCTATTAACTGATGCATCCTTCCCTAGTAGAGATGCAAATTTGGTGGTTCTTCATTATCACTTCAAACTGCATTTATAAGTCGTACCTAACTGGCATGACATCTGTCGGCTTGGACATGGAGTCTAGGAAAATATTTATCAATATCTTCAAATCAAATGTAATATCCGATTTCCTGATTCGTGATTCATTGTCTGGCTCAGTTTGCTGCATCTTTCATCATATATATCTGCAATGTTGTAACGTTAAGCATTAATTCTAAGGCTGCAGCAGGACACGTGAATATTGACCCTATGATTCCCAGACGAGCCAACATATGGTATCCTTAAACCCGTATATTACTATGAAGGTATGACTTCACTTAGCCGGTGGTCTAGTTGAATCGCTGGCTTATAGTCTAGAGGGCCCGGGTTCAAATCCCGCGGCGGCTAATGGAAGTATTCATTTATTTCTATATTATCGTTTAGCGAGAGGAGATAGGTGACCAACCGAACATTCTTGGTACCTAGATTTCAATCCTTCGGACTCTCCACGGTAGCCAACCGAGTAGTGCTTCGGATGACACTCAAAAAGCTGAGGTCCCCGTCTTCCTTACTAATACAAGTCTCAATGAGACTTCGAGGGTTGCCTTGGAGGTTAAAAACACTTTTCAAACTCATTCAGAAAAAGTGCGTGCATAATTTCGTATTTGGTTCTCAGACACAACTGTTTTCAACGCAAAATAACAGAAAAATATGTCTATTCGTTGAAATAGTAACTCATTCATTCATGTAGGCGCATACTTCAGGTGGTTTCCTGTTTCGAGCTCGATGATGAAGTTGTTGCAAGAAGAAAACGAACCTTCTGGTCGTTTTATATGGGTAGGATAAGGAGGGAGTGGGTTGATGAGAATGATAGATTGGGAACCTCGATCCAGTCCGTGACTTAAATAATTCAACGACCTATCATATCAGTTGAATTTGGCATCATTTTCACGTGTTCTAGCGCCAGACAGGCCCATCAATAGAATCGGATGGGAAAGGCTTTGCTACAAACTGTCGAAGGGATGGGGTTCAATTGTCTTCTAGTGATTCGGTGAAAATATCGGTGAACTCGTATATGAGCCCATGTTTCTAACGTATGTCATATATTTGTTGCTGGGTACACAACAAATCCGGAAATTCGCATGGTTCACTCAACTCCTGATGCGATCTGGATCACTGGTCGTTTCAGATTTCCAATCGGGCTCTTCAGAGTCAAAGAGCACCTCTTCTTCGTCGAACTCGACCGGCAGCGCTGCTGGTGTCGCCAACACCGACACCTCTGACAGTGACAGAGAAGAGGGATGCGCAGCTTCGCCTAGGATGCAGAGGAAGCGCAAGAGGAAGCACAGGCAGCCCGAAAGGCACCACGTGGAGAGGCACTCCCAGAGGTCTGACCCAGATACGGAACACGTCGAAGATTTGTCCTACGTCGACACCTTGCCGGAGGTAACTGCATGGAGTTTTTCGCAAGCCAACCGATAGCGGGCCTAACCAAACCTTCACTACTTCATCAAAAATCACTTCCTTGAAGAAATATCGAATTTTTTTGATTTTTTACAAATATCTTGAAAAAATCATACATCGCTGTACCTCTCGTAACGAATTGAAAAACTTGAGTGATTTTTTGCACAACCAGATCGGTGCATAATCCACAGAAATTCAGAATTACCCCTCGAAAGAGTCCAAAGCTGGACGAGCAATCTTGCGGAAAATGACAGATGATAACTTTTAGTTCAACTGTGCTGAATATCGTTTCTATTTTTTGATGTATGGTTTTTGAACAATTGCTATCAATTGTTTCAAAGGTCATGAAAAAAGCCATCAACATCGAGCTCATGAAACATCTGGAACACTCAGGAATTGTCAACGATAGGCAATATGGCTTCCGTCATCAGAGATCAACTGGTGACCTGCTCGCTTACGTATCACATTTATAGCAGCTATCTATTGAAAAATATAAAGAAACTTTAGCCGTGGCATTGGAGATTTCCGAGGCATTTGATCGAGTTTGGCACCAGGGACTCCTCGTCAAGATTCCATCTTATGGTTTGCCCCCTCAGCTGTGTTCTCTTCTTGCAAGTTTTCTCTCAAACATGTCTCTTCATGTAGTGGTCGATGGAGTTTCATCTGATACTCTACTCATAAATGCTGGTGTTCCGCTGGGATCAATTTTAGTACCAACACTATTTCTACTCCTCATCAACGATTTGTTGGAAGCAACTTCATGTCCTATACACAGCTTCGCGGATGATAGTACCCTCCATACCGCTTTCTCTTCCAGGGCTCCTATATCGGCTCGTCAAATCAGAAATAAACGAGGAAGAAATGTTAACAAGATAAATAAGGACTAAGCAACAATTCTCGAGTGGGGATCCAATAACCTGGTAGAATTCAATGCAAACAAGACACAAACATGTATTTTCTCTAAAAAAGCCAATCTCACTGTGCCCAACATAATTCAGTCATCATGGAAAAATCACGTGAGGTCAATTGCCAAAAGTGCATCCCAAAAACTTGGTTTTCTGTTTCGAGCCAAGAGCTATTTCACTCCCAGTCAGCTGCTTATGATCTATAAGGCACAGATCCGACCTGTCCTGGAATGCTGTTCCCATATGTGAAGTGCGGCACCTAAACATATCCTGAAACTATATGGATTCTGTCCAAAAAAGGGCAATTCGTCTCGTCGGTGATGCCTTGCTTACAAACTCGCTCACTTATCTGGAACACCGTAGAAATGTTGGCGATTCATCTCTATTTCATAGATATTTGATGAATGATTTCAACGTATCATTTGAGCTTTTCATTCTGTATCAATGTTCAAACATAATTATATTGTTTCAGCACATTCGTCTGGTAGAAGTGACCTCCAATATTTGGGGGACTAAATTCAAAATCCATGGCCTACCAGCATCGGTGCCTGCGAATTTGGGTCAGGTGACCTACAAAACATCCCTGCTCCATCTGCAACCACGTCAGATGACCCTTGTTATAACAGAATTGAGGTTGGTTTCGAAATCGACATTTGTTATTGTTGAATTTTCCATATTAGTTGAGTAAAATACTGAATAAATGATTACGACATTGCGACAATAGGGTTGTACACTTTTTCTCACAAAATTATATATGTGAAACCCAGGTCTCCAGAGAATACGTCGATATTTTTTTGAAATTTTTATTTTCAAGGGTTTTTCCAAAATCGGCATTCAAAAATCGAAAATTCTACATCCTTTTCCAAAAATGTGACGTCACCTGGTAGGTTGGTTTACGTTCTGTTCCATTGATCAAAGTGGAAGAAGAATTGATAATCTCTGTCATCTTTGACAGATGGCGGTAAAAAATTACTGGGCGATTTCAATTCTTCCTGCGAAAATATATTCGGATGATTAAAGGTAAGTTACTATTGAGTTTTATTGCATTGTTCAGCGATCATTATACTCTTCACTGACCACTATTTTCATAAAATTTAGCATTCAAACACTTGTGCTTCATGTAGCAACAAGAATGTGGATTCTCGAAATACATATTTGTACTCCAAGTGATAATATGAGACTAACTTGGTGTTTTGCAGTAGGAAAACAAATATCATCAGCTATATCTGCGAGTAATTGCTGTGAAGATAATTTTCATCCAAGTTAAAATTCTTATCCTTATTCTTTGAATCTTTGTACATGAACATCATGAAAACCTGAGAAGTGTGAGCACAAAGTATTTTAGTAATAGGTATAAGCTAATAAACCAAATCTTTATTGTCATGCACTCCTGTAAATAATAAATGTATTTTCCTAAATCCTCAGTTATTCTTAGTACATACTCTATCTATGAGTTTGTATATGAGATTTCTTCTTTACATCATATTGTGAATATGTAATTATAATATCAACTTGTGTTGTTTATTTAATATATTATCAGATGCACCACTACACTTATCTACTTTTCCCAGACAATAAAGTTATTAATTGAATCAATTCTTCATTTTCATTTATCTATTTTATAGTGTCTTTGAGTTCAATCGTCTCATTGTTTTCGCTGAGGTGGTATTGAAAATCCTATATGAATATTATTAACTCATATAAAATACCTGACTTGCGTTATATAGATGATAAACAATCAATTAATGCGTCCATTTGAATATTTTGAATTAGTTTCGTTTTCGAAAAAAATTTGAATTAAAAATTGACATATTGTCATCTGACTTATCAGCCATCACTTATGTCAAAAAATTCTTCTTCCCTATTATTTTCGATATTTCTACGATACCATCCCGATATACCAGGTGACGTCAGCAGAAATATGGTGCTGTCAAATAATTATTTTTGATTAAGATTTTCTCGAGCATACTGATTTAATTTTGATGGCATATCGGTAGTAGTTTAGTAAAGCTTCAGAGGTTTATGACCCTATTGTAATACTTTTTCGGTCGGTTTGCGCTGGTTGTCGGAGATTATTCCGTGGTTTGAATCTATCTGATTCATTTAAATCGTTATCGACCCTGTAAATCTGGAATACCAATATCAAGCCCCAACTTTCATATCAGGATATGAACAATCTGAAATCGATGAAATCTAAGAGAGAGGCTTCCACATCCTCCTGAAAGATACTCGAATATCCATCAGCATCCGATCATTATCACTGACTATCATCAACAGCGACGACTTTCCGGTGTTGCCAGACCCGAGCTTCAACCCCAACCTGTTTTCCGAGGATGAGGAAGACTTGCAGCCAACTGAAGACCGCGGCACACCCCCCTTAGGTGCCATGGACAACTGCCCCCTGATAGCGCCCATGATCACCACCAGAGGGAGTTTGACGAGGAAGAAGTCTTCTGCGGTGGAACTTTCTGCGAGAAGAGCCGGTGAGACCACTTTCATATCGAGAGTAATCCAAAAATGATCTTGAACAGAGGCGGAGTGCAAGGATGGTAAACTAGAGAAGGATGGTTCATTGCCATAAGACGCAATGTTGGCACATCGAACGACGCGATCGTGACGTCACTGGCGGCCCTCAAGCTTTGTTTACGTTTATGTAATTATCTTTCGATATTCATATTGTGGCACAATTGTGGATTGTGGCTGTACGAATTGTTTTTTTTTTCAAATAGAGTTCTTCAATAATTGTAGGTATAATCAAATTACTCAGTAAGAAGATTTAGTAGTGTGGATAAATATCAATAAATTATTACATCACCTCCATTGAACAGCGATATAACAAGTGTGTAGTGTTTATGAAATCATTTCAATTTCATATACCATCTGATAACCAGTATGCCAAGTAGCAGATTTGCTATTTTTGGACAAAAACCAAGGGGATTCCAGTATTATTTACCACACATTTCCAAAAGGCACTGATTTTGCTTGAGATACTTATTTGAAAAGGTGGATGAGTTGTGAACATGCAGATGTTGTAAATCCTGATACAAGTCGCATACATCAGAGCTGTGATTTGTCCAACCAAATTTAAGAAAGAGATCTACAAAATGGGTAGATGAAAATGTGTTATGAAAAAGGAGTACCTATTCTCATTATTTTATGATAATCCATGTAATATCAGATTCAGGAATTTTTTATACTTCGAGCTATAATGAGGATATAAAAACCTGCAAATAAAAGAAACAACCTGGATTGCATCTATAGTAGAGTCCAATGTATAAATGAAGAGAATAGTCAGCTAATAGGAAAATCGAAATTGATGTCAATATATTTATATACCTATTATTTATAATGTAAGCGTACCCATAATTCAAATTAAAGAATGTATGTTATATTCACCATTCACTGATAATTGTTAAACTTGATAAAATAGGTAGGTATATCAATTTCAATTCAAAATATATGAACTTCAAATAACCTGCTGTGCATTGAATAATATATATGCACACAAAAATTACATGCATCATTCATCAGTACCTATGAATTCTTCATTGAAATTTCTCTATTTTCAATATGAAATTGTTTTCAAGGTAGGTATTAGGTACTTACCTATTCATGGAATAGGTATATTCCCTGTTTTGTAAACGTTAAATTATCTCATGTATTATTTTCTGGGTGGACATTCAGGAATTTTTGTGAATCAAGGAGTTTTTAATTAATTACTAATATTTGAAGCCATATGATACCAATAACCATCAATAATCAATATGTATCGATTATAAAAAGGTACATCACAGTAAAATTACTTTTAATGCCCATTTAGTGATATTCAGCATTAATAATTTTGAATTCAGGGCCGTTGACTACGTCATCGCGCGCCTTCGGAAGCCACGCCTTTTGGCCGAAAAAATCGCTTGAATGAACCATCCTTCTCTAGTTTACCATCCTTGGGCGGAGTGGACCAATAGAGCATTTCAGAACACGTGACCTTGTTGGACCAAACCTTAGATCATGAAGGCCTACGCTAGATCCGGCATCATATAGTATTTGTTTGGTATTAGAGGGGTCTGTAAAAAAGTACAATGATATCACGTGGTACAACATATACATATGTATGGTCAGAATTTTAGAACGATCAATCAATGGCAGTACGTTAAATCCCCCTGGAACTACCAAACGAATAACCTGGATACCGTATCTAGCGTAAGCATATGTGACCTAAGGACCAAACATGGCGCCAAATTATGTCAATACAAAGTGAATCTCAGTAAACAGGAAAGTTAGTTGCTGATTTACCAGATATTCTCAAGATATTTTCAAGATTATTTCGTTCATGGCTTGTTAAGGTGAAAGTAAATATTTATTGGGTTCAGAAAATTCTGGTAGTAAAGCTGCAGAATGATATAAGGATTGATAGAATAAGAGTCATGAATTCTGTTGATCCCTATGTTATTAAAAACGATGAAGTGGAAACTGACATGGAATTGTGTCAAAAAGTTGCCTCCTTGGACATCATCAGTATTTTGACTCTTTCGGGACAAAACATGTCTCAAGAACAGATTTTAAATACTCGAATGACAGCGAAAATATGTGTGGTTATGTTTTTTCTGGTCCAGCAGGTCTAATTTGACAGCATTCTAAAATACTCTATGAATGGACCAATGGATAATTCACCTAACTAATTCATTAGATGTTCATGGAGATCCAGAATTGACATCCATCTGAGGTGCAGTCATTGCGTGATGAGATCTATTTTTCTAAAATATATTCAGTACGCTATCACTTCCGGTTGGACCGGAACTGACATCAACGTGGTTTTATTCAAAAAGAACACACTTATTTCTTTGCATTTTTGAATTCCACGTAACATTCCGGCGCTACTGCATTTTGAATCGTTTTGAGACTAACTAAAATTTTGACAAACTGAAATTTCTGGATAAGCAACAATTGTGATGGTGAAGAGTTCATTCTTGGTATAAACGTTAACGAAGGAGTATTCTTCCAGAAGCCCTCGATAGTATTCCAAAATGTTAAACATAGTGTTTCTTATTTCCTTTTACTTTTTCGGCATTTAAAATGCTAATAACTTTCTCATTCCAAATGAAACGACCATTCAATTTTCTTTTTACAGGTTACTCCAGGTGTCAATAAAAAAGTATGAATACCTATTCGATTCTAAATGACGTCTAATCTTTTCTAAAAGTTTCATGTAGCCATTTTTCAATGAGTTTGAAGAGAATATGTATCAAACATGATTGGAAGAAAATTCTTCAAATATCTTCAGACAGTAGCGACATCTATTGTTGTACATGAAAACCCCACGTAATGAGCAGAAATTCAAATGTTCAAATCAAGGATTTTTCTGCTGAAACAGTTAAAGAGTAGCGCCACCAGGTATTATTCACATCGTTGCTGAAATGAATATTTACAGAGGTATTAAGAGTGCTTTGGATGACAGGTGACATGTGACAGGTGACAGGTAACAGGTGACAGGTGACAGGTGACAGGTGACAGGTGACAGGTGACAGGTGACAGTTGACAGGTGACAGGTGACAGGTGACAGGTGACAGGTGGCAGGTGGCAGGTGACAGGTGACAGGTGACAGGTGACATGTGACATGTGACAGGTGACATGTGACAGGTGACAGGTGACAGGTGACAGGTGACAGGTGACAGGTGACAGGTGACAGGTGACAGGTGACTATAGTCATTCGATATTTGGATATTTTCACGTCCGGCTTCTCATCACAAAAATAAACAATATAAAATAGAAAAAATCAAATCGAAAAATGAAATGAAACTGAAGGAATTGTTTAAAATGACGCCGGTATTTTACACAACACATTCTTCGGACACCTTCAGTGGTCGATCTTTGAATTTTTCCTTGTGACAATTCCAAAAAGATCAGAACCATCATTTGTACCTGCTGCTTCACCTTCTCAAAACAAACCTTTCTGAGTTATACTTTTATCTTTTATTAACAGTAATGTACATGCCAACTTTCCACTGTTGCCATAAATTGTATTTTGAGAGGCAATGAAAAAAGGCTTCTCGCACTTTTTGCTTCGATTCACTTTACTCTTTATGACACCCCAAAGGTAGACGTCGAGAGGTGTTAGGTCAGGTGATCTTGGAGGCAGTTCCCATGATCCGTCTCTCTGAATCCATCCGTTATCAGACAACAGGCTCAATTTTTCACCATCCAAAGCACACTGAATCGAATGAGCGTTTTTTCACATTTTTTAGTAATATATCTCTGTAAATATTCATTTCAGCTGTGAAATATGCTTCGACATATTGATAGAGAATGAAATTCCGCGTCGAGTGGTGTGAAAATTGAATGGTCGTTCCATTTGAAATAGGAAAGTTATTAGCATTTCGAATGGCAAAAATGTAAACGAAAATAACAAAAACCCTGGAATACTTTCGAGGGCATCTGAAAGGATGCTCGTTTTTTTAACGAGTATACCAAGAATGACCTATTCATCAACACAATTGTTAGTCACTCCATCTGCAAAATTTTTCTGAAAGAATCAAATATCCCACAAACAAATTAAGATGGAAAAATGCAGTAGCTTCAGAATGTTACGTAAATATAAAAAATGCGATAAAATACAGTGTGTTCCATTTTCGGTTCACGCATCAACAGCTGTACCCAAGATTCTAGATTGATGTTAATTTTGATTCTCTATGAACATCTAAGAAATTAGTTAGGTGAATGACCCTGTATATGAGCCAAGCTCTGAGAATGATTTCAGTGCAAGAACCCGCGCTTTCGCCTCCAATTGAATCCTACTATGTGCTTCCACCAATAAAAGCGTCCATCATCTTATTATTCACCATTTCAGATCCACCGAATGCGTTGCCGATGAAATCGGATAAGTATAACGATAACTCTTCGCACGAGAATGGCAAATTAGTTAGCATTATTAACGAAATCCGTCCCCAAGCGTCTTGTAGTACCAACAATACCGCTGCAGTACAGTCCAATTTGCGTCCGAACAGTTATCAGAACACGAGTTTCATTGGCCAACTGATGCAAAATGGCGGACAAAATGTCGGAAGTCAAAGGCACGCCATCTCCCCTATTTGCTGTGAGGTGAGTAGGATTTTATTTTTATTTTTTTGATTGACGAGGTGGTTGAAACACCTTTGTTGAAACCTTTTATGGGCACCCTATTCTCATAGGGTAGTGTCAGTGTCAGTGTCAGACATACCCACTAAACACTCCACCTCGCGTGGTATGGCTCGTCCCTGCAAATCAGGACCTTGCAATGACACTTAAGCCGAGAGGCCTTCTGTATCTTACCATACCACTTTCTTGGGCCATCGGAAAAAATCCGCCGTCAGTGAGGATCGAACTCACGACGGGCAGGGCAGAGATTGAGAGATTGACGCTCTAACCACTACGCTACCTCCCAGAGGTGAGTAGGATTGGTTTCCAACCCAATTTACTAGTGACTATTCCCGAATATTTTCCTCAATGTCTTCTAACTGTTGCTATAATTCGTTTGGAAATTTTTTGAAGAGCTTGACATTGTAACTGTTCGAAATGTATAATGATAATCCGAGGCTGAGCTGCAATCTTAGCATTGCGATCAAACAGGATTACATTCAAATTATTGTCCGAGTGCAGACATGCCTTAGAAGACCAGACAAAGAAAATTCAGCCCCATGTGGGTCCCAGGACACTCATCAGGTGTTCCTGGAAATGAAGAGGCAGACAGAACAGCAACCAACACTGGAAATTCCCAGTATTATGGCTGATGTGTACTCCATGAAGAGATTGCTACAAAGGCAATTCCTCGAATCATGGCATGACCTGGAATGAGACAATCGATGCTTCACCTGATAAGACCTTCAAAAACGTTCTTATCACTAGACATACGATATCTCAAGATAAAAGTTTGCCTACTAACGGGACACAACCATCTCAGTAGCTAATTGAAGCTAATCTGGGTCAAAGACGATCCCCTCTGCAGGTGAAGCTTGGAGGATGATGAGATATCATGGCACATATTCACTGAGTGCCCCGCGCTGATGCACCAGAGAAAAACTGCCTTTGAGAATATCGTGATGCGCCCACAAGATGTGATGGTGATCCAACTAAGGAAGCTCATAAATTTCTCTAAGGAAATTGGCATGCCTAGTTGAATCACAAGCGATATGGGTGCACAAAGTGTGCTCGGTTAAGAGGCCTAAGTGCAAGGGTTACCAGAAGAAGAAGATCGATCAGTGGCTAATACAAAAATACTATTTGGTAAAATTTTTGTAACTATAGTTTTGCTTATTATTTTTAGGTATCTCTACCTGCCTTGCAATCTCCAAAGAATGCGGTAGCACCCAGTGATATTATGTTCGATAGACCACCTGCTTCAACAATAGTTTCATATCCTAACGGTGAGAATATCTCTATTATTATTTGTTCATTAATGTCGATCACATACTTCACGTCTTGTTTGCCAAATGGATAGACAACTATTTCCAAGATAAGACTAGGGGTGACAAAGTGGGACTGTGAAAGGTAAAATAGTCTATCCAATTAAAAATATCAAACACAATTTGAATTTGATGGGCTATTATTCCTTTAATATTTTTCCAATTCACGGCTTTTTCATTTTTAAAAGTGAGACTTTGTAGGACTGGTGAGATTATCGGTTCTACAAGTAACACATAAGCTTTTTCAGGTACTTTATTTTCTTATCACTGGAGATTCCATCGACATTTGTATCCAGTTGCGCGTAAGTTCTTTCGACACCTGTCTCAGACGCAACTTCGGAAAATAGGCCAAACATATTCAAGCATCCATCACTAAGTCACCTTCTATATATTCTTGCAGATTACTCCACTACGAATAACAGTCTTCAAGTGAAGTCGATGGCTGAACACAAAAATGATGCGATATCCAAGAAACCTGAAGGAGCCCCTGCGGATAGTCGGAAGACCAGGACAGTGCTGGTAGAAAGCAAGGAACTAACGTTTATCGACGAAGAAAGTACTTCTTCGGCACCTTCGACGTCCAGAAGGCTTCCACCCCCTCCTACCGTTATGTTGGATTCGATGGTCAGAAGTTGTAGTGTTGGTAAGTTTGGGGTAATCCGCATTCACATGGAAGTCGCAATGGAAAATCATATTTTCAAAAACCTAATGACGAAGACATTATCCACATGAATGAAGACTAGATATTGATAATGGTTAGGGTAAAATTTGACAAATCATCCCGTTTCAATGTGATCAGGATGAGTTATTGGCATTGGTTTTTTGAGAATGGTAGAGTTTAGATAGTCGGTTGAATTTGAAGAAATCAGCTTGGATGGTACACGGGCTTCAACAGCACAAAAAACATCTATGCTGAAATTTCATGTTCGATAGTTGTATGGAAGATCTTTATCTGCCAAAAGGCCATTGGACCAGACGAAACTTCTCCAATATTTCTCGAGAAATGTACCCAGAAGGAACATAATGTATTTTCAGGTTGTTTAACCTTTCATGTGAACTCGATATAATATCTTCCTCAAATTGAAAGGCAGCTAATAATTAACCAATTCCTGAACAGAAAGAGTATTCTCTTCATGGTGACTACAGATCCATTGCGATACCTAAAGTGAAGTGATGTGAAGTGAAGCAATCATCAAGATCGATTTCTACTAATAACTGGACAGCCGAAAATATGGCTCAATTGAAAGATACTGAAATTGAAGACTGAAACAATGAATAACATCAAGGCATATGGTTTACTGCCATAACTGTGATGTTTACTATCAAGCATTCTTCTGGATAGGTCACTCCATATAGCGCTTGATGGATGCTCATTTGATGACTATCAAAGCAAGTGTTTCACAAGGCTCTGTTTTGGTAATAACTTTGTATAAATCAACGACCTGTGGTCTTCTTGTTCACACATGGGTACACTTCACACTGCCTCCTCCTCCAGAGCCCATATAAAACATTCCGAAAAGCTACTTCATACCTCAACAGATCATCATAATCTACAAAGCTAAGGATCATTATATTAAAATTGATTACATGTTAGGAGTTGAGCGTGCCATCATTCGCTGGGGCCTCTTGATTGTATCCATACGACAGTTTTGGTCAGGCCGTGCAGCCTATCAGATCTTTTGTGCATAACCCTCAATCTATTCGAGGCCTGGGATTCCGAGCTTCTTGCGAAGTTTATCAGTTTCCTGGGAGCTAGGTTCCTGACATCGGAGGGCTCAAAGAAGGCCCCTTCCAGGAACTTCAGCCTCTTGCAGTGCTGGGCATTCGCAAAGCAAATGTTCTGCAGTTTCAGCGAAGTTCTCGCAGTAGCGGCCACTATCACTCTCTGTTTTACCCATCTTTTTGAGGTGTCCAGTGAGGAGTCCCGTTACCAAATTCAAGTCTTTTTTGTCCAAGTCGAGAAGCTGTTTAGGTCTCTTTGGCGATAGGCTCTTTAGCCTTTCCGCTTGTCTTTGTCCTGGCACTTTATTCCAGTGAGATTTAATTTCATCTGCTTCCCAGCGTCGAAACTCCACATAGTCCACAGAAGGCAGTCTGCTTCCTCGTTATCTTCAACTCATATATGACCTGGCACCCACTTCAAAGTGACCTGGTCGAATAGCGTAGTCGTGGAACTCTTCATCAAGTGAAGTCATCTCTGATGCCTATAATCTCCAGAAGAATTGCTTTATACCTAGATCCTCTCCATAATGATGCTTCAACTTGGTTGCACAATTTTCCGTTCATCCGATCAGAAGATGAAACGAAATGAAAAACATTTCCTACCCCCATTTTTGCCCATCAAGAACACGTCTCAGCAACTTTTTCACAGTGTATCGAGATTTGGAAGAACTTTTTTATTCATTCATGTGAGCACCAGACACAGAAAATATTCTGTTGTGTTTCCGAAAGTACAAGAGTATGTGATGTAGGGGTTCCTCAAGACTCGATTCTGGGGCCACTACTGTACATTATCTATGTGAATGACTCAACGATCTGAAACGCTGTTTTATATATGCAGATGACACCTCCTCTTCAATGAGCGCGAGTAATCTGACATCTTTGACTGCGAATTAGACAAAATATACTGATAACGCAAAATTGGTTTACAACTCAATTTGTAGGTACTGAAGATGAATCAGCATTCATGAAATTTGGCCATGCAAGGTCAGATTCTAGTCTCCTATACGATGAAGCAGGAATGTACAGGGTGGCTGGAATTCGAGCCTCATCATTGGGATCTCGTAAACCGTAAGAGATACAGGGTCGGTTGAATTATGGCAAAGTTGCGCAATTTGATGCCTAACAAAATGCCGTTCTGAAACTTGGAAAATTCGAAATACTTTCGGAGATATCAAAAAAAAATCGAAATTTCTTAAAACCGTTTTTATTTTTTTCTGACGTTATTTGAGGAAATCAATCGATATGAATAACACTTCGTCATTACCAATTTCTCTTTTTCACAAGATAGCGTTATCAAATTTGAAATCTGACGTTTCGTCTTTTAGAAACCATCATCAACTTAATTTTTTTGAATACGGACCTGGATTTTTTATTACATTTTTTCTTACCTTTCGATAGCCCAAAAACTAATAGCGATCACAAAATCTGATTGTCGAATGTTTCGATGACAAATATTGACAGTTTCTTTATTTCTTCAAGTATCCAATCCGAAACCATTTTTAAAATATAAATATTTATTAGTAATATAACTATGGAACGCTTATCAGCACCTGAACACTGGCAATATTTTAATGAAACCCCTAACCCATCCACTGCCTAATTATTACGAAATTCAACTTCTGGAAAAATAACATAACAGTCAGTTGATGAAAACTATGCTCGAATGATCCCCCTTGCACCTATAGGCATTTTCGTAGGCGTCTTCGCAGGTTTCCCGTAAGCGCGCGATGGATCATTCTTCCTCCATCTCGTATGGTTGTTTTTTCAAACATTAAATTTTGGTGTAAGATATTCCGTGTAATATCTTGAAATAAACGGTTCATTGTTGATATCCCAATAAAAAATAATCCGGCGGGGATAAATCGGGGGTCCTTGCAGGTCAGCGTAACACCGCCAACATCAATTGATTGGGTAATGTTTCATCTGCGAGTTTCTATTAAATACGATGATAAATTTAGACCATATCACGATTTTCTTAATTGAAAAACACCATTTTTGATTCCGCAAAGTTTTCTAAACATTGAACTGTCATACATTGACGATTGGTTGTGACTTTTTATCGCTAAAATCAATTCCGTTATTTTTAATTCCAGTAATTGCATTATATATTTTATTTCTGACAGTGACATTATAAGCTTATATCGTCATAGTTACGATATCTATAATGAGGGTCATAACTCCCTTGGGATATTAAGGTTCAAAAACTCCCTCTTACCTTTTACAGGTGAAAATGATACAAGAAATGCTTATAAACGTTAATATGTAGGTAATGAAAACATTAATATATAATATATTAATATATCTGCTATACTCATATTTAGAAGTTACTGAGTTCGGCATCCTCCAAAATAACCCATAATTAGAACAACCTATAACAAATAAAACGAAATAAACAAACGAAAAAGAAAATTATGAGAAAAAATTACCTTATGCAATAAATGAATTTCATTAGGGGCGTCCTTTAGAAATTTGATGACATCTTTAGGAGATAAGACAGCAGACTTTCGGCTTATACCCCTTACTTTTCCGTTTCAAAAAGCCTCTAGTTCGTTGAACTTGGTGATATCTCTTTTCTCATATATGGTCACCATCGATTTGAGCATTGACCATTTAGTCCATAACGAATTTGGGCTAAACGTTTCTGACTGCAACGAATAAATACAATTATTACCAAATCTACCAGAAAATACTGAAAATACTTTACCAGTTCTTGAAAATATGCCAGAAAGACAGTTTCGTTGGCATCTTTTGACATAACATTTCTCTGTGTCAGCCACTTCAGATATAAGTTGTATTCTTTTTGATATAGGGCTTCACTTTTCGATGGAAGTAATGATTGTCTTGCTTTTTCCGCTTTTTTTATAATATCCTCCATTATATCAGAAAAAGATCGTCGATTTGTGGTAAAAAATAAACACGTTTTTAACGGAAAAACATTGATTGATAAAGAAAGTTTGCTTATAAACAACCTAGCAACAACCAACAATGCTACAATCAACGCTACCTAATTCAAATATACCAGAAAGGTTATGAATTTAAACATTTATTGCGTTCTAAATATGGACATATTGTTATGAAAATCGGTCAAAAATAAAATTATCTATGTACCACGGGAATTATAGAGCCTTAATAACTTCTGGCAATTGCTAATCGGTAATTAAGGCCCTCTTAATTCCCTTAATACATAAATAACTATTAAAAAATAGAGGAACCATCATAAATATTTGTCATCGAAACATTTGAAAATTTGTGATCGCTCATAGTTTTTGGGCTATCGAAAGGTAACAAAAAATGAAATAAAAAATCCAGGTCCGTATTTAAAAAAATTAAGTTGATGATGGTTTCTAGAAGACGAAACGTCGGATTTCAAACTTGATAACGCTATCTTATGGAGAAGAAATAGTGGCCATAATGAAGTGTTATTTATATCGATTGATTTCCTCAAATAACGAAATAAAAAAATAAAAACAGTTTTAAGAAATTTCACTTTTTTTCGGATATCTCCGAAAGTAATCGGAATTTTTTAAGTTTCAGAACGGCATTTTGTTAGGCATCAAATTGCGCAACTTTGCCATAATTTAACCGACCCTGTATCTCTTACGGTTTACGAGATCCGAATGATGAGGCTCGAATTCCAGCCACCCTGTACAATGTCTAACCATATGTAGATGGATGTTCTATGTTATTTGTTTCAATGTGTTTCAAATGATTCTGACATATTCTATATCATTCTCATGATCGAATCACCAATCACATCGACATTTTCCAGGCTTCTTGGACACGGTGGAAGCGCAGCTAGTACCCAGCGACGCGTCTTTGCTGATGCTGCGTAGGGAAATTCCGAAGCGCCTCGTTTTGGTCGACAAGAAGTCGAAGACCAGGAGGACCAGCCGGTTGGCCTCCAAGCAGCTCGATCACGTGCCCGAAAACACGGAGATGGCCGCCAAGCTGAAGAGCTACGGGAAGTCCAGGAGTTTGGATTCCAGCGACATCTTTCCGAATAATGAGAATAACATCACGAATCTGGTAGGTGGAGTTTTCTCGTTTGGTCTGCCTTATTCACGAATGGATATGTACAGGGTGATGAAAGCAGGGCCATATTTTTTTTGAGGCATCAGGAATATTTTATGGTCACTTTGTGGTGGTGAAGAAGTCATGTTGCTCAAATCATTATCTGACTTGTCAGTTCGAGTTTACCAACTGTCGAAGACTAAAAAATACGTATCGAAACTGGCTATTTTGGTAGGCATTTGCGTTTCATAATCACTTCTTTATAGACGCAACATAGAAAAACAAGTAGAAATCAACAACAGTCTTTCTAATTATTTATGTATGTATACAGGGTCGCTGATATGTATGGAAACGGTCGATTATTTCCTAAAGTGAGATAGCTAGCGAAAAATGTTAGGATACAAAAGTTGTAGGGTTTTTCAAAATCCATTGAGCTAATGAAAAATTAAGTATACAGAATGAGTCAAAAAGTCAGGACGAAACAAAGTTGCTTTTTCTCTAATGGGACGCCCTGTATATTATTCCACATTTCAATTCTGCTCGAAATTCTGAACAAAATTGATATAGCACATCATTTCCTAAATTCAACTGTTTTCGAGATATCGAGTTTTGAAAATAACTTATAATAAATTATCCAAAAATGTTAGTCCATTAAGTTCATAGTCCATCAAGTTACCTTCGAAAGTTTCCAGCTCCATAACAACGCCGCGTCGTTCTTTTGTCTAACAGTGATGATCTTGACAACACATGTCAAAAATACATTTAGTGTAAATGAGTTTCGCGCAAAAATGGCACGTTTAACTAATACTGAGCGTATTGAAATTTTAATGATCATAGGATTCGGTGATAGAAGACGAAGTTGTGACCAAGTAGTGAATATTTTTAATGAATTGCATCCAAATCGGGAACCAATGTCTAAATCAACAGTTTCAAAAACATTGCAGCGTTTTCATGAAACTGGAGATGTCGAAGATCGACCAAAAAGTGGAAGACCAGTAAGCGTTACAAATGAAGAAAATGCTTTGAATGTCATGTTAGATGTGGTGGAAAATCCAATAAATTCGTCACAACAGAGGGCTTTGAATCATAACATGAGTCGATATTCCATTCAAAAAATTTGCAATGGAGGAAGTTCACACTCAACGGCCACAAAAAGTAAATGTCTGGTGTGGCATTATTGGTGGACACTTTTACAACAGCATATTATTCCAGAGCTTAGACGATTATTCCCGAATAATAACAATCCCAATTTGCCGGCAGAACAAATATGGTTTCAACAAGATGGGGCTCCTCCACATTTTGGACGTATGGTACTTACTTTTCCTAATAAATGGATTGGACGCAGGGGAGCAATTGAATGGCCAGCTAGGTCTCCCTATATGACCCCACTTGACTTTTTTCTATGGGGTCACATAAAAAATGTAGTCTACAAAAATAGGCCGCCAAATATCGAAGAGTTGCAAGAAAGAATAAGGCATGAAATTTCTACCATTCCTCCTCACATGATTTTAGATTCACTACAAAATTTTGTTCAGCGAGTTCATTACTGTCAGGAGGTAAATGGTAAACACTTTGAGCACCTTATTAAATAGAATTTCAAAGAAAAATTTGTTGTTTATTAAAACTTGTTTTCTCTCTTTTCCTCCTGTCTTAACTATTGTTTTCATAAAATTTAAAATATCCTGGACATTCATTAAAAAATACATTTTATTGTTTTAATTGCATTTTAATCAACCCTGAACAATTATGCTTTTTTTATTTTCTGTAAAAAAATTATAATTAAATTGTAATCATAATATCCACATACTCCACCTTTTGTGACTTTCATAATAAATATGCATCATTTCGTGCTTTTTCTTTAATAAATTTGAGAGTAGTAAAAAGTTATTTTCAAAATTCGATATCTCGTAATCGGTTGAATTTAGGAAATGAAGCGCTTCATCAATTTTGTTCAGAATTCCGAGCAGAATTGAAATGTGGAATAATATACAGGGCGTCCCATTAGAGAAAAAGCAACTTTGTTTCGTCCTGACTTTTTGACTCATTCTGTATACTTAATTTTTCATTAGCTTAATGGATTTTGAAAAACCCTACAACTTTTGTATCCTAACATTTTTCGCTAGCTATCTTACTTTAGGAAATAATCGACCGTTTCCATACATATCAGCGACCCTGTATATCCTGCAACAGTTTTCAAAACTTCAATTCAGTTATTATGTTGCTATATATTCGGGTTGGGAATAGTATATTTCATAATAAGTCTGGAAAAAGCATTTCTGGTCGTGTAATGAACGATATTTTTTATTATACTTCGTTGAAAATAAACACGTAAGACACAAAAGAATTTTCACAGTTGTAGGAATGAATAAACTTGAAACTACTTGAGTAAGAATACTGAAAATCGAAAGAAAGCGATTATTATCTACCACATCGTCTAAATTTAAACGTATTCAAATCATATCTTCGACACGCTCCAAAGATCACAAACACTAAAATTGCTTTTGGTAGTAGATATTTGATTGGAGCTTCACATAAAAATTTCGTTACTTGTTCTGCTGTCAAGACTTTCGACTTTTTTGGAATATATCCTACAGCTTGACGCTTCAGGAAAGCAATAGTTTTTGGATATTTGTTGATGTCATTATCTTTAATGGCGAAACAACTCTTTAGCATTGACAATTGACTCCAGAACGCGGAAGATTTCATAGATTCAGCTTTTTCGACAAAATAAACTAGAAGAATATCTATCGTCACTATAGTTTTGATTTTGTTCAGATTTCGCCATTCTGTAAAAAGTTGATATTCTTGTTCATATCTCGACATGGATTTTACTGGTAATAAATTCGCGGTCGCTTGCTCTAGGATATTATCGGGAATTTCGGGATTTTCTTCTTAGTTCATTTTGTTGGCATACATTTGATTGACAGTGAATAAACAATGCTGACAAAACAGTGTTTGGCATGTATGATTTGTTTCCATGTTTATTCTCCGTTCGCAGTTTTCGTGCGCTAGCCCGAAAAAGTTCATCTTACAATATTACTATAATATATATGAAAATGAAGTGATTTCAGTTTATTGAAGTATAATAAAAAAACTATTCCTGCTTGATGTTTATCTTCCACAGGTGGATGTTCAGATTCAATGAAGATAGTTATAGTATTTAGGTGACAAGATGAAAAACTCCCGAATGAAAATATTAGCTACGTTGTTTCGAATAGAATATTCTTATTCAATTGGAAAACATAATAATGATGAATCGGGGCATAAAATCAAATTTGACTTCTGTCAATATAGGTGAGGAAGAAGAAAGAGAAAGACATTCCTGAAATCGAAACCGTTAAAGTTTCCAACACAGAATCGATCAACTGCACCACCATAGAAGACGAAAATACAAAAAACAAGACCAAAACCAAGAGAGACTTTTTCTCATCGCCACTCATGAGAAGGAAGAAGCAAGACAGCATGCTGAATAATGATAAAAATAGAGGCAGAAATACTCAGAAGAAGGTGAGTAGGAGACTGATTCATTTTTCACACCAATTTCTGCTCAAATATAGTGTAAGTGACAACAAGAAGAAAGGAGATTGGATTTTTTAACGTGATTTGTTATATAGACGTTATGACATAGTATTTTCATCTGAATTACAGAGTGTTTCAAAACATTGAACTATTACCAGTAAAATTTGAATTTTTTTCAAAGGCCCTGAATGGCATTGTATACTGTATGAATATCAGTCAATGATTGATTTTGTTCTGAATAGGCACACGTTTTTTAAACCAAACTGTGGATTGTATTCAATGCGAATTCTTCTTGACAATGATAATATAATAAAGGTTGAAATTTGGCTCGCTTTATTTGTATGTAACAATATGAACTGGTTCGAATATTTCTAAATTTCTGATTGGTGGAGTTTCTCGATGTATATCCAAGTATATTCGGAATAGTACAAGGTGACTCAACTCAATTGGATGTTCCGATTTATTGAAACTCATATTACAAAAAATAATGTATACAGGGTGACCCGAAACCACATAGAAAGATTTCAGCTGCAGATTCTAGAAACAAAAATAGTACCAATAGTGTTCATAAACATTTGTCCATCAGGACCAGAAATATAAATAGTAAGAAATGTTCACACAAACATGGGTCCAGAAATGTCCCACTAAAGAGTTATATCCATCAAAAGGTGAAAATTTTTCGCTCGTCATTTTGTAAATATTTTCGAAACCCTTCAAGATAAGATGTCCAGATTTCATCCATATACCTTACTTTTCATGCCCGATAAAAAAATCTTGGGAATAGCTGGAATTTTTTTCACAGAATAAAATCTGCAGCTGAAATCTCTCTATGTGATTTTGGACACCCTGTATATATATTACATTCCAAAACCAATTAATTTAATCGAATAAGTTGTCAAAATATACTGAGCATGATTTTGTTTCGTTAAATGAACAATAAATTGAAAGACCGTATATCGATTTAAATTTATAGGTCGAGAGGTATACGACTAGATTATTTCCTGAAATATCTATTATATTATATTATGAAAACGTGATTTCAAGGTTTAATTTAGTAAAGTGTTTGGAGTCAATTTTAGACTTTTTCTCTTGAAAGGTGAACGCAAATCAACAGAAAGAAATGAACGGCGAGAAAAACTGTGTGGCCATTCATACGCAAGCGTTGGCCAATTTGGAGAAACTCATCACCAGACTGAGAGAGGATGATAGTGGAAAAGCATCTCCTTGTCCATCCCCCAAACTGCCTAGGAGTTCACCTTCATCACCAGCTCCAAGTAAAAAAGGTAATGACGTTATAAATGAAGTAGATACTTGGGCGCTGTGGCTTAAGAATATATAAAAGAAGAAAATATTGCAAGTAAATAATATGCTCTATCCAATTGAATATCAAACATATAGTTTGAAGTTGAATTTATGGTAGACTTCGAGCAGAAAACAACTAATTTCCTGACAAATACCACGCAGAACATTGAATTATATCTGATCGTAGTCCATGCAACGATTCACACTGTGAATGCAGACCGCAAATGTTTCTTTCTTTCCAAGACGTGACAAAGTTCACATCGAGACAGGCAAACTTAACAACCTACAGACCGCTTTCGTACTCATTGGCCCTCATCAGTGCAAGGTGGTCAACCAAGTAGAGACCCTGAGATCTCCAATCGAAGCGGTGCCTGTCCCAATGCAATCTCCGTCGAATCTATTTCTGGATAAGCACCGCTTCTCTTTTATTTACATTGAGCTTCAGCTCATTAATAGGAGAGTTTCGACGTTGGGAAGCGGATGGAGTTGAATCACACTGAAATAAAGTGCCAGGACAAAGACAAGCGAAAAGGCTAGTGAGCCTTTCGCCAAGGAAAGCTAAACAGCTTCTCGAGTTGGACAAAAAAGACTCCTCACTGGACACTGCCCTCTGAGGTATCACCTCAAAAATATGGGTAAAACACAGAGTGATAGTTGTTGTCGCTACTGCGAGAACTTTGCTGAAACTGCAGAACATTTGCCTTGCGAATGCCCAGCACTCTGCTGCAAGCTCAAGTTCCTGGAAGAGCCCTCCGACATCAGGAACCTAGCTCCCAGGAAACTGATAAACTTTGAAAAGTCTGTTTTTTTCTAATTAATATGACGTATCACTCGATATGTTCGAATCTTACCTGCTGGTCAAAATTGACAAAAAATCGTTTTTGTGAAGAGTGCTTTGGAAACAATGCCAAACATTTTGTTCAACAAACTAACTTATGATAGTTCGATTGAACTTGGAAGCTTACTTACAAAAAAAACAAGCTTATTTTGAATTAAGAACGACATTTGAAATTATAAAAGTGTTTTCTTCGCAAAACAAAACGGTCATAAAAGATGCTCGAATGTTTAACTATTCACTTCTAAACACAATTTTATTCTTCATCCCGAGTTCTGAATAGCTCAATCGATGGGTACCTGCAATTCCAAGAATCAGATCCTAAAAGAAAGAATACTGGATTATTGTTTATGGAAAATAAAGATATATTTCTTCTTAAAATTGTACCCATCGATGATATTGCTGAGCTGGGATGAAGAACGAGTGAAATTGTGTATAGAAGAGAATAGTGGAATATTCGAGCAACTCTTATAACTTCGTTATGTATACTCAATAATTTTGCTTCGTTTTGCGGAGAAAAAAAGTTATAGCTTTCCTGTTCGTTCCTAACTTCAAACCTTCGTTTTCAAGAAGGTAAGCTTGACAAAAATGTGAACGTTCCACAAAATTGCTGGCGTTTTTTTCAGAGCACTCTTCATAAAAACTGTTTTTTCTCAATTTTGATCAGCATGTGAGATTCTAACATATCATGAGTCACATCATTGTATTCAGAAAGTGACAGACTTTTCAAAAATGCAAAAATCCAATATGGCGCCCATAAGCAAATCCAAAGTTGGCTGTTGTATCTCTGACATCTAGAACGCTTTGAAAAATACGATGAAAGATTTGGATTCCTTATGAAAAAGTGCCTCAAGAACGTCCTAGTAAGAAACGTCCAGTTCTCATGGTTTTGGCCGATGAAACGCACACGCATGCGTTTTTGGCGCTCGACTGTTGGTGATGGTACGCAGCTCATGTGAAAAGGACAATGAAAACAGTGACCTGTTTGTAGCCATCAGGACTGATCATCAGGCCTGATCGTCAGTCGTTTGTGAAAGAGGCCTAATGGTGGATTTATGCAGCGATTTTAAGTCATAAGATTTAAGTTGTAAGTTTTTAGTTATAAGTCGTAAGAAGTTCAATCATTGGTTTTCAATGTTACCATTCATACACTTGACATAAGTTTTAAGTTGCGAGTCATAAGTTTTAAGTCATAAGAATGTTGGCCAACTTTTATCACTTATGGCTTAAAACTTAAAACTGATCATATTTGCGCATGCGTTCGAAGTTTTCAATTCTGTGACAGTTTTTTATAGGTTATTGTATGTGATTGTGTTGTTTATTCAAACTTCATATCAGAATCATCAGATTATAAAAAGAAAAAATGGATATTGATGACTGAAATTGTAAAGTGACCACTGACACAACCACAGAAATTGACCCTTAAGACATGACAGTCCTTAATAATTCCTGAATAAATGGTCTTTTTTCCTTTATGTTTTAAATCTCATTACTAAAATTGCTGCATAAATCCAGCATAAGTGCACCACCAGCGCAAAGGTGTAGGTCAGTCAACTGCGAACTGACGAAATAAGGAAATAAAATAAATAGATACGGTCCACTAAGCAAATGAAACAAGTTTTCCTAGCCTAGCAAATTTCAGAAACGTTTGCTTGGAGTTGTTTGATAATAACTGGAAGAGTGAAATGCATCAAATAATTTGTAACGATCCACTAATATCGTGAAAGTTCAATTCCCGCAGCATTCGAAAAGGCATTGTATTTTTAAGATAATAAATTCTAAAATTGTTTGGACAACCTGTATATTTCTCTCAAGGTGATCGAAACGGAATCATCCAAGAAAACCTAATACGCGAGACCGAACGAAACCATGTTCTGTGAAGAATTCCATTGACGATGTGTTTTCATTCACCCTAATAATTAGAGAACCGCCACTGTTTTCTGGAGTTTTGGTCGCAACGCAAATTTTTGGACAAGGATAGGTAAACTAGAGGTTGACCGGTTCGTTCGTTCTCTTTTCGAATGGCTATGACCGGAGCAAGCACTCGCCGCACGCCGCTTAAATTTTGATCAAAAATCATTATGAATTAACAACATTTTTAATATTCGAAAAGGCCGATTTACACCTATAGGTGAGTTGCAGTGATTTCATCAGATTACTTCAAATTATTATGGAAAACACGTCGTACAATGCGATATTCTTTACAGGCCTTTTTATTTTATCAATTCTACTTATCCTGATATATATCCGACATTTTGGATAGACTGATGTTGAGAGATATGAGTTGGGCATAAATGGTTCCGATGAAGCCACCCACATTTCCACCCATATTGCTAATGGGGCAATAAATTTTTTGTTGGTCCCGTTGATGATGTCCACCTATCAATAAAGAAGCTGTTTTTCTGTTTGTCTGGATCCCATGCAGATTACAAATAATAATAGATGATATTAGGATGTTAGGATGGATACTTTTGCTGCTAAGTATGAAATGATATCACAACCATAATGGATGTCCTCCTGTGAGTACCTTTTCAATTACCTCTTCTTCGTCAGTGATGAACTAGAAGAAAGAATTCATCGACCTGGTTATTTTCGAGATTTAGTATTACATATTCAAGTACTAGGGTTCTCATCTATGTGAGAATTGAAATAACAGCTGTTATTCCTTTTCATAGAGAATAACCTAAAGTTCATTCTGAATTTAATGAATGCCTTCCGGACCTTCAAGGTACCATTTTGTCATACAGCCACAGTGAGGCCTGTACTTTTCATTTTGATAATATTCTTTCTAATAACAAATTCAACTAACATATCAATGTAGTTAAACTATTGAATAGAGTTGAAGATTCAATCTATTGCTATAGTAAATTTAATTAGTATTACTACTAAACATTTTCTATTTTTTGGCAGGGCATATTTAATTAACAGTATCTATTAAGACAAACATTGACTCATTACAAATAATTGTAAACGAACTAACCAGGGTTATTATTATATTATAAGTATATGCATGGTTTTCAAAAGGCCTGGTATGATATTTTTTTGATCTGTCCTACCCTATCCTTCTTCAGATATTTCTGAAGTGGCGCCCATTTGGTTTGCTTTAATAATATTTTTACACCTAAAATCTGGATAAAATTTCATGGGAAATATTGCCATATTAATATTTTTTACATATAAAATCTTGATAAAATTTCATGAGAAACATTTTCAAATCCCACGACCGCTCTCCGACATACAGCCACCGTGTAGTGAGGCCTTAACTTCTTTTTGTGAAGTTGCGCCACAAATTGATAGGGCTCTACCGAGCAGACAGTATAAATAGTAGGGTAGAACACTGGATAGCTCAGTGGAGAAAAGAGGGGTTCGTATTTTATTATGGTCAAAAATAATGCACCTAGTTAAAAGGGGGTGAGAAGTGTCTTTCACGAAATTCAGGCACTGAGACCAAACTCCTATCCCATCAGTACGTACTTGGGGTTGCACAAAGTTACGTGTCACCTACTTATCACTGTGCTTAACGAAACTAAATCTGGTGGTTGACCTATATTTCATTTAGATGCTCGTCATCATGACCCCAAAATTGGCGGCAGCACGAAAAAGGGCGCAAATGAGAAATTAAAAAGGTTCCTCCTATTGCCCCACAGACTGCAGGTGTTGAGGGGTTGTTCTTGAAACCTCAGGTTGCCAGCTGGTAATTTGAACGAATAAACTGCAAATAATACTTCCCAGGAGTGTACCCAATGATGAGAAAGGCCTAGTCTATTCATACTGCTTCAAGACATCACTGATATGCACTTAATAATGAACTCCAGTAATTCAATCCCCACACTCGGGTAATATTCCAGAAAACTATATCATAAATGTAAGTATTTCTAGAAAGTAAACACCTCTGTGCTCTCTCCTGAAATCTTTTACAACTGATTTGGGTTTTGTAAATTCCCTTTTCTATCACATTAAATATTACTTCAAATCAAACCATTGTCGGTTCTTGTTGCTGTATTCGTTTACCTTTCGAACGACTGTTGAAGATTGAAATTCTACTATATACTTTGCAATGAATCGACCACAAAATCAGACCGTAACACAAATTCAAAAAATATATCTTGTGGAAGGGGTGAGTAGAAAATCAGTTCTTCGAAAAACTATAATTTTTTTTGAGCAACCCCAATCGTAATGCGCTTTTTGACAAATATTTTCCATTAGTACGAAGTCGGTCGCTAATGGAATTGCAGAAGCAAGAGCAAGGACAGAATTCTGGTTGAATAAGCTCGCCCTTCAATGGATTGGATTGACGATTATCTGAGGGACAGAGAGATGCTGGTGAGGGTGGAACACTGTTTTTCAGAGAAGAAAATGTCTAACATAGGTGTTCCACAGGGTTCAGTGTTGGGGCCCCTAATATTTTTATTATTCATTAACGACATGCCTCAACATATCAATGCCAAACTTTTAGCCATTTTTGCAGATGACACTTCCTTAGCGGTCACAGCATGTACATACGAGGATTTGATTGAATCAACCAAACAAATAATGATATGTTTCAACAGTTGGTGTGCGCAAAATGGTCTAACGGCTAATATTCCTAAAACTGAGTGCATACATTTCACTCCCCACACAAATACAAAAGTACTACAGTTTTACTTGAATGGAGCAACTGTAAAATCTACGGAATGTACCAAATTTCTAGGTATATATGTCGACCAGTCCCTTCGATGGACAGACCATATTGATATACTGAGTAAGAAACTGAACAAAGCTAGATTCGCAATAATGCGTTTAAGATCCTCTCTGCCAGTGGAGTCATTGCTGACAGTTTTTTATTCACTTGTTTATAGTCATATGTCGTATAATGTTATCCTCTGGGGAAACTCTGTCAATAATCAAAGAATTTTCGTAACGCAAAAAAGAATAATTCGCACAATGTTCAACTTGCCTCTTAATGAATCTTGTAAGCATCATTTTGTCGCCTACGGTATATTAACATTTCCTTGCCTATTAATACTGAGGTGCTTGCTGTATGTTAAAGACAACATTAAAAAACTCAAAACAAACTCTCACTACCATGACTATCCCACTAGAAACAGAAACCTTTTAAGCATTCCATCACATAAAACTGCAAAATTTGAAGGGTGCCCTACTTATCAAGGAATGATGTTTTACAATCATTTACCAGAAGGCATCCAGCAGCTTTACGTGAATTCACTCAAGAATAAAGTTAAATCTTTACTAACGTCCAAATGCTACTACAGCATAGGAGATTTTATGACAGATAGGGAACTAGGTTAAAGCTAGCATACCACATTTTGGTAAATTGTGTTTTCTGTTCCATTATCTGTGAATTTTAATATGTTGTTTTCTTTCTTTTATATTATTTGTTGTTACTGTCGTACCTATTTATTGACTTGTCCTATACATTCATTGTCTAAAAGGATTAATAAAGATTATTATTATTATTATAATGCCAGTACCAAACTTCAGAAATTCGACAAATATTAATAAAAAAAACTATTTCACCCATCAAAAATTTCGAAAATTTTAGTGCCTCGGTATAATCATATTCTTCAAAACCTCTGGGTATTCGAACATTCATCATGGAATCCAGAATCCTCGCCAGAATCACATGGTGTTTTCAGGAATTGGGGATAGATATATTTGCTTTCTAGAAAAATGAACCTATACCTAGCAAATTTTTATGAAGAATATGTCAGACTCTAGATTGTCAAACAAAAGTGTTTGATCATATCGTGTAATATAACATTGTAATCAGGAAATAACACACTCATCAAAAATTGAATAATCCATTATAGCGCCCATTGTAGAATGTAGACTCTCACATTAAATTCATTTCAGAGTGGGGTTCTGTTCTTGGACGTTAATTCATATAATTGGAACACTAATACATGTGGGTTCAAACAATTCCCAGTACATAGTCGACTAATACCAAAAGAAACGCAGCGATTCTTATAATTATCGCGCACAACCCTTCCAGTCAAGGTGGATATAGGATGGTGAAACAGCTCTTCAATTGTTTCTGCGAAAAACTTGTAGACCGTTTGAGAAGGTAGTAATATTTCAGCTACTTGAATGAAGATGGCGGTAAGATCGATTATCGAAGAAGATTTCTGTTGCTTACGTATTTCTGTGGTTCACATCTGACAGACGTGACTTGAAACGACATTAAATTTTCTATAAATCTGGAATGAATATTGATATTTTGACTCTTCTCAATCATTTTTCATCTAGAACAGATGAAACTGATAAAAGTATGACAGATGCACAGTTTCTGTTTTACCGACACAAGGTATGTCGCCATCTCTGATAACTTCAGGAAATATTACTACGGTATGAAATCAAGTAGGCAAAGGTCTACAGTTTATTCTAGTGCTTGTTAATAGGAAGCTGTTTCACCATCCTATATCCACCTTGCTTTCAGTCAATATTAAGTACGAAAATACCTTAAACGGTCTACTTTTCCACTCTCCCACGGTGACTCGCCTCAGGATTCAGGAACACACGAACTTTCGTGTACAGCTATATCAACAGGGTAAAACCCCTTCAACTGACAACCTATAAGGTTGTCGACACCACGTTGATTTCAGAAAAACAAACAAAACTGGAGGAACACAAGTTCCTATTTGAGTGCTTTCGAGTTTCGGCCAGCCCCAGCCGCACACAAGCAGTACCACCACCACCCGGCTTCTGCTTCGCTACTTTCGCGTCGCTCTCTCTTTTCTCCTCGCGCCTGCGCATCGTCCAAACTGCGTAGTACACTCGCATTCAGTCACTTACCTACACCATAAAGTATAGGGGAGACTTGGACACATAATATTATAGGAAGAAGTTGTGCATTCTACACCATGAGAACCCCAAAGTTCATTGTTGTATCTCTTGCATCAAGAAGGCTTTGGAAAAAACGATGACAGATAGTGTTCCTCGTGTTTCAGGAACAAACGTCTGAGTACTCATTTCGGTTTCCTCTGAAAAAAATCGAAACGAAAACCATGCGTTTCTTGAAATTTTTCGAATTCTTAAAATAACACAATAATTGTTGCTGCAGATAATTGTTCAGCACAAAAATGCACAACCTCTTGAAACGATATCGTATCTCTCATAATAACTGAGATCCTCATGGTGGAGCTCCAGAAACGGGCACCTTGAAAAACAATAAATCATATTGGATTGAATCTTCAAGCAACCTAAAAAATATATTATTCAATTAATAATTCAAATATTTATTAACTCACTTGATAATAAAAATACATACATTTTGATCGCGCTATATAGAGGCATCTGGTTCAGGAGTAGAAATTGCCTAGGCAAAGAAGCCTGTATTGCATTTCCACACCCTTCCAGTTGCGTTTAAATTTGTATTCTGTGCAATATAAAAACGAGTTTACAATCGAAAATAAGTTTATTGCAGTGTTAAGGAAGAATCCAACGGAAAAACAAGGTTTGGATTCCATTTTATGCGAATTATCATGGGGACAGTAGAATAAGTCTTGAATAAATTATTAAATAAATATGCTGTTATTGAGTTTTTTCTATTGGAGTTTCTCAGGGTTCTGTAATACGAATTTTTTCACTTGTATTTTAAACTTCTTGTGGTTTTTTATTTCTCTAAGGTCAATTGGGATGAGATTAAAAAAATTGGGACCGAAGTACATAAAAGATCTTTGAGATAAAGATTTTTTGAAAGAATGAACTTTGAGGTTGCTGTTGTGAGTCGATCTGGTCATCCCTGTTTTGTTCACTTCGAATTTATTCTGCGTTCTGTGCATTTGTAGTAATGATTGATAAATGAATAGTGTTTTCATATTGAGTAGGTTGGTGTCTTTATAGAGTAATATGGTGGAGAATAATCTATCTTTTTTTAGTATAATCTTGATCAGGATATTTTGTGCCGTTTGTAATGATTGTAATGTGGTAATGAATGCACCACCCCATGCGACTATGCAGTATCTGATGATTGATTCAGCAAGACTATTGTACAATATAATCATGTTTTTTCTTGAGAGAATGTCTCTTAGAATATAGAATTTATGAGTCAATGCTCTTACCTTTTTTGTCACATAAGATATGTGTTCTGACAAGCGTATGTGTTGATCTATAATAACACCTAAATACTTTACTGATGATGTTCTTTCTTTATGCTGTTATAGTTTCCTTTATCAAACTATATTCAAAACAATCGAATTTCCTTGACTATTCCAAGATTTCATATGTGATAAGTAACTTTTTCGTCAAAATCACCTACTTCATCGGAGCGACACTTCCAACATTGCCTCAGGTTCAGAGCATGAAATGACAATTAATTCGAAGCAGATTTCGAATGAATCAAAATGTAAGTACCTATGACATTTATCAGAGAAGGATCGATCTATATGGGTTTCCAATTCGATAAATTATTTGATGTACGAGAGCTGTCCTTCTTTTTTTGTTGTTGGGAAGTGTACCCAATGATGACGCAATAATTTCTAATCAAATTTATTTATATAAATCATCAATCAACATATTGCAATGAAATATAGAACACACATATAATCATCGAGTATGAACAGTGAAACTAAACTAAAATGCATTTGAAAACTAACGAAGGATTACCAAATTAATGCATGAACTACAAAAACTGAGTTAATTGAATGGAGTAGGTCGCAATCTTGGCTGTTCCAAAATTATACCAGCTTTTATCTGCGCTATCAAGTCCATATCTTTGTTTCTCTCCAGAACCTTTTTCCTGTTCCTTATCATGGAGATTCTGTTCCTCGCTATCTCTTCAAAATATTTCCTCATCTCAGGATATCGGTTTAAGTATGATAAAAAATGCTTTTTCTTCATTAAATATATTTCGGAGCATTCCACAGCTTTATATTCCAGCAGGTCGCCGTCTTTCTTTGGAAAAAGCAATTGTGTCGTTCCAAGTGTATCTCCATCACTGAAATGGCTAATTTCCCAATGAGAGTTCATATATAGTGCCACACAACCCGAAGATATGAAATTAATCACTTCAACGGGGTCCTGATTCCTCATCACCGATTCATCAGGTAGATACGTTCTCGGGTACATATGTGAAAACATTTCTTCTAGAGCATCATGTGGCAATGTTTTAAGGATTTCCACTTTGGCTATCAATCTCCTAGCTCCATGAAGGATCACATCAGATCTCAGGTGGGTCGTCAACGTCGATAATATTTCCTCTTCATTGAAGTAACTCCTCTGGTATTTGAACTCTAACAGATTCATCATTTTATCATGCAAGGTTTCAGGTAGATCTCTCGAAATGCTGAATTCGGTTAATTCAGCTGAGAGTCTCTCGTATTGAGAGTGAGATAGATCTGCAAATCCAAATAACTCGAGAACGTGGGATAATAACACCAAGGTATACAACCTTCCAAAAATAGATACAAAGAAAAGAAACAAATTCTCCTCTGGCGTATCTGGGAGGTATTCGTGCCCAGCTCCAAAGAAGTAACATATTACAATTAGTGATCCGTGACTGTAGACTTCATCAAAGTTTATTAGCCGTACACTTTCCACATGGGCATATTTCCTAATCCAGTTGTTGGTAGAAAAACTGTAAATTGATAAGAGCATATATACCATAGTGAAGGTAAAGAAGGTGAGAGCCATCAAGAAGAAGTTACCTATGAGGAATATAGGGATTTCGGGGATTCGAAAACACCGCAGGATATTTTCAAGTAACTTATGAATGGATGGGAGTCTCACCATTATTCCGAAAAAATATAATATGGCTGGAAGAGGATCTCTGTCGAAATTATTTATGAATAGGTCAGTAACTAGAATTATGAGATCAAAGATGAAATAAGTTCTGATATAACGAAGAACTATCTGTCTTGGTTCTAGGATAACTACCCGTTCATTATAGTCGACAAAACCAAGAAAAAAGTTTTGTAGCATTAATAATGCCTGGATTGTCCATATAACCGTGTAGAATTCATCTTCATATAATGTGTGAAATGCAAATGCATAATACTTTATGATCCAAATGACGAATGTCAGGATTTGTAGAAAAGTGTTGAATTTGCTGAAAGGGTGAATAATAAGGAAGGATAAACCAAGATGTCTTCTCATATCAGTTCTCATCATGGATTGTGAGGGAAAAAACGCCTGACAATGTCTGTTCTCCATGTCCAATGTCAGCATCATTTTAATTCTCATGCGAATCCTCTCCAGAAGAGTCGCATTTGGTGGTAGCTTGATGAACCCGGAATATCCAGATTGATTTTTGTGTAGACTGCAGTTATGAACGTGTTTCTCACTCATCACTCTCTCGTAGTTGATTCGATTCCCGAACTCAACAATGTCAAGACTCGTCAAACTGTGAAAGTTTCAGTTATTGTTGTAGGTAACTATGGAAACCGATTCTGGTTGATTTGAAACAAGGTGGATACTGAGATGCTTACAATACCTAGTGTGTGCATTCTTCAATTGTTTTTCGTCAAAATCACTGGATGAGTTTTTTGATGGCCACACTACCAAATTTCACATGTAGATGGCGATCAAATCGGTTCTTTCACAAATTTTTCGCTTGTGCAGTTTTGTCAAGATTAAATTATTTGAAAATTCGTTTTTCGATTCGAAATTAGTATTTTTAGTTGGACCAGCAGTGTTATAAGTGTTTAATTCACAATCATTTCATTCAATTTGACTTTGGTTGTTTCTGGTTTTTGAGATTTTACGATTGTGTTTTCTAGTTGTTTCAGTTTATTCTGAATAGTGAACATTGTGATTTTGTGGACAATCTGATGCTTCTTTCGTTTATTTATACAAGTTCTAGTCAAAATATAATATATTCACATGCATTTCATCAAATAGATTACTATATTATTCAATTGATCTTTGTGTAGGGCAAAGACATTTTTGAATGACTTTGGTGTAGGACAATGTACTATATATTCAATGGAAACTATATCCTGATGAGATCCTTAGTGGGCACAGGTTGCAGAAATTTTCCTCTAGTCCAGCGAGGATCAAAGCGCATACTATGGAAATTCCATTATGTGAATAAATTTTTCAAAATTATAAATTGGTGTGTTATGTTGACAATCTTTTTCCCTTTCCATTATTTGACACCAAATATCAAAATTAAAACCAAACCATGTACAAGATTTGATATTCTTCCATGGGAGCCTCGATGGGAGCCTATTGAGCCTAATATAAGAAAGAAAGCTTGTTACAGACACACTTATTCAGAGTATTAATGTAGACTAATGCAAATTGAATAAAACTTCTGACTTATGAGAGAATATATTATCACTCCCATCATATCTGATGCACTATACAAGGTAAGTTTCACCTTATTGCAAGCTATTCATGAAACATTATTCTTTTATATTCAATTTATGGCAAATGAATCTATTATTTCATTTGATAATGTTTATAAAGAATAAACTGAAATGATTAAAAACTTTCCAAGGCTTTTTATTGATTCATCAATTGTTAAAATTTTTGAAAACCTTGACTTTGCAATTTGTATACATTCTGAGGTTGATACTGATATCCTCCAGCATACTTCTTATTGATTAACTCTGCTAGTTCTGTTTATTACATATTTTATTGGAATACTGAACAAAATCTCCATCTACTGATTGTTTCATGGATTCTTCATTTACATTTACAAAAAGTCAGCACAGATTATATTCAATAACTCATTTGATGAACAATATTATATACTACACAAGAAAACTAGTTAGTTCCCTAATAATATCATGTGTATGTGAATAAAAAAGAAAATACATTCAAGTACATAAAATCATAAATGGAACTTTTTGAACACAAACATTTTATAAAAATGGTAAAGACATAGTTATCTACCAATGAATGCAAAATAACTGACAAAAATGAATAAAAAGAAGGTCAAAATTATTCTGGATTGCATTAATTGAAACTCTCAATTAAAAAATTGATATTTTCACTAGTGATTGGGCAATATATGGAATCCAATGTGGAGATATCCTGTAGTAGAGTTGGAAGAATGGTGATGTGCATCCAGTTGATTGAAGTTGTGAATTGAGAATGTTCTCAGACTTTCCTCACATTATCAAATGTCTATGCAGTAACCTGAAAAGCAAAAAGTGTTATCTTAGTATCACTTATTTTATGATAGTATCTAGGACATTATATCACTAATCTAGGATTCACAGAATTGAATATGAAACTTTTCATAATTCACACATTAATCAGTAAAACATATTTTTGAATAACATCTCAAATTAAAATAAAGCCAAATATTGTTGCTGTAAATAGATAATATTCTGCATGAAATTTGCTAGACAAATATAGATTGATCACTGGAAAAGGTATATCAATATAATACAAGAGATGAAAATCATTTAGGATATAGAAACTTTTACTTTTTCATTGAATCTCATCTCATGAATTTTTGGTGCCAAAAAAGCAAATTGCCTACAAAATAACTTATAATAAAATAGCCACATTCATCCAAAATATGTTACAAAAATGTGCACTTGACTAGGAATCTAGGTAGGTACCTATTGTATGTGTTTTTAAAATATAGTAAATATACTCACATGATGAATTGAATGATAATGAGATAGATAGTGTTCTCAATGCCTGTCCAATAAGTTTTTCAATCCCATTGTGTAGCTTGCTGCAATGCTGTGCTTGGGTAGGTACTCATAGCAGAACCACAAAGTATAGGTTATACTTTGGCAGAACCTAGTCATGAATTCAACAAAATATCGGAGTGTCTTCAATCGATTATTTCTTCCATTCAATAGTGATATGTACTTCTGTTATATGGCTACAAAGTCATGTTTCTTAGGTCCAGATTATATATATTTCATGAATTGAGGTACTCACCATTCGTTTATACAATTGGGAACTGAAATATACCTGGATGATAACTTGTTTGTGGACCACAATCATCATAGATTCTAATTTATTTCTGATGTCTTGGCTGAATACAGCCCCCGTATGGAATTAATACATCGTATTTCTTCGATATAGTTATTTGACCTATTGTATAACTGGTAAATTACTGTTATGAATATCATCAGAGCAACAAACACCTCAAAACTTCGCTCACAATTCACATTTATTTGAATTTGTAAACAATAATTTCTCGCGAGACGCCATTTTATCAACACTTCGCAACCTGGCGGATCTTTTGAAAAGGATGGCCATCGAATTAAAAATGATGGATATCAAGTTGGCGTTGAGCCAAATCCATCCACAACTTTTGACGAAGCTTTTTCTATTGACTAGTTACACCAGGTATTGTAAGCATCTCAGTGGATACCAATGAAATATAACCAATAACTGGAATGCCAAAGGAACCTCTCAAGCATAGACCCTTTTGAATCTCGCGCAGACTGAAAATAAATCAGGCCGGGAGCATGCGCACTATTACTGTAACCAGGTCCGGTCTAGCCTTTGGTACACAGACCACCTGGACTGTGCTTTGGGACCAATTATCAACAGTAACATCTCTGAAGAAACATTGCATGAAGGATTATCTGAATTAGCAGTTCCAGGGTGAAAACAAAATTTTTGGGGCGAATTATGGAAATCATTATACAACCGAATTAAATCGAAACTGGTGGTAGGATTTTTCCATATTTTTATTCAATCAAATGTTTGTATTTTTTTGGATTTATTGTCTTGATTGTATATTTCTAAACGTTCTTTAACTATTCCAAGTTTCTACATGTATGTATCGTTTTATGTGTATGTGAACTTCTTCAGCGACGAATAAATTCTATTCTATAATCCTTGTCCTACAGTAAATAAGTTTGTGATCAACCAATCTTTGTAATAATAATTTTAGTTCCTGTGCCACAATATGGTAAGTGAACAGGCAAAAAAAAACAATTTTCATAAAGAAATGAAGCACATTATATTATAATATATGTATTTATTCTAAACTACACAGCACTAATCACGTCGCACCCCGAAATTCTGCCCCTGTTGAAATCTGAATAACTTTTCTCTGCTTTGATTAATTTGAATTCTGTTAACACTGTTCGCTGGATAGTTGACAGAGGCTTTTGAGGACCAAGATTCAGCCTGGGAACTGAATCACGTTCCAGTCTTTTATCACCAGAAGTTATCACAAGAAGTTTTTGATGTCATCAATGATGAAATGTTTTTCACGAATCACATTTCCATGGCTCAATGTCTCGATAATTGGATATCTACCAATATCTACAGCTTTCATTCATGAGCAATGTATATTCTTAGTTAAACTGAAAATGGATGATTTCGAGATAAAATAATACAGCTCAAGTATAAGTATCAAACTCAACTCACCAAGAAAAGGTTAAACTAGAATGAGTACAGCAGTTTTTGCATTGCAGCAATGAACCTTCAACTTTTTTTGTTAATGAAAATTTTATCAAACGATCAAACAGGGCAAATTGACGATATGGAACAACTTCACTTTGTTTTGGATTTGGCGAATGACCATTTACCACTTGACCAGTGAGAATTGACACGAAACAAAAAGTGCCAAGCCGCGTCTGATTCAGTTCATCTCATCACAGACGTACGTCATCAAATGTATACAGTTGTAGTTATCAAAGACATGATTTTCATACCTTTACTTTTACTGCGTCGGCGCATAATCTAAAATCTCAGTTCGTGAATTTGCATATAGTTGGGCTAAAAGTTCCCCGCGCATTTACCTATATTAGCGTTTTAGTTATTGATTATATTTCAGTAAAAAAAACAGATGAATTACATTACCATTCATTTATCAAGCGTTTAGCGTCGCATCAGTTTAGACAATTGTGAATGTCAAAAAACAAGTAATATTTATACCTCTATGTGGAGATTCGTGAATTTCATTAATCTACTCATTGTTCTTTTAGTAATTAGTCATAAAATAAAGTTTCATTGAATTGAGGTTTTTATTCATGGATTTGTCCCACCAAATACCACGCGAGCTCACATTAAGCAGGATATTTTTCAATGTGGTTATCCCATACTTACTCTCATATATCATATACAATGTACCTATATATGATTTATGTGATACACACTGCCTGAAAGACTTCCTATACGTGGAGGACTAACACATCAGCTGCACTATACAGTGTCTCTTCTCTTCTCATTCAAAACCTCCAACAGCAATCAGATTTCAACTATAATAATCTATACAAGTTTGAATTTTTATGATGATGGAACTTGACACCCCGTAAGTAAAAATAACAATAGTTTCCTCCATCAAACGATATTGATTCATTGAAATTTTATCGAATGAAAAAAGTTACTTCTTCGTCAAAATACTTATTCTCGGTGCGACACTTTCAACACTGCCCCAGGATCAGAGCATGATGATATAACAATCAATTCCAATTTTAGTTCAAAAATGGTCAATTGTTTTTCCAAATAGGCATTTGGATTTCAAAAAGGATCAATTGTATTGCAAATTAGTCAATTTAATTTCAAGAAGCATCAAATGTATTTCAGAATTATCAATTCAATTTCAAAATGCGTCAATTGTATTTTAAATAAGTCATTTGGATTTCAAAAATCATCAATTGTATTTCAAAATTATCAATTCAATATCAAAAACTAACACTTGTAATTCCAAAATGGTCATTTGTATTTCAAAAAATATCAAATGTATTTCAAAATGCATCATTTGAATTTCAAAACTGAAAAAGCACAGGCGAAGGTTAGGTTAGGCATAAGGTGATATTTTCATTCACCCTGCTATAGGTACGCTCCTGGTTCCTATCATATATCACATATTAGATTGTAGTAGACTGATTCTGAAGATTTTAAATTAAAATGATGGATTATGAAATTGAAATGGAAATTTTTGAAATCAAATTTATTAATTTGAAATACAATTGACGCATTTTGAAATTGAATTGATATTTATGAAAAACATTTGATACTTTTTTGAATTAAATTGACTAATTCGAAATATAATTGATATTTCTTCAAATAAACTTGACGCTTTTTGAACTACAATTGAAAAAGGTGTAGTTTCACTCGAAATTTATCTCATTTATCAGACAGGAATCAATCATCAGTAGGTACCCTTCTCGAAACATAAAAGTAAGGAACTTTTTTGGGTTTCCTATTCTATTGATTATTTGATGTACGAGAGCTGTCCTTCTTTTTTTGTTGTTGGGAAGTGTACCCAATGATGACGCAATAATTTCTAATCAAATTTATTTATATAAATCATCAATCAACATATTGCAATGAAATTAAGAACACAAATATAATCATCGAGTATGAACAGTGAAACTAAACTAATATGCATTTGAAAACTAACGAAGGATTACCAAATTAATGCATGAACTACAAAAACTGAGTTAATTGAATGGAGTAGGTCGCAATCTTGGCTGTTCCAGAATTATACCAGCTTTTATCTGCGCTATCAAGTCCATATCTTTGTTTCTCTCCAGAACCTTTTTCCTGTTCCTTATCATGGAGATTCTGTTCCTCGCTATCTCTTCAAAATATTTCCTCATCTCAGGATATCGGTTTGAGTATGATAAAAAATGCTGTTTCTTCATTAAATATATTTCGGAGCATTCCACAGCTTTATATTCCAGCAGGTCGCCGTCTTTCTTTGGAAAAAGCAATTGTGTCGTTCCAAGTGTATCTCCATCACTGAAATGGCCAATTTCCCAATGAGAGTTCATATATAGTGCCACACAACCCGAAGATATGAAATTAATCACTTCAACGGGGTCCTGATTCCTCATCACCGATTCATCAGGTAGATACGTTCTCGGGTACATATGTGAAAACATTTCTTCTAGAGCATCATGTGGCAATGTTTTAAGGATTTCCACTTTGGCTATCAATCTCCTAGCTCCATGAAGGATCACATCAGATCTCAGGTGGGTCGTCAACGTCGATAATATTTCCTCTTCATTGAAGTAACTCCTCTGGTATTTGAAATCTAACAGAATCATCATTTTATTATGCAGGGTTTCAGGTAGATCTCTCGAAATGCTGTATTCTGTTAATTCAGCTGAGAGTCTCTCGTATTGAGAGTGAGATAGATCTGCAAATCCAAATAACTCGAGAACGTGGGATAATAATACCAAGGTATACAACCTTCCAAAAATAGATACTAAGAAAAGAAACAAATTCTCCTCTGGCGTATCTGGGAGGTATTCGTGCCCAGCTCCAAAGAAGTAACATATTACACTTAGTGATCCGTGACTGTAAACTTCATCAAAGTTTATTAGCCGTACACTTTCCACATGGGCATATTTCCTAATCCAGTTGTTGGTAGAAAAACTGTAAATTGATAAGATAATATATACCATAGTGAAGGTAAAGAAGGTGAGAGCCATCAAGAAGAAGTTACCTATGAGGAATATAGGGATTTCGGGGATTCGAAAACACCGCAGGATATTTTCAAGTAACTTATGAATGGATGGGAGTCTCACCATTATCCCGAAAAAATATAATATTGATGGAAGAACGTCTTCGTCGAAATCATATATGAATAGGTCAGTTACTAGAATTATGAGATCGAAGATGAAATAAGTTCTGGTATAACGAAGAATTATCTGTCTTGGTTCTAGGATAACCACTCGTTCATTATAGTCGACATAACCAAGAAAAAAGTTGTGTAGCATTAATAATGCCTGGATTGTCCATATAACCGTGTAGAATTCATTTTCAAACAATTTGAGAAATGCAAATGCATAATACTTTATGATCCAAATGACGAATGTCAGGATTTGTAGAAAAGTGTTGAATTTGCTGAAAGGGTGGATGATAGGGAAGGATAAACCAAGATGTCTTCTCATGTCAGTTCTCATCATGGATTGTGAGGGAAAAAACGCCTGACAATGCCTGTTCTCCATGTCCAATGTCAGCATCATTTTGATTCTCATGCGAATCCTCTCCAGAAGAGTCGCATTTGGTGGTAGCTTGATGAACCCGGAATATCCAGATTGATTTTTGTGTAGGCTGCAGTTATGAACGTATTTCTCACTCATCACTCTCTCGTAGTTGATTCGATTCCCAAACTCAACAATGTCAAGACTCGTCAAACTGTGAAGGTTTCAGTTATTGTTGTAGGTAACTATGGAAACCGATTCTGGTTGATTTGAAACAAGGTGGATACCATTGAAATATAATTATGTTGAAATTTTTTGAGGTAATTTTATTTCAGTGTTTACTTTCGGGGTCCTGATATTTCGACTGAGTTTTTTTATCAATATATCAGTATACTGATAATAATGAGTGGAAAATAAGTTATCTGCAATAATGTATTTCTTCAAAGACGAGGAGAAACTGGTATCCAGGGGTGAAAGGGCCATGGTGTGAACATGGTATTTGATCATTAGATCATTGTATTTGATGCTGGTCTCAAGATTTTAATGAGGTTGATCGTTGATTCATGCTAATATTCATAATAAAACATAAAGTAGAGGTGAGCTAAAATATATAATAGTATATAAGATAAATTGAAGGTTTTGAAATATTTGTTGTAGATCAACTTCATCAGTAGTGATTGAATGAGTTACTGTTCAAGAGGATATATTCTTGGCCATCATATGGCAGCTCTAGCAATATTTGCATACTATAATGTACGAATTGAAAGCTTTATACTAGGAGTGATAAAGAAAATGCATCCTCAACATCTGAAAAGGAATCAGTCACACAAATGTAAAATTATATATATTATAATATGAAATAAAGTGAATATCGATCAACATCACACTATCAATATGTTCTAATGAAAAACTGTCATGTAAGTCATTTTATTTCTGAAGAAAATACATTTTAGCTTCTTGTTGAGCACTTAGCAATGTAGTTATTGCCTAGTGACAGATCCCAAAGTTGTTTCGAACTTCTATCATTATTTTATGATGCTGGTATACATTCCCAGGTGAGCTTTCAGATTCTTTACATATTTCAAAGGCAACACTATAATGAAAAGAAACATCTCTACAGCATCAATATTTCCTCAATCTACCACAAATAATGATATATGATACCTTTATTATATCTAGTACTCATATCTTCATTTATACACATTTTATTTCACACACCACCATTGATATAGAAAATAAAATAATATAGAAAAACCTCACTTCACTTTGATTTATTTGTTTATTTGACATTTATTCAAAACTATCAATGGTTAATACCTGTTACCTGTAATTTTTCAAAGATAAGATTTTTTCGTAAATGATTTTGAATACGTTAAATATTCACGATTAATCATTAGAAGGCAAATTTATTTTGTTTGGAAATAGTTTTTTCGGTCTATTCAAATTTCAACATGCAATTCAAGGTCAATGTGAGTTGTCTCTTGTCTGGTACTCATGGGTGCGCACTCAGTGTATACCTTCCTCCTTTTGTTAGATTTCTGAAAGAGAGACAGAAATATACTGAGTGCATAAAAACTCGGCTAGTTCATTCCAATGGAAATTGCTTAGTTTGATTTCAGATTGGAATAATATAGACATGACATGGACATGACATGCAGACTGTCATAGACACATAATTGATGTTCACTCTATGTGGTATTTGAATTTTGAACGCTGAAGCACAGTTTATGAGCATTGAACTGTGGCTGAAGTTTCTTTGATCGAGCGTTTATACTTTATAGATGCTTTATAGGTATTCTTGGTTTATTGATGAGTATTCTCAAAGAATACTTTTCAAGGTGAGTACTTCAATCTCGTTGAATTTTGAGTATTTCTGTCAAGTGTGAAATGAAATTCAAGGCAAATTTATATACCAACACAATAAAAGATATAACACACAGCACAGTGTAAGAAAATTTTCGCTATATGGAAAAGAGTAGATGGATCATTGTATAAAAAATGATTGGCCTGTTCGATTGACATCTGTTTAAATCTGCTATGACTAACGAAGATTAATGGTTATAAAGAAATCTGTAGTACTTTCTCGATTCTGAATTTTTATTATGATCATATTATGATATGTTCACACTATGGACATCTATCGGAAATTCCAGCAGCACTGCTCTTAATCTACTCATTGTTCTTTCAGTTCGTTGAATTAAGTTTCATTGAATTGAGGTTTTTATTCATGGATTTGTCCCACCAAATACCACACGAGCTCACATTTAGCAGGATATTTTTAGGGTGGTTATCCCATAATTACTCTCATATATCATAATATACAATGTATGTGATACACACTGCCTGAAAGACTTCCTATACGTGGAGGACTAACACATCAGCTGCACTATACAGTATCTCTTCTCTTCTCATTCAAAACCTCCCATAGCAATCATATTTCAACTATAATAATCTATACAAGTTTGAATTTTTATGATGATGGAACTTGACACCCCGTAGGTAAAAATAACAATAGTTTCCTCCATCGAACGATATTGATTCATTTAAATTTTATCGAATGAAAAAGTTCTAAAAGGATCAATTGTATTTCAAAATTATCAATTCAATTTGAAAATGCGTCAATTTTATTTCAAATTAGTCATTTGGATTTCAAAAAGCATCAATTGTATCTCAAAATTATCAATCTAATTTCAAAAACTAACACTTGTAATTCCAAAATGGTCATTTGTATTTCCAAAAATATCAAATGTATTTCAAATTTTTTTAAATTAAATTAATTAATTTGAAATACAATTGACGCATTTTGAAATTGAATTGATAATTATGAAAAACATTTGATACTTTTTGAAATTAAATTGACTAATTTGAAATATAATTGATATTTCTTCAAATAAACCTGACGCTTTTTGAACTACAATTGAAAAAGGTGTAGTTTCACTCGAAATTCATCTCATTTATCAGACAGGAATCAATCATCAGTAGGTACACTTCCCGAAACATAAAAGTAAGGAACCTTTCTTGGGTATCCTATTCTATTGATTATTTGATGTACGAGAGATGTCCTTCTTTTTTTGTTGTTGGGAAGTGTACCCAATGATTACGCAATAATTTCTAATCAAATTTATTTATATAAATCATCAATCAACATATTGCAATGAAATTAAGAACACAAATATAATCATCGAGTATGGACAGTGAAACTAAACTAATATGCATTTGAAAACTAACGAAGGATTACCAAATTAATGCATGAACTACAAAAACTGAGTTAATTGAATGGAGTAGGTCGCAATCTTGGCTGTTCCAGAATTATACCAGCTTTTATCTGCGCTATCAAGTCCATATCTTTGTTTCTCTCCAGAACCTTTTTCCTGTTCCTTATCATGGAGATTCTGTTCCTCGCTATCTCTTCAAAATATTTCCTCATCTCAGGATATCGGTTTAAGTATGATAAAAAATGCTTTTTCTTCATTAAATATATTTCGGAGCATTCCACAGCTTTATATTCCAGCAGGTCGCCGTCTTTCTTTGGAAAAAGCAATTGTGTCGTTCCAAGTGTATCTCCATCACTGAAATGGCCAATTTCCCAATGAGAGTTCATATATAGTGCCACACAACCCGAAGATATGAAATTAATCACTTCAACGGGGTCCTGATTCCTCATCACCAATTCATCAGGTAGATACGTTCTCGGGTACATATGTGAAAACATTTCTTCTAGAGCATCATGTGGCAATGTTTTAAGGATTTCCACTTTGGCTATCAATCTCCTAGCTCCATGAAGGATCACATCAGATCTCAGGTGGGTCGTCAACGTCGACAATATTTCCTCTTCATTGAAGTAACTCCTCTGGTATTTGAAATCTAACAGAATCATCATTTTATCATGCAGGGTATCAGGTAGATCTCTCGAAATGCTATATTCTGTTAATTCAGCTGAGAGTCTCTCGTATTGAGAGTGAGATAGATCTGCAAATCCAAATATCTCGAGGACGTGGGATAATAACACCAAAGTATACAACCGTCCGAAAATAGACACGATGAAAAGAAACAAACTTTCCTCTGGCGCTCTTGGATAGTATTCGTGCCCAGCTCCGAAGAAGTAACATATCACAATGAGTGAACCATCACTGTAGATTTTAGCAAAATCTTTCTTCGAGACAGTATCGTCATCGCCATATTTCGTCATCCAGTTATGGCTTGAAGTACGATACAACGATACGGCAATATATGCTATAGTGAAAGTAAAGAAGGTGAAAGTAATCAAGAAAATGTTACCTATAAAAAATATAACGGATTCGGGTATCCGGAAATACAGCAGGATATTTTCTAGTATCTTATGGATGGATGGGAGTCTCACCATTATGGCAAAAAAATATACTAAGGTAGCAAAAGTGTCATCTTCTAAATTCATCAAGACAAGGTCACTTGATGAAATAATGAGATCGAAGATGAAATAAGTTCTGAGATAACGACAAATAATCTTTCTTGGTTCTAAGATAACTACCCGTTCATTATAGTCGACATAACCGAGAAAAAAGTTTTGAAGCATTAATAATGCTTGAAGAGTCCATACAACCGTATAAAAATCATCATCTAATGAGTAAAGTGGAAATGCATAATACCTGATGATCCATATGACGAATGTCAGGATTTGTAGAAAAGTGTTGAATTTGCTGAAAGGGTGGATGATAGGGAAAGATAAACTAAGGTGTCTTCTCAGATCAGATCTCATCATGGATTGTGAGGGAAAAAACGCCTGGCAATGCCTGTTCTCCATGTCCAATGTCAGCATCATTTTGATTCTTATGCGAATCCTCTCCAAAAGACTCGCATTTGGTGGTAGCTTGATAATTCCGGAATATGCAGATTGATTTTTGTGTAGGCTACAGTTATGAACGTGTTTCTCACTCATCACTCCTTCGTAGTTGTTTCGATTCCCAAACTCAACAATCTCAAGACTCGTCAAACTGTGAAGGTTTTAATTATTGTTTGAGGTTACTATGGAAACCGATTCTGGTTGTTTTGAAATATCGAATAACAGTTTAAAGGCATAGCAGGGGCTATCATTGATAATGATTCTGATCTGGATATGCCTTGTACTGGATGATAAAAAATTACAGATACTCAAAACGTGAATCAAAACAAATCATCAGTAGATAGAACACCTAAAATATCGAGCACAGTTATTGTTAAAGCAACTTTGAATAGTATGATAGTAAATATTATATTGTTTTGGGACATCATTATATATTCTGAGTAAGTTGTATTTATTCTGTCCATAACTTTTGAGAATAAACGTGTATTTTGAGTTTTCTACATCGAATGGTTTCAATTCAACGATAACTTGTGTGAAGTGATCAATTTTGCACATGGCGATCCATCTTGTGCCTAGTCAATTAATGAATTAAGAAGGGGTTAACCTTTACAAACATGTCAGAGTATATTTGCGGTGTAAAGGGGGAAGTAAAAATCCCGAGCGAAAGGGGCGGAGACCAATGTCGAACAAAAAACGCTAAGCGCTGTTGGCGTCTCACTCCAACTCAGTGTCGCGTAAATTCGTAGTAAATAAATAGTCTTGCCTGGTCGAGTGGTCGCTCGGAATCTGTGGCTCGGGATGGCTCGGGTCTGCGGCCGTCGGCCGGCCGTTACAATTATTCTCAGAATAATAGGCCTCCGGCTTTTCATCACTCATCAGTATATTTTGAACTTACTGTGTCTATGAGGATAATTTGATATGATATGGGAAATATAAAAAAACTTGTCGAAACAGATGAAACCCTTTCGAATATCAAAAACAGTAACACAAAAACGTCTACACGAGCTAAATTGAAACTTATAAATACACAAATTAGAAAATGTCTCTCGGTCGTGGGAGAAATGGGATTTTCGATTGGACAAAAGAGAAAATTTCAAGCAAAAATTGGTGAGCTAAAACGGGTTAGATTTCTCATTCCAAAAATAAATCGGGGGCATGTAGGTTCAGGATTGATACCCTCTGTTCGGTGGCTAAATGTAGAATCAATTTGCAACTCGAGAATTCAGACAGGGCTCGTTATCAATTTGAATCACGATGAAATTGAATGCTTTCTCATTGATGCATCGTATGATGAATATGGACACAGAATAAAAAATGCTGTTTATGGAGAAACTATACTGAACATTTTTATACACAACAAAATATATCGAAATATTCTTCTTCGATAGGTATGAATGAATGACATTTTTCAAGGTATTCAGTATATATCTTTACTGAACTTGAAAACTCGAAAACTCACATGATATATTTGAAAACAAAATTTACAAATAACATCCTATTTGTCTCTTATATTTTGACCCTTACCCACAGCATCAAGTATACGAGGTGGAAAAAACATTGAATATAAAAGTTGTAGGGTTTCATCGGTCCTATATTTTATCACTTTCAAAACGAACAAATGCGAATCGCAATTTTTTTTTTCAAATGGATCACCCCCGGTCATAGGTTTATAGTCAGAAGTCCACTTGTTTGTTTTATCTTCTGGTTTCCATGGTATATTGTATCCATATGCAAGGAAAGGATCAAAGCAAAATTTCATTGGAAATGTTCATTCAATATTGGAATTGAAATAAGTGGAAAGCGGCTTGAGGGAAAAAAAAGTATTTCATTATGGTTGAAAAAAAACTGTATTTTTTTCAATTTTGCGATTCGCATTTGTTTGTTTTGGATGTGCCAAAAGATAGTACCGATGAAACAGCCCGAAGGTAGTACAGAAATATCTCTTATTTCCATATTACTCTCGTATCTACTGGTCAACTATTTCAGGCAGCAAATATTTCATGTAAAAATCTACTAATTTTGATTCCAATCTTATCTTGCCAAAATCTATCATCAAGATGAATTTTTTTAATTTTTATTCCTTTATTTGTCCATACCGCGAAATAACCTGCATGAAATTTCGAAAAAAAAAAAAAGTCGATGGCGACCCTCGAATGACGAAACGTCGTATTATAAATTCTATACTGCTAAGTTATAGAGCATGAAATACAGTTTCAAGAAAATGTCTGCTCTTTTCGTATCTATTAAAATAAAGCCAATAAAAAATTTAAATCTAAAATCTAAAATTTGTATTTCTTTGCGGCTCATTGTTGCGCACATGAATACACAACTTTTTCTTGATTCAACCGATCCTGTATCTCTAACCGTTATCGAATTCCCAATGTAGGGCTTCGAATATGGGACACCCTGTACATCGATTCCAATTATTTCTTATAAAAACATTCGAAAATATTTACGTACCTTATCAATCTCAATATCTTTTTTTCGACTGACAATTTCCTGACAGAAAGTCTTTTACGATGTTTATCGCCAGTTCGATAATTTGAACTCGACATGCTTGATCGCAATAATAATACTAGTTCACAAACTAACAATAGTGTCACCATCTGAATGCAATCGCAAACTATGATACATGCATATCTGGACGGCCCTTTGATGTGCACATAGCGCCTGCCGCCGCCGTTCGCAAAAAATGTTTACGTTTTCTTTCACCTAATTAGTCTTATTCGAGAATGCAATGAATCCTTTTCGCAACTTCCATTGATATCATCACATGTGCTAAAATTATTGGAATAGCTTCAGTGCTATTTTTGGTTTTTATGAATGAAAATACGATTCATTCATAAATTCATAGTATCCATGTAAAAGTGCTTATTTGGTGCGAGGGCGCTCGAATCAGTCATGAAAAATGCTCCGTAATTGAGTCTGCAGGGGTTCAGCAAAAATCATTTTTGAGCTAGTAATTATTGATGGATCGCGATAATTTTTTTTTTCAATAGAGACAATTGTATGATTGAGGCATCTCTCGGAGTACTTTTTCGAAATACGATATATCTTGTGAGATAAAAAATAGTGAATATGGGAGAAATTTCGCAACTTTTTTACTAGTTTTTTTTCAAAAAATCAAAAAATTACTACGAGAGATGCCTAGATCCAACCTTCCTCAAGCAGAAAGTGAAAAAAAAATTCGATTTTTTTCAGCGAGGTCCGAGTAATATGATTTTTGCCATTCCTTGTTTCACAAAGTTTTACCATCAATCCCAAATAAGGTTAACCCCCTCTTAATGACGCGCATATTCGCATGCCGCTTGACGATTGGTCGTGTTTCACAGCACCACCGCATATCTGCAACCCGCGATACATTCGCATGTGAATGGCGACGCCGTCATTATCATTTTAAGTCAAGTTCATATTCCATTTGATTGTTTTTTATTGATTATCTCCGGTCGTGGAGAAAATGCAGTATGTTACTCTTTCAGAATGAATAATTCACCTCCAGTCAGAAATACGTGGGGCATTAAAACTATCAATATATTTGACGCGCTTGAATATTTTCATGTGATTGCTATTTTTACATTTTTGAAATCCTGTCGATTAGGCCTCTACAGCGATTGAGTATATCTCCATTTAGCATCTTGATCTTTCATATTTCATGAGCTCACTCAAGTTCTGACAAATTGCTGTTATCTGGTTTCTTCGGCTTTTAATATGATTCACATATCACAGAGGAGATGGTTCTACTCTTTGTGTCGATTCCCCCATATCTGTGTAGGTACATTAATTATCTGTTATCTCTTGTAGATATCTTTCTTTGGTGTGTGGGGCAATAAATGCTCGTGTATAAATATTCCTGCTGTAGAAATTTACAATACATGCGACATATCCTTGACCCAATATGATGGTGTTTGGTTGAGCCTTCCTAACTCATAATAGGTGGATTTTTTTTTTCACTAGAGATGTTAGAACCGAGGTTAGAACTCAGTATTTACATTCCACCATCATCTTCCATCAACTGTCATTTGAAAAATTACCAACTCTCACGCAGGCGCGATTCTAGCAAAAGGATAATGTCTTCCTGTTTTTTAGCAAAAACTTGGGGAAATGATATCGAAATACAAGTAGGTACCTGCTATATTTTGGTCAATATCTTAATGTGGAAGTTGATTTAGAAAAAGCATATCAATTTTTGTATGATAACTCGTAGAAGAACCACTGAACTGCTAGAGTTTTGACACTTAATGAAGGTATATAAATCCTTGAATACTAGCTTATCAGTATCATCGATGGGTACAATTTCAAGAAATATTTCTTCATTTTCCTGAATAATAATCCAGTAGTATCTCTTCTGAAATGTGAGTTATCCAGAGCTGGGGAAAAATAGTAGAATTGTGTTTTAAGGTGAATGGTGGAGTATTCGAGCATGTTTTATGACTTTGTTTTGTTCTGTGAAGAAAAAACTAATTCAAAACCTTGGTTTTTATGTGAGTAAGCTTCCAAATTCAATTGAGACGTCAGAGTATCATATAGCTCGATGAGGTATAGTATTGAGAAAAAAAAATTATTCCAAAATTGCAAAAATCAAATATGGCGCCAATAAGGAAAACCGAAGTGAAGTGTTGTATCTCGACATCAAGAATGCAATGGAAAATACAAACATACGATGACAGATTTAGATTTCTTGCGAGAAAATGCCTCATTATTGTCCTAGTCAAAAACGTCTATTCGCGCGTGTTTTTTCGTTAATTCAAAAACTAAAAATAACACATGAAATTTTCATTCAGATAATTGTTCAGCATGGAAATGCGCAACTCAGTCCCCATTCAACTGACCTCCTATCTCTTATACTAACTGAAATCCAAATGGTAGAGCTCTAAAAATTGCCACTCTGTATATCCAATGCTGTTTCATGACTTTTCGTTGCAAAATGTTCGATTTCTAGGTACAAGACCACAATCGGCATCTCCTATTAGAAGAAAGCTACTGAACTCACCCCTGTTGGGCAGAAGAAATAGGAAAAACAAGAACCAAGAAAGTTCCGACGATGAGGTGAACGCTTCTGGAGATGAAACTTTCAATGGTACAAACTACAAAGATCTAGAAACGTTTCAGAAGTCACAACTGAGACAGAAGGTGGGCATATTCTACTATGGCTGTAAAATTTGCAGACAAATCTTAGTAATATCTATTATGGACTCAGTATATCCCTCATGATTTCGACTATTTGCAACGATGTCAATGATAATATCATCGCCCTCTATACTGAAAACTTTGTTGAAAGCATCAACATGTCATTTTCACAGCTCATCAACATAGAAGCCTCCAAATGTTTTTGGCATAGAATATTCCTCAGCCTATTCAGAACGAATTCAAATTCAGAAAGAGATCTTGTGAAGTTGAGGACTTTAGGATATACTCATAATTGTTGATTTGGTGATCTCATTTTTTTTACTAAAGACATGTGTTTTACCCAAAAGACGCTCCTGATGATAGAGTAAGTTAGAAGCTTTTCCACTTTGGAGTAAGAAATGTCAGTTCCATCCTCATTGCGATTTATGTTGATTATGGATGATCAGAAAAACTTATTGAATTACAGTTTCACTACACGCTAGAACGTATATGATATCATCTTCTGAAAAATATTACAGGATTACAGAATCACAGAAGTAAGTAGTGCGCAAGCGCGTACGAGTTAGTGCGTCCTTGACTCCTTGTCAAATGTAAATAGTGCAAACATGTGATATGATGTAACATGCAACTGATGCAAACCGCGCATAAAACTGTAGCCGTACTCTTTTGAATGATCTCACCCGCTGTCATCAACATCATCAGACATGTATAGAAATAGTTCCAGTCCTGACCCCAATTTTTATCAAAGTGAATTCATGTATCATCATGTATCATTGACACATAGAAATTAATAATTACCTGAAGAATGCTTGGTATGATTCAAAACGAGACAGAAATTTGAATAAATAATATGAATTTGATTCGAGAACTCTTTTAGTTTGACAGTTAGTATAACAACTAATATTCCTAATTATTTCTATCAATTCAGGCGAGGGTATGATATTTTTTATTTCGACACGTGTGCTTTTCCCTTTAAAATAACAACACCATGGTGATATGAGCTACTTTCCAAATAACAAAACAGTGTGCTATATGACGTTTTCATACGGGGTCGTAGAAAAAAATAAAAAGTTTTATTTGGTCAAAAGTGTCTATGATTGGCTCAAAAATTTTGCAAGCTCGGCTTTGTTATCACTTTTGATCCTGATAAAAACATGTACTATTGTTCTACGAATAAAGGCAAGTACGAAAATCCTGGGTTTTGGCTTTTCGGTCATGTATCTTATTGCTCTTTTCTGCAATACAAAAACAGTGTTGAGTGTTACCTTACCTGCGAAACATTCAGTGGCAATTTATCTTTCCAATATGTTCATAATATGATCCTCAAACTTCAACTCATCATCAAACTCTAACTTATCGTCAATGGGTGAGTGAAGGAATTTAGTTGCTCTCTTACTGCTTATTTCCTGATTACCCTAGTAAAGTTCTGGCAGATGTTATTCAAATGTGATGATGTTAGTTTTTGCTATGTTAAAGGATAGCATATGGGCAACTCACCACGCTTTAATCATTTCTGATTTGTTGATGCAGAACCATGTCATATTCGTTATGCCAAAGTATAGTAAGTAGTGTAATTTGCAAACTGAGTAAACTTCTCCATGATATTCATTGTGGCTGAGTTATTAATATAGATTTGAAAGAGCATCGGGCCAAGCACAGATCCTTGTGGAAATCTCTATTTCATTTATGATTTTCTCGATATTTTTTTCCGAAGAGAGACAGGCTGATTTCGACCCAATGAGTACGCCTCAAATCATTTCCGTGTATCTCAAGTCATACCCAACTAATTTATTCAACAGTATTATTTCATGATTGACACAGTCCAAGGCTTTGGTCAGATCACGAAAAACCGTGCTTCTGTATAACATTAGCATCATTGAATTGGAACTATACATCTTGCAGTGAGTTGAAGTAGCTCACAAGTTTGAAGTTATGTTCCAAAACATTCACAAAAGCTCCTAAATTGATATACCTAATATGATGCAAGATGGATATCCCGATTTATTTTGAACACAAAACGCATTGAGCCCAATTTATGAACTCCGCTGCCATAGCTACAATTGACGCTGCAATAAACTGTACGAAGATGAAATGTGTTAAAAATAAACATCTGTTCATGAACTACGCAGCTGACGCAGGTGCCGTCGGATATTTAGGAACGGCAGCGTCAACTGTAGCTACGGCAGTGGAGTTTATGAATTGGGATTTAATCGTTGAACGGTTTCTTCCACGATAATCCATAAATTTCCAGTTGAAGAGAGGCAAAATCGAACCGAATGGCAGCAGTTGCAATAGCCCAATAATACCCCAACGACGGGAATTCGTGATGCATAACAAAGCACCAATGTGGAACGAAAACAACCAAGTGTACCAACTCGATTTTGGTGGAAGGGTCACTCAAGAATCTGCTAAGAATTTCCAGATCGAGTTCAGAGGCAAGCAGGTATGTAAACGATCTAATATCAAAAAAAAAGGTTGAAATGACAGTGACAAGCGTTGGTTGTGATGCCATTAGAAATCTCATGTATATAAGTACATGCTACATGTTTCAATACATTGTTCAATGAGGAAGAATGGATTGGAGAATCAAGGATTGCTCATATAAGTAGGTACATACTATAGAGGGTGAGGCAAAACTCAAAATTTTGAACCACCCGTATTTGTTTCAATAAAATATCAATCGATAGTAAATGGAAAGTTGAGAGTTGAGATGGGGACATGTAAGCCGTTTTGAGCAAGAATGGATAGTTTCAGCACAAAAAATTCCTAAATTTGAAAAATCTCGAATTTTCACACCCTATATCTCTGTAATCTTTCTCGCTATACCCCAAGTATGATAGATCGACGAAATCATCTCTTCAGGAAAAATCTAAAAATGAAATAAAATACAGGGTGTTCCATTTGAAATAACGAAATTGTTGCTACTTTTTGATAGAAGCGGCAACGCTGAAAGTATTTTAGATCGATAGAACAAAACTGATTACCCAATAAACCAAATTTTCAGAATAATCCTACGTCCTGTTCTCCGTAAACGTCTAAGGTACCATCGACCGTGAGTGACCCTGTATATTTCTATCAACTCAACCTCAGCTGCTGCTGCTAACTTACAATGAGTTTTGAGTTTGATAACAACACTTCGTACATGTTCACCAGAATGACTCTTTGGCACTCGCACCATGTGCGCGTTGCAGGGCAGCGCCCGGGAGTTTTCTGCCATGATTATTCAATGTATTCAGACGATGAATAATGATTTTATTTCACTGTTTATACACAGCCGTTCGGTCAGCTAATTACTTCCATTCTCAAAATGTGTATTCTTGTCCAATGAAAAGCGTGGGTCGAACCTTCCCTATCTCTTCAAAGCTCTGATTTCAATAATATTTTGAAGTGACATTTCAATACCGAATACTAGTCGAGCATCAATAAACAACTGTTGATTTTTTCTTCAACACAAATATTTTGTAGAAAATTCGTGTTGTCGAAAAATTTCCAGTAATAATTGATGCTCCAGTAGAAAAATTGTCGCCAGGCAATAGCAACAAGTTTGAGAGATCTGAAGACTTATCTGATTTATCGAACTCCCGTGTGAACCTATTAGGTTTGCTCTAGCAGCGATTTCGAATAGTTTGGAATTATCAAATTGAAACCAGGATTCGGACTAGCAGTCGCATGTTTTAGCGACAGCAATATCCAGTTTAAGATTATTTTTGGGAATTCATCATTTATCAATCTTGGTATCGTTAAATTTCTGATAATAATCTCAAACCATCTTGAAATAAAGTAAGAGTGTTTCATTTGTGAAAATCATCTAATACCCAATAATTCTATTATATTTCCTGATGAAGTGTATGTCGCTGAAAATTGCTTTCAAAATCTGTTTTGAAATCTCGAATCGGTTAATATATATAGAGTCATGGTGAATCACCCGGTACCATATCAAATAATATTGTATTACTATGAATCTATTCAGTACTGAACCGCTTTAAGTTTCTACTTATGAGAAATAGCTTTTTAAAAAAGCTCGTTATATTTCTTGATACAATTTATTAGGAAAAAACAGTAATAATGAATAATTAAATGCGACCTTCTTCGTTCAGGGCTATGTCGAATCTGCCGGTCCGTTGGCTCGGTTCGCAAGGCGTCTTGTTCTTTCCATGGAATCGTCAGATTTCGCTGATGCTGGAATCAGCAGGTTCTCACGGGAATCGGGGAAGTGATTCACATAACTCCTCCATCCCTTAGAAGGAACTCAAGGGTGGAACAACTTGAGTTTCGTCGATGGCTGTCCTCTGGACTTCTTGAGATTTTCGTTTCTTGCTGAACCATGATAAGATTGTGGTTCTCTTGGTGATGCTTAGGTAGGCTATGACGCACATGACGAGCGTCACGACGATCCAGTTGGACCATAGAGAATATTTCTTCTGTAGGTTCATCTTCTCGAGGGGGTCATCTTGTATTTCTTGTATTTGAAGTTCGTGTAGTTTGTCGAGGGATACTTTCTCGAGTCGCAATTTTTCTACATGGAGAGTTGGCATTTCGAAAGCTTTTATTTCTTCTAATAAGACTGGGTGTCCTGTAATAACACCTTTTTCGTTCTTGTAACTATAGGCTGGTGTCTTAATAGAGCATGCTGGTGGAACTACGAAGAGATAAGTGCCATGGACTATGGCCACATTATTATCTCGGCAATCAAGTTGAAGCTTCTGGTTATCTGGGAAGATGCCAATGTAGTGGGATTCGTTGATTTCTTCAATCAGCTGTTGACTGACGTGGACTGGAACTTGGTGACAGCTGGTCAAGTTGTTTTCGGCAGACAAGAGCGATGTAACACAGTCGAGGTTTTCACGCAGGTGTAGAAGACGATTCTTCTTGCAGAGGTAGTTTGGTCTAAGCTCGGTACATTTTCCGTTGTGGTATTGATATTCTTCGTTGCTCAATGTTAGGTAGGTTGAGGGAGGTATTATTATTGAATGATTTTTATTAGGTATTGGAAATAAGTGATAGTGATCAAAGGTATTGGAATGAACTAGAGGGAAATCAAGTGAAAATATCATTTTGTCGTCAACTACGAAAACGCTTGTTTCTACTACGCTATAATACTTGAGATATTCATCAACATGAAAGAGCATCTGTGATTCAGTGTGTGATTTATATAATTCTGTTATAATTTCTTTTAAGTCTTCGGGGGAAGCGATACTATGATGCAATGTATTGAGGTAGGCAAAGCTTACAGCATTTTCGGTTTCTGAGAGAAAATTCAGAAGTGAATCAAGATTAATTTTAATTTGGTCCAATATATCTTGAATTGTCAAAAAGTGAGAAAACCAGAGTGACTGATCATTCAATGCTATCCTGAGTTGTTCGATTTTATTTTCAATCAAATTTTGATTTTTTGATAGTGTTGTCATTGTTTCGTTGATATTATTCATCAATTTGGCTGTTAACGAGACATGTTTGTTGATCTTTTTTATTATTTTGTTTTGATTGTTCTCTAGCTCGTAAATACTGTTGTGGATTTCTTGAGCGTCTTCTTGATCAAGGTTTCCGGTGAAAAATTTAATGAGTGATCCTGCTGGATTTATTAGTCCTCTTTTTGATCTTGGTTTGGGGAATAGGGAATTCAATTTTCGATTAACTATGGTAACTTCGTATTCGAGACGTTTGTGGATGTTACGTAGTGTTTCAATGCGAATAATATTAGTTTTGTTAATAAGTATACCTAATTGGTTGTATTGATCAGTTATCGATCGGGTTTGTTCACGTACATAGTCTATTTTGATGTAATGAAGGAAGGTATGGGATCCAATTTTTACTCTGGCATTTCCGAGTTTGAAAGGGAGGATACCAGGATTGGTCTCTAGGTTATGTATCTGAACTTCCTGAGCTATCGTCATGTGAAGTGTCGTCAACCTGCAACAGGGGGTTGTCTGTCATTTTCCTGGGAGGTTTGAAAACTTGTTTGTGATAGGTATTTTGTGGTGTTGTAACCGTCAGATCATTAGTTTTGACTATATGTTCGGGTCGGTATAAGGGATTTGTTTTTTGTTGTCTATCAGTCAATTTCCTATAGCCTATTTGGCCAGGTGCAATGTCTGGTGGGTCGTTGCGTTTTTCGTTTAATTTGGAAATTACGTTAGCTTTCTGTTCAGATGTTGTTTGATGAAGTTTTTTGTACAAATCAGACATAATTTCTTTATGTTCATTAATTGTGTGATTAATTATCTGAGATTGGCTATCAATATTCATCGGGTCTTTTAATTCTAAGTGTCCAAAAAGGAGATCAATTGGTTTTTGTTTGGTTGCCGAATGAATAGAATTATTATATCCTAAAACAGCATAAGTTATCTTTTCGAAAGGATTCAGCTTTGGTTTACTTAAAGCAAGAGTACGCATATGTTCGAGAATTGTAGAATGAAATCTTTCTACTATTGCGTTGCTGTTCGGGTTTAAGGGTAAAGTGAAATGCCAATTTATTTTATGAACTTTTGCGAATTCTTTCATAATATTTTGGGTGAATTCTGTTCCATTATCAGACACTATGTTTTCTGGGGTTTTGTATGACGTAATAAATTGTAAGAGAGATTGATAGACATGTATTGCAGAAAGACTGGGCAAGATATAGGCTTGTCCGAATCGGGAGAAACTGTCGCAGATTGTAAGAGCTATGGCATTATTGAATTTGAATGTGTCTACGTGAATGGTTTCAAAAGGTTTTTTGGGAGTCGGTGTGAAGTTTGATGAGTGGAGGATGACGTTCGTACTTGGCTTGTTGACAAATAGAACAATTGTTTATAAATTTTCTGACATCGTCATTTAATTTCGGCCAATAGTATTTGATTTTCAATTCGTTAATCGTTTCGTGGGTTCCTCTATGATTAGTAACGCCTTCATGAGTGGATTTCATCAAACTTTGTTGCCTATTTTCGTTAGTAACGTCAAATAAAAGTTTGTTTGATTTTAAAATTTTGAAAGAAGAGTTTTTGAATATTTGAGGAAGGAAAACACATATTTTTTTGTATAAGTTCTGGTCTTCATCATTCTGAAAGTATAAGACGTATTGTCGTTTTGCGCCACCGAATTCTTTCAAGAACTCAATAATTTGGGCTTGGAATGTTTCGTTTGTCACATATAGATACCATCTTGTTCTGTTAACTGGATTTATAAATATCTTTTTTGTTTCCATTCGCGGATTTTGATCGACTTAAATTATGATAATTTGGCAAAGAAAATAATTCAGCGGCTTATCAGTTATATTTATTGTCAAAATCGGATTTTCTGCACTGGTGTGTACAGTTTCGTTGTCGTTATTTTCGTCGGGGTCTATCTGTCCTATGATTGATTGGTTATCGGGTTCTCTACTTGTGGATGGTCTTGGATTATCGTCTAGGATGGGATTCGTGTTATATTCCTCCATGTATTGTAGAATGGGAAGAATTTCTGGGTCATTATTGTCGTTAGTTTGTGTATCATTAGGGTATATTTCTATTCGGGAGAGAGCGTCGACATTAGTATTTAATTTTCCTTTTTTATACACTATTTGGTAATCAAATTCTTCGAGTTTCAATCTCCAACGAACCAAACGAGAATTTGGCTCCTTGAGAGACATAAGCCATTGGAGAGGTTTATGATCTGTTAGAATTTTGAATTTTTTTCCGAACAAGTATGGCCTGAAGTATTTTGTAGCCCAAACAATGGCCAAAAGCTCTTTCTCGATAGTCGCGTAGTTCTGCTCTGATTCGTTCAATGTACGCGATGCGTATGCAATAGGTTTGTCTTGTCCGATTGGTCCTTGTGAGAGAATAGCTCCCACGGCCACATTACTTGCGTCGGTAGTCAGTATGAATTCTTTTGTGAGATCTGGATATTGGAGGATAGGGTCGTTGGTCGAGAGAGATTTGCAATCTTCGAATGTTTTGATATAGAGAGGATCATTGATATTTATTTTAGCACCTTTTTTTAAACATAAAGTGAACGGTTTTGTGATCTTCGCAAAATTTGGGATAAATTTTCTATAATAGCCTAAAAGTCCGAGAAATCCTTTGATTTCTCTTGTAGTTTTCGGAATAGGATAATTGATGATTGATTTTATTTTTTCGGGGTTTGGTTTTATTCCGTCAGGAGTGATGATGTGACCGAGAAAAGCCACTTCGGTTCTAAGAAATTCTGATTTATCCAACTGTACTTTTAAATTACTTCCTCTTAATTTCTCGAAAACTAGTTTAAGGTTCGTTATATGCTCTTGCAAAGAGGTGGAAAATACAATTATGTCATCCATATAGACAAAGCAAACTTTATTTTGCAAATCTTTCAAGACGTTATCCATCACCCTTTGGAACGTAGAGGGTGAGTTCTTGAGCCCGAAGGGCATGCGCAGATATTCGTAGTGACCATGTTCAACATTGAATGCAGTTTTCTGAATGTCATCGGGATGCATTTCGATTTGATGGAAACCGCTAGCTAAATCCAATGTTGAAAAATACTGGCATCTACCTAATTTGTCAAGGATATCGGATATGTTCGGAATAGGGTATTTGTCGTCAATCGTCTTTTCATTTAATTTCCTGTAGTCTACAACTATACGCCATTTTTTCTTTCCTGATGCGTCTGCTTTCTTAGGGACTATCCAGATCGGTGAGGACCAAGGGGATTCACTAGGTCTGATAATTTCTTGTCTGAGCATTTCATTTATCTGTCTTTCAACTTCTGGTTTATGAACGAAAGGATAACGGTATGATTTAGAATATATGGGGGTTTCATCTAGAGTCTTGATTCTGTGTTTGACTTGATTACTAAAAGTTAATTTGGAATTTTCGCGGTGAAAAATATCTGAAAAAGATCGGCATAATTTTTCGATGTGATATTTTTCTTCAGGGTTCATGTGGTTGGTTCGTATGAGTTGCGTGATATCAGGAAATTGTATATTCTCTTGGTTTGTGTTTTGTATTGTTACGTGAAAAAGTTCGAATTCATTGTTGTCAAAACATTTTACTGGTACCGGTTTATAGAGAGAAATTTCTAGTACGTCACTGGCATTATTCTGAATATCAACAGTTGCATATCCTTGATGAGCTATAGTGAGACATTCACGAATAATACATTTTTTCGACATGCGAGTTTCGGGAATAGTTATGGTACCTTCGGGTATTGAAACTGGAATTTTAACTGATTTGATTGAAAATGGTTCGATTCGTGCAAAAAATAATAGTTTCCCTTTTGTTTCGTAATGAGTTATAGGAATTTTTGCTTTAGGTGTTTTTATAATCGAATTTTGAATGTCTATTTGAACGTTGAGATCTTTTAGCGTTTCATAACCGATTAGACCATCGAAAAAGTGATGAAATTTAAATAGGTAGAATTTTATGTTCTTATCATCAGAATTAAATTCGTTGAATGCCGGAATTTCTGCACATTGATCTCTACAAGTTGTCTGAAATATTGATGAAATTGTAAACGGTTCTTTCTTTATAAATTCGTGGTAATAATCTTCTGCAATTTCGGGATTCAGGAATGATTTGGTAGCACCTGTGTCAATCAATAACTTCAAGGGTGGATTTGAGATTTGGATATATGGCAGATCTTTTCGGTCGTATATTGAGTGAATTTCTATGTGTTGGTTTCTGAGGAGTCGACTTCCTGAAAATTTTCGGTGGATTCTTCGATTGGGTCTATTTGGTTTTGACAAGTATTTGGACAAGTATCATCCTGATAGTTTTGATGTTGGTAATCATAATCTTGGTATTGATAGTCATAGTTTCGATATTGGTCATTATAATATTGTTCATCATAATAATTTTGTTCTACATTGAATAGTTCTTCAGGAATTGTGTTTCTTTGAGGTTGTTGAAACGTATTTTGTCTATAGTCAGTTCTTTGTCGGGATTGATTTCCATAAGAAATGCCGCTCATTGGTGTAGGTCTAGGTTTAATTTGATTCAATTGGGGGTTAGGTTTCCAAACGTTGGTTGGGTTTCTAAAGGGTCCTTGATTTCCAAAAACTTGGCTGTTCGTAAAATATCTTTGCGGAGGTGCAGGTCGCGATTGCATTTGCATTGGTCCGCGTGGAAAGTTAGAATTTTGGAAAGCAGGCCTAGGAAAATTTTGTGGTGGAATTTGCGAATTGTTCTGAGGATGGTTGAATTGTTGATATTGAAAATGATTCTGGTAGCCGAAACTATTTCTGGGTACTTGCTTTGATTTGAATTGATCGTTATTATTTGATGGTTTTTGTAAATGACGAATGTTACTCTCAGAAATTATGTATTGTCTAGCTTCTGCCAGATCGACCGGTTTCATTGCTCGGATTGTAGAACCAAGGGGTTCCTTTAATCCTGCAAGGAATATTTTCAAAGCGTGCGTATTATAGAATGTCTTTTTCACAGTTTTGTTGTTTACATCGTTTTCGTGCGTATCGAGATAGTTATGAAGTGCACTCAAATTTGACATTATACGAGTATAAAATTGTAAAGGAGATTCGTTGTTATTTTGTCTTAATTGGTCCAAATCAAAAAGTAATCCGTTTTCATCTCTTTGGTCACCGAAATGGGCCACCAGAGCATTTTTTACTGATTGCCAATCTTTTGATATACAAATACTGTAAACTTCGCGTGCCTTTCCTATCAATTTTGCGTAAATACCGTAGATCAGAGTTGTGTTCTGAACTCCACCTAAATTCGCAGGATTTGGGTCCCAATAAGTATTAATCAAAGTATTCGCGGTATCTAAAAATGAGGATAATTCTAATGGATTTCCGTCAAATTTTGGAACAATTTCTAAAAGTTTCGTTTCGAAATTGGGTACTGCCATGTTGTTAATTGAATTTGATATTTCTCTTCTTGAATCACGAGATGAGTTTTCTGTTATTTTCAATACTGAAAGGAGTTCACTTATTTCAGAGTCTAGATTCAAGTTAGAAATTGAATTTATTTTGATTTCTAAATCTAACTCGCTTTCACTATTTTCACTTGAAGAAGGCGAGGAGAATGACATAGAATTTTGAAGGATCGCAGGAATGATATGATTTGAGCAACTTACATCAAAACGAAGATGTTCATTCTTGCTTCGATGCTACTGTCTTCTATCAGCTGGGTCCTCGATGGAGCACTGGGTTCTTCTGAACAAACAGTTGAAACTGACGGGGTATTTTCGATAAATGTCCCTTTCAGAATCCGTACGACTGCGCCACTTTAAGTTTCTACTTATGAGAAATAGCTTTTTAAAAAAGCTCGTTATATTTCTTGATACAATTTATTAGGAAAAAACAGTAATAATGTATAATTAAATGCGACCTTCTTCGTTCAGGGCTATGTCGAATCTGCCGGTCCGTTGGCTCGGTTCGCAAGGCGTCTTGTTCTTTCCATGGAATCGTCAGATTTCGCTGATGCTGGAATCAGCAGGTTCTCACGGGAATCGGGGAAGTGATTCACATAACTACCGTTCGCTATACAGGGTGTCCACTCTCAATTGGAAAAAACTTCTGGGGCATATTGAGGAACCATAGACAAGCAGTTTGAGATAAGAGACTGATTTCCAGAAGTGCATGGTTTTCAAAATACAGGGTGTCAAAGTTTATTTCAAAAAACTTTTTTTTATTAATATTTCAAAGACACGTTAACCGATTTTCTTGAAATTTGCTAGTGATGTAAGCTTTAATAAGACGCTCAGTTAGCACCAATTAAATGTTAATTATGACTTCCAGTGGCGCCCCGGGGGACAGTGTCACGAATAAAAATGACAAAAAATGTACGCTGCTGACTTTTTTTAAAAAATTTATATATTTTTTAGAAAGCTCAGTTAAAAATACAACTTTTTTGTCACTTGATATTTTTTCGTATCTCTCTCCGTTTTCGAGAAAAAATTTTTATTAAAAACTTTATTGAAAGGTTCATTATTATTAGAAAGAAAAACAAGGAGGCTTTTTTACAAATAATTTATTATTAATTAGTGGAGCAAATGCTCAAAGTGTCCACCATGCATTTCGATGCATTTTCTGCACCTGTCGAGCCAGGATTCGCGCACCCGAGCAAACACGCCTGGATTGTTCGCGATAAATTCCGCTGCCACCACAACTCTAGCAACTAGGTCCTCCATGGTCGGCACAGGAGTTGCATAGATCAACCGTTCCATTTCGCCCCAAAGAAAAAAGTCCAGGGGGGCCAAGTCCGGCGACCTTGCTGGCCAAGGGACGGGACCACCTCTACCAATTCACCTGTTGTTGTAGGTTTGGTCGAGGTAACCTCTCACGGTGCGCGCAAAATGCGCTGGACAACCATCGTGTTGGAACCAGGCCTCTCTACGCAACTGGAGGGGTACATCTTCCAGCAGCTCGGGTAGAATATCTCGCAAAAAAACTAGATAGTTATTCCCGTTGAGGTGATCAGGTAGAACGTACGGCCCAATCAAATGGTCGCCAAGAATACCTGCCCAAACATTAACACCAAACTTCTGCTGATATCCTCTGATGTGCGTAGCATGGGAATTTTGTTAGCTCCACTCGTGGTTATTACGAGGATTGAATGTCCCCTCGCGCGAAAATCCTTTTTCATCGCTCGTGAAGATTATACTTAAAAAATCAGCGTTTTCATCCGCCTGACGGAGCAACCACTAGTAGAGGACTTATGTTCGTGGAGACAGTGCAGGTGGCGGAGGCGGAGGTGGCGGAGGCGGAGGAGGCGCAGGCGGAGGCGCAGGCGGAGGTGCAGGCGGTGCAGGCGCAGGCGGAGGTGCAGGAGCCGAGGATCTGAGTAGTGAACGACCGGAGGTATATCCTTCGAGCCAAAGACTGCATAGTCCCGAAATTGCCGAGCCTATGTTCTCACGCAGACGTTTAAAATAAAATAAAATTTATTACATCTATTAAATTCCAAAGTTATGGACATGAATAGTGTGACACAACAATGGGCGATAAACTACAACATCTAATGCCTAGAAGAAGAAGAAGACAGTCGAAATGGGCCTCCTTTCAAATAAATTTCATCCTAACAAAATCTTTGTTCAAAACTATTCCCACCATAATAATAAAAATTCGATGGTTTTGGTGTCCCAGGTAATAAAAAACGCTAGTGCGGGCTTTATCGTTGACCCTCCCAATGGGTAATCTCATGAATTTAATAATTTATTCCAAGTAGATGAAAATCAATTTATTCATTTGAAAGGTTTAGGCTCTATGGCAGGTAGTCGCCAGACCCTTCCCCAACCGCAGGGTGCCGCATAAAATTTAACCAGATGAAAACAGCCCTATTAATTTCGAAGTTTGACGTTCCACTTCCATAGAAATATGTACTGATGTGTTTTTATGTTAAATTGTATATATTTCATTAGCCGTAAATCAGAGGCGGCTGCGTCCGAAGGCTGAACCCTACCCACATCTCGAGCTATAAATAGGGCCGCATTCGTTGAAATTATCACAGTTCAGTCTTGTGCGCTCAGCTGATACGTTGCTTCTTCTTCGCTTCCGAGTACACATTTCGATATTGCCAAGATGTTCACCTGCGGAAAGTGCGGAAAAGTTTTCTCACGAAAAGATAATTTGAATAGACATCAAAGGGGGCCTTGTAGTACTGTACATCCTGAAACATCAACTCGAATTGGAAGCCCTTTTGGTGCGGGTAAAGTGTTTAGCTGTGCTGAATGCAGTAGCACCTTTTCAAGAATGGATAGTTTACGTAGGCATGGAAAGGGTTCTTGTAAGGTAACTGCTGGTGCATCTCCCCAACCTGCCAAGCGTGCTAGGATGGATTCGCCGGGCCCATCGACATCTTCAGTAACGAATTATCCAACTGCTAGTTCTACAGGTTCCCAGAAAGATTGTGCGAATCGATCTGAGAGAGAAGTGAAAAGTCTAGAATGCGAAAAGTGTGATGCCAAATTCACAAGAATGAGCAGCTTACGTAGGCATCAGAAACGTTCGTGCTAGGCGGGTGCTGGACCGTCGGATACCATGGTGGATTGCATTGCCTGTAATAAATCAATCCCGACCGATATGATGAATGCCCATAGAAGATCTATGGAGCATAGAAATAATTCCACCATTCATCATTCGGTCAATATCCGACGGATAAATAGCTCTTTGAAATGCCGAATAGCTAGCTACAGAGTCGAGTGTGGAAGTCAAGAAGCACCCGACTTCAATGCATTCTTCCTGGACTCCAAGCCAGATATCATTTCACTCTTGGAAGGCGCGTTGGCAGAGCATAATTCGGTTAAAGTCAATATGGAGGCAGTTGGCAGGTATTACTTGCAAACGCAGGAAATTCATGACAACAAGTCCTTTGGCACACCGAATCATATTGCCAATGCCAGCAGCGATTTGATTGAAATAATAGGCGGTTTGAAGGACATCTTAATCAACCGCGCAACCGAGTTCGAGGAACGTGATTCTGGTAAGTTTCTTTTTTTCTCATTACTCGAATTGTTAGCATAGCATTATATAGGACATTATTTCAAAGTTAATCCAAACATTTGTCCGAGCTCTGCAGATTTGATGTCAATCCAATTTGAAAAATGACTTCGATTAATGGTTTAATTCACTTATTGATTTTTTTTTGTTTCAGGTTGGGCCCTAGAGAAAGTTTTATTCTTGGAAATCAATATCAATAAGTATAGTCCACTGCGAGGTTCTTCATTCATGGAATTACCGGAATTCATCAAGAGGAAAAATGCAGTGGTTAATGTTCGTAATGAGGATCAACACTGCTTCGCCTGGGCCATTATGGCTGCACTGTATCCTGTCACAGTTCGAGCCGATGAAGTGTCCTCCTACCCGCATTTTTCCACAGCCTTGAAAGTGGCAGGTATGGATTTCCCAGTCCTATTACGAGATATTTCAAAATTCGAGGACATGAATAGTTGTTCAATCAATGTTTATGGGCTAGATACTATTTACGAAGATCGCAAGATGAAGTACGAAATAGTAGGTCCGCTATATTTTTCCCAGAAAAAATACAGTAGACATATTAATTTGCTGCTCATCACTGACGATGATTCTGGCAATAGCCATTATTGCTGGATAAAGGATCTATCGAGATTAGTATCTAGTCAAATATCTAAGAACCATCTCAAAAAATATTTATGTAACGGTTGTTTGACATACTTCAATGAGAAGAGCAAATTACTCAGTCACAGATTACATGATTGCAACCATCTATATACAACTACTCCGTCTACGAAGCCGAAAATTGATAAATTTGGTAAAGAAGTACCTGAAAATATATTGAAATTTGAAAATTTTGAAAGACAGATGAGGGTCCCATTTACTGTTTATGCCGATTTCGAATCAATTTTAAAACCAATCGCAACAAGTGAACCCAATCCCGAGCAATCATTCACAAACAAGACTTTCAAACACGAGCCGTATTCCTTCGCATATCTCATCAAGTGTTCATTTGATGATTCCAAATCGAAATTTGTATTATATCGTGGTGAAGACGCCTCTCAAATGTTTGTCACCAAATTGGTCGATGATTGCAGGGATATTTATAATTCATTTTTGAAACGCGTTGTCCCGATGAAAAAATTATCCGCTCAAGAGGAAGTGGAATTTGCTACTGCGACTGAATGTGGTATCTGTGGTAAACCTTTCGATAGCAGTGATGTCAAAGTACGAGACCACTGCCACTTAACGGGAGATAAAAGATTCGGGGCAGCGCATTCAGTCTGTAATTTAAATTATAAGATCCCTGATTTCATCCCAATCATATTCCATAATATGAGTAACTACGACTGTCACCTATTCATCAAACAATTATTTTCTGAAGACGATGATAGCGAGAGAGTTGACGTTATTCCTCAGACCAAAGAGAAATATATTTCCTTCACCAAACATATTCTAGTCGACAAATATACGAATAAGCGGGGTGGAGAGAGTTCCGTTTTTCTGAAACTGCGATTCATCGACAGTTTCAGATTTATGGCCACCTCTTTGGACAATTTGGGAAAAACGTTAACCCCCGCACAACTCTCCAATACAGAAAAACATTTTTCAGACCCCAAAAAATTTGAATTGGTTATGCAAAAAGGTGTTTTCCCCTATAGTTTCGTAAGTTCATTGGAAAAATTGGATTACACTGCCTTACCAACAAAGGAGGAATTTTACAATGACTTGCGAAGTGAACATATTTCCGATGAAGAGTATATGCGTGCGAAACGTGTTTGGAATGTGTTTGAATGTAAAACTCTCGGAGAATATTCCGATATTTATTTGAAATCCGACGTTTTGTTGTTGTGCGACATTTTCGAAAACTTTCGAAATATCTGTTTGAAAGCATATGGTCTAGATCCCGCCCAATATTACACCGCCCCAGGGCTATCCTGGGATGCAATGTTAAAATATACCAGGGTTGAATTAGAGTTGTTGACAGACATCGACATGATTCACTTCTTCAAGAACGGTATTCGCGGCGGGATAAGTCAATGCAGTGAAAGGAAACATGTAGCCAACAACAAATTTCTTCCAAATTTCAACCCTTCAGAACCCTCTTCTTTTATTATATACTTGGATGCAACAAATCTGTATGGGCATAGTATGTCGCAACCGTTACCCACATCAGGTTTCTCTTGGTTATCACCCCAAGAAATTGAATCATTAGATTATATGTCTGTTCCTGATGATGGTGATTTAGGGTTTGTCCTCGAGGTCGATGTCAGCTACCCTGAAGAACTTCATGACGCGCACTCAGATTACCCCTTTTTAGTAGAATCGATCATACCACCAGGCTCCAAATCTAAGATTCCTAAACTCATTCCAAATTTGAATGATAAGAAAAAGTATGTTGTCCACTACAGGAGCCTAAAACAGGCCGTCAACAATGGTTTGTTAGTAACTCGAATCCATAGGGTGTTGAAATTCAATCAGTCACGATGGTTGAAGAAATACATTGATTTGAATACGATCATGCGTAATAATAGTAAAAATAAATTTGAAGGCAATCAGATTAAAACGATGACCAACTCAATATATGGAAAAACTATGGAGAATGTGGACAAGAGGCGCGATATCAAACTAGTCACACGATGGGAGAGTAAGGGTAGAAGTATGGGCGCTTCAGCTTTGATATCGCGTCCTAATTTCGAGAACTGCTCCATATTCACCGAGAACTTTCTCGCTATCCAAATGGGTAGAGTGAAAGTTAATTACAATAAACCATTGTATTTAGGTTTCTGCATATTAGACATGTCCAAAACGGTCATGTACGACTTTTACTATCAATTTATCAAGTCTAATTTCGGCGATAAAGCATCCCTCTTATACACAGACACTGATTCTTTGATATTGAAAGTCGAAACTGATAATTTCTATAATTTCATGAAGGAGAATATAGAAAGGTTTGACACGTCTAATTATAAGTGTGACAACAGCTTTGACATGCCAGTTACAAGGTCAATTCTGGGAAATATGAAAGATGAATTCCCTAATGACCCCATAATGAGCTTTTATGGCACAGGAGCGAAGGCTTACTATGTCCAGTCAGTAGGTACTGAACTGAAGAAAGCCAAGGGAGTTGCTCAATCAGTCGTTAAACAGCAATTGACCTTGGACGACTATAGGAATATAGTGGAGCGTGGTGGGCTAATTTTCAGAAAAATGTTATGCTTCCGTAGTTATATGCATGACATGTTTACGGAAATGAAAAACAAGGTAGCTCTCTCACACCACGATGACAAGCGATTTATAATTCCCAATACCACTAAAACATTACCATGGGGTCATGGTGATATTGAGTTTTATAAAATTGACCCTGAAGAAGAAATGAGGCGGCAGCAGAGATTAGATTTACTAATAAGATTATTGGAAGAAGAAATGCAATAATTATTCATGTCCGCATTGTTTTGAAATATCGCATAATTTGGCTGTGAAATCCATACAAAAAGCTTGTTGATATTGATTTCTAATTTATTTGTATTATAATTAAGAGTATTTTTCTATAAATTATTGTATATATTTTGTAAATATATTTATTTTAATTAATGTTATGTTGCCAAATATCATTGTAATAACTTGTATATATTGTTGAAATTATCTCTTGTGTCGAGCATCAGTATTGCATATTTTGTACAAATACAATTGAATCGTAATTATTTTGAGGAAAAAGTAGAAATTGAATTTTTTTCAATCAGTTATAAAGATTGAATAATTGTGTTTATTAATGTATTGTGTATTGTCGAAATTATTTTAGCTAAAAATATGAATTGAATGCTCTCCAATTAGTTATTAAGATTGAATGATTGTGTTTATTCATGTATTTTATATTGTTGAAATAATCTCTTTTCAATGACAGTCTACTCCGACTTTTTGAATATGTCATGATTTTAAAGTTTGAACAATTACATGGTGAAATATATAATATATATCAAGAACAGCTATTTTTTGTGTTTCATTTATTTACTATAAATTTTGGGTAGGTATATAGCAAGAACTCTAATGATAATATTGCCCAGTATGAATTGATCATTCGTCGGGTTTATTAGCTTATACCTATTACTAAAATACTTTGTGCTCTCACTTCACTGGTTAGTGAATTCCGTTAGATCATTTCTAGGAGTTTTGAGAAATTCTACGAAAACAATTGTTTCTGACTTCACTGTAGATGATTCAGGGTTTATTTAACTTTGCAGACTGAATGAAATTCAACAAACACATTATATTCATAGTTTTTTATTCAAATCTGATATTATTTGGGATTTACTATAATACAAGTATTCCAACAGTACATTACTCGACAAACTATTGGAAGCTTCGCAAAAATCCAAATATTATTTCTTCTATACTCAAAACAGTTTGGTTAGTTTTAATCCAATGAGCTGCAGTATTCTAAAAATTATGATAGAAAGCACAAAAGTTCAATTCGTTGATCATGGTTATTCTATGTGATACCAGACACATCTCGGCTTCGAGATATTTTCTCTACCAGGTAAATATCCGGATTAGCTATTTTCGGAGTTCTTCTCATGCGAAATTTGGTAGTTGACGTCTGACATCTGAACACTAGCGTCGTACGTGAGGAGGCGTTAGAGTCGGCGGTTAGGTGAGGCTTCGAGACGCTAGATTCAGAGGTTAGGTTAGGTTAGGCCTCGAGACTCTAGATTCAGAGGTTAGGTTAGGTTAGGTCTCGAGACTCTAGATTCAGAGGTTAGGTGAGGTCTCGAGACTCTAGATTCAGAGGTTAGGTTAGGTTAGGTCTCGAGACGTTAGATTCAGAGGTTAGGTTAGGTCGAAGACCTAACCTAACCTAACAAACTAACTTCTCGAGACCTAACCTAACCTAACCTCTGAATCTAGAGTCTCGAGACCTCACCTAACCTCTGAATCTAGAGTCTCGAGACCTAACCTAACCTAACCTCTGAATCTAGAGTCTCGAGGCCTAACCTAACCTAACCTCTGAATCTAGCGTCTCGAAGCCTCACCTAACCGCCGACTCTAACGCCTCCTCACGTACGACGCTAGTGTTCAGATGTCAGACGTCAACTACCAAATTTCGCATGAGAAGAACTCCGAAAATAGCTAATCCGGATATTTACCTGGTAGAGAAAATATCTCGAAGCCGAGATGTGTCTGGTATCACATAGAATAACCATGATCAACGAATTGAACTTTTGTGCTTTCTATCATAATTTTTAGAATACTGCAGCTCATTGGATTAAAACTAACCAAACTGTTTTGAGTATAGAAGAAATAATATTTGGATTTTTGCGAAGCTTCCAATAGTTTGTCGAGTAATGTACTGTTGGAATACTTGTATTATAGTAAATCCCAAATAATATCAGATTTGAATAAAAAACTATGAATATAATGTGTTTGTTGAATTTCATTCAGTCTGCAAAGTTAAATAAACCCTGAATCATCTACAGTGAAGTCAGAAACAATTGTTTTCGTAGAATTTCTCAAAACTCCTAGAAATGATCTAACGGAATTCACTAACCAGTGAAGTGAGAGCACAAAGTATTTTAGTAATAGGTATAAGCTAATAAACCCGACGAATGATCAATTCATACTGGGCAATATTATCATTAGAGTTCTTGCTATATACCTACCCAAAATTTATAGTAAATATATATTATATATTTCACCATGTAATTGTTCAAACTTTAAAATCATGACATATTCAAAAAGTCGGAGTAGACTGTCATTGAAAAGAGATTATTTCAACAATATAAAATACATGAATAAACACAATCATTCAATCTTAATAACTAATTGGAGAGCATTCAATTCATATTTTTAGCTAAAATAATTTCGACAATACACAATACATTAATAAACACAATTATTCAATCTTTATAACTGATTGAAAAAAATTCAATTTCTACTTTTTCCTCAAAATAATTACGATTCAATTGTATTTGTACAAAATATGCAATACTGATGCTCGACACAAGAGATAATTTCAACAATATATACAAGTTATTACAATGATATTTGGCAACATAACATTAATTAAAATAAATATATTTACAAAATATATACAATAATTTATAGAAAAATACTCTTAATTATAATACAAATAAATTAGAAATCAATATCAACAAGCTTTTTGTATGGATTTCACAGCCAAATTATGCGATATTTCAAAACAATGCGGACATGAATAATTATTGCATTTCTTCTTCCAATAATCTTATTAGTAAATCTAATCTCTGCTGCCGCCTCATTTCTTCTTCAGGGTCAATTTTATAAAACTCAATATCACCATGACCCCATGGTAATGTTTTAGTGGTATTGGGAATTATAAATCGCTTGTCATCGTGGTGTGAGAGAGCTACCTTGTTTTTCATTTCCGTAAACATGTCATGCATATAACTACGGAAGCATAACATTTTTCTGAAAATTAGCCCACCACGCTCCACTATATTCCTATAGTCGTCCAAGGTCAATTGCTGTTTAACGACTGATTGAGCAACTCCCTTGGCTTTCTTCAGTTCAGTACCTACTGACTGGACATAGTAAGCCTTCGCTCCTGTGCCATAAAAGCTCATTATGGGGTCATTAGGGAATTCATCTTTCATATTTCCCAGAATTGACCTTGTAACTGGCATGTCAAAGCTGTTGTCACACTTATAATTAGACGTGTCAAACCTTTCTATATTCTCCTTCATGAAATTATAGAAATTATCAGTTTCGACTTTCAATATCAAAGAATCAGTGTCTGTGTATAAGAGGGATGCTTTATCGCCGAAATTAGACTTGATAAATTGATAGTAAAAGTCGTACATGACCGTTTTGGACATGTCTAATATGCAGAAACCTAAATACAATGGTTTATTGTAATTAACTTTCACTCTACCCATTTGGATAGCGAGAAAGTTCTCGGTGAATATGGAGCAGTTCTCGAAATTAGGACGCGATATCAAAGCTGAAGCGCCCATACTTCTACCCTTACTCTCCCATCGTGTGACTAGTTTGATATCGCGCCTCTTGTCCACATTCTCCATAGTTTTTCCATATATTGAGTTGGTCATCGTTTTAATCTGATTGCCTTCAAATTTATTTTTACTATTATTACGCATGATCGTATTCAAATCAATGTATTTCTTCAACCATCGTGACTGATTGAATTTCAACACCCTATGGATTCGAGTTACTAACAAACCATTGTTGACGGCCTGTTTTAGGCTCCTGTAGTGGACAACATACTTTTTCTTATCATTCAAATTTGGAATGAGTTTAGGAATCTTAGATTTGGAGCCTGGTGGTATGATCGATTCTACTAAAAAGGGGTAATCTGAGTGCGCGTCATGAAGTTCTTCAGGGTAGCTGACATCGACCTCGAGGACAAACCCTAAATCACCATCATCAGGAACAGACATATAATCTAATGATTCAATTTCTTGGGGTGATAACCAAGAGAAACCTGATGTGGGTAACGGTTGCGACATACTATGCCCATACAGATTTGTTGCATCCAAGTATATAATAAAAGAAGAGGGTTCTGAAGGGTTGAAATTTGGAAGAAATTTGTTGTTGGCTACATGTTTCCTTTCACTGCATTGACTTATCCCGCCGCGAATACCGTTCTTGAAGAAGTGAATCATGTCGATGTCTGTCAACAACTCTAATTCAACCCTGGTATATTTTAACATTGCATCCCAGGATAGCCCTGGGGCGGTGTAATATTGGGCGGGATCTAGACCATATGCTTTCAAACAGATATTTCGAAAGTTTTCGAAAATGTCGCACAACAACAAAACGTCGGATTTCAAATAAATATCGGAATATTCTCCGAGAGTTTTACATTCAAACACATTCCAAACACGTTTCGCACGCATATACTCTTCATCGGAAATATGTTCACTTCGCAAGTCATTGTAAAATTCCTCCTTTGTTGGTAAGGCAGTGTAATCCAATTTTTCCAATGAACTTACGAAACTATAGGGGAAAACACCTTTTTGCATAACCAATTCAAATTTTTTGGGGTCTGAAAAATGTTTTTCTGTATTGGAGAGTTGTGCGGGGGTTAACGTTTTTCCCAAATTGTCCAAAGAGGTGGCCATAAATCTGAAACTGTCGATGAATCGCAGTTTCAGAAAAACGGAACTCTCTCCACCCCGCTTATTCGTATATTTGTCGACTAGAATATGTTTGGTGAAGGAAATATATTTCTCTTTGGTCTGAGGAATAACGTCAACTCTCTCGCTATCATCGTCTTCAGAAAATAATTGTTTGATGAATAGGTGACAGTCGTAGTTACTCATATTATGGAATATGATTGGGATGAAATTAGGGATCTTATAATTTAAATTACAGACTGAATGCGCTGCCCCGAATCTTTTATCTCCCGTTAAGTGGCAGTGGTCTCGTACTTTGACATCACTGCTATCGAAAGGTTTACCACAGATACCACATTCAGTCGCAGTAGCAAATTCCACTTCCTCTTGAGCAGATAATTTTTTCATCGGGACAACGCGTTTCAAAAATGAATTATAAATATCCCTGCAATCATCGACCAATTTGGTGACAAACATTTGAGAGGCGTCTTCACCACGATATAATACAAATTTCGATTTGGAATCATCAAATGAACACTTGATGAGATATGCGAAGGAATACGGCTCGTGTTTGAAAGTCTTGTTTGTGAATGATTGCTCGGGATTGGGTTCACTTGTTGCGATTGGTTTTAAAATTAATTCGAAATCGGCATAAACAGTAAATGGGACCCTCATCTGTCTTTCAAAATTTTCAAATTTCAATATATTTTCAGGTACTTCTTTACCAAATTTATCAATTTTCGGCTTCGTAGACGGAGTAGTTGTATATAGATGGTTGCAATCATGTAATCTGTGACTGAGTAATTTGCTCTTCTCATTGAAGTATGTCAAACAACCGTTACATAAATATTTTTTGAGATGGTTCTTAGATATTTGACTAGATACTAATCTCGATAGATCCTTTATCCAGCAATAATGGCTATTGCCAAAATCATCGTCAGTGATGAGCAGCAAATTAATATGTCTACTGTATTTTTTCTGGGAAAAATATAGCGGACCTACTATTTCGTACTTCATCTTGCGATCTTCGTAAATAGTATCTAGCCCATAAACATTGATTGAACAACTATTCATGTCCTCGAATTTTGAAATATCTCGTAATAGGACTGGGAAATCCATACCTGCCACTTTCAAGGCTGTGGAAAAATGCGGGTAGGAGGACACTTCATCGGCTCGAACTGTGACAGGATACAGTGCAGCCATAATGGCCCAGGCGAAGCAGTGTTGATCCTCATTACGAACATTAACCACTGCATTTTTCCTCTTGATGAATTCCGGTAATTCCATGAATGAAGAACCTCGCAGTGGACTATACTTATTGATATTGATTTCCAAGAATAAAACTTTCTCTAGGGCCCAACCTGAAACAAAAAAAAATCAATAAGTGAATTAAACCATTAATCGAAGTCATTTTTCAAATTGGATTGACATCAAATCTGCAGAGCTCGGACAAATGTTTGGATTAACTTTGAAATAATGTCCTATATAATGCTATGCTAACAATTCGAGTAATGAGAAAAAAAGAAATTTACCAGAATCACGTTCCTCGAACTCGGTTGCGCGGTTGATTAAGATGTCCATCAAACCGCCTATTATTTCAATCAAATCGCTGCTGGCATTGGCAATATGATTCGGTGTGCCAAAGGACTTGTTGTCATGAATTTCCTGCGTTTGCAAGTAATACCTGCCAACTGCCTCCATATTGACTTTAACCGAATTATGCTCTGCCAACGCGCCTTCCAAGAGTGAAATGATATCTGGCTTGGAGTCCAGGAAGAATGCATTGAAGTCGGGTGCTTCTTGACTTCCACACTCGACTCTGTAGCTAGCTATTCGGCATTTCAAAGAGCTATTTATCCGTCGGATATTGACCGAATGATGAATGGTGGAATTATTTCTATGCTCCATAGATCTTCTATGGGCATTCATCATATCGGTCGGGATTGATTTATTACAGGCAATGCAATCCACCATGGTATCCGACGGTCCAGCACCCGCCTGGCACGAACGTTTCTGATGCCTACGTAAGCTGCTCATTCTTGTGAATTTGGCATCACACTTTTCGCATTCTAGACTTTTCACTTCTCTCTCAGATCGATTCGCACAATCTTTCTGGGAACCTGTAGAACTAGCAGTTGGATAATTCGTTACTGAAGATGTCGATGGGCCCGGCGAATCCATCCTAGCACGCTTGGCAGGTTGGGGAGATGCACCAGCAGTTACCTTACAAGAACCCTTTCCATGCCTACGTAAACTATCCATTCTTGAAAAGGTGCTACTGCATTCAGCACAGCTAAACACTTTACCCGCACCAAAAGGGCTTCCAATTCGAGTTGATGTTTCAGGATGTACAGTACTACAAGGCCCCCTTTGATGTCTATTCAAATTATCTTTTCGTGAGAAAACTTTTCCGCACTTTCCGCAGGTGAACATCTTGGCAATATCGAAATGTGTACTCGGAAGCGAAGAAGAAGCAACGTATCAGCTGAGCGCACAAGACTGAACTGTGATAATTTCAACGAATGCGGCCCTATTTATAGCTCGAGATGTGGGTAGGGTTCAGCCTTCGGACGCAGCCGCCTCTGATTTACGGCTAATGAAATATATACAATTTAACATAAAAACACATCAGTACATATTTCTATGGAAGTGGAACGTCAAACTTCGAAATTAATAGGGCTGTTTTCATCTGGTTAAATTTTATGCGGCACCCTGCGGTTGGGGAAGGGTCTGGCGACTACCTGCCATAGAGCCTAAACCTTTCAAATGAATAAATTGATTTTCATCTACTTGGAATAAATTATTAAATTCATGAGATTACCCATTGGGAGGGTCAACGATAAAGCCCGCACTAGCGTTTTTTATTACCTGGGACACCAAAACCATCGAATTTTTATTATTATGGTGGGAATAGTTTTGAACAAAGATTTTGTTAGGATGAAATTTATTTGAAAGGAGGCCCATTTCGACTGTCTTCTTCTTCTTCTAGGCATTAGATGTTGTAGTTTATCGCCCATTGTTGTGTCACACTATTCATGTCCATAACTTTGGAATTTAATAGATGTAATAAATTTTATTTTATTTTAAACGTCTGCGTGAGAACATAGGCTCGGCAATTTCGGGACTATGCAGTCTTTGGCTCGAAGGATATACCTCCGGTCGTTCACTACTCAGATCCTCGGCTCCTGCACCTCCGCCTGCGCCTGCACCGCCTGCACCTCCGCCTGCGCCTCCGCCTGCGCCTCCTCCGCCTCCGCCACCTCCGCCTCCGCCACCTGCACTGTCTCCACGAACATAAGTCCTCTACTACCACTCGCAGAGCTCGAGCCGCCGAGGAGCGTCGTCAGGCAGTAGATGCTGCACCTTTTGCAGTTTAAATGGATAGAGATCGTGGATTTTCAATACTCGATGGACAGTATTTTTGCTGCAATCAAGTTGCAACGCAATCAGACGAGTGCTAGTGTTGGGCTCATTCTGAATGCGTGCCATGACTTCATCCTCAACGGCATCTCTGATCGGAAACTGCCTTGCAAATTCTCGAATAGGCTGCAAAGATAACAAAGCCTCTTAGATTGGCTGTAAAACAGAAACGCGCAAGAAAAAAACACAGAAAGTTGCCATTTCTGCAATACTTACCACGAATGAGCCGGTCTCCCGTAGATTTTGATGAATTTTGATAAAAATCTTATGGTTTGGCAATTCACGATTTGGGAACCGCTGCCCGTACAACCGTTGTGCTAACAAAGAATTACCCCGCGCTTCCCCATACAAGAGATGCATATCTGCAAGCTCGGCTAATTCAAACCGATTCATTTTTGCAATTAGTGTAACGTTTGAAGATAATTAAGTACTTAGAAACTGACACTTTTACTAAAGTTTGACATTTTTATGTGTTACCATGACAACATTGTTTTGTTTTAGATTTTCAGATAATGAACCTTTCAATAAAGTTTTTAATAAAAAAATTTTCTCGAAATCGAAGAGAGATACGAAAAAATATCAAGTGACAAAAAAGTTGTATTTTTAACTGAGCTTTCTTAAAAATATATAAAATTTTTAAAAAAGTCAGCAGCGTAAATTTTTTGTCATTTTTATTCGTGACACTGTCCCCCGGGGCGCCACTGGAAGTCATAATTAACATTTAATTAGTGCTAACTGAGCGTCTTATCAAAGCTTACATCACTAGCAAATTTCAAGAAAATCGGTTAACTGTCTTTGAAATATTAATAAAAAAAAGTTTTTTGAAAAAAACTTTGACACCCTGTATTTTGAGAACCATGCACTTCCGGACATCAGTCTCTTATCTCAAACTGCTTGTCTATGGTTCCTCAATATGCCTCAGAAGTTTTTCCCAATTGAGAGGGGACACCCTGTATAGTTGACATATATTTTTGAAATGAACACCTGTGAACACTCACAAACATCTACAGACACTAAAATACCCATAAACGTCAGCTACATCTGCAAATGCTCGGTACGTGAGCTTTTTATAAGCGGTGCCTCAGGTTGATGACAAAAGTGGAAGAGTGGGGATTGTCTAGAGCGACGGTACTCCTACTACTATAGTCAGGAGGCGCCACTAACCATTATCACACATTTCGTGTCGAGTTGATTGACATACCAAATCAGACAAATAATGATGACTTTGTTTTTTTTAGGTGATGCAGTTTGGAAGGATAGACGGTAACGCCTACACCCTAGATTTCCAGTATCCCTTTTCGGCCCTTCAAGCGTTTGCAGTGGCTCTAGCAAATGTCACGCAAAGACTTAAATAAATTGATTTTGTTTTGATTGTGCCAAGTTTTGATATTGAAAATCCGCATTGAATGAAAGTAATTTGTGTTTTATGATCAATTATTCCGAAGGAATCTCAAATTAAATATGAATATATATTTTATACATGTTTTAGATAAAAACGTTGATTACTTTAAGGGTTGTGGTGGTTCTTGCAATTGATATTTTTATTGTATTTGAATGTTACCATTATGAATGATGAAATAAAAGTCATATCTAATAATCGATCACTCGTATTATTTTTCAACGTTTTTTTTCGAAATGCCAAAGCTTCTGAAATGATCAATTCAAGGTTGACAATTACTATTTCAAAAGTTTTCAACTAATATGTAAGAACATATGGTACAAACCTATGCATATGATTGCCAGAATAATATTATTTGATAATTTTATGAGCTATTTAAATATCGAAGTTTGAGAGAGACGAAGAAAATATACTCTTATGTCTAATAAAAACTTTTTCACTGACAAAGCTATTGAAAATATACTTTGCGTAATAATTTGGCAAAAAAAAGGAAAACGCAATTACCCAGAAACACCTAATTTGGACGTGAGTCCACATGTCATATGAATAATTTGTGGCAAAGTTTCAGTGTAACATTCCTGAACATTTGAGTATGATTTCGTTGAAAGGGCTTCTTTGACAACTTCATGTGATACAATTCATAGTACATGAGATCCTGACGCCAATATTTTCATTGATGCTGGCATATGCTGGTAAAATTTCATCACATTATCGATGAAGATTACTATAGGAATCTGGAAAGGTTTTTATTCTCGAGGAGATGTCCTTAAAGGTATGAATTATCAATATCAGCACTGAACGTGAGCAGGGAGTTTTTTTTATGATATCGAAGTCCTTGTAATTCACAACATTGTTTTTTACTTGTAATCGTTTCTTCCATATAAATAGCATTTTTTCAATGCCAAGAGATGGTTTCATGCATCCGATCGTAAAAGTTTCTTGAATCGCAAGTGTAACTAGGTCATTTAAATATATTAGAAAAGTAATCGGACCCAGAACTGATCCTTGTGGAATGCCCAATAAGATATCATTAGTGCGTGATAGTTTTTCGATTCATTATACCAGCTGTTTTCTATCACTTTGTCTTTCATTTATTGCAAGATTTCTTTATGCTTCGATTAATGTGTCCTATACTTCTATTTGTTGGGAAACTCCAAAAACGGCCGATATTGATGACGTATTGACCCGCCAAAAACAAAACATCGGTGACAGTTAGATAGCAAAAAATTCTTCGAAATCATTCGGGAGTGTCGAAATATAATGAATCTAATATGAGACGATATGACATCTCGTATTGTTTATTATACAAGGAAATATATGCAATAATAATTTACGTTCAGTTATATCTACGTACATGAATGTCAAAATCAATTGTTATGTCCTAGGAACTTTTTGTCAATTCTTCGTAAATACTATATACAACGAAATATTCCATTCAATTTAAATAGATTGGAAAGTACCCACGTATTACATACTTGTCAATAAAAAAATCACAACAAAAACTGCTAGGTATTCTAAATTTTTATTCAGGTTCAGGAATGATTATGAAATCAAACAACAATCTATATAACAACTCTTAATTCCTAAATTGATACCCATTCATAACGATTTTTTTCTACACTCTATGGTTTCAGCAATGACTCTATATTTACAGTCAAAATGTTCTCCACACTTTTTTTTTATTAGGCAGTCTATCAAACGATTTTGAACCTCCTTGATCAAGGTATAACATAGTTGATATTGGCACTCAGGTAAAAATTGAGTAGGTTCTGTTTTCGTCTACTTTATACTGAGTGAAAATATAAATATTGGGACACTTCCTAGCCTACTATCTAAGTCGAACCGTTCACTTTCAATGTGAATTATGCGTTACATTCATCATTTGACATAGAGGTGCTATTGCTTATCTTTATTTTGAATCATTGTTTCTCCTTTTATCCCTAACTTCTAACGAGTTTCCCATTCAGTTTTTTCATTGAAACGAGTCACGTATATTCATATCATCTTGTATACCATTATGAAATTAAAATATTGAATAATTCGATTTTGTATTTGAGAATGAGAAAGTTTTCGAAGAATAAACAAAGTTGTTACAATTGAAAATTACCATTTTTTTTCAAAAATTCAAAAACTGAAAATAATGTCTAATAATTGAGCTCGAAATAAGGGCATCCTGTAAACATTGTGCAGCAAAGGTAGGTATCGAATAAATTCGATGATTGCGAAGCTACGACGGTTCACAGAAAAACCTCGAATAGGTTTTATGTGCTATTCCAAAAATTTTTAGTTTTCCAGAAGTTATGTCTGACGACAATGAAGTTATGATAGTTTCAGAATCACTTATGGATCAAATTTCGAAAAGATATTATACATATAAATACTATCATACTTTGAAAAATGGAAAAGCCACGAATTGGAAAAAAAATTGTGAAAGAGAAAATACTCTATCCAATTAAAAATATCAAACATAGTTTGAAATTGAATGTCTGGTAGACTACGAGCAGAAAACAACTACTTTCCTGGTAAATACCAAGCAGAACATAGAATTGTATCTGCTCGTAGACCATGCAACGATTCACACTGTGAATGCAGATCGCAAATATTTTTTTCTTCCTAAGACGTGACAAATTCTCTTCGAGTCAGGCACGCTCAACAACCTAAAGACCGGTTTCGGGCTTATTGGTCCTCATCAGTGCAGGGTAGTAATCCGAGTAGAGACCATGAGATCTCCACTCGAAGCGTTGCCTGTCCCAATGCATTTTCGTCGCGTCTATTTGACCGCACTGAGCCGCGTTCCAATAGATAGTTGGAAGTGGCGACACCATGTGGCAGAAGGAAGAAACACTCCAGAAGCAAATCTCCCAAAGTTACAGAACTTGGAAGTGGCTGATAGCTCGTCTAAGCTAATAAGTGAAAAAATGGAAGAGCCTTGAATTGGTAAAAAAATTTGAAAGAGATAATAGTCTATTCAATCAAAAATAACAAACATAGCTCGAAATTGAATGTCTGGTAGACGATGAGCGGAGAACAACTACTTTCCTGGCGAATACCACGCAGAACATTGAATATTTTCTGCTCGTAGTCCACCAAACATTCAGTTTCAAACTGTGTTTGATATTTTTAATTGGATAAACTATTTTCTCTTTCAAAACTATTATACTTGTGATATCTTAGATGATGTTTCATTGACATATTTGTTCAAATTGACGTCCTAGCATTTCCTGACAATAGCATAAACTAAACAAATGTATCTGAAAATTATCAATAGTTCTCAAGGGGATATCAAACTTAGATCGTTGTATTCGTATTGATAAACCCTAACCGGATTTGTAAAATAATACAGTGTTCTATTTAAAAATCAATATGATGAGTTGCTACACGTTTATGCATAATCCTGTATATCTATGAGATAGTATGTGAAATACGAGATGATAAAATCGACGTAATCAATGATTTCTTGAGAATCTTGATAGTTCCTTCGAACTCCCTCTGAATGAAATTATGAAGATTCGAACCATCGGATTCTGACATCGAGGAAAATTTCAAAGAAATTAGGAGTGCTGTAAAGATAATATGAATATAAAACGTTCCAATCAGGCATCTATACGAATATTTGTGTGATACTTTGGCTGATCATCTGAGATCCTCATTTTCCGAAATTCAAAAAGTTAGAGTTTATGAGAAGTGACTCAGAGTTCATCATATCATGAAAACTGGAAACTTCTGGTATTATTTATGTGAGATTCTTGAGTTCCTGCTTCAATCATGTTTATTATTCGTACAAAAAATGTAAATTTTGCGAGTATCTCCAAAATATATAAATAAATATTTGTATATACAATATCAGTTTTTCTCATTACAAAAAGTCATAAGCTTTTATCAATCCTAAAATGAGCTACGTGTGGGACGAGGATATATTTTCAAATAGAATTCATGAGTGAGGAGACAATACGAACATTATGACAACGTCCTTTGAGGTAGTCAATAATTCAGGGGTTTCCAACCAGTCATCTACTGATCATGAGGAGCTTGAGAGTAAAAATTATCGTCTGCAAAATAATTCATCCTGCATTCGTGATTGAGAGCACTGGTCAATGATAATGAAGATGACGTTGTCATCGCCATATATACATTATATACCAGAATATAACTAAGAATTTATCCAGAACCTGATTTGCATTTTGCGGTCTTTCCGTAATTGCTGTTCGATATGTGGCAATACAATTCAAGGGGAGTAAATTGAATTCCAAGATGTTAGATGCTGCAAGGAATTGTTTACTTTAGTTCTATAGGATCTGCAGTACAATATCTTATGCTCTCCTCCACAACTTATCTTGGCAAGCAAGGACTCTCGGCTTTGCTTTAATTGAAAACAAGACCAAAAATCAATTGCTCACCTTGATGTGAGGATGCATCAGTTTCAAAAATCACAGTATAATTGCCAATTTAATGTTATAATTTCAGTTCAATGTCAAATGGTAGTTTCTGAATATCGATATTATAGTAATATTGCTCAAGTTGCCATGTGTTGAAACAATTCACTCTCAATAATATTCAATAATGCTATTTACGATCCTCAATCGTGAATTCCATTTCAACAATCGATAGAATACTCTTTTATTTACATAACAGTACGTTAAATGGAGAGCGTTGCCAGAATCGGAATGTTTTTACTGATCTCTCGTACCCAAATCTCAATGTTTTTCCCTCAAGAGCAATTCATAAATTTCGGAGTTCAACTGAAAAGCAGTTCATCTGGCAACGCCGGCAATGGATGACGCGCAACCACATGCGGCGCTTCTTTCGCAGGCATGCGCATTCCATACCGCGCGCATGCGTTAGAGTTATCTGTAGGCGGTTCAGTGTGATGGCGTATTCGTTCAAACAGGTGGCGGACACCTGACAACTGTCGAAGTGGCGAATTCCGAGAATTTCTTGTCAATCGGTATCCGGTCATCGTACAGGGTGGGCGCTTGCAGGATGATGCCTGCCGTACCTACCAATACGGCCAGCGTGAAGATCCAGAGGAAGAGGCGGTCCAACACCATGGCCACATATTTCCAATCCTCTTTCACCTGCAACGGAAAGTTAATGATATTATTCAAGTTTTCGATGTGGTTGTAGAAGAAATTGAACAACCAAAGCACTTTAATTCATATAAAATCATTCATAACAAATAGTAAATATGTGAATTATATGGGTAAGTATATTGATTCTTCTCAATAATTGAATCTGTTTATATATATATATATATATATATATTAGAAGACGGGTAGTCTCTATGACTGGACTAGTTGAAAAAAACTGAGTTTTTTTGGAAAACACCACTGAAAATGATTTCCTTGAGGTTGCAGTCAATTGGGTATGGCCGGAGTAAAGAAACTCTTTGTTAAGTTGTCGAGCTTTCGAAAAGAATTTATTTCATTATCAAGACATCTGAAAAAACACAAAAAGTCCACTTGTAAAAAAGGAAGCGACTTAGGTTATAAACAACAACTTACTAACTCGAGGATGCTACTAAAGAAAATCACAGTGCACTTCATTATCAAAAAATCTTACTCAATAATTTGTAGAAACACATTAAAATGGATCAAACATACTAATAAAAACATATAGTCAAGATCTTATGTAGAAATGTTTGCAAGCGCCATTGTCGATCAAACAGGTAGTATAGTCCATTTGTTGGAAAACACGTGGAATGGTCATGGAGGACAACTGACAGTTTACAATTGAATGTCAAATGTCAGGTGCCTGTGTCTTTGAAGTAAGGCATTGGAGCCAACTCCCTGTCAAAGCAACAATGCTACCAACTTTATTTATGGTGGTTCATTTGGAATATGAGACAAGTCACTTTTCTGTTTTTTGTCAAAATTAAGTAAATAATTGTATATCACACTCAGATTTGCAATATCAGCGCGTTTATTCATACAATTGGGTTCATTGTTGATATGCACCATTTCAAGGAAATTTCTTTTTAAGTAATTGTTTTCCGAAGCTAAAATTTTGGGGATATTAAAGTTACCCATATGATTACTAGTAATAGTGTGCTCTGCTTAAAAAAAATAGCTGTGCATTAGCAGAGCACACTATTACTAGTAATCATATGGGTAACTTTAATATCCCCAAAATTTTAGCTTCGGAAAACAATTACTTAAAAAGAAATTTCCTTGAAATGGTGCATATCAACAATGAACCCAATTGTATGAATAAACGCGCTGATATTGCAAATCTGAGTGTGATATACAATTATTTACTTAATTTTGACAAAAAACAGAAAAGTGACTTGTCTCATATTCCAAATGAACCACCATAAATAAAGTTGGTAGCATTGTTGCTTTGACAGGGAGTTGGCTCCAATGCCTTACTTCAAAGACACAGGCACCTGACATTTGACATTCAATTGTAAACTGTCAGTTGTCCTCCATGACCATTCCACGTGTTTTCCAACAAATGGACTATACTACCTGTTTGATCGACAATGGCGCTTGCAAACATTTCTACATAAGATCTTGACTATATGTTTTTATTAGTATGTTTGATCCATTTTAATGTGTTTCTACAAATTATTGAGTAAGATTTTTTGATAATGAAGTGCACTGTGATTTTCTTTAGTAGCATCCTCGAGTTAGTAAGTTGTTGTTTATAACCTAAGTCGCTTCCTTTTTTACAAGTGGACTTTTTGTGTTTTTTCAGATGTCTTGATAATGAAATAAATTCTTTTCGAAAGCTCGACAATTTAACAAAGAGTTTCTTTACTCCGGCCATACCCAATTGACTGCAACCTCAAGGAAATCATTTTCAGTGGTGTTTTCCAAAAAAACTCAGTTTATATATATATATATATATATATATATATATATATATATATATATATATATATATATATATCCCGAAATTATATAGAAAGATTTCAGCTACAGATTCTAGGAAAAAAATAGCAGAAAAGACCAAATTTTGTTCATTTACCTAACTTTTTACCCACTTGAAAATTTCAATAATATTCAGCAATTTTTCCAGGAGCTTGAAATACGGGAGGTGCTAGGGGTACTTTATCCCCAAACTTATTTGTCTATGCATTTTTTGTCATTTTGATATAAAAATCTGAGCATTGATTGGGGAATCAAGTTTTTCCTTTTAACAAAAACACCGACCGAAATTACAAAACATTGACCTATTTTGGACAAGCAACCGAAAAAGTAGCTTCATTTTTGCATAAACAAGACACTAACATTGCTTATAAAACAAATAATACTTTGGGAAAGTTTATCAAAAATAATAAAGACATAGTTCCTAAATATGAAAAATCAGGAGTATATAGACTGAATTGTGGAACTTGCCCGAAGGTATACATTGGTCAGACTGTGGGAGAACTTTCAAAAGTCGCATCCATGAGCACCACATGAGTTATGTGAATAGGAAAACAAATTCAACATATTCCAACCACCTTTTAGAAGAAAATCACGATTTTAATGAAGTATTCAAAATATTACATGTTGAAAACAAAGGAGTGAAACTTAACTATTTAGAAACACTAGCTTAATTAGATATTCATTTTATTTTTGTTATTTACCGCAATAAAAAGAGGATAAACATTCTTTAATCCCTACAGGTACAAATATTGTTATAACTGTGTAATTAGGTATAAATATGGTTGTTATCGTAGTAGTTAGTTTAGTGTGCTTATACCTGATGAAGCTACAGTGTTAGCGAAACATGTTGTGAGAAATATATATAAATATATTTATCGTGAAAATCTTATCGTTTTTCGTTTGTTTACAATTAAAATTATGCTGCGTAATTCCTTATCATCCATGACAAGTTCAAATTTCATTTTTCCATTGCACCCCTGAATATGAGATCAAAACATCTGGGGTAGATGTTGAATGAGGGGATATTTTCCAGCAAACAACTTTTCATTTGATAAGAACATTGTAATTCATAATGTGATAACAAGTACTCACCATAAAAAAGGAAGCCAACGTAATTTCTATCATTTTGAAATGGATAACATCGTGATACGATGATTCCTTCCACCACCTCCGAAAAAAAAAAACACCCACCTTGGTGGACTCCTCCAACATTTTGGTGTGCTCCGCGATGAACCTCACGCAGAAGCAGGACTTGTGAACAGCGGGCGGACACCGCGAGTGCGAATAGGCGGGGTTGCCGAGGACGGGGCTGGTGGGCGCGCCCACGCCCATGCCCCCCGCCCTCTCGTCGCCCTCTGGCGGGCCGGCAGCCGCCACGAGAGGCCCGTGGATCTGGCAGCTGCCGCCAAAGGGGCCGCCGTCTGACAGGCTGGAAACGAGAGGAATGTCAACAAGTGACAGCATTGGCGCTCGTCAGAGGAAAAAATTTCATTCAATGACAACATATTTGCGCTCGTGCGCGGAAATGATGTAATTGAGTGACAGCATCAGCATTGGCGCTCGCATCCATTATTGTTGAAAACGAACTCAATATTCTGTTGCATGATGGAACATGATAGTGGCAGTGAATTATCTAATGTACACCTCCTGTAGCAGAAAGAGCAAAAATTGTAAATTTGAATCTCCTACCAGAGAAACCAAAGAGAAGTAAATATGATAAATTAATGACATGGTGCCATGAAATGCTGAATATATCAAAGTGAGTGTTTGAAAAGTGTGTTCGAAAAGTGTTTGCAACCGCCAACTTAGTTGCAAAGCAACCCTCGAAGTCTCATTAAGACTTGTATGAGTGAGAAAGACGGGGACCTTAGCTCTTTAAGTGTCATCCGAAGCACTACTCGGCTGATTATCGTTAAGAGTCCGAAGGATTGAAATCTAGGTACCAAGAATGTTCGGTTGGTCACCTATCTCCTCCCGCTAAACGATACCATAGAAATAAATAAATATTTCCATTTGAACTCGGGCCCTCTAGACTATAACCCAGCGATTCAACCCACTCGACCACCAGCCCAGTATCCTAAACTGGTCGTATTTATCAATAAACATCAGTCCGTTGAATATTATGAGGCTAAAATAAGTTTGACTATATAATTTTGGCTCATAATGTATTATAACTGTTGAATAGACATAAGTTTTCAAGTAGCCTCAATAGCCAACGGGTTCAACTTCTAACGATAGACGAGATATCTGACGCTCTTGAGGAGGAATTCCAAATCATCGCATGAGATGTTTATAAAATGAAAGGTCTCACCTCCATGTACCTAGTGGCAAAATGTGCTAACTGCCAAATCTACCACCAAGGGTTGGCAGAAATCTCCAAGATCAAGCCGGAAAGCAAGCAGTAAGTTCCAGCACCAATGCCCACAACAAATGTGTGGACATTGTCGATCTAAACCTAGTAGACGGAATAATATTGTCTATTCATTGGAAACAATGATGTAACTTTCTTCGTGAGGCAGAGACTTCTTCTCATAATAACCGTGACCTATTTTGAACTTGAAGTGTCATACTGTGGGCATAACCTAACGTTTTTATTTACATTTTGAATTACGCGCTCCTTTTAGCACAGCGAATCTCCTGTTCCAATCACAGAATTGTTCGATATCATTGATTCATTGATCAGAGAATCAGGAAACAGAAAAAATATAAGTCAGTGTCAGTGATTTGACTGCTGTGAAAAATGTGTGATGTCACAAAGTAGAAAGAACGTGTTCAAAATTGAGAATCTAAAATGCAAGGCAAGAAAAAGTATTGGCATATAGAATGTACAATAGTTAATACAATTTCAATTGAAGAAAGAACACAAAAATTAGTCTTTCGTTGAACTAAAACACCACACACACTGACATTTACTTGTTTTCAACAATTTTCAGCAGAAAAAGTTGTATATTTGAAGAAATTCGCCATTCAAAACATTAAAACCCATCGATAACGGAACATGACGTGAGCTGAACTTTTTGTGACAGTGTCAAGTTGACAGTTGAAAGTCTCGTGTTTTCGAAGAATGACACACTTTAAATTATTTGACTTCTGATTAAATTATTTGACTTCTGATTACAGAAGGTGACTGATTAAATAGCTTTGTGTATTGAACTTGATAGGATGATAACCTGTATGATTGTAAACCCGGTTTTGAATTCTTTTAAGTAAATTAATATGGTTCATTCAGGATTAGTTATAAAACTTGATAATATTCCTATATGTCAGAAAACCACCATAGTTATTTGTTAAATAAATACTTCATGTATTTTCATCCGCCTGTAAGATCTTACCCTAAAAACATTTGCAGCTTACCACCTCACATGTAGGACAAATCCGCTCGGCCTATTCAAAAATAATTCAACATCTCATCAACTAGTGAGGTGTGCAGCACACTAACTTATAGTATTCTGTAAACTGTGCTAAAAGGAAGGTTTTCTGTTGTGCTTCCTCCTAATACAATCACCAAATTAAATAATGTTACGTGCTGGCATTTCTGAGAACACCGGAAGTCATTATCTCGACGGCTCGCGTCTTGGCAGTGATTTATATAGCCTCGCGATAACATCGGTCACCGACGAACCAATTAGAGGACAATAGCGGATGACTCATAACCGTCGCAGTTTCTCGAAAATGAACGGCATTTATTCAGAACTCCTTTGAATATTCAAGATTTTGTTAGATGAGTATTTTGTACCTATATAAGCAGCGCACTGGCGCAGACAGTTTAGTTTAGAAGGAAAGCTACTATTGTGGACATTGAGATTTGTAAAGCGAACATCGGTGTGATTTAACTAAGTGTTTTATTGAACTGTCAAATGAAAGTCAGAAGAGTTAGGCCCAGATTACTGCTAATCGACTTCGGATTTGGTGATATACTAGCAGTGGAAAACGCAATGTTGTTATTGGTGAATTCAGGTAACGATTTAATTTGAATTTACCAATAACAACATTGAATTTCACCGCTGGTATCGCCCGATATCTGGTTTCCACTTCTCTCGTCAGTTCCCATTTCATGACTGCTAGCTTCATGCAGAAAAGAGTACAATTTTTATTCGAAAACTGGGGCTCGTAAAAGGATATAACGTGTCAAGATCAAATTGCCGTTGGATTCACAATGCCACTTGATGAAGATTTCACAGATGAAAACTTTGATTATGGCAGACTAAGATTGGTTTTATTTAAATTGTCTTGAACTCGATAAAGAAAGTATTATGCTTTTCAGTGATTTCTTTTCCTTGCTTTCCATAATTAATCCACAGAAGCCTGTAATAGATCTCTCATCATCCAGAAATTTAAAAAGATAAGAAAAGAACCCAAGATAACACAGGGAATATTAACTATCATAGAAACATCTACAGGGTGTTCACAGGGGTGATGAACAAAAATGTCCTAGATAACAGTTGGAGAGAGCAATTGAAAATACATATGTTACAAAAAATACCAACATATAGGGGGTGTCCGATAAATGTGTGTCTTACGAAAGTTGTATTTCTTCAAAATAAACATCCAACATATTCACTCAAATGAATTTCTCTGGAATAGTGTTCCTCGAATATGGAAGATTGTATTCATGGGTTTGAACCAGGTGATTTTAAGGTATGTTCATTGTTCTACGAATTTTGCAATATTAGTGTGAATCGGAAAAGAATACATTTAACTTGATATCCCTAAACTACAACTCTATTGATTTCAACATCCTGTGGTTATCGTTAAATAATGAAAATTAAAAGAAATCCGCTCCAAATATTTCAACTTTTTTGCGATACTTATTTTCAGCGACCATTTTATTCGCATATATTTTCCGATATTCGTATGAGCATAAACATACCTTCATGTGCACTGTGTACCAAAATTCGAGAACGATATCGCTCATACTGACCCTTGCAAGAATCATTGGAGAGCTTGTCAAAAAAATGCACTATGAGTTACTTGACACCCAACATCATTTATGCGAATCAATTTGATTTTTGAGTCAACCAAATCAAACGTTGTAGAAAATATTATGATTTCCTAGTTTCTGATTTATGGTCGTCTTGAACAGGATTTCGAAGGATAGGAACTAGAAGAAATTAGCAAATCTTGGTACCTCCCGTCTCGATTGTTATACAATGAAGTCTTGTCTTGAAAAAAGCTTCGAAGAAAATGACAGGGAATAAGCGATAACAATGATATTTTTGGAGAATCCGCTCAAAATAAAGTCGAGGACTCGTGAAAAAATCCGTCTGGCTGGATATCGCGTTATATCGTTGATCATTATAAATGCAGAATTTGTGTCAACAATATGCAATGTTTCCTTTCATGCATCCCGGAAATATAAGAAATTCTTTTTGATAACCGGAAAAAATATTCATGTGAAACGGCACTGCAGAGGTCTCTTAACTATATGATAAAAAAATTAGATGACAACAAGTATGTAATAGCTGTATTTTTAGATCTGAAGCGAGCCTTCGAAACCATTGACAGAAATATAATTCTCAGTAAAATGAAAAGATATGGTATCGACGGCTATGTGTATGAATGGTTTTCAGATTATCTTAAAGGCAGAAAACAAAAAGTAAGAATTAATGACACTATCTCAAACGAAATATTAAATGATAAAGGAGTACCCCAGGGAAGTGTTTTGGGCCCCTTATTATTTATTATATATTTGAATGATATCAATTTATATGTTGACTGTGAATTTGTCAACCTATTTGCTGATGATACACTAATAGCCTGTAGCGACACAAACTTAGACACTGCTGTGCAAAAAATGAATGTGATTCTCGAAACAGTTGATAAATTCATTAAAATCAACAAGTTAAAACTTAATATAAACAAAACCACTGCTATGATTATTACTTCAAAGTACAAGTATGACAAAATTGATTTCAATAGGATTAATGTTACTATCAATGAACAAAATATTAATATAAATAAAACAGTAAAATATCTAGGATTTCAATTGGACTGTAATCTTACATATGAAAACCATTTCCAATACATACACAAAAAAATTTCAAAGAAACTATACTTTTACTCTAGAATTTCAAGGCATCTATCATTAAATACCAAGATATTAGTTTATAAAACAATCATACAACCACACTTTGATTATTGCTCTTCAATTTTGTATTCCTTAAACCTGAACAAACAGTCTCAACTACAAAAACTACAAAATAGAGGAATGAGAATTATATTGAAAGTGAACCGATATACCTCTATAATCACGATGTTATCAACCTTGCACTGGCTTTCGGTATCTCAAAGACTATTATACCAGACAATGATATTCGTACATAAAATTGTTAATGATCTAGCAGCAACATATCTCAAACAATCCATAAGTTTCAACAGTGATATACATCAACACAACACTCGAAACAAGACTGACAAACATATAAACAGAACTAGTAACAAAAGCAGCATGAACTCAGTCTTCTTCAAGGGTTTTGATACATACAATAAATTACCTTGCTCAATAAAATCTGCTTCATCCCTAAAAGATTTCAAATCTAAGTTATTGCAATATATTTTTCAACAGGTGTAACTGAACTTTCAACTAAATTTTTACTGTATATATTAGTATCTTGATATATCTATCGTAGCATAATTTGGAATTTATCTACCATGATTAGAATAATAATTAAGGAATTTATTACATGTAATTGTTAATGTATTATTAGGAATGTCCTATTTACTGAATAAATGTTATATTAAGAGAATTATTGCCGTAGCAGTTTTCTGTGACTTCACAAAAGCTTTCGACTGTTTGAATAACAGAATACTCATAAGAAAGGTTTATTTAATTATAGATGTAGAAGAGTTAAGCTAGAATAGTTTGAATCACACCTCAAAGGGCGTAGTCAAGTTATGAGACTAACGAAATTCCAATGATCACTCTGGGATAGATTCTGTTTCAGTTCCAATACTGTTTTCAATCTCAGTAAATATTTACAGGCCAGTATTGGAATTTTTCTTGAAAGTTTGGAGGTTAAAGCCACCAGAGAAAACTTATCTAGGAAGTGAGTACCACAATTTTTCCGTTCGATGAAAAAAATAATTCTGATAGTTTGTTCAAACAAAAAACGAGAACATAGTTGAGGTTATATATCGATAATCGAGCAAACCATGTGGTGGTTTTTTATTTCACAATGAGTGTATAGTCTTCGAAATACATACATAAACTTTGGTGATGAGATATACCAAAAAGTAACTTTTGGCGGAAGTCTTCGAGATGTATTTCCTTTTTCATCATTCACACAAGTCCACATTGAAAATTGAAAATTTTCGCTTCAATGAATATAAATGAGGTTGCAACCAGACAAAACAAGAAGCGTAATGAGACTGTCAACCATCAAGCTTTAACTGTTCTTCACACGTCTTCTATTCGAAATATCGAAATAATTCGTTAGAAATTCCAAAGGAAATACGATTGGTTTTTCCGATATGATAGAAAATTCATGACAGAAGATAGCAACTTCCTTCGCGAATTATGTTCTCGGAGAGAGGATCCGCAAAGGGAAGGAACGGAATTAGATAGGACAAAACTGATTCGAATTACCCCAGCCGAGAATCTTGCAACTTGAGGGAAATGCAATGGAAATTACGTACCCGATTTGCTCTGACAGAGTTACAATGACATCATGCTAAGATGCAAATCTCGCGATATTCCTTCACAGGGTGCACAGTAAAAAAAAACTTGGGTGTAATTTCAATCGAATGGATTTCAGAGCAAACTCCGACGAATACAACACCTGAAAATCAAAGTTGTATCCTTCTTATTATACATTTCACAATTGAGTGTGAAGCGGTGTTAATAAGGATCTTAGTAGTGAAAAATGAAATTCACACCACTCACAGGCTTACATGCAATATTTTTATTAATTCATATCAAATATGGTATTTTCAGGATACAATAGATACTTAACGAATGATTATTGACACCACATTTGATGATTCATACACCGCCCTGATTATATCGTGATATGATGACGTAATGGTGTAACTTGGTGTTGATTCTATTTAATACGTGTTGTTTATGTGTTATCGTGAATGAAAGCACCATTGAGAATATTAAATTTCAACCATTTGGTGTTTCTTACGATTTTATGTTTTAGAATCGTTTCACTTCACTAAATTCGTGTCATTTTTCACTACTGAGATCACACACAACACTGAACACTAAATTGTGAAATGTAGGACACATTTTTGATATTCAGGTGTTGTTTTCGTCGGAGTTTGCTATGAAATCTATTTGATTGAAATTACACCAAAATTGTGTTTACTGTGTAGCGGAGTAACAAAGAAAGTCGGAATTGGGGAACGATTTGGCCACTATTTGGTGTTGGTGTTCATTCGGTACAGGACAAGAAGAACCAGCAATGACAAGGCAACGTCTTGAGATTCAGTAACCGGATCTGATAATCTAAGGGTGGTCACGAAAAAGAAAGAAGGGCAACTTCTATCATGTCTTCGTTGACGATAGAGGGCACTGGGGAAAATCCAATTCTAGGCTCGGGATTTGACCGAACATCCCAAAAATAGGTGAAAAGATCAAATGCAATCAGAACAGACCTTCCGCACTATCGAAGGATTTGATTCTCTGTATCGTTCATAAAGGATTTCAACCTCCGAATAAATAAAGATGACAGTGGAATATCAAGAGCACAGTATATCGCCCTAAGATAGCTATTATGCTGATGAATATAAGGAAGCATCTCTGAGTATTGTCATCATAAAATGTTTTATTCCAATAAGCGTCACGTACCAAGATTGTATTCTTGCGAAAGTATTTCAAGAAGGTAAAAGAGCACTATTGACTATAAAAAAGATCATAAATGGAAAAATGAGTACAGGAAAAGAATTATAGTAGGTGCGTTGCTTTTCTGGACACATGGAAAAGCTTCAGACATAGTTACAATAAATGAACTGAGGGATCACCTGATCAAAGGTAGAGTCGATAGAAAACTAGTGAAAGCTATCGAAAGCTTATATGTATAATAACATACGAAACACAGTAGCAAGCCAATACAGAACATCAAAACAATACGTCAAAGGAAGTTCTGAAACAAGGAAGTGGGCTATGCCGATTACTATTCATTCGAGTGGTGAATAAAAAAAAGACATATAAAAAAAACCTCACAATATGGAATAAAGTCTCGAATGAATGAAAAATACAGAAGAAACGAAAATGATGATATTTGCGAAAGAACAGAAAAATATACAGATATATTTGAAGAGAGAACTTCGAAACCACTGAATGATTTCTGTTTGTGAGGTTGCAGTCAATTTTAGGGATGCCAGGGAGTAAGAAAGAAACTCTTTGGTATTGCGTCAAGCTTTCGGAAATGTTTATTTCCTTCTTCAGGACTTACTAGAAGGATTGTGAAATTAAAAACATAATTTAATGTCATAGGCCGAAAGAGAATACTTACTATCATGAGAATCTAGCTTCTTTCAAACTCATAAAGACTAAAAAAACATTATGGATACGAAACATGAGGTCTACCAAAACTAGTACCTGAAACAAAAGATTGAAGTGATGGAGATGATATATCCTAAATAATACAGGAAATTAAAAGAAGAAAAACGAGAAATTGAAGTATAATATAGCAACAACAGCGACAACTATAAAAAAGGAAAAACATGACAAGAAGACTCAAATTAAGCAAGAAACAGAAAAGAGTGGAAGAAATTCTTAAAATGTGAAATAATATCAAAGTCGTGTGAAAATAACCCTAAACCTAATCCTATAATAGGTACAGATTTTTTTCTTTTCATATTATAGATATTTTTTGTGGATGTTTAAAATTTAACCCAGTTCACCTTGTTTATATAGATGCATTGATGTATCTGCTACACCTGGTATATCTCACTTATCGATATCGTCATATTTAATGTTTGTGACATCTTTAGTAACACTTTGTCGTCATTGATAGGTACTCACCCTGGTGACACATCTTCTTTACTCGGAGTTCTACTATTAGGATACCTCCGCTTGGGACTGCTTTCATCCCTGTGGACAGTTGTGTGATAAGGATAGAGACAGGTCGACGGTTGTCTCTTTCTCGCTACGAGATGTGTGGATAAAAATTTACTGAAATAAATACAAAGCCGTTGAATAACATATAGTTTCGGAAATCGTTTTGAAAATAAAAACAAGTAACTGAATGGTACCTAGTTCATGAAGACTAGGTTTTGGACCGAATAATGTATATATCAAGTCAACTCTGATTGGTTTTCGGTAAGGAATCAAATATTTTCAATCAATCATCTGGAGGAATTTACTTAATCTTTCCCATTTCCTCTCTTTTGGCTCTAACGCGCACGCTCACAACGTCGGCCATTTTGAGTTATTTCAAATCTAAGCTGGTAGTATCTTAGTATCCATGTTTTCTCTTCGGTTTTTTCTTCAGATGTCAAAGTTCGGGATGATTTTTGCATAATTCAATTAACCGTTATGTTCGTACAATACGTATATGGAATGATTGTTTTTATAGTGTTGACATTGTAGAAATCCTGAATTGTTTGAGGAAAAGACGGAGAGAAATTTTTTACAGGATAGAGAATGTGTCAGTTTTGTGAAAATGGTGTAATGGCTTTTTTCACTGCACGAGAAAAAAACCTTCAAATTTCCTGTCCTTTATGTACATGAATAGGAATTGAGAGATAGATTTCCTACGCTATTAGTGAGTACTTGGCAGGTAATTGAAATATGGTATGTTGATTTTTTGTTTTCATGTACTAGGTGCCTAATTTCTATGAAGATCTATGAATATTTGTAGTGGATTGAATAATTATCAGATCATTTCTACATCCATTTTTTGGTATAAATAACTGAAATTAACATTGTGATTCATGTGAACTCAGTCAGCTGTCAAAACTGGCTGCCGCAGAATCTATGAGTCCAGTGGCGTAGAGTTCAGTAATTATTTTTCATTATTGAAATTATCAAGACTTGAGCATAAACTAGACTGCCACATGTATCAAATAAATCAAGAATGGATGCTAGATAACTGTGCAAGTGATTCATTGATGATTTTCAGATAATAACGATAACCCAATCACTCGAATTAAGACAGTATTTTCTGTTGTTTACCCTGTTAACTCACCTGCTCGTCTCGAAAACGTAGGTTGGTCTTTTGATCACTAACAGCCTAGGCAAAATGTGGATGAAGACTCTTTTGACCCACGGAGACATTCTGTGAGTTTGGGGTGAACGGAAATGTACATTCAGTACTACAACTGTGACACAGATGCTGAAAGAAAAAACATCTCCTTATTCCTAGAGGAAGTTTTTATTTTCAATTGTCGTATGTTTTTTTTCGTAAATTTAACAATTATTCTGGTCACAAAGCTTACACCAGCTAACACCGTCTGGTATTCACTGAGGTCCTGATTGTTTTGATGTCAGTAAACACTGGCATATCATTCACCACTGTAGGTGTTATATGACCTTTTCCATAGGTATAATCAAACCCAGTTGTCAGTGCTGAATTTAGTAGAATGAACACTTCGGTGGTGTTCTTTATGCATGTCCAAGAGTGCGATTTGACACCACAGTGGTGTGAAGCATTATGTGATTTTATGATGCCTTGTCCTACTTCCACGAAATTCTCTTCGGTGCGTTTACACACTAAGCAGGTACATGCGATGACTTTTCTGGTGTGAAGAAACACCATATCATGAGAGTGTTCATGTGAATCAGTGCCTTTCTTCACCACCTCCGTTGTTGTTGGATATACCAGAATGATGACGAAGTATTTCGGCTCATTTATCATGATCAGTGGCACTATATAGGGCCTATAGACCAATTGATACTGATCCATATCAAATATTGAATTCAGGTACGGTAGGAAGAACGTCAGTGCCACCTATTGGCAAAAGTTCTAAGGATCTAAGTTCTAACAGATGAGCGCATGAAATTCACACCATTCAGATGCCTACATTTTTCATTATTTCATATCGAATCTGGTGTTTTCAGGATGTCAGGAACAGACTGTGGAAAACAAGAAAAGGAATTTCTGATTATCATCAATAACACGAGTTGTATTTGTTCAGATTATTTCATGAATAAATTCAAAGCCATTTTGATGATTTCCTATTTATTGTTAATATTAATATTAAACGTGAAGTTTGTGAAATTAGTTATTTTGATATTATGCATTGTAGTTCGACATAAGAAGATTCGTTATGCAACCAACAATACATTGGGTGAGGTCTCACGTATGTAGGCAAGATTACCTATGCACTAGGTACTACTGAGCTAAATTCATTTCGATTGTTGTCACAATTTGTGGTTAGGATACATTAGATTAATTCTCTGAATGCTGAAATTATCCAGAATTTGTGGAAAATGAAGTTGATACATATCAATAATGTGTGTTTATCAGGGTTCAGACAAAAATTTGGTGTTCATTCATTTACCAGGGAATCGGAAAATACTATGACAGATTGCAACTGGTAAGTCGTTGTTAAATTAAACTACCCTACTGCCTACGAATCAGGAAGCGAAATAGAGAAACGAAAACACAGCATGTAGGTATACAATAGCCAATCAGGAGCCTAAATACAAAATCGAAAACATGGTGTTATTGCTTATATCAACACAATCATTTCAACCAATCAAAAACGTGTATTTTAGCATGAATGAAAAACTCGCGAAAACCCAACCACTTGTGGTATTACTACTGATTATTCCACCCGTTCATATTCATTGTTTGGCAAGTTCGCTATCCAAAATATGTGATTTTGATTCGAAATTGGAATAATCTACCTGCCATGAGTATTATGACCGTCATGATCGAAGAAAAGGTACCGTACCTAGATTGCGTTTGTATGTAAACATTCTAGTTGAAATAGACTCACCTTATTGAAACTAGTATCATAGCAAATATCAAGTACTTTCCTAGAAGCGGCACTACTAGTGATGTCGGCGGTATTATTTCGACAACCAGTAGGAAGAACACGTGCAGACTGATCAGAATTGATATGGAGAGTGTTACCTAAAAAAAAGAAGTCATTTAGATTTCAGTACTACATATAAAAAATGTTGAATGAAAGAGTTGGTTGAAATAACTTGAATTTCAATTTCATAAAGCTTTTTTTGTTTCATCGATATCAACAATTCACACATCTTTAGATGGGAAATGGTTGAGTTATATTGACCATAAAAGTTGACAAGATATATACCGCTTCTTGTAGTTGATAGTGGGCTTTGAAAAAATGTCTTAATAAGGTATCCCGGAATTAACGTGTAATATCTCAAAGGCAGCTTATATACTATACCGTAAAAAAGTTCATGTGAACAAAGATGAAATGGCTCATGAGAGAGATGCTGCTCTTTGAAGGATGAGTCCTGAAGATACTTTTTCGTGTCAAGATGAAATTATGAAATTCTACGGGATTCATTTCTATATTTTTGAATTTGTGTGCAGTGATAAACTGATTAATTTTGAATGATTGATATTTGTAAATATATTGTAGACCGTTGTATCTAGTAAGGAGACCTGTCACCAGTTTCGAGTCATTCTTGTCCAACCCGAGAAGCTGTTTATCTCTACCTGGCGAAACGCTAACCAGCCTTAAAGCTTGTTTTTGTCTTGGCACTTTATTCCAGTGGAATTTCATTTCATATTTTTCCATCGTCGAAACTTTTCTTTCAAGTTGGATCTGAAGGGTCCACAGAAGGATTCTTCACATGGAAATTGTATATTTGCCCCCTTCTTTGGCAAGGCAGTCTGCTTCCTCGTTGCCTCTAACTCTCTTGTGACCTCTGGCACCCTCATCAAAGTAACCTGGTAGTTCGCTGCCAGTTGTCTCAGTTATTGTTCACAGTCCCAAGTCAGTTAAGACTGCCATTCGAGTGTCCCTTTCGAAGCACTCCTGGGCACATGTACTTATGCTTGAAAGATGGTTGGGGTTTTGAGAGCCTGAAATTTGGCCCCTTTTACTCCCACTCCAGCCCTTTCATTCATCATGGATCCATCATTATACCACACCAACTTATCTCTGACCACACTGATGCATCTCATTCCGTTCTCTGTGCAAATTTGGTGGTGGTTTATGATCACTTCAAACTGCATTTCGAAGTCGTACCTAACTGGCATGATATCTGTTGGTTTAGATATGGATCCTAGGGAAATATTGTCCAGAATCTTCAAGTGTCCAATTCGATTCCCTGTCTGGCTCAGTCTGAAGATTGCTGCTTCTTTCATAACACACAGGTGCAATGGTGGAAGGTTCAGCATTACCTCTAAGGCTGCAGTGGGGCACGTGAATATTGCCTGTGTGATTCCCAAGCTAACCGCTGCACCTTCTGCAGCTTGACTTGTGCTGAAATTTGTTGCATTTTTGGCCACCATATCAATGAAGCGTACGTGACCATGAGTTTGATGATCTTTTGGTATGACCAATAGATCATTTTTGGTTTCAAACCCCATGTCTTGCCAAAGACTCTGCGGCATGTCCAGCTTGCTGCTATAGCTCTGGAAATAATGCGGTTGAGTTGGCTGTTCCATGTCAGTTTTTGGTCGATTGTTACGCCCAAATATTCAACTTCTTCGACTTCCATCTGCGTGACCTTTTGAGTCGTGAAACCAGAATCATCTAGCTTAACTGTCAGGTTGTCGACGAACAATTACCCGAGAGTCGCCACAATGATTCTGCTTTTCAGCATTGATTGTTTCCATCTAATCAGTGAGGCGTTTATATTACTTTTCTCTAGTTATCTAGATATGGAGGTATGCGAAGTGTTATCAAAAGCACCCTCTAGGTCGATGAAGGCATAAAGAGCCATTTCTTATTCCACAAACGTCTATACAATGCTTTCAACAGGCAAAAGGGTGTTTGAAAAGTGTTTTTAACCGCCAACCAACTTGTATGAGTAAGAAAGACTTGGACCTTAGCTTTTTAAGTGTCATCCGAAGCACTACTCGGTTGGTTACCGTGGAGAGTCCGAAGGATTGATATCTAGGTACCAAGAATGTTCGGTTGGTCACCTATCTCCTCCCGCTAAACGGTGCTACAGAAATAAATAAATATTTTCAATAGTCGCCAGGATTTGATCCGCGGACCCTCAAAACTTTGTAGAGTATTCATCGTGGATTTACCTGCTTGATGAGCAACCTGTTTCTTGTGGAGCTGTAACAAAAAATGATTGATTTGGTGGTATCATTTTTATAATAATAAAATAGGAATGGAATGGAAGCGCTGCCACCAGGTCAGATTTTTGATTTGCAACTCGCACTGACCAAACAAGTTGTATAATAAGATGTTTCCTTTGTTCAATTATAAATATGAATTTCTTTGACGTTGATTATCCAAACTCCAAATAGGCTACTGGTTAAACTAGACCACCATATATCCTCGGGGACGGTGAGAACGGCTACGGCTTCACAAATGCGTAGTCTTCAGTATAGGGGAGGTGCAATTTAATAGATATCAAATAAAATCTCGAATTAACTTTAACGTACAAAATGTATTGCGATCAAAATAAAAATCAAACAAAATAATAAAGAGAAACAAAATGAAAATTAATAAAAACAAGAAATTATGCAGAAACAAAATATAGTAATAGATCAAATACTCATTTCAATATAAAAACACCGCGAAATACGGACCCTTCGTATTTCCAATCAATTTGTTAAAACTTTGGGAACTGCGTAACTATGTGGACTCTGTACTTGATACGAAAAAACCGTCTGAACCCTTATGAATGAAAAACCCACGACAAAACTCTGAAACATCGTATTAAAATCCTGATTCTGCCATTATAGCAAAGTACCCTAGATTACGCCCTAATAGTACCTTTTGAAATAACCGCTGTTTCTACCTTAATGATAAAACTTCAATGAAATTAAATCCCTTTTGTCTGAAATCTGAAAGGAACTCGCTCATCTCATGACCTAGAGCAAAATTGCAAAATATCTAACATTTGGCCGAATATATCCTGAAAACCCTTGAAATGAATATCGACTTACCCCTGAAGACAGAATGACCAATTCTGTGGCTGCGTTGTTTCAAAATATCGAATTGTTCACAAAACTCCCCACAAAAAATCAAACCCTCTTATTCCCGATTCGATTGAATTATCCCATCGATATACTACCCCAAAGCAAATGCACGGTATGTCTTTAAATTTCAAATTATGGCGACCCCTTTCGACCCGTGTCCAAACACTCCCGAAACCAGGGTTCCGTCCCCGAGGGGGAGGAAACCCTCGTCCGAGGCGACCAGTTCCCGCTGGTGCCTTTCCCGAACGCTCGCAACTGACTCTCTGAAACTGAATGCCCCAAAAACTGAATGCTGAAAACTTACTATCTTTCTCCAACTCGAATATTCATCTCAATTTTTTTCTGTATGTTGCACTTCTTTAGAGCTCGCAAGCGGTTCCCAGAGTTTTTTCGATGACTTCAACAAAATACATTGTAGTTGATGGTTTTCGAGAACGAAGACTCAGACGCAAGTGTTGCATAATAAAAATGTCTCTTCTCGGAGCCAAATATTTAGTTTTCCCAACGATTAATGTATCCGTTAAATCTGTTATGATTCGTATCAAGTTACATGAGCCCCGATAGCACGTTGCGCTTTCGTTTAGTTTTCGATACAATAATTTCTCTATAGACGAAATGAACTTAACAGAATCAAATACAGGGTGATTCTGTTACAGAGCGGTCTTGACTCAAGGAGTTCGCTACTGATGTAACAGTCTCTCCATTGCTTTAAGGAGAAGATATGGGGCGGTAACACTTTGATTAGACCATTAGACGTCTTCCAGCCTTTGGTATAAACGCCACAACGGCCTCTCTCCAAGCTTGCGGTATATAACCGAAGATTAAGCTGGCCTTGAATAGTCTTTTCAAAGAAGGCTTTATTTTTTCAAGGCCATGTTGCATTGGGGCGAAAAATATTCCGTCCTTTCTTGGCGACTTAAATGATTTTAAGTTTTTGATGGCCCATTCATTTCATTTAGTTGAATACAACTAAAACTTGACCATAATCAAACTGTTACAGACTAATATATTATTCGAATAAACTGGTTCCTACTGCCGTCAAGAAGTGAAGTTATCTCAGAGCGCTTCTTCTACATACATCAACTGGAATTTACACTCGAAGAGATCTTCACTCACGCATCGCCGTTAGGTAAAACTACCCCAGTGACAGCTCGATCTTGCTATTGAATATAAAGTACATTTAAACTGATGCATCCCGTACGTCTTTTCAGCCCTTTCAGTATCGGCGTCACGTGCGAAAGCTATGCCAAGATAAAGGGGATCCGAGACGATTCTGCCCGGTAAAAAACTTTCACTTATGTTATTGTTCGTCTCCGGGGACTCTCGAAGCTCACCCGGAAGTTTCACACGAGGGAGGTTTCTGGAATTAGGAAGTGTTCTACAACTGATGTTACTGAGCGTTCGGGTTGTTTTGTGGCGTTAGGAAATGTAATGGTCGAGAATGAGATGAGAAGAAATGTGCCCAGGTGACCGTTTATCGTGGAAAGTTGGAGATAAAGGCTGTGACAAAAAACGCCTCATAGCGTAGCGCCGCTATTTATAGAGAATATAAATGGAGTGACCCTTAGAATAAGGGTTTATCCGTGAAATGAAGTATCCTGCTGATAAAGTTCCGGTTTGTTCGGATAGTTCTTCAATTTATTGCCTATCCTCTATAGTTGAAAAGCCCAAGCGGAGCGTTCGGAAGCGCAGCAGATCAACATAATATGGCCATATATCAGCTCTCGTTGGCAGGAAATGTGACTTCGCAATATTGATATAAAAAAGGTGCAACAGTACTTATTGGCGGGTACTTAATGTCCGCAACCTCACATATCCCCAATAAGTTGCCAGAATATCGCGATGAATATTCATTTCAGTTATACTACAATTATATGCGACTTCTCTTTATGGCAGAAAATTGAACGTCCATGGTACGATAGTGCAATCATCGAAATGAAATCCAATAAAACTTTCGTGGACGTTGAATCCGCGAATCACCATTCACAAATGGTCATTCCATTTCACGTTGATGAATACATGAATGGAATATCTACTATCTTTTTTGAATATGAACTAATTTTCCATTTTATAATGGATATCAACATAATGTTTTCAATGTGAAGCTAATCGTTGGGGACAGTCAGCGAGAGTTCCATTCTTGGGTTTGAATGGTATTTCTCATGTGGAGTATTTGTTTCATTTGGGTAGATTATCTACGGTTGTTGGTAAGGAGTGCCATCTCTTGATTTTAAGTACCTACCTAATTACTCGTTTGAATAGGCACTGCCGGTGATATAATTTATTTCAAATTTTGAAGCATTCGATAAGCAATTTCGGATGTCGGGTAGTACTGTTACAAACTTTATTATGCATTTTCGTAAACTAAATGAAATACAGCTGAGTTCGGAGTAAGCAAAAGCTATGTACATATTCTTGGTGAATTATGAAATTAATCGAAAATCAATTATTTACTTTCTACTTTTTACTGATTATATTTGTGAGACACAACATTTTATGCCTTTTTATTGTACATATATATGTCTTTCGGTCTCCTGAAGTCCTGAATACTTTGATGTCTCGCGATAGTTCATGATCCAGGCATTTGATTGGGTACCAGAGAATGTGAAACAGCGTCAATTTGAACTTTGATAAAAACCTCTCTTTATTTTCCAGTTAACCCATGTCATATGCGTATATTCGAATATTTAATAATACCAAATCAACCAATACTTCCCATGCGTTCAAAAATTCGAAGGTTGCAAGTGCCATTCGAATAAAGGAATTAAATTCATGGATTGCAAGAGATATAATATTTCAAAATGAAAAATCAGGTTTTTTATGAATATGCTCAATTATTGACATATGGTTGGATATCTCACACAGTATATTCACGATTTGGATATCATCGGATCCATACCCATCGAATAAATGTTTTCAATGATATTTTACTCCAATATCATATAGTTTTGTAGCTACCAAAACATATGAATTAAAGCTATAGATAGGTACTGGTAACTGAGAAATGCATATTCAGATAAATCATTAATTAACATAAAATGTGCGCATGAAGTTGATCATTGGGTTGATAGAGATAGCCATCTTGAAAAATTTTCAAAATACTTCTTCAAGTAGTTGCTCGGCTATAGTTCAAGAAAATTCACTCCTAATACATAATTTCAAATACTATCATTAATATCAATAATAACAATAATATTTTGTGATTCAATTATGGAAAGTGATGTAGACGAAGAATTTTCTGGAACACCACAAGATGTTATTCAACAAGCGGAAGCGACAACATATAAATTTACCACAAAATTTGAAACGTTTGTACGATCAAGTTTATTTTCAATTTCGAAAGCTGTTTCGATGAAAAATTACAACGTGGATATGAAAAACTATATGGTAATGTAAATGCGGATAAAACCATAAGAATACGAAGCGAAAATATGCGAAACTTTAAGCGTCGATTTGAATAAAATTCCCACAGATGCTTCAGAACACGAAAATAAACAATGGAATTTTCTCAGCGGAAAAACTTCATGCTAGGAGATTCGAATTCCACTCACATTGTCAGTCGGGCATGTAAGCTGAATCAAAATGTCAATATTGACTTCCAAAATTGATTCAACAGGATATTTTATGACGAAAAATCCTTTCTGTGATCTATTATCGCGATTATCGAGTCGAATTGGAACGATGTAAAAATGCGTGAAAATTACCTTTTCTCCGCTGTCTGATGGCAAATAGAACGTCAAAACGGTTAGAAATGATATCCCCATGCAAGGAATGATGATGTTCACCGTGTAGAACAAAGTTTTCCGCCTCATCGTGATGTTGAAAGTTATATCCAGGTACGGCTCATCGCAGCACGTGTAGAACTTCTCGTTCCTGCCAAGAAAAAAATAACACGTTAGGTAAAGATTTAATGGGGTGAACATTGATACAAGCGGCAAATATGTAATCATAAATCAAATGTATATATATAAATAAATGTATATAATATAGATAGTTCTCTTCTGAAATATCAACAATCGTTCCTACATTAGCAGTCTCATCCAGATTAACCCTTCAAGTTCAGTCTTCACACCCCTTCGTGATCACTTTAGAGACCTGCTGTACGTTCCTTTCCAAAGACTCGTTCATCCAACGAACATCGAGACTTTTGGAACTCATTGCCTAGGGAGGTGTTCCCCGAGGCATACGATCTCCATAAATTTAAGAAGAACACCAACTCCTACCTACTTTTCCTCGGTTCTCACGATGTTCTCTGAACATAACAGGATATCCCTTTTCGTGAGAACCAGAACATAAGAAAAATGTGAAAAAGTTGTATTTCGTGCGAATACTGCTTCATTGAATGGCATAGCACTCTGGTATTCACTCATCATCAGTGTTCTACCAGCGAGTGTTATGGGGTCAACAATTGTTGGTATGAAAGAGGAAATAATAACTGGCATTGATAGAGTTTTGTCTATATCAGTATCAGATATTTGTTCATATCAGTCCCTCATACTCTTCAGACGAAAGCAAAAATAATAATGAAGAACATTTTCAAATAATATGTCGCACCCATTGTGGTAATCAATTGTGATAATAATTCACGAACTAGCACGAATTATTCAAAACATATTGAAGACAATATTGCGAACAATGTTTCTGCGAGAAACTTGTAGAACATTTGAGATGCGTAAAAATATTTCCACGACTTGAATGAAGATGGCGATGAGATCGATCATCAAAGAAGATTTCTGTTGAGGTTCGCATCTGACAGACGAAGGACAATATTATGTTTCCGGTAAATCTGGAACAATTATTTATATTTTGACTCTTCTAAGTCTCATTTTTCCTAGAGCAGATGACACTGATGAAGCGATGACAGATGCACAAGGTATGGCGCCATTTCTGGTAACTTCAGGAAATATTACTACGGTTTGAAATCAAGTAGGCAAAATTCTACAGTTTTTTCTAGTACTTGTTGTTAGGAAGATGTTTCACCATCCTATATCCACCTTGATTGTACCCATCAACGATCGAGCTATCCAGAACTTGAGGAAAAGAGTAAAAAAATTGTTGTGTAAAGAAATGAATGGTAAAGTATTCAAGAATCATTCATGACTTTGTTTTGTTCTGGAAATTTCACACCATTTTCGACCAATCGAAAGCCGATATTTCGTATCGTTACCATAGCAACTTGAACGATTTCTGGAAATGTTTCTCTCTTTCTTAGGAGCATGGTATTACATTCACTATGTTCGTTGTTAAAATGTTGTAGCACGAAAAAACCAGTTGTTACAATCGATTTTGAGGAGGTGTGATAAGTGTAGTGCAAATGGATATTGGATAATATGAGGTTAGATGTCTATAATGATATATTTTGAAAACTTCAACAAAGTACGTAATGGTTATATTTGTTACCCGGGAATATTTTGTCCCCATTTACGAAAGCATCAAAAGAATTGACATCAATGCTATTGATTGATCGTCAGATGAACTTGTCAACAATTCATCGTCCGAATTCGCAATGATATTCTCTATTATTACATCATCACCGTGCATTTTTGATACATTTAAAAGATTCACAAGCAACAAATAAATACAAAATAATTATAAGCATAACCTCCAAATCAAAATCCTAGGATTAGCATAAAGCAGAATAGAAGCACCGAACAGATGTTGAACTAATTACACTCCACTTCACTACACTCATCGTAAATTTTTTGACGTCTATAGGTTGAATGCCATTCCCATTCAACTTCGCAGATATTAAGTACCACTTCGAGTTTCTTGGAAGAAAGTATATTTTTACCAACTTTAGTGGAATTAAGTAAGTCAAGAATAATGGTTTGAACTACCAGCATCTTATTATTATTTTACGTAACTAAGGTCGGTATTCTGTATGTTATTGAGCGTTTAATCTCAACTGGAGTCTTGGTGTGAAATTTTTTTCGATTAAAATCAGAAAATTCTCTCTCAAACACAAATAATTTGTGAAATAATTACACTAATAATTGAAGCTCAAATGGTATTATAAGTGAAAAAGCTTTCTAGCTCACCATGTCGTTTCTAATTCTAAGTCTTTGTTCTTATGTTAGTAAGCTTCCAAATTCAATCGAACTGTCAGAATTCAGTTTGTTAAACAACATTGTTGGTGTTCGTTCCAGAGCACTCTTCGTAAAAACGATTTTTCAATCTTGATCAGCTGTAAGATTCGATCATATCATGTGATACGTCAAGTATTCAGGAAATAACATTATTTCAAGAATGCAAACATTCAGTAAAGCGCCCCAAGAAAAACGAAACTTTCGTGTTGTAGCATCAAGGCCTGGGAAAATAAAATGGCAGAATCACAAATTTTCTTTCAAGAATTCGAGATCGAAAAATAACATCGAAATCTTTAATTCAAAAATCTGTAATCAATAAATTCACATCAATATCTGCCTTCTTTCTAACACTCAACACAGTTGAATATTAAATGGAAAAGAACATCCAATGGGCCATAAAAATTGATGGAGTTCTGGATATTTCAATATTTATTTATGTATACAGCAGTATAGTGTGGTTTGTTCCGAGATAAGACGGTATATAAATTATTCATCAGGGCGAAATGAACTTTGCTTTAATGAAAACGCCCTCGACATCCGAAGACAATATTATTCCTTTTCCACCCAATGAATCATTCTGAAGAAATCAAATTTCGATTGCATAATATTGTGGGAAGGCCAGCTGTGCCGCGCACGGAAATAATATATCATGATTGTAAAAAGTAATCGAAGATCAAATGTCAAATACAAATGAACTGATCACATCCAAAGAAGAAGAATTACTGCAGAGGTGGCCTAATATTAAGTCATAAACAGATGAATCTCAAAAGCGTCGAAAATATAAGTTATTGGTCAACTCCGTTTATCAACTAGAATGATAAAGCCAAGAATTCACAAACAAATGTACCTAAAAAGGGGCCGATCAAAAGACATTAAAGGCATATCACTGATATCAATGAGAAAAACAAAGCCATTAATTTGAGGCTCGGTGACAAAATATTGTGCACGTGTTCTTTTGTCGAATTGCTGCTTTGATAGAAACAAGGGGTAGATTTTGATATGAAAATGATGATCGGAAGTCAATCGAAAACAGTCACAAACATGGCTCGGAGGAGCTAAGTTCTTCAATACCGTGGTCACCACGGTTTATTTTGAAGCTAACGGACTTTTAAGTAGCGGATTCTTTGTCGACAGACATCAGATCAGAACATACTTTGTCAATTTTTGCAAGTGGTCTAAAGACATTGCAAAGAGTTAGTCTTCAGGCTGAATATGGAGCTTAAAAGTGTTTGTAAAAGTAACTTGTACAGTTGAAAATTTTCTCAGTTTGAACCAGTCAGTTTGCAAATGTCGCTAATTTCCAAACGAAGTGAAAAGTGAACCAGATACAAAATATGTAAGTTGCCCCAACCAGTCTATATAAATGCCCGTAGGAAAAGATTTCAGATCATTGACCCAGAAATAATTTAAAAAGCACATGTTAGGGAAATTATGCCATTCAACTCAGAGGGTGTCGTTTGTCGGATAGATAGTAGTCAGGGTTGTATTTGAATATATTAAAGTATATGACGTAGGATTTCCTGATTACAAAGGTGACGAATTATTTGTTGAACTTGATGGGATAATTACCTGTAATTATTATGGTTCTTTCAGGAGTACTTAAAAATCTTGATAATATTTCTATATGTCAGTAGACCACCATATTTATTTTTTGAATAAATACTGCATGTTTATATTAAGTTATTCAATGCCGTTGTTATCCATCCGCCTGTAAAACCTTACCCTAAACCATCTGTAGCTCACCACCTCACCATATAGGACAAATCCGCTCGGCCTATTCAAAAATAATTTGACATCTTATCAACTAGTGAGGTGTGCAGCACACAGCCACATACCGAGTGTCGTGCCAAAGGCGTATATTTCAGCTGAGAGATGAATGGCGCACTATCAATATCGCACTTCAGCTGACGCCGATTACTACGCTGTTTATGGATTCACGTGTCTACATGGAAATTTCATGCAAATGGGATAAGCTTGTTCATGCATCTATTGATTGCCTGACACCATGAAGTAACATGGATTATGTATGAACAAGATTTGTATACAACTAGGTTATACTGTCTATTTAGGTATACTTTATGCATTTTAGCACTTTTTCACACTACTTTTATCGGTCTGAATCTCTGAAGAAGTTCAGTGATTATTTCGATAAATTGATTCGCTTTCTGGTTTTTCTCTTCTCTGAGGTTTAAATGAAAGAAAATTCAACGAATTGTCGTTGCTTTACTACTGATAAAGCGACTAATTTATACATCATGATGGTGATATATTCAAAATGGCAGTAATTGCACGAAATTCGTTAATTTTTTTTTGATTGTTTCCATCTAATCAGGAGAGGCGTTTATATTTTTCTGGTGATTTAGATATGAAGCCATGCGAGCTGTTATATGTCGATGAAGGCACAAAGAGCCATTTTATCCCATGTATTTTCAATGCTTTTAACTAGACATTTCAGAGCATTGATCGTTGATTTCCAGCTTGATAGGCAAACTGTTTCTTGTGAAGCGGTCTTAACTCAAGGAGATCGCTACTGATGTAACAGTCTCTCCATTGCTTTAAGGAAAAAATATGGGGCGGTAACACCACAACGGCCTCTCTTGCGGTATATAACCGAAGATTAAGCTGGCCTTGAATAGTATTTTCAAAGAAGGCTTCATTGTTTCAAGGCCATGTTGCAGAAAGGCCAGAAATATTCCGTCCTTTCCTGGCGACTTGAATAATTTGAAGTTTTTGATGGCCCATTCGTTTCATTTAGATGAATACAACTAAAACTTGGCCATAATCAAACTGTTACACTTGTTAAATTTTCAGAATTTGAATTCGCTTAGGAAATGATTGTACGGTAAAATATTCGTACTAAAAAAATAATCATAAAAAACTTATTCTAAAGAATATTTATCTACCTACCTCACTCATTGTTCACTAGCGAAAAATATATTATCATTACTCTTGTCATTATTCACGAAAGCTTGGCAGTTCCTGATACCTCTGGTAACCAAAAACTATTATTTGTTTCCAAAGATATTTTGTGTGTACTAATACTATACATACTTTCGCATTTACAATCCACGATAAACGAAAACATGAGGTTATATTCACGTTACCAGCTTTTTCGCATATACAGAGGTGTGCACAAAAATCAGTCAGAGCTGTAACTTCTGAATCATTCGAGATCGAAATTTGAAATTTGGTGGGTAGCAACTATATGATATTGTTCATTTTTTTAAGAGAAAAATTGTATTCCATCACTTCCGGTCTAACTGGAAGTGACCCCAACTTTCGATTTTCAAAAGGAACCCCCTGTATATTTCTCCATTTTCAGATTCAGGGTATCATTTTACATACACCAGTGAATTTTCCGGATCAGAATGTCCAAAATTTCCTCAATATGTTTTAATGTTTGAACAGTGTGCCCATTAATTGGTAATAGTAATCAAGATCGAGGTAGCCTTGTAAGTCAATTTCAATGTGAAATTAACATCCAATAAGGTGTCAGCAATGCATTGCACAAAATGGGGGTCAATTTGAGTATTTGTTGTAATTAATTTTTTATCGCCCCTCTTTCTATGCTACTGAAAATAATAAAGATTGATGTGGAGTTCATTTTGTTGTACTTTCTGTTTCACAAAAAATGATCCGGAAAAACTACTAGTGTATGTAAAATGATACCCTGAATCTGAAAATGGAAAAATATACAGGGATTTCCGTTTAAGAATCAAAAGTTGGGGCCACTTCCGGTTAGACCGGAAGTGATGAAATACAATTATTTTCGTCAAAAAATGAACAATATTATATAGTTGCTACTCACCAAATTTCAAATTTCGTTCTCGAATGATTCAGAAGTTACAGCTCTGGCCGTTTTTTGTGCACACCTCTGTATATTTACCACCTTCATAAATTTAGTATTTGAAGAATACCAAATATAAATCTAGGATGATTAAAACATGTTCGTATGAATCTAACTTTAACACATTGTATTTTATGCGCTTTTATTATTAGTATTGGATTTCTAGAAAATAGCCGGTCTCATACATTGAAGTGTTAACTTCAGGAGTTTCAAGATAATCATATACATTCAAACACACCGTAAATGATCAAAATATTTCTATGGTGAACATTCTTATAGACAGAAGAAAAAATTGTAAAGAAGTTGGATTACCATAACAGTTTCTAATTTATCCGATAAAAATTTGATACAATATGAATCGAGAGATTCCTATTGAAGAGGTGACCTATGCCACTTTGGCCTGTAATTTTTTGAATGGAACGATGATGTTTTTGCGCCAAATGAAAATATAACCCAAAGAACCACAAGTTTTTAAAAAAAACATTGGTATTTCGTATCGAGTGACATGTCCAGAACTGAACACTTTATACCTTGTTTTGTAAGATGGAATAGTGCATTTTTGGTAGATAAATTAACTCATTTTGTTGTTCAAGTCGATTGATTTGAAGATGGAGTAATATGAGTTATTTTTAAGAGGGAAACAAAATGTCGGCCACAATATGGCGGATTAGTTTTGTTATTAATATAGTCCGATTCGATTCGGAATTGTTGTCTGGGGATTTTCGTGGTCTGAGATTTTGATTATTTAGTCCTCATTACTCTTAAACCTATTTCTATGGAAGATATGTTTTCACCAATATTAATTTCATGAAAAAGTAGGGCAGTGACAAGTGACAAGTGAGATATTTTGCAAAACTGTCGATAGTTTGAAAAACGATGTACTCAACAGAATACAATAATTTCCTCCACTGTTTGATTTCATATTAGGTTATTATGTGAGAAGCAGTTTCAAAAGCTTGCTGCGGATACAAAATTGATAGGTAATCTCACGCGGCAAACTTTTCAATATTTTTCTCACAGACTATAATCAGACAAAACAATGAAAGGAATCATTCCCTTCTGAGGCATTTGTATAAAAGCTTGTTTTTGAGAATATGATCAATATTCATTTTATTGAAGATGAGCTTCGAGTAAATTAGACACTCTGTACCCACTTAGAGGTTGAAAAATGCTTCCATACCTTACTGCAGGCACTTCGAGAATGTCCCATTCGACGGACATGTAGAATTCCGACAGATCCACTCCCACTTCGACAACGTTGCTGCCAGCTTTCTCATCCATGTGTCGCAGATCCACCTAAACAGTCACACGAAGGCTCATCATAAATGCATGTAAAGGCTTGAGTTATCGGCAGGCACATCATATTGTCACTACAAGCTAGTATCAGCATATTGGCATCCCAAAGTGGTGAACTATAGAACGAACGAAAAATGTGAAACTCTCAAACTACCACTTAAATATGGTGGGGGTCGATATAATCTGTCATAATACCTACATTTATACTTAACCATCAATTAACATAATTATAGGTGTCCATTTTTGTAGTGGAGGTGTGGTGAAAAGGAAAGGGTGAGACTTGCAGACTTTTTTTTTATTGGTTGACGAGGTGGTTGAAACCCTTTATGGGCACCCTATTCTCACAGTGTGAGAGTCTTCTGAATCCTGAACATCCTCAGACATACCCTGAGGATGTTCAGGACTCGCCCCTGCAAATCAGGACCTTGCGACGACACTTAAGCCGAGAGGCCTTTTGTATCTTTCCATACCACTTTCTTGGGTCATCGGAAAAATTCCGCCGTCAGTGAGAATCGAACTCACGACGGGCAGGGCAGAGATTGAGAGATTGACGCTCTAACCACTTCGCTACCTGCCCCCCTGACATACAGACTTACTCTACCAAATAGTATATTGAATGTTGTCAAAGGACATACATAGTGGGAGAATAGAAGGATATTTTTTTAGAGATCAATTCCTCATCTTCAGCTCATTAACGAGAATAAGTAGATCTTGGATGAAAAAACTCTGATTACCGCTTTTCTCCTTAGATAGACTTCTTGTTATAATAAGCATTTAATATGTTATTTGGTGGAGTTTGACTTCAAGTTTCACCCTTCCCTATATCAACCTGATGACTCTCATTCAAGAAAATGATAATTTTCGAGAACACTAGGTATTACTCCCGAAAATATATTTTCCTGAGGAAACTACTACATTTCACGATAACCGTAATTCATCGCATAATGTATCTCATCACATAATTCAACATCAAGTCGAACCGAGCTTTGGTATGTTTTTATTTTTCATTGTATCTTATATGTTTGTTTTTGTTTCCTTAGCAAGTATTTCTTGACAATTCCTATACAAATTTGTCATTTGTCATTTGAAAGAAATAAACTGAATTGAATTGAGCTTTATCGATACAACAATGCATCATATCATCAGAACTCTTTTTCATCATCAAAATCGTGGAAGAGCTTTCAATAATAAGAAAACACGGGTTGTATAGGTTGAAGCAAATGACCGAGTTTTACTTTCGTCTGATGATTTTCCGCCACAGCAGCTTTTTTTGGTTCAACTATGTTCCTTCTGCACATCAACGGCTAGTTAGGGATCGGTAACCTCCCATCCTATCCACATTTTTGCGAATGATAGTACACTTCATACCGCTCAAGGTGGATATAGGATGGTGAAACAGCTCTTCAATTATTGTTCCTGTGGAATACTTGTGGACCATTTGAGAAAGGCAGTAACATTTCCACGACCTGAATGGAGATGGCGGTGAGATCGATTATCAAGGAGGATTTCTGTTGCTTATGTTATTCTGTGGTTCGCATCTGACAGACGTCAATGGACGAGTTCAGCGATTCATTGCCAACCTTGAAAATAGCTGAAAAGTTCTTTCTCTGGAAACACATTATTTTCATAGAATATCGATGCCATTTTCTTTGTTATCGATTTTCATATCATCCAGAGAGTCCCCGACTTACGAACTCCAAAAATAATTAATAAAAAAATGATATCTTCGAGGTTATTTCAGTTTCATCATATTGGCTGCCTGCAAGATACATATGACACATTGACACACTTTTGTTTCTTTTTCGTGATGTACTGTGAGCTCTGTGGCCGTTTGACACCTGTCAGGTTTTCAATGTTTTCATTTCACGATCACGAAGAAAAAACAAAAGTTTGGCAGTTTGTCACTACTGTGTCATAAAAGTGTCATGTATCCTGCAGGCAGCCAATATGGTGAAACTGAAATAACCCCAAAATTGAATATAATTTTTTTTATTATTTATGAGATTTGTAAGTCGGGGACTCTCTGGATGATATAAAAGTCGATAAAAAAGAAAATGACATCGATATTTGCTGAAAATACCTTATGTGTTTCCAGAGGAAGAACTTTTCAGGTATTTTTAAGGTTGGCAATGAATTGCTGAACTCGTCCATTGTAACGTCATTGAAACACTATATATTCAGTGAATCTGAAATAATTGTTGACATTTCGACTCGTGTCAGTCTTTCTTCTCCCAGAACAGATGACACTGATGAAGGGATGACAGATGCACAGTTTCTGTTTTGCCAACACAGGGTGTGGTGCCTTCTCTGGTAATTTCAGGAAATATTACTACGGCTTGAAATCAAGTAGACAAAAGTTTAAAGTTTTTCTAGTGCTTTTCAATAGGAAGGAAGGTATGTCCACCTCAAAGTCACGGGGCATAAAACACAGGAATAAGTGACAGCTGTCAAATGTCGCCATTTAACTTTTCACCAAACTTTTTTCAGTGGGATTGGTCAATTTGGATGGTATAGATTCTACTTGTATGGAACTGTAAATTTCCCAACTCCTTATCTCATCCAAGCCCTTCGGGGGCTATGAGGGTTGTTTTGACGATGTGGGTGATGAGTTAGGTGGACCTTATTCAAATTGGAGGTTGACAACATCTTCCATTTTTGTTCAATTTCCACAGTGAGCTGCGACATGAGAACTATGGTGGAAATAAGAAGCGAAACCACGTGCATTTCTTCGTGCAAATAACTTGGCCTACGGCCTTCTGGATTATGATAATTCGAATCATTATTAGGTTCACAGATTCACAGTTTTTTCTGTAGAGGGCCCTAACTGACGTGTGACATGTTATTATCAATAATATCATTGTCAATGAAGAAAATGCATTTTATACGTTTCATCCACATTCTGAATGACTGGTAGACATCGAGTAAAGAACAACTACTTTCTTGGCTAATACCACTCAGAACATTGAATTATATCAACTCGCAGTCTATGCACCGATTGACTCAATGAAGACAGTATGCAAATGTTTCTTTTTTCCTAACACTTGGCCAAGTTCACTTCGAGAGAGGCACGCTTAATAACCTACTGTTTTGATTGAAACAAAACACTGACAGTGACCAACCTCGACGAGTTTTTTCGAGACGAATTTTTCCTGGCATTTATACCTAACTTCTGGTACGTTATCGAATTAGTTTCAACTCCGACTCTCACTCGAGTCGTGTAGATATTTCAAGTAGGCCAAGTCTCCACACATTCATAAATAACTAAAGTTTTGGAGTTGGAATAGCATAGCTGGTTAAACAATTGCAAGTTAACTTCGTGAAACTATTCCAACTTTTTCACGCTGATTAAATATAAACTTTGTTGAAGCGCAAATGAACCTGACACCAAATCTGCACTGGAACATCATGAAGGGTCGACAAATGGTCAATTCCCTATGAGTATCAAGGTCTTTCTCAATTTAACTTTCTGAATTGGGGATGATATTCTCATTATCGAAGTTGATACATTTCTTCTCAACTCAAAGCTCTGTAATTCTGAACTGTTGTGTATTTATTTAATATGTAATAGCTCTCTATTATCGAAAATCCGTTGAAAACGAATTCTCAATCTTCAGTAGATTGTATAGGTGAAACCAGAAATGGGAGTAAATTCAATCTCAACTATAATACAATAATTTGAAATTTCTGCCAAAAAAGTGGGCGTTGCGTTCCCAAGCCCACTCTCTGACGTAATTAACATGGAACACTTTCCGATTCACAGATGACACAGTGACATTGAACATATGACATTTGACAGATGACATTCGACTTGACAGATGACATATGACAGTTGACAGATGACAGCTGTCCCTTGGCGGCCATCTTGGGATGGTACCGGCCTTGGTACACTACTTCAACTGAAATCAAGCACCTGATCGGTTAACACATACTGTATAGTTCGTCATGGCTCTCCCTGTACCATGATTCCGCAACCCCTGCTCTTTTACAAGAAGTCAAAGTCTGCTTCAAGAAGAACCATCAATAAAATTACTAATAACTGACTTACGATAGAAAAACTATTTCCTGTCGCATTCTAGATTAATATCGTGTCAGAGAGATTAATGAAAAGATACTTCCCAGGTTCTCATTTCTATGAGGAAAACAAATTACGTGAGTCATAGAAAAATCCCGTCTGCGGGATTTTTATTAGTAATATCCTTTCTTTGAGAAGGTTCTGGGTTAATATTATGGAAATTGCAGATGAGAGTTTCATACTCAGCTCAGTCCAGGAAGAATTATGATTAGGTATCATAAATAAAATTTTACAGGATGACTCCAGAGGCAATTTTTTCTCACCAAGACGAATAGATGTGGGCCTCAATGACCGCGAACCTTTAAATTTTGCGCATCGCAGTTACCGGATAGTCGTTGTCACCGCTGGAACTACTGATATTCAATGTTGCCATTCTAGTAATGCATAATCAACTCCAATATAAAAGATATTTAATGAAAGATTACCTCGAAGGTTATCTACTTCTGAGAGATTCATCATGAATAAGTCGTCATCAGATATTATAGTGTCTATTGGGAATAAGATGGATTCTGAATTGATTATTTGACATCAGGAAGAATGAAACACGATTCAATTATCTAATGAATAATCAGTATCTTCTTTCCTCAAATTGAAATGTGATATAGCAGAAATGATGATATTCCCATCCAATGGAAAAGTTTGATTGCAGTCAATAATATCACTCAATATAAGTATACTTTTATTTATAAGTATAGTTTTTCGTCCCTTGGAAAACAATGTATTTTGATATTTATTCAAAAATGATTTGCAATCTTTACATACACAGTGATGATTGCCAATAAATATATTATTGTACCTGATTCACATTCCAGATAATGAAGGTATATACCTATGATCACAGGCTGTCAAATCTGTGCTGTGATAAAATCTCGGATAAAATCCTCGAAACCCTTATTACTTTTCCTTTTGAATTATAGAAAATATGTTATTCATTGTAAGAACATAAACACATCCGAAATACTGGATCGTATGAAACAAAAACATTTGTAACATAACCAACAAAATGATGACAACGATGTAAACAAAACTGGATCAATATTTTAGCGCCTGCGAATATCTATGAATGTACTTTTAAATTTTGCGCTTTCGACATCTTTCTCTAATTTTATTCGCTCTGTCTGACTGTCTCATCTGCTATCATTAGGCGTATTGATGCGAGTAGATATAATTCAATGTGTGAGAAATCATCTCAATTCTTATTTCAAAGCAACAAAACTAATTTGAATAACACAAAAGTATGACGACTGGCAAATTCCGTTCATTTACCCTCTAATGTCACTGACTTTTTCTCATTTATAATCCTCAATATGAACTAGCATTAGGAATTTTAATAAAAATTTCCCCATTTCGAATTCAAACAGCAGATGAATATATTTATTATGTCATGATGATGTCGACTTTATTACTGCTCGACGTTATTTGCCCCTGTAATGTAATAATTTCTGTTATTTTACTACCAATAATATTTCATACGTATTCAGTCCTTTTCCAAATATTGATCGATATTTTTTGTGGGAATAAATAAGAGGAGTAAAACTCTTTTCAAGAAATAAATTTTTGATACAACTATCAAAAAAACTTCACATTCTCATGTGCCATTAAAAAAGCTACAAAAATAATTATCTTTTGGCTGACGAAATAAAAACCTATAATGTATCTCAAGTGTCTTTGCAGATACAGAGTTGCAGTTTTCACATTACTGTCCTACTTTTTTGGAAAATGAACATGGTTGATATTAGAATTTTCATGACCCTTACTGTTTTTGAGATTCAGGATGGAATTATAATTTCCCATTTTTCGAACATCTCTCATTGAAAACCAAGTGTCCACTATTGATGAGCTTGTTAAAATTCTGATAAAACCATAAAGAAATATACAGGGTATCCTATAAGCAGAACATAAATTTTCACTTAATTTTCTGAATTTAAACATTTACCAAAATAAAATAGGTACGCCACTATGTTTCACGTAAAAGTTATATAAGGATTCCATAATGCCGATAGATTCAAATGTAACCAAAATACGGGAGTTGTCCGAAAACTGAGAAATTTCAATTTCTTCATTCCCATGACACCAATATCTTTTTATCACCGAGAAAAACACCATTTATTTTCCTTAAAATGTCATTTGATGTCCAGAAGGATAGAATGGAATGCATTCATTTAGCATTCAAGGCATGATGGTTCCAAAGGCAGCAATTATTGGAGAGTTTAATCATCCAAGCGTAAACCGTACGTGTATACAATTTATTCTTCAAGATAAACTCTGTATGCAGGAAATAAATAGCCTCTATATAAACAAAAATAGCTAAAATACACCTATACTCTGAAAATACTTGACAATGGGTTATTACATTGCAAAAGTCATACAAAATTCCGTACCTATAACATTTTGTCGGGAACTAGGAGCCATTTGAAGAAATTGAAGGAGAAATCCAGGACCGTATTTTGTATTAAAAAACAAGATGTTAGAATAGTATATGTAAAAACTTGTACAGAATAGAGCAAAGTATCTTCAATTCCTGTGGAATTTATTATCTGAATTTCGTAGATTATAATTCATTTGGAATTTTTTTCGATCCATTCTTTCAGTTTTCTGGTTATCTCGGAAATGAAGACAACTTGACAAATTTGTGCAGGAAACAATTCTGAACAGAACCAAATCAAGCAGCCCTAGACTGAATCATCAGAGGAGAAGTTGCAAATATGGAATACCACGTTGCCTATCGTGCACAACTTCCATTGATATGGATGATACTATAGTCTGATATTATAGCAGTTCTGATGGAAACAAATATGATGATTTGCCATTTTCAAAATAGAAATGCGGTTAGCTGATTTGTAATTGAATTATATTTAACACGTTTCGCTTGATGATAATAGATATATCATGCAATTTTTCAAAAAACATCGCGATATATGGACCCGAATTACTTGGAAACAGACCGTGATTTTAATAACATTTATGTGTGTTCGAGTATTTGGTATATTTGATTCGCGTTGATATTCCTTCTCGTCAATTAATTTACACACAAGCAAGACATTCTAAAAAGGAACTATCAGAGAAAATACTGTATACTGTAGTGTCGACAAAATTATTGTTTCAAAAACTGAAATATCGATTCAAAATCAAAATATGATCACATTCAACATCAAGGCAATCATTAAATATCAAAAATTCACAAGCGCAGTCACAACTTCCCAGAAATATGTGCCATATAATTCAATCTGTATGCAACATTGCCAGCGAAATCATCAGCGGTTTGGTACGCACAATTCACGAAAACGAAAGAGATATACAGTGTGTCCCACTCAACATGGAACCAAGATGAGAATCAACAGATTTTTTCATATACAGGGTGACTGACAAGAAACGACCCCAAGCTATAGCATCGCTATTTATTATCCGATTTTGAAAAACAAAAAAATGAATGACTTCAAATACTACATGGTAGTACTAACTATTTATTTTCAAATCCAACAGTCGGTCATATTTCTATTTCAAATTATGGTAACATTCATATTATTCGAATTTTTTTCTGATTCAGTGAGTTTCAGGCAAAATTATTATTTCCTCGACAACAAGAAATGTAACGTTTCATTAAATTAAAATGTAGGTGTATATATTATTTTACTACTCTTGCTGTCGTTAGAGTTGAGAATTAAAAAAAAAAAGTTGGTGTCACCCTGTATTCGAATCATTTCATTTTGTTTCTGTTTTCCAAAATTCGATGATTCTGGCGTCTTTGTCAGACAGCCTGTATAATGTGCAGTGTAGCTTTATGTTCAACTTTGAATATCTTGAAAAATAATAACCTCAGCTTCACATATGAAGAGGGAGTATGTTATTAACATAGAAATTATTCGAGAATTGAAAAAATGTGCTGAAATGGCAGTTCCAGTTGCGTAGAATTTGTAAAGGGTCAACTACTCACTCCCTTTCGTACGCCTCTGGTAGTAGCCAGAAACGTTTTTTCAACATAATTTAAGGAGTTTCACATGGTTCAAACTTTAGCTTTGAAGTTATTATTTTCAAATCTTCAAATACAACTCTGTATAAAGGGGCAACTTTTTATTCCAGTGATTTGGGTTGAATACCAATATTCTTAAGTCAGGTTTCATTGAATTGAAGAAAACATACTATATACAGGGTGAACTTATACTCCGGCGTTCAATACCTCTGTTGTCTTGAGAGATACAAAAAAGTTTTATGTAGAAGTCATAGATATCTATAATTAAACATTATCCTGACATTTCAAGATTGAAAGATTTTATTGCATGTGTGCATGTGTCAATGTATTTAAAAAACAGAATTGTATTCTATGTAAATTCTATTTTCAAAAATCATAGCAGAGCGCTTTCTACTGTCATCATCAGTGCGGACCTGAAAGTACCTAAGTATGTTGTAATAATAATAATAATAATAATAATAATAATAATAATAATAATGATGTTAATTAAATTTCAACAGTAACAAAGTTAACTAAATTTAAAACATGCCCACATGCTTTCATTTCATGCAATTATGCTTTGGGTCTTATTTACGCTATAAACATCTTAAAGCCATCTGAACCTTTAAGGTTGTGAATGGTTGGCATGGAAACATTTTTATCTTTGTAGATAAATAGATAAGAAAAGTTTGGCAACATATTTTTATGAGTACTGATTTGCTATCATTATAATATAGTGTTTAAAAAAAACATAAGTTCGTTATCCTGTAACTCTATGAAATACCTTGTACGTTGAAAAATAATTTCAAAATGTGAGAAAGTGATATAGGCCGTTTCTTTCAGATACGAAGATGAAAATAGAAAAAAAGGAAACTATTCTGGTGAGCAGTAAGTTTGACAGAAAAATCTACAGGGACTCTCGCCCTTCCCTAGGGAAAACTAAAAATACTTTTCTTGTTTTTTTAGGAAAGATGTTATTTCAGTAAATATAACTCGAGAAGGGCGATAGTCCCTTTAGATTTTTCCTGTTTATCTTTCTCAATACTAACTCGTCTTTGTATATTTCACGGTTTAGTTAGAATATAGCAATACCATATGATAAAAGAAGCGGACTGTATATTATATAACTTTTACTGACACTTTTTTTCGTATCTCTCAAGACAACAGAGGTAATCGAACTTTGGACTATAAGTTGATCACCCTGTATGTCAATTGAAAATAAGGATTCGATGAATTGCGCATGATCGAAAATTTATATTATGCTCACTGCACTGTGAATCGATCAAATTTAGGGCAACAAGGAGCCAACTTTATGTGCTCACTGCTGGTTGACTTTGTTCTTCATTTCCGATTTTCAATTTTCATTGTAGTACAGAAGAAGATCATGAGAAGCAAATTCGAATCGACATTATTCTGATCCTTCGTCTAGCTCTGATTAATGGTCTTCAGATGGCGCGTGAGGCGCAATGTTTTGTAGCATTCGGTTCCATCTCAATTGGGTCGCATTGTATAACGGTGAAAAGCACACTAATAAGCGGTCCTAATGAACTAGCCTAACATTGAACGACCTACTGTGATCTAATCCCCCTATGGAAAAGGTATAAAATATGTGTTATAAACGGTGCTTCAAAAATCGTTACACCTGTTTATGTGAATTCAAAATTTCGGATGGTGCACGCGGAACTATACGGGGTGGTCGTCAAATATCTGGTCAGAGCCAAACCCAATAGGGATATTAATTTCATTCCTTGGAGACATAGAGATATGGATTTATCGTTTCTGGTGACCAAATATTTCGAGACTACCCTGTATCTTGGTTAATGTGATGTTAGTCTTGGGTTTAATGCAGTATTTTAATCAGGGTGGGTGCTTCAGTTTTACTAGTATAAGGGCGAAGCAGGATGTACATTTATAAAAATTTAAATGTCCAGAACAGAGTGAAAGAGATATTGTAGGATAGGTATCAGATTTCGATTTTGAAAAAGAAATATGATGGTCTCAATTTATTTTTGAGTCAACCTGTGTACATGAAAACACCGTCAAAAAATCATCAGTCAAAAATGAGAATCAACATATCCGCTCAATTTTATATTCCAAAATTACGCATGATGGTACAGTATATTTCAAATCGGTGGATTATTCTATTCTTAGAAACTGAAGAAAAAAAGTTGATGATGGTTTCTGATGACTGTTATGGAATTGTGACTGTAATATTCATCATAATAATATTAATATAAGGATAATTTCACTAAATTCCGAAATTTTCAGGATCAAAAAATGCATCTATTGTTTTTCAAAATATCTCCCTAACCCGAACAGCTGCAGTCACTTCACGAAAAGTATTGAGCTTTGAATATTTTTGTCTCAAACTTCCGTCACTCAACCTTTTTTAATCACTTATAGTTGAGAAAAAAATATATTAATCACCAATTTGGGACATACTGTATGTGACGAATGAAATCATTAGGTGAGTTGGAATAAGAACGGAACAAAACAAAATCGGATTCTTCGTTCCTGGGGGAATAATGAGCGTACTAGATTTTCAAGAAATTCTTCTTTTTTCATTTCGAAAATAAATTTCATTACAATGAAATTTCGATCTACAGGGTGATTCTGAAAGACGTATTGTTGGGATCCAAATATGAAATTTTTTCATATAAAAATGTATCCTTAAATACACGCCCTTTGAGCTACAGGCTCTGTAAATTGCGTGAGAAAAAAAAAACGATTATTCGAAATTGTGACTATACAGGGTGTCCCCTCTCAATTGGAAAAAACTTCTGGGGCATATTGAGGAACCATAGACAAGCAGTTTGAGATAAGAGACTGATGTCCGGAAGTGCATGGTTTTCAAAATACAGGGTGTCAAAGTTTTTTTCAAAAAACTTTTTTTTATTAATATTTCAAAGACACGTTAACCGATTTTCTTGAAATTTGCTAGTGATGTAAGCATTAATAAGACGCTCAGTTAGCACTAATTAAATGTTAATTATGACTTCCAGTGGCGCCCCGTGGGACAGTGTCACGAATAAAAATGACAAAAAATGTACGCTGCTGACTTTTTTTAAAAATTTTATATATTTTTTAGAAAGCTCAGTTAAAAATACAACTTTTTTGTCACTTGATATTTTTTCGTATCTCTCTCCGTTTTCTAGAAAAAAATTTTATTAAAAACTTTATTGAAAGGTTATTATTATTAGAAAGAAAAACAAGGAGGCTTTTTTACAAATAATTTATTATTAATTAGTGAAGCAAATGCTCAAAGTGTCCACCATGCATTTCGATGCATTTTCTGCACCTGTCGAGCCAGGATTCGCGCACCCGAGCAAACACGCCTGGATTGTTCGCGATAAATTCCGCTGCCACCACAACTCTAGCAACTAGGTCCTCCATGGTCGGCACAGGAGTTGCATATATCAACCGTTCCATTTCGCCCCAAAGAAAAAAGTCCAGGGGGGCCAAGTCCGGCGACCTTGCTGGCCAAGGGACGGGACCACCTCTACCAATCCACCTGTTGTTGTAGGTTTGGTCGAGGTAACCTCTCACGGTGCGCGCAAAATGCGCTGGACAACCATCGTGTTGGAACCAGGCCTCTCTACGCAACTGGAGGGGTACATCTTCCAGCAGCTCGGGCAGAATATCTCGCAAAAAAACTAGATAGTTATTCCCGTTGAGGTGATCAGGTAGAACGTACGGCCCAATCAAATGGTCGCCAAGAATACCTGCCCAAACATTAACACCAAACTTCTGCTGATATCCTCTGATGTGCGTAGCATGGGGATTTTGTTCGCTCCACTCGTGGTTATTACGAGGATTGAATGTCCCCTCGCGCGAAAATCCTTTTTCATCGCTCGTGAAGATTATACTTAAAAAATCAGCGTTTTCATCCGCTTGACGGAGCAACCACTCGCAGAACTCGAGCCGCCGAGGAGCGTCGTCAGGCAGTAGATGCTGCACCTTTTGCAGTTTAAATTGACAGAGATCGTGGATTTTCAATACTCGATGGACAGTATTTTTGCTGCAATCAAGTTGCGACGCAATCAGACGAGTGCTAGTGTTGGGCTTATTCTGAATGCGTGCCATGACTTCATCCTCAACGGCATCTCTGATCGGAAACTGCCTTGCAAATTCTCGAATAGGCTGCAAAGATAACAAAGCCTCTTAGATTGGCTGTAAAACAGAAACGCGCAAGAAAAAAAACACAGAAAGTTGCCATTTCTGCAATTCTTACCACGAATGAGCCGGTCTCCCGTAGATTTTGATGAATTTTGATAAAAATCTTATGGTTTGGCAATTCACGATTTGGGAACCGCTGCCCGTACAACCGTTGTGCTAACAAAGAATTACCCCGCGCTTCCCCATACAAGAGATGCATATCTGCAAGCTCGGCTAATTCAAACCGATTCATTTTTGCAATTAGTGTAACGTTTGAAGATAATTAAGTACTTAGAAACTGACACTTTTACTAAAGTTTGACATGTTTATGTGTTACCATGACAACATTGTTTTGTTTTAGATTTTCAGATAATGAACCTTTCAATAAAGTTTTTAATAAAGATTTTTTCTCGAAAACGGAGAGAGATACGAAAAAATATCAAGTGACAAAAAAGTTGTATTTTTAACTGAGCTTTCTAAAAAATATATAAAATTTTTTAAAAAAGTCAGCAGCGTACATTTTTTGTCATTTTTATTCGTGACACTGTCCCCCGGGGCGCCACTGGAAGTCATAATTAACATTTAATTAGTGCTAACTGAGCGTCTTATTAAAGCTTACATCACTAGCAAATTTCAAGAAAATCGGTTAACGTGTCTTTGAAATATTAATAAAAAAAAGTTTTTTGAAAAAAACTTTGACACCCTGTATTTTGAAAACCATGCACTTCCGGACATCAGTCTCTTATCTCAAACTGCTTGTCTATGGTTCCTCAATATGCCCCAGAAGTTTTTTCCAATTGAGAGGGGACACCCTGTATATAAAAAGGGATCTTACATCAGATCTTATCTTTGGAAATCGGCATGCCCCGTTTTTTCACTTTAAATGTGAAAAATTTTATGTTTATAAAGAGAGATTTCAAAATCAAACGGAACAATCTTGTTGGCCATGATAAAATCTAAAGATTTGGCCTCGCAAACTCTTTTGATACAACCAACCGTTTGACAGATTTTTATCAACTGAATGGATTTATTTTCACAATATCAGACTATAACAAAACTTAGTGGCCTTCAATATCTGAATCGAATTTCTTATCATTGTTGACTATATGGTTGACGCTCATTGCAGTTTTCATTGGGTTAATTTTTCGTTTTTGCTACCAAGAAATTTGTTATCACTTATAATACCACTAGAGCTTCAAATATTACTGTGAATTTTTTCGACAACACGAATTTTCTAGAAAATATTTGGTAAGAAAATGTCACACCTAAATATTATTGAAGTCTGTGCGTTGAAGAGATAGGGATGAGATTGATCAGGCATGCATACAAGTGGTTAGTTGACCGTACGGCTGTGTATAAACAGTAAAATGAAAACTTCGACGAGAGGTAAAGTTTCACCAATGGAAAACGCTTTTAGTATTTGAAGTTAGGTAAATGTGAATTCCATTCAACGTTCAACATATAGACGTCAAAAAATTTCCAGTGTAATACCATGCTCCTACCTCAAAGGAAGAGAAAACAAATTTCGAAAATCGTTCTAGTTGCTATAGTAACGATACAAAATATAGGCTTCTTATCGGTCGAAAATGTGAGGTGTGAAATTTTCTTTAAAAGTTACAGTAGCTGTAGTTCGAAAAGGGTGCATTCCTGGACACGTTTGTTCGAAATAAAAAGTGAACCCAGCAATACGTCCTTGAAATATCTACACATATTTTGAATCACCTCCCAGGCAGCAGGCTGACGTCATTTTCACGTATATTTTTGGTGATTATTGGTCCGCGACATCCCTACCCTGAAAATGTCATTTATGACGTTATTCCTTAGACGTATTTTAGACGTCATAGGCATGACGTTGTTTTGACGACATTTTGTGTCGTTATTTTACTATTTTGTACAACATTTATTCTGCTCCGAAATAGCGACCATTTTCAGAGGCAGACGTTTCTGATTTCGATTAGGATAAGATCTTAGGCCATTTTCAGCAAAAAATCATTGTGGTAAAAATTGGGAAGTTTTGAGCGATTTTTAATAATTTTTTCAAATTCCAAATCTGAGAAGGCGACCTCTCACCTCCGGCTGACGAGCGGTTTTAAAATAACGATCTGAAGTAGACTCGAAGTGCCAAGTCAAACCTTTGGTAACTTATGAGGAAGTTGTTTTCGTCGCCAGCTCTCGAACTATTAGCCACAGAACATATACCCTTCCCGTAAGGGTATATGTTCTGTGACTTAGCAGTACAGAGTACAGCGCCTGCGCTGATCCCACTTGGCAGGCGACAGCAAAACAAACGGCAGTTGCCCGGTTGATATTCGCGCCATCACGCCATTTTATTGCAATCATTAATGTTTGCCAAATGTTCAAATTTAGTTATCATTGTCACAGTCGTGCTGAAGATATATGAGTGCTGTGAAGTTTGGATTCATTGTGATTTGGTGTTAAGACCGATTGAACTAAGATATGATTGAACGTTATATATAAGTTTTGTACCACAGATTGATTCAATACAATACATTGTTAACAACTTTTACCAGGTGCTTTGAGATGTCTTTTTGAAACAATATATTGATTTTCACTTCAGATTCGTTTTAATCTACAGCTTTTTTATATGGTTTGAAAGGTACAGATGTCATTATGACGTCTGAGAAGTATTTCAAAATGACGTCGATATGCCGTCATCATATCGTCAATGCGACGTTATTTGCTGACGTCAAAATGACGTCACTTCATGACGTATTTCGTCTGTGACATTATCACGTCATCCTACCTACATCAAATAGACGTCTGCGATGACGAAAAAAGTTCGTCATAATGACGTCATTCTGCTGCCTGGGCTTGTATAATGAGATGATATGGTTGTATACGAAGTAAGTATGTTTAAAGGTATCAAAATGACGTATCTCGAAGTCGATCTTTTCAAATCTATCTCGATTCGAATGGCCATGGTATGTATAAGGATCGAATCTCCATCAATTATTCGTGAGCAATCAAAAAATCGCAAATGGCCCGATTTATAGCCGCGTCGCAACAACTGGATGAGGGGCACTCGATTGAGCCATATCCGTTGTAATTTTCGTGTTTTCAGTGCACATGATGGACTCCAATCCAACTGTAATAATTCACGGAGATCATCCAGAAATCACCGGCAATGAAATCTGAACCGCCCTGCGTTTAATAGTCCGGTTAAAGTAACTGAATTTCTTGCCCGGAAGAGAAAAACTTTGCCGTTGGCAGAATCACGAAGTTGTAATACTTTCGAGTTTCGGGCTACACTCTACAGGGTGATTTAAGTAGGCCATGCATAAACGTGGACACGAAATATTTTTTTCAAATCGCACAAATGTTTCGACATTCATTGAAAAAAAATTAATTTCAAGTTGAGTTACCTGAGTATTGCATACACCTTAATCCAACCTCTACAGGGTTATTTTCATCATTTTAGTCAAGTTTTGTATTATCAATAAAAAAAATTTCTAGCTTTATTATTGAACATAGACCAAAATTATTGAATGCCTGTCTTCATTGCCTCTTTTCGCAATCTGAAAAATGGAATTATCAGTATCAGTCAAAAAATGTTTGACCTATCATAATTTTTTTAATGATTTCAACTGCATGTAAGTCAATAGCCGTGGGCCAGGTAGCGTAGTGGTTAGAGCGTCAATCTCTCAATCTCTCTTGAAATAAATTATCAAATAGGTGTCAATTTATTTTAGGGCACAATTGGCAGTAGAAGAAGGGGAAAAATTAATTTTGGAGTACTCAAAAAAAATTGTAGAAGCTCACGAAAAATAGAAACGTCGGATACAAAATCTGAAAAATCCAATTCAAGGATAGTCAGAAGTGGCAATGCATTCAGTTTCGGTGTACCTTCAGTGATAAAGCAAGCAAAAGATAAAAGAAATTATTCAAAACTTCAATTCTTCTAAATATTTCGAATCAATTCGAATAGATGTAGGCCGATACTTGATTGAAATCCATAATTGAATACTTAGAACACTACTTGATTTTCACTAATTGAGAGTCACGAACCACAATAATACTCAACCTAATGAAGCTATAGTATGCATTAATTTAGTTTTACAAATATTTTGAATCTGAAAAAGCTATTGTGGATTATCTTTATCTATAATGAAAGGTATATAATTACGACACTTTGCATCATCACTCTAACCTTCTTCTTGTCTTTCATTGTTAATCAAAATCCTAATGATTAGCGTCGAATTTAAACAATTCGAATATTCCTGTATATAAATTAGGAAATTGCTCATTTCATCAAGATTCCTTTGTTATTCTGTAAAAATAAAAATATTTGTTATTCGGTAAAAATAAAAATAAGTGTTGCTAATTAGATGAAGTTGATTAGAAATTATGGAATTAACCACTTAAATGAAAATTTTAGACTTTTCCATGTGAAATAAGGAAGTTTCAACCAAGGTTTTTAACAACTTTTGTCGTCACACGTCACATATTTCAGGTAGAACGTCTAATCCAACTGAGAGATAAAAAACGTCCAATGCATGGCCTACGTAAGTTACCCTCTGTGTATATATATAACAAAATATTCTGGAATATTCTGCTTCGGAACAGTTTGCGCTACCTACTGTCTGTGTATCCGCTAATAGTATTTAGCCTCATATGAGTCATATGGTTCATCTCCTGGACTATTATTCGGCAAACATCGTTGAAGGGGCAGAGAACGATGTTTTGAGAGTGCAAACCGCTGTAACCAATCAATTTTGTCTGGCCACATCAAGCTAGAACGTGTCATAAACAAAGAGCCCCTGATATCAGTATCGGTTTTGCCAAAATGACTACGTCACTCTGAAAGTGATGAAGGATGAACCACTGGATGAACGAGTAGTTTATTCTCTCAACTGAACAAAGGACATCAGTTGCATGAGCAAAACGACCGGTTTCAATCTGAATGGAATTCAAAAAATTTGGTTCAAGATATGACGATCAAAAGTCACCTGAAGGTCAGGTCAATTTGAAGTAACTTGGAAAGTCATGTCGAATGTGAGTTATTGAATTCAGCTAGAAGTCATTTCGACTGTAGTCAAATAGTAGTCAAATGATCGAAAGTTTACTGAAAGTCTGGTCGATTTTAAGTGACTTGAATAGATATGACAAGAAATGAAACTCAGCTGAAAGTCAGATTGATTATTCAACAAGTAGTTGTGTCGAGTCACCTATGAAATTGAGTTCGATTGGAAGTTAATAGAAAGATCGATTCTTGCCTCATGATTCGTGGTTTCTGGAACTAGAAGTCAGGTAGTTTGGAGGTTGATTGCAATTCAGGTCTAATGGAAGTTCTATCTCGAATTGAATTAGTATTTCAGGAGAAGCGATGCCATAAAAGATATGGGAGGAATTAGAGGTCAACTGCTAGTCACGTAGACTGAAAATTTGGCCGATTGGAAGTCAACTGAAATCCAGGTTGATCGGAAATCAGTTGCAATAAGGATTTGGAAGACTAGCCTAGTGAAAAATATGATGATTTTGATACTGGTTGAAATTGGGTCAGTTCGATTGAAACTCTAGTCATTCAGAAGTCTGGTAAACTGAAATTCAGCTAGAAGTAATATCGACTGGTAGTCAGTAAGTTATATCGATGGGAAGATTATTGGAAGGCAGGTACATTATTTCACAACTGGTTTTGTCATTGAGCGTTATCATCAAAAAGCAAAAAACTCTGACATGAGAAGGGCTGGTCGGTTGGAAGATAATTTGAAGTCAGGTCGATTGGAAGACAACTGGAAGGTCCTCTTGTTTAACGGTAGTGATGTTCAGCAGAATTTTGAATTGTATGTGTCTTATCACGATTTGGCTCATTAAAAATTTCCAGAATGTATTCATCAACTTGAGATATCAGAGTGATTTAATAAATTTTTCGACTAGGTTTCCCACCACATAATATAGGTTGTGTATTTTTTTAGGAAACTGATTGTGGTATGAGAAAAAATCATCCAAGAAGTTTTCATTTATGTAAAATATGGTTATCTATACAACATTGTATAATGAACAGATGGGTACTCACACTCAAATAAGTCATTTTTTCAATCAAAGAGCCCATGTTATTCGCAACATTTTCTGCATCTGGTGAAAACGCCTCGTTTTAATACTTTTTTTTTTTGGTTTATGAAAACTTATTCTGACTTGAAGATCCCCACTGCGTTCTTCATATGACCCTTTATTATTCGTAAAGTCTCATCTGATAACCTAATTTAGCTTGGAATATTTTTAAATTGCCTTACAGCTTTAATATCTAGACTGAAATCCATGAAATTAGGAAAATATTCAGAATGTTGATGCTATGAAACTGATATACTAGTAACAAAGGTAAAACTTGTCATATTTAAGAAATTAAGGAAGGAATGATCAGTGAATAATTCTCAGGTGCCATTTGATAAATAAACCTAAAAATTTCGTAGAAAAAATCGTTTAAGCTAGGATATTTCTGACGTATACAGTGTGTCCAAGATAGGAATGAACAGCATGGGGATATCGGAAACGGTAAGTGATACGGGGTCGATTAAATTAGAGAAAAGTAGCGCATTTATGTTCCTAATAATATGACATTTAAAAAGTTTTAATATTCCAAGTAGTTTCGGAGATATCCGGAGAAAAACCGAAATTCGAGAATTTCGCCATGGCCACTTTTTAAGGACTACACGATAACATAGGCAAAATTTTTCTGCGACATTTCGTCTTTTAGAAAACATCATCAACTTTGTATTTTTATATGGGCCAAAACTAAAGTATACCCTGTATACGACTCCATTTTAAATTGTGAATATACAGCAATGTATCACACAATATGATTTCGGAACCATTTCTCGCGCAAAATGTAATTTAGTGATTACTTCATCTGTTTTTCTTCAATTCTGAGATAGTAGGTGCTGGAAAAAATGACCACATTATGTTCTGTTGTCATAATAATACTGTAGTTTGGTAGAATTTTTGACATATTACCGTTCCTAATCTTACATCTCGTTACCTACCTAATTTGTGGTAAAAGTGGAAAACGGCAGCTTTTCGAATACTGAATAATTTGATAAGTTGTCATGTTACATTTTGTGCCAAAGAAATTGTGTTGATGCTGAACGTGCGTACTCTAATAAGTATCCAGAGAGGCGACAACCTGGTGAATCAATATTTAGACGCCTAATATCTAAAATTGAAGAAAAACAAATTAAGTAATCACTAAACTACATTTTGCGCGCGAAATGGTTCCGAAATCATATTGTGTGATACATAATGGAGTCATATATAGGGTATACTTTAGTTTTGGCCCATATAAAAATACAAAGTTGATGACGTTTTTTAAAAGACGAAACTTCGCAGAAAAATTCTGCTTATGTTATCGTGTAGTCCTTAAAAAATGGCTATGACGAAGTGCTATTTGTTTTACATTTCCTTTGAAGATAAAGCTAGGAGAAAATAAAAACGAAATTCTCAAATTTCGGTTTTTCTCGGATATCTCCGAAACTAATTGGAATATTAAAACTTTCTAAATGTCATATTATGGCACATAAATGCGCTACTTTTTTCTAATTTAATCGACCCCGTATCACTTTCCGATATCCCCATGCTGTTCATTCTTATCTTGGACACAGTGTATATGCTACATAATCTAAATCTGCGATGAATTTCAATGTGTTCTTTATGAAATACCAAAATATATGCAATAAACTACGTATCGTATCATCTCCAATTTAGCTCTACTCACATTAGAGTCCATTATAAACATTTTTTAATGTTCGTGGCGCTTGGATTGATGTGTTTGGTACATTGCCTCTCTTCAAGTTGTTGGCAAAGTCAAAATCAAACTGATAAATTAGTGATTCATTGATCATATAGCGATGTTCGTACTAAGTCATCTGAATCCACAACTTCACCGATCCTGGGAAGACTTTTTCGAAATTTTATGGATTTCACTCATAAAACCCGGTCCCGAGCGTACATCGATGATTTTATACCTTTCCCACGTGACAACAGTTCATATGTACAGGGAGTCAGTTTCTAAACGAATAGTCCAGCCGAAACAACCAAAATAACACCACACACGAAACGTTGAATGCATACACGTACTTTACTCGGATCAGAAACGTTTCCAGTATCAGCGATGAGACTTATCAGAAATGTTACGATAGTTTATTATTTCAAGAGCAGGGAATGTGGGTGATATACAGGGTGAGGCACTGAACAATGGAACAGATCGAATATCTCGTAGGAAATTTTCCTGTGGAAATTATGTTTTCCATGTTTCAAGCAGTTTAACTTTGTGGAAGGATTCATCACAGAGCTGGGTTATAAAAGTGATTGGGGGGAGCAAATGGTACACAGATAGTCGAAAGGAACTGGAATTCGAGTATATGGCAATCGAAAAGTGCGGATATACAACTGAACATTAAGAAGAATTACCGAAGACAGGAGATCATCATCCTGTCTGACAGTCGAGCAGCCATAAAAGCTATGAACTCGCGCATGTAATCAGCTTCAAGATAAGTGTTTGAAAAAAGTGTTTTTAACCGCCAACTTGGTTGCAATGCAACCCTCGAAGTCTCATTGAGACTTGTATGAGTAAGGAAGACGGGGACCTTAGCTTTTTAAATGTCATCCGAAGCACTACTCGGCTGGTTATCGTTGAGAGTCAGAAGGATTGAAATCTAATAGGTATCAAGAATGTTTGGCTGGTCACCTGTAAATAAATATTTCCAATAGCTCCGCGGGATTTGAACCCGGGCCCTCTGATCAACGCACTCGACCACCAGCCCAGTTGGTCTAGGATTGACTAGAAAACCTAAACGAACTAGGCGAATCAAACCGAACACACCCAACTGAAAGGAAATAAAATAGCAGAACCCTTCTGCCGGATTAGTAAAAGAGCAATAACTGAGAAGTCAAACAGAGAAATGGATTCCGAAAAAGACATATACACTTCTGGCATAGAAAACACTCCTTCTAGGAACTTATAATCACAAGAGATCTATCGAATTTATCAATCTGAGCAAAGACAAAATCACTGTGGATTAGGAAGACATCTGAAGGAACTTGAAGTAGTAAAAGAAGTAGAGTGCAGATTATGTGAGGAAGAAGACGAAACTTCTATCCAGATCTTATCAAGTTGCGTAGCACAAGATCCTATGTATCACAGTGATACATATCTATATAGATATATAGTTAGATAGACAAAATTCTTTCAAGTGAGCAAGGACTTTTATAATGTCCATAGACCTTCTTGCGGGCCAGTGGGATAATGATATCAGAATATTGAGTACCTTATGGAAACGATAGAAGCCTGAGTTTAGGTAACATTGAACCCTACTAGATAATTATATTCTTATTTCAAAATTTCAGCTGAGTATTCATTGATAGTATTGACGTATCAAAACTCTGCACCTCTGGCTTCTTTGGAGGATATAGAGAAGTCGTATGAAGTGTACTATCATCCGTAAAGCTGTCGACAGGACAGGAGGTAACCTATAACAGGTTGAAAAATGCAAAAGGTATAGATTGGATAAAAATTTTAGAAAGAGAAAATAGTCTATCCAATTAGAATATCAATCATAGTTTGAAATGAATGTCTGGTAAACTACGAGCAGAAAGCAACTACTTTCCTGGTAAATACCACGCAGAACATTGAATTATATCTGGTCGTAGTCCATGCAACGATTCACACTGTGAATGCAGATCGCAAATGTCTCTTTCTTCCTAAGACGTGGCAAATTCTTTGAAAAATAGGTTCTTGTATTAATGATGGTGTTCTAGTTATTCGTTGAGATTATCATAACTTATTTCTAAGAATCAGGCTGACTTATAAAAGACGAAAGAGGAAGGATTAGTAATGTGTTACTTTTATGACAGCGATTATAATTTTTATTTCAAGTTTCATGCAATAGATTTTTTCATGAATTAAGTTGATCTCTATGTCAAGAACTATACTGAGCACTATACTATAATATACCAGTCTAAAAAGTATCAAAAAACTACACGTAAGAATTATACAGAAACTGACATCAAAATATAGATTCAACTGACATTTTTTGTATATACACACAACAAGATCAGCATTTTCTTCGAGTTTTCAATTAGTTTTGCGGATGAATTATTATTTTTACGCTGTATTTTGTGTATTCTTTTATGGCATTGAAGCAAAAAAAGTGTATACATGAAATCTCATTTCATAAAGTCAATAATTTTTTAAAATACAATTTTCGCTATAATAATTGTTTTCTCTATTATTTATATTCCAGATGAATAGGTAGGTGTTTTTCCTGAGTGAATCATGATAGTTCGGGTATTTGATTGAGAGTCAGTTATCGCTATTGTTATATTGATTTCTATTTGGAGTATTTGATGCTTTTGTGAAGAATGGCTTTTTGCACTAACTGTGTAAACTGATGTTTTCTTCCGCCAGTGTATGAAATAGTCAATTCACGCTCTAGCATGGAAATCAATTTTCGAAGTAGAAAATAGAATTTCCGCAACCCTCATGGAATATTATTTCATATTCATATTGTCAAGTCAATACTCTTCAGGCGATTTCTCAATGCGAGATGTGATGTGTGGATTATTTTCGAGCAGGAAAAATTTCCCATGCTGGCTTTTTGCATTGATGCAAAAAGTATTTCTCCTCACTAGTGCAATAAATAAATGTTTCTATACTGGTGCCGCAGCAAGCATCAGTCTCACATTAGTTAACAAAGTTTCTATTTTCAAAATTGTGCCGTAAATGAAAATTTTTCGCACTAGTGTTAAAAGTGTTACATTCCCGCACTAGAGTTAAAAGTGTTATATTTCCGCACTAGTGCTGAAAGTATTCAGTTTCCACGCTAGTGCGAAAAAAGGCGATTCTCGCGATCCTGGAAACGTTTCTCTGAATCGTCGCTTAGTAAAAAACGCGCGGCGAACCTTGAAGCCATCGTACGTCCAAGATCCCAATTTTAGGACGCACGTCTGCACGTCGTAAGGAAAAAATTCGACGTCGATCGAACACGAGGACTTATAAACGGCCGGCGGTTGCCACACGACGAGGCCGCTGTAGTACACGGTGGCCTTGGTCATCAAGGTCACTTCGTAGTTGCCGTCGGCGCTAGAAACAGAAGAAGACGCACACAGTGCAGTGCTGTGATGACGACTGACCTATTCTTCTGATTATATCTCCGACATGTCTACTGTTTTATATTCTTCTTCTCAATGAGACTTCGAGGGTTGCTTTGCCTGAGTTGGCGGTTAAAAACGCTTTTCAACACACACTTTTTTCTCGTCTCGTAAGGTTAGGTCAAGTATGTTTAGGTTAAGTGTGATTAGGTTAAGTGTGGTTGGGTTAAGTGTGGTTGGGTTAAGTGTGGTTAGGTTAAGTGTGGTTAGGTTAAGTGTGGTTAGGTTAGGTTAGTTTAGGTTAGGTAGGGTTATGAGATATTTTGATACGGAGTGATCATTAAGAATAGACGAGATCACTGATTTCTAGAAAATACCATAATGAACCTCCATAACGTTGAGAAAAGTGGTGGTATTATGTTTTAATTGTTTTCTGTTTCGCATTTGTTGTTTTAAAATAAATTCCCAAAGCAAAGTTTTTGTTCGAACAGTGATATGAAAGTGCCGAGATGTGACGTAACAAGTTCTGTTAGGGAACAATGTTTTACAGCGTTGCCGAGCGTTTACAATATGAGTAGTCCCAGAAACTAATAGCATAGAATTCGGTGTGAGTACATGTCATTCAGGATAAACTAAATAATCAACTATCAACACGAAGTCTGCATTTCAATAAGAGCATTTCCCCAGCAGTTTCGTGAAATAGTGGTACTGGCAACACAGGAATATGCCTATCAGAGGACTTGTGACGTCACAAGAGTCGGCCATGATGCTGCTGTTTGGATGTCTCGCTATATTGGAGGGTTCTAGAGCGGCATTTATTCGAACATAACATAATATCTTCATGATATAGCATCACCATATATTGCAACTCCAAGCAAGTTCAACCAAATGCGTTCGTGATCTCGCCTATTAAATGTGTTCAATTATTGGAGTGGAGATGTATATTCCCAGTATGAGTTCGTATAAATCTCTCGATATCTCCTGATGAACAAACAAAAAATGTTCTCAATTCGAGAAACAGATACTAATCTCGGTTTTCTCTATATATAATCGTTGCGTTTGCCTTATAATTGTCCTACTCCTTTTTTTGAAAAGCATGTTTTGTGTTTCAGATGGGTTATAATGTGGGAAAAGATAAGAGAATCCTCTTAACTGTGAAAAGGGAAGCAGCGTTGCATTTAAAATAGGCATTTCGTACCGACTGATTCATTCATCACAATGAAAGTTGGCCTCAATTACATAGGAGAACTGATAGTTAGCTACTCCAGTAGAAATATAAACAAATGGATGCACTGTATACAGTCAGGAATTCCAGGTTCAAATGACTTTTGTGATATGAGAGTATAAAAATTCAGCTACATGGAAGTTTCGAAATTAAAAAACGTTATTATCGAAAATGTCCATTATAATATGTTATAATAGTCCCAGTATACAACTCAGCCATTTTGGACGTTCATTTCAAGCTAAATAAATATTTGGAGTCCGGTACAACCCTCGGTTCCACCTCTCTAATTTTCTCATGGATAATGGATCGTAGGAATTTGAATTTTCTATCTTTCGATATGACTGAGAATTGCTATTGAAACAGGTATACTGGTACACTCAGTATACAGGTCTAATGAAAAACGGTGCAGACTTCGCCATTTTATATCCTCATTCAAGAAATAAAAAAACAAAATAATAATTTTATTAATGTTGTCTATTTATTCCTTTGTTTTCCATGTCTCACTCGACATTTTACATTCAATTACACAATTCATCCACGAACTGTTACTCCTTTATCAACTTGTGATCGTACTGGGCAATGAGAATATATCTACCTACATGTCAAATAAAAAACACAGTGTTACACAGACTCATGTCTAGAGGCGCGTATCCATTACGCGCGGCAAAACTTCGAACATTGGCTCGCGCGGTGGCCGCGTCAAATGGATACCGGGTTGGCTCGCGAGCCAAGTCGAACATTGCCGCGCTCGAACATTGCCGCGCTCGAACATTGCTGCGGTCGAACATTGCCGCGCTCGAACATTGCCGCTCTCGAACATGCCGCGGGGCGAGCCTTAAAGATGAGTTCCCAATGCAGCGTTTTTGCTTCTCGCGTAGCGCGAGTTATGGTTACACATCCCGGTCACTACTCCTGAGAACGCACCGTGAGAACGACACGAGTTAGCATCATCAGCAAATTCAGCAGTTTCCGATCTCACCTTTCGTATGACAAAGCACACTGAACCTTTGTAAAATCTTTATTAAATAAAATCAGTTCTCTTTTGTATCTTGCACCAACAACTTGCTTTTTAAAAACGATCCTCGATTTTCCAATCTCCTAATTCGCGTCATGCACTTTTATTGGTGAAGCGGAATTTAGATAATATTGAAGCGAAAAAGTTCAATTATTTCAACTTTCTTGCGTCGCTGATCGCTGCTGGCATTGTTTAGGTTATTTATTCAACTGAAATGAAGGAACAAGAGCATGAGGATATCTTGAGAATGAGTAAAATAATTGCTGTTATCCTGAATCATATTATTGAGGTTTTCAGATAATTGCAGTATTGTTGTGGATTTGGCAGCATATAACACAGCATGTCTTCTACGTATTTCTAGAAAATAAACTGATAATTTTCTTCGCCTTTGTTTTATTATGGCCTCCATCATTTCATTCATACAACCCGTAGAGAAAAGGAACCAAATTTGAGGTACTTTTTTTGTAAAATGAAAATAAAATATAATTTATCTCAAAATATTAACTATCATGAACTCAGTACATCACTTGAAGGGTTTTATAATCACCATTACTAAATCAAGGCATACGAAAAAAGTTCACAGTTAGAAAAAATAAAATTCATACAAGAAACAAAAGAGTCTTTCAAAATTGAGGTGCCTTACTTGAGATAGTCTGGTTGCCAAATTTGGGATAGGGTCCCAATTTGGTACATCACTCAAAAAATCCTTTTCCCTCGCAAAAAGAACGGGTGAATATAGAACTAAATCCCATCTAAAACATTTGACACATTTAGCCCATTTTTCACATTTTTCTTCTGAAAATATACATTCAGCGTCACTGCCGCCACTTTCATCCGATGAGGAGTCTTTCAAAACAGGCTCTTCACTACAAGAATCAGAACTGGATGATGACAATGTACGTTTGGCTTTACTTTTCATTTGTTTTGGGCCTGCATCGTTTCTTCTTGATTAATCGGTTTTTTCTTATTCTTATCCATCTTACCAGTATATTTTCTAAGTCCTTTAGCTTTATTTTGCCTCGCTTCCTTTTTCTTTATACTTTCTAACAGCTCTGCTTTATAGGGAGTTGTTGTTATAACTGCAGCTTTTCCAGAATTTTTTCTTTGTTGAGTTTTTTTATGTACTGGAATGGGACAGATTTCCATAGGAGATATCTCCTTCGCACTGCATTAAACTCAGTGGTCTTAGTAGTATTTCTTTCGCTCTCGGAGGTGATAGGGTTCTTTCATGTTCATGTTGTTGTTCTTCTGTTCCCAAGAAAGAGGAACATGATGGAAGATTCTCGATATTTTCCTGTTCCTCTAGGTTTTGCGCTAACATTCATGTAATGATAATAAATAATTGACATATTTCATACAGTACTTCGTATCAGGGTTTCCAATTTGAGATAGTCTCAAATTAAGCTACCCGTACTGTCTCAATTGGAAAAATTGAGACAGCTATATTTCGGTTATAACTACTTACTACAAAATGAATTTGTGCATGACAGAATAGTAGCATTAAGACTATTTATTCATAAAATCATACCACAGTGGACTGATGATCTCACCTTGAAATAATATTTTCAGATTCAACAGGCACTCACAAAATTTTTTAGCACCCGAAGTTGAATTGATGTACATTACTCGGGAATCAGGTGGTAACTGACGAAAAAAACGTGCTTGCAAACTCGGTTTGGCCTAAAAGACTCAACTTTTGCACATTATACGTAGATGGCACCAGCTATTCTGCCAGAAGGCTACTGTCTCAAATTAGGATCCTATCTCAAATTTGGTTCCTTTCCCCTACTTAATTATATCATTCAATTTTGAATTCCGCTTCACCTATCAGAGTGCATGACGCGCGACGCGAGAAGCAAAAACGCTGCAATGAGAACTCACCTTAGGGCGCGTATCCATTACGCGCGGCAAACCTTCGAACATTGGCTCGCGCGGCAGCCGCGCCAAATGGATACCGGGTTGGCTCGCGAGCCAGGTCGAAACATTGCCGCGCTCGAACATTGCCGAGCTCGAACATTGCCGCGCTCGAACATTGCCGCGCTCGAACATTGCCGCGGGGCGAGCCAAAATCTGTCTATATTTGAGAGCGCGGCAAAGGCGATCCACTGAATTGTTCGCGCATAGTTTGGACGAGCTGGATAGCTCGCATGGCGCGACGGCCGCGTTCTAAACAAAAGATCGTGCTTGAAATGACTCACGCGGCAAATGACCATTTGGCGCGCGCGGACGTGGCTCGCGGGGCTGCCGCGCGTAATGGAGACGCGCCTTAAGAATCATACCGTATATATAACAGTCACGTTGTTTCGTTGATTCATTCCACTGGTGACAAAGCATATCGTTTAGTGCGGTTAACAGAGGATGATTTTTTTCAAGGAAAAATTGGATTTCTGACGGGCAGTCTGTCACGTATTGAGCGTTTGGTGAAAGGTTTGGTTTTGTTCCTTTGTGAACTGTTTTTTTTTTCTGAAATCGGATAAAAATAGCGATATAATGGCATGATTAACTTTTCCACAGGCAAAACTCTACGCGGATACGGCATCAACTGTAGTTCATTTCATTTGTTATAAAATTACCTACCCAATATACAATATTCTCTATATGACATAATTCGAACTCATAGTGAAGTGTATCTTCAGTACATCAGAGAATCCATTTGCATATTAGTTGAACCAAAACTGAATAAAATAATCAGTGTCAAAGAAATTGAATTGTTATATCGCTAAAAACCAAAATGTTATAGGTGCAAGCAACTGCTTTATTGAGACACCAGCCGGTATAGTTGGTGATGGTTATCATTTGCATGCTGTGAATAAAATATACATCCTGTAACATTGTCTATAGTGCCTGATGTATTTCCAAAGCAGCAATTTTTTGGGTACAGTCAACCGCGTTAATAATGCTCCATTCCTAGATGACGTCATTCAATCGGTTGACTGTACCTCAACGTGCAGACATCAACTAATATTGAAAGCATTGAGGACCGATAACATGCAACTTTTATTCAGATATGTGGTTATTTCGAGTTGGCTAATTGACAAAGAGATGATGCGAATTGCATGAACATGTTTTATCACAGAAAAACTGAACAAGAATATTTTTTTTCAAATATGTTGCAAATGAGGATGTTATAGGTTGAGTTTTAAAATTCGTATCCGTTATATATCTATCTATATCTATTTAGTTGATGACATTATAAATGTGTGTGGCACTTTGAATTAATGTCTTAATAAGAATGCAAACATTATATTCAGAAGAAATGTTGAAATTCAACCTTAGTAAGCACAGTTCTTCATAATGCCCTGTGAATTAAAGAGCAAATTTAAGAATACAGTGAAACATATTATAACAGTAACTGAACAAATTTCAATTAAGGGAATGATGTTACAGGAATTGGATATTCCTGTTGTTGAAGTTAATTTAGGTATACAAACAGAAATAATGCAACATAATATTTATTCGCGCTCATTTATCATATTGGAATCAGGGCGGTACGCCAGGGCAGGCGCAGCCTGCCCTGGGAAAATATTCGCCTGTCCTAGAATAATCGGTAGATAGAAAAAAGAAGATGAATACTAAGCTCACACACTTCCTGATCTTATATAAAATTGGATAGATATCAGAGGAAGTGGATTAAAATGATCAACATTTCAATAGAATATTTTCTTGAAACTCGATTGATAAAATTCTCAATGAAATGAATCGAAGATCACAAATAATGATGAACTACTGATTGCAGTTTCTTGTGCAGATGATGGAGGAAGATTAGATTTGTCTGAAATTCAGTTTTTCAAAACTTTGGGTATAAAACTTCCATCATCAGAGGAAGTAATTGTGGTGAATAAATTTATTCAGAACCAGATGGGAGAAAATCTTGAAAGTTGCATTTTTGATTAAGTTTTTAAACATAGAGACGCATTCCAGAATACCTACTTGCATCACAGGATCTTTGGATGCAGTACAGCGACGTGTGAATCGAGTTTTTCTTTTTTGACAACGCCTGTCTTTGTACCAACAAAGAATGGCCAATTTAATTCATCTTGCTTTTGAAAGACGTCGCACAAAAGCACTAGACAGGAATATTTTTCTGCGAAAATTCAGTGAACGAATCAATCGACGACTGCAACTATTTTGATTTTTTCCAGATTGTAGAGTTTGCTTTGATTATGGGGTTTGTTGTTTTTATTTTATCTAGAATTTGATTCTTGTTAAATAATTTTATCAGAATTTATTTGTGATATTTGTTCACCAAACATTGATTTTCGAGTTGAGAAAAATTTTAGCCTGCCCAGAATTATTTTTTGACCTACCCAAAACATTCACTCTGGCTACGGCCCTGGGATTCGGAATAACATTTCAACGAAAACATAATAATCGTTAATTGTACTTCCAATTGAATGTTGTTTCAATGCATTATTCCAGCTGGGACCAATGGAAATCAAATTATTGGTATCAAAATCTACACGATTATACACCATTCGTATGTCATGAATATATCTATATATATATACGTAGTGCCCACGTAGTGCGATACTAATTTCGAAAGTGTGGTTGCATTGGTTGGCAAAACTGCCACAATTTCCATTGAAGCGAACCACAAACCTGAATGAGGACGATCATAATATACTGTCAGAGCAACTAATGCACCTCGGATTGAAGTACAGGCTGTGTACCCTACAGCTTCAGCTATAGTGAAAAAACTTTGAAAATGACAGTTGTAGGGTTTCACTGATGGTACTATCTTAAAGTCTTTCTGAAAGAAACAAATGCGAATTGCAAAATTGGAAGAAGAGATGAAATCATTTTTTTAATGGAACACCCTGTAGGTTTTCAACTCTGAAGGACTGTTTTCACTCCTGTTTTCAATCAGATAGTTTGCCATCAAATATATATAGATGTTACAAGTGGAAATCAGATTTGAAAATTACATTTTTTTAACCACAAGTATATCAAGGATATCATCCATTCCTTGCTCGATTTTCAATAGTTACATCCCATCGTCTTGTCAAATTCAAATAGGAAAGGAGTTAAATCTAGCCATATTTGGTTTCTACTTATAGCAGAATGCAACCGTTTGTGAAATACAAGAAAATTCAACAGATACACAAAAAAAACTGATCTCTTGAATCAAATATATATATATTGTTGAATTGTATGATCTTCCGATAAGAATAATAATCTCAGATTGACCAGAAAGTTTATTTTTTCAACTAATCACGTTGTTTGCCTGTTAACATGAATTTCATTGAAATGAATTTGGTTGAACTGAATCATCCGCACTCTTCACCTTATAAAACATTGTGAGTAATGTCAGTCAAGATTATTTCCCTCAGCTCGAGAATATCGTTTCTTATGAAAATGTGTTTTGATGACCGAAGCATGTACCACGTGACCAGCTCGACCAATAAGCATAATTGAGAATTAGCGCTCAAGGCGAAGATGCGCAGTCCGCGCACTATCCGCAGAACCAGCTAGACAACGCCAACAATAACATCGTTGGCCGCCATTAAGACTATAGCAAGAGATACATTGTGACAGGTTACTGTGAAGTTTTCTTTGATGGTACTTGTGTTCCTATAGTGCAGAGTGCAGGATCACGAATTCTTTATAATTCGAGTACTCAACATGGACGTAAAAGGTTTCCTGGAACAAACAATCTAGAACATATGTGGACATGGCGTCGTATCACTGGCACTGTTGGGTGTTAAGAATACTTTGTTTTGTGTTTTCTGGTCATGTTAGTGTGCTTGAAGTGATAATCAATTGCTGTATCAATACTGCATCCCCAGTTTGCGAAAAAACTACAGTATTTTTTATTTTCAATTATCGGCATGCAGAGTTGCAATCCTTCAAAGGTCAATAAGAATTGATCAAAAGTGCTTCCTCTTGAATCAAGAGGATCATTGTTCAGATGTGCTGAGAAATCAGCTTCATCCAAGAAAATTGTTTCACAACAACATTGAAATATTCTTGCCCCAAACAAACCACATTTTTCAATAAGAAAGTATACATTTTTTTCTTTGTACACCTAAACATTAGGCATCTTGATGGTTTTACGGTAGCAATAAAATTGTTGAAGACTCAATCTTCTGGGAATCTGCGATAACAGAACATTTCACGTAGATACTATTTCAATAAAATTAATATTTTGCAATGATATACCTAAATAAGGTTGACAACGCTGGTTGGTTGTTGCGTGTTCGAAACGTCCAAAGTTGTTTAGATATTGATATTGTTATTGTATAAACACCAATACAATGAATAACTGAGTTTCAGTTTCACGTTATTTATAGGTTTTACTGGAGTTTTGAAAAAATAAATGAAAAATGTGACGATGAATTACTGGATTTATGAATTACAGTTTTTCCACAGTACCATTATGATTTATCTATTTATGTTTTGTCAAAATACGTTATGACATTAATGGACCATTCATGGTTGCCACATCATCGTATCATCTCTATCTGCGTTTGATTGGTCGTCTTAACTCAAAATCACCTTACCCGAGTCAAGTGACTAGCGTCTTCGTCAAGAATGTCTACTTTGCAATCTCAGCGAAATTAACGCGCTATATCGCGCTATATTATTGAATTAGACTGCCTGAACCAAATTTGATCTCGGAATTCCGACATAGATCTCGAAATTCCGACTCAGATCTCGAAATTCCGACTCAGATCTCTGAATTCCAACATAGATCTCGAAATTTCGACTTAGATCTCGAAATTCCGACTCTGATCTCGAAAGTCCAATTGAGATCATGGAATTCCGGAATAGATCTCGAAATTCCGACTCAGATCTCTGAATTCCGACAAAGATCTCGAAAGTCCAAAAATTCCGACTCAGATCTCGGAATTCCGACTTAGATCTCTAAATTCCGACTCAGATCTCGGAATTCCGACTTAGATCTCGAAAATCCAACTGAGATCTCGGACTTCCGACATAGATCTCGAAATTCCGACTCTGATCTCGAAAGTCCAACTGAGATCTTGGAATTCCGAAATAGATCTCGAAATTCCCACTCAGATCTTTGAATTCCGACATAGATCTCGAAAGTCCAAAAATTCCGACTCAGATCTCGGAATTCCGACTTAGATCTCTGAATTCCGACTCAGATCTCGGAATTCCGACTTAGATCTCGGAATTCCGACATAGATCTCTAAATTCCGAATCAGATCTCGGAATTCCGACTCAGATCTCGAAAATCCAACTGAGATCTCGAAATTCCGACTCAGATCTCGAAAGTCCAACTGAGATCTTGGAATTCCGAAATAGATCTCGGAATTCGGCCTCAGATCTCGGAATTCCGACATAGATCTCTAAATTCCGACTCAGATCTCTGAATTCCGACATAGATCTCGAAAGTCCAAAAATTCCGACTCAGATCTCGGAATTCCGACTTAGATCTCTTAATTCCAACTCAGATCTCGAAATTCCAACTGAGATCTCGAAATTCCGACTCAGATCTCGGAATTCCGACTTAGATCTCGAAAGTCCAAAAATTCCGACTCAGATCTCGGAATTCCGACTTAGATCTCGGAATTCCGACATAGATCTCTAAATTTCGACTCAGATCTCTGAATTCCGACATAGATCTCGAAAGTCCAAAAATTCCGACTCAGATCTCAGAATTCCGACTTAGATCTCTGAATTCCGACTCGGATCTCGGACTTCCGACTAAGTTCTCGAAAGTCCAACTGAGATCTCGGAATTCCTAAATCTAAGTCCAAATTTATTGTATGTATGTATGTGAATAAATTCCTCTCTCCAACAAGCTTTCAGCCATTTCAAGTGGTAAAATTATGAATATGTTATCCTGAGTTCTTGCTGTTGTGCTTTTGCACATTATTGGTACATCGCAATTTTCATCAAATGATTTATTGTTTTCCTTTGCAAATACAAATCATACCCTGCCGCTACACCTGCAGAGTCCGCATTCATGACTTGTGACGTCACAGCTGTTCTCAGGCTCACAAGCTTGTTTGAAGTGATTCGTTGTTTTATCTTCCAAAACAACAATATTATTAATGAAAAAATGGATTAGCCATAAATTGGAAAAAAATTTTTTTGAGAGAAAAAAAATAGTCTATCCAATTAAAAATATCAAACATAGTTTGAAATGAGTGGAGTGTTTCTTTCTTCTGCCGCATGGTGTCGCCACTTTCAATTGTCTGTTGGAACGCGGCTCGGTGCGGTCAAATAGACGCGACGAAAATGCATTGGGACAGGCAACGCTTCGAGTTGAGATCTCACGGTCTCTACTCGGTTGACTACCCTGCACTGATGAGGGCCAATAAGCCCGAAACCGGTCTGTAGGTTGTTAGGCGTGCCTGTCTCGATGTGAATTTGTCACGTCTTAGGAAGAAAGAAACATTTGCGATCTGCATTCACAGTGTGAATCGTTGCATGGACTACGAACAGATATAATTCAATGTTCTGCGTGGTATTTACCAGGAAAGTAGTTGTTTTCTGCTCGTAGTCTACCAGACATTCATTTCAAACTATGTTTGATATTTTTAATTGGATAGACTATTTTTTTCTCTCAAAAATATTATTAATATTCGGGACATAATATTTTGCATAGCTTCCACCCTTTATTACCGTTTAGTATTTGTTCATATTTGTGCATCGGCCTATTTCGGACAGTTGCTAAGGAGATACCTAGTTGAACACGAGAAATAAAAAAAATTCAAAATGTTGTTGATAAAAGGTGAAATACCTACCAAAGAAAGTCCGTTAAATATCCAGTAGCAGTAGCTGGCTCGTGCGCGGAAATAATGTCATTGTGAGACAGAATATTTGCGCTCGCATACATCATTGTTGAAAACGAACTCATTATTCTGTTGCATGATGGAAAATAATAGGGACAGTGAATTATCTGACACATGTCCTGATGTAGCAGAAAGTGCAAACATTGTAAATTTAGACATCCCACAAGAAGAATCAATTATGAATTATGATATGAAAGATTCATGATATGTTGCAATGAAATACTTGAATGCTATAGATATCAAAGTAAGTATCCTGAACTTGTCGTATTTCTCAAGAAACACCAGTCCGTTAAATGTGAAGCAAAAATAAGTTTTACTATACTGTGGGATAGACATAAGTTTTCAAGTAGCCTCAATAGCCAACGGGTTCAAAGTGTGACTTAATAAGCCGCCATCCCGGGATGTCGATTAATTGATTGAAGTACGTGTCGCTACGTGTTGCGCAATAACTGTCTTTTTCGAGCGGCAATCTATGATTTGCGCTCTGAATGCACAAATAGCTATTTCAGTCTGTACACAAACTGAAGTTATATAGAGTGATGCATAAATATAAACAAATATACTCCAAGCGCTCACATATATTTTGGCGCGAATCGCAAAGAAGAACCTCTAGACGCAGACGCCAACACCGTTGCAAAGCACATCGAAAACAAAACACAACACGAGCGACAGGCGCATGCGCGCATGCCCCTTACCCCCACCCCTCACCATGAATCCGTCATAGGTCCAGCTGCCGAACTTGAGTACGCACGTCTGCTCATCGAAGGGGAAAAATTCGACGTCGATCTCGCAGGAGGACTTGTAAATGGCCGGCGGCTTCCACTCGACCAGGCCCTGGTGGTAGATGGTGGCCTTGGTGGCCAAGGTCACCTCGAAATTGCCGTCCGCGCTGCAATAAGGGCGCAGAACGCCGATGCTGACCATTGGGGGAAAACGAAACTAGGCGAGGCGAGGAAGGACCTCCGAGGTCTTGAGGGATTTGAAGGGTTTTGTGGTCGGTTTCATTCAGTAGAATACCGGGGGATCGTGGTGGACCCCTCAGTTCCTCCTTTAGTTTTGGAGATGAATGATTCAAATTTGAAACGACCTGCTCGGGCGCCAATTTGTAAAAAAAAATTTTTTGTACAAAATTGTATGCCAGGTGAAACTTTCACTCCTTGAAACTCATTTCATTCTCAAATAACTCAAGGACACTGATAATTGTTCGAATGAAATGTGTAACAGATTTCGAAAGGTAGACCAGTTGCCTCGAGTGCGAGTTTTTTTATGAAGTGGTATGCTCCACTTCTTGTCAGAATAAGAAGTTATTCGGAAGAGCCTTCAGGTAGTCAACAGTGGACAGTGAAGAAGGGATATAGAAAAAATGAACCCCCTTGTGTAAACTAGGGGTCAGATAGTTAGACTGGTATATCAAATAATCTATTGATAAACGTCACGTTTTGACATACAGCGTGTAACGAACGGCCAAATATCTCAACGCCTACTCACCCGATTATCATCAAATTTCGTTTATTCAAGTATAGAATTGAGCCGGATTCGATGATGAGTGTCGCATTGATTTCAAAGTTCCCGTTTTTGCTGATATGTGAAGAAAATGCTTTTCTTCAATATGTATTATTTTCTAGATTCTCCCTGGAGAGCTGATTTCATGGACTTTGGGTCTATCTGAAACGATTACAAAGATAGAAGATGTGAGAAATCGAGATTCTTCAACTTCAGGATTATTTTATGTCGAAAATATTCATTATTGGTCAAAACTGCTTCTTGACTTTTCACTCACAATCAAATAATATTTAAATGAAACAACTAACTATATCAAATAAAATGTAATAAAATATTTTCTAGATTGTTAATTCAGGAACATGTAAGCCGTTTCGACCAATGATGAATACTTAAGATATCAAAAAAATTCCTAAAGTTGAAATATCTCGATTTTTCACACCCTATATATCTGTAATTGTTTCAGCTAGACCCAAAATGTGATGGATAGATGGAATCAGCTTTCCAGGGAAGATTTATACATAACGGCATTCTGCGCAGTTATCATGTTCATGAAATAGTTTATGTCATTGTGTAAATTAATATATTTTCGGTAAGTAACAATAATTCACTTCGTAATCTGAATGAATATACTTCCTTGTAAAATAAACAATACGCCAAACATCAATATATTTTTTCCAAAATTCGGAATATTTTGTGGATACATTTAGAAAGTAGACAATATTTCATTTCATGTCAAAACATGACGTTTATCAATTATATAGGTCGTTTCAAATTTGATTCAATTATTTCTTAAACTTGAGGAAGAATCAACAATTTTTTTTTATTTGAAAATTAGTGTCGATTAATTTTCTCGTTTCATGGTTGAAAGCAGGAATTTTGTTCCTTTCAATAAAAGATGTTGTTCGAAATATATTATAATCGAAGCAAAGTGAATGACCTGATCTAGCAAAGATCACAACCCCGGTAATAGTTTATGAATCGTTTCGAGATGGCGGTACTATATCGATGACCTATGCTGGTGCTTTCTGTGTTCATGTGACAGATAATTCAATAATTAGTGAAAATGTGTGGTCGTGTTTACGAACACGAAATTACAAAAAATGCCAATCACTTTTCAACCACCGTCTATATAAGATCCTGGAACCAATATCATTCAAATTTGACATAATCAAGTAGGAAGAAGTCAACAAATTTTTTAGTGACTCATAAGGAGACTAGGTTCACCATGTCTTTATCCATCTTTGATAAAATTCCATAAGAGCCCATAATATCAAACCGTGATATACAGTGAAATTCAGAAAGTGCACAATAAGTGGAAAAATCATCATTTGTGATTTTTCAATAAAAAATTTGTCAACCAACAGAGGCTTATTTTCGAGTTGATCTTTGTTGGAGCTCATTCATTGAAGAATATCGGTACAGAAAAATATTTTCTGAAATCCTGTAATAATTAATAATAATTATCTAAACAATTTGAGACTGTCAGTCACACTTCATGGAATTCATTCAAGAGTAAATTTCCTGTAAAAAGGTATTTGGTGCTATAGGCGCTCTTTCAGCAAAATACATTCATTCAAGTATGTGTGAACCACCCTGTATAAGGTGAATATAACAAAACTAACAGCGTTTTCTACAAGTTCATTTTTTGCTCGAAAAAATTGTGAGAATATCAGATAATTTTTGAGAAAGTGAAAATGAATTCGTGGATAAACAGTGTGTGTTATTTGAATATTCAGATTGTCTCATTTTCAAGTATTTAAATAGATTACTATGCATACTACCAACATTTTTGAATTGGTCCATCTTCTGGTAGGTACAGCGAAATAGTCTATTCGAAGCTCATTATATAAAACACTGTTCATGAAATCAATGAACAGACCAATTGAATAATAATAGTAAATAGTGATATATCGTTATTTGTCTGAACTAATTTAACATTTAAATAAAACGGTCATGCTATTTACATTTCCCGATAATTTTTCGTATCCAAGTACCCTTTTGATTGAACAGTGGATGAAAGCAATCGTGGCATTCGAAGCAAAGATAAATTGATATAATCCAATTATTCATCGTGAATCTCGTCGTGAATTAACAGAAATTCCATTAAAACTGATTATTGAAATAAATATCGATGAAATAAACATAATTGATGTTATGTATGTTATTATATTCATTAGTGAAAACATAGTATATATGTGAAGTTAATTACAAATATGATATCGGGTGTATCGAATCATGTAGAATTTCACAATAATTCACGATAATTGATAATTTGACTTTCTTAAAATTAAAAATATTACACTCAGTGCCGGTTGCGTAAAAGTCCATCAAGCCTACTGTTAACTTAACGTGGGATTAACTCTTCTTACTTGCGAAGCTAAAAGGCATGCGTTGCCGTGGTTATAAACAAATTATAGTTTATTATGATACTAGTTTTATAAGATGCTATTTTGTCGCACGCGTTGTTTGGAGTACGACGAGCGAAGCGAGGAGTGCTCCAAGTGAACAAGTGCGACAACGTGTCTTATAAAACGTGTCATATGCAATTTTTTCTTTTTTGAATTGATTTGGAGAAAAAATAGATATAATATCGATAAATAACAGAAACATCTTCGATTGGTAACAATGATGACATTGAAATAATTAAAATCTGACGCACAAGCGTAAAGCCCAGTTCACAGTTGAGCGATTTTGATTATTGCAATACCAGCGGTGAAAAATTCAATGTTGTAATTGTTTTTATTGGTAAATTAAAATCAAATTACACTCTGAATTGAAATTTACCAATTGAAACATTGAGTTTTTCACTGTTATATCACCAAATCCAAATCGCTAAGAAGTAAGTTTGGCCTAACTCTTCTGACTTTCATTTGACAGTTATGAATAATAAAAAATGCGTATCGAAATAGAGGCTATTTCGACACGCATTTGCGTTGCACAATGACGACATTATACAACCAAAATAGAAAAAATACTTAATCGTCTGTTTAATCTTTATGCAACCGGCCCTAACTCAACTTCGATGGCTTGATGATTGGCATTCGAATTCCAACTCCAATTCCATGAGACAAGATTCCCTTTAGCATTAAAAAATCAATGAATATAAGAAATGACAAGCATTCATCAAATAAATGGAAAAGTTCGAAATGAGTACGATGTGAGATGGAAGCGTGGATCAAATTGAAATATTTTTCTTGTTACCCAGGCGGCACACTGCCGTTATTTTGACGGCATTATTGCTTTGTTGCCATCAGGGAGACGTCATTATTGCGTATTTAAAAGGTAATCATACTTCAAGAGCACAAGCTGACGTTACCATATAACGTCATATCTAGAACGTATCTGTGCTGTCAGCAGGGAGACGTGATTTTGATGTGAATCGGAGGTCTCAAATACGACATCTATACCTACACAATGAAAATAGAGAACCTCTCGTTTGGGGTACATTCATCCAATTTGTTTGCATAAAATAAGCCTATCTGAAGACTTAAGAAAAACATCATTCTTGTTATTTGCCAGGAACAATAGTAAGCTGAGATGAGCACATAAAAATAATAGTTTGAAATAATGGTTCGAGAGTTTTATTACATCACCTAGTTTGAATGATATCGCCAAAAAAAAAGCGATAAAAGAACGCCACAAAGACGAAAAAAATTACGTCTTTGGGCTGACATTTACCCGTCATTTCAACGTTAGAGTCACGTCATCTACAAAGTCACAGAACAACCAAAGAATGTCGTCATATCGACCTCACAAGAACGAAAAATGTGACGTCATAACGACGATACAAATGGAGTTGCAAAGACGTCACACATGACGTCTTGGTTGGTGACATTTACCGGTCATTTTAACGTTACAGTCACGTCATCTTCAACGTCGTAGTACGTCACAGATGACCAAAAAGTGTTGTCCAAATGACGGCAGTGTGCGCCTGGGTACAAAAAAGGTGGACATAGATATGGTGGAACGACTTTTCAATTGTTTTTTGTCAAAACCTGTAGACTGGTTTAGCGCAGATCATAACACCGGTAATATTCCACTAATCGTTCGGAGATGGCATTTGATATCAATATCGATAATTAGGTTATATATTAATATCCGTATTCTATGGTTTCGTGTTCAAGTGACAGTGACAGATCATTCATAATTGTGGTTTTGGCTTGAAATATGAATATTGTTTGATTATTCAATCATGATATCGATTGAGCAAATCACACAAAAATAAAATGACCGAGAAATTGTGAAATTTAGTATTCATCATGCGGAATCAGCAGTCGTGGCGCCATCCATATGAAGTCGTGGAAGTATTACTACTGTTTGAAACTATGATTGAAATTCAACAAAATCAAGTAGGCAGAAGTCTACACATATTTCTAGTGCCTTTTAATGGGACTCGTTCCACCATAAACAGGCTGTCCATATTTCGAGTGCCACTATGGGGATCTCGCTTATCTTAACAGATACGAATTTGGTTAAATTGGGCCAAAGTTGCGCATTTCAGTGCTGAATAATTATCTGAAGAGAAATTTGAAATATCTATTTCAAAATATTGTTCACGACAAAAAAATAATTTGTTTCTTCCAAAGCACTCTTCACAAAAAGTGAAAAATTTGATTTTTCGCAAAAATGTGATATTTATTGGAACACCATGTGTGATACATCGCTATAAAGAGAAACAAAAAAGGAATTCAAAATTGTTAAAATCCAAAATGGCGTCCATAATAAAAAATGGTGTTTCTCCGCCATCTTGAAAATTATCAAGAATACGATGCCATATTCGAATTCTTCATGAAAAAGTGTCTGAACAATGTTTTAGTTAGAAATGTCTAGCATCATTGGTTTACTATCAAAATATTAAAAATGAAAATCAGAAATTTTCGTTTTTTGGCGATATTTTCAAAACTATCATAGATATTTCAAATTTCTCTTCAGATAATTATTCAGCACTGAAATGCGCAACTTTGCCCCAATTTAACCAAATTCGTATCTGTTAAGATAAGCGAGATCCCCATAGTGGCACTCGAAATATGGACAGCCTGTATATATCCACCTTGGGAACAAATACCAAATGAATATTCGGAATACTCATATAATGGTTTTGACAGCCTTATGCAAAGATATGTCAAAAGCACCTTCTATATCTAGAAAGGAGTTATTTGTTAGTGATTTTTGGATTTCTGTCGTTTTCAGAATGAACGATGAAAGGCTGTGATTGGTATTAGAGATTCAGGGTGCGTAGTATCATTCTATAAGGGTAGTATCCTCTTTACTTGTCTTTATATGGTTGCTACTGCCCCTGAATGGAAAATCTCAATCGGATTCTACTCTCCTTTCAGAAAAGAGGTTTTATCGTTCTAAGTTTATGTATTATACTTTATGTTTCGATATCGCTTCTAGTGAGTTTCAATCATCAAATAATTGGAAGAAGAGCATTTTATATGTTGATTTGTCTTTTGTCGAAATATTGAGACACTCCTACTCTCTTTTTCATTTTTTAATTGCAGAGTGAACAGAATCGAATAATTTTTAATGGTAAGTTAACGAAGTCTTCATGTTTTTCTCACTTGAAAGGAAGAAAATTGAAAGAAGAAAAAAGTGTGGGTCAGAATTGGAATTCCAATTACAGAAGTTGGAGAAATAAATGATGAAAAGCTTTCGGAAACAGAAGCGTATTTCAAAATTGTCAAATGGTCCCATAATGGTAGTATCTACATCGTTGAATTCAAGATGGAAAGTGTCTTTCGAATTTGACATTATGATGATGATGTCATATTGAAATTGATCAAAAGTTGATATGATCATGTTTCGGCAGATTTGTTCTAACTTCACTAATAACAACAAAAAATAATATTGAAAACCCAAACAATAATCAATTTTTCAAATTTTTCAAAAAAAATTATTATTATTATTATATCCAATTTGTGAAATATACGAATTGAGTACGTGTGGCAGGATCTCAATTTGCCTTTTTTGAAGTACGGCTGGAACTAAACTACGCAACACTAATTACGTCGCACCTCGAAATTTTGACCCTGTTGAAATTTGAGTAACTTTTTTATGCTTTGAACAATTTGAATTCTGTTTACACTGTTCGCGAGCTCAGTCCTTCAGCTATAATCTCGTACTTATTCGGTACATGAGGGTTTTTCCATAAAATTGCTACAGGATGTTACTCGAAACTGTGCAAAATTTCGGAATTTTCAACTTTAACAGCTGAGGCATGTAGATGATCTCATCACCTTGAGCAATTTCCAGAATAAAATTCTTATTTCTTTTATTTACAGAATGTCTTATTTACTGATCTCTACATCTGAGGTTTCAGCTTCAAAATAAGCTTGAGATCTTGAAAATCGGTTGAAGAGGAGAAAAGTTATGACTGCAAAACCAAAAAGCAAAAAAAAGAGATAAGAAGACAATTCTAATAATGACTCAAGGTGATCATCTTTATGCCTCTGATGTTGGAGTTGAAAAAAAACTGTTTGTCTTCATTTGGGATCCTTTTGAAAATTCCGAAATTTTGCACAGTTTCGAGTAACATCCTGTAGAAATTTTATGGAAAAATCCTCATGTACCGAATGAGTACGAGATTATAGCTGAAGAACTGAGCTAGCGAACAGCTTGAACAGAATTCGAATTGTTCAAATCAGAAAAAAGTTATTCAAATTTCAACAGGGGCAAAATTTTGGGGTACGACGTAATTAGTGTTGTGTAGTTTATTTCATCCACTGCAGGTGTTTTGAAATGCTGAAAGGTGTTTCAGTCCTTTATGTAGTCTGCCTGGTAGGTCTTTTGGATCGTTTCATTGTATTTCTTGCGCTGACAATTCTATCCTTTGAGGACGAGCGAAGCTTTCTTCTATTCACCTTATGTAATGCTGCCATCTGGTTTTCCCAAAGAAAATGAAACGAAGGTCTGGTTGGCCGTAATCAAGCCATTTCGGGAATTCTGTCGATAATTTATTCGCTTTGTGATGATTCTTTGTAAATTCTGGAGTAACTATTCAATTATCTCGTATGATGCAAGGTGATCCAGAAAAGCCAAGCAACTCATAGTTGCGTCTCCTATATAAAAAAACCTTGTCATCACTCCCCAGATTTTAAATTTCCACAGACAAATTCTCATCCACCTTTTATAAGACTTTGTAAACATTTTTTCAATAATTCAAAGCACAGATTCCGCCTAAAGAGAGCGTTATTATACATGTGAATGATCACGCTAACAGGTAAGGATGCTCTGGCTGAACACTTTCATGTATGACCTGAGACCATAAAAAATGTTATTTCCATTTTAAAAGGCGGGCTTTTAAAACCTCTGCTCCTATTAATACGAAACGACCAGCGTGGTGTAAATTTTGAATTGAGCTATTTCGAATTCGAACATAAAAACTATATATACAGCAAGCTATAAGTTCGCCATTTAAAAAAAAAACTATATGAATTTGAATGATTTGAAGATGGGAAAAAATGATTTGGGAAGCAATGTAATTTGATGTGTAATTTTTTTCAATAACAACCGAAGCCTAGAGTATACAGGGTAATAGATATAGCTCTTTATTTCCAGCAGGTATACACCCAATTACAGGAAATGCTAGAAGGTAATATTTAACATAACGAATTGCAAAACGACAAATATAAATAAATGTAAATACGTGCATGTAAATAAATAATTGATTATATATTGAACGCTACAGTTAAAAAACTAAAATGAGAAAAAAAAGGAGAAGTTTACAATCTATTGATGATACATTCCAAAATATATTTGAGAGTGCTCACATTGATATCACATACATCACAGATCAAATTATAATTAGAACACATTAACGACACTGGTGCCCTGCGCATTACGTTTGTTCGAATATTCTCACAATAAAAGGTCGTCTCACTTCTAGAATTAACGCGAGGAATATGAAAGTTGATTTTTTGTAAGAGTGAGGCACAGGAAATACTATTGTGCAGTAAATTGTAGAGAAATGATATTGTACCAAAGATACGACTAGTGTGCAAAGAAATCACATCGAATCGATTCAGAAGGATTGAATGATCGATCCCTCTTTGGGGATACGTTCCTGTTTGTTTGAATAGCAGGTATTTCAAGAATTTTCTTTGAACAGCTTCCAAAGAATTAATTTCAGAGTAGCATAAAGGATACCATATCGATGTCCCATATTCAAGTTTGGACCTCACATACGCATAGAAAACGGTGAGAATTGTCCCAACATTGCGAAACTCCCTAGTACTTCTCATAATAAAGCCCTTCATCTTATTTGCTGAAGATATAATTTCCTCAATATGCAGAGACAATGTGAATTCACAATCAAACTTAATCCCAAGGTCTTTGATCTCCCTGACCCTATTGATAATACTATTATCTATTTGGTAAGGAAACTCTATCATCTCTTTCCTTCTTGAGAATGACATAATGAAACATTTCGAAATATTCAATTGTAGATGATTATGGAGACACCAATCGAAGACTAAATCTACATCTTTTTGTAAATCACTGCAGTCTCTATTATCTTTGACAACTCTGAATAACTTCAGGTCATCAGCGTATAAAAGTTTCGAACAGGTAATTTTTTTTGCTAAATCATCAATAAATAATAGGAATAACAGAGGTCCTAGATTTGAGCCCTGAGGAACACCGGAACTGGGGTTATACAAAGGGGACTGAAAACTTTCGTGCTCTACGAATTGCTTTCTACCAAATAGATAAGTTGTGAATAAGTTTATTAAATTCACAGAAAAACCAAATAACTTTAGCCGATGTAGAAGAATGTAAAAGTCAATTTGGTCAAAGGCCTTTTGAAAGTCTGTGTAAATAACATCGACTTGTAATTTTCTATCGAGAGCCTCGGTAAAACATTGTGATAAGCACGCCAAGTTGGTAATACAAGACTTTTTTTCTACAAATCCGTGTTGATCATCTGATATAACATTTTTGATGTAATGGGGTAATGCAAATTTCATGGTACACTATTGTCAAATCATGAGTTATCCGATGGAGTGAAAATCCAACATGGCGACCTTTAGAAATATCAAAGTTGACTTCGATATCTTCGAATTTAGTGGGCCTGGATTTTTTTTCTATCACCGTTGAATTCAGAATGCGTACTTTGGTAACTTTACTGAATTTCAAAATCCTAGTAGCAATAGTTGAAAAATTATCGATGACAATAAGATTCGACAATTTTCAGTTTTTTCAGAATATTTCAGGAACTCCTCAAGATTTCCTAGAATTCTTTTGATATTCGAGACAACGATAAAATTGCGCATCTTTTTCGTGATTTGATCTAGTTCGTATCTCTCTCCGTTTCCGATTTGACAATAATTGTACCATGAAATTTGATGGATCAATGATGGATGAAAGAGCGTGACATTTTCGAAATTTGAAATGTGCCCAGGAGTGCCTCGAAAGGAACATCGGAGGGGCAGAAATCTATATTCCATCAGATATCCAAGCAGCACTGAAAGCTCTTTAGTCCAACACTTGTGAGTCACTATAACAAGAAATCCATGTGACAACTGACAGCAAACAACCAGGTCACTTTGATGTGGGTTCCAGGTCTCAAGAGAGTTAGAAGCAACAAGAAAGCAGACTGCTTTCCTAGCTCATAATCCGTCAAAGTCTGAGCTGTGGAAGGAAAAATCTAAACTGGTGACGGTACTCCTCACTGGACACTGCCCTCTGAGGTATCACCTCAAAATGATTTGTAATACAGAAAATTTCAGTTGCCGTTTTTGCCAAAATGCATAACATTTGCCCCACTGAAGCACAGTGCTTATTGGTAAGAATTCAAAGTTCCTGAAAGGGGCCTTACTCTTGACGCTCTCAGTATTCAGAAATTTGGCTTCTAGGAAACTATAAACTTTGTATAAGGGCTCATACACCTTATTCACATTAGACTCCAGAAAATGCTGGTGAATCATCTTCCCTTCTCATTTTTTCACAAGTGGTGCTGATTTGTTGAGGGAAACTTGAAGGGAAACCTCTATTTCATCTGGAGGAAGTTTGAAAATCTTTCCAGATAACGTTTTCTCCTACTCTAATTTTGTGGCTATGATATGCTGGGACAAATGGTTGGTTCGTTCACAGTTACACCATTTAGACTTTCCTGTGAATCATCTTTTTTTCTTACGTTTTTTCTGTCTATACTTATTTCAACTACTTCGGAATACGTCCTGCTACTAGATTGCGGATTTTTTTATTTTGCACCAACGTTTTTTTGTGTCTTCAATTTGGAATTATTAGCTCCGTCAAGTAATGTCTCCCGGGACGAGTTATTATTCTTAGAGTACGATAATTTCCTGAAGTATTTTGCGATTGAGAAACAACTCCTTGAGGAGCTGTACCATCATTTTTGAGCAGTGCTGGTGAGTATACAGGTGAAATAAACTTGTATATATATATATATATATCAGCTCTACAGGCCTAGTGGCCCTTGGCTAAGAGTTCTTTCACTCTTCTCCTCCATTTCTTTCTGTCTTTTGCCTCTTCTCTCCAGTCCCTGACTCCGACTTTTTCTAGATCTTTTTTCTCTTCCTCCAACCATTTTTTTCTAGGACGACCTCTTCTTCTTGTACCTCCTCCTTCCATCAGCACTCTTTTGATCCATCTTTCTTCAGACGTCCTCGCTATATGTCCCAACCACCTGACTCTTTGCATCCTCACTATACCTGTGTGATGTTCGGATGATCGAATAGTTCTTCAATTTCTTTATTGGTTCTTCTCCTGAATTTACCTTCCTCTTTGATACCTCCAGATTTTACGTTCCCATATTTCAAGTTTGGATTTTTCTTTATTCTTCATTGTCCATGTTTCACAAGCATAGGTGACAGTGGGTCTTATTACTGTTTCGTATAACTTGATTTTGGCAGCCCTTGAGACGTTCTTCGATTTCATTATTTTCGCATACATTGCTTCCTTTGGCTAATCTTTTTTCAATTTCTCTCTCTTCATCTCCGTCATTTTCTAATGTCACTCCCAGATAATCTATTTGGTCTACCTTCTCTATTGTGTACGTATCATCTGCACAGTTGATGACAATATTAGCCCCACCTCTTCTTCCATCTTTCATTACCATGTACTTCGCCTTCGCCTCGTTAATTCTTAATCCATACTGACGTGCTTTTCCTTCTAATAATCTGAATGTTCGTTCTATTTCTTTCTTGGATCGTGCCATCAAAACTATGTCATCGGCGTATGCCAGACTCTGGTGTTTGGTGCCATATATCAAGCCTTCCGTCCTTATGCCACTTTCTCTCAGAATTACTTCTTGGACCAGGTTGAACAGAATGGTGGAATTCCTCTGACGATTTGCCCCCTAATATAACCTTATTTTCTGTTTTTTTTCAACGTCATTTCTACCAACCTCCTCAGCTTTGCTGATATACCTAATTTTCTCAAAGCTCCAAACAACATATTTCTTTCGATGGAATCGTATGCTTATCTAATCTGCATTTGATAATCCTTGCTAACACTTTATATACTACGTCTAGTAGTGCAATTCCTCTGTAATTGTTACAGTCTTCCCTGGGTTCTTTTTTGTACAGTGGCATAAACTTGTATTCGGTTAAAAGTGTCGAAAAGAAAAAAATCAACTGTAATAGGTACTGAAATGACCTTGAGGTAGGTAATCAAAAATTGTAACGGTACTGTGTTCAGAGTTCTATCTGGCTATTTCAATGCTTCACATCTATGAATCCATCTGTGTGAGAAAGTTTTGGCTAGATAATAACATACCTAGTAGTCGTGATGAATCCAGGTATTGCGGTCACACAGAACTTTGGTATACTCGAATTCAGTAGGCTTGAATACAATAACAATTCTCAATTTCCACCATGAGTGCCACTTAAGGTGAGGTTAGGAATATCGTCTCAATTATATTTTCACAAAGACCTTCAAAGGAAGATTAATTTAAGATGGAAAAAACATTAAACAAGATACCACAATGTCGAGCTGGAAAATATCTCAGAATTCCTTATGAACAAAATATCATCATTTGGCGACTTCACAAAGTATATTACTTGCTCCTCTTTATTTATAAGTCCTTGTATCTCACGTATTTCGAAGTTTCGAGGTAAAATATCGCCCGTAGCAACTGAACGGGAAAGGAATAGAGGAAAGCCGCATCTAAATCCACCATAATGGATACCGTCTGACAGGCAAACTTGGGAATGAGGAACACTGAAAGTTCTCAACAGCGACGTATTCGAAATTTCGTCCTGAGAGTACATTGTTCTCGGTCCCTCATGGCTGGATGATCCTGCTTTCCACTCGTTCGTAGCAGTGCTACTTAAAGGCTCTAGTGCAGAAATAATCATATTTCCCACTAGCTTCTATGAGGAGAATTCCCCAGGAAACAATGAATCTCTGGCCGCTCTCTGGCCCAACACATGATTGGCAATGGCAACGCTACAACGGCAAACACTGTTGGAAATTAGTTGCTAAATCAGCAAAAAAATATAGTCCCAGTAGGTCTACAACATTTTATAGTTGAAATATCAAGAGTATTTGAAGTTAATTTTCACCATAATGGTTATTGCTCGTCTCAACAACCGCCTCTTTGTATAGCTACTACGTCTTATTGGTGAATTAACTACAGTAAGTTAATAATTCTACTTCACCTTATAGCTGTTCGCAGTATTCTCTGAAGTTAATTGAGCAATTACAAATTGTCATTTTCACTTTAATTTGTTGTTATGAGTCCTACGTCATAATGTAGTTCTAGCTACAAAAAGTTGTCGATTGTACTACAACTCAGTGTATTTTCAACAATATTCTACTGCTAGAATTCAAAGTTCAAAATACTGAAATAACCATATATCATGAAATACATTTTATTTTCTGCATAGCAACAATACGAAAAAAATCCACTATTGGCACAAAAACACATCAAAAGCTGTCAGTAAATCGAAAGAACATCGCGGCACGTGATTCACTACAATGCTGGTCAACCTCTGTCTGTGTTTGTCATCCGAGACAACTTATTCCTATCCTCCTGGAGTGTTGAGTATCTCTCGTTCAATTGCTGAAACAAAAATCATATTAATAATTCATTTTGGATTCATTTGGTCATGAATTTTTCAATCCAATTAACTCTTGAAATCACTTGGATTTATTAACTGAATAGTACATTATCATTCAAAATATAATTCAGAACGAATCTTACCAGTACATTAATTCCTCTTCAACTTAACTCAGTTCTTGTTATCTTTTTTTTTACCCAGTAATAGCTTGAAAAAATCCGAAGAAAGTGAAAATCGATCCATCGAACAAATACCTGAAATGAAGAGTTGTACAAACAATCACATCACAACTTCAACAGTTTTAACCTAGATGTTGCAGTTATCTTCATTAGGATAGTAAAAAATATATAAAATATGCATGAGAAGTAGTAAAACTTCCATAATAATAATTTCAAAATGTGAATATAAAACTGATATGATTATACTCACTTTTTTGCAGCGAAACTTCAATAATCACGGAGAGAATTCAAGAAAAAACATTGTTATTTGTTGCTCTAGATCAGGAAAAATATTCTCAACTGAAACAAAACAAAAATAATATTAATATTGGCATGAGTAAATAGAATTTATGTACGTGTCCACATCAATCTACTCCATGTAGGTACTTATCTTTTTTATATCTTGACTACACGAGAGGAAAACCTAATGTATTCGTTCTAATGCTCTACAACGGCAACAGACTGCAGATAACTGAGTAAACTTGGGTTGGGACTCGGAATCGGTATTCGTGAGAAGACAAACGAAAAGTAGCGAATATATCCGAAGATATCGGAACTAAAAAATCTTTGTAACCGAGCACAAACTGTTGCAAATTATAAAACTAGGTGATGTTAATTTGTCAACAGAGTGCGACAAAACCGCTATTTAATATTAATGTATTAGCAACTAGATGATGTTCTACTGTCTATGTTTCAATACCCATTATTGAAGTTCTAGTTACAATTATTTGTTGTTGTTTGGACAGGAATTTCATCTGTTCATTTGATGCAAACTTGTTGCTGTTGTATTGACATTATCAGTAGTGAATTCGATAACTGACTGATTTAACAACTACATCGAAAATTGTGAAAGTGAAATTGAGACACAATTGTTGTTGAATTTGACTACAATTTTTTAACGATATGAGAAGTTGTTGAAAGTAACAACTAATTTCCAACAGTGAAATGTCAGCCCAATATATGGCATATTGTTATCGGGTATCTATTATCCAACCAGCAATGGGCCAATAACATCAAAAGGGTATCTTTCGACTGACATAATCCGGATGATGGCCCGTTTCAAGAGTTATTGAACAGTTGAGTTGAGCAACATTTTGCTTCAGAAGCTGATCATTTGAAAATACCCATGTTAGAAAGTGTTCTAGAGGTTCGTGAATATCAAATGTTGGTTTCGTTTTTCTCAATCCCGCCCATATCAAAAGTTACCAAATTCAAAGTAGCGATATGCACAAAAAATCCCTTATCAATTTGAGGCATCAAAAATATGTCAAATCAATGCTCGAAGCACCCTTATGTCCGAGAAATATACATTATTAAAAATCCTGTTAGAATCCGTCAATCCTAGAAGTGGTTCGGATTCCAATATATACGCTTAATCCCGCTTTTCTCCACCCCGAATAGATCCCAATACTCATCTTCGAAGTCGCGACTTTCGAAATCTTCCGTCTTCACCAATTCTAGCATCGACAGAAATTTCAAATATCAATTTGCAGGATGAAAAATATGTCAAATTGACATCTAGAAATGGTCATGTATAGGTAATTGAAAATCATTGTTGTTCAAATTCCACTGATTTATAATAATAAATTAATAAGAGAACATCAGTAACTACATTAGGTAAGATGCGGAATATGATACAAACGAGTGTGAATCAACGTTGGGCGAGGTAAGAACTTGGATGGGTGACTACTAAAAGCTGATGGATTCTTTTTTATTCCACATCAGGCATTGGCCCAGAATTGGGCCAATATAGTATTCATTATGGCGCACAGGTATTGGTCCTGTCGGCGGCCAGAGTGTCCTATTGATGTTGGCCCGACGTAATTTGCCACTGTTTTGCCGTAGCGGCAACTTCTGGTAAGCATGTATTGGCCCAGTCATGGGCCTACTAGAATTGTTTGCTGGTTGTTTCACTGTTATTCACTTCATCGCACTTCTTCTCATTGTCCATAATTTCACGTTGTATTTCCGGGATTTCGTGCTGAATACGTCCCTGATTTTAGATATTGGAAAGGTGAGGTGAGATTACGGTTTCGATGATGGGGCGATCATTTATTCTCGTAGAACCCTCAATTTAGTTTGTTCGATTTAACTTCCAGCATTGGAAGAGTGTTTGGAAGTACTTATCGAAACCTATTCACCGATTTTGGTTCATGAAACTTCGTGAACTACTTACTTTATTGTTTGCTGTTTGTGGCGATATTTCGAAAAAAGTTGGTAGGTATTATTTTTTTCGGCGATCGTATGCCACATATGTGTGCCACATATTACTCTAATTCTTTAATTCCCAACTCGGAATACTAACTTATATCTATCTTGTCTTGAAATCAAAACAAGATCAAGACAAGATCCCTGAAGTGAGGTGAATTATTTTGGCTTAAAAAAATAAAATGAAGACATATTATTATTATCTAATTGAAAATATCAAACACAGCTAGAAAACTAGTAGAAAATAACTATTTCCCTGGAAAATATCACGCAGAACATTGAATTTCATCTACCTTCTCGTAGTCTACGCAACGATTCACACAGTGAATGCATAGCAAATAATGCTTCTTTCTTTCTTCTTCTTTACTTGGGTAAGGCAATACTGTGTCTTCATTCCATTTTTTGATATTTCGTCCAATTATTTGTTTTTCAATTTGCATATTTTTTCATATCATCAGCTCAGTTACTCCAAGTATACAACACTGGAATTATCCCTTCAATCTCAATTATATCAGAAGAAGCATCAACTCATTGCAAGCAAACTTATTAAATTTCAAGGAGCCAAAAAAAAATAAAAACTCAGATACTCGAAATCCACAAGTATTCGCATGCAAAAAAGTTGATGAGAACCATTTCCTTTTTTTGCAGGTTAGGGAGTCAACCCATCAGAACTGTTCCCGAATAGACCTTTTAACAGAAATAGGAATAATGTTCGTTGAAATCCGTGTGAAGTAGTAAATCTGGGGGATTGCGACATTAAAGAGCTTAAGGAGATCTAGTCTTCATCGCATTAACTCACAAAAACATTATAGCAATGTGAACCGTCTGAAAACAAATGCTGAAATAGATTTTTTGCGGCTGTAAAAAGTCTATGAACGAAAAAATGGATTAGCCATAAATTGGAAAAAAATTTTGAGAGAAAAATAGTCTATCCAATTAAAAATATCAAACATAGTTTGAAATGAATGTCTGGTAGACTACGAGCAGAAAACAACTACTTTCCTGGTAAATACCACGCAGAACATTGAATTATATCTGTTCGTAGTCCATGCAACGATTCACACTGTGAATGCAGATCGCAAATGTTTCTTTCTTCCTAAGACGTGACAAATTCACATCGAGACAGGCACGCCTAACAACCTACAGACCGGTTTCGGGCTTATTGGCCCTCATCAGTGCAGGGTAGTTATCCGAGTAGAGACCGTAAGATCTCAACTCGAAGCGTTGCCTGTCCCAATGCATTTCCGTCGCGTCTATTTGACCGCACCGAGCCGCGTTCCAACAGACAATTGAAAGTGGCGACATCATGCGGCAGAAGAAAGAAACACTCCAGAACCGAATCTCCCAAGTTTTACAGAACTTGGAAGTGGCTGAGAGCTCGACTAAGCTCAATAAATGAAAAAATGGATTAGCCATAAATTGGAAAAAAATTTTGAGAGAAAAATAGTCTATCCAATTAAAAATATCAAACATAGTTTGAAATGAATGTCTGGTAGACTACGAGCAGAAAACAACTACTTTCCTGGTAAATACCACGCAGAACATTGAATTATATCTGTTCGTAGTCCATGCAACGATTCACACTGTGAATGCAGATCGCAAATGTTTCTTTCTTCCTAAGACGTGACAAATTCACATCGAGACAGGCACGCCTAACAACCTACAGACCGGTTTCGGGCTTATTGGCCCTCATCAGTGCAGGGTAGTTATCCGAGTAGAGACCGTAAGATCTCAACTCGAAGCGTTGCCTGTCCCAATGCATTTCCGTCGCGTCTATTTGACCGCACCGAGCCGCGTTCCAACAGACAATTGAAAGTGGCGACATCATGCGGCAGAAGAAAGAAACACTCCAGAACCGAATCTCCCAAGTTTTACAGAACTTGGAAGTGGCTGAGAGCTCGACTAAGCTCAATAAATGAAAAAATGGATTAGCCATAAATTGGAAAAAAATTTTTGAGAGAAAAATAGTCTATCCAATTAAAAATATCAAACATAGTTTGAAATGAATGTCTGGTAGACTACGAGCAGAAAACAACTACTTTCCTGGTAAATACCACGCAGAACATTGAATTATATCTGTTCGTAGTCCATGCAACGATTCACACTGTGAATGCAGATCGCAAATGTTTCTTTCTTCCTAAGACGTGACAAATTCACATCGAGACAGGCACGCCTAACAACCTACAGACCGGTTTCGGGCTTATTGGCCCTCATCAGTGCAGGGTAGTTATCCGAGTAGAGACCGTAAGATCTCAACTCGAAGCGTTGCCTGTCCCAATGCATTTCCGTCGCGTCTATTTGACCGCACCGAGCCGCGTTCCAACAGACAATTGAAAGTGGCGTGCCTGTCTCGATGTGAATTTGTCACGTCTTAGGAAGAAAGAAACATTTGCGATCTGCATTCACAGTGTGAATCGTTGCATGGACTACGAACAGATATAATTCAATGTTCTGCGTGGTATTTACCAGGAAAGTAGTTGTTTTCTGCTCGTAGTCTACCAGACATTCATTTCAAACTATGTTTGATATTTTTAATTGGATAGACTATTTTTCTCTCAAAATTTTTTTCCAATTTATGGCTAATCCATTTTTTCATTTATTGAGCTTAGTCGAGCTCTCAGCCACTTCCAAGTTCTGTAAAACTTGGGAGATTCGGTTCTGGAGTGTTTCTTTCTTCTGCCGCATGATGTCGCCACTTTCAATTGTCTGTTGGAACGCGGCTCGGTGCGGTCAAATAGACGCGACGGAAATGCATTGGGACAGGCAACGCTTCGAGTTGAGATCTTACGGTCTCTACTCGGATAACTACCCTGCACTGATGAGGGCCAATAAGCCCGAAACCGGTCTGTAGGTTGTTAGGCGTGCCTGTCTCGATGTGAATTTGTCACGTCTTAGGAAGAAAGAAACATTTGCGATCTGCATTCACAGTGTGAATCGTTGCATGGACTACGAACAGATATAATTCAATGTTCTGCGTGGTATTTACCAGGAAAGTAGTTGTTTTCTGCTCGTAGTCTACCAGACATTCATTTCAAACTATGTTTGATATTTTTAATTGGATAGACTATTTTTCTCTCAAAATTTTTTTCCAATTTATGGCTAATCCATTTTTTCATTTATTGAGCTTAGTCGAGCTCTCAGCCACTTCCAAGTTCTGTAAAACTTGGGAGATTCGGTTCTGGAGTGTTTCTTTCTTCTGCCGCATGATGTCGCCACTTTCAATTGTCTGTTGGAACGCGGCTCGGTGCGGTCAAATAGACGCGACGGAAATGCATTGGGACAGGCAACGCTTCGAGTTGAGATCTTACGGTCTCTACTCGGATAACTACCCTGCACTGATGAGGGCCAATAAGCCCGAAACCGGTCTGTAGGTTGTTAGGCGTGCCTGTCTCGATGTGAATTTGTCACGTCTTAGGAAGAAAGAAACATTTGCGATCTGCATTCACAGTGTGAATCGTTGCATGGACTACGAACAGATATAATTCAATGTTCTGCGTGGTATTTACCAGGAAAGTAGTTGTTTTCTGCTCGTAGTCTACCAGACATTCATTTCAAACTATGTTTGATATTTTTAATTGGATAGACTATTTTTCTCTCAAAAGTCTATGAACGGTTCATCGCAAAGGCGAAGTCATAATGAGGATAACGTAGTTTCGTACTTTTTGTCAAACTTTTATTATGTCCTAATTTCAATCAAGGCTTTTTCGTCGAATTTGATGAAACATGGTGTATTATTTGTAAGCAATAACAAGGGGATTTATATATGTTCCACTATTTTCATATTTCTTTAGTACAATTTGAAAAGTATTTTGTTATATGATTACATTGAAACTGAAAGGGAAGTTGAAATCAACTATATTCTCAAATGCGTGCTTTATGATTTACATTTATATTCATTGTTGCAATTGATTTGTTTGAAGCGAATGATAATGATTACAATAATCGTAAATCACTCAATGAAAGTATATGGCTACTGATAGCATTCTTTCATCTTTATGAAAGATTTCCAACCATGTGTGACCAATGGCCTAAGACGTCTCTTTTGGGCAGTAAGCCTGTCTTGCTGAAGCTTGAGTTTCAGTTGCATATCGAGGAAACTATGAATATATCTGGTTTTACACCAATATCAGAGGGTGTGCTATTCCTTAAATATCCTTCCTCAAAACAGTCGAATGTTTTTTCATTACCATCCACTCAATTATCTTCAATACTTTCTTTTCCTGCACGTTGGGCGATTCAAGTTCTTCTCGGTTTTCTCCATTCTTCTCCAAAATTGCCATTCATTAAATGACTTAAAATCTTTTCTGAAATCGAGTTTCCTAATGTAATTTTATCGGATATCCAGATTTTCTCTTCCTGATGAGCCATTGCTATAATTGTACCTTTTTCTGATCGAAATCGATAATATTCAAACGAAGAGGCTATAAGTTTCACTTCATTATTGGTTTTTCAGTTGTTTCGTCAGAATCATCCCACGATCAGATATTCATTCGATTTATTCAAAACTTTTGCCAAGATCTTTAATGTTGATATAATGATGAAAAATAGACTCGAGGCCGTTATCAAGTATATGGATTCAACCAGATCTGCTAGCGAATTCGCATAAATCTCCAAAGCACAACTTTCAAACGATTGTTATTGAATATACATTATCTCGTTCTGTTAACGAATCAGTGAAGAAGCTCACAATAGTGATGGTGATTTATGCAGCAGTTTTGAGTCTCAAGATGGTCATTTTAGCAGTATATACAGTACTCACGAAACACTTCTTTCAGGCATAGTTTTGAGAGGTGCAGTTTTGCTTGCTGTGAAGATGAATGAATGATCAATAAGTATACATCATTTATTTTGGCCCATGGCAACTCTCAAATATGGATAAGTATTCTGTAAAAGAATTCCTCAGAATTTATGAAGTTTTAGGTTACAATTTACCTATTCCCAGATTATAAAGGCTGCATCAAACCAAAAAAATTGGACTAGTATAAATAAGGTGTCCAGCTACGGACTTATCAGTTTTATTTGTATTTCCACTGAATATGGCAGCTTAGTTGCCAAAAACGTATTTGTTTTTTCTTGAATATTTTGTGGTTTTCGGGTGTTAATTTCATTTGTTGTAAATTCTTGAGCCACACTTTTTAAATCCCTACTTCAAAACACGTGAAATTAAAAAATATATACAGTGTCCGCCATAAAATTGGCTACATATGGGAAAAATATGTTATTGAATGTTATCTAATGGCGATTTATTTATGAATGTCTGACAACTAAATAATCCGTTACGATCATATCACGTGATCTAAGATTTGGCGGGAATTTGAAAAAGGTTGTCATTGGTGCTAAAAAATGGGTCAAATTGACAAGATATCAAAAAATTTCGTCAGAAAATGTGCTTGCGATCTAATCAATTTTGGACCAGTTTGAAAAATAATGTAAAATACAATTATTATTTCTCTACCCTTACTGAGAAACATTATATATTTTTGTTTTATCTGAAAACAGCTTTAATAACATGAATCACATGAGCTTGGGTCAAAATTAATAGAAAATTTGTGGAATAGACATTATGCGGGAAGTTTATTATGAAAATTTTGCTCCTAACATTTTCGACCTATCACAAGCCTATATTTTGTATCGTTACCATAGTAACTAGAACGATTTCTGGAAATTATTTTTTCTTCCTTTGGGGAAGGGGAAGTATTGAGGCTCGTTCATGCTCATACAAATTTCGCAAAATTTATGCGAATAAAATGGCCACTGAAAAGAAATATCGCAATAAAGTTGAATTACTTGAACTTTTTTGCGGATTTCTTTTCATATCATCATAATATCATGATACTTAGAATGCATAAGTCAATAGTGTCATGATTATTCAATTCTATGTTCAATGTATCCAGACGGTAAATGATGAACTGAATTGTTGATTCACATTGCCGATGCGGCAGCTAATGGACTGGTAGCGGCTGACTATGAAAACTGTCAAGTGTTGTTGAGAATCAAATTCGTGTCCTACGATTATTGAAATCGTACATCTTGATTAACGGAACTCACGGTAAATATAATAGAAACAAGGCTCAAACAGTCGATCTCGTCGAAGTTGTATTTTATTTTACTGTTTATACACAGCCTTACGGTCAACTAACTACTTGTATGCTTGCCTGGCGTCTAGATCAATAAGAAACGAGGTCGAACCTTCCCTATATATTCAACGTACAGACTTCAATTATCAAACACTACTCTAGCTTCGATTGAAAACTGCAATTTTTTTCTTCACTCGAGAAAATTTTCAAAATATTCGTGTTTTCTAAATAATTACCAGTTATAATTGAAGCTCTAATGGTATTATAAGTGAAAACGATTAATTCCTGTCACTATAGATGAAGCCAACTTTATGGCGGACACTGTATATGCCTAATCATTCTTCATTCATTTTTCTACGTTATCGTGAGAAAAATTATTGAAATGAGACATAAATGCCAGTGATACAACCAAAATGGACACCACATTTTTATTCAAACCGCTCCCCTGTGAAGAGTTGTTCGTAATGGCAACGACGAATTATCCCTTCAAAGATACGACTACCGAATCCAACACACCCAGTATAGGAACAGCAGTCTGAACGGCACCTCTTTCCACTTTCCAGTCTCCTGGTTGGAGCTGTCGTGGAAATAGCGGAAAGCACTGCCGTCGAGAAAGTCTTTCCAGCGGAACATCGTGACAACGATAAATCAGTTTTTTTTCGCAATATGCATGTGCCTTTGTTTGTCGGGAAATTGGATTGGGATAAGGTTATTTATCGCTCCGGTCTAGAAGGCTGGGAGTGGGGTGTTGGGCACGGAAAATTCATAAAATCGGTAATTTGTTGGGGTGTAACTTTGGTGTTTCCAGGAGACAACGAAATACGACCGAGTGTTTAGCGCAACTCGTTCATCAGAACTTTTGTTAATACTTCGATCTGAATGAATGGTTTGCGATTGCGAGTGTTTTGAAAGAGAAATAGCACTAGAAGAGGACAAAACATCAGTTTCATTTGACGATGGGCAATTGTTTCACAAAGAAAGAATTCAGCACGATAATAAAGAGCAAGAGTGAATGGAAAAAATACAGCATAGCAAGAATCAAGAGAAGTGATTCACCCAGAACAGAAGGAACTAGAGGGCTTGGAACCAAATGCTGCGAAAGCTTCGACAAATTCTCAAACATTCGCCAAGCTGAAATCTTCGCAATCGCGGAAAATGTTTCCAATTCAAGATGAACTGAACTGAATGAACTGGGCAAGAACAACACAGTTACCCTTCTATATGGGTTTCACAAAGGGTCTGCAAAATCATTTCTGAAACCTGAACCCTTCAACAGAAGTGCAATCCTTTATGAATTTCAAGAAGAAGTACATGGGATGAGGTCACAAAACGGCATAGAATCACATGGAATGATGCAGGCCAAGAAAACTATAACCAGAAGAGATCAAAGGGTTGCATTAGCAAGAAAATACTTTCGCCGGGAATTCTGAGATATTGCTGTGTGATCTCGATGATTAAGAAAGTAAAACTGCAGTTCTGTCAATATATGGAGAACATAAGATATGGTTTATGAAGTCTATAGCTACACCTCGAACCTAACATGGGGACACAAGATTAAAATTATTCCTCTCTCCACAATGTTTGCTTGATTATCAATATAGCCTCAATTATGTTATGGTTTCATATTTCAGCAACCTTCCATAATTATACCACTGAATATTGGTATATATTATCAGACCTGATGGTAATTTATAGTTTTCGAAATACGTATTTAGTTTCTTAAATATTCTCGTGCTTCTTTCAGTTGAATTTTGTGCATTTCGTTCGTTTGTAGTGAGTTTAAAAAAAATAAATTGTTATTAGTGCGCAAAGTGTTACTTTTCCGCAAGCAAATACAAGTTAGGCGAACGACACGAAGCGAAGTTCCTTATAAGTTTTTGCGTGCGGAAAAGCACTCTGGGCACGTACTAGGAACACGAGCGCGTGAAAAGTAGAACTTTTCGGTAAAAATCTATGCATATGCAAATTTATGCAGAAAAGTACTACTTTGCGTACGCTCTTAGGAAATTTTTTTTTATTACAGGAAATATCTAATATAGGTAATATAACAGAAATATATGGATGCTTATGAATATTATATGATATATATATGATACACGATGAAAACACACTTTAGGCATATATACTTACAATTTGTATTGTGGTTGATATCAGCTACTACGGTAAAGAAGCAGAGTGGAAGTTTCTGGGATCATGACACATTTTTGAAATAGAAAGTAATGATGATATCGCATCATTAATACAAAATCAATAATTATTTCCATTTTCATCAGTGGAAATTTATTTTTCGAGAAAAAATTTTGCGTTTGCGAAGCGAAAAAAATGATGACTGGCCTACGCAAAATCCGCAAGTGAGTTTAAGTTTTTGGACTAATCATTTCTCGTTGCAATATGAACTTCAAAAAACGCTGTTGATTTCGAACTCTTAGGTGATAAAACGATGAAATTCGAAATGCGATTAGGGCAAAGATAAGGGAATACTATGGTGTTTTTCAACCAAAAGCCTAATTTTGTTTTCCTACGACCACGTATGAGAACGTCAATAATCACACTGTTTTGTTATTCAGAAAGTAGCTCATATCACCATAGTATTGTTTATTTGAAAGAAAAAAAACACTAGTGTTGATATGAAATATATCACAACGGTCGCATGAATTGATAGAAATAGTTAGGTATATTGTGAAGGTACTCACTGCCATTATAAGCGTTCTCAAATCAAATTCATATTATTTATTGCAATTTTTGTCTCGTTTTGAATTATACCGAGAATTATTTATCTATTAATTTCAATGTGTCTGATACATAACCTCTGAATTCACTTTAAAACTGGAACCTATACTCTTTGCTGGAACTATTTCGATGTTGATGACAGCGGGTGAGATCATTAAAAAGAGTACGGCTACAGTTTTATGCGCGGCTTGCTGCTTGCATCAGTTTGATGTCACAGTATCACCAAAGAGAAGATTCTTTGGTATCACAGATGACAGATGTTTGCAAGGAGTCAAGGACGCACTAACTCGTACGCGCTTGCGCACTATGTACTTCTATGGTTCTGTTTTCCTGGTTGCGTGATTACTGGCGCTAGCAGGCGTATGGTGTCAAGGTTGTTTATGTACGCTGGTGTCAATATTAATAAAATTTTTCCAAACTGAACTAACTCAATCAATCAGTAATTCACATAATGAGGAATTGTCGGAGAAGTATTCCAATATCATCTTGAACATGGAAATAAACAGTACTTGATATCGAATCAAAACCACCTGAAATTATAGAGTCCGCTCAAGTTACAGTTTTGACAAGACCTCCCGCGAAATGAAAGTATTCGGAGTCGTAGGAAAAATAATGTACAAAACTCGTTGGAAAGTACATTTCCTTCACACTTTACGTTTCCACTACTCGTGTGAAATATTTCACTTTCCACACTTTGTTCAGATTGAGAAAACGTATATCATCATTTTCCCAAATAAAACGCTCAAAGTGAGATTCAGAAAGTGATAGCATAAAATAGTATTTTGTCCATAGCGTGCGTATATACCTATATTGTTTCAAATTGTATTAGACTTTATCCAGGATATAGTAATGCATCAATTAATGACAGATTCCAATGATTCAAATTCAACTAGATTGAGAAAATTTTACTTGTAGATCAATCACAATTTTCCATTGGAGCTATCACCATTGTACGAAAAATGGAGTGCAACAAAAACGGGGCATAATAACACTGTTAAGACCTCGAATCGGAGTTTTACTGGCTATATGGGAATGATAATAGCCCATCCGCTGCAGACGAGTGTTATACTTGAATGTCCACTGGAAATTCAAATGGACGACCAATTCAATTCGGAGTAGGTAGTCATTTGTCTCAACAATGGTAGTACATTCACAGTGATTCGATTGAACGGTATAGTTTAAGTGTCTAAACTGGGAGACAGATTTTTTTGCAAAAAGCATCAAGAAGATGGGACGTTTTCACAGAAAAGGCACCAGCATAAGTCTTTTTTGAAGATTAAAAAAAGAACAAAATATTTCATCGGATATATAATTGGAGATTGACAGAACTATTATCCTATGAGAAATGCGTGTTATCTTCTCAAGCTCAGTATTGATTGACGATGCCGATGAATATATAGCCTATAACCGTAAGTCATAGATATTGCATCCCCTATTCGCCCCCCCTGTATATTTGTTTGATAAATATGAATTCAAATAAAGATTGAATGTAGCATATTAGTTTTGTGACCAAATTTCCTAGTCTCTGAACCTGTTGAGAATAACACTAATATGCTACAGTACGTTCCGAATAGAATAGTACAAGGTGAGGCATCAAAAATTAAACAGATTATTTCTTGAAATGTAGATGAGTTTTTCTGAAAAAAATGCAGAATTGGTTCGATTTTCATTCCATATGTTAGTTCCCGTTCATCCGTAACTCTTACTAAAAATTACAGGAGGAGTTCCTACTGAATATGACACATTATTGTTATGAAAATTGAAATATGGAAAATAGGAAATTGGTACATTTGTGATTTCATACAAATTATGATCTAGGTATCTAGACGCATTCAATTCGGTATAATTTTGGGATGAGTAGTTTCATCAACATAAAGATAAACACATTTTTCCATCATCCAATGGAGAATTGGATTACATGGAATATTATCATTGAGTCATCTATTATTTCCGAAACTATCATAAATATGGACCTAACAATAATACACAATATCCGAAAGAAATCAAAATATCCACTATGAAATTTGTTTTGTCAACGGTCAAGTTATCCAGGCTTGAAATTTCCAAACTTCAAATGAGAATTAACTTTTTCTTCACTGCGAACATCGCAACTGCGAAACCATTGAACTCGAGAAAGTATAGGAAAATATGTGGGATCGCTTCCTGGGCCCCTATTCTTGAATTCTAGGGAGTAGAAAAACTGATAGAAAAGTGAGGAGGAAATATATTATTCATCTGTCAAGAAGTGAGATAGTTGTCCAGTTTTCTACTCCCCAGAATTCAAGAATAGGGACCCTGAAGATATGAATCATTTTCAGGTTGAATTCTTCACAAGGAGATATATGGTTAATTCTAGAATTGGAATTAAAAAACTCGTTAAAGTGAAAAAAGTTGAAAACGGGAAGGAAACAACCTGTATCCTGGCTAATGCCACGCAAAACATTGAATATAAAAAAGTTTTTTTCTACGAACAAGCGATCATGATCACAACAAGACATATACATCATGATTCATTTTTGTTGAATAATTTCACATTAATAAAATCTCATTATATTTTCAATACTATAGTTGGATCTTTCCAAATGAAATTCCTAATTCCTGGAAAATTGTGATTTCTTGTTGAAATAATTCAAAAGAGTTGTATTAGCAACCGAAGTTTGATTTCTTAAGGAAATATATGCCGAAAGTAGGACCACATCAGTGCGTCCAAGAGAAGCCTGCCCTCAATCTTCAATAAAAATTTCCAGCAAATATACCTACCTGCTGTTTTGATGCTGCCAGAGCGTTTTCATTTCAGTAATGAAAGAACAAATGAATTTTCTTTTTCGAAAACAAAATGATAGATTTTTGTAGATATAAGAGATATTATTTCGTATAGTAACTTTCCTGCGAAAGCAATAAAGTTACTTTGCACTGTAAACACATTCGTTTTGAAGTGGCTCTGCTACAAGGAATGATCGGTGGCAGGAAAGTGCACTCTTGTGAATTTGCGTGTCCCCTTTGTTGTCAGAATCTTCAGCTATACAGGGTGGCCCGTTTTTCGAGTTCTACCATGGAAATGGCGGTTATTATAAGACGAGGGGTTGACCACATGGGAATTCCGGTGTACAATTGATAGGAATTCCAGGGGAATTCCGGGGAATTCTTATCTTTTTTACGCCAGAAAATATACGAAATTTGTGTGTTTTATTGCTCAAAACACCAAGAAAATCTGATAAATTCACACTAAAAATGTTAAATAAATTATTTTAACCACTCATGACCACCCGGTCTTTTTTTTTTAGAAAAAACTATTTTTGTTGACTCTGTGATTTTGTAACTTTAGTAGTTTGTATATGAAGGCTATATTCTAAAATTACTTTGAAATGTACAGGATGTTCCAAAAAATTGTGGCATATCAATGTTAATTGTCATTATCTTGTTTCTTTTGGAACACCCTATATTTTATTGCTTTCTGTCTGGAAATCTGATTTTATTATCATACTTGGGAACGATTACAGAAATTTAGGGTGTGAAAAATTGAGATTTTTCAACTTAAGGAATATTTTGTATCGGACCTATTCATTATTCATCAGAACGGCTAACATGTCCCTATCTTGACTTTTTATTCGCCATCAATTATTTATATTCGAATGAAAAAAATACAGGGTAGTTCATAATTCTGAACTCCCCCATATGTGATTCAGTTAAATATCATTAGATAGTAGGACAAGAGTTAGGTTAGGATGTAAGCCGTTTTGACCAAGGTTTTGACCATTAATGAAGAGTTCTGACACAAAAAAATCATAAAGCCGAAGAATCTTGATTTTCCAAACCATATATCTTCTCCCTAGACCCCAAGTGTGATATAAATCGATGAAATAAGCTCTTCAGGAAGAATATAAAAATAAAACCAAATACATGGACTTCCATAAGAAACAATATGACTTTTATATGGCACAATTTTTGGAAAATCCTGTATATTTCGAAATACTTTCAAAATTTACACTTTATCAACGTACGAACTACTGACATGAGAAAAACTTTGAAAGTTTTGCAGATTCGTTTTGAATCTCTGTCGCGCTAGTAGTGAACCACCCTGTATGTTCCTATGTAAATTGAATCATGTGTTCGATAGATATGATAATTTACAGCACCCTGGATTTGCTGATTTTTTTCTGAATTAAAATGTTTTTCTTGGATTTTCCTTCTTACGGATTCAGATCTTGGAAAAAGGAGGAAATAAAATAGAAAAATAGATGATATGTTCTGTTTCCAACGAGGATTTCGATACAAAACAATACAGCCTATAGCCTCACTGATGACAAATTTCGAAATTTTGATATCAATATAATTCGGTATTATTCAGATTCTGTAATATTTAGTGACATCACTCTGGAGCTAGGTCTGAAGTTTATCTTGAACTCAGAAATCCTCTCGGGAATCCCAAATAAATTTGTGTGTGATGTTCCTAAATATTTCATATTTCAATTTCACCGGATTTCCCCGTAATTCCCCCGGAATTCCGTGTATTATCTACATTTAGTTTCGAAATTCCATCGTTATTTGTTCCAATCTCGGTTCAAATTGACATATTTCTTCCGGAGGAATTCCGGGGAATTCCAGGGGAATTCCGGCTCATAAGAATTCCAGTGTACACATTTTCTCCTAGTGGTCAACCCTTCGTTACAGGATATAGGAGGTCGGTTGAATCGGGGCAAAAGTGCGCATCTATATTTCTACCACGTGGCTGACGGCTGCATGACAGGTTTGTTTAGATGTATTTTTCTTTTCAGAACCTTATTGGAATTATTCTGCATATGAGCATCATTGTCTTTAAATGGTTCACTTGCAGACAATACGACTAAGCAGAATCTTTCTAGAACGGTTCTGATACAAACCAAAACAAAGCTATAATCCACAACTTGCGTTGAGTACGACTAGCACCAAATATGTTTGCACTTTTTATGTCACTTTCCAAACTTGTGTGATACTATTTCTTGTTACGAATTTGGAGCCCACAAGAAATATGATTCGACATGTTTCTGCATTTTTTCCACAAAATATTTCCTTTCAAGATATTTCATCTTTTTATTTTCAATGCCTCATTCTGTATAGGATACAGATTGACAGCTAGATGATGATCGTTCATTTTTTTTTTCAAGAAATGATCTTATGTATTTTTCCTTGAAGATTTTATATATGTTAACAAAAAAACAGGGCACCAATTATATTATTTCGAATGGAACACCCTATATATTATGTTATTTTCAAAAGTACATACATATATCATGTTATTTCTAATAGATTTCGAGATATTTGACGTTGAAATTCAGATTTAATTCGTATTATCTGTCGGGTTAGGAACAATAATAAGATGTTTGTCATTAACAACTTCCAAATATTATGCTTTTGCATGGTTTTTCATATTTCTCTTGAGGCATGCGCTATAAAATTCGTGTCATGTTCCTCGAAATTGAACTTCGTCATCGCCATTTTGAATCATTCTTCGTTTTTTTTTTTCGTTTGAGAAAATTCGTCTCATTCAACAATGTATTGATATTTTTCGAAGTATTTCTAGAAGGAATCACTCGGTTGCCATAAAATACTCTGTATTGTAGTTATGCGAGTTTAGCATTTTCAATATTTTCCAAGAATACTGATATTATTTCATATTTTTTCCTGTCAATAAAAGAGAGATATTTCAATTATTCCCATACCTCACCATCAATATGTCCTAATATAGATAAAAGAATCCGGGATTCTGATTTTAATGTCAAATATCTCGAAATCTATTGGAGATAACATAATTTATGTAGGTATGTAATATATTGGAATTCAGAAAAATATACTCTATCCGATAAAGACAAAATATATAGGAAGTTCCATTCAAAAAAATATATTCAGTGTCTATAACCTTTTTTTCGATCTTGTTTTTTATTCACATAATTGAAATGTACAAGAAAAATTACACAATACCAATTTTTAAGCAAAAAAATTTAAAAACAGATAAAAGTCAAAATATACGTGAAGACCCTGTAAATCGGCAGGTACTAATTGTTTTTCCTGCACGCATCTGAATTTTATTCGCTGTAGCTTTTATTCTTCCCGCACTCGGAGTTAATGTTTCATTTGATATCTTCATGTTGTTCAACATTATCACGGCAAACATCATAATTTGATATTCAACTGCGTGTTTCCTACATCCATCTGTTTTTATCAAGATGTACATTTAGAGGTTGATGAAGGAACACGTTTCTGTCAGGTTGTTTAGTAAAATATGGCATCCACAACAGCTTTTATTATACCGGATCATCACAAACGTATCTACTCGAATACTTTTATTTCGACATTGTTTACCTACTTTACTCATCGGAATTTGTGATGACCCCAGTTAAAGAAATACTGTTTTGGATCAAAGTAGTTTTGCTTTTCCAAAGGCATAATCTATTTTTTGACAGATTATGCTAATAAACCAGAAATTGTCTAAATTTGTGATAATTTAACTTTATCTTCTGTTTTTGTAGCTACTTTTGAAACCACCCTATTTATCCGATATAATCATACAATGTGGACTGATTTTTTTCGTACCTACTACTACTACTACGATTTTACTTTAAATGTTCCTCTTCAAAAAACCGATTATATTGATAGTTATTCATACCTATACCAGTCCGAATTTGGTTAGAATCGCATAGCGAATGTCTAAAATATAAAAGGGAACGTTCAAAGTGAGATACACTGTTTAAAAATTACATTATCATAAGAGGTCGATTCAGATGAACGCAGAAATAAAGTGGCAAGATCTTGTACCATTAGAATTGACCACAAGTAGTTATAAAAATAGAAGAAAAACTTTCCACGTGTCAACGAATCTCTAATTTCAAACACAGTTCAAATGACAGGTAGACAAGGAGCAGGAAAACTAATTTCCTGGCTAATCCACGCCTGTATCAATGTGAGCATTGTCACATTACGATAAGAAAAAAACATGTGCGAATCGGTGTATAGACTGCGAGCTGATGTTCTGCGTGGCATTAGCCAGTAAAGTAGTTGTCATATGCGCGCTGTCCACCTGTCATCCAAACCGTGTCCGGCTGATCGTTACACGCTGAAACACGAATGAACAAAATCTCCGTGGATAGGCGGACGATCGCTGCTCCTTTACCTGGAAAGGAATGGTTAGTCGTACAGCCACGTGCTCCACTACTAAACGACCATGAACAACATCTAAGCGATACGACGAGGAAGCGCAAACGGAACCTACTTGTTGTAGAGGACGATGTCTGGCCTCCAGATGTGATCCGAAGGGACGTGGAGCATGTGGACACCCCCGTATTCTTTCGGTTCCCAGCGCAGTTTGTAGTCGTACCATGACTGGAAAATTAGGAAAGAATGATTTCTCTACAGCTCATAATTTGCGTTTGAATTCTAAAAAGTCACAGGTTATGCTATTTGGCTCCAAGAAAAAACTGGAGGATGTTCGCGATGAAATGTTGATCAATATTGGAAACGATACACTCCCAATAGTAAAAGAAAATAGTAAAGGAAAGTAAAAACCTGGGACTGTGGATTGACAGCTTCCTAAGATTCTCCAAACACGTTAGCCATCTTTGTCAAGCATCCTATAATGTACTTAGGGAATTATTTCCAAATATGCATCTCCTTTCTAAGCACCTTAAACTCACTATATGCGAAACCCTAATCATGTCGAAGTTGTCTTACTGTGACAGTATTTATGGACCTGCCCTTCTGAAAATTGACCAAAACCGCCTCCAGAGAATACAAAACTCTTGTATACGTTTTTCTTACGGCATTCGCAAATTCGATCACATTAGCGACGCGTTCAAAGACTCTGGTTGGCTGAAGTTGGACGAACTTCGGAATCTCCACTTACTTACGGTTACGCACAAAGTTCTCAAAAGTGAAATTCCAAAATATATCTTTGAAACACTCAATACATTCTCTTCCATGAACAATCTCAGAACACGCAATAGAAACTTACTTGTTATACCCCCTCACTCCTCTGCAATCTTCACCAGGAATTATTCATATAATGCGGCAAAATTGTACAATCAGTTACCCAACGAATTTAGGTCATACACGATATACAATTTCGAAAAGAGACTGAAACTTCTACTAAGAATAAGTGATACTCAGTTTTCCTTCAATCGTTGATGTCTGCTTACCAACTCGGCATGTGCCTGTTGATTTTCTCTATGCAACAAAGATGTTAACTTCAAGATCTCAAAAAATAAAAAAACTTTCAGAATGTATAAATTCATTTTTTTTCTTCTTTTTTTTTCATCTCCTTTGGATTGAATAAGTTTTGCTGATCCATCGTCATCTAGTGTATTTGATATAAATATAGTCTCGAATTGTATTTTATTTTTCTCAGGGTTAAGTTGAAAAACAGCTCTTGCTGACACTTCGCCTTTCATCATTTTTGTATCTTTTTATTTGTAAGATTTATTGCCTTGAATTGTTGTATATTTTCCCCAAATGATGAATAAAGCCGCTTTATTATTATTATTATTATTAATGGGCGTGATTTACAATTGTCGAATTGAACATTGAAATATTGGGAAATCTGCATAAATTTATTTCGAAAACTGAAGACAACGTAACTCGGCAACTCAGTTGCCATCTCCGGTATCATTGATTAAATAATAAATAATGAGATAAAAAATAAACCATCTTGTGGTTTCGATGGAATTTCTGGAATAGTTGTCAATAAAATTTGACCTTGCATAACTGCTTTAGCTCACATCAAAAACTCATCATTTGCAGAGGGAAAATTTCCGTCTTATGTCCGTGTCTCAAGGTCAAACTATTTGATCAAATTTGTTTGACGTGACGTCATTTCTGTCTATTTGATTCAAATGTTTGAAATGTGCAGAAATCCTGTTCACACGATTTGAAGACGTTTGTTCAAATATTTCAATAATTCATTGATCATAACGAAAGAGAAATCCGTATTCATGATCAAAACGCGTTTTTTCAACAATATATGAATAGAAATAATACACAAAAATCTTTGAAAATTTATTTCATGGTATGTTGCGCACCCCATCAGAGATTAGTGAAGAAGAAACGAAAAATATTAGACAAGGCAATGGCTCCAAAGAAGAAATATTGGTAGAGGAGTCCTACCAACGATTTTTTAGGAAATCAGATTCGGAACACCTACCTACCAGTTATTTGGCCGTGAGAATTACTAGCAATATCATTAAATGCATCTGACATCTCTCTCGTGGTAATTTTTTTCTGATGTTATACAAAAGTTCTTTGCTTCTATAGAGAACTATCAGGAACGTTACTTCCTCCTCGGTCCAATTTCAAGCAGCAGACAATTCCAAAAGTGATGTATGTATTCTGGCGTTTCGATTTTCGGTGTCAACAAACAACCCTAACCTTACTTTTTCATCAAACAAGTAAAATATTTAGAACATGTTCTAATTTCAGCTGCTGTTTGATGTGACGTTATTGATGACATCACACTTCCAATAGTTTTACCGTGAGACACGGACATAAGATGAAAATCCCATCACAAATAACACCAATTTTGAAGAAAGGCTGGTGCCCTGAAACTATTGAGAATTATAGGCCATTGTCGGTTCCTTCTGTGATATCCAGATAATTAGAGTATGCTATTATGATTCATCCTAATTTCCTAAAACAGCACCAGTAACAAGCGGCATCGTTTTCGTACACATCAATCTACAATGTCTGAAATCATATCATTTTATGTGAGCAACTTCTAGATGCCATGGAACAGAGACAGTTCGACTGGAATCTTGGGACTCACTCAGTCGTGCTTTTGATTGTGTTGACCATGATGGCCTACTGAATATGTTATAGAGACGTCGTTTTAGGGGCCATGCTCATGATTGGTTCCATTCTTACTTGAGAGATAAAGCTCAAATGGTCAAGATTGCTGGATCTGGGAATTCAGCTTTCTCATTGACGGACATAAATACACTAGGCTCCATCCTTGGTCCAGTTTTGTTCAATTCATATATAAATGATTTACCACTTATTTTATCTGATGCTTTCACTACACTCTATGCTGATGACTTCACATTACTGATTGAATATAAAGATTTTGAAATTATACAGACAAAGATAGATAGCTCAGTCAACAAATCATCTGCCTGGTCTTTTGATAGATCCTCGTTACCAAATACTAGTCAAACCAACTACACAACCTCCCATACTCATCAGAACACCAACATACCACTATTGAATATCAGCTTGAATGATACTTCTACTATTCTATTATTGACACCACAGATGAAATTAAGTGTTTGAAAACTGTTTTTAACCGCCAACTTAGTTGCAAAGCAACCCTCGAAGTCTCATTGAAACTTGTATGAGGAAGGAAGACGGGGACCTTAGCTTTTTAAATGTCATTTGAAGCACTACTTGGCTGGTTACCATTGAGAGTCCTAAGGATTTAAATCTAGGTACAAAGAATATTCGGTTGGTCACCTATCTCCTCCCGCTAAACGATGCTACAGAAATAAATAAATATTTCCAGTAGCCGCCGGGATTTGAACCGCAGACCTTCTGGCCCATAGACCAGTGCCTTTGCGCACTCGGTCACCAACCCAGTTTCTTGATATTTTGATTATACCTACCCTTTATTTCAGTACTCACTGTAGTAAATTATGCAAGACCTTAAATTCAGAATGTTATCAAATAAGAAAGCTCAAAAGTACTTAGATATTTGAGATTCGAATCCATAACAATTGTCGTTCTGTATTGCGTATGCAAGCACTTATCCAACTGAGCTACGAATCCTTTCTTATAATAGGAAGAATTTTTACATCACTTGGACAGACCTTTTTTTTCAATAAGGTAGATGAATCTTCAATAGAAATTTATGGATTGTACTCAAACTGGCGGTGGAAAACCTGCAGCAAAGGGAACTCGCACCGATTTCGATGAAATTTTCACAGAAGCTTCCTAACATGAATATAAAACCATACAAATGAAATTTTTTCTGCGGAAACACTTCAAACTATTTTTTTTTTGGAAAAGTTAAGAAAATTTTATCACTTTTCAGTCCTAAGAATGTGCTTAAAATTTCAGTTACATTGTCAGTGGGGAATATGTAAGTTATACCAAAACATTAATATTGAGTCCCGAAATGGATTTTACAGGAAATTTCATGATGAAAAACTTCAAAAACTGTTATTTTCGCATTTTTATTCAAGCATATATATGCAAAAATATCAATTCGCAATATCAACTGTCAAGTCACAAATGGATAAAACAACGTTGCCATGTTTAAAAAAAACCTATGCGCTCATTTCCTGATGAGTGCAACTCGTGTTTATGAGACTACTAACCTGAATGTACTAACCTATCAGTGACAGCCTAGATCACTATTTTCAGTAAATTTTTGAAGAAGGAAAATGTGTTGAAAAAAAAGGATGCTGAACGGGAAATTTCAACGCGTTGTATTTATTTGTTGAGACTACTTACCTGAACGTACTAAACTGTCAGTGACGGCCTAGATCACTATTTTCAGTAAATTTTTGAAGAAGGAAAATTTGTTGAGAAAAAAGAAATGTCTGCTGAGGGGGAAATTCGAAGGCGCAATCACGTTATATTCCCTGGCCTCAACATACTAACCTATCAATTGAGGGCAGATAACTATTTCCGTTGCTTTTTTGAAGAAGGAACATTACATTTAAAAATCGGAACACAATCAAAAAATTGTATCTGTGAATTTTTCAAAACTTGGCAGCGTTGTCCCCTATATGTCATGACGTGAGTACCGTGACATTTGACATTGCACATCACCTGATACTTGGAATATGGAATATAATGAATAAAAATTCGAAAATAATTCATTTTGAAGCTTTTACTGGAAATGTTTTTATTGAAATTGTTTTTTGAGACTCGATTTCAACGTTTTGGTATAACTAACATATCCCCCACTGACAATGTAAGTACATGAATCAAGCACATTCATAGGACTGAAAAGTGATGAAATTTTCTAAACTTTTCCAAAAAAGAAATAGTTTGGAGTGTTTCCGCGGAAAAATTTTCATTTGTATGGTTTTATATTCATGTTAGGAAGCTTCTGTGAAAATTTCATCGCAATCGGTGCGAGTTCCCTTTGCTGCAGGTTTACCCTGGCGGCTTGTAGAACTTGAATTCGTTCTCGCTCTCTGAATCTATTTTTACAAAAAGCCCGTTCTAACCCAGGTAGTTAGGTACATTGTCAAATTATGACATTTCATGGCGAGTCTCATTCAAACATTGCACTCTGCATGCTTCATTAATTCCATTTCAGTTTTGTATAACTGATGTCAATTGTTATGTAGGTGATGAATTTAGTTGATAGCTGATTGGCCATAGCCCGTATGTTCTTATATGCTGCTTGATTAGCTATTCTATGTGACCTGTGTAGAATGTACTCTTACATTAAATTTATTTCAGAGTGGGGTTCTGTTCTTAGACGTTTATTCATATAATTTGAACAATAATACATGTGGGTTCAAACAAATCCCAGTACATAGTCGACTAATACAGAAAAAAACGCAGCGATTCTTATAATTATCGCGCACAACCCTTCCAGTCAATAATAAGTACGAAAATACCTTAAACGGTCTACTTTTCCACTCTCCCACGGTGACTCGCCTCAGGATTCAGGAACACACGAACTTTCGTGTACAGCTATATCAACAGGGTAAAACCCCTTCAACTGACAACCTATAAGGTTGTCGACACCACGTTGATTTCAGAAAAACAAACAAAACTGGAGGAACATACACGTTCCTATTTGAGTGCTTTCGAGTTTCGGCCAGCCCCAGCCGCACACCGCCACCCGGCTTCTGCTTCGCTACTTTCGCGTCGGCGTCGCTCTCTCTCTCTCTCCTCCTCGCGCCCGCGCATCATCCGAACTGCGTAGTACACGCGCATTCAGTCACGTACACCATAAAGTATAGGGGAGACAAACGAAAAAGAAAATTATGAGAAAAAAATTACCTTATGCAATAAATGAATTTCATTAGGGGCGTCCTTTAGAAATTTGATGACATCTTTAGGAGATAAGACAGCAGACTTTTTCGGCTTATACCCCTTACTTTTCCGTTTCAAAAAAGCCTCTAGTTCGTTGAACTTGGTGATATCTCTTTTCTCATTTATGGTCACCATCGATTTGAGCATTGACCATTTAGTCCATAACGAATTTTGGCTAAACGTTTCTGACTGCAACGAATAAATACAATTATTACCAAATCCAGAAAATACTGAAAATACTTTACCAATTCTTGAAAATATGCCAGAAAGACAGTTTCGTTGGCATCTTTTGACATAACATTTCTCTGTGTCAGCCACTTCAGATATAAGTTGTATTCTTTTTGATATAGGGCTTCACTTTTCGATGGAAGTAATGATTGTCTTGCTTTTTCCGCTTTTTTTATAATATCCTCCATTATATCAGAAAAAGATCGTCGATTTGTGGTAAAAAATAAACACGTTTTTAACGGAAAAACATTGATTGATAAAGAAAGTTTGCTTATAAACATGTAACATAGCGACAACCTAGCAACAACCAACATTGCTACAATCAACGCTACCTAATTCAAATATACCAGAATTTGAACATTTATTGCGTTCTAAATATGGACATATTGTTATGAAGATCGGTCAAAATAAAATTATCTATGTACCACGGGAATTGTAGAGCATTAATAACCTCTGGCAATTGCTGTCCCTCGGGCCAGAGGCCCTCGGGACGCAAACTTTGCCATCGGTAATTAAGGCCCTCATAATTCCCTTAATACATAAATAACTATTATGTGTTAGGTTTTGCATTTGATTACTCTGCATATTGACAGATTCTTTTTGAAAGTTAATGTGATATTGCTATGAAAAACAAAATTTGTGTTGAGATGACGAAAAAAAAAAAAACAAGTTTTGAAAGAGAGAACAAATCCTGATTTTATAGATTTATTTCGCCGATCCTTCAGCAGGATTAAAACGGAATATTTCAGCTTTGTGAGGCAACATTCGCTGATCCTTCAGCCGGATTAATAAGGAATATTTCAGGTTTGTGAGGCAACAGAGACCTTATATAATTGTCTGTTGAAAGTTTCGTCAAAATAGGACGAGTTATATTCGTCAGGACATATGCTCGAAATTTAACAATTTATTATTATTCCGAGTATTATTCATAAAATTATGTGGAAACAGAAAGATTCCATGTCCACATGTTCTGACTGAATGAATGAAATTGACTGCAGAACTTATTCACTCAGTTTTCTGAGATTCTTTGTTAAGTAATAACACCCCCAAAATCGTGAACATCTTGAAGGTGACCATTGAAACTTTCGAACTTTCGCTCATATTATTCGGTTTTCCCAACTTCGTCTCTGATAGTTTGGAAATATCTGAATATCTTTCTTCATTCCCAAAACACTCCACTTGCAACTTCAAAATTTGACGCAATGTACAGGGTGGTCCATATACAACTACGTATACTTCTACCATGTCATTCCGCACAGATTATAAAAACATTTTTTAACAAATAAAAACTAGAGCACTACTAGATTCCTCCCAAAAAGTGCCTGAAGAATGATTTCGAAGAAACAAGAAATAATCATAAATGAATAAGTTAAAACTGCACAAAATTCAAAACCATCTTGTATCTTTTAAATGGTTCGGTTCGGTTTTGGTGGTGCGGTTTTCGGCATCTGATTAATCACAAAAATCAAGCTCTTTATATATAGATTAGTGTGTTTCTAACTCTTTCAGAAATCGGTGTTACCTACCACCCTGTACAGTGTACGATATCTCAGTTGTCTTTGGGGATAGACAGCTGCGGTTTTCACATTACCGTCCTACTTTTTCGTGAAAAAAACATTGTCGAAAACAGAACTGTGTTAGCCCTTCCTGTTTTTGAGATACAGGGCGGAGTTGAAAATATTGCATTTTGAGACCACCCCCGCCTTTATCTCAGCTATCTTTCAACTTATAGTAAAAGTAAAAACTGTATCTCACACATATTTTTACGTAGAATCCATTAGCGTAGTCAGATTTTCGAAATGAGCTGTCATTATTCAGATATAACCCACCCTGTATACTTGTTTCTGAGTGTGTTTCGGCCCTCATTATAGTCAAAGAAATGTTTGCCATTATTCATTGTTAGATCGATGCAAAGGGTGAAGCTCGGGAATATTAACTACTTGTTTTTCTTGGGCCGATGCTAATGCAGTATTAATTTAGTGCGAGACGTTGAAATGTCGAGAATGTTCGGGGGTTAATGACTCCCTGGGGGGTGACTCCATTCATTGAGCGTCGGGGGAGTTTGGTAATGAGAAACAATAGTTAATGTTCGTACTCACTTGCTCGACCCAAAGGTTGGTGGTCATGATCTGGTTCTTCAAGTTCTGAAACAAAAATGAGGTACAGATAACATTGGTGGATATCTACATATGGCAAACATATTTTTTATTGTTTATTTAGAAGCAAGGTGGATATAGGATGGTGAAACAGCTCTTCAATTGTTTCTGCGAAAAACTTGTAGACCGTTTGAGAAGGTAGTAATATTTCCACGACTTGAATGAAGATGGCGGTAAGATCGATTATCAAGGAAGATTCCTGTTGCTTACGTATTTCTGTGGTTCGCATGTGACGTAAATGACTTGAAACGACATTAAAACAATATATTTTCGATAAAACTGATTGAATATTGATATTTTGACTCTTCTCAGTCAGAACAGATGAAACTGATAAAAAGATGACAGAAGCACAGTTTCTGTTTTACCGACACAAGGTATGTCGCCATCTCTGTTAATTTCAGGAAATATTACTACGGTATGAAATCAAGTAGGCAAAGGTCTATAGTTTATTTTAGTGCTTGTTAATAGGAAGCTGTTTCACCATCCTATATCCACCTTGTTTAGAAGACACTGTGACTCGTGTAGGGTTGTTCATGCATGAAACAGATCTTTTCAAGTTCAGTATATTCAGATATTTATTTGATCCGTCGATAAAGATTTCCAAAAGGTACATTTATTGTTATACCTATGTATTTTGACCTCAGGAATCCGAATTTAATAAAATGAAATCGTGAATGAACCACTACTTTTAGAGAAAATGCATGCCAGAGTTCGAAATTTCACATTCTTTGTCTGGCAAGTTTTTGGCATTACCCTAGATCATTGCATGTACCATGGTTAAGTATGCTTTTAGTTTGAGAAAAACATCGTAAACATGCCATTTACCTATAATTTTCCTCACCATTTCATGTAAACAACGGCCATTTTCAAAATCTCTGTGTAAATCATGTTCAAATACTAGTGGATGTCATAGCTGACTCAGTGGTGTATGTTTTTTTCTCTTCAACACACATGTCAAAAAGAATATAGATGTCAGTAAAAGAAGGTAATATTTCGAACGCTGCCAACGCTGGCATGGATTATCTCGAAAAGTAATGGTATTCATGGTTTCATTATAAAATTCGAATTCCTGAGGTCAAAATACATATGGGTACAAACAAAAGTGTTTATTGAAAAATAGATCGCATGATTAGTGCAAAATTACCTATCCAATTTGTAATATGTTTCTGAACAAAACTTCTTGTAGTAGTTGAAAAACGCATAGGAGGGGGGATGGCAGTAATTTTGGTAACATGTAATTCTACCAGTTGGTAATCACTTAGAAAACACTATTTCAAAAACAATGTCGATGCTAACTGATTATTGCAATGTAAATAACCTCCTTCTGAATACTGCAAAAACAAATTGCATCGTTTTCAAAACTAGCCGCAAAAACATGAACATTCCAGAGTATGTAGATATGAGAAACGATGAAAAATTTTATTTTTCTACACATACAAAAGTATTAGGCATACATATTGATAACAAACTAAACTATGAATTCCATATTGATTATCTTGCAATAAAACTTGCCGCTGAATGTTTCGCTATGGGACAGGGTAACCTTTCCTGAAGTATGGGATATTAATTTGGGGTGGAAGTTCACTATTGGATCGTATATTTATCATGCAGAAGCGAATTATGAAAACCATTTTGAATATGAACTACTTATACAGAATCTTGTCGTGGTATTTTCAATTTTTGAATCAACTGATCTGATTCACACCACCGAACAATCAATTGTGAAATGCATAATAAAAAAGGCAAAACTTCGATATTCAGGTGTTGATTTCGTCGAAGTTTGCTCTGAAATCCATTTGATTGGAATTGCACCCAAGTTATTTGTATGAATGAGTGAATACACTGCGAGTGGAATTGAATGTTTTGCGTGGCATAAGCCAGCAAAGTAGTTGTTTCGCTCGTTGTCTGGTAATTGGTGAAGACGTGACATTTTTAATTTTGTGATAACAAAAAGAGTTCTGTGACTCATTAATTCGGCGTCCCCTTGTCAAAACACACACCCTGTACCACTTTGCTCGAAGTGCCTGCGGGGAAAAACGCGAAAAAACTTCCTCGCCGTCGTCTTTCCGACAAAAGGTTGCGAGTGTTTGGCGAAAAGAGAAGAGAGATAATAAGTATGTACATCTTGAAATGCGGTCCGAGGAGAGGACACGTTCCATGAGGCAAAAACAGAGGCAATTTGGGAGGCTGGTCCACCGGGTATCGATTGCGACGCCCCGATATTCCGACGTCGTCGGCGTCGGTCTTACGAATTATAGAGTCGTCGGCATTTCCAGTAATTATTGAGTAGGATTAGGATCCGTGATGGGGTAACAGATATATTGATTTTTTCTACGTTCATCATATAGCAAAATTTGCTTGTACTAGACATTTGATGGAAAATCGCACTAGAGGAACAACATTTTTCTATGACTGTTGAAAAATGGACCCTTTTCATACAACATTTTTGTTCAGTACTGGATGCATTACACAAAACAAGTCACGCCCAGTGTGTAACAGCCTTTATCTTCTCCTATCAAATTATATATTCATTGTTCAACTGCTTTTCAGCAATTAATAGCATCTATAAAAAAACAACGTGAGTTATGATAACTCACTACTCTATAACTCACTTTAATACGCTATGATAAATCGAATATCAAGGTGGCTCTGTGTATCTGTACAAGTGGATTGGCGGAAATGGAACAGTCCATTAGTGTTATTGAGGGGAGTAATGTCACTAGAATTATTTTGACGTTTTCTAATTGAGATTGTTGTAGCAATAAGAACATTTAGTCATCGTGTACCTTAGTATTTATTGTGATAGTCTTAGACAAAGTATAGTATTTAACTTGCGGTAATTGTCATAACTCCCTTGATGAATTACAGCACCCGCCTGCGGCTTGCGCTGCAAACTTCATCTGCGTGAGTTATGACACACATTACTGCTCGTTAAATAATATACTATTTCCTACGACCACCTATGAAAACGTCAATAATCACGCTGTTTTGTTATTCAGAAAGTAGCTCATATCACCATGGTATTGAAATATATCACAACGCTCACCTGAATTGATAGAAATAATAAGGTATATTGTGAAGGTACTCACTGTCAATATAAGCGTTCTCAAATCAAATTCATATTATTTATTGAAATTTCTGTCTCGTTTTGAATTATACCGAGAACCCTTTATCTATTAATTTCAATGTGTCTGATACATAACCTCTGAATTCACTTTAAAACTAGAACCTATACTCTTTGCTGGAACTATTTCGATGTTGATGACAGAGGGTTAGATCATTCAAAAGAGTATGGCTACAGTTTTATGCGCGGCTTGCTGCTTGCATCAGATTGATATCACAGTATCACCAACGAGAAGCTTCTTTGGTATCACAGATATTTGCAAAGAGTCAAGGGCGCACTAACTCGAGTAAATCGAACGCGCTTGCGAACTACATACTTCTATGGTTCTGTATTCCTGGTTGCGTGATTACTGGCGCTAGCAGGCGAATGGTGTCAAGGTTGTTTATGTACGCTGGTGTCAATATCAATAAAATTTGTCCAAACTAAACTAACTCAATCAATCAGTAATTCACATAATGAGGCATTGTCGGAGAAGTATTCAAATATAATCTTGAATATGGAAATAAACAGTACTTGATATTGAATCAAAACCACCTGAAATTCTAGAGACCGCTCAAGTTACATTTTTGACAATACTTCCCGCAAAATGAAAGTATTCGGAGTCGTACAAAACTCGTTGGAAAGTGCATTTCCTTCACTCGTTACGTTTCCGCACTCACCGCTACGCGGCTCGTGCTAAACGACTACTCGTGTGAAATATGTCACTTTCCACACTTGTTGTGTAATATACTATTACACAACAGGCTATGGCCAATCAGCGACAAAGTAGATTCCTTATTACCTACAAAACAATTGATACCAGTTGTACAAAACTGAAATGGAATATGCAGTGCATTGTTTGAATCAGACTCGCCATGAAATGTCATATTATTTGACAATACCTAAGTACCTACCAAGGTGGATATAGGATGGTGAAACAGCTTCCTATCAACAAGCACTAGAATAAACTGTAGACCTTTGCCTACTTGATTTCATACCGTAGTAATATTTCCTGAAGTTATCAGAGATGGCGCCATACCTTGTGTCGGTAAAACAGAAACTGTGCATCTGTCATACTTTTATCAGTTTCATCTGTTCTAGATGAAAAATGATTGAGAAGAGTCAAAATATCAATATTCATTCAAGATTTATCGAAAATTTATTGTTTTAATGTCGTTTTAAGTCACGTCTGTCAGATGTGAACCACAGAAATACGTAAGCAACAGAAATCTTCTTCGATAATCGATCTTACCGTCATATTCTTTCAAGTCGTGAACATATTAGTACCTTCTCAAACGGTCTACAAGTTTTTCGCAGAAACAATTGAAGAGCTGTTTCACCATCCTATATCCACCTTGGTACCTACCTAGGGTTATTTAACTGACAAACGATATTTGGGCAATTAATAGACGAACCATCAGAAATATACAACTCACATCCATTGAAGCTTGTACAAACTTAGGCACTGAGATAGTAAAGTGGGTACAATGACGATAGCTAGTAAGATACAATAGGCAATTAGGCCTAAGTGTCATCAGAGACTTTGGTCAGGCGAGCCTACGTAGGAGGTGGAGTGTTTAGTGGGTAAACCTGACTGATTCCCAGACTATCATATGGGGGGATTAGACCCATATGGTGTCCATGAAGGATTTCAACCACCTCCGAAAAAAAAAAGTTTTTCCTATATTGAACTATGTTTGAAGTGAGTCGAATCAGAAAATTTGGTATCACATCAATGTTTAAGGGGACTATTTATCTAAAATATTCTCAAGAATGCAGCAGCACATCTGGTTTTACCATTAAAGGGCCCCAGTCTTACTGTTTTCGAAATACATATTTCAAATTTTAAGTTGAAGATTTCTATTGTGCATCGATTTATTCGTAGAAGAAGACCCAATTCTGTTTCTGAAATACAATAAAGGACGCTTTCTGAAATATATATGATATTTTCTGATACACAAATGACGAAATCTGAAATGCAATTGACTCATCTGAAATTAATTTTACGCTTTGTGAAATTGATTTGATGCTTTCTGAAATACAATATTTGGAAAAGTTGTAGTAATTCTAACTTGATCATTCAGTCAATGGTGTCCACTGGAGGACACAAATGCTATCGAGGGTTTCCCCGAGGTCAAAGTGGGCTATAACAAATTTACATTCAGTCTTAACCTCGAATCAACTAGTTATACTATATTATGCTCAAGTAGAGTCTCGCTTGAGATATGGTCTTCCATTTTGGGTAAAGTCGCCTTTGGCTACTGACGTGTTTACAGCAAAAAAAAATTGTGAGGATTATTGCTGGTATCTCCCAACTCAGCTCCTGTAAACCTTCGTCTGGAAAATACAAGATTTTGCCTCTGGTATGTCTATTTATTTTTGGAATGTCTGTTTATATATTTAAAAATAGAAAATTATTCATCACCAATAATTGCATACGAAAGAAATCAACTCGACAGGATACAAATTTTTATATTCCATTCTGTAAATATAATGTCACACAAAATACACCTAAATATTTGGGACCAAAAATCTTCAATCTGTTGCCTGAAGAATTAGAAACTATTCAGTCCGAGGGACTTTTCGAAAAAAATTCTTAAAAAATACCTACTTGACAAATGTTTTTTATGTTTTAACGGACTTCATGACTCAAATCAAAGTCAGCTTAATGGAAAAAATCTAGTCTTCCGTGCACTATGTCTGTTCAATGGCCAAGTTCAGTGTATGATTGTTTGAGGGCGCTGCTTGAGTGGTATGACAAGTGAATAACGCATTTTATGCAATTTTTTAATTTTTCACATATTTTGTAGGTTGGGGTGTACATGTCAGTCATGTAAATGTCACATTCCTTCAAAATATTTCTTGTTTCTTTTATACTTTTTCATTTCCGCGAAAATGCATCCACACCACGACTTTGCGCTAAAAATAAAACTAAACAATAAAAAGTGATAGGATTTCATGAATTCGCCAGTGACTTCAATTTTGGAAAGCATGATGAGCAAGAAAATATACTAATAGGTACCTATAGTTTGCATGAAGAATCTTTGTGGTAGGTAATATAAATTAATTCATTCTAGCTTTAGAATGTCTCTAGAGATTTCTGAATATTGTGGCATTTGTGCTTACCATTTTGATACTGAAATTCCTCAAAAAGAGCTATGTGCCTACAACTTTTCGAGGTAAGTCCAAAATTTTATTGTATTTGGTAGTTAACTGAATTCTCGAGTTTTTCTCTAACATTTTTGTTATCCTTCTATGATATAGATAGATATTGGCCACTTCACATATTATTTCATCCAACATTCACTATATCAGAATATCACCCAATATATTTGCCAATATCTTAGGTTAGGTCCAAAACAGAGATAGAAATACGAAAATAGTGTTTAGGAAGCGGCGCTGCTTGAGTGGTATTAATTTTTATTGGAAGATCACTGTAGGTGATTTTCGCTGATTGGGCAGACATTATAGTGCACGGCAGACTAGATTTTTTCCATTTAGCTGACTTTGCTTAAACAGTGTATTTGTAAATTTATGATCTCTTCGTTCTGTATTTCGTATCGGCTGGTTTTTTTTTTTTTTCTTTCTTTTTTTTTTTTAATTTATTGTCATTGTTTTCAAGGTATTTTCAATGTTGTATCACTTAATTGCATATTAGTTGTAAGTTTTTTTTTTGACAATTTCTATACGATGCTGAAATGTATTGTCTATGAAAATAAAGAATCTATCTATCATTGTTCAGCGAACCCACACAAGGGGGAGCTCCAACAATCACAATTATTCGAATGCAACGAACCACCCTGTGAGTCCATCATGTTCCAGCCACCGAATCTGCGCCAATGTGCCTGCCTCACTTCCGCAATAATTTCCTAGCCCTGTCATCGTCCATTACATGCAACTGTTATGTAGTCGGAATGTTTCTGTGGACGCGCTGAGGACTTGGACGGAACTTTCATCAGCCCAATTATTGTTATGTCATCAGATGGGAAGCGTCGTTGCTGCGACGCTGCTGCTGATGATGTTGAGGCCTGCGAGTAATTTCTCTATGGAGGATGACTAGACGGAGCTGCAATGGCAGACGAGGACAAAGAGAGTTGATCCAAGGACATGAACACAATGATGACGTTGAAGGTAATGTATTTCTCCCAGTGGGATTGCTCTACGTTATTCAGTGAGGTGCAAAAGTCCTTCACCCCCTGTAACTTCTTCATTTCACATATTGAGTGTAAGTTTCTCAAAAAAGCGCAGCAAGTCAGGTATATATCATTGCAATTTTGGATTATTTCAGGCCTTAGCCAGCGGTATCTGCCTGCCCTAGAATAGTCGGTAGATAGAAAAAAGAAGATGAATACAAAGCTAACACACTTCCTGATCTTACATAAAATTGGAGAGATATCAGAGGAAGTGGATTAACATGATCAACAGTTCAAAAGAATATTTTCTTGAAACTCTATGTAGATATAATTCTCAATGATATGAATCGAAGATCACAAATAATGGTAAACTACTGATTGCAGTTTCCTGTGCAGATGATGAAGGATGATTAGATTTGTCTAAAATTCAGTTTTTCAAAACTTTTGGGTATAAAACTTCCATCATCAGAGGCAGTAATTGTGGTGAATAAATTTATTCAGAACCAAATGGGAGAAAATCTTCAAAATTGCATTTTTGATTGAATTTTTAAACATAGAGAAGCATTCCATAATACCTACTTGCATCACAGGACCTTTGGATAAAGTACAGCGACGTGTGAATCAAGTTTTTCTTTTTTGACAACGCCTGTCTATGTGACAATTAAAATTAAATTCTTCTTGCGTTTGAAAGACGTCGCACCAAAGTACTAGACAGGAATATTTTCCTGCGAAAATTCAGTGAACGAAACAATCGACAACTGCAACTTTTTCTAGATTGTAGAGTTTGCTTTTATTAAAGGGTTTGTTGTTTTTATTTTATCTAGAATTTGCTTCTTGTTGAATCATTTAATCAGAATTTATTCGTGATATTGGTTCATCAAACAAGAATTTTTGAGTTGAAAAAAATTTTAGCCTGCCCAGAATTATTTTTGGCTTACCCTAAACATTCACTTTGGCTACGGTCCTACATTATTTATTTGATTTCGAACAATTACGATTGATTGTTAAAGCTGCCGCTCAAAATAGCCTTTCCGTAATACAGATCTTGATTTTTGTTTGAAGGTGGCTGACAATGTCTCGAGTTGTGAAGAAAAGTTTCGGACTTCCATTGTCTAAAGGTATGAAGATTTGAATCCTGAGAAAAGAAAAGATGAGTTATGCTGAAAAAACGAAATAAGTGATGAATAAAAAATTAACTATTTTATCGAATCAAGAAGATTCGAGTATCAATAAATCAGGTTAGTATTAGTGTTAGTATATATGAAGTCGAAGAATGTAGATTTAAATGGGAGTTTAACTAGTCGATGAGCCTGAAAATAAGAAAAAATTGAATTAGAAATCAATAGCCTGAAAAAAAAAAAAGAAAGGTTGAATTAGAAATCAATAGCCTGAAAAAAGAAAAGTTGAATAGCCTGAAAAAAGAAAAGTTGAATTAAAAATTAAAATAAAATGAATGAATAAAGAATTAAAATTATGAGAAAGATTCAAATCGAGTTTTTCACGACGTTTCGATTGTGTGTATCTACAATCGTCTTCAGGTGAGAACTAACAAAGTCCTGGGATACGGGGGTATTTATAGGTCAGCTATGGCGGGATTTTTCGGTTCAGTGAGCCGTAACCGGTTGATTCGGCTAATCAGCGGTTTCCATGTGTTGCGGATCTCGACGCTTGGTTGACTGAAAGCGTTATTATTCATTATGTATGCTGCTTCCTTGAATTTCCTCCTGAACCAGTGTTCTTCTCTATGGATGATTTCTGCCTCAGACCATTTGATGTTATGTTGGTGGGTCCACACATGTTCTGCGATTCCTGACTTGGTGGTTTCTCCTCGTTGGGTGTTTTTCTTGTGTTCGCCGATTCTGGTTTCCAGTGGTCTCTTGGTTTCTCCGATGTATGATTTGCCACATTCGCATGGTACTCGATAAACACAATTCTTGGAGTCACTGTTTTTGTTCGTTGGTCTGGTTTTGGTGAGTTGGCTGCGGATGGTGTTTCCAGATTTGAAGCAGGTCTTGATCTTGTATTTGGATCCAATCTTCTTGATTCTCTCTGACAATCCTTTGATGTAGGGAAGGCACAATGTTGGTTGTTGCGGTTCTTCTTCTTTTTGGATTATCCTCTGTTTCCTGCTCTTCAACGTCTGTTCCACCAATTTCCTTGAATAGCCGTTCTGGTAGAGGTCTCTCTTGATGTGGTCCAGTTCGGAAGTTAGGCTCTCCTCGTTGTTGCAGAGGCTGAAGACACGATCAATCAGAGTTTTCACTATGCCCCTTTTCGTAGCTCCGTGATGGTTGGATCCATTGTTGAGATATTGTCCTGTGTGAGTTGGTTTCCTGTAAACAGAAGTTTGCCATACCAGAACGGCTATTCAAGGAAATTGGTGGAACAGACGTTGAAGAGCAGGAAACAGAGGATAATCCAAAAAGAAGAAGAACCGCAACAACCAACATTGTGCCTTCCCTACATCAAAGGATTGTCAGAGAGAATCAAGAAGATTGGATCCAAATACAAGATCAAGACCTGCTTCAAATCTGGAAACACCATCCGCAGCCAACTCACCAAAACCAGACCAACGAACAAAAACAGTGACTCCAAGAATTGTGTTTATCGAGTACCATGCGAATGTGGCAAATCATACATCGGAGAAACCAAGAGACCACTGGAAACCAGAATCGGCGAACACAAGAAAAACACCCAACGAGGAGAAACCACCAAGTCAGGAATCGCAGAACATGTGTGGACCCACCAACATAACATCAAATGGTCTGAGGCAGAAATCATCCATAGAGAAGAACACTGGTTCAGGAGGAAATTCAAGGAAGCAGCATACATAATGAATAATAACGCTTTCAGTCAACCAAGCGTCGAGATCCGCAACACATGGAAACCGCTGATTAGCCGAATCAACCGGTTACGGCTCACTGAACCGAAAAATCCCGCCATAGCTGACCTATAAATACCCCCGTATCCCAGGACTTTGTTAGTTCTCACCTGAAGACGATTGTAGATACACACAATCGAAACGTCGTGAAAAACTCGATTTGAATCTTTCTCATAATTTTAATTCTTTATTCATTCATTTTATTTTAATTTTTAATTCAACTTTTCTTTTTTCAGGCTATTCAACTTTTCTTTTTTCAGGCTATTGATTTCTAATTCAACCTTTTTTTTTTTTTTTTTTTTTTTTTTTTTTTGCAGGCTATTGATTTCTAATTCAATTTTTTCTTATTTTCAGGCTCATCGACTAGTTAAACTCCCATTTAAATCTACATTCTTCGACTTCATATATACTAACACTAATACTAACCTGATTTATTGATACTCGAATCTTCTTGATTCGATAAAATAGTTAATTTTTTATTCATCACTTATTTCGTTTTTTCAGCATAACTCATCTTTTCTTTTCTCAGGATTCAAATCTTCATACCTTTAGACAATGGAAGTCCGAAACTTTTCTTCACAGATCTTGATGGCATTCCGATAAAATTCTTGACCATTTGCGATAACAACGGAAAGACATTTTCGTGCCAGGAAATCACCATGTAGTACAGGGTGTCCCAACTAAAGGTGTCACCCTCCTTCAATCACATAAATCTTAACATATTTTCGTCATTCAAAAACTATTCTGGAATGATTTTTCACGAATATTTGGAATCTGTGCTCACTTTTTCTCAGTATCAACCAAGTACAGGGCGACTCAAGAATTTTCTTTATGATCTTCGGTTGTTTCTTATTTTTTATTCGACAGTAATATATGATATATATTTTTGAATTCAGATTGACGGACTCCATCGAATTATGGAAAAAATATAGATCGTCCCAATTGAAAAAAAAAATTGAGCCACCTGTATTTCGTTGATATAAGGAAAAAGTGAGCTCAGGTTCGAAAAATTCGTGAAGAATTATTCCAGAAAAGTTTTCGAATGACCAAAATATGTTGGAAATTACGAGAATAAAGTGGGGTAACAAATTTAAGTGGGACCTACGGTCCTATACGGTGTCACCAGTTAATCAAGAAATTTCAAGATCTTGCAATTTATTGAGTCAAGACAAGATATAATATATCGAGACAACGTCAAGTCAAGATTTTTCAAAATGTCTTGACTTCGTCTCAAGACAAGGCAAGAAAGTGTTATAAAGACAAGAATTCTTGTTTTGTCGACCTCTATTGGTAATATAAGTGAAATTTGCATTTCAGTACAACTGTTTTTGAGCAGTTGTACGTAGACACGCGTAGCCGCTTCTCGTGCCAGCCGGACGTCGCTTCCTGGGACCCATTTCTCCACCCCTACCCCTACCCCCGACATTCATAAGGGACGTCGGGGGTGCAATAAAAACCAATTAAACCGGCGGCGGCCGACTTCCGTGCACACAATTTCCGGTCGACAGGATTTGCGAGCGAAACCAATTCCGACGAGTCGGCGTTGCCGATTATTGCTCCGAGTAGACTGCTTGGAGTTAATTTGGCGAGAATGCCACACGTCAAAACGTTCGAAATCCAATCATCGCTAAGCCGGTGGATCGCAAACAGGTTGGTCCCGGTGGAGTTTGTCATTTTTCTGGCTTTATCTATCAGAATTCCATGAATATTATTATCGCCATCATCAGCATCTGATTCAGAGACTTCGAATTAGTAGAATAAAATATTGAATCTCATGTGACATCGTATTCACCAGAATATCGAACGCTCGAGCCAATCGCGTGCTGGGCGGAGCCTAACAGAATATTGCCTGGTTGCTAAGCAGCAGTCTGCAGGGTTGCCAGATTGGGCGATCAATTGCCAGTTGGGCTACTTGAGGAAACTATTTGGGTACTCGAAACTGACAGGCTACTTTCAATGACCTTTTATATCTCCATTCATTCATGAAAAGAAGGAACACCATCATGTTCGTAGTTCAGTTGAACTAGTTTAATGAAGGAAAAGTTATTTTTTGTATCTTCTGGTTCTAACGATAAGGGATATCCTGTAATGTTCAGAGAACATCGTGAGAACCAAGGAAAAGAAGATAGGAGTTGGTGTTCTTCTTAAATTTCTATAGATCGTATGCCTCGGGAAACACCTCCATAGGCAATGAGTTCCAAAGTCTTGATGTTCGTTGGATGAACGAGTCTTTGGAAAGAGACGTTCTGCAGGTCTTTAGAGTGACCACGAAGGGGTGTGAAGACTGAACTTGGCGGGTTAATCTCGAAGAGACTGCTAATGTAGGAACGATTGTTGTTATTTCAGAAGAGCATCGCCCATGAAAATGTCTATGAAAAAGAGATTAATCGCAAACTTTTCTACGGTGTTCCAGAGAATAAAGCGAATTTGTAAGCGAGGCATCACCGACGAGACGAATTGTTCTTTTTTGGACAGAATCCAATAGTTTCAAGATATGTTGAGGTGCGCACTCCAAATATGGGAACAGTATTCCAGGACAGGGAGTGAAATAGCTCTTGGCTCGAAACGCAGAAAACCAAGTTTTTGGGTTATTGCTGATAGTAACGCCAAGCATCGAAATGGATGACTTCAATGGTATGGTTACTCCTGAGTGAATTATGTTGGGCACAGTGAGATCGGCTTTTCTAGAGGAAAGACATGCTTGTGTTTCGTTGGCATTTAATTCTACCAGGTTATTAGATCCCCACTCGAGAATTGTTGCTAATGCCATATTTATTTTGTAAACATTTCTTCCTCGGTCATTTCTGGTTTGATGGGCTGATATAGGAGCCCTGGAAGAGGAAGCGGTATGGAGGGTACTATCATCCGCGAAGTAGATTGGCACGTTACGTTAGTTGAATGTGTCGCGAATGACAAAGAGTTGAGATTTAATTCGACGGAAAAAACTGATATCTCAGTTCCGGTTGCATAAAAGTTCATCAAGCCTTCTGTTAACGTAACAGTTGCCGGTTGCATAAAAGTTCATCTGGCGTTGAAGAATGTGAAGAAAAGAAACCATTGTTCTGAAGAAAAATACCTACCTTTTTCACAGAAATAATTGGAAAGCAGAATAGTATTTTTTTATGTTATGGTTCTCACGAAAAGGAATATTCTGTAATGTTCAGAGAACATCGTGAGAATCAAGGGAAAGAAGGTAGGAGTTGGTGTTCTTCTTAAATTTCTGGAGATGGTATGCCTCAGGGAACACCACCCTAGGCAATAAGTTCCAAAGTCTCGATGTTCGTTGAATTAACGAAAGATAGCCCACTAATCGCAAAAACCGAACCATAGGTATTGAGAATATTGGTATTTCATACTATTATGGTGGAATCGTTAACAAGTGTGCAGCCAGTCACCGAATATCAAGGATCATTTTGTGACAACCCTAGTGGATGTATGTGGATTACGAGTCAAATTGTTGTGCCTTCAATTTTGAACGTTTCTCTTATGGCCTCGGATCATCGGAATTGTCGCCTCCTTCAAACTCTGATAATTATTTATTGTAGAAAATATTATGATTCTTCATCACGGCCAGCCATATTTCTTACTTCGAACCATGGAAACGACCAATCCTCTCCAATATAGAATTCGTCTGCTAATGTCTTCCTAACTCTTCCTAAGTCCTAGACTCACGAGGGTTGCTTTGCAACTAAGTTGGCGATTGAAAAAACATTTCAAAAACACTTTCGACGCACCAAACCACCCTCTTTACAACAAAGAAGATCTTAAATAAAAGTCGTATGACTTTGTCAATGCAAGGAGTGACTATAAAATGACTTCTTATAACATTGAATAGCCATAAGCGGTATTACTATTCCATTAAATAGCTACGGCCGAGTATAAAGAATTAACTCCTGAGAAGTTAGACCGGGGGAAATAGACTCAGATGTCCTATTCCAATCCAAAACCTGCCAAACCATCAAAGACATCTGGAAGGGCGAAGCATAAGAGGAATTTTGATCGATGGCATTGAAGATATAATTATGTGATGATTTTTCAGAAGCTAATATCATTACAACAAAACTCACAAATAACTATACAAATCGGATTGTTTTGAGGAATAAAGGATTTTCGAGCGACACCAATTTGGAAAAGTCAACGTTCCAGCCACTACGGATTATAACTCCGAGTAGAAAGACTGCTCTGAGGGAACAGACCGTTAATTTGGCGAGAATGTCACACGTCAATGCTCGAAATCCAATCAAAGCTATGCCGGTGAATCGCAAACACGTTGATCTCGGAACAGTTGCTTTATCAGAATGAGTGCAGCATGAAACGGCAAGAAAAATGTATTTATGTCGTTACTTTGTCTCTTTTAGTCTCCACAAACATGGAGGAAACTTATAATGTTCGTGGAACGCGAGCCAACGATAAAGTAATTAATGACAATATAGAAAACAACCGGGCCAATTTTAGGGTTGGGGGATTATTTGACCGCGTATGAATTATATAGTGTAACGTATGGGATAATACAGTATATCAAGAATTCTTAACTTTCCATCTATTAAGTTCATTGCATTTCCTTTCAATCAAAATTGCGAAACATATAACAATCAGTCCACGATAACCATAACATACCAGGTTTATCGATCTAGGAAAATTTAAAGTAAGCTTCCTAAATTGAATTCATTGAACTTCAAAACTTGCAGTTTCGAAACTGTGACGATGCGCCTGGTCAAGTCGTGCTTGTTTGCTGATCTTGCAAGAGTCGGATATAAATACTTTTTGATCGGGTTATCGAATTATTAATTATTATGATTCCGATTATTACTGTCATCCTGAATTCGGCCTCCTAATTCGCGATTCTGATTTATCGGGAAGTGATAACTTCACAATTATTTGAAAGGAAGCCATGGACCTTAGTATGAGACAGATCTCCTCAGCCTGGACGACATTTATATTATTCATGTAAGTACTTATATTATTTTGTTACCTTTGTTTCATCCCTCGTCAGTTGAGTCAGGAAATAACGTAAAATGCCATCAATCACAAACCCCACTTCACTTTGTTCACTTTTATAATTCACTTTGTTATTTTGAATATTCAGTTGAGATTAATTCACATGTTGACTATCTTCACACCATAAGATTATGTTGGCTAATTTCACTCATTAAATGTTTGAACTGAATAACGCATTCTTTCTTGGATGTGGTCATGATAGGGCTGAAAGTAGTATAATCAACCCCCTCTCGTAGCCAAGCGATAACCCCCCAAATCAAGCTCACAGCCCAGGGTAGGCACACCCGGGACGTGACAATAGTGCAGAATCATTACCATACGGAACTACTCCTGTAGGCACTGATAACTTGTTTTTGAAAATATGAAAAATGTTAGGGAAAAAAATTGAACTGAAGCTTGTATTATCTTCAAAAAACCTCAAAATGCCTAATATGATGAATTCAGGTTCCTATGGAGTCCTCAATATTCATACTCAGTATAACCATCAAGGGAATACTTCAGAGAAAGTCGGTTTTCTATGTATTTGCAGACGCTTCTTTCCAACAACTCACTTTCCAAGTGATATGTAAGTTATCAGTTCTCTTGAACATTCTGGCTGTGAAATAGTTTTTACTCAATATTTCGTTGAATTTCTGCATTTGATATTATATCTGATGATATTAAAACAAACGACATCGAAATTAATTGAATACTCAGCACAAAATAGGGCCAGAATAACTTTTTACCGAAAAATGGAAAAGCCATAAATTGGACAAAAATTTCAGAAAGAGAAAATAGTCTATCCAATTAGAATATCAAACTAAAAATGACAGACTATTCTAAAATTTTTGTCCAATTTATGGCTTTTCCATTATTCATTTATTATTTTTTTATTTAATTTAGTATTTTTTTTTATTATTTTTTTTTAACTTATACTTATTCATAGCTGTTAGACAATAAATCTTTCTTCTTCTTCTTATATTAGCTTAGTCAAGCTCTCAGCCATTCCCTAGTTCTGTAACTTGGGAGATTTACTTCTGGAGTGTTTCTTCCTTCTGCCACATGGTGTCGCCACTTCCAATTTTCTCTTGGAACGCGGCTCAGTGCGGTCAAATAGACGCGACGAAAATGCATTGGGACAGGCAACGCTTCGAGTGGAGATCTTACGGTCTCTACTCGGATAACTACCCTGCACTTATGAGGGCCAATAAGTCCGAAACCGGTCTGTATGTTGTTAAGCGTGCCTGTCTCGATCTGAATTTGTCACGTCTTAGGAAGAAAGAAACATTCGCCATCTGCATTCACAGTGTGAATCGTTGCATGGACTACGAGCAGATATAATTCAATGTTCTGCGTGGTATTTACCAGGAAAGTAGTTGTTTTCTGCTCGTAGTCTACCAGACATTCATTTCAAACTATGTTTGATTTTCTAATCGGATAGACTTTTTTCTCTTTCTATAACTTTTTACCGTTGTGATATTGAGCAGTGATAACTCAAAATTGTTAAACGCTGTGGAAGAAATTTGCGACAATGAGGCGATTAAAACTGCACAGATATATAAGGAAGGAATATAAGAGAATAGTATTCCTAGAATTGTGGAAACTTCTAATAATCATCACATTAATATAGTAGAATTAGAGGAAATGAAAACCAAATCATAAATGTCTGAGTGAAATATGAATGGAAAATGTTTTTCTTCAAAACTGTTGCACTGATTATTGGTCATCCGAAATGTATCAGTATTATTTGTAAATATAGAGATGCTCAATATGTTCCATTTGGCTGATTCACACTGTATTATGACACTGGCCTACTAGATTTCATTTAGCTCGATTATGTCAAAACTATATATTGCTGGGTCCCTCCCAGGTGAGTATATTGATACAGTTACTTCACTCCACCTACACCCCCCCCTGTGATTGATCCTCAGAAACTCCCAACTCCTCGTTCAACTCTAACGCCGCGTTCACATGCCAGTTTTCGCCTATCGCAAAAAACTTGAATAAAGCATTCCTACGCAATAACTTATAATAATGAAGCTGATTTTAACCTGAAAAATCTGAGCTACTTTTAGGCAAAAGTCGGAAGGTATCGACTTTCTGGCAGATGACCTTGATGCGCGCTCAATAAGATCGGCCAATGGAATCACAATACAATCAGTTTTGCCTCACGAAATAACAGATGAAACAAGTGTTTCGGAATCTCATGAAACTCGCTCTGTAATGATGATGGCGGGCCATCATTTCAGACGTTCTCTTATCGCCAACTCAGCCTCTACATGAAATACAGGCTCCTCCACAGTGGAAAAGGAAATTATGTCAGGACCGGAAAATATGTTCCCGAAATTTATGACTGCACGCTGGGTTGAGCATGAGCATGGGAAACATAGAGCGTGCGAAAAAATCAGAGATGAGATTCTTGTCGCAAACGTACCAGTTTTGAAATCTCTAGAGGATGACCTATGCAGCTGTTCATCTTTGAATTGTTCACTACTACACCTTTTTCAATTGTAGTTCAAAAAGCGTCAAGTTGATTCCAAAAAGTATCAATTGTATTTCAAAATAGTCAATTCAATTTCAAAAAGTTTCAAATGAATTTCAAAATTATCAATTCAATTCCAAAATGCGTCAATTGTATTTCAAATTAGTCAATTTAATTTCAAAACGTGTCAAATCAATTTCAAAATTATCAATTCAACTTTAAAATGCGTCATTTGTATTTCAAATTAATCAATTCAATTACAAAAAATTCCATTTCAATTTCAAAAACATCATTTAATCATTTTTATTTCAAAATCAGTCTACTACATTCTAATATGTGATGTATGATAGGAACCAGCAGCGTTCCAACAACAGGGTGAATGAAAATATCACCTAACACCCATCTAACCCTTGCCTGTGCTTTTTCAGTTTCGAAATTTAAATGATGTATTTTGGAATACATTCGATATTTTCGGAAATACAAATGACCATTTTGGAATTTGAAGTGTTAGTTTTCGAAATTAAATTGATAATTTTGGAATACAATAGTAGATAAGCTAAGCGTTTGGTCTTGAAACTTTACACCGCATTGGTGTGGGTTCGAATCCTGATTGTACTAGCTTTTTTTAAATGAAATATGACGTCATGTCTTCGGATCGCGGAGCGCTAAGGGTCCAAAGGGGGTACAGCGTAAAAGGCTTAAGAGGGTAGTGTGAGTGGGGTGTCTTCAGATCGAAGATGTCTTCAGATCGAAGATGTCTTCAGATCGAAGATGTCTTCAGATCGAAGATGTCTTCAGATTGAAGATGTCTTTAGTTCCAATTCTCTCCACCAGATGGCGTTGTTGTAGTGGCGCTGGTGTCGCTGCGTTACATGTCGCTGACGGAGGTCGCTTGACGGGGTCATTCGGGGTCAAAGTGAGCTCGTACCGGCTTAGCTTATCTACTTACAATTGATGCTTTTCGAAATCCAAATGACTAATTTGAAATACAATTGACGCATTTTGAAATTGAATTGATAATTTTGAAATACATCTGATGGTTTTTGAAATTAAATTATCTACTTACAACTGATGCTTTTTGAAATCCAAATGACTAATTTGAAATACAATTGACGCATTTTGAAATTGAATTAATAATTTTGAAATACATTTGATGCTTTTTGAAATTGAATTAACTGATTTGAAATACAATTGATACTTTTTGAAATCCAAATGACTTTTTGGAAATACAATTGACAATTTTTGAACCAAAGTTGGAAAAGGTGTAGTAGCTCGGAAATTATTGGATGTGAAGAGAACGGTGAAAAAGTCGATTCCCACCATATTTGAAATTATTTGGTGACGTTTTGGTGGGATCTACACATCCCGAATACAATTTACATTGCGTACTCTTCGTGCGGTCACAGATTATAACCTTATAGATGAAACAGTCAGACAGAGCCAAAAAAATTTAAAGGTTTAGTCATAGATGTGCGCAGGCGCTTAAGTATTGATCGAGTTTTGTTTGCATCGTTGTCATCGTTTTGTTGGTTATGTCACAAATATTTTTGTTTCACACAACTTGTCGTCAACTGAATCAGATGAATCAAAAAGATATTATTTTGAATAAGCCCCAGTGTTCTGCCACTTACAGGGCTATTCTATGGCTATTTATAATACAGTGCATTATTGTAAAACAGGACAACTTATTTTTTGGACGAATGTTCTATCAGATTTCATTTTCATTCACGATGTCATCTTTGTAAGGTAATCAATCAAGAAATCAAAATTCCATGCTAACAAAGGATGGTGTGTTTTGTAACTGGACGGCATCATAAAGATCAATGCCGATGCATAAAATCTTGATTGACGTTCCTGTAAAGCAAATTCCATAGTAATCGCTTTTATACTTTCGATACTTTGTATACATAAATTTGATATAAGAATCGTTTATGGCCTGAAATATTCAACCTGAAGCCATCATAAACGAAAAACCATGAACACACGTGAAACATACAACATTTTATGACGACACAGAATATCAAACTATACTGTACTTATTATAGTTCAGTTCTTATTTTCAATACACCTGAAATTTATAGGACACTTCGAAGTGAAAACTTCAAATAAACGTGAAGGAAACGTAAAGGGTGATATATGTGGCAAGAGTGGCTTTTCATTTCGGTATTCAGATATACATTTCAATACACCCGAACTATTGTAATAAAAGACGTATATATAGCTATAGCACATACCTACAGGACGAATCCTCATTCGATCTTAAGAAATATCAAGTCATCAATTACATTAATTAAGATTAATTTCGTATCATTCAACATAAGCCATTTGGGTATGATTAGATCTTTCTTCTTCTTCAACTTTAACCAATTTTTTTCCTGTTCTACCAGTGGATTGAGAGTGAATCCAGAAATGGCGGACTAGGTGTTATTCACCAAGAAACTGAGAGTGTTCCTAAGTAAATTGGGAACACTCCCAGAGATCCTTCCCTCAGATACGTGTCTTTCATACAAAGGCTCATCCAAATATCTTGGAGTTATAATTGATTCCAAACTATCTTAGAATTAGCACTTTAAAAATCGGACCAAGAAGGCTACATGTTCTTACTGGGCATTCGGAAAAACGTGAGGCTTATCACCTAAGACCCTACACTGGATATTCAAGGCATTCGCCCAACAATAATGTACGGGTTGGTGGGCTAAAAGGAGCAAAAACCAAAACGAGCTAAGCTAAACAAAGTTCAACGACTGGCTTGCTTAGGAATGACAGGTGCTATGGAGACATTAGAGTTTTTGGAGTTCTACTGGGTCTTCCACAATCCACCTCCACATATGTTTATAGAATCCAAGCGCAGTCTACAGACTCAAAGGTATAAACAAATGTATGGGAAAGGACTATGTACACTCTCTCATATGAGGCAAGGCAGAAGAAAAAAAATAAAGGACACTCAAGTATTCCTAGGAATGGGGAGGTTGATAGATCAGCTAAAATTAGGTCAAAAATGACTTCAATCGAGCCAGAACCATTCATAGAAATGCCAGACAATATGAAAGAACAACTACAAATCAGTTCCTCAAAACATAGCAGGAATGAGAAAATCGAGGATCCATATAAATAACCCCTTGGAAAGGCTCACAAGCAAGGTCATGTCAATCAATAGACGCGATCTGAAAATGGTGGTTGGGCTACTGATAGGACACAACCATCTTAACAGACACATGGAACTGATCGGGATCAATGAAGATCCCATTGGAGGATGATTTGTAGGATGATGAAACATACGAGACTAACTGACTTCCCCGCATTGGTACACCAGAGATCAGCTGCTTTTGACAGCATCGTGATGCACAGTGAGAGGAGAGTAAGATAAGAGAAAGGATAATAGATAGAGGTAAGATAAAAGGTAAGATAAGAGAGATAATGAAGGATCCTACGAAAATATATCTATAGTGTATTTTGACATATTTGCTTTCTATAAAGAAGGAGAGAAAGAAAAAAGAATTTCACGAGAAATTTGGACAGCTATCACAACCTCACAGAATAGACAACAGGGAAAGATGAATTCAATGAAAGCATGTCCCATAAAAGAAATGTTGATTCAACAACTTCCCATAAAGTTGAAGTATTTTATCTCAATATTACATCCTGACTTCCACAGGACAAGATACGAAAAGTGACGTCAATGTGACTGCAACCTCAATGAATCTCATTGAAGGATAAATAATTGATTCTTTCCAAAATTATTTCAACTAGTTGATTGGATGAAAAAATCACAAAGAGTCTTGATAAACCCCCATTATATCACGAAAGTTTATATATTGAGAGTACAAAGGAATTACTAAAAGATAAATACTTTACTTTTTTCAGAAACGTCATTGGTATATCAACCAAATGATAGTATATCAGTATCAGTTTTGACAATATCTTCCGGAATAATCATACAGTGTTGAGAGTTGTCAAAATCCATCAGTCTAGTTTGATCATCAGCTATCCTACTATTTCTCCTTGCCTATGTAACACATGTCAAGTTTGCGATATCCTTTCCATGATAGTTGGCCTAACCCAAGGTTGATATAGGATGGTGAAACAGCACTAGAATAAACTGTAGACTTTTTGCCTACTTGATTTCATACCGTAGTAATATTTCCTGAAATTACCAGAGATAGCGCCATACCTTTTGTCGGTGAGACAGAAACTGTGCTTTTGTCAGTGTCATCTGTTCTAGGAGAAAAAATAGCGATAAGAGTAAAAATATCGATAATTATCCCAGATTTACTGAAAATATAGTGGTTCAATTTCGTTTCAATTCACTGTCAGATTGGAACCACAGAAATACATAAGAAACAGAAATCTTCCTTGATCATCGATTTCACCGCCATCTTCATTCAAGTCGTGGAAATATTACTCAAACGGTCTACAAGTTTTCCGCAGAAACAATTGAAGAGCTGTTTCACCATCCTATATCCACCTTGGCCTAACCTAACAGAAACTCGGATGACCACCGAAATGGAGTAATCGGAGCATGATCAAAGCCTTCTCGGTCGGCTTACTCGGATGGTGTTTGCCGAATTTTCGTGTGGCATCAGAAGATCGCGAAATCGGGTCGGTCGGAGCTCTTTGTGGGGTGTTGGGGGGAAAAGGGCAACGTCAGAGGGCACGCAGGGCGTGACGGAAACCAGCGTTCCACGCTCTGGAAGCGATGTGTCTTTACAGGGTGACCATTTTTCGAACTCCATCACCATAATTATCAGAGAGACGAGTTGCGCATTTCCATGCTGAAAATTTATCTGAGTAAAATTTTGATGCATCATTTTTAGTTTACCTATGAATCATCGAAAAACAAAACTGCAATTTTTGTTTTTATTCTTTTAAGCGAATATCTGAAGAACAAGAAACCCGAATCTGTCGTCGTATTCCCCAAGGTTTTCTTGATACCAGATATATTCAATCAACTTTGGATTTGCTTTCTATATCTCTCTCCTTCCGAGAATATTTTCAGATTTAGACTGTTGAGTTGGACATGAGGTACCTAGTAATAGAATAGATATTCAAGATTTGATTAGGTTATTGCTTTTAATTCGAATCTATTATTATGATTTTGTTAAATAATATGTGGCTTCATTTATACGGAGTATTGTACTCTCAATAAGTTTTTTCAGCTATCTATCGATACAGAGCAGACAATAATGAAAGTAAGGGTATTTGGTAAGTAGTTTTGCGTCACCCTGTATATAGGAAACTATCAAGTACGTGATGAGTCACATCAAAACTATACTCTTACAACATTATTTTAGTCATAATTGTTGATTTCAATCAATGTAGGGTGACGAATTCACTAGGATTTTCAGATAAAAATGATCATGTAATTCTCGAAAGAACCAGATCTGGATGGAATCCCATATTGTTGGAATAGAAAGGATAAGAGGTATTTAAATTGGAGATAATGTAGGTTGAACGTGTTGAATAAACATAAGTTTATAAAACACCCTGTAGATTCGAAAATAATTTTCATATGTGAGAATAGTATATATTTATAACTTCTGTGTGAAACTTTTTCTTGTCTCTCAACTGGTTTCTTGAAATGTTTCGAAATTTTATTCACAAAGTAGAAAATCGAAATTTTATGATATTTTTTGAAATATCCAGAGATATCCTAAGATATACTTTCTCTAATTCAAGAAAAATTATAATTCGAAATCCCATACACTTATCTCAAATGATTCCAGGTGGTGATTTCTCGCCATATTTTGTGGATTTTTTTATTTGATTTTGATTAAACTTGGTGTGTCTGTTAGCGGTCACGAAGAGAAATAGGATCTCAAATCGAAAATTATTGTACGCAGCTGTTTCTTCAAGCTTGATTCTTAAGCCATAACTCGAAATGTTGAACAACTAAATTATATTCCGTACTGTCTTGAAAATCAATTAGCTATATCTCAACAGGAACGAAATGATTTATCAATAATTGCTCAGAAAAAACTCAAGTTGGATCACAGGTAAATAAATGTTTTTAAACAAAACATGTCAAGAAATTAACGATATTATTTAAGACACACCCTGTATTATGGTTGAAGAACTGCTGGAGTATGAAGTAGCTGACGATCAAATCTCGCGTTTATTCGGGAAAACCTCAGATCGGGGGGTTCAACGTAATAAGCCATTGATTGGTCCTTTCAAAATTTTGACCATCCGTATGTGTTATCCCAGTAAACACAAACATCTCTGCGATGTCGCATTCATGTCAGTCAATGTATTATAGCGAATCACAATTATACATCACTGACATTGCCAGGGGATTTCTAATATGACAAAGGGTTCTCATTATTCGTCTCATTTATTTGGATCTGACGCCAATATGGAGGTGAATTTGTGAAGCTTACAAACACGATAGGGATTTTAATTTCCGAATCGAAAACTCTCAATCGATGAGAATTTGAATTCGATGTGTCCGAGTTGAAGAAAGGATTCAAATCTAGCAGATTATAAATACATGAAAAGATTTCATTTGTGACTCTTTCTGACATCTCATGGAATTTGATTTCCGAAATGGAAATCAAATCATTCGTACACGCAATTTTGCTTTGTCTATCAAGAGACGAGTATGCAATGAATCATTGTATTTTTTTTCTGAATGCCTCTTTTTTCAAGAGTGAAGCGCCTATCGGCACCAAAGTAATGCAATAGATCCAGGTAAGGCTATCGAAAAGTTAGTACCAACCTGTACTAACTTTTCGATTGCCTTACCTGGATACAGTGTACCCTACCTATATATTAATGAGCTATAACGATCTCTATATAGATAACTAAAAGTATCCTCCTGGAAATTGTTTTCCTTGAAGGGTTGATTTTGTCGATTAAACACACTTGACATATACAAAGATTGATTTCATAGATATAGGGTGTGAGATTTTCCAACTTAAGAAATGTTTTGTGTCGAAACTATTCATTAGGTATTTATCAAACTGGCTCACATATCCTTATCTGTACTTTTTTGACTATTAATTGATATTTGACCGAAACAGATGCAAAGTGAAATCAGAATTCTGAAGAAGCAGGGCTTCTCTTGGAATTTATCATAATTATGAATTCAATAAGTTTGAACAGAATTCTTGAATCCGAAATTCAAACTCGATTAGTCTCAACGTCTTCCGAACTTCGTGAAAGCGCGACCAATCATGTTCAAGCATGGATCAAATATATAATTTTAGTTCAATCAGTAGTGCACCTACACCGGTACCATCCCAAGATGGCCGCCATAAAGGCGGGAAATTCAAATTTTGCTGACGTCATCAAAGATGGCCGCCATGACAGCTGTCATATGTCACATGTCATATGTCAACTGCCATATGTCATATGTCATATGTCTACTGTTTAGTGTTCCATGCCGCTGTGTCATCTGTCGAGTTTTTCATAGACTACCCGACCAATCAGAAGCCGCCAAACCCCCTTAACCCCCTTAAGCCTCCACTGTACCCCCTTAACCGCTCAGGACTTCGCTGTACCCCCTTGGCCCCCTTAGGCCTCCGCTGTACACCCTTGGCTCCCTTAGGCCTCCGCTGTACCCCCTCAACCGCTCAGGACTTCGCTGTAACCCCCCTTTGGCCCCCTTAGGCCTCCACTGTACCCCCTTGGCCCCCCTCAGGTCTTCGCTGTACCCCCTTAGCCCCCTTAGGTTTTTGCTATACTCCCTTGACCCCCCCTAAGACTGCGCCCCCTTAGCGCTCCGCATCCGGAAACATCTCAAGACGTCATATTTTATTTAAAAAATTCCTTCTATCGGCGGGATTTGAACTCCAGACCGCCGGATTACGAGTCCGATGCGTTCCCACAGAGCTACGACCACTATATAATTTAATTGCAGTCAATGTCGATGCAACGTTATCGCACAGCGTGACGTAGTCGAGCAGATCCGTCCCAAAGATAAGAGAACGTAGCAACATCGGCAAGCGGGGAGCAGGGAAACGAACAATGGCTTATTCATTCATTAAATATCAGTGTATTGATAGACATAATCGCATTCAAGGTCAGGTTCGCTGCATTCCATTGATGATTCAACATGATACAATATTTCGCGTGACGTTACAAATATAAGAGACGACAAAGCGACTGACGTTTGAAAAAATAAGGCATTGATGCCAGACGTTTGAAAATATCTGAGGATGTCCCATAATGCACCTACCAAAGTAGAATCCGAACCACCACGTGGATAATTGATTGATAACAGGGTGTGCTTGCTGAAGTTAGGCGTCTGACATCTAACGTTTGCCAGCTAAATGTCAAATGTCAAATGTCAAATGTCAAATGTCAAATGTCAAATGTCAAATGTCAAATGTCAAATGTCAAATGTCAAATGTCAAATGTCAAATGTCAAATGTCAAATGTCAAATGTCAAATGTCAAATGTCAAATGTCAAATGTCAAATGTCAAATGTCAAATGTCAAATGTCAAATGTCAAATGTCAAATGTCAAATGTCAAATGTCAAATGTCAAATGTCAAATGTCAAATGTCAAATGTCAAATGTCAAATGTCAAATGTCAAATGTCAAATGTCAAATGTCAAATGTCAAATGTCAAATGTCAAATGTCAAATGTCAAATGTCAAATGTCAAATGTCAAATGTCAAATGTCAAATGTCAAATGTCAAATGTCAAATGTCAAATGTCAAATGTCAAATGTCAAATGTCAAATAGCCGCTATTTCTTGGTCACACCCTAACAATGATGCTACGGACGGTCCAATTAGAAGTAATAAAAAGCGTTGTAATAATAATCGAAATTGCACAAGATGATGCAATATCTACATTTCGTCGATATATTGATGAACAAAGAGATCATTAATAAGGTTGCACGTGGCCGGTGATGAAATCATAAATCATGACTATAATTATTCACAGATTCACAGCGATTTTGTTATATCCTTGAATAACAGCTAGATATGCAACTATGCACTTCTCGGTGCAAAACACATTCATAAACGATTATTGTTGTTCTTATCAGTTATAAAACCAATTTCATAACCCACTCCAACTGGAATAATGTGTAGAGTAGGTAATGTTTCTCGGCTCGGGCTGCATTTTCGTACATCTCCAACACTTCATCTACTTCTTGATGATATTCCGCACTATTGAAAGATGATTCGGTGAAATTTGAATCAAACTCGTCTTCTGATACACTCACATAACCACTATCCCGACTTGATGTTGACATGATAGACTAAGTTAAAATATGTTCAGACTGAGATCAATTTCATGTATCTATTTATAGTCCCCCTCCACATTCGAGAACAAAAGAGTTGAAATCATTATTGCGAGATGAATCTTGACATATCAAATATGAGAATGATGCTGATTCAAGTAGAATAGCAGAAAAACAGAGGTATTTCATGAATGCGTTGCTTATCTCCCCACATGATGCCCTAAGGAATGCAAAATTGCATATCGAATATGAGATGTAATAAACATGCTGATTCAGGGAGATAACATCAACATCATCACAATCTTTGAATTATGGTCGTGATTTATGATATCGTCATCGACCACCTACGAACTAATCAAAGATCTCTTTTATATTGTCGATTCATCTGATGAAATACAGAGAATAAGCATGACATTATCATCGCCAAATGAAATCCGAACCACCACATGTGAAAACCCCAAATTGATGGATAATATTTGACGTATGACAGAGGCGTACTAGGGCTGCTGGAGTTTGGCGTCTAACGTTTGACGATACGTCATGCATACGAAGTCTTTTTTCTATAGAAAATCTATCAATCAACGCACAAAAACTTCAAAAACAATGGAAAGCATGACGAAACGTCAAGCATGCGTCATACATACATCGCGCAGACATCGTGTATTTCTTAAAAATCTATCAAACAATATATTGAAACTATAGAAACGAGTAATAGCATGACTAGATATAATGCATTCATCAAATAACATCGAAAACGATAAAAAAATCACGAATACGTCATGCAACTTATGTCAACTGTCAAGTATTCCATGGCGCTGTGTCATATGTCATTCGGAAAGTGTTCCATGATGCTGCTGATGACGCCAGAGTATGGAAACGCAACGCGTCATAGACTAATAGCTCGACCAATCAGAAGCCGTCATATTCCAATCCACTTTTTTTTTGGCGGGAAATTAAAGTTATTTCTATGATATCACCCCTTAGCCCCCCCAGGTCACCGCTGTGCCCCCATTATGCGTAACACGTTAGACTCTGAGTTTAGGTGGGGCTTCGTGACGTTAGATTCAGAGGTTAGGTTAGGTTGGGACTCGAGACGTTAGACTCAGAGGTTATGTTAGGGCCCCGTGACGTTCGATTCTAACGTTAGGTTAGGTTGGATCTCGAGACGTTAGGTCGTTAGGTTAGGTTAGGTCGGAGACCTAACCTATCTTCTTTGGCTAACGACATGCTAAAAATCCTTCTATCGGCGGGATTTGAACTCCAGACCGCCGGATTACGAGTCCGATGCGTTCCCACAAAGCTACGACCACTATATAATTTAATTGCAGTCAATGTCGATGCAACGTTATCGCACAGCGTGACGTAGTCGAGCAGATCCGTCCCAAAGATAAGAGAACGTAGCAACATCGGCAAGCGGGGAGCAGGGAAACGAACAATGGCTCATTCATTCATTAAATATCAGTGTATTGATAGACATAATCGCATTCAAGGTCAGGTTCGCTGCATTCCATTGATGATTCAACATACAATATTTCGCGTGACGTTACAAATATAAGAGACGACAAAGCGACTGACGTTTGAAAAAATAAGGCATTGATGCCAGACGTTTGAAAATATCTGAGGATGTCCCATAATGCACCTACCAAAGTAGAATCCGAACCACCACGTGGATAATTGATTGATAACAGGGTGTGCTCTATTGAAAGATGATTCGGTGAAATTTGAATCAAACTCATCTTCTGATACACTCACATAACCACTATCCCGACTTGATGTTGACATGATAGAATAAGTTAAAATATTTTCAGACTGAGATCAATTTCATGTATCTATTTATAGTCCCCCTCCACATTCGAGAACAATAGAGTTGAAATCATTATTGCGAGATGAATCTTGACATATCAAATATGAGAATGATGCTGATTCAAGTAGAATAGCAGAAAAACAGAGGTATTTCATGAATGCGTTGCTTATCTCCCCACATGATGCCCTAAGGAATGCAAAGTTGCATATCGAATATGAGATGTAATAAACATGCTGATTCAGGGAGATAACATCAACATCATCACAATCTTTGAATTATGGTCGTGATTTATGATATCGTCATCGACCACCTACGAACTGATCAAATATCTCTTCTATATTGTCGATTCATCTGATGAAATACAGAGAATAAGCATGACATTATCATCGCCAAATGAAATCCGAACCACCACATGTGAAAACCCCAAATTGATGGATAATATTTGACGTATGACAGAGGCGTACTAGGGCTGCTGGAGTTTGGCGTCTAACGTTTGACGATACGTCATGCATACGAAGTCTTTTTTCTATAGAAAATCTATCAATCAACGCACAAAAACTTCAAAAACAATGGAAAGCATGACGAAACGTCAAGCATGCGTCATACATACATCGCGCAGACATCGTGTATTTCTTAAAAATCTATCAAACAATATATTGAAACTATAGAAACGAGTAATAGCATGACTAGATATAATGCATTCATCAAATAACATCGAAAACGATAAAAAAAATCACGAATACGTCATGCAACTTATGTCAACTGTCAAGTATTCCATGGCGCTGTGTCATATGTCAATCGGAAAGTGTTCCATGATGCTGCTGATGACGCCAGAGTATGGAAACGCAACGCGTCATAGACTAATAGCTCGACCAATCAGAAGCCGTCATATTCCAATCCACTTTTTTTTTGGCGGGAAATTAAAGTTATTTCTATGATATCACCCCATAGCCCCCCCAGGTCACCGCTGTGCCCCCTTTATGCGTAACACGTTAGACTCTGAGTTTAGGTGGGGCTTCGTGACGTTAGATTCAGAGGTTAGGTTAGGTTGGGTCTCGAGACGTTAGACTCAGAGGTTATGTTAGGGCCCCGTGACGTTCGATTCTAACGTTAGGTTAGGTTGGATCTCGAGATGTTAGGTCGTTAGGTTAGGTTAGGTCGGAGACCTAACCTATCTTCTTTGGCTAACGTCTCGAGATCCAACCTAACCTAACGTTAGAATCGAACGTCACGGGGCCCTAACATAACCTATAAAGCCAAAGAAGATAGGTTAGGTCTCCGACCTAACCTAACCTAACGACCTAACGTCTCGAGATCCAACCTAACCTAACGTTAGAATCGAACGTCACGGGGCCCTAACATAACCTCTGAGTCTAACGTCTCGAGACCCAACTTAACCTAACCTCTGAATCTAACGTCACGAAGCCCCACCTAAACTCAGAGTCTAACGTGTTACGCTTGAAGGGGACACAGCGGTGACCTGGGGGGGCTAAGGAGTGATATCATAAAAATAACTTTAATTTCCCGCCAAAAAAAGTGGATTGGAATATGACGGCTTCTGATTGGTCGAGCTAGTAGTCTATGACGCGTTGCGTTTCCATACTCTGGCGTCATCAGCAGCATCATGGAACACTTTCCGATTGACATATGACACAGCGCCATGGAATACTTGACAGTTGACATAAGTTGCATGACGTATTCGTGATGTTTTTTATCGTTTTCGATGTTATTTGATGAAAGCATTATATCTAGTCATGCTATTACTCGTTTCTATAGTTTCAATATATTGTTTGATATATTTTTAAGAAATACACGATGTCTGCGCGATGTATGTATGACGCATGCTTGACGTTTCGTCATGCTTTCCATTGTTTTTGGAGTTTTTGTGCGTTGATTGATAGATTTTCTATAGAAAAAAGACTTCGTATGCATGACGTATCGTCAAACGTTAGACGCCAAACTCCAGCAGCCCTAGTACGCCTCTGTCATACGTCAAATATTATCCATCAATTTGGGGTTTTCACATGTGGTGGTTCGGATTTCATTTGGCGATGATAATGTCATGCTTATTCTCTGTATTTCATCAGATGAATCGACAATATAAAAGAGATCTTTGATTAGTTCGTAGGTGGTCGATGACGATATCATAAATCACGACCATAATTCAAAGATTGTGATGATGTTGATGTTATCTCCCTGAATCAGCATGTTTATTACATCTCATATTCGATATGCAATTTTGCATTCCTTAGGGCATCATGTGGGGAGATAAGCAACGCATTCATGAAATACCTCTGTTTTTCTGCTATTCTACTTGAATCAGCATCATTCTCATATTTGATATGTCAAGATTCATCTCGCAATAATGATTTCAACTCTATTATTCTCGAATGTGGAGGGGGACTATAAATAGATACATGAAATTGATCTCAGTCTGAAAATATTTTAACTTAGTCTATCATGTCAACATCAAGTCGGGATAGTGGTTATGTGAGTGTATCAGAAGACGAGTTTGATTCAAATTTCACCGAATCATCTTTCAATAGTGCGGAATATCATCAAGAAGTAGATGAAGTGTTGGAGATGTACGAAAATGCAGCCCGAGCCGAGAAACATTACCTACTCTACACATTATTCCAGTAGGAGTGGGTTATGAATTTGGTTTTATAACTGATAAGAACAACAATAATCGTTTATGAATGTGTTTTGCACCGAGAAGTGCATAGTTGCATATCTAGCTGTTATTCAAGGATATAACAAAATCGCTGTGAATCTGTGAATAATTATAGTCATGATTTATGATTTCATTCACCGGCCACGTGCAACCTTATTAATGATCTCTTTGTTCATCAATATATCGACGAAATGTAGATATTGCATCATCTTGTGCAATTTCGATTATTATTACAACGCTTTTTATTACTTCTAATTGGACCGTCCGTAGCATCATTGTTAGGGTGTGACCAAGAAATAGCGGCTATTTGACATTTGACATTTGACATTTGACATTTGACATTTGACATTTGACATTTGACATTTGACATTTGACATTTGACATTTGACATTTGACATTTGACATTTGACATTTGACATTTGACATTTGACATTTGACATTTGACATTTGACATTTGACATTTGACATTTGACATTTGACATTTGACATTTGACATTTGACATTTGACATTTGACATTTGACATTTGACATTTGACATTTGACATTTGACATTTGACATTTGACATTTGACATTTGACATTTGACATTTGACATTTGACATTTGACATTTGACATTTGACATTTGACATTTGACATTTGACATTTGACATTTGACATTTGACATTTGACATTTGACATTTGACATTTGACATTTGACATTTGACATTTGACATTTGACATTTGACATTTGACATTTAGCTGGCAAACGTTAGATGTCAGACGCCTAACTTCAGCAAGCACACCCTGTTATCAATCAATTATCCACGTGGTGGTTCGGATTCTACTTTGGTGGGTGCATTATGAGACATCCTCAGATATTTTCAAACGTCTGGCATCAATGCCTTATTTTTTCAAACGTCTGGAAACAGTGTCAGTCGCTTTGTCGTCTCTTATCTTTGTAACGTCACGCGAAATATTGTATTATGTTGAATCATCAATGGAATGTAGCGAACCTGACCTTGAATGCGATTATGTCTATCAATACACTGATATTTAATTAATGAATAAGCCATTGTTCGTTTCCCTGCTCCCCGCTTGCCGATGTTGCTACGTTCTCTTATCTTTGGGACGGATCTGCTCAACTACGTCACGCTGTGCGATAACGTTGCACCGACATTGACTGCAATTAAATTATATAGTGGTCGTAGCTCTGTGGGAACGCATCGGACTCGTAATCCGGTGGTCTGGAGTTCAAATCTCGCCGATAGAAGGATTTTTTTTAATAAAATATGACGTCATGAGATGTTTCCGGATGCGGAGCGCTAAGGGGGCGCAGTCTTAGGGGGGGTCAAGGGAGTATAGCAAAAACCTAAGAGGGCTAAGGAGGTACAGCGAAGACTTGAGGGGGGCCAAGGGGGTACAGTGGAGGCCTAAGGGGGCCAAGGGGGCGGCCATCTTCGATGGCGTCAGCAAAATTTGAATTTCCCGCCTTTATGGCGGCCATCTTGGGATGGTACCGGTGTAGGTGCACTACTTCAATCACCGACTAAGGGATGGCGCCATTTACAACAATAATCTGACGCCTTGATACTTATGAAATAATTCAGATTGACACACACTATCAAGTGAAAAGGAGTACCCTCGTAAAACTTAACATTCAATCTATGTGAAAGAAATGTGAGTTCTTGCTGCATGCTCAATGCCTTATTTCAACAATTCAAATGTGAATGAAAAGCAATTTCGAAAATAAAGTATATATATGAAGCACAATATTATTCTCATAAGGACTTCCTGACCGAAGAATGTGAGGCAGTTGAAGAATCAAAAACTACTTCACATTTATGAATAATTCCTCGTTTGGTAACTTCAGATTGTGATTATTCCAATACGTCAATGTGATTTCTATTTTGATGTTAAATGAAAAGTCGCATAATATAGATTTCGAGTTTAATTTGGCATCTCATTGTGAATCAAAAAATGACCAAAAGGGTCCGGAATAGCAGTCATTGTGATTTCAGTGAGAGTCTCAATTCGAGTCGCGGGTGTGATCTGAAACATGAATGAGATGCTCAATCACATCTCTGAGACGAATTTGTGTTAACTGGGATACCACGTGATATCATAGTACTTTCTTGCAGACTCCCCTAATACCAATCAAATATTACATGATGCCGGATCTATAGCGTAAGCCCTAACGATCTAAGGGGAAAACCGACGTTTCCATGGTTTCCACTCGGTATATGAAATGCCTCCTTCAAATTTAACGCTATCTCCCCTACTAGCAGAGGACTGTCAAGTCATCTTGTCCGCGAGATGGTCCTTGTCCTGAAAGAGCCATGAATCACCTTAGACGTGTCACGTTCTCTGTGAACGTTTCTCCGATAAGTCTCCTGTTTCGTTTGATGGGTTTGGTAGGGAGCTTCCCTGTCGTTTATCGAAGACATTCTCATCCACAATAACTTCTTTCTTCCATATGGAAGAATTAAAGATGTTCAGAAACGAAGTTGACAGCATTTTTAGTGAACAATATATTCTTTATGCAAGTGCGGGCGTAAAGTGGCACTTTATCGCCCGGTTGTGCGGGCGTAAAATAGCACTCGCTACTCGGACTACTTTACCGCCCGCGCCGGGCGTAAAATGACACTTAACCGCCCGCCGGACCATAAATTATCAATTATTCGCATCCTCAGCTGCTTTACTGATTTCTGGTGAAGTACAATTTCCACTTTCTTCGTCACTGAAATGCATTTCGTAATGACTTGTCTGTATTGACAGCAAATATGGCTACTAGCCTATTTATTCACCCACCAGTCTGGAACATGAGCCTTAACTCCCTTATTATAGGAGATAGAGAAAAAGTAAAAACACTCTCATGTAATGGTTTTTCGAGAGGAACATCATGGGGGTAGCAAAAATTATTATAAAGGGGATTGAAAGTTATTTAAGAGCCGTTTTATTCCTATCATGCTTGAGAGGTGAAGAGGTATCTACAATAAAATATACTGGTCGTGTATAAAATGTTGTATGTATTTCGGACGTAACTTGCTTTTATGGACCTAGGCGTGTTAATAGCCCTCGCTATCTCTCAGGCTATTTACTTATACGCTGCGGTCCATGAAAGCCTATTTTACGCCCTTATTACATAAATAACTAATACACTTCTCCAAAAACTTACCGCACCACCAAAAAATAACCAAAGGTTTGAAAATATTTTTTCCCACTTGTCCTATTTTGACTTTTATTTTTCTTCAAATAATAGATTGTCCTTTTCACAATGTTGGAATACTAACTGTATTCTGATGAAAATCTTTTTTTCACAAATACCGGGTGTAAAAGTGATACCGTGTTCTTTTCTTAGAATTTGTAATAACCTGTAGAGTTAAACAGTTTCAATATCGAGTCAGAATTGAATTCACACTTTAGGCTAATATTTTTCATACCTCTTTTTTCATTCACTCCGATATCTTTCCTTTCACATGTTGTTCGAGTTGTGAGAAATTATAAATGAGAAGTCGAAATCGCTACTATATGGCATGGCCAGCTCGAAGCTCATACTTAAATTCCATATAGAATCTTTGGGACACTCTTGGTAGAAGATTACAAGAGGAACGAAACGTCAACACTTTTGAAAACGTCCTACAGAGACAAATCGTTTGGTGCCTATACAAGTTGTCCCATAATTATTCTGCCATACTTTACCAGCAACTTCTACGACCAAAATGAGGGTAAAAAGTTCGAAAAATAATTTCTAAGGAAGCCACGGCCTCCTTGAAGAGGGCTACTGAGGATAATATATTTCCTGAATATTTCCGAAATGCTATTAAAGTCATCAAATCATGCAATTCGGCACAAGAAATAAACTTTTTATGTTCAATTGTGTGAAAAAAAAATAGTTTCGAAATTTCATTCTGAGGTTTAATATCCTATGCAAATTCTACAACGATCTGAATCTGACTCATGAATATCTAGATCGTTTCACGAAAAAGTTAATCCTGTTTCGTATCTATCAGATGTGCCATTTCCGAGTAACATTGATTGGAAAATATTTTTACGTTATGAATTTTGAAGAAAAATGAAGACCTTTATAAATGAATAATAATTGCAATAGAGACAAATCGAGAACAAATGACATAAATATACAATGAAATAACAATATGAATCAAAAACATACCGTAATAAGGTTCAATATATTCATTTAAATAAATTTTCTGATTTTAACTACCGTTGACTTCAAAACATTTTTGAATAAATGAAGGTACTCGTAGATTCAGTTTAAAACTTGGGTTCATCTCTAGAACTGAAGTATTTTGAGTAATTCGATAGTATAAAATGTGTACGTTTGGAAAAAATATTTTTCACCATTCTCGTATCTAGTGGTGAAAGGTGAAATCATCAATTTTGAGTCACCCTATATACTGCAGAACAATCTTCTCCATACATTGAGATGCTATGGACTTCTTCCTGAGATAAATAAACAATGAATTAGTGATTTGTTTTGATTTCAAAAAAATATGGAAGATCTCAGGTCTGATCGCTGTGTCTCCCATAACTATTGAACAGAAGAGTACATCGTGTAACACTCATACCGTTCGGTGATTTCCCGTGTGCACTTACACTATGTTCGTTGTTAAAATGTTGTCGCACGAAAAAAGTTGTTACAATCGATTTAGAGGAGGTGTGATAAGTGTAGTGCAAATGGATATTGATGGGGTTAGATGAATATATTTCGAAAAAAAAAAGAACTTCTTCGATAAACTACATAATGGTTATCGATTACCCGGGAATCTTTTGTCCCCTTTTACGAAAGCATCAAAAGAATTGACACCATTGATTGATACTCGTCAGATGAACTTGTTATCGATTCATCGTATGAATTCGCAATAATATTCTCTATGATGTCGTCATCACTTTCCATTTTTAATATATTTAAAGGAGATTCACAAGCAACAAATAAATAAAAAATAATTATACTTGAACATAACCTCCTGATCAAAATCCTATAGGATTAGCAGAAAGGAGAATAAAAGCACCGAACAGAGATGCTGAACTATTTACACTCCACTTCACTACACTCTTCTACAACGAGGAGTCAGTGTAAAAAAATGTAGTGTACAATATAAATTTCATGCACTCGAAAACCGCTATAGGGTATGAGAAATCATTACGAGAAGGTTCAGAACGTGATAACAATAATTCCAAAAACCCAATGATATCCAGGATATTCCATTTGCAATATCAAAGATGGTGTTACTTTTTGTTACAAGCGGCAAGTTTTCATCGCTGAAAATATCTCGAATGGCTAGAACAGGAGCAATTATTGAAGTAGGTATATTCTCATGGACAATGCCTTATGAAAGATAGGCATAACAGAGAGTGATAGTTGCCACTACTGCGAGAACTTCGCTAAAACTACAGAACATTTTGCTTTGCGAATGCCCTGTGCTCTTCTGTAAGTGGCTCAAGTTCCTGGAAAGGAACTTCTTAACCCTCCGATGTCAATAACTCAGCTTCCAGGAAACTGATGAACTTTGTACGAAGTCTCGGAATCCCGAGCCTCGAATCTACTATCTACAACCATCGACCTTGAGACACCTTGTATACATAACAATGAAGAAAAGTTAGGTGAACTGATAGAGGCCATCTTCATTGTTCTCAAAAATCAATTTGTTTTGACAAAAGCCTTCATGCTGTGCATAAAATGAATAATTCCATAAGGAAAATGAGAGGAAGAATAAAACATGCAGAAGATATATAACGTCCAATGTATTTGGAAGAAAGCTCGGAACTTTTCAAGGAGCGAGGGTCGAATGGCTCCAGTAATTTGGAGCACTTCAAGAGATCCCGAATACCATGACTTTGGTTAATGGTTAGTCGTTTTTTTTCATGCTAGAGTTCATTTCGTTCCCTGAATCACATTTGGGGAGGGGATGCTATTCAATTAGACAATCGCGTCTGAAACTGAGACCATTAAGAAAGTAGAATTTTTTCATGTCATCTTGAACGTTCGCAAGTTTCTCATCACATGACCACACACTAATGACTGAAAATTTATGGTGTTATACAGAAGCGAATAAATATCGCAATCTCTTCGCAGTTTCTCTTAATACGTAATTTTCATATATTTCAGCATGTCATCAAGAAAAAACTCCGGTTGAGGATATGTTCAATAATCTAATGTGCTTCTTTCCAAATTATTTTGGTCTATGCATATTGTATCATAGGAGCGAGGAATGTTTACCGGTATTTTGGTCACCTATTGAATTGAATGAATATTTTGGTATAATTACGCCCATGTCAAGATATTGGTTTAATATACCTACAGTTATCAGTTTCTAAATATATGGATACCTACTCCATACCGGATTAATAATAACATGCCAACGCAACGATAAGAACGCGTGAATATGTACATCAAATTATATAATATTCAACATGGATCAGATCAGATTGGGGTGTGCTAGGCACGGAAATAATGTATCATGATTGTAAAAAGTAATCAAAGATCAAATGTTTTATACAGATAAGCTATATCCACGTTCTTACAAGAATTACTGTAGGCGGCCTATAAGAAGTCATAAACAGATGAATCTTAAAGGCGCCGAAAATATAAGTTACTGGTCAACTTCGTTTATCAACTAGAATGATGAAGCCAAGAATTCACAAACAAAAGAACCCAAAAACAGGCAGGCCAGAAGAAATTAAAGGCATATCACTGATATCAATGAGAAAAACGAAGCCATTAATTTGAGACTCGGTGAGACAATATTATGCACGTATTCTTTTGTCGAATTGCCGCTACGAGAGAAATTAAGGGTTAGATTTTGATATAATAATGATGACCAACAGTCAGTCGCGAGCAGTCACAAACATGTCTCCAGAGAGTTAAGTTCCTTAATATCGTGGTCACCACGGTTTGTTTTGAAGCTAACGGACTTTTAAGTAGCGGATTCTTTGTCGACAGACAAATTCATACTGTGTCCATTTTGCAAGTAGTCGATATACATAGCAATAGTTAGTCTTCAGGCTGAAAGTAAAGCTCAACAGTGTTTGTAAAAGTAACTTGTACAGTTGAACATTTTCTCAGTTCGAACCTGTCAGTTTGCAAGTGTCGCGAATTTCACCAGATACAAAAAATGTAAGTTGCCGAAATGAGTCTATATGAATGCCCGTAGAGAAAGTATTAGACGTAGGATTTTCTGATTACAAAAGGTGACAAATGAAATAACTTTATGTATTGAACTTGAAAGAATAATTACCTGTATGATTTTGTAAACCCGATTTTGTATTCTTTTATGTGAATCAATATGGTTCTTTCGGGAGTAAATATAAATCTTGATATTATTCCTATATTTCAGAAGACCACCATAGTAATTTGTTGAATAAATACTCCATGTTTATATTTAATTATTCAATGCCGTTGTTATCCATCCGCCTGTAAAACCTTACCCTGAAACATCTGTAGCTCACCACCTCACATATAGGATAAATCCGCTCGACCTATCCAAAAATAATTCAACATCTTATCAACTAGTGATGTGTGCAGCACAGTGGGAATATCATAAAGGCAATGCAGCCTCACAAGCTACGTTTCTAACGGCGGAGGGCGTTGAAAAGGCATACCTACAAGAAACTTGACCCTCTTGCAGACAAGCGCTGGGCATTCGCGAAGCTAATTTTCTGCAGTTTCAGCAATGTTCTCGCAGTAGCGGCAACTATCACTCTCTATTTTGCCCATCCTTTTGAGGTAATACCTCAGAGGGCAGTATCCAGTGATGAGTCCGTTACCAGTTTCAAGTCTTTCATGCCCAAATCGAGAAGCTGTTTAGAATTCCTTGGCGAGAGGCTCACTAGCCCTTTCGCTTGTTTTTGTCCTGGCACATTATTCCAGTGAAATTTCCAAAGAAGAGGTCCGGGGCAGGAAATTGTATATCTGTACCTTATTTGGCAAAGCATTATGCTTTCTGGTAGCCTCTTACTCCCTTGTGTTTTGGAACCGTATGACTTCAAAGCTTTCAATGCTAATTGGCTTTCTGATAAGACATGGATTTTTGCTCTCATAGAGGCCCTTTAGAGGTACTCTTGGGCATATCTAAGCATGTACTTCTGCTTGAAATATGGTTGGGCTGTTACCTAGGGGTTCCCAGTTGACTTTTACTGAACGGAGTAGTGTATAGACCAAGACACCAAGCTAATATATGAGAGATATTTATCAATAATTTCTGGATATAAAACATGTTGACTGATGTACTTAGTAATCAAAAATAACTGAACTTTTGATGTTCGAAGGGTGAGCGATAGATTTTTCGAGGCACACACAAAAATTACACCAGCTCACACCGTCTGGTGTCTTCTGATTGTTTTAGTGTCAGTAAACACCAGCATATTATTCACCACCTTTCTCATTGGTGTTTTTCATAATCAAACCCAGTTGTCAGTGATACTAGTGTTCTGCAGAATGAACACTTTGGTGGTGTTCTTTATGCACTTCCGAAAGTGCGATTTGAAACTGCAGTGGTGTGATGCAGATTATGTGATTTTCTTGATGCTGAATCCTACCTCCACGAAATTCTTTTCGGTGCGTTCAAACACTGAGCAGGTACATGCGAAGACTTTCTGGTGTGAAGGAACACCATATCATGAGTGTGTTCATGCGAACAGTGCTTTTCTCCACCACCTCTGGTGTTTTTCACTGAGTTGGATTACCTATTGAAATATAATTCATATGATCGTAAACTAGACTCTGAAGAATCTAGAGACAATCCCTATGATTACGAACTGTTTCGGCTTATTTACTAGGGACAAGGCCAATTGATACTGCTCTATATTAAAAATCATATAATATATCTAGCAGAATATTGAAATCAGGTACGGTAGGAAAGACGTCAGTGCCACCTATTGGCAAGAGTTCTAAGCTTCTAAGATCGAACAGATGAGCACATGAAATCTCACCATTTAGATGCCTACACACAATATTTTTATCAATTTATATCAAATCTGGTGTTTTCAGGATGCAATACTTAACGAATTGTTATTGCCACCAAATTAGATTATTCATACACCGCCTCGATTACATCGTGATATGACACGGTGTAACTTGGTGTTAATTTTATATAATAGGTGTTTTTCATGCGTTAACGTCAATGATAGCACCATTGAGAATATTACATTTCAACCATTCGGTGTTTCTTATTATTCTATGTTTCAGAATCGTTTTACTTCTCAACACTCAATTGTGAAATGTATAATAAAAAGGACACAACTTTGATATTCAGGTGTTTTATTCGTCGGAGTTTGCTCTGAAATCCAGTTCATTGAGATTACACCCATGTTTTTTTACTGTGTATCATTTTCTCATTCTCATCAGTGTATGTATGATCTGATGGACATGTATACAGTGTGCCTATGATAAGAATGAATAGTGAGATGGGTAATTTTTTCTGGATTGAAACACGGTATAAAAGCAGAAGATGATGATGGTTTCTGTGAAACAAAACGTTGCACCATGATTTTGTGCATTCGATTTTTCCAAAAATGTTCAATCAACTTCAAATATCCTCGGAAGTGAAAAACATTTTCGGGATATCTCAACACCTACTCATTGGCCCTTTAATTGCACAACTTTTTGCCTATTTGATCCACTGCGTAACTCGCACGGTTACTGAGATCCCCACGCTGTTCACCCTTATCTAGGGCACACTGTATGAAAATCATGTACCCATCACGAAGACCCGCATAACCAATCAACTTTCAGCAATCAGGAGGCCCGTTCCCGAACCGGGGGGGACCTTTTACCTATCCCTCAGGACTGGACTCGGGTCGTATACCCACCCATCCCGTTCGGGCGACTCTGCTGCATTATTCAGATGGGATTACGATCTGGATCGCATCAATTCCGCAGGTGGAATATGGAGGTATTCGAAAAGTGGATTCGCTACAGCCGGGGAATTTTGTTATCGGAACATCGGATTCCGGTGATTTATTTTTCAGGGGTTTGATAAGGGCGTCAGAACTCAGAGTGAAGTTTCTCGGATGATTGCCACTATTCCCGATAGGTGCTAAGCGATACGCTACCTAGCGGTGACTCGTGAACCACTCGTAGTGAGATAACCACTGAACTCTCTGAGCCCTGATGAGGGATAACCCACAGACATACTTAACCACTGTTCTGTTTATGTTCGCTTCTGATGTGAAAGGTGTACTTCTAGCAGTTTTTCGAGAGATGTTCTGATGAAATACATGTGAAATCTTAACGTTTTTCTCGTTTCAGTTATTGTTTGGTGCGAAGACACCAATGTCACAATGACACAACGAAACGAAGAAAATACCACTTCGAGTAGTTCGAGTTGTTAGTGCTACGTGTTATTTACTATATTGCCAGAAGGATTGAGAATGCATCGTTCGGTATGTGGTGCAACTGAGATGTTTACGGTGTTTTCGCTGGTGCGCTTTTGTTTGATTTGAATAAGGTTCTAGTTCTACGTTCTCATAATAGATGTCACTATGGAAGATAATCAAACGAATGTCAGTTTCACAATATTCGAGTTGAATCAAAGATCGAACTGTGTGAAACTACGAGAAACTACGAGAAACTACGAGAAAACTGACTACGAGTTGAATTTAGTATCTTTTCTCGCAAATATCGATTCAATGTCCTAATTTTTATTTCTTTGTTGTTCTTGAATCTACACCAGTTCATTGAAGTTTTGGGTTAGTTTCCTGGTTTTATAGTGTTCAGTTCAGTAGTTCTTGTTGTTCCTAGTTTCCATCAGCATATCAATTCATTGTTTTTGTTTTTATGGTGGTTCATTATTGCTCACTTCGTGGACGATACATATACGATAGTGGCGCCACGTTTTGGATGTCGGTGTACATACAACCTCATTACTTACGTTACCATGCCAACCAGCATTCTGTCAACATTACATGACTTGTATGATGTAGCAGAGGCTGCATAGCCTTAACAACCCCCCTACAATCTACAATCTACCTACGCTTTTTTAGGGACATTACATTCAAATATTTTTTGCTCCTCACTTCACATTGCTATAAATGTGTTTTCATTTCTTTGTGAACTTAATTTCTCATGCTGAAAATTTCTCTCGTTGAATATTGTGGCGAATTATTAAATAACGAATAGATTTTCACGCCCCATCAACAATGAGAAATTGATTCGATATAAACTGAATAATTGAGAGTATAGACCTTCCGAAAACGAGTTAAAACACAGGGTTTGTTTGATTGAATACCACTTTTTATATGGAGCATAAATACTATCGAACAGTTTGCAACTCTGCACTCCACCAACATAAGGTTAGGTTTTCTGAAAACACCTCGTAACCCTGCCAAAAATGCCTCATAAGAACTGATAAAAAATATATAAGAGAACCTATGAGATCCAAGTTGGATAGTGAAACCGTAATTCCATTTAAAATCATATACGATACTCATCAGTATTCAATAGACATTACAGATGCATATTCCTTCGATTTATAATGGCATTTCCTAACGGGAATTTATGATATTTGAATGTGTTTTCACGCATAACTTTCATACGTATTTATCAGCAATTTCTGGGATGAATGTTGTATGTTTTTATAAGATCATACAGTTTGAGAATAAATGAGAATCTATGAGATTGTAGCAGTCATTTGTTAGGATTCATGGTTTTCAACTGTAATTCCCACACATGAAACCTATCTGTTTCTGGTGGAAAATCCCAGGATAGCAATATGCATTCATATACGTATCTATCAGCGATTTCTTGAATCAGTCTTACATGTTTCTATGAGGTCCAAATTGGATAGTGAGTTATATCCATATGAAACCATATACGTTACTCATTGATATTCAATAGACATTCCAGATACATATTACTTCGTTTTCTGATGGCATTTTCTAACGGGAATCTATGATATTTGAATGTGTTTTTACGCATAACTTTCATACGTGTTTATCAGCAATTTCTGGGATGAATGTTGAATGTTTTTATAAGATCATACAGTTTGAGAATAAATGAGAATCTATGAGATTGTAGCAGTCATTTTTTAGGATTCATGATTTTCAACTGTAATTCCCACACATGAAACCTATCTGTTTCTGGTGGAAAATCCCAGGCTAGCAATATGCACTCATATACGTATCTATCAGCGATTTCTTGAATCAATCCTACATGTTTCCATGAGGTCCGAATTGAATAGTGAGTTATATCCATATGAAACCATATACGTTACTCATTGATATTAAATAGACTTTACAGATACATATTACTTCGTTTTCTGATGGCATTTCCTAACGGGAATCTATGATATTTGAATGTGTTTTTACGCAGAACTTTCATACGTATTTATCAGGAATTTCTGGGATTAATGTTATATGTTTTTATAAGGTCATGCAGTTTGAGAATAAATGAGAATCTATGAGATTATAGCAACCATTTGTTGGGATCTATGGTTTTCAAATGTAATTCTCACACATGAAACCTATCTGTTTCTGGTTGGAAATTCCAGGATAGCAATATGCACTCATTTACGTATCTATCAGCGATTTCTGGAATAAATCCTACATGTTTCTATGAGGTCCAAATTGGATAGTACATACATACATACATACATAATATATATAGTATTCAATACACATTACAGGTACATATTCCTTAGATTTCTAATGGCATTTACTAACGGGAAAATATGATACTCGAATGTGATTCACGCATAACTTTTATGCGTATTGATCAGCAGTTTATGGGATGAACATTATATGTTTTTATAAGTCATGCAGTTTGAGAATGAATGGGTATTTATAAGATTATGGGAGTCATTTGTTAGGATCTATGGTTTTCGAATGTTATCATCACACATGAAACCTATCTGTTTCTAGTGGGAAATCTCAGGATAGCAATATGCACTCATATACGTATTTATCTGCGATTCCTGGAATTAATCCTACATGTTTCTATGAGGTCCAAATTGAACAGTGAGTTATATCCATATTAAATCATATACGATATTCATTTTAGTATTTAATAGACATATTCCTTCGATTTCTAATAGTAGTTCCTGACGTGAAAATATGTTTAATGCACAACTTTCATACGTTTTTATCAGCAATTTCTGAGATGAATGTTACATGTTTTCATAAGGCAATGCAGTTTGAGAATATGTTTTCATGAGGTCATGCGATTTGAGAATAAATTAATGTATGATGTTCAATAGTAGGTTATTCAAGATTTATGGTTTTCACACGTTCGTTCTCACACGATCAGCGATTTCTGGGACGAGTGGTACATGTTTCTATGAGTTGATGCTGTTCGAAAATGAATGAGAATGTATGAGATATCATAACAGATTTGTGAGGATCTATGGTTTTCAATTGTGATTCCTACATATAAAACCTACCTGTTTCTGATGAAGATTTATATATTCTATATTTCTATTCTGAGATTCGCCATCAGAAATATATGTGAAAAACTGTATGTTTTTCCTTATGAACAACTGCTTTAAAATCTCATATATTCTCATTTATTCTCACACTCATATGAGATATGTTTGTATAAAAAGATATTCAAATATAGATTCAGGTTGAAAAATGCTACTAGAAACCAAAGAAATATATAAATTCTGATAAGTATCGTATATGGTTTTATACGGATTTGCGGTTTCACTATTCAATTTGGATCTTATATAATATATATTTCATCAGTTTTCGAAATACATTTTTGGCAATGTTTGTATATATATTCATGATATTCTTGGATGGTGGTGATTTCTTACTGTAGCTGTTATAAGCTTCGCATGTGTTTCGTGGTTTATTGCAGATACAGTCTATGATGATGCATTCTCATAGAAACGTAGAATTCATGAGTTTCAGAAATTTCGTAGCGTTCATAAGTATAATTTGTGTTTTGCAGTTACAATATTCATATTCATAATTCTAAACTGCAATCCCTGAGAATACATGTGATTTGAGTTGGATAGTAAAAGTTACAACGTGTCAGTTATGAGCTCCAAATGTGTTTCTCTGTACAATTTGTATCAGTTTATTATATGAAGTCATTACAAATTCTTTGATTTGTATTTATACACCTTTCTCCATATATCTGGGCAAAGTGGATCATTTCATTTCCTAGAATAGAAGCTTAGTCAATGATAACGTTATTTCTGAACAATAAAGCACAGTTTTGATTTGATTCAAAACATTTATTGATCGAATTTATAGTTTTCGTTTACAGATTTAAATTATGGAAAATAGATGAAAATTCAAATTTGAATTATACTCACAAAATTTCAACATGCTGAACTCAATATTCACTACTCAAAGCCTGTAACTTCTATACATTTGTAAGGAAAAAAATATATCATACACTCAGGGACTGAAGTGGTATTTTAACAATTCAAGAACAAAATTACTTCAGTCCTGAGGTGTATATACTATTTTATGAACTATAGAGTAGGTAAATAGTTGAAGATAGAATAAAGAAAAAAAAATTGACACCAACGTCTACAATTCTTTCAAGACACTCCAATTAATGAAAATAATAGCTGCAATAATAATAATTCACCTGTCTTTCACTTGGCCACTTGCAATATTCATAGAAATTGAGTAGTTTTGTAAAGTTTGATATTGTTTTATGAACATTAAACTTTTGTTGCATTCATATCATATTGTATTTTTAATAGAAATATAAAAAATGAATTTCCAAATTCAGGTTTTATTGCAAAAAAAATACTAAACCACTAGGGTTGCAGCTGCAATGATAATATTTTACCTGTTTTCCACTTGGCCAATAGCAGTGATGTTAAAATTAATATGAGTATTGATGATAATTGAGTTGTTTTTTATAGTATGAAATTGTATATATAAAATCCCTAGGGATTTAAAGTACCACTTTTTTCCCGAGAATTGGAAAGTGTCCTTTGAATCCCTGAAGTGCATAATCATGAATAATACACCTATAGGAACTGAAGTAGTATTCGAAATCACCAGATAAAAAGTCCAACAGAAGGGCTGAAATTTGTTGCAATAAATAATATAATTTAGCTCTGTTTCACTTGGCAATGGGGCAAACATAAATGTTGATATTTATAAAAATTGAGTTGTTTTTTACCCTTAAAAACTTTTTTAAACATGTTATACTTTTGATGTATCCATATCATGTTATATTTTTAACGAAATTATTGAAAATAAATTTCTAAATTTAGCTTTTTTTTGCAGATAAATTTACCTCAATTCCCTAGGGATTTGAAGTTCATTTCAAATCCCTTGAGATTCGAAGTACCACTTTTCCACTAAAAAATAGGGATTTGAAGTACCCTTCAAATCTCAGGAGTAAAATAATTTTTCATTGAATTGAATTACCTTGAAAATCATCACTGCAATTATTCCTTGTAATTTCTGTTGATCCAATATCATTTGTCCAAGATGACATATGCAATATACAAATACATAGTTTCATGGTTTTCAACTGGAAAGAAGAAAATACTTTCATTCTTCAAATCCTTTTCTCTGATAGGACTTCACCAGTATCCAAGTACTGGTAAGCACAGCTCAACTTGGCTTTGTCCTTATTACTATTTATTCATCTACAAAAATGTATAACAAACTAATAATAACATGAAGTGACTAATGTAGGCATACTTAACCATAAGTAGTATTTCCAAATATTCTCACAAGCATGAATATGCAGCTGGTATTTCAAGCATTAGAATATTCAATTCATCATCAATCATTGGATGAATAACTGCTGGTTAGGCTTCATTGAGCATATGGTCAAATGAATATTTATCTTTTTTACCTCCATTCGTTTGAGCATGAACTGAAACTTGAACTCGAAACTAACATGAAATCATAATGGACAAAAGGAAATTATACATAAATATTACCTCAAACTTCATAATGTATAATTCAAAAATCTATTCGGATTTTGAAAAATCATCTCACATTAAACACATTACAAATGTGGGGCTGCCATAAATTCACTCAGATTAAATGAAATGAAGTAGAGATAAAACAATAACATTATTTTTGAGAATCAATTCATCACATTTGTAGATGATTTTTGTCAAATCACAGGATAGCCCAGTATTGAAACCAATCACCAAAAAAATCTTTGATCTAGATGGTTTGAAAGTTTGAAAACTGAGACAAAAAAAATTTCTATTATTATTTGAGTGTGTTTATTATGTGATATTTTTGACCACACTTTCATCCTTGGGCACACAATGATGATTGTCACCATCATTCAAATCTGAAAAAAAAATTGTTCCAATATTGTTGATAATAAAATATTTTATGCTGAAACTAATTACCTGCTATTGGAGATGATTTCTCAATAATTGGGGCTGCAAATGGGGTGATTTTGGCTCTACAACTGAATTTATGGTTGGCAATTCAGGTACTCTATTGTTGAAGTGCAATTGTCACCTTTATGAATTATTCCTTGATAAACATTATAGTTTTCAAAAGAAAAACACCAAAATTCTCTATACCATCAAATACATCATCTGCAAGATGTTACAAATATGGGGAATATTTTCATTGTCATCATCAATTATGGAGGATATTTCTATAAAATGTTTTATTAGTTGTTGAGATGAAATAATTCTGTGTTTTAACAACTATGTTATTGTCACATAAAAACATTAAACATTCTTATATAAGTACCTTATTTTTCTGGTGAGTTTGTCATAAAAATGTTAGAAGCTACAGATTGCTTTTTAGTATTCAATAATTCTTGTGGAATTTCATTATTCAATGCTGGTATTGATCTGAAATATTTTCTTTTCCATTGTTGATAGGAAAAAACTCATATAGAGGATTTTTATGAAGCCATTGTTCCTTCAGTAGAGTTTTCATGACATCAAGATACCTACACCTAATTCCAGAACTTATTCATGAATAGGAGAAAGACATGATCATTAGCTGATATTTTGAGAGAATTTGTATAGGTTGTACTGTAGCTGCGAGTCGTTGCTAGACCTTATTCATGAGCTTTCTATTCTCAGGAATCCATTATGAAAAACAAAATACTATTTTGTACTTACTTTGAATTTCATCATCCTTCTAATGAAGACACAATTCATTATCAATATTATTAATCAATACCAATACCAAATACCTACCATACCGAAACTCTCAACTGACAACTGACAACTGACACTGACTGACATTACCCACAACACCTGCCAAATAACCCGATTATCTGTGGAAATCATCCAATCCTTCAGGTTTTAGTTCAATTGATGACTAAAGGATGGCGCCACTCGCGATAGTAATCTAATCATTCTAATCGAAAGTTATCATTACTAGACTTCATTGATATCCATGTCTTCATGGTTTCTGCACACTTTTTGTTACATGAAAACTTTTCATAAGCGATAGAGGCTATTTAAAGAAATCGATAGTAGCGCATCTTCGAATGTACTTTCAACTTGAACCTTACAGCAAATGTTCCCAAAATATACAAGCTCCGGATTTGATGGTTTATTGGATCAAGAATAAACTGGTTTGGATTAGAAATATCTTATCTAATCCTATGCGATTTCTATACGCTTCCATAGGACTCGAAATCAATGAAAATTTACAAGTGTAGACAAAAGAAAAATACAAAGTATATAAGTTTCTATTCACTGATGGTGATTTAAGATCTATAAGATTTGATGGAGTATTTCATTACAATTCACAAGTCTTCACTATCTGTGTAGAATGTATGTGAATTTACAAATAAAATTCCATTGTTTATCTTTCTGAGACAGTGGGTTCAGGATTTGTTGGTTTGGATAAGGAATACCTTATCTAATCTTATGCGTTTATTATGAGCTTTCATACGACGACTTGGAAACAATGTAATAATTGGGACTCTATCAGATTCGATGAGGTATTCCAATTTTGAATACGACGAGATTCTATATGTTGATTGACAAGCTCGAGGACTTGGGAAATGTGTGGGAAATCACAATATAAAGTATTATCCGCTATCTTGTGGAGAGGGTGGGTTCAAAGATTTGAAGAGATGATATATGGTATAGATCAGGAATTCCTCATACCATTTTATGCGACTTCTATAAGCATTTATAAGTTTATATATGACTCAAATACAAAGTTGAAATAATCATTGATTTATTATCTTTCTACTGCACGAAAGGAAACCTATGAAGTTGGAATTGGTTCTTTTCTTGAAAGTTTGGAGATTTGTGAATTCGAAAAATTCTCTATATAATCCTAATCCAAACCATATATCACTTATTCAAATCTTTGAACCCATCCTCTCCACAAGATAGTGGATATAATACTTTGAATTGTGATTTCATAAACATTCCTCAGGTTCTCGAGCTTGTCAATAAACATATAGAATATCGTTTAATTTTAAATTGGAACAACCTCATCGAATCTTATAGACTCCCAATTATTACCACTGCCTTACACTTGTATAAACTATATCAAGTCATACGAGAACTCATGGAAATCGCATATGATTATATAAGGTATATTTCTCATCCAAACCTACAAATCCTGAATTCACTCTGTCTCCGGAAGATACCCAATAAAATTTTATTTGTGAATTCACTTCCATTGCTCATTGAAATTGTAATTGGAATACCTCATCAAATCTTATATAGATCCTCAATCACCATCAAAGCCTGATTGAAACTTGTATACTCTGTAACATTATTAGCGGAGTTGAACATTGGTAAATCAGTTCGGAATTTATGGCGATTTGAAGAATTCGAAAAAGAATCATTTGCTACTTTTTTTCTATAATTGAAAAATTATCTTCTTGTCGACCCTTGTGAATTCTCATTGATTTCGAGTAGTATAAAAAGCTTCTAGAAATCGTATAAAATATCAGATAAGGTCGTATTCCTTATCCAAACCAACAAATCCTGAACCAACTGTCTCTACAAGATATACCAAATAACATTAGAGTTGTGAATTTCCATACATTTCTCATATATTCTAAAACTTATTGTGAATGGTCACTAAATATAATTAAAATTGTAATTGGAATACCTCGTAAAATCTTTTAGATCCTCAATCACCAGTGCCTGATAAAAACTTGTATACCCTGTATTGTTGTTTTCTTGCCAAAACTTGTGAATTCTCATTGATTTATAGAGCCGCATGAATTCTTATAGAAATCGCATAAGACATCAGATATAAGGTATTCCTTATCCAAACCAACAAATCCTGCCCAAATGTCCCCACCACACCAAATAAGATTAGAGTTGTGAATTTCCATTCATTTCTCATAGATTTTGAAACTTGTGAATGGTCACTAAATATCATTGAAATTGTAATTGGAATACCTCGTAAAATCTTTCAGATCCTCGATCACCAGTGCCTGATGAAAACTTGTATACTCTGTATTGTTGTTTTCTTGTCAAAACTTGTGAATTCTCATCGATTTCGCGTCGCATAAAATCTTGTAGAAATCTTACAAGACATCAGATAAGGTATTTCTCATACAAACCAATGAATCCTGACCCCACTGTCCCCACAAAATACCAAATAGGATAAGAGTTGTGAATTTCCATTGATTTCTCATATATTCTAAGACTTGTGAACGGGCAAGAAATATCATTAAATTTGATGATGGAATACCTCATCAAACCTCATGGTCTCCTTGAACAACCACTGCCAGATTCAAACTCGTAAACCATGAATTAGGAAATGCTTATAAATGACTTATACAATCCAACAAATCCTGAACCAACTGTCTCCAAAAGATACCAAATATGATTAGAGTTGTGAATTTCCATACATTTCTCATTGATTCTGAAACTTGTGAATTGTCACAGTATCATTGAAATTGTAATTGGATTACCTTATAAAATCTTTCAGATCCCCATCAATCACCAGTGCCTGATGAAAACTTGTATACTATGTATCGTTGTTTTCTTGTCAAAACTTGTGAATTCTCATTGATTTCGAGTCGCATAAAATCTTGTAGAAATCGCATAAGACATCAGATAAGGTATTCCTTATAGAAACCAACAAATCCTGACCCCACTGTCCCCACAAGATACCAAATAGGATTGGAGTTGTGAATTCCCATTGATTTCTCATATATTCTAAGACTTGTGAACGGGCATGAAATATCATTAAATTTGATGGTGGAATACCTCATCAAACCTCATAGTCTCCTTGAACAACCACTGCCAGATTCGAACTCGTGAACCATGAATTAGGAAATGCTTATAAATGACTTATACAAACCAACAAATCCTGAACCAACTGTCTCCACAAGATACCAAATAGGATTAGGGTTGTGAATTTCCATACATTTCTCATAGATTCTAAAACTCGTGAATGGTCACGAAATATCATTGATATTGTAATTGGAATACCTCATAAAATCTTTCAGATCCCCAATCACCAGTGCCTGATGAAAACTTGTATACTCTGTATCGTTGTTTTCTTGCCAAAACTTGTGAATTCTCATTGATTTCGACTCGCATAAAATCTTGTAGAAATCGCACAAGACATCAGATAAGGTGTTCCTTATCCGAACCAACAAATCCAGACCCCACTGTCCCCACAAGATACCAAATAGGATTAGAGTTGTGAATTCCCATCAATTTCTCATATATTCTAAGACTTGTTGACGGACATAAAATATCATTAAATTTGAAAGTGGAATACCTTATCGAACCTTATAGACTCCTAGAACAATTACTGCCTGATACAAACTCGTAATCCATGAATTAGGAAATGCTTATAAATGACATCTACTTATAAATCCTCATATATTCGTTCAGAAAGTTCAAGTGGCAGGAATATCGTACGTATAGGTCGCATACTTTCCTCATAGAACCTTATTGATTCTCATGATAAGTCTATATTTTTTCATGAGATTTCATATGGTATTTTTGGCAGGGAAGTGATATACTGTTATAAAGATTAAGTATACCCAGCAAATATCACTTTTGATCCGATAACACGTATAACCCATATACTGAACTCTGACTTCTACTGTCGATTATTTCAAATTCAGAGAAGTTTCGTGTGTCCATGAATCACTTTATATCCATGTCGATGATGTTATTCGATAGAAAATTGATCTGCAATCGTTATTCTGATACAGGGAATGACAAAATTGAAGACGTTGCAATTTTCCTCATCAACCCTGCCAAAACCTTGGGAACTATTATTGACTCCTCGTAGAGTGTTTTCTAATTTGAAATTGACAGAAAATTCCTTTATAAACGGCGCAAATTCATCTCTTTGTGAATACCAAGTTCTTTCACATTCGAATCACGCCAGAGTGGGTATCATCATAATTTGGACTGGCTATTTCAAAAAGCTTGTGTATACGTCTTTTATTTATGCTATACAGCGTGATTTACGTAGGCCGTGCATTAGAAGTTTTTCAACTTGCAGTTGGACTAGAAACTTGAAATTTGGTATGCTGTCATAATTGATCATGTGCGTTCTACCTCAAATGTTTTTAGTCCTACAGTTATACAGGGTATGCCAAAAGTCAGTACCAACTTTCTCATTTTAAATGGAAACCTAATGTTTTTTTGTCATGGTTCGATTGGCCTTCTGATTATGACTTTAGACAACCTAAGTTATGTTTACTTATCTATCACAGTTTTTGAGATATGTCCATTTTTCTGAAAAAAATTACGGCTGTAGTAGTTTACGAAAACACGTGTAGCCCGCAAACTGTTCAAAATTAGGAAACCAAATTCATGGAGCAGTTAGCTGGTAGTCCAGGTTAACACCTGATGTCCCATCGAAGGTCCCATTTTGTACCATATGGGCGCAGGCGATTTTTGAATGTCGCAATATAAAATTGTCAAAAACTCAATTTTTTCAAATGGCACCTACCATTTTTTTTTAACCATTCGAAAGAAAATTGAATTTTAGGATGAGTTATTTCAGCATTCCCTATACCCAAGTTCCACCTCTATCGAGTTATTCAATAAAAATCAAGAAATGCCTTATCTTGCAGAATGATTATGTGTGTATGCCATGAAAACAAAAGAAAATTGTAATAATTTAATCAAAAATATTGAACAATATTGACAGAACTCTAGCGTAAATGTTCAATATGACCACCATTGTTGTTTAAACATTCTATTATTCTACTTTCAATAGATTGCGTAGCACGTCTGATTTCGTTGGGATCGAGACTGTCAAAAGTCTGTATTATTCTAAGTCTCAACTCATCTATATTGTGAACTGGTGAAGAATAGACCAAATCTTTCACCCTACCCCAAATATAAGAATCTAAAGGGGTAAGATCTGGAGATCTTGCAGGCCAGAGAAAGGGTCCTCGATTTCCACCAACGGTGCTCGAACATGGATGTCAATGTGGTAAACACAGTTCGTGTATTGTGCGGTGGTGCCCCATCCATCTGGTACCATGAACGTGCAGCTCTAGCCAGTGGCAAATTGTCAAGAAATGTTTCAATTACGTTTTGAAGAATTTCTACATATCTTTCACCATTCAGATTTTCATCGTACATAAAGTAGCGTACCTCTTGGTTCATTACCAAACAAAACACATTTATTCGAAATTGTACTTGATTTTCAACTTCGAACACCATATGTGGATTTTCAGAAGCCCAAAAATGTCGATTGCGCCTATTGTAAACTCCCAGCTGACAAAACTTTGCCTCATCAGTCCAAATTATGTTGTCTAAGAATCCGGCGTGCTCTTGTATTTTGAGTAACAAGTCTTCGCAAAAGTTTACTCTACGGGGAAAGTCACCCGGGTGTAATTTTTGCAATCGTATAAATTTGAAAGGATGTAGCTTATGGCGGTGTAAAATGGTTTGTATTGCAGAGTATGAAAATCCCAATTCCAAAGACGCCTTTCGTATTGAGGCTTGAGGATATGCTTGAAAATATCCGAGAATGGTAATTTGATTATCGTCATTGCCAGTTAGTGGTTTGACTCTCCTAACGGGTCTAGCCACCTTCCCAAAATGTATAAAATTAGTTTTCAATCGTGAGAACTTGCCCTGTGTCATCCTCGGTAAGTTTGGATATTTAAAATTAAACTCTCGGACAGTTCGCTGCACAATTTTTTGACACATGCCGTGGATAACAAACAAGTCAAACACAACTTCGTTTGTATAATTTTCCATATTCCAATCAATTTTATTTAATAATTAGCACGACTCGTTTTTACTTTGATAGAATAGCACCTTCTTGTTTACAGTTGTTTTTTGTCTTCATGGCATACTTGAATAAACACATAATCATTCTGCAAGATAAGGCATTTCTTGATTTTTATTGAATAACTCGATAGAGGTGGAACTTGGGTATAGGGAATGCTGAAATAACTCATCCTAAAATTCAATTTTTTTTCGAATGGTTAAAAAAAAATGGTAGGTGCCATTTGAAAAAATTGAGTTTTTGACAATTTTATATTGCGACATTCAAAAATCGCCTGCGCCCATATGGTACAAAATGGGACCTTCGATGGGACATCAGGTGTTAACCTGGACTACCAGCTAACTGCTCCATAAATTTGGTTTCCTAATTTTGAACAGTTTGCGGGCTACACGTGTTTTCGTAAACTACTACAGCCGTAATTTTTTTCAGAAAAATGAACATATCTCAAAAACTGTGATAGATAAGTAAACATAACTTAGGTTGTCTAAAGTCATAATCAGAAGGCCAATCGAACCATGACAAAAAAATATTAGGTTTCCATTTAAAATAAGAAAGTTGGTACTGACTTTTGGCATACCCTGTATAACTGTAGGACTAAAAACATTTGAGGTAGAACGCACATGATCAATTATGACAGCATACCAAATTTCAAGTTTCTAGTCCAACTGCAAGTTGAAAAACTTCTAATGCACGGCCTACGTAAATCACGCTGTATAAGCATCAGGCGAGCCATATATCTGGCCCTTTAAAAGGTAGGGGTTGACTGAACATCGAGAGAAGAGGGATTTTGCATGATTCCTGTACCCTATCTTGACCCGTAAATAACTACCCCACATTTGTATCATTGTACCCAAAGATTTCTTTTCCGCACCGATAATCATATTATCAATGTTCGATTCAAATATATCGGCTCATGGCACTTATTTACACCTCAATTCAATTTGAGTATTATTTTTCTTGTTATAACCAAGCGTCAAAATTTTACGACGCGCTTTGCTTGTAGATATTTTACAATATGGAATATCCCGATTTGTAGAGTTACTCGATGTGAAACCACGTATATTCGAAATTATGCAAGGTTACCTAACTATATTGAACTTTCCGATTAGTTTATAATCATACAAGAAAAATAATCTCTACGATGCTTTGCACTCGGGTTTGCATTAATTTGTTTGACCTGATATTTTCCCATATTATACAGTGCATGTTTATATTTCCTTGATAGTTTTTTTTTTAGGTTCAGTGGAAGGGAGCACGACAGCATCCTGATGAATTATCTGAAAATGAAGTCCATTTCAATCAAAGTTGATCTCGTAGTAGAACGGGAAATGTATCTAATTGTATTTTCCTTGCAGGCTTGTTGGTTTCTCGCGGTTTCCTCTAACATTTCCTTCGAAAACTCTTAGCTCGTAAATTCCCTGAATCAGGATACGAGAATACTCACATTCTACTAGCTGAAAGCAGCTTCTGTAACATCTACCCGGAAAGCATATCATTTCATCCATTATATCAAATCATCCTTCAGAACATTTGGGAGTCATAGGAATTATTGTCAGCAAGTTCATATTTGGAATCTGATATTTTCTCGATTATTCATGATACTACAATTGCTGAAGTGTTTGGGTTTTATTTCACAAATTTCTCGCAAATTCATTGCTGGCGTGTCTGATCAAGAAAATTTATCATATACTTGTCAATCGGTGAAAAGAATTATTTCATAATTTATGTAGACATAGATTACTTCCACTACTTATAATAGATTCTTGATTGCTTAATGCTTAATATTCTCAAGGAGTGATAATAATTTACAAATATATCAATTGACTAGATTATTGTGGTTGTTTTTAAAGCTTCAAAAATTGGACTAGCCTTGAGCAGTAGGCATTACATTTTTGAGAGTATTGACAGCATGTTTCCTGTCTTCAATCGGATATTGGAATGATCTAGAGCTGTTCATCATATCTTTGTATCATCTTCTAAAATAGCACAAAATACATAAAACTGTAGCTTTTCACTGTAGCGAAAAATTGGGTGTCGACAACTGGTTGAGTGATGTAATTTCTTTCGAATTCTTTAGATAACTAATTCATATCTACATTTATATATAGTCAAATGAAAATATGATATTTTACCATTTATCGACTGCTATATGTCGATAAGTCTAAAAATGAATGCACATGTTATCGACAGTACAGAAAAACTTCTTGGCAAAAAATAATAATTTTAGAGTATACATACAGCGTGTAACTAAAGTATCTATCACACTTCGGGTCTAGTTGGAACGAATAAATCAGAGATATATAGGGTGTGAAAAATCAAGATTTTTCAACTTCAAGTTTCTCTATTACGAAATCATTCATTATTGGTCAAAACGGCTATCTTGACTTTTCATTCAATATCAAATGTTTTTCAAATACAGGGAGGTTCAGAATTCTGAATCCTGTATCACCACGTATGTTAATACAGGGACATGTCGGCCGTTTTGACCAATAATGAATATTTTCGGCATACAAAATTCCTAAAGTTGAAAAATCTCGATTTTCCACACCCTATATATCTGTAATCGTTTCAGCTATACCTAAAGTGTGATAGATCGATGAAATCAGATTTCCAGGAAAAATCAAAAAATGCAATGAATTATTGGTTTTTCCAATTAAACAAAAATTATCTCATCACAGGACAACGCTGAACATGGCAGCAATGCGGAATCACTATTGAATTGAGCATAATTCTATACTCGAGTATACGAAATTTCATGATGAAGTAACTTGAATATTTCATACTAAAACAATCAAAAACCAACTTTACTTGTTATTCATTACTTTTGAAAACGATTCGCATCAGTTCACATGTGTCGACAGAATAGGAAAAATCTTCTTGTTAGGGGGACTATAAAAAAATTCAACACCTAAGATTGATCACTCAGGATCTAGGACTTTTCACCTAAGACAGATGGAATATAGGCGAAGCATTGTTAATGTTAGAGAAACATTTAAAATTAATGATATTACACTTATAATAGGATTTGCGCATGTTTTGTGACCTCTTGCCTCCCGCAATTATTCAAAATTATTATTTCATTAAAATTGTTGAAAATATAAACAATATGATTGCTGCTGATTTGGATTCAAAGCGAATTTGTGTTTGTGCTATGGGTATCATCAATCTAACTAGTTTAATCAAGATTTAGGCTTCTGGAGTTTATTTAAATCTTATTGAACAGTGCTTAATTAATTTTGTTTGGACAAACAATTGTATTGATATTTGACACTGTACGCCTGCTAGCGCCAGTAAACACGCAACCAGGAATACAGAACCACAGAAGTACTTAGTGCGCTGTCACCCGCTGTCACCCGCTGTCATCAACATCATCAGATATTTATAGAAATAGTTCCAGTCCTGAACCTAATTTTTATCAAAGTGGATTCAGAGGTTATATGTATCATTGACACATTGAAATTAATAGGTACCTAGAAGGATCGAAACGAGACAGAAATTTAAATAAATAATATGAATTTGATTTGAGAACGCTTTTATATTGACATTGAGTACCAACTAATATACCTAATTATTTCTATCAATTCAGGCTAGCGTGTGATATTTTTCATTTCAACAAGTGTGTTTTTTTCTTTCAAACAACAACATCATGGCGATATGAGCCAGTTTCCAAATAACAAAACAGTTTGCTATATGACGTTTTCATACAGGGTCGTAAAAAAATAAAGAGGTGGGACATCAAGAAAAAGCACTGTATAGAACCACCCTCATTCATTGAAAGAAAGCAATAGATGTAGCATGCATCATGTTCTTATCATTTTGATATTTAGTGCAAAAGTTTCGATGATTGGGACCATAGATCTTATTGCTTACGCTAGATCCGGCATCCTGTAGTAATTTTTGGTCTAGAGGGGTCTGCAAGAAAGTAGGTACTACATGATCACGTGGTACAACACATGTAAGTACAAAAATTAAAACGACCAATCAATGGCTTAGTACTTTCAGCCCCTCCGGACCTACAAAACAAGTAACCTGGATACCGGATCTAGCGTAAGCAATAAGATCTATGATTGGGACAGTGCCAATTTTTGTGACTTTTTCCTAAATGATTCGAAAAATATATCGCCTACGCCACTGCCGAGATATCCTGCAAAACTTCCTACACCTCCCAGCCATCCAGCCGAAATCCGCGAGCAGGGTGATTTGTAGCTGTGACCCAGATTCGAATAATGCAACTCGAAATTTACGATCTTCGTTGAACAAGCGGTCCGATTTTTGGAGAAGGTGTTCCGGCGATTTCACTAACGTTTCGATGGATCCGGTATGAAATGGAAGAGTGGGGTTTGCGTAGATTTTCGCGAGAAATTTTACACCGAGTAAACAAGCTTTATTGCTCTCGAACAGTGATTACTACTGAAAAAGTTTTGTTGAATGATTGCAATTCGGAAGTGAAACTATTGACCATATTATTAAAGTTAGGTTAGGTTTTCACATTTTCTGAATATGATGGCTTGGGGATATGAATGTGATTTCAATTGGATGTTGATAATTCGAATAGGAATCTTGAGAATGATTTTTTATGTAGAATATAGTGAAAGCTGCAAAGCAGTATTCACAGGAGATAAACTTCTGTCAGCACCATCTACATATCTTTTCAAATGTGTGAATTTTGACAGAAAAAACTTCCATCATTCGTGAGTGATGCATAACGGTTAGGAAGGGGAAAAGTCAGTTGCAAACTAACCATAGCCAACTATGATTCCCATTTGATAAACTGCAACTTTATTAGGCCATAACTCGAAATTGTAATTTTTTTTTTGATTTTCTCGTTGCCACTGGATTACACAGGGAAAATAGAATTTAGAATATGAGAGTTATTATCTCGTAACTTCACAATAACCATGTGATATTCACATGTGTTCAAAAGTCGAAAAATCGAAGTTTTGTTTATAACTCTAAAACAAAAGACGATAGGAAATTTTTGTTTTTTTTAGTGAATTTGTCTCAAGAAAAGATATCGTAGATGCGATGTAAATTTTTGTATCTCTCGTCTAATATCGGCTTTGCCAAATTTTTCAAGATTTATTTAAGATGAAATAGATTCCATGAACCTGTCTCAACATGCTATAACCAGAAGTTCACAACGAAATTGTATATTCTGAAAATATTCGATAAATATAAAAATTTTGGACAGATTCGATAGGAGTTCATTTCAGCTTCATTCAATCATCGATTGATAAAGGCAAAGTTTGGCAAGAAATTCAATAATAAACATAAATGATGTCACAAATAGTGAAATATAATAATTTGAAAGTATAGAAACACAATCAATCATAACTTTCATTATTCTCGCTGGCCTTCACTTTCCTCTTGATGATTCGTAATCCATGATGAAAATTACTTATTTCCAAATGTCTAGATGGAAGACTGTTTTCAACTCGTTGAATAAACTATCATCCTGAGAGGATTCATCTCAAACTGAGCACTCAACTCTCAAAGTCAATATTGATTCGTACCTATCGGCTAAATATAATATCACGATCATGAATGACATATTTTGAAATTTATCATAAAATGTCATATGACTATCATAACCTCAATCGAACATCGTACTGAAGAAATCGTCTACGACCTACTAAAATCAATCGAACAACACTGGTTTTGACTTCCATTTAAGAAAATGTAGAAGCAGATTCTGATGTGGAATATAGACATTAAAACATGCACTCTCTTTTATGGTACCCAATGAAAATGTGGAAAAGCCATGAATTGGACAAAATTTAATAGAAAAAACAGTTTGAAATTGAATGTCTGGTGGACTACGAGTAGAAAACAACTACTCGCCTGGCAAATACCACGCAGAACATTGAATTATATTTGCTCGTAGTCAATGCAACGATTCACACTGTGAATGCAGATCGCAAATGTTGGTTCCATCTTAAACTCAAATAAGGCTCCCATGATAGAAAAATTGAATATGGATCTCTCACCAAGAGATTGATTCTTAATATAACAAATGAAAATATAATCCACGAAAAAAACAAAATATTTGAGAAAACCAAATACATTTTTCGGCAACTAAGTTGCCATTTTCAGTGGAAATTCCAATGGATCTCAGTGACAGTGATTCTAACCCAACATATGGTCCATAGCAGGTGGTAGGTATGGCAGGTGACGTTGACTTTTGCGAGAAATTCCATGCCCAGTTAATTTTATTTTCCTTTGTTAATTGATATACAATAATATGAATATAGGTATGTTTGTGGGACGAGAACTCTGCATGAGGCATTAAAATTTTCTTCACTTTTGCTCACTTGATTATTTCGAATGTCAAGCATAATTTCATACCCCCGGTAATAGTTCCAAGTTACAAGAATTCATATTCAAATGGCGCCACGTCTGATGATCCTGCCATGATGGATATTTTAATTTGCATGTTCCGTAATATCCTGCTAAATTTTGAAATATCCGTCACTGTCCCATGTAAACGAGGCGAAATGTACAGGATGGGCAAATTTAGATGTTTGTATAGGGTAACCCAGCAACCATAGAAGGTACAATAAAATGGAGGTCGCATTCTCGATTGTTTTGAAGTCGAAAGCGCAAAATTTGAAGGTCCAGTCATAGATATGCGCAGGCGCTAAAATATTGATCGACTTTTATTTACATCGTTGTCATCATTTGGTTGGTTATCTTACAAATGTTTTCGTTTTTTTCACGATTCACGTTCCAGTATTTCGGATGGGTTTATGTTCTTACAATGTATAACAGATTTTCCATAAACTATAATTCAATATAGGTACCTTCATTATCTGGAATGTGAATCAGGTACAATGATATGTTTATTGACATTCCTGATAGACACTAAATTCTGATCACAACTTTTTCATAATAATTCACTCAGAAGTAGGTAACCTTTCATCACAGATCTTTTTTATTGGTGGTGATTATGTATTACTGAAATGGCAACATTGCACATCAGTAGTTCCAGCGGTGACAACGACTATCTGGCAACTGCGATGCGCAAAATTTAAAAGGTCCGAGGTATATAAATGTCGGCACATCGAACAAAATGGGGGCAGTGTCTCAACTGTAAGGTTTTCTAATCTGTGTCTATGGTTTGATTAGAACGGTTTGATGATTGAGTCTTCAATAGCGGATATAATATTTAACGATCACTTATTGCTTTTATAAGTTTCAAGAAATGATTCCTTATAAAAAATCTAAGGGGGTCATTCAATTTTAGCAATATAACTATTTATTCTTCTCATTTTCGAACGCGTGTTACTTTTCGATTGAAATACTTATTTTGTTTACCCCCTTCAATATTGTCACACTAATCATGCAACACCGAGTGTCATGCGTGAACGCGAATCAAATACGGACGTTCCAACAATCACTAAATTGATATTTTCAATCACACACCCTGTAACATAACGAAAAACCGCGTCTGGTCGATCCCCATATGCATTCCGCGACCGTTTTCTTTTCACCAATAACGTGAGCAGCAGTAAATTCCGCCACATTCATTTCCACCGCAAATCGATAGTTCGGCATCGGAAAATTCGCGGGATTTTTGCATTCACCGACTGACAACTCCAGCAGCATGGATGATGGGGGAAACAGGGGGAAAGTTTTCCCCCATCCTGGAAGAATTGGAAGTGAAAAAGTTGTTTTCCTCAAGTCTTGAAAATTTCAATTTGAAATAAACTACGCAACACTAATTACGTCGCACCCCGAAATTTTGCCCCTGTTACAATTTGAATAACTTTTTTCTGATTCGAACAATTCGAATTCTGTTTGCACTGTTCGCTAGCTCAGTCCTTCAGCATTAATCTCGTACTTCTTCGATACATAATGCTATTTCCATAAAATTGCTATAGGATGTTTTTTGGAACTGTGCAAAATTTCTAAATTTTCAAAAAGATCCCAAATGAAGAAAAACAGTTTTTTTTTCAACTTTAACAGCAGAGGCATGAAGATTATCTCATTACCTTCGGCCATTTCCAAAATTTTCTTCACAGAGTGATCTCAAGAAATCAATTTTTTGGTTTTGCAGTCATAACTTTTTTCCTCATCAACCGATTTTCAAAATCTCAGGCTCATTGAAGCTGAAACCTCATATGAGAAGATTTGAAGATCAATACGGGTGGTTCAAAATTTTGAATTTTGCATCACCCTCTATTTGTTTCTATTAAATGTCAGTAGATAGTAAATGAAAAGTTAAGATAGGGACATGTAAGCCGTTTTGAGCAGAAATGATTAGTTTCGGCACAAAAAATTCCTAAATTTGAAAAATCTCGATTTTTCACACCCTATATCTCTGTAATCTTTCTCGCTATACCCCAAGTATGATAGATCGACGAAATCAGCTCTTCAGGAAGAATCTAAAAATGAAATAAAATACAAGGTGTTCCATTTGAAATAACAAAGTTGTTGCTACTTTTTGATAGAAGCGGCAAAGCCGCAACGCTGAAAGTATTTTAGATCGATAGAACAAAACTGATTACCCAATAAACAAAATTTTCAGAATAATCCTACGTCCCGTTCTCCGTAAACGTCTAAGGTACCATCGACCGTGAGTGACCCTGTATATTTTTTCTTACACAATCAGAAAGTACAGATTTCAACGAACAAAAAGCCCACCGACTTTTTCAAAAACGCAGATATTTTGACGTGAGAATTTTCGATTGAAAATAAGGATGGTTTTTCGATATTAAGTCAAAATATGGTGAAAAAATACATATTTCAAACCAAAAAAATCACAAGTAATGACGATAGCAACGACCTCCGATATGAGCGTTTCAAAAATAAAAAAACAAATTCAAAATGGCGGCGGAACCGTGAGCTTTGCACATGCGCAAACTCAGGGTTAAGCTATTCATTAGATACCCTTTCGATCGAGGGACAAAAGAATAAATGTACCCAAAATTCCGAGGTCACTAACTAAATGCACTGACCTACATGTATTTATTTTGATTGAAATGTTTAGACTTTTAGAACAAATAAACCAAGTGGAACGTCGAAATCGTCCAATTTTCTACACACTGTAAACTGCTCCATCAGAGGGAATAAACGTCCTAATAATTTCCAACTACCGGCCGCGTAATATATTCCCGTCACACAGATAAAATCACGGTTACTTCAGTCAGATCGCCCATCAAAGGGTTGCGTTTTGAGTACCTATTTAATGTTTTTGGCTTCACATGAAGCGAATATGAACTTTACTTTGGGACATGATGGAAGTTTTCTCGTTGGTGTTGTTTGAGGGGATCCAACAAATAGGGCGCGTTCTAGCATAAAATTGATATTTGTGCCGTTTCGTCAGACATCTTGACATTCCATTTGAGACTGATGCGGTGGAATAGTTCATCCGATAGTCGACCATAATTCTGAAGTTGGCGTTTCTGAGTAGCAAAGTTGTTGATGAGGAATAATATTAGAGCTGTACCAACAAAGGTATGGATGCAATGAGATGATTGATCATTGTTGGATTTGAGCGAGCTACAGTGGAGTTGCTGATTGTTATTGAACACGCTGTACAAAGAAAATTGTTTTAGTTGGATACGAAGAATTTGTTGATTAGAATCTGACTACAATTGTTCAGATATAGAAAAAACTGTCAATAAAGTTAGAGTTTTCGAATTACTCATTCTTTCTTTGATTCTTCATATATTCAATATAATTGGCGACCGTGACAGGACTGACGATGGAGAATCTATCTAAGGTAAAGAAAGAACGAGATATGTTGAGGAAGATGTTCACCAAGTCATGTAACGAATTGGAGATGGAACTGACAACTCAGCCGATAAAAAAGGAGAATATTGTAGCCCGTTTATCACAAATCGAAGATAAGGGGACAAGATTATTCAATTTCGATGAGAAGATTCGTATGCTGACATTGGATAATGATGATGATGAAGAAATTGAGAAGGAGTATGAAGCAGTAGAGAAGTTTCGTAAATATTTGATAATGTGTAGGTCGAAATGTGAGTTTGCCTTTGTAAATGAAAGAAAAGAATTCGGAGCAAGTTCTGAGACAGGAACATCAAACGTCAGGAGACATTTCAAATTGCCAAAAATCGAATTGAAGAAATTTGATGGAGACGTTCGAAATTGGATAGGATTTTGGGGTCAATTTCGAAAGATTCACGAAGATAATGAGCTTGACGTGGAAGACAAATTTCAATATTTGTTGCAATCTATGGAGCCAGGTAGTGTAGCGAAAACATTAGTTGATAGTTTTCCACCGTCTGCATCAAATTATGGAAAAGCTATCGAACAACTCAAGACCAGGTTCGCTAGGGATGAATTCCTAATTGAAGTATATGTTAGGGAATTACTTAATTTGGTATTGAAACAGGCTTCTAGCAATAAAACAGGTATGTCATTAGCTGTGTTATTCGATAAATTAGAGACCCAATTGAGAGCATTAGAGTCACTAGGTGTAACGAGTGACAAATATGCTGCCATGTTGTATCCATTATCTGAATCTGCTCTTCCTGAAGAAATTTTGAGAGCTTGGAAGAGATACCGTAGTAACATAAATATAAAAGAATTGAAAACAACTGATACAGACAAATCAATTAATTATTTGAATATTTTACTAGATTTTCTACGATCTGAAGTGGAAAGCGAAGAACGTATTAGTTTAGCTAGAACGAGTTTTGTCAATGAAAAGGAAACGAAAAATTCTACAAGAAGTAAGCTATCTACGGAAAAGTATAAGCAAGAAGGAGGTGAGCCTAATCTGTACACAGCGGCATCATTATTTTATGCGGAGAAGCATGGTAAGAAAGCATATATTTGTATATTTTGTGATGGAAAATCACATTCGAGTCAAGATTGCATCATAGCACGATCACTTTCTATCACGGAAAGAAAAGAGATTGTTTCGAAGAAAAATGTTTGTTTTGGTTGCCTGAAATCAAATCATACAATTAAAAAATGCAAAACATTCATAAAATGTATCATATGTGGTAGAAGGCATTATCCAATATTGTGTAGTGATTTATCGATATCACAATCGAAAAAAAATAAAATTTCAGAAATTCCAAAATCTCGAGAACTTAATCTGGAAAATGTACTGATAAGTCACAATACTACAGGCACTTTATTACAAACTGTGATAGTCAAACTCGTTAGTGAGTCTGGTTCCAGCATTGTTAGAGCTTTGCTTGATTCCGCATCCCAACGTTCCTATATTATTTCTGATTGCGCTAAGAATATGAAACTGAAAAAAGTAAGAGATGAAATTATTATACAGATTGTTTTTGGCGGAAAACAGTCAACTCCTGAAACTCATTCGTTATTTGATGTCACTATTGAAGATTTGAATAGCTCTTTTCAGTTGAAATTATTGGCTTTAGAACAGAACAAAATATGCAATTCTGTTCCTCGATTAGCAAATGTTCACATTATAAATTTGTTGAAGCAGAAAAATATAATAGTAAATGATACAAAAACGAATATCAATGAAATCAGTTTACTCTTGGGAGCTGATATATTTGGTAAACTGTTGACTGGAAGAGTAGAAATGATCGATGATCTAGTAGCAATAGAAACTCATCTTGGGTGGACATTAATAGGATCATTTCATATGAAAAATCCAGTTGAAAGCCTTTGTTGCTTCAACGACATAGCATTATCTGATTTGTGGAGCTTAGATATTTTGGGGATCCATGATCCAATCTCAATAAAGAAAAGAGATATTCTAGAAGCAGAGGCAATAAAACATTTCTATAGAACAATTAAATTAAATGAAGAAAAAAGGTATGAAATAAAATTACCATGGATCGAAGGACACCCTGTATTGTCAAATAATAAAATCATAGCAGAAAACAGGCTTTTGGCGACAACAAAAAGGTTAACCAGTTTAGGAAAATATCAAGATTATGATAAGGTTTTCAAAGAATGGGAACAGTTAGGAATCATCGAAGAAATAACGTCCATAGTTGGAAATAATAAAGAACATTATATACCACATCATCCAGTTATAAAAGAAAGCAGTTCTACAACAAAAATTAGACCAGTTTTCGATGCATCCGCTATTGATAAAAATGGTATTTCTTTGAATAGTTGTTTAATGAAAGGACCCAATTTGATTGAACTCATTCCAATTATTATTCTTAAATTTAGGATTGGCATGATAGGAGTCATTTCAGATATCAAGAAAGCGTTTTTGCAAATCAGTATAGCTTCAGAAGATAGAGATATCCTCAGGTTTCTCTGGTGGGAAGATTTGTCATTGAAAAAGCTCAAAATTTATAGACACATCAGAGTAGTTTTTGGTATATCTTCAAGTCCATTTTTACTGGCAGCTACACTTTCATATCATCTGAATAGGGCCCCTGAAATATTGAAAGAAACATCTAAAAAATTATTGAACTCTTTCTATGTAGATAACTGTGTTACTAGTGTGAATAATATGGAAGAGCTTTCAAAATTCATTGGGGAATCTAAGAATTTGATGTCATCTGCAGGGTTTGATTTGAGGGGATGGGTTTATAATGGTCCAAGGTTTTTCTCTGAAAACAATGAAGAATTGCCTCTCGAAGAAAACATAACTCCAGTACTTGGATTACAATGGAATATAGAAAAAGATACATTGTGTTGTGATGTTCATGTGTTGAATGAAATAATGAAAATTCCAACTACAAAGAGGGGTTTGTTATCAGCAGCACAACGTATCTTCGATCCAATTGGTTTTACTTGCCCTGTAACTTTAATACCAAAATTACTTCTACAAGAAACTTGGAAGTTGAAAATCAATTGGGATACCAAATTGCCGGATGATATTATTAAAAGTTTTCAGAAGTGGTTGAAACAAATTCATTTATTACAGTTATGTAGCATACCACGTTCACTATTCAGAATCAACTTATCTCAAAAGAATGTTACAATACACATTTTTTGCGATGCCTCTAAGTTAGCTTATGCTGCTTGTATTTTTATTCGAATTGAAACGAATCAACTCACCTATAGTCACCTGTTTCAAGCAAAATCGAGAATAAGTCCCATAAAAAGTGTTACATTGCCAAGATTAGAATTATTAGCGGCAGTAATCGGATGTAGACTGTTTCAATTCATAAAACAAGTTGATTATTTTCAAACTTTGGAAACATACTTTTGGAGCGATTCTAAAGTTGTATTGACGTGGATCAAAACAAAATCAAGTTGGACCACTTTTGTTATGAATCGAGTGACTGAAATACGTTCCAACTCAAATGTTGATGATTGGTATCATGTACCGGGGGATATGAATCCTGCCGACCTTCCTTCACGAGGATGTAATTGTAAACAGTTGTTGGAAACAAAATGGTGGAATGGTCCCGACTGGCTCAACAAAAATAAACAGTTTTGGCCTTCGTCACCTAAGGAATTTTTAGACGAAAATGCACTCGAGGAGTCTAGGAAAATCACAATTTCAAGTCTAGTTAATCAAGGAAATGATATCACATCTGCTAGATTCAATTACTTTTCCAAATATTCACGAATAATCAGAATGATTGCATGGATGATTCGTTTTTCTAAAAAATGTCGTGGGATGAAAATCTATGAAAATGAATTGACATATGAAGAAGTTGCTATGGCAGAAGTACGTCTGATGAGAATTATACAGAATGAAAGTTTCCGTGATACATGTTCGAATGATATTTCAAATCTGACTGTTTTCAAGGATGACACTGATTTGATAAGGGTAAAAACAAAGCTTGTTTTCGCGGATGAAGTATATTCTTTTAAGTATCCAATCATATTGCCATATAAACACATTATTGTGAGAAAGTTGATAGAAGAACAACATAATCTTTCACGCCATGGGGGAGTACAAGTAATTTTGAGGATACTTCGCGAGAGATTCTGGATAATTAAGGCTAGAAAAATGGTGAAAGAAGTAATTTTTAAATGTGTGGTTTGTAAAAGGTTCAAAACAAAATCATTGGAAACACCATTTGCACCACTTCCTAATGATAGATTGAATATGTCTGCCACATTCGAAATAACTGGTACAGATTTTGCCGGTCCTCTGTATTTGAAAAATGAAGGAAAAGCATGGATTGTCATTTTTACATGTGCTGTATATAGAGCATGTCATTTTGAGTTAGTAAGATCTCTTTCAACTGATGCTTTTCTTCAAGCTTTGAGGAGATTCATTGCTAGAAGGGGAAGGGTATCAGTAATATATTCTGATAATGGAACCAATTATGTTGGAGCAAATAATCAATTGAAGAATTTAGACTGGAACGAAATTTTGAAATTCTCATCAGTTCAACGTATTACCTGGAAATTTAACGTTCCAACAGCACCTTGGTGGGGAGGATGGTGGGAGCGTATCGTGAGAATGGTGAAGGAACTTTTGAGAAGAAATCTAGGAAAGAAGACAGTTGACTACGAAGAGCTAATGACAATACTTTGTGATTGTGAGGCGCTCATAAATTCACGACCACTCATATGTTTCGGATGATTGTGAAGAGTTAGTTCATATAACACCTTCAACTTTTCTACAAAGTATACGGAGCTCTGAAGTACCAGATTTAGACGAAATAAACAGGACAAACATGAAACAGAGACTGAGATATTTACAAAAAATAAGGAAAAACCTTCAGGTCAGGTTTAGGAATGAATATTTGGCAAAATTAGTACACTATGGTCAGAGGAGAAACGATAAGTTAGCTATCGGTGATATAGTCCTGGTTGGATCCGATAATACAAAAAGAATAGCTTGGCCTATTGGAAAAATTCTCGAAATTTTTCCCGGAAGGGATAACATTCCAAGAGTAGCACGGATAAGAATATCTTCAGGTGAAATTTTGCGCCCATTCCAAAGGATATACCCATTAGAAATTTCGACAACAAACGAAGAATCGAATATTTTACAGGGCAAACTCACAAAAGACAGACACATTTCAAAAAATATCGAAACTTCCGAAGAAAAGCAGCCTAATAAACGACTTCCAGACGAAGAAGGAAAATAAACAATATCATCACAGAAGAAAGAAAAGGATCACACAGCAGTGTCAACCAGGTCTGGACGATTGGTTAAAGTTCCCGATCGATATGGGTATTGATCATTTTGCAATCAAGCATTGCAAAAGGTAGGAGAATGTTGGATTTGAGCGAGCTACAGTGGAGTTGCTGATTGGTATTGAACACGCTGTACAAGAAAATTGTTTTAGTTGGATACGAAGAATTTGTTGATTAGAATCTGACTACAATTGTTCAGATATAGAAAAAACTGTCAATAAAGTTAGAGTTTTCGAATTACTCATTCTTTCTTTGATTCTTCATATATTCAATAATCATGATATTGGAGAGATTAGCATGTTTCTAGTGGGAATAAGAAAAACAATGGAGAACTAAAAATTATAATAATCTCAGATCTATCACAAATAAAATAAGTTGATTGCTATAAACCCTCTTTCGATAGATAAACAATGCTTAAGAGGGGCGTTTCACAAGAACCGTCAAACAGACCTTTTTTTGTTGATACTCTTCTGCCAAACGATGAGTCCAATCGCAAAAACTATTATATTTTCGTGAAGAAGAAAGTTCAACAGAAGTTAGGACAACTTTTGGAATCGTAACTCGTTAGTTGAAGAGATATATCGACGATCGAAAAATGTGAACATTGAAAATTTTTCGTCACAGAATGTGATAATATTTTATCCTCTCCTACCTTACAAATTGGGCTATGTCCTGCCTGAATATTAAGTTTCAAAATGTAATAATTCCAGAGATATAAGCAAAACAGATTTATTATGTAAAAAAATACGTGAACACGTCAAAAACTAGTACTATAATAGTTCAGCCCTTGGCTCGTAGATGGCGGAATGGCGGATCGGTGAATGACATGATGAACTACAGTTGAGTACAGTGTTCTGCAACGACAACTAAGACGTCAAATCCATGTTGGTACTCCTAATTTGCTTCAATTCAATTGTTTCCAAACAAATTAGTTTTCCATGTTTACTCAGTTTAGTCTCCATAGAGATTTTCTGAACTCGATTATCTCATTTTATAGTGGAAAAGTAACATATTTCGATACAATTTATGGAAAATAGAACATAGTTGTTCCTATTAGAAAAATAGAAACAGATGAGAAACGCTAAAAAATTTGAATTATGTTGAAATTTTTTGAGGTAATGTTATTTCAGTGTTTACTTTCGGGGTCCTGATATTTCGACTGAGTTTTTTTATCAATATAACAGTATACTGATGATAATGTGTGAAAAATAAGTTATCTGCAATAATGTATTTCTTCAAAGACGAGGAGAAGCTGGTATCCAGGGGTGAAAAGGCCATGGTGAGAACATGGTATTTGATCATTAGATCATTGTATTTGATGCTGGTCTCAAGATTTTAATGAGGTTGATCGTTAATCCATACTAATATTCATAAACAAACATAAAGTAGAGGTGAGCTAAAATATATAATAGTATATAAGATAAATTGATGGTTTTGAAATATTTGTTGTAGATCAACTTCACCAGTAGTGATATAATGAGTTCATGTTCAAGAGGATATATTCTTGGCCATCATATGGCAGCTCTAGCAATATTTGCATACTATAATGTACAAATTGAAAGCTTGTATACTAGGAGTGATAAAGAAGATGCATCCTCAACATCTGAAAAGGAATCAGTCACACAAATGTAAAATTATATATATTATAATATGAAGTAAAGTGAATATCGATCAACATCACACTATCAATATGTTCTAATAAAAAACTGTGATGTAAGTCATTTTATTTCTTGTTGAGCACTCAGCAATGTAGTTATTGCCTAGTGACAGATCCCAAAGTTGTTTCGAACTTCTTTCATTATTTTATGATGCTGATATTAATTCCCAGGTAAGCTTTCAGATTCTTTACAGATTTCAAAGGCAACACTATAATGGAAAGAAACATCTCTACAGCATCAATATTTCCTCAATCTACAACAAATAATGATATAATACTACCTTTATTATATCTATTCATACACATTTTATTTCACACATCACCATTGATATAGAAAATAAAATAATGTAGAAAAACTTCTGGTACTCAGTGTATACCTTCCTCCTTTTGTTACATTTCTGAAAGAGAGACAGAAATATACTGAGTGCATAAAAACTCGGCTAGTTCATTCCAATGGAAATTGCTTAGTGAGTACTTCAATCTTGTTGAATTTTGAGTATTTCTGTCAAGTCTGAAATGAAATTCGAGGAAAATTTATATACCAACACAATAAAAGGTATAACACACAGCACAGTGTAAGAAAATTTGCGCTATGGAAAAGAGTAGATGGATGATTGTATAAAAAATGATTGGCCTGTTCGATTGATGAAGATTAATGGTTATAAAGAAATCTGTAGTACTTTCTCGATTCTGAATTTTGATTATGCTATGTTCACACTATGGACATCTATCGGAAATTCCAGCAGCACTGCTGAATCCCTGCTCTTAAGTACATAGAAAATACGCAAATTTATTCGCTGTCGATGGTTTTATCTTGTTAAATATGGGATAACAGGTCCCAGGGATGCAGAATCAGAGGTGGTACTAGGGCTGCTCTAGTCCAATGATCAGTGGATTAGACCTCCTTGTCACCAGTCTATCCTCAGTGGTGTCTCGAAGAGATGTGCATAGGAAATACCAAGCAAAATCAGGAAAAAGTCGACAACGTTAGGCAGGGGCGAAGGATATCCTTTGAACCGCAATATAGTTTAATTTTCTGGGTACTTAAGTTGACTTAATGATGACTTATCAAAGATGATCAAATTTAGGAGATTTATGGAATCGAAAATATTCAAATTCAAGTAAATTAATATAATCAAAAATACGAAAATTAAATGGATTCAATGAATCTGAATCCTTGGAATATCCCTGTTTATTCGATAATCAATATTAGTCGAATTCAAAAAAAAATTATAATTTCAATGAACTCAAATCAACGGAACCCAATGAGAATATTTCAATCCTTCCCCAAACCAGAAATTATTTTCAAATCAAAGAACTTATAAATTGAATTATTCAAAGATAAAGATATAATGATAAGATATTTCAAAAAAGTATTTTTTATTCATAGAAAAATAGGAGGCAAATCGTATAGAAAGCTCATACCAGATAATTCATCCTAGTTTAACTCCGAGATAAAAAATAAACCAAAATCTGGTAAACCTTGTATAACTAGGCAGTCTCCGACAAATGGTTGATTCAAATTTTTTTTCAAAATTGTTTGTATTTTTGATGATCATTTTCGGCCTTCAGCTCTTATTCTTAACCTACAGCTTCAAATTTGAGCCTTATTTTTTTTTATAATTTGTTAAGCCTTCAGCTTCCATTTTCAGCCTTCAGCTTTTGTTATTCTTTCAGAGGAAATAAATTGTTAATTAGCAAGGTGGTATAAAATATCTTAATCTAATTGACTTTTGCCTTTTGCCAGTCTAGCGCCCAAAATTTCTAACAGCAAATTTTCCTAATAACATCTTATAGAATTCACGCCCTACCGCATCAATCTGAGCAGCCCAAAGGCATAAGTAGTAACTTCTTGCACAATTGCAATACAAATGCCTCCCGTTGGGGGCCAATTGTATATAAACTTAGTTGACGAAATACTTGGATATTTGGTTTTTCAAATATTTTGTGTTTTTTGGGTTAGGTATATGTATTTTTATTGGTTGTATATTCTCGAGCTACAGTCTCCACTTCACGATTCCAATAAATGAAAAATAGAGGATATCACAGCACAGATCAAAAATAACACTTTCGAAACGAAAATGCGTGCGGGAAAGTGGATGAAAACGCATTGTCTGAATTTCCTGGCAATCCAGAAAGTAAGTGCTTCCTCCAAATGTTTTTTTTATTATACTTTTCACTCTATTTTCATCTATATTAGTAATATTGTAAGATGGGCTTTTTCGGGCTGGCGCACGGAAGCAGCGCACGGAAAAACTTTGAGAATAACCATGGAAACAAATCATACTGTTACGAACTGCTGGCATTTCCGAGAAGGTCGGAAATCATCATACCGTGGCTCACAGCGGAGGCATCGGTCGCAGACGCAACGCTATAATTAGCGGATGATTCATTGCCGTCGAATATGAAAAATACTTCCAGGTTATTCCTGTTATTTCTGGACAATGATGTTTTCACCTATATAAGAACCGCGGTTTCGCGGACAAGTCAGATTAGAAAGAAAGCTAGTACAGTGAACATTGAGATTTGTAAAGCGAATATCGTTGTGATTTAACTAAGTGTTTATTGAGTTGTATTTAGTGTGTTTAGTGAAATGAATTGTTCAGTTTTGTACTGAGTGTTTTAAATTCACGAACCCAAGTGGAAATAACGTAACAATACATTCCAAACACTGTATTGTCAGTATTGTTTAATCTCTGACAATCAAATTTATGCTAACAAAATGAACTCAAAATAAAATCTCGAAATTCCCGATAATATCCTTTATAGAGCAAGCGGCACAAGCGACCGCGAATTTATTACCAGTAAAATCAAGGTCGAGATATGAACAAGAAGATCAACTTTTTACAGAATGGCGAAATCTGAACAAAATCAAAACTGTAGTGACGATATTTTTCTAGTTTATTTTCATGAATTCTTCCACGTTATGGAGTCGATTCTCAATGCTAAAGAGTTGTTTGGCCATTTAAGATAATAACATCAACAAATATCCAAAATCTATTGCTTTCCTGAAGCGTCAAGCTGAAGGATATATTCCAAAAAAAGTCCGAATTTTGATAGCATGTGTATGTGAAGCTCCAGATGAATAATATCTACTACCAAAAGCAATTTTAGTGTTTGGGATCTTCGGTGCGTGTCGACGATGTGGTAGATAATGAGCGCTTTCTTGTCGTATGTTCCAAGTTTCTTTTATGTCTTTATGTTTTCATTTTCAACGAAGTAAAATAAAAAATATCGTTCATTACACGTCCAGAAATGATTTTTCCGTGCTTGCATAACTTTCCGTAATAAAATATATACTATATATACCATTTCCTTATCTGAATAATTCATCATTATTGAAATATTTTGTAAAATTTGAGTATAACCATTTCAATTTTATCAGAACTGGGTTTGCTTTTCTTCCAGCAAATCCTAGTCTCCCAAAATCCCTTACTATGAGTCTATGAAGACTATTCATTTTCGATATATTCAAGTCGCACATGCTATTATAAGATAATTCAAAGACAAGAGGTGTATGTCATGAGATGTGATATGGTTATTGCTATTCCCCCTCAGCATCCCTCTTGCTTCAATTATAATTCAGATGGGTCGTTTATATATGCCCCTGGGGCGCAGATTTTAGTGTAAACACTTTTCGTTAATGAAGTGCTTTAATCCCCTCTAGAGCACGCATTCTTCTTCCTCCCACCCCCTACCCTGAAAACACTGTCATTAGCAGAGAGCGAGTAAATTAATGTCAACGTTATGTCGTGACAGTTATCATTATCGTTGCAGGAAAAACCTATACAAGCGCTTATTGTTGTTTCATCTGGAAAGCTTATTGGTGATTATAGTACGTAGTAGACAGGTTGTCATTTGTCACCGTCTGGAAGTCGAAAAGAAATCAGTTATATTAAAGGTGGATATATATATATGGTGAAACGAGCCCCATTAAAATGCACTAGAAATATTTGTAGACTCATGCCTACTTCATTTTGTTGAATTTCAATCATAGTTTCAAACACTAGTAATACTTCCACGACTTCATATGGATGGCGCCACGTCTGCTGATTTCGCATGATGAATATCAATTTTCACAATTTCCCAGTCATTTTTATTTTGTTTGATTAGTTCAATCAATATCATGATTTAACAATCGAACAATATTCATATTTCAAGCCAAAATCACAATTATGAATGATCTGTCACTGTCACTTGAACACGAAACCATAGAATACGAATATCAATAGAGAACTGAATTATCGATATTGATATCAATAGAGAACTGAATTATCGATATTGATATCAAATGCGATATTAACGCCATATCCGAACGATTAGTGAAATATTACCGGTGTTATATGATCTTCGCTAAACCAGTCTACAGGTTTTGACGGAAAACAATTGAAGAGTCGTTTCACCATATCTATATCCACCTTTGTTATATTTAAGGATATGAATGCAAAATGTGAATTCATGAATTGGAGAGTATCAGTACATGGAAGAAAGAAATGTTTTCTGCAACCGACTCAAAACTCGTTCATTTTTGTTCTAATATCAGCTCTAGAAGTTGACGTTTCTCTTGCTGACAAAATAATGATTATGTATGTTGCTAAGCAACACTTTCAGTGTTTAGGCGATGAAGTTGATTTTTAAATCCTAGGATTAAAAAATGAGGTACCTCATAGCATTGTGATATGATTATGATCATTATTTTAGGAGGAACTGACTCATCGAGAATAAACAATATAGTAAATGCATTATGTTCCACAAGAAACTGATACAGTTGTATACCTGCATATAATATTGAATCCATTTTTCATAACCTAATTTGGCAACAGCTACAAAGAATAAATATTTTGTTGTTTCTTTATATGGCCTCGATCTGTACCTGTGGGGCAATTGAACAACACATTTTCTTGACTGATTCTAGAGTCACCTTTAAAGTAAATATATCCATTCACTAAGTATAACTTCCAGTACTCCCACTCTAATAACATATATTATCTCTCAAATGAAAATCAAACCTGAATCTTTTAGCAAAGAGTATAGCTTCTACGAGCCTATACTTTATGCTTTTAGACCATATATATAATAACAACTATATGGATAACACCTATTCTTCTCCTCACGCGAAACTGAAGCCAGTTTTGGAAAAACAAAAAACTGTCTGGCTTGCTAATGATGAATTGTGCGCATGCGCGGGTTTTGACGAGTTGAAATCCACTGACGTTTTTAGAATTTCATAGGTTAGGTATATTGGTTAACCAAAATTACGTAAAAGAGCTATAATATAGTTATTAATGTACTTACTGATTGTTAACAGAAGTAATTAGTGTGTGATAACAGTGATTGACTAAAAATTAGCCCACAAATCTTGTTCCGATGACTTTATCGTCACAGGTTTCTATGCAAATCGCAAGTATCGCTGTAGATCACATCCATTTCTGCATCTATCATCAACTATTATCCAAAATCGTCCAACAATCCATCGATGAATGAATATTTGAAAAATATATGTACGATATATAAAATGAAAACATCGAATTGAAGGTTACGTGACACATTTGATTGATTTTTAATAATTATCATACGTTTGTCGCTCACTAGAAAGGTACTCTCCTCCAGGATGAAAACGAATTTCGATTCTTAATTCAAACTTGCGCATGCGCATATTCGCGATTTGTCCCGCAGACTGTCATTTGTTTTATTTCTCGGCTTCAGCTCTGGTATCCATGTTACCTATATAGTTATTATTAGATATATGTTTTAGACCCCGAAAAATAGAGGTTAGGTTATGAGTTCTTCTTCTTATTTTTGTCTTATTGGCGTCTTCCTGTCAGAAAGTTGGTCAGGGTTGGATTTGCGTGAGCCGCAATGGTGGTTTATTCCACTTACATTTTATTAATTATAGATATCAATTATTTTGATTTGCAGGAAAAATAGCACCTTTCATTCGGATCAATAGTGTCTCTGTTTGACTCGCAAATTTAGCGTGCTCTGCTTCGTTGTCACTTAGCATCATGAACGCAAATTTCGCTTGTCAAACAATGTGTCACTTTTTATACTAATAAAACAATGATCTAGTTCATGTTATCCAATTTATATTACAAATGGAACGACTGGTAGACAATGAGTAGAAAACAACTACTTTACTGGCTAATACCACGCAGAACACTTAATTATATCTACTAGTAGTGTATGCAATGATTCACATTATAAATGCAGAATTGGGAAGGAAGAAACATGTGCATTTTACAGTGTTTTCTGAAGTTTATGTTCGATATGTGCAGATGTGAATGATTTATGAACGTTTTGATACCAAAATGCAAATGAAATAAGCGTTCGAAATCGGTAGTAGTTTTTATTAGTTATAATCATACAAAGACTTAGCGATAATTTTGCAATAAAGAATGTTTGAAAATAATATACCACGTTATTTTATATTTTGGCGAAAGAATATATGGAGAAAGTGTGCTCTTTCGCCAAAACATGAAAATAATCGAGTGAAATAATTTTAATAAAACACGCTTGAATGTAAAGTTATCTGGTTATTTTTATGCTCGAATATAATTCATCAATATATTTCACGAATGAAAAAAATATTGATGTTAAAAAAATGTAGTCGGTACTGACAAATAATAAAATTGTTCTAAATAGATACGCAATCAAATAATTTTATTTTCACCACACATCAAAAATTACTGCACGCCACAAATTCTTGATTTTTGAGGTTTATTGTCAATTTTCAGTTATGCTGTCATGGGGACGAGATGTTTTGGAAGTACAAATATCGCTCCACAGTGCAATTGCCGCTGTAATTTTCCAAAAGGTAGTTTCCTTCATTATCATATAATTATTGATTAAATTTCGCATTGTTACTAGATTTAGAATAAGGAACAGGAATTTGTGATCCTTCGAAATTTGAGAACAAAATAATAATAATAATAATATAATATTTTATTGAAAGCATTAAACCCAGTACATATCGAGTATTTAACATTGATCGATAATCATAATCTGTAATTTTTCTATCACTATCGTTTTCACTTTATAAAAGGGTTTTTCCACCATAAATGCACACAAATTAACTTGTTTCTTTCATCAAATATCCTTTGAAAGAAGTACCAACTCTCATATTTTAACGATAAAGTAAAAATGCGATTTGCGCAGGCGCCATTGTATCAAACGGATAAGGTCTTGTAATTTTAGCAAAAACTTGGACAAATGATATAGAGATAACAAGTATTTTTGTCATTATTAGAATATAGGAGTTGATATAGAAAAGGAATATAATGTATATGTTTTTCTAACAAATCTTAGATGAGCTTAAAGTAAGAAGGTCGTGCATAAAGGTATCTAAATATTTAATAGTTATTTATGTACCAAGGGCGTAAAATAGGCTTTTATGGACCGCAGCGTGTGAGTTGTAAATATGTGATAGATATTAACACGCCTAGGTACATAAAAGCAAGTTATACGTCTGAATTACATATAACATTTTATGCACGACTAGTATATTTTATTTTAAATACCTCTTCACCTCTCAAGCATGATAGGAATAAAACGGTTCTTAAATACATTTTGAACCCCTTTAATATAATTTTTGCTACGCCCATGTTATTCCTCTCGAAAAAGCCTTACTTTTTTTTTACTTTTTCTCTATCTCTTCAATCAGCTCATGTTCGAGACTGGTGGGTGAATGAATAGGCTAGTAGCCATATTTGCTGTCAATACAGACAATAGTCATTACGAAATGCATTCCAGTGACGAAGAAAGTGTGAATTATACTCCACCAGAAATCAGTAAAGCAGCTGAGGATGCGAATAATTAATAATTTATTGCCCGGCGAGCGGTAAAGTGCTTTTTTACGCCCGCACAATCGGACGATAAAGTACCATTTTACGCCCGGTCGTGCATAAAGAAATATATGGTCTGATAACAGTGAACGAAAGTGGAATTTTAATGAAGAAGCGTTGTGCTTAAATCCACTCATGATCACAGAAATATCTATACTAGAATTCCACGCCACGTACCCCATTTCATCGTACCCCTTGGAATTATCGAATGAAAAATCATGGTCTGAAGCTAAAAAGAGGACCTTGCGTGCTCCCGCATACGATATCGCCTAATTAGATTCCAGATTTGTCTCCGCAACTTTCCATTCCCATACAATGAATAATCAGTCTGGCCAATCCAATCAGAATTTCTCATTTTCCCTGTGTGACAGCGATGTTATTTATTCATAAAAATTTCGAAAATACATGGACTGGACCTTTTTATCCTTTATAACAATATTTAAAAGCAAGATTTGACTATCTCTTTGGGGAGAGAGGTGGAGAGCGGGCGATTATCTTGACTCTTATTCATAATAGGGTTATAAACCTCTAAACTCTAAAGCTTTAGCAGAATTGATGGTCGTTTTCCGATACTTTACTAAACTACTATCTATATGCCACCAAAATTAAATCGGAATATTCTTTTATGCTCGAGAAAATCAAAATAAAAAATAATAATTTGACAGCTCCATATTTCTGCTGACGTCACCTGGTAGATCGGGATGGTATCGTAAAAATATCTCGAAAATATTGGGAAAGAAGAATTTTTTGACATAAGTGATGGCAGATAAGTCAGATGACAATGTCAATTTTTAATTCAATTTTTTTTCGATAACGAAACTAATTCGAAATATTCAGAAGGGCGCATTAATTGATTGTTTATCATCTATATAACGCAAGTAAGGTATTTTATATGAGTTAATAATATTTTTAAAGGATTTTCAATACCACCTCAGCGAAAACAATGAGACAATTGAACTCAAAGACACTATAAAATAGAGAAATAAAAATGAAGAATTAATTCAATTAATAACTTTATTGTCTGGAAAAAGTAGGTAAGTATAGTGGTGCATCTGATAATATATTGAATAAACAACACAAGTTGATATTATAATTACATATTCACAATATAAAGTAAAGAAGAAATCTCATATATAAACTCACATCATAGATAGAGTACGTACTAAGAATAACTGAGGATTTAGGAAAATACATCTATCATTTACAGGACATACAGTACATGACAATAAAGATTTGGTTTATTAGCTTATTCCTATTACTAAAATACTTTGTGCTCACACTTCACAGGTTCTCATGATGTTCATGTACAAAGATTCAAAGAATAAGGATAAGAATAAAATTTTAACTTAGATCAAAATTATCTTCACAGCAATTACTTGCAGATGTAGCTGATGATATGTGTTTTCCTACTGCAAAACAACAAGTTTGTCTCACACTTAACAATTGGAGTACAAATATGTATTTCGAGAATCCACATTCGTGTTGCTACATATGAGGCACAAGTCTTTGAATGCCTAAATTTTCTGATAATAGTGGTAAGTGAAGAGTATAATGAACGCTGAACAATGAAATAAAACTCAATAGTAACTTACCTTTAATTATCCGAATATATTTTCGCAGAAAGAATAAAAATCGCCCACAAATTTTTTACCGCTATCTGTCAAAGATTAATACAACATAACCTAAACCAACTTACCAGGTGACGTCACATTTTTAGAAAAGGATAGAGAATTTTCGATATTTGAATGCCGATTTTGGAAAAACCCTTGAAAATAAAAATTTCAAAAAAATATCGACTTATTCTCTGGAGGCCCGCGTTTCACATAATATATAATTTTTGAAAAAAAGTGTACAATCCTATTGGCATGCAGAATGAAATTTATAGAAGGAATGACACAAGTTGATTCTTTAATATATAATATTACTTATTATTCATTTGTACAGGGTGGGCAGATTTCGATGTTTGTATGGGGTAAGTCGGTAACTATGATGGTCGATCTTGATCTCACCCCACACCCCGAAATTTAGCCCCTGTTAAAATTTGAATAATTTTTTTCTGCTTTGAACTATTTTAATTCTGTTTTCACTGTTCGCTAGCTCAGTCCTTCAGCTATAATATGACACTTTTGACAGTTTTTTTTTTAACTTCAACAGCAGAAGCATGAAGATGATCTCAATACCTTGAGCCATTTCTATAATTGTCTCCTCATCTCTTTTATTCACAGAGTATTCTCATAAAATTACCTTTTTGGTTTTGCAATCATAACTTTCTTCTTCTTTTTCCAAATACATATAGTTTGTCAATGTTCCCTCAAGATTTGTTTCATCCATATAATTAACCTCTGAAATACGCTACTTTGCCCTCATTACAGAGATATAGGGTGTGAAAAATCGAGATTTTTCAACTTTAGGAATTTTTTGTGTCGAAACGAATCATTTCTGCTTAAAACGGTTTACATGTCCCTATCTCAACTTTTCATTTACTATCTACTGACATTCAATAGAAACAAATAGATTGTTTCAATTGAATATCAATCGATAGTAAATGGAAAGTTGAGATAGGGACATGTGAGCCGTTTTGAGCAAGAATGGATAGTTTCGGCACAAAAAATTCCAAAATTTGAAAAATCTCGATATTTCACACTCTATATCTCTGTAATATTTCGCGCTATACCCCAAGTATGATAGATCAGTTAGAATCTAAAAATGAAATAAAATACAGGGTGTTCCATTTGAAATAACAAAGTTGTTGCTACTTTTTGATAGAAGCAGCAACGCCGCAACGCTGAAAGTATTTTAGATCGATACAACAAAACTGATTACCCAATAAACCAAATTTTCAGAATAATCCTACGTCCCGTTCTCCGTAAACGTCTAAGGTACCATCGACCGTGAGTAACCCTGTATATGTAAGTATTTTTGAATAACCAACATTCTTTGTAACGCATATACAATCCTAATATGCATAAAATAGTCACTCGAAAAATTTAGGTCTCCGTGAATCCTGTAAAATCTACTGAAAACATTTGGCCTGTTTTGCTCGGATTCCGAGAATTACTCTGTGTAAAGGGTGAACCAATTTGGAAATTCTTTGTTGGAAATTAAAGCCCATGTAGATGAAATTTGGCAAAGAATAATTCATTGCATGTACCCCTTTTTCCTTTTGTTATACAATTATAAATTCAACTTGATATGAAAACTGGTGCATTCTCTTCAAACCGTTAATCACATCAATTCATGGACTGGAATTTGAAATGAGCATCAGTATTTCAACGTACAGAACCTGTTTCTATTTACGCCAATTACAAACAATTTCAGTTTTCGGAAGTTCCATCTAATTTGTGATACGAACTTTCTTGGCACATTCTGGAGGTTCGTCGATTAGTGTTCTATTTGCTTCCAAATTAAGACTCGCAGGGTGTCATTAACAACTCTGTGAGTACAATCAGGAAATCGTTTACACACCCTGTAGGTTTTTCCTAGATGGTGGAGGAGAGATAATTATATTTTCCTGCAACCGACTCAGGAGTTCTCCATTTTTGTTCTGAAATTAGCACAATAAGATGGTTGATATGTTTGCTTTTAGGGAATTCAATTAAATTGTGATAATAATATTGAAACTACAATTTGAACATCCTTGAAACTAAATCCTCAATGGTTCTAGTAATAAATAATTTTATGAACAAACTCCAACCACTGAAATTACAATTTCCCACCAGTATTCAAAACTTATTAGCAACGGAGGATAAAGTTATATATGACCTAATTGTAGAATTTGTTATAGCGAACAAAATAATCATATAAGTCCTACAGTTAAAAAAATTGAGAATAAGAAAGTAACGTAATGTGTGTGGCTGAAAGTTGAAATCCAAAGCCAAAAAAACGGTTCTAGTAACCAGATACAGGTACTAGAGGTTAGTTCTTCTTATTTTTATTCGTCTTTTTGGCCTCTTCGTGCCAGACAATATTTCACTTATAATTAGACATCAATTCTTTTGATTTCAGAAGAAATAGCATATTGCATTCGAATCAAAAATATCACATTATATGACAAGCAAAATTTGTTTTTATAATAGCGAACCGATAGATATATTATTTTTACGACAATTTCAAAAAAATATATACTTTTTTCTGCAACCGACTTAAAAGTCGTCTGTTCTGAAATTAGTTCTGAAATTAGCTCTAGAAGTTGACGTTGCTCAAACTGACACAACAAAATGATCAATATTTATGTTACTTGGCAATATTTCAGAAAGAAATAGCTCATTAAGAACTAACAGAATTAGGTTCATAGCTAAATATCACTCACGGTCGATGGTAGGTTAGACGTTTCTGGAGAACAGGACGTAGGATTTTCTGAAAATTTGGTTTTTTTGTGTGAGCGTGTGTGGTGTTTTAATTAAAAGAAGGACGAGTTTTGTGTTTTTAGTAGAAGAATTTTAAGATGTCAAATGGTGGGTGTATATTTACGAAACAAGCGTTTCGGAATCTTGTTCTGGGAGGCCAAAATACGTGAGTACCTCCAAAAATTTTCCTCGTAATATGCCTTATTATTGTTCCTAAAAATTGTTATTGGACCTTTTCGAGTAGAAATTTGTATTAAAAGTAAAATTATGTCAGATTATGATAGTTACATGCAATATGTGCTGAAATCAAAAAATAAGAAGAACATAACTTCAACCTAAAATTGGGTCGCTGACAGAGAAAAAACTGAAACAAATGAGCATCGAACGACTTCTATAAAGTAGCGACCTCAACTTGACAGACGTTTGGGGCTTGAGTGAACAGACAATATTATACCGTCTACTAGGTGTTCATTTAGATCGACAATGATCTAAATCATTAATTCCATTAACTATTCACTATTATAATGAAATTCAATCCAATAATTCATAAATCTAACAGAGAGTAAGGGAAAATGACTCATAGATTGAAAAAGGATTGCCCTGCCCAGGGATCGAAACCAGGCTGGCAGCTTGCGAAGTCGCGCTTTGAACCCGTTGGCTATTGAGGCTACTTGAAAACTTATGACAGTTATGAGCCATTCAAGCATTTCATGGCATCATTTCATGAATCATATCATAATTCATATACTTCTCCTAGATTTCCCTGGTAGGAGGTTCAAATTTACAATTTTCGCACTTTCTGCTTCATCAGGAGATGTGTTAGATAATACACTGTCACTATTATTTCCCATCATGCAACAAAATGATGAGTTTGTGGGGGATTGCCCTGTGTATTTTAATGTTGACTTACGATGTCAGTTGATAATTGAATTTCAAATATATAACTCAAAATAGAGATATAATAAAACGTATGTTTATTGATACTATTTTCGCGCACGAGCGGCAATGCTGTCACTTAATCACTTAATGAAATTCCACGGAAAATGTCAACTTTGTGTTGAGATTTGAAAGCGTTAAAGGCTGATTTGTTGACCTTATGTAGAAAAAAAATATTTTCCTTAGATAATAGAAAGCGGTATCTGAGATATTTGGCAGTTTTCCTTACTCTTGTTACACGCTGTATAAATCCGGCCCTGCTTCGTATCATCGAGGACCTATATTCGAACATAGGGTGTTCTGATATTTGCTATTCGGCACTGCTCTTGACAGCATCAACAATCTGTGAGCCTTTCAAGCTGGCCACTATTTCGGTCGATATCGACAACCTCATCAGTATCTCATCATGTCGAAGGTTGGTCCAAATAGGACGGATCATTGTTCTCCTATCCCATGGAATGGCCTATTCATCGGTAATATCCATATATACGGGGTGTCCTGAAGAATGTGGGTGATTGCTTATTGGTTGCGAAGTGGGAACGTGAGATCATAGATCAATGTTACTTTCTATTCACGGTGATTTTTTGAAATAGTATAATGATTATGATTCTTCTAGACGAAACTTGTGATAGGGATCTAGAATTTAAAAAGAAGCATTGAATAAATTCTGACTGGATTTGGTATTTTAATAGAGAAATCAATTTGAAATTACGTTTATAGGATTGAAAATCAATTATCCAATCATTTTTCAATAAAATATCCAAGACAGAACATCTGGAAAACATAACTTCTTGATTCTTCGAGAAACTTTCGAATATATTTTTTTTACAGAGTGAAAAAAAAATGATAAGTTGATAGTTTGCTGTATGCTACTATTTTGAGCGGTGGTAGTAAATGTTTCCTGGATGGTAGTACGACTAGAACCAATCATTTCTCTATGATGTTCTTCATCTAACTGAAGGTACGGTTTCATTGATGATGGGTTGCTATGTCCCGTAATTTCCACAAGTTTTTGTTCACCTATACCACTCCTGAGGACAATTCAGTTACGGCGGCAGCTCGATTAGAATGGTTCGTAATTTCCACCCGCTTGACATCAAGTCCAATATGTTTCGCCGAGGATTTGGTCCATTTAGATATTTCATTCATCCCAATTGGAGAATTCTTATACCATATCCTTTTGAATTTGTTTTTTGACAGAAAGGGTTTGGATTCAAAAAGAACTTTACATGTGATATGGTTTCCCCGTCTTTCCATAATTTGTTTAAACAATCTTACTGGACATACACAATCTTCTTCAGTGTTTGCTACCAACCATTTACTGTCTACCAATTTCTGATTTCCCTCTTGTGATGTCTTCGAAAACACTGGGTTATATTCAACTCTTCAGGTCTCTCTTACACGGTTGTCTGTCTCGTTTTCGAAATAGAATACCTCACAATTTGCTGCTTTTCGACCTCTCCAAGCCAATTAATAGGCAACAATGTGATAAAATTTTCTTTGGAGGCCTACAGGTTCTTCTTCACTCCAGGATAGTGCCATTTCAAGAATGTCTTGTTTTTTGAGATCATTAGAATTCACCTTCTTTTTTTCTGGGATTGCTTGTAAAATTTTGCGTTTTGTGTCGCGTGCATTTCTAGCTTTCTCAAACTGTATGTCCGTGAACGAATTAAAAATTCTTGTATAATTCTTATACATTCTTTCATGAAACAAAACTTGCCTTGAGTATAAACATAGCTTGGTACTTATAGGAAATATCGGCCGGAGACATCGAATTTGTTTATATTTCGAGCCGAGACGACCTAGAGACCCATATAAATATTAGAAACAGGTGGCCACTTAAACGAATATTAGCTGGTACCTGATATCGAACTCGTTACGATTCATTCATTAGTTTTTCTGGACGATGAAATATATTGACAAAATTTGGGATCATTACAGTAAACATTAATGGTGCAGCTAGTGCACGAACCAATATTCATTCCTAAACCAGATAAATCAGATTCAGCTCGTGATATCGTAGTTTTGGGAGTTGGAAGTCTATCCATTTTTGATTTGCAAGCAACTGCCGTAGAGGTGACAGCACTTTATCCTGAAATTTCACAGTCTAATATTTCATTTTATTATTGAATTTTATTGTTGATAGAATCTTCCATGTATCCTTCGGCCACAGTCGAAGATTTCCATCCTCCATGTTGCTTCAAAACACATCATTGACCCCGAGGTTGAGGTCATTGACCCCGGGTTAGAGGTCATTGACCCCGAGTTTGGGGTCATTGGCCCCGAGGTCGAGGTCATTGACCCCGAGTTAGAAGTCATTGACCCCGAGTTAGAAGTCATTGACCCCGAGTTAGGGTTCATTGACCCCGAAGTTAATGTCATTGACCCCGAAGTTAAGGTCATTGACCCCGAGGTCGAGGTCATTGACCCAGAGGTTGGGGTTGAGAGTTGAGAGTTGGGAGTTGGGAGTTGGGAGTTGGGAGTTGGGAGTAGGGAGTAGGGAGTAGGGAGTAGGGAGTAGGGAGTTGGGAGTTGGGAGTAGGGAGTTGGGAGTTGGGAGTTGGGAGTTGGGAGTTGGGAGTTGGGAGTTGGGAGTTGGGAGTTGGGAGTTGGGAGTTGGGAGTTGGGAGTTGGGAGTTGGGAGTTGGGAGTTGGGAGAAGGATCAGAAGGATCAGAAGGATCAGAAATATCAGAAGGATCCGAAATATCAGAAGGATCAGAAATATCAAGGATCAGAAGGATCAGAAAGATCAGAAAGATTAGAGAGATCAGAAAGATCAGAAAGATCAGAAAGATCAGAAAGATCAGAAAGATCAGAAAGATCAGAAAGATCAGAAAGATCAGAAAGATCAGAAAGATCAGAAAGATCAGAAAGATCAGAAAGATCAGAAAGATCAGAAAGATCAGAAAGATCAGAAAGATCAGAAAGATCAGAAAGATCAGAAAGATCAGAAAGATCAGAAAGATCAGAAAGATCAGAAAGATCAGAAAGATCAGAAAGATCAGAAAGATCAGAAAGATCAGAAAGATCAGAAAGATCAGAAAGATCAGAAAAATCAGAAAGATCAGAAAGATCAGAAAGATCAGAAAGATCAGAAGAATTGTAAAGATAAGAAGGATCAGAAAGATAAGAAGGATCAGAAAGATCAGAAGGATTAGTAATATTAGAGGGATCAGAAAGATTAGAAAGATCAGAAAGAACAGAAGGATCAGAAAAATCAGAAAGATCAGAAAGATCCGAAATATTAGAAATATCAGAAATATACGAAAGATCAGAAAGATCAGGGGATCAGAAGGATCAGAAAGATCAGAAGGATCAGAAGGATCGGAAAGATCAGAAATATCAGCAGGATCAGAAATATCAGAAGGATCAGAAATATCAGAAATATCAGGGATCAGAAGGATCAGGAAGATCAGAAGGATCAGAAGGATCAGAAGGATCAGAAGGATCAGAAGGATCAGAAGGATCAGAAGGATCAGAAGGATCAGAAGGATCAGGGATCAGAAGGATCAGAAATATCAGGGATCAGAAGGATCAGAAATATCAGAAGGATCAGAAGGATCAGAAGGATCAGAAGGATCAGAAGGATTAGAAGGATCAGAAATATCAGAAATATCAGGGATCAGAAGGATTAGAAATATCAGGGATCAGAAGGATCAGAAGGATCAGAAATATCAGGGATCAGAAGGATCAGAAATATCAGGAATCAGAAATTGGTTCCCTAATTTCCTCTCCTCGAATGATCCTCCCTTCAATGACTTCGAGTGACTCTATTCAGACTATATTCTTCAGTTCCAAAGTGTTTCACCAAGCTGGTAAGTCTATCCTATAGTCGTATATCGTATTTTGCCTCGTATTCATAAAATGTTTATATTCTATATCATACTTCAAACTCATAATAATATAACATGATTATTCTTAATAATCTTTAAAATCCTTGTAGACGACATTGCCATTGTAATAAATGCATCTTATTCGTACATTCTTTCATGAAACAAAACTTGCCTTGAGTATAAACATAGCTTGGTACTTATAGGAAATATCGGCCGGAGACATCGAATTTGTTTATATTTCGAGCCGAGACGACCTAGAGACCCATATAAATATTAAAAACAGGTGGCCACTTAAACGAATATTTGCTGGTACCTTATATCGAACTCGTAACGATTCATTCATTAGTTTTTCTGGACGATAAAATATATTGACAAAATTTGGGATCATTACAGTAAACATTAATGGTGCAGCTAGTGCACGAACCAATATTCATTCCTAAACCAGATAAATCAGATTCAGCTCGTGATATCGTAGTTTTGGGAGTTGGAAGTCTATCCATTTTTGATTTGCAAGCAACTGCCGTAGAGGTGACAGCACTTTATCCTGAAATTTCACAGTCTAATATTTCATTTGATATTTGAATTTTATTGTTGATAGAATCTTCCATGTATCCTTCGGCCACAGTCGAAGATTTCCATCCTTCATGTTGCTTCAAAACACATCATTGACCCCGAGGTTGAGGTCATTGACCCCGGGTTAGAGGTCATTGACCCCGAGGTCGAGGTCATTGACCCCGAGGTCGAGGTCATTGACCCCGAGTTAAAAGTCATTGACCCCGAGGCTTGGTACTTATAGGAAATATCGGCCGGAGACATCGAATTTGTTTATATTTCGAGCCGAGACGACCTAGAGACCCATATAAATATTAAAAACAGGTGGCCACTTAAACGAATATTTGCTGGTACCTGATATCGAACTCGTAACGATTCATTCATTAGTTTTTCTGGACGATAAAATATATTGACAAAATTTGGGATCATTACAGTAAACATTAATGGTGCAGCTAGTGCACGAACCAATATTCATTCCTAAACCAGATAAATCAGATTCAGCTCGTGATATCGTAGTTTTGGGAGTTGGAAGTCTATCCATTTTTGATTTGCAAGCAACTGCCGTAGAGGTGACAGCACTTTATCCTGAAATTTCACAGTCTAATATTTCATTTGATATTTGAATTTTATTGTTGATAGAATCTTCCATGTATCCTTCGGCCACAGTCGAAGATTTCCATCCTTCATGTTGCTTCAAAACACATCATTGACCCCGAGGTTGAGGTCATTGACCCCGGGTTAGAGGTCATTGACCCCGAGTTTGGGGTCATTGACCCCGAGGTCGAGGTCATTGACCCCGAGGTCGAGGTCATTGACCCCGAGGTCGAGGTCATTGACCCCGAGTTAAAAGTCATTGACCCCGAGTTAGACGTCATTGACCCCGAGTTAGAAGTCATTGACCCCGAGTTAGAAGTCATTGACCCCGAGTTAGAGGTCATTGACCCCGAGTTGAGGTCATTGACCCCGAGGTTGGGGTCATTGACCCCGAGTTTGGGGTCATTGACCCCGAAGTTAAGGTCATTGACCCTGAAGTTAAGGTCATTGACCCCGAAGTTAAGGTCATTGACCCCGAAGTTAAGGTCATTGACCCCGAGGTCGAGGTCATTGACCCAGAGGTTGGGGTTGAGAGTTGGGAGTTGGGAGTTGGGAGTTGGGAGTTGGGAGTTGGGAGTTGGGAGTTGGGAGTTGGGAGTTGGGAGTTGGGAGTTGGGAGTTGGGAGTTGGGAGTTGGGAGTTGGGAGTTGGGAGTTGGGAGTTGGGAGTTGGGAGTTGGGAGTTGGGAGTTGGGAGTTGGGAGTTGGGAGTTGGGAGTTGGGAGTTGGGAGTTGGGAGTTGGGAGTTGGGAGTTGGGAGTTGGGAGTTGGGAGTTGGGAGTTGGGAGTTGGGAGTTGGGAGTTGGGAGTTGGGAGTTGGGAGTTGGGAGTTGGGAGTTGGGAGTTTGGAGTTTGGAGTTTGGAGTTTGGAGTTTGGAGTTTGGAGTTTGGAGTTTGGAGTTGGGAGTTGGGAGTTGGGAGTTGGGAGTTGGGAGTTGGGAGTTGGGAGTTGGGAGTTGGGAGTTGGGAGTTGGGAGTTGGGAGTTGGGAGTTGGGAGTTGGGAGTTGGGAGTTGGGAGTTGGGAGTTGGGAGTTGGGGTTGGGGTCATTGACCCCGAGTTAGAAGTCATTGAGCCCGAGGTTAGGGTCATTGACCCCGAGGTCGAGATCATTGACCCGAGGTCGAGGTCATTGACCCAGAGGTTGAGAGTTGAGAGTTGAGAGCTGAGAGTTGAGAGTTGAGAGTTGAGAGTTGAGAGTTGAGAGTTGAGAGTTGAGAGTTGAGAGTTGAGAGTTGAGAGTTGAGAGTTGAGAGTTGAGAGTTGAGAGTTGAGAGTTGAGAGTTGAGAGTTGAGAGTTGAGAGTTGAGAGTTGAGAGTTGAGAGTTGAGAGTTGAGAGTTGAGAGTTGAGAGTTGAGAGTTGAGAGTTGAGAGTTGAGAGTTGAGAGTTGAGAGTTGAGAGTTGAGAGTTGAGAGTTGAGAGTTGAGAGTTGAGAGTTGAGAGTTGAGAGTTGGGAGAAGGATCAGAAGGATCAGAAGGATCAGAAATATCAGAAGGATCAGAAATATCAGGGATCAGAAGGATCAGAAAGATCAGAAAGATCAGAAAGATCAGAACGATCAGAAAGATCAGAAGGATCAGAAGGATCAGAAGGATCAGAAGGATCTGAAGGATCTGAAGGATCAGGGATCAGAAGGATCAGGGATCAGAAGGATCAGAAATATCAGGGATCAGAAGGATCAGAAGGATCAGAAATATCAGAAGGATCAGAAGGATCAGAAGGATCAGAAGGATTAGAAGGATCAGAAATATCAGAAATATCAGGGATCAGAAGGATTAGAAATATCAGGGATCAGAAGGATCAGAAGGATCAGAAATATCAGGGATCAGAAGGATCAGAAATATCAGGAATCAGAAATTGGTTCCCTAATTTCCTCTCCTCGAATGATCCTCCCTTCAATGACTTCGAGTGACTCTATTCAGACTATATTCTTCAGTTCCAAAGTGTTTCACCAAGCTGGTAAGTCTATCCTATAGTCGTATATCGTATTTTGCCTCGTATTCATAAAATGTTTATATTCTATATCATACTTCAAACTCATAATATTATAACATGATTATTCTTAATAATCTTTAAAATCCTTGTAGACGACATTGCCATTGTAATAAATGCATCTTATTCGTACATTCTTTCATGAAACAAAACTTGCCTTGAGTATAAACATAGCTTGGTACTTATAGGAAATATCGGCCGGAGACATCGAATTTGTTTATATTTCGAGCCGAGACGACCTAGAGACCCATATAAATATTAAAAACAGGTGGCCACTTAAACGAATATTTGCTGGTACCTGATATCGAACTCGTAACGATTCATTCATTAGTTTTTCTGGACGATAAAATATATTGACAAAATTTGGGATCATTACAGTAAACATTAATGGTGCAGCTAGTGCACGAACCAATATTCATTCCTAAACCAGATAAATCAGATTCAGCTCGTGATATCGTAGTTTTGGGAGTTGGAAGTCTATCCATTTTTGATTTGCAAGCAACTGCCGTAGAGGTGACAGCACTTTATCCTGAAATTTCACAGTCTAATATTTCATTTGATATTTGAATTTTATTGTTGATAGAATCTTCCATGTATCCTTCGGCCACAGTCGAAGATTTCCATCCTTCATGTTGCTTCAAAACACATCATTGACCCCGAGGTTGAGGTCATTGACCCCGGGTTAGAGGTCATTGACCCCGAGTTTGGGGTCATTGACCCCGAGGTCGAGGTCATTGACCCCGAGGTCGAGGTCATTGACCCCGAGGTCGAGGTCATTGACCCCGAGTTAAAAGTCATTGACCCCGAGTTAGACGTCATTGACCCCGAGTTAGAAGTCATTGACCCCGAGTTAGAAGTCATTGACCCCGAGTTAGAGGTCATTGACCCCGAGGTTGGGGTCATTGACCCCGAGGTTGGGGTCATTGACCCCGAGTTTGGGGTCATTGACCCCGAAGTTAAGGTCATTGACCCCGAAGTTAAGGTCATTGACCCCGAAGTTAAGGTCATTGACCCCGAAGTTAAGGTCATTGACCCCGAGGTCGAGGTCATTGACCCAGAGGTTGGGGTTGAGAGTTGAGAGTTGGGAGTTGGGAGTTGGGAGTTGGGAGTTGGGAGTTGGGAGTTGGGAGTTGGGAGTTGGGAGTTGGGAGTTGGGAGTTGGGAGTTGGGAGTTGGGAGTTGGGAGTTGGGAGTTGGGAGTTGGGAGTTGGGAGTTGGGAGTTGGGAGTTGGGAGTTGGGAGTTGGGAGTTGGGAGTTGGGAGTTGGGAGTTGGGAGTTGGGAGTTGGGAGTTGGGAGTTGGGAGTTGGGAGTTGGGAGTTGGGAGTTGGGAGTTGGGAGTTGGGAGTTGGGAGTTGGGAGTTGGGAGTTGGGAGTTGGGAGTTGGGAGTTGGGAGTTGGGAGTTGGGAGTTGGGAGTTGGGAGTTGGGAGTTGGGAGTTGGGAGTTGGGAGTTGGGAGTTGGGAGTTGGGAGTTGGGAGTTGGGAGTTGGGAGTTGGGAGTTGGGAGTTGGGAGTTGGGAGTTTGGAGTTTGGAGTTTGGAGTTTGGAGTTTGGAGTTTGGAGTTTGGAGTTTGGAGTTTGGAGTTTGGAGTTTGGAGTTTGGAGTTTGGAGTTTGGAGTTTGGAGTTTGGAGTTTGGAGTTTGGAGTTTGGAGTTTGGAGTTTGGAGTTGGGAGTTGGGAGTTGGGAGTTGGGAGTTGGGAGTTGGGAGTTGGGAGTTGGGAGTTGGGAGTTGGGAGTTGGGAGTTTGGAGTTTGGAGTTTGGAGTTTGGAGTTTGGAGTTTGGAGTTTGGAGTTTGGAGTTTGGAGTTTGGAGTTTGGAGTTTGGAGTTTGGAGTTTGGAGTTTGGAGTTTGGAGTTTGGAGTTTGGAGTTTGGAGTTTGGAGTTTGGAGTTTGGAGTTTGGAGTTTGGAGTTTGGAGTTTGGAGTTTGGAGTTTGGAGTTTGGAGTTTGGAGTTTGGAGTTTGGAGTTTGGAGTTTGGAGTTTGGAGTTTGGAGTTTGGAGTTGGGAGTTGGGAGTTGGGAGTTGGGAGTTGGGAGTTGGGAGTTGGGAGTTTGGAGTTGGGAGTTGGGAGTTGGGAGTTTGGAGTTTGGAGTTGGGAGTTGGGAGTTGGGAGTTGGGAGTTGGGAGTTGGGAGTTGGGAGTTGGGAGTTGGGAGTTGGGAGTTGGGAGTTGGGAGTTGGGAGTTGGGAGTTGGGAGTTGGGAGTTGGGAGTTGGGAGTTGGGAGTTGGGAGTTGGGAGTTGGGAGTTGGGAGTTGGGAGTTGGGAGTTGGGAGTTGGGAGTTGGGAGTTGGGAGTTGGGAGTTGGGAGTTGGGAGTTGGGAGTTGGGAGTTGGGAGTTGGGAGTTGGGAGTTGGGAGTTGGGAGTTGGGAGTTGGGAGTTGGGAGTTGGGAGTTGGGAGTTGGGAGTTGGGAGTTGGGAGTTGGGAGTTGGGAGTTGGGAGTTGGGAGTTGGGAGTTGGGAGTTGGGAGTTGGGAGTTGGGAGTTGGGAGTTGGGAGTTGAGAGTTGAGAGTTGAGAGTTGAGAGTTGAGAGTTGAGAGTTGAGAGTTGAGAGTTGAGAGTTGAGAGTTGAGAGTTGAGAGTTGAGAGTTGAGAGTTGAGAGTTGAGAGTTGAGAGTTGAGAGTTGAGAGTTGAGAGTTGAGAGTTGAGAGTTGAGAGTTGAGAGTTGAGAGTTGAGAGTTGAGAGTTGAGAGTTGAGAGTTGAGAGTTGAGAGTTGAGAGTTGAGAGTTGAGAGTTGAGAGTTGAGAGTTGAGAGTTGAGAGTTGAGAGTTGAGAGTTGAGAGTTGAGAGTTGAGAGTTGAGAGTTGAGAGTTGAGAGTTGAGAGTTGAGAGTTGAGAGTTGAGAGTTGAGAGTTGAGAGTTGAGAGTTGAGAGTTGAGAGTTGAGAGTTGAGAGTTGAGAGTTGAGAGTTGAGAGTTGAGAGTTGAGAGTTGAGAGTTGAGAGTTGAGAGTTGAGAGTTGAGAGTTGAGAGTTGAGAGTTGAGAGTTGAGAGTTGAGAGTTGAGAGTTGAGAGTTGAGAGTTGAGAGTTGGGAGAAGGATCAGAAGGATCAGAAGGATCAGAAATATCAGAAGGATCAGAAATATCAGAAGGATCAGAAATATCAGGGATCAGAAGGATCAGAAAGATCAGAAAGATCAGAAAGATCAGAACGATCAGAGAGATCAGAAAGATCAGAAAGATCAGAAAGATCAGAAATATCAGAAAGATCAGAAATATCAGAAGAATTGTAAAGATAAGAAGGATCAGATAGATAAGAAGGATCAGAAAGATCAGAAGGATTAGTAATAATAGAGGGATCAGAAAGATTAGAAAGATCAGAAAGAACAGAAGGATCAGAAAAATCAGAAAGATCAGAAAAATTAGAAATATTAGAAATATTAGAAATATCAGAAAGATCAGAAAGATCAGAAAGATCAGAAAGATCAGAGAGATCAGAGAGATCAGAAAGATCAGAAAGATCAGAAGGATCAAAAATATCAAAAATATCAGAAGGATCAGAAGGATCAGAAGGATTAGAATATCAGGGATCAGAAGGATAAGAATATCAGGGATCAGAAGGATCTGAAGGATCAGAAGGATCAGAAATATCAGGGATCAGAAGGATCAGAAATATCAGGGATCAGAAGGATCAGAAATATCAGAGATCAGAAGGATCAGAAGGATCAGAAGGATCAGAAGGATCAGAAGGATCAGAAGGATCAGAAGGATCAGAAGGATCAGAAGGATCAGAAGGATCAGAAGGATCAGAAGGATCAGAAGGATCAGAAGGATCAGAAGGATCAGAAGGATCAGAAGGATCAGAAGGATCAGAAAGATCAGAAGGGTCAGAAGGGTCAGAAAGATCAGAAATATCATTGATCAGAAATATCAGAAATATCAGGGATCAGAAGATTCAGAAATATCAGGGATCAGAAGGATCAGAAATATCCGAAGGATCAGAAGGATCAGAAGGATTAGAATATCAGGGATCAGAAGGATCAGAAAGATCAGAAAGATCAGAAAGATCAGAACGATCAGAAAGATCAGAAAGATCAGAAAGATCAGAAAGATCAGAAAGGTCAGAAAGATCAGAAAGATCAGAAAATTGTAAAGATAAGAAGGATCAGAAAGATCAGAAGGATTAGTAATATTAGAGGGATCAGAAAGATTAGAAAGATCAGAAAGAACAGAAGGATTAGAAAAATCAGAAAGATCAGAAAGATCAGAAATATTAGAAATATTAGAAATATCAGAAAGATCAGAAAGATCAGAAAGATCAGAAAGATCAGAAAGATCAGAAAGATCAGAAATATCAGAAATATCAGAAATATCAGAAATATCAGAAAGATCAGAAAGATCAGAAAGATCAGAAAGATCAGAAAGATCAGAAAGATCAGAAAGATCAGAAAGATCAGAAAGATCAGAAAGATCAGAAAGATCAGAAAGATCAGAAAGATCAGAAAGATCAGAAAGATCAGAAAGATCAGAAAGATCAGAAAGATCAGAAAGATCAGAAAGATCAGAAATATCAGAAGGATCAGAAGGATCAGAAGGATTAGAATATCAGGGATCAGAAAGATAAGAATATCAGGGATCAGAAGGATCTGAAGGATCAGAATGATCAGAAATATCAGGGATCAGAAGGATCAGAAATATCAGGGATCAGAAGGATCAGAAGGATCAGAAGGATCAGAAATGTCAGGGATCAGAAGGATCAGAAATATCAGGGATCAGAAGGATCAGAAATATCAGGGATCAGGAGGATCAGAAATATCAGGGATCAGAAGGATCAGAAATATCAGGGATCAGAAGGATCAGAAAGATCAGAAAGATCAGAAGGGTCACAAGGGTCAGAAAGATCAGAAATATCATTGATCAGAAGGATCAGAAATATCAGGGATCAGAAGGATCAGAAATATCAGGGATCAGAAGGATCAGAAGGATCATAAATATCAGAAATATCAGGGATCAGAAGGATCAGAAATATCAGGGATCAGAAGGATCAGAAATATCCGAAGGATCAGAAGGATCAGAAGGATCAGAAGGATCAGAAGGATCAGAAGGATTATAATATCAGGGATCAGAAGGATCAGGGATCAGAAGGATCAGAAATATCAGGGATCAGACGGATCAGAAGGATCAGAAGGATCAGAAGGACCTGAAGGATCAGAATGATCAGAAGGATCAGAAATATCAGGGATCAGAAGGATCAGAAATATCAGGGATCAGAAGGATCAGAAATATCAGGGATCAGAAGGATCAGAAATATTAGGGATCAGAAGGATCAGAAGGATCAGAAGGATCAGAAGGATCAGAAGGATCAGAAGGATCAGAAGGATCAGAAGGATCAGAAGGATCAGAAGGATCAGAAGGATTAGAATGATCAAAAAGATCAGAAAGATCAGGATGATCAGAAAAATCAGAAAGATCAGAAAGATCAGAAAGATCAGAAAGATCAGAAAGATCAGAAAGATCAGAACGATCAGAAAGATTAGAAGAATTGTAAAGATAAGAAGGATCAGAAAGATAAGAAGGATCAAAAAGATCAGGAAGATCAGAAAGATCAGAAAGATCAGAAAGATCAGAAAGATCAGAAAGATCAGAAAGATCAGAAAGATACGAAAGATCAGAAAGATCAGGGGATCAGAGTACTTCTCTTGTAACATTTTTGCTGAAGCGTTCGAAATGGTCTTGACTGCACTCTCTTCATAATCTTCTCCATTGTTCTTCTTCATGTTGAATGCCCAGTCACATAAGATAGAAGCTATCTATTCAGTGGAAGTTCCTGCAATGAGTTCATTTTTTTCCCAAACAAATCATCGCAAATTGTCGCCAAAATGACGTAGTTGAATTCACAGTATTGCGAGGCACATCATCATTGATGGCTTTTTCAATTTCTCCACTCGAAGACTCTCCAAATCGCGACATTTCCACAAATAATATTATTTTCTGACAACGCAAGTTTGAGAAAAATTGACATAACTTCATCAAAATAGTATACACCCGGTATTGTGATACAAGTTTCATAAGACGCTCCAAGTGAACAAGTGCGACAACGTGTCTTATAAAACGTGTGTCATATGCAATTTTTTCTATTTTGAATTGATTTGAAGAAAAAAATTGATTTGATATCGATAAATAACAGAAACATCTTCGATTGGTTACAATGATGACATTGAAATAATTAAAATATGACGCACAAGCGTAAAGCCCAGTTTACAGTTGAGCGATTTTGATTAATGCAATACCCAGCGGTGAAAAATTCAATGTTGTTATTGTTTTTATTGGTCAATTCAAATCAAATTACACTCTGAATTGAAATTTACCAATTAAAACATTAAGTTTTTCACTGCTAATATCACCAAATCCAAATCGCTCAGAAGTAAACTAGGCCTAACTCTTCTGACTTTCATTTGACAGTTCGATTGTACCAATCTCTGAATAATAAAAAATGCGTATCGAAATAGAGGCTATTTCGACACGCATTTGCGTTGCACAATGACTTCATTATACAACCGAAATAGAAAAATATATATACAATGCAGGTTGTCATGGTTTTGTCGCTGGAAATGTTAGGGCAAACTTTTTTCGCTGTCATAATGACAAAACACCGCGACATATAGCATTTTTAGTGCATGTATTAAATTGTCACTAATAATACGACTAGAGCTTATTAAATCACTTATTTCTAGAAAGGTTTTCGAGAACACGATGAAAATTATCCTGAGTCGAAGACGAGGCAGAGTTTTCTATACAATATTTGTGTTCGAGAAACAATTTTTTTCATTTAATTGATGCTATAGTGTTTTTTGGTGAGAAAATTCCACTCCAAGACTCCAGTTAAGATTACGCTAAATAAAATAGAGAATTACCGACCTTATTAGTTACGCAAAATCATAAAAAGGTAGTTGCTGGTGTTCAAACCATTATTCGTGACTAACTACACTAAAGTTGGTAGCAATATACTTTCTTACAAGAAACTCAAAGTGGTACTTCATATCTGAAGTTATATGTGAATGTCATTCAAATTATAAATATCAAGAAATTTCCAATGTAATACTATGCTCCTTTCCCTAATAGAGAAAATTTTCCGGAAATTGTTCTTGTTGCTATGGTAACTATAAAAAATATAGGCTTATGAGCTCGAAAATGTTAGATGTGAGATTTTCTCAAAAATTTCTTGATGCTGGTCAAAGATGACTCGAAACGTAATGAAACCATTATGTATGCTTACATCGTTCAATTCAGGATAAGAAAGTGTTTCTCAAATTTGATATCATGAAATCAGGACGATACCTATTTGAAAAAATGAAATAAATGTGATGGTTGCGCGAAGACTTAACATTTGTTAGGAAAAGTGGAGATGATTTCAACTTCACTAAGAACATCAGGAAATTGTTTTATTGAAAACCAGAAAAATCAGTTTCGTATTATGAGTCTGAAGCAATTCTCTTCCAACTTCTATTCCTCTTAACGAAATCAGTATTTCTCATAATTTAGGAAATACCCATACTGGCTTCTTTTTAAAATGAAATTTGTCACATTTTCAATTATCCAATAACGAGAGTGAGGAATAGTTGTGGACTGGTTGTCGTAGCCACCTCGTATATTCAACCACAACCGAGCATACCGATTTCTCTTGAGAATTCGAGAGATGAAAAACTATGAGAAAAACTCCAATGAAATTACGTTGAAAATAATCCACCGGCTGGAGCGCAATTAAATTAAAAAAGTTTCACATCTCCCATTAATGAAATTCGAATTCGTCCGGAAATACAATTAAAAACGAAGAGATTACGGAGGAAAATCCTGATCTTCGAGAATTCTTAGGCCTCTTCTATTAGTAGGAAAGAAAGCGTTGCATTTTCGAGAGTAATTTTACACTAAATTGATTCAAGTTCTCTCAAAATGTCATTAAGAGCGACTTTTCAATGATGACACTTAACAAGCAAAAAAGTTGTATTTTCACTGCCTAGGCAGTAAAAGTTCGTTGCATCGCAACGTTCCAGGAAATAATTCAGTCTTTCATAGGGCAGATTGATGAAGTGCAAAAATAATTGAATCTCATCAAATTACTTGATATAAAATATCAATCAATTAATTTAAACTTATATGAATAAATGTTGAAAGGGGGAGGCGAGGCTTGGTGCCTTCAGACTACAAAATACACTGGACGATCTTAACATAGGAACAGGGCACATGAATATCGTAAGAACGGTGAACAGGGACACACTTGATATGAGAACAGATCACATTCCCAAACGATATACATTCAATAACCCATTCAGGGTATCCATACCAGATAGAACTGAATGGAGTAATACAGAACTCAGCACCATACTGCAGGGAAAGATCTGGTATACAGACGGATCAAAGACCACAGATGGGTCAGGAGCAGGAGTATTCTCGAAAAACCCGGAGACCAAGCTCAGCTATTCACTGGGAAAACACAACACACAAAACGTTTTTCAAACAGAGGTATATGCAATTCTCCGATGCGCAGAGGAGCGCAGAGGAGCATGAGCAGATCTAAATAATGTCAGACAGTCAAGCGGCACTCAAGGCAATTATAAGCAAGGAAATGACGTCGCGACTGGTATTTGATTGCAAGAAGGAACTGAAAACGCTGGCAGACCGGAACAGTGTCAAACTCACCTGGGTGCCAGGACATCAGGGGATTGCTGGCAATGAGAAAGCTGACGAACTTGCAAGAAGAGGGTCAGATAATGAACCAGAACCAGGACAGATTCTAGGAGTACCCAAGCGTGCAGCACGAGCGTCTGTAACAGACTGGATTCGGGAAAAACATAAGAACTACTGGAAAAACATTCCAGGAAATATACATGGGAAACAATACATCAAGGAACCATGCCACAGACGAACTGCAGATCTGCTAAACATGAACAGAGAGCAGATAAAAACTGTTATAGGACTCATGACCGGCCACGCCCCAGTCAAGGAGCACCTTACCAGGATGGGACTGTATAATGGTGACCCAAATTGCAGGCTATGCGGAAAGGAACCAGAAACAGTATCACATATACTATGCAAATGCGAGGCATTGGATCGCAGAAGGCAGACAATTTTTGGGCAACCAGTTGGCGAACCAGAAATATACAACTCACATCCAGTGAAGGACTTGTACAAACTTGTACAAGGCACTGAGATAATAAAGTGGGTACAATGATGATAAATAGGCAAGATACAATGGGCCATTAGGCCTAAGTGTCATCGGAGACTTCGGTCAGACGAGCCTACGAAGGGGGTGGAGTTTTTAGTGGGTAGACCTGGCTGAGATCAGGGAGTCCCACACTATCATATGGGGAATTTGACATATATGATGTCCATAAAGGATTTCAACCACCTCTGGAAAAAAAATGAAAAATAACAGCCACCAAGGTCGCCTGACTTATAGATATTAGATTTCTTCTTATGGAGCTACATAAAAAAGTGAAAAAATAGTGTACAATACACGATGGAAAGTGCATTTTCTGCACTCGTTATACGATTCCGCTCTCGTCCTAGTAGCTCATATTACCATGGCATTTTTATTTAATAAAAAGCACAATTATTGTTGAAATCAAAAATAATCGCACGGTGGCATATATGGGGAGAAATAATGCACCATGAGCATTTCTCACATCACATTAATTTTTCGGCCTCTTTTAGGATCATAAAAAGAATCATGTGGTTTCAAATATCAACGAAATTGTCTATGCAAGCGAAGGAAATCCAGTAATTCACATCTGGAATCGTCGAAAAAGTTTGAATCATTACCTTCAATACACAGTGAAAAAAAAATTACACCAGCTAACACCGTCTGGTGTTCCTGATTGTTTTAGTATCAGTAAACACCGGCATATTATTCACCACTTTAGGTGTTATGTGACCTTTCCCATAGGTGTTTTTAATATTCAAACCCAGTTGTCAGTAACACTAGTATTAGTGCTGAATTTAGCAGAATGAACACTTTGGTAGTGTTCTTTTTGCATTTCCGAAAGTGCGATTTGACACCGCAGTGGTGTGATGCACATTGTGTGATTTTCTTGATGCTGAATCTTACCTCCACGAAATTCTCTTCGGTGCGTTTAAACACTGAGCAGGTACATGCGAATACTTTTCTGGTGTGAAGGAACACCATATCATGAGTGTGTTCATGCGAATCAGTGCTTTTCTTCACCACTTCCGGTGTTTTCAAGTTGGATTACCTATTGAAATATAAGTCGTATGATGATAGAGTAGTCTCAGAAGAATCTAGAGACATCGGATGATGACGAACTGTTTCGGCTCATTTATCCTGATCAGTGGCACTAGGACATAGGCCAAGGTGGATATAGGATGGTGAAACAGTTTCCTATTAACAAGCACTAGAATGAAATGTAGACTTTTGCCTACTTGATTTCATACCGTAATAATATTTCCTGAAATTATCAGAAGTGAAACAGAAACTGTGCTTCTGTCAGTATCATCTGTTCTAGGAGAAGAAATACCGAGAAGAGTAAAAATACTGATAATTATTCCAGATTTACTGAAAATATAGTGTTACAATGTCGTTTCAATTCACGTCTGTCAGATGCGAACCACAAAAATACATAAGCTACAGAAATCTTCCTTGAAATTCGATCTTACCGCCATATTCATTCAAGTCGTGGAAATATTTCTTCCTTCTCAAACGGTCTACAAGTTTTTCGCAGACACAATTGAAGAGCTGTTTCAAAATCATCTAATATATCATGCCCAATATTGAAATCAGGTCCCTATTGGCAAAAGTTCTGAGGTTTTGAGATCAAACAGATGAGTGCATGAAATTCACACCATTCAGATGCCTACATGCAATATTTTCATTAATGTATATCAACTCTGGTGTTTTCAGGATGTAATACAACGAATAATTATTGCCACTGAATATTTAATGATTCATATACACCGCCTCGATTCCATCGTGATATGACACGGTGTAACTTGGTGTTTATTTTATATAAAGCACCATTGAGAATATTAAATCTCAACCATTTGGTGTTTCTTATGATTTAATGTTTCAGATTAGTTCTACTTCATCACATCCGTGTCATTTTTTACTACTAAGATCGGAATTAACACCACTCAACACTCAATTGTGAAATGTATAATAAAAAGGACACAACTTTGATATTCAGGTGTATTCGACGGAGTTTGCTCTGAGATCCATTCGATTGAAATTACACCCAAGTTTTTTTTAATGTGTATGGAAATCGAAACTACACCGCCTGAAATTATAGGAGCCATTCAAGTTACATCACTGAAATTACTTCCAGCGTAATAAAACAAAATATTTATGGTCGCAGGAGTGTAAAAAATTCATTGGAAAGTGCATTTCTTTCACTCGTTATACGTTTGTCACTTTCCACACTATGTAATATAGTCCGACTCGTGCCATTTTCTTGATTGTTTTTTTTTTTATAGTTTTAGTACTTTGAACTGAACGACTGGAATGGACCCAAAAAAACGGAACTCAAATGGAAAGCCATCTTGTGACGACTGACATGTGAGTAAATTTGGGATTTGGTCACATTCGCTTTATGTATACGTTCGTATGGGGGCATTTGATTTGAGTGCCCCGACGACCGGGGTGTACTTATGGTTAGTGTTTAAGAACATCAACTTAACAGTGGGTATGGTTGTCAAAAGAGAGTCAAATCACAGCTGAAGATGGCCTACCTGGATTCAATCCTCCGGTCTGTCAAGGCTTCGTCTTCTGCTGCTAGGGGTTGCAACCACCTATCTGTTTCGCTTTTCGGGTGTGGACTGTATTTTTGGCGAGAATTCAGAAATATACGGGGTTTCGTGAGAGTCGTAACAATACCGTCGAACGAGCGTGTCTACGTACGGTCGCGAGAGCTGTCGAACTTCACTGTACTGTCCAGACAGCCTGTCTACCGATACATCCGATAGGCCAGTATGCTGGATTTGACTCACGAGAATAACAAAAAACTAGGAATTCAATTAACCCAATAAATAACCCAATTGAATTAAATAAAAATGAGATTTATAGAAAAAAGATAATAAATAAAACAAATTATAATGAAGAAAGGGGTTTGGGGCGTGAACAGTTAGGTTTTCATCTTTCAGATTTCAGGAAAGAAGTGGGCTGGTTTTCGATACACCATTTCACACAGGACTTGTGTTGTTAGTCAGTACATCCGTACCTAATACACCTTTTCTAGTTGTATTTCAGAAACCATCAAGTTTATTTCAGAAAGCGTCAATTGAATTTCAGAATAGTCACTTGTATTTCAGAGAGTATCAATTGTATTTCAGTATAGTGAGTTGAATTTCAGAAACCATCAAGTTTATTTCAGAAAGCGTCAATTGAATTTCAGGATAGTCACTTGTATTTCAGAGAGTATCAATTGTATTTCAGAATAGTGAGTTGAATTTCAGAAAGGGTCAAATGTAGTTCAGAATAGCGAGTTCAATTCCTGGAAGCATCAATTGTATTTAAGAATAGTCATTTCAATATCAGAAAGCGTCAAATGTATTTCAGAATAGTCAATTGAATTTCAGAATTCGTCATTTGTATACAAATGATATATTCTGAAATTCAAATGACGAATTCTGAAATTCAGTTGACTTTTCTGAAATACAATTGACGCTTTCTGAAATTAAACTCACAATTCTGAAATACATTTGACGCTTTCTGAAATTCAACTCACTATTCTGAAATTCAATTGACGCTTTCTGAAATACAACTGGAAAAGGTGTAGATCTACACCTCAATCAATTGAATTTCAGAATAATCACATGTATTTCAGAAAGTATCAATTGTATTTCAGATTAGTGAGTTGAATTTCAGAAAGCGTCAAATGTATTTCAGAATAGCGAGTTCGATTTCAGAAAGCAACAATTATATTTCAGAATTGTGAGTTTAATTTCAGGAAGCGTCAATTGTATTTCAGAAAAGTCAACTTTATTTCAGAATTCGCCATTTGAATTTCAGAATATATCATTTGTATACAGATGATAGGAATTCTGAAATTCAATTGACTATTCTGAAATACTTTTGACGCTTTCTGATATTGAACTGACTATTCTGAAATACAATTGATGCTTTCTGAAATGGAACTTGCTATTCTGAAATACATTTGACGCTTTCTGAAATTCAACTCACTATTCTGAAATACAATTGATACTTTCTGAAATACAAGTGACTATTCTGAAATTCAATTGACTCTTTCTGAAATAAACTTGATGGTTTCTGAAATACAACTGGAAAAGGTGTTGTAATTTTGTAAAATCTAGTGTTTTTTAACGATATAGCGAAAGATTTTTACCCCAAAAAATGAAATATGTTCAGTTTGTATCAGTCAAAATTATAAATTATTCAATGTCTTGTTGTTTTGTTGAATTTTATAATTCTTGAGATCTCGTTTTTTGTCCCCTGTATGAATTATTCGATGAAAGAAATGTGAAGTGAATACTGAATGCTTCGATTTTCAACTTTTTTACTCTAGTGATTCGCTGAACCCAAAAGGAATATTATCAATATTAAAATTTACTTTCAAATATTGTTTAACTGATAAACGTAGTGGTGAAGTACTTCTTTGTACTGGTTTCGGAGCTTTCCGATGAATTTTCATCTTTTCTCCATATTTCTTATGAAATACGATTTCTGAGACCGAACCTGAATAAGTAAATATTTCAATTTGATTGGCAATAAGGAAATCGTAGATTATATGAGTGATAAATGAGAGTTAACCTGTACCTGGAACCTATGAGATTGGCCATTAAACCTCAGATGAAACCAAAATTACATGAAACCGAGACATTTCTTCAAGGTCATATATCTAGTACTTTTCGCTATAAATCTAGTAAAATTTGCGGATACAATCTAATACGAGATCTCTTACCCAATGAAAAATGCTGGGGGGATATGTAACAGCCTGTAGTTTTCTTTATTAGAGGAGATAAAAATTTCAAATTCCAAGAAATTACGTAATTAGTAGCGCAGTTCGGATTTTTTTTCCGACCTCCATTGTTACCAGATGTAACACATTATTTTGTATGTTTCCCATTGTGTTTTTCGCGTATTTTTTTGTGTTTTTTTTTACCGCCAACTTAGTTGCAAAGCAACTCTCGTAAGTCTAAGACTAAGATAAGTAAGATTAAGGAAGACGGGGACCTTATCTTTTTAAGTGTTGAAATCTAGGTACCAAGAATGTTCGGTTGGTCACCTATCTCCTCCTGCTTAACAATACTATAGAAATACATAAAAATTTCTAATAGCCGCCGATATTTGAACCCGGGCCCTCTAGACTCTAAGCCAGCGCCTCAGCGCACTCAGCGACCAAACCAGTTGAAAAATTATAAGGGGAAATCAGGTGACCTTCAAAATATGAAATCATATCTCATATCATCAATCAAAACTCTAATCTGTGTTTGCATTCATCTTCGTTAAGCTCATGAACTGAACGCACTTTTTATAATGGGTGTCATTCACTCTTTATCAAGTATTTAATAAAAATGGACGACTGCCTGATAGAAAGCCCTGCTTTCATATCGCGACTTGATTAGTCGAGGTTGTCTATCACTGTCAGGAGTATTATATCCAAATGTTTACCTTCTGAAAGTTCGAGATAATAATCCCTCAACTCACTAGAATCTCCTAATTTGATCTCCACTTTGCTAACAGTTGATTGTTTGATTAAACGAGCAGGTTTTTCGGTTTTAGTATTAGTTGATCATTTTTTCAAAGACACAGCATACAAGGTGCATTTGATATTATCGCAAGCTCAACGTATATGCCAGTGGAGGTCATGCTGATATTTAAAAGTGGTGTAGATTAGTGCTTATTCAAATTTGTGAACGTTTCGTTTTAGTTTAGAATCATGCCACAGGACTGTGTTGTTATTGGTTATATGGTTATTGTACTCCAGCACCAGACATCGCCTCTTTCAAGATTTGATACTCCGCAAACGAAATGTGATATAAACGGCACGTTCAAATAGTCTAAAAAAAATCACAGTTATTTGGGCATTTAGATGTAATGATTTCTGAGAATTTGAAAAAAATATGTCGAATAGTTTTCGAGAAAAAAAATGAAAACGTGATTTTCAGGTGATTTTTCCAAATTTTACAGTATTTATTCGACAGATTTCGTTTAGGATATCATGGTATCCCAATGTTGTTATAAGAGACCATCATGATTTTATTCGAAATTTTTGAACGCACAGTTTGTGTACAATCATGAATCAGAAATCTGACAAAAATATGAATAAATCAATTTCGATTGAAAACAAATGCTTCTTGAGATAACAATTATGAGAATGAACATCATAATTTCCATTTTCAGAAATGATTTGAGAATCTTCATAGAAATTAACCCGGTATAGGTGCTGCCTCCGCTGAATGACAGCGGATGAATATTCCGAAATTCCTTTCAATTTTCCAACATTTTTGCTCGGAATATAAAAAAAACATCAATTGCTTTTCTATTCAGTCAAACTATCATACTGAGAAGAGGAGCCATACCAACAAGCAAAAGGTATACAGAATTATTCAAATTGAACGATCATCATTGGGATCTCAAGAACCGCGTAAGAGACACGAAGAAGGTTAAATTGGGAGGCATCATTTCACGCTTATTATTAAAGTGAAAGAAAATTCGCGATAACTCTCTTAGTTCATGAAATGTATAGGAAAAACTGAATTTTCTTAGTTTCATTTTTATTTTTCTTTCTTGCTCCATTACTAAAGACACACCGATATATACTGGAAGCACTTCTTCATGCAACTTTTCATGATCTATGAATTGGCACTTCCAGTTTTTGATCTAAATAAATTGACAATGCGCATTCTGATATTTTCTGGTGTGTTCAAAAAATGTTGATCATAATTTAAAAATTCAGTTTTTTCAAATATTTCGAGAACGAAAAGAGTTATCGTGGATTTTCTTTCACCATAATGATGAACATAAACTTCCGCAATGTTCAATTTGACTTTCATCGTATCTCTCACAGTTTGCTACATCCCAACGATGAGCGTCGAATTTGAATATCTCTGTATAACCTAGAAATCTATATTTACACGCCGATTCCAGCAACTCACCTTTGTATCAAGGCCAGATGTGTTTGATCTCCTCTTCTTTATTTCAATATTTATCAGTAGATTGCAGATTGTAGGAGGGGTCGTTAAGGCTGTGCAGCCTCTCAAGCACTTCGACCTATTGGATCTTTTGTGCATAACCCTTCTATTCGAGGCCCGGGATTCCGAGGATTCGTGCGAAGTTTATCAGTTTCCTGGGAGCTAGGTTCCTGATATCGGAGGGCTCTAAAAAGGTCCCTTCCAGGAACTTGAGCCTCTTGCAAAAGAGTGCTGGGCATTCGCATAGCAAATGTTCTGCAGTTTCAGCGAAGTTCTCACTCTCTGTTTTACCCATCTTTTTAGCAGAGGGCAGTATCCAGTGATGAGTCCCGTTACCAGTTTCAAGTATTTTTTGTCCAACTCGAGAAGCTGTTTAGCTTTCCTTGGCGAGAGGCTCACTAGCCTTTTCGCTTGTCTTTGTCCTGGCACTTTATTCCAGTGGGATTTCATTTCATCCGCTTCCCAGCGTCGGAACTCCTCTCTCAAGTGGGCTTTGGAAAGTCCACAGAAGGGTTCTGGGCCGAGAAATTGTGTGTTTGCCCCTTCTTTGGCAAGACAGTCTGCTTCCCATTGCCTTTAACTCCCTCATGACCTGGCACCCACATCGAAGTAACCTGGTTGTTCGCTGCCAGTTATCTCAGGGATTGTTTGCAGTCCCAAGTCAGCTTAGACTCACAAATGTATGACTTCAGAGCTTTTAGTGCTGCTTGGCTATCTGATAGAATAAATATTTTTGCGCTTCGAGTGCCCCTTTCGAGGCACTCCTGGGCACATATCTCTATAGCATGTACATCTGCTTGAATGATGGTTGGGGTGTTATCAAGAGATTTTGAGAGCCTGAAATTTGGCTATATAACTCCCACTCCAGCAATATTTATCAGTGGTTTGCAGAAAATAAACCATGTGTAAATGAAGATAAAACTAATGCCGTACTTTTTGCAACTAGAATAGCAAATCTTTCACTACCAATTTTCAGGAATGCACATTGACTGTTTAATAAATTGGAAGGTACATGTTAACATGCTATCAAGTAAATTGAACAGAATATGTTATGCATTTAGGATATTATCTAAATATGTTGTACAAGCTGAACTGAAAGTGGTATATCATGCGAACTTTGAATCCTGTTTTAGATATGGTATTTTGTTATATGGAGGTAGTAATGAAACAAAATATATATTCTTGATACAAAAGAAACTTCTTATAATAATTAATCAATAAAATTATAAGGAGTCATGCAGAGGAAAGTTTAGATCTGCAATACTATTATTATTAATATTTATTTATTGCTTCAAAAAACAAACAGAAAGTTTCACATCAAGGGTTTGGTGTTATAGTACATATGTATTAATGATCTGCAATACTATTAACAGTAGTTGGAGTATATTCAGGAATGCCTCCTATCTTTCCAAAAATAAGCATGTGTTCTCAGATTACATTCCAAGAAAAACTATAATACTAGAAACTAAAATTACCCAGTACACAGATTGACAATAACAGAAAAGAATGTACAATACAATGACATAAAGCTATTCAACAATTTGCAAGCTAAAATAAAATCTATCTCCTCACTAAAGTCCTTCAAACGTGAGATTTTTTACCTATTAATAACTCTGGAACCTTATAATTTGAAGGAATATCTACATTCAAGTTTTTAATGGTAGTTAGTCAAAAATATGTAATATGAGGCTCGTCATACTAAAATTTTCTAATTTTTCCATAAGACCGAATAAATCGAACTAACATGCTATTATTTGATTGATACCTTTGACCTCCATTAACAAAAGTGCCTCTAGCCGTTAAAATTGTGAGATAGCTGAACTACACCTTTTCCAGTTGTATTTCAGAAACCATCAAGTTTATTTCAGAAAGCGTCAATTGAATTTCAGAATAGTCACTTGTATTTCAGAAAGTATCAATTGTATTTCAGAATAGCGAGTTTAATTTCAGAAGGCGTCAAATGTATTTCAGAATAGTCAATTGAATTTCAGAAAGCGTCAAATGTATTTCAGAATAGTCAGTTCAATATCAGAAAGCGTCAAATGTATTTCAGAATAGTCAACTGAATTTCAGAATTCGTAATTTTTATACAAATGACATATTCTGAAATTCAAATGACGAATTCTGAAATTAAGTTGACTATTCTGAAATACAATTGACGCTTTCTGAAATTAAACTCACAATTCTGAAATACAATTGACGCTTTCTGAAGTCGAACTCGCTATTCTGAAATACATTTGACGCTTTCTGAAATACAATTGGAAAAGGTGTAGTGGCCGTTGATTTTTTTCTATTTGCTGCCCTTTGATTATGAAGAATCTAACTATAACACATCATATTCCATTACTTACAATAACTGCTGTCATATTCAAATTCACAACTGTCAATTCTTCGTTTGAACGAAATCAGTTTTTCTTCGAGGGATCCAACCATTCCGCGTGGCAAGTTTAATTCGACACCTAAAACCTTCTATAGACATTAATGGAGCATCTCCCTTTCACGCTAAAAAGCATTCCTGAACCCTTCTCACATCATGTCAGGAGCTTCGACAGCATATTACATTTCTGGTTCGAAAATTTTCAGCGGTTTTTTCGGCGCTTTCGCCATTTGATCGAGGATCTTTATTTGCAGCCATTGTTATTCAATATCATACCCAGTATAGTGTTTGGATGCTTTATACAGATGATGACTGTGATATTCTGGAAATCAATTTGGATAAGCAACTCTTCAGTTTACCTCGCTTCTGATGTATTTTTTTGTTTATCTTTTGGCTTCACTCTATCGTGCATACCAGTAGAAGATTGATATATGCAATATATCAATCAATGGTAGAAGGTAGGAGGATATTGGGGGAGGAAAAAGTTATTGAGATTTCCCTCGAGATTTTGGAAGTGAGTTGAAAAAAATTTCGCCCTTCGATGAGAAAAAGAATTTTGATCGAGTGTAGTTCGGCAGATTTCGAGCTTGGGATGAAAGGGTGTGCAGCATCTGATCTGCCTACTCAGAATAGCTCGTGATGGAATAATAGACGTGATCAGCATCGGCCATAAAAAAATCTATAGAAAAGGGAGATATCGCCCACTTTCCTGTGATGTTCACCCATCCTCTGAATAGAATCCAGGATCCTCAGCTCATGTCCAGTTTTTTATTTTTATTTCAAATGATGGTTATTAGGATAACCGGTGCACATTTTTGCGAGTCAAAAAAAGTCACTATTGAACCGAACCGAATGAAACATGTAATATTTTTTCTGTAACCATAGAAATTAATATATAATAAATAAAATAAGTGACGTGGCTCACGTCAATCTAACCTCTGCCAATTTTCTGCTAGGACCAGGCCAATAAGACAGAAAAAGAAGAAGAAAAAACTATCCTCTAGTTGAACTATTTTACTATTCACTCATTTCGTAGCTGTTGATCTTTCTGTTGACAAATCAGGTTCATTCAATCTTCAAATTGCAGTTTCGATATCAACATCACAGATTGATTAGATATCATATGTACACGGTGATCGTTTATAATGTCCCCCTCTCGCAACTTCTCTATTTTTCACAACAGACAAGAATAGTGAATGAAAAAGTTCTACAGGATGATGCAAACTATTTGCAGAATTATTATTTCGAGAATTCTCGATCTCGAAAATATATACAAAATAGTTTTATTTCATTTTGAACATAAAAACATAACAAACAAAAACAATAACAAATCAAATAAAAAGGACAGATGTAAAAATAAAATAAATATCTTCATATTCTTATAGAACTTAAACGTCTTGAACTATTAAAAACTATTAAACGCGAAAATTAAATTCAAACATTCAAAAATCAACAAAACATGATGAAATGATAATGAGATCAAATATTATCATTATATTTTTATTAGATTTGAACATTAATTCAGCACTATTCGGTCAGTCCGTCCTTACGGGGTAAATAAACGCCATAAAGGAAAAGGCCCATGAACTCAACTTCATTCATATTATATTTAAAAAAAATTTTAGTCCAAGCTTATTACTATATCACTTCTAAGGATATTCCTATGGCAGACTTATGGCATCATTTTTGCATAAATTTCACTATGCAGGGAGACCGGGGCTGAATGGCGCATGTACTAGTTGGCGCATGTGAAATTTCATTACTTTATAGTCCACATGGCAACAGCGCATCAAACATTCTGGAAGTTCGGCATCTCCGTCCTACACAGAAATTATCCTGGCGATCTCAGTTGTTAAACGGAAGTAAGAGGTGGAGTTTTGTTTTTATACTGTCGCAGTAAATAATACATATTCCTTCTTTTCTTTGCTGAGCTTGAAAGTAAGTGAAATCTCTATATATTTCTCATCACATTCATCAGATTATACTTTTGGTAACCTAACTACATCGTTGTTCGTTTATAGACATGAATGATTTTCGTCAAATATTTGATAGAAAAATAAAAATGGCGAGGGGGCATGTTGTCTCATGAACATTGGGGTAATTTGGCGCTGCGCCAAGTTGCCCCCATATAATAACTGTTCCATCATAAATATTTTCATTTTCAATTTCCAGATCCTAGGATGAGAACATATAAAAGAAAAACTGATCATGGAAAAACCCCTAAGGATATAATGATAAGAGCTGCGAAAGAGGTGCTGATAGGTAACAGATCCAGAAGAAGTGTAGCTCAAGACTATGCCATTCCACACAGAACACTGACAAGGTTCTGTTCGAAATTGAAAATTGAAGATCTACGAGTAGATCGAACAGATAACCTGAGAGTTGGTTATGTAAAATCCAGAAAAGTCTTTTCTGAAGAAGAAGAGCAGTACCTGAAAGAATATATCGAAAAGGCTTCTGATATTTATCATGGTTTATCTCCCAAGGAAGTACGAAAACTCACCTATGAGTACGCACGTCACTTACAAATCGTGTATCCAGAGACTTGGAACAGCAACAAAATGGCCGGTCCTGATTGGTTTACTGCGTTTCTGAAGAGAAATGGAACTTTGAGCATTCGGATTCCAGAAGCTACAAGTCTGGCTCGATGTATCAATTTCAATAGGGCCACAGTTAACGCATTCTTTGATAATCTCAAAACTGTTCTAGAGAGAAATAATTACAGTCCACAGGACATCTGGAACATGGATGAAACTGGTGTTACTACGACTCAGAAACCAGATCGAATAGTCGCTAGAAAAGGATACAAACAAATAGGTAGAATAACTTCGCAAGAGAGGGGCACACTGGTCACTGTTGCTGCAGCTGTTTCAGCAATTGGAAACAGTATCCCACCATTTTTTATATTTCCCAGGGTCAACTTCAGGGATCATTTCTTAGTATCTGGTCCTATAGGTAGTGCTGGTGGGGCTAATACATCAGGATGGATGAAGGAAGAACATTTTGTTGAGTTCATCAAACATTTTGTTAAAAATGTGAGAAGTTCCAAAGAACACCCCGTTTTACTATTGCTCGATAATCATAGCTCACACCTCTCATTAGAGGGATTGAATATCGCGAAAGAGAATGGTGTGACCTTATTGACTTTTCCCCCTCATACATCACACAAGTTGCAGCCCTTGGATCGAGGGGTTTTCGGTCCTTTTAAAAAGTATATAAATTCAGCATGCGATGCTTGGATGACAAACAATCCTGGAAAGACTATGACTATATACGACATTCCAGGTATTGTGAAAATCGCTTGGCCACTCGCGAATACTCCAACGAATATCATGTCTGGTTTCAGGGTATCGGGAATTAGTCCATTCAATAGGGATGTTTTTGGTGATGATGAGTTCATGCCAGGTTTCTCCACCGATAGACCGATAGCCTCAAAAGTTTTAATTGAGCCAGTAAACACAGATATACTAGAAATGCCAGGAAGAAACGTCGCAGACGACGTTGCTGATGACGACATGAATGAAGTTACTCATGGGATAGGAAATAATAAAGAGAACCAAATCGACACCGAAAATTGTCCTGACAAATCTGGAAGCTCGGTTCAAGGATTACAGGAAGATCCAAGAAATCTACCTTCGTGCAGTTTCATGGATGTTTTGAACACAATTCGACCATTACCGAAAGCAAAACCGAAGAATACGATATCTACAAGAAAAAAGAGAAAATCTGTTATACTCACTGACACTCCTGAAAAAAATGCTTTAGAAGAAGAGGAACAGAGAAAAAAAATTAAGAAACAGATGGTGTTGCAGGTGAAAAATAATTTAATGCAGACAAGGAAACAAGTTACGCGAACCCAGAAAAGGTCACCAAAGAAGAGAAAACCTGTGGCAAGACGTGAATCAGTCAGTTCAGAATCAGAGGAAGATGACTGTTTCTGCCTGATATGTGGCGAACCTTACGAAAATAGCAAACCAGGTGAACAGTGGATCGAGTGTGTCTCGTGTCACATGTGGGCTCACGAAGAATGTGCTAGTCCAGAAAATGATGCATTTTATTATTGCATAAATTGCAATTCTGATTAATTTTATATCGAGAAATTATTTTTTATTTTGTTTTGGTTTTTATGTTATTTTCATTTAAACATTTAGAGGAAAATACGAAGTTTTATTGACAAAATCACTACGTGCCAATTTACCCCACATTGTGCGTCAAAATACCCCGTCAATGGGGTAAGTTGACGCAACTGACTAGTTCAGGAAAAAAATATCAATAAAATTTCAATTTGATTGATATCCTGAATTTCTTCATGACATTAGTGTAATGAATGTATAACATATCACATGTTATCAGGAAAATTTCCAAATTGTTAAGCATTTCGCAAAAAAAAATTATTTATTCAAAAGTGTGCCAACTATCCCCGGTCTCCCCTACTACTGCCACTACTATTGAAATGAAATAATTCGCGTAATATCGATTTTTTTTTTCAACATACGACTGTTTCGATTATAAAACATGAGTTTGTTGCTGGTACTCTTCTCTTCATGAACGAAGAAACAATTTTGAACTTTCACCTCTCGTACCTAGGAAAATTTTAAATGTATGGAGTAAAGAGTAAATTAAAACATCAAGGATTCGTTCAATTTTCATTTCTTTTGAACAATATTCTTTATCGTATCATTGAAGATTAAAGACATTATTAATTATATGAAATCTTCAATAATAGATAATTATCAACGTACCAAAATCTTAGTTACTCATAATACATTAGTTACCATAATTTACGTCAGTTACGAAAGCATAATACGTTAGATACAAGCATAATACAAGCATAATGTTAGATAATATTTATTCATTTTCGCATCGCCGTTGTCAATGATACGATTGAGCTTTGAAAGAAACTCGATTATTAGCGATTTAACACCGTCTAGGATATTGCGGTTGGCTCGCCTGACGCCTCGTAACCTAGGAATATCCTCATTTTTTCATTTCAAAAATGTATACCCTAATAATATATTCTGGTCCAGCCTTGGCCTTGTGTTATTATGAGGTATACATAGCATTTTTTTGTATTATTTTTTATATTTAGTTTTCGAGACTCTCGAAATTTCGAGAGTTTGTTTATTTCTCGTCTCGATTATCGAGACGAGACGAGAAAATGTCTTCGAGACGAGATTTCTCGTCTTTATGAAACCCTTTGCAGAATATTGCTGATTTTCTAAAATTCTCGAACAATTCTGAACATTTTTTGTATATATTATGTCCTATACTTGAATGTGATAGTTTTCGAAATTTTCGCATTTCCACTAAGCGGCTACATTCAAAAAAATATTCCAAAGATTTCAGTTTTAGGTGGCGGTGAATTAAGCGGTCACGAAAAACAAAAACTATGTTCATTACAGACAGTAGTGACAGTTACATGTTGAGGGAATATAACATATTATTTTTATTGAAATGCCTCATTCAGAAAATTTATTTCGCGAGCATTTATTAAAACAGGTGTAATAACGTTTAAATTGCTTAAAGAAAACTCCATATAATCAACCCCTGGATGCATCTTCCAGATAAGAAAACATTTCATAAGATCTATGAGAAGTTTCAATGATATTTTTCAACTGAATTTTGCACAGTTTCAGATAACACCCTGTAGCTATTTCATAAAAAGAACCTCATGTTTCGAAGCAATACGAGATTATAGCTGAAGGACTAGGGACTAGGCTAACGAACAGTGTAAACATAATTCAAATTGTTCAAAATAGAAAAAAGTTATTCAGATGGAGCAAAATTTTGGGGTGGGACGAAATTAGTGTTGCGTAGTTTAGTTGTTTCAGATATTGAATTTCTCTATTATATACGATTTTGTTCCTCAGTCCAAGATAAAATCTTTTATTTCATAAAATGGATATTAATAGAAGTCTCGTATTGAAAATGACTAATTCACTACCGAAGAACGGAAACTTGTTTTTTTTTTCGAATGTAGCAGCTTAGTGGAGATGCTAATATTTCGAAAACTATTACATATAAGTTATATTATACAAAAAATGACCAAAGTTGTTTGAGAAGACTAAAAAATTGACAATATGGGTGTTTCATTCAAAAAAATATAACTTTGACTTGTCACGCATTTCTGAAACATCCTATATGAAAAACAATATATTCTGCAGATAGCTCGCATCATCCTGTACAACTTTTTCACTCATCATTTTTGTCTAATGTGAAAAATAACGAAGTTGGAGGGGGGGACATTATAAATGATCACCGCGTATGCATCATTAAGTTTTTCATTGAATATAATGAATGAATTTTACATGTTGTTCATTCTCAATGAGCTATAATAGTTCTATCATCAATGGAACGCTTGAAATATAATATTTTTCATTTAATGATGTAAATGTCGAAGAATAGTTTTGGATATTCATAATCCGAAATAGGTACATTTGTTGATGGAAAGTCAGACTATTCACTGTACAATAAACAGTCCTAAGTCGCATTTGAAAAAATAAAGTACATTCGTTTTGAAATATCTCCTCAAATGAGATCAGAAAAGAAATAAAACGATTTCACGTGATTTCGATATTACTCAGATATCTTCAGGAGTAAATAATCGGAATTTTTCCGATGTTGATAAGATATTTTGTTAGCCCCCAAATTGTGCAACTTCATCATAAATTAACCAACCCAGGATCACTTTCACGGTTTGAGAGATCCCGATGTTACACATCGAATTCGGTCCACCCTGAACATAAATAGTATGGTAAGGACCAATTTTCACGTGTGGAAACACACCTCCACTCGTGTGAAATGGGTCATTTTCCACCCTAGGAATGTCATGTATCCACCCACATTTTATTGTTTCCCTGAGAATATAATTATATCTTGTGCATTGCGAATCATATTTCACATTAATCCTGCTAGCTTAATTAAAATGCCTCGAAGTTATTGAACTTGAAAATTATCAGGCATCCCTTATTTACTGGATTGTTGGTTCGGTTCGCTGATAATCGCGATAATCGTTTGGAAGGATACGCAATTTGTTTCGCAAGTGTCAGAGTCTGAACCGTTTGAAATAGTATATTCTTCAACGAGCGTATAATGACTATCATTTTCGAAAATGAAAATTTCCAAACGAACCGAAGGCGAGTTTGGAAATCCCTATTTTTACGTATAGCACGGCGCAGAGAATAGAAAAAGAGCAAAAGAAATAAAAAAGAAAGAGCTGCGGAGATTCGAAACCACCTGATTGAGCTACTTTAACTTCCGCCCTTCTATTTAACCAACTGTGCTATCTGGCGATGTTGTGAAAATGAGTGCGAAATAGGAAAATATAGCTTCAGTAGTTGTTCTGTGGAGGCTACACCATAGGAACAAATTTTCAATCTGGCGCTATAGGAAGTACATTTTTCGTCGTGTTCACTCACTCCTCATAGTTTTATCATAAATAGCGTTTCTCTTTATACCTATCAATCATTTCGAAAATAGTGTGACAGTTCATCAGATTTAAAATGACATTATTGCGAATATTTCCATCGTATGTTAAAAATCCCATATGAAGCGGGACATTTTCGATCAATTACAGGGATAAATTCCCGGCGGGACATTTTCGGGCTGGTGAATACCCGGTAGGTATCGAAAAATACCCGCTCGGTCCGTGTATCTATAGTAACGATTGTTAAAATGTACATTTGTCATCTTGACAGGCATAAATACTGAATAGAGCATTTTATAATGCTGTCAAATTTAGACCTGCTGGACCAGAACAAACATAACCACACATATTTTCGCTGTCATTCGAGTTGATTTTTTTTTTCTGTTGGTTCTGTTTTTTTCTGTTGGAAGTATGAAGTCAGTTCTTGAGACATGTTTGGTCCCGAAAGAGTCTAAATACTGATGATGTCCAAGGAGTTAACTTTTGGAAGCAATTCCACGTCAGTTTCCACTTCATCATTTTTAATAACATAGGGATCAACGAAATTCATTACCCTTATTTTATCGATCCCTATATCACTCTGCAACATCACTACCAGAATTATCTGAACCCAATAAATATTTACTTTTACCTTAACAAGTCATGAACGAAATAATCTTGAAAATATCTTAATATAATAAAAATATCTGCTAAATCAGCAACTAACTTTCCTGTTTACTGACATTTACTTTGTATTGACATAATTTGGCGCCATGTTTGGTCCTTAGGTCACATATTCTTACACTAGATACGGTATCCAGGTTATTCGTTTGGTAGGTCCAGGGGGATTTAACGTACTGCCACTGCCATTGATTGATCGTTAAAAAATTTTGACCATACATATGCATAGATCTTATCGCTTTCGCTAGATCCGGCATTCTGTAGTAATTTTAAGGTCAAGAGGGGTCTGCAAGAAAGTAGGTACTACTTTCAACCCCCGGACCTACAAAACAAGTAACCTGGATACCGGATCTAGCGTAAGCAGGAAGATCTATGTACATATGTATATGTTATACCACGTGATATCATTGTACTTTTTTACAGACCCCTCTGCCGGATCTAGCGTAAGCCTTTATGATCTAAGGTTTGGTCCAACAAGGTCACGTGTTCTAAAATGGTCTATTAACTCCGGAAATATTCTACCGAATTACACTCGTGCATCAAAATAAACCTTATAATTTTCCATTCAAGCATGTTGTCAGTAAAAAAATTGCATTCGGTTATTTTCATATTTTGCTAAAAGAGACAAAATATGAAAATAAACTCATGCAGTTTTTAGACAACATGCTTTCATGGAAAATTATCGATAATTTTGAAGCACTTGTGTAATTACTCCCGATAATTTTTTCCAAGGTCACGAATGTTTTTGTTGTTGAAAATTATCCCGAGTAGAAAACCGTGTAGTACCGTTTAAAATTTTCTATCTACGAAAACATGAAGGAAACCGAGAAAAAAGTTATAGGGAATTAATTCTGCTGCGTGGGAGATTCGGTATGAAAACTTCATAAATTGGAGTTGCTTTTAATGTGATGAGAAGATGAACCTTATACGACCTATTCTGCGTAGATACTGTAGATAATGACTGATGTTTGTTACTAATATTTCAGGAACATTCAAAACAGTAATCCGTTTTCAATCATAACATCTAATATCACATGTCTACCCAGATTTTATTCTGAGTGACGTTTGTCAATAAATAAAATGCGCTTCATTTTTGACAGAAAAATTATCACTTATTATGATTCCGTCAATAGATAATCGCCCGTTGCTATAAGCAACGTATACAAAAAGGAGACTTCTAATTGGTTGAAAATAAATTGACGAAATTTTCGCGATAACCGAGTCAAGGGATCAGAGCCCACTTCGAAAAATTTGTTTCATTGCCTGTTGGATTCTGAAGATTCGAAGTTTGTGATTGGTTTTCAGTGGTTGAAGAATGTTGGGAATCCAACACGTATGAGGAATCATCTACAGATAACGCATATGTAATAGATGTATAGTATCCAATAGTCGTAGAGAAAGAATATTCCTTCATGACTGTCATAAACTCGAATTCCCGTCCGCTTGTTTTCTGTATTCCTCCTTGCACAGGTATTCTCTTTATTTTTATTCGCAGAGGCGTCTGTATTACGTCCAATTCATGAATAACGGCAGGGAAATGTTCAAACAAAAAATATAAGGACACCACAAAAATGCGAATTGAAAATAGGTGATATCATTGGCGGAATCAGAGGGGGACCATGAGGGAGCTTAGCTCTCTTAGTTTTTCGTGTCCTGTTATAGGATAAGAAGAAGATTGACATAACCTATATGTTGAGTTTGTTGATGACATGTTTTAGAGAGCGTCTTAGGAAAAAAGCAGTGTTTCCGATTTTTCAATTACTTTTATGCACGACTGGGCGTAAAATGGCACTTTATCGCCCGGTTGTGCTGGCGTAAAATAGCACTTTACCGCCCTCGTACTACTTTACCGCCCGCCAGGCGTAAAATGACACCTTACCGCCGGCCGAACAATAAATTATTAATTATTCGCATCCTCAGCTGCTTTACTGATTTCTGGTGGAGTACAATTCACACTTTCTTCGTCACTGGAATGCATTTCGTAATGACTATTGTCTGTATTGACAGCAAATATGGCTACTAGCCTATTTATTCACCGACCAGTCTGGAACATTAGCAAATTGTAAACCCTTAATAACTCCCTTATTATAAGAGATAGAGAAAAAGTAAAAACACTCTCGTGTCATGCTTTTTCGAGAGGAACATCATGGGCGTAGCAAAAAACATTTTAAAGGGGTTTAAAAGGTATTTAAGAACTGTTTTATTCCTATCGTGCTTGAGAGGTGAAGATATATTTACAATAAAATATTCTGGTCGTGCATAAAATGTTGTATGTATTTCTGGCGTAACTTGCTTTTATAGACCTAGGTGTGTTAATACACATTCCTCTTCTCATAGTAGGCATGGCATTTGTTGATATTTTGACGTTTGTGGAATATTGCTGTCATCATCATATTTACTGAATGTCATTGCTTCTTTCTTTGTGTAGTATCATAGAAATAATAGAAATGAATACGAAGTTACCCAAGAATATCATAGAAAATGCAGCCAAAGCTGCGAATAATTTATTGCCGGAGAAATCCAGACTCGTATACGACAAGGATTATGAAGTATTCAATCAATGGAAGTTGAAGAATTAAATTATTGCCATAGATGAGACCGTGTTATTGGCGTACTTTCAAGAATTGGTATATTATGATCCATAATGCCCGCCTAGGTTTACGTTTTTTCGTACCACATAAAGAAACAGAGTTGATGATGGTTTCTTTGAAACGAAACGTTGTACGGAGATTTTATGAACGCCATTTTGTGAAGCTGAAAAATTGGAAATGAGAAAGTGCCTTCAGTTCTTTCGAAACTCTTCAAATAACTTCAGAAAAAAATAAAAACCAAACCACCAAATTTCGGTATTTTTCGAATATCTCCGGAAGAAAACAACATTTTCAGGATTTTTCAAAATCTAATCACCCCTCAATTGCACAACTTTTTGCCCAGCGCGAGTTGTATTTTTTCAGATTATTTAATCATAAAATCAAAGCCATTTTGATGATTTTCTATTTATTGTTAATATCAATATTAAACGTACAGTTTGTGGAATTAGTTATTTTGATATTATGCAATGTAGTTCGACACAAGAAGATTCGTTATGCAACCAACAATACATTGAGTGAGGCCTCACGACCGTAACGCCATTGTATGATGTAGGCAAGATTACCAATGCACTAGGTACTACTGAGCTAAATTCATTTTGATTGTTGTCACAATTTGTGGTTAGGTTACATTAGATCAATTCTATCAATGCTGAAATAATCCAGAATTTGTGGAAATGGTTCAGACGAAAATTTGGTGTAGTGGCATTCATTTATTTACCAGTGAATCGGAAAATAATATGACAGACTGCAACTGGTAAGTCGTTGTATAATTAAACTACCCTACTGCCTACGAATCATAAAGCGAATTACAGAAACGAAAACACAGCATGTAGGTATCCAATAGCCAATCAGGAGCCGAAATACAAAATCGAAAACATGGTGTTATTGCTTATCAACACAATCATTTCAACCAATCAAAAACGTGTATTTTAGCATGAATGAAATAATCGCGATTTCGGACTTGTATGTATATGATGTATATGATGTATATTTTGTTCACAGAAATATGTGCTATGATTTTGTACAGACGTTTTAGATATACTCCTTGTAACATCGTCATCGGAAATGTTGCGTATCCTTTTCATGTAGTTCGCCACAGTGGCAATGAGGCATCTCCTGAAAAACCCTGTTTACGACCTCTCGACATCGAAAGATAAGAACCATTAGTGTGCAAGTTCTGAACAAGAAGAGGATCTTCCCTCGCGTTTTATTGTAATTTCCTGGAACGGTAACAACAAAGGAAAGCATCAAGGACCACTATCAGTGAAACGTCAAATTGCGGGTGAATTCGAAATAGAATTTGCGCTACCCGTTATTTTCATACAATAGGTATGGTAATAGAACCGTTCAGAATGTAGAGAACACTCAATGAGGAGCAATCGTGCGGAACCAAGTGAAAAATTTGGAGTTGGAAAATAACAAAGTATTGTTACGAGCTGTGCTTCCAAGAAGACCGGAAGTCATTATCTCGGCAGCTAGCGTCTAGGTCGTGATGTATGGCCTTGCGATAACATCGGTCACCGACGTATCAATAAGAGAGGATGATTCATCGCTGTATTTCTAGGTATTTCCTGTTATTTCTGGAGATTGGGTGATTTTACGAAAATGAATAAATTGTGCCTATATAAAAGGAACTGATCGGAACGGACAGTCAGTTTAGAAAGAAAGCTATAGTATTGTGAACATTGAGATTTGTGAAGCGAATATCGTTGTGATTCAACCTAAGTGTTAATTGAGTTGTATTTCGAGTGTTTAGTGAAACAAATTGTTCAGTTTTGTACTGTGAATCAATTATTGTGATATATGGCAACAGGAAATTCTGAATGAATAGGATCACCGAATATTACTGATATAATTTAAGATCAAGAAGAAGAACCTGGACCCAAGTGTATGTCCATGTTGAATGTTACTTGAAAACCAAAATATATAATTCAAAATTAACTGCGGCTACTTTCACCACATTATTGAGCTACAACGTTTCTCGATCAAGAGAAAGGTCTTGAGCACAGATATGTAAAAACATTAATCAGTAGTGATAGGTAGCAACAAGAAGTAATGTTATCTTAGTGGAATGCAAAATCGGAAATTCACCATAAAGTTAATTTAATTAACATTCAACTACGATATGTAGCAACCTTGAACGTTGATGTGGTATATCACTAGGACACAACAATGGAAATTGACGGTGACTTTCTTCAACAATTTGAAATGAAGCGGCAGATCTTGATAGTATTGGTACAACCATATGAATTGTCATGTTAACCAAATTATGGTTAGTATATAATAATGGGAAATTGTTTTGGTAACAAGATCACATGGTTGTGCCTAACTAACGAAATCTATTGTAAAGATTACAAGATTTTTTTCGACGATAATTGACTTTTCAATATTATTTGTGATATTTAGCAACTGAAAAAGCTGGATTAGATATAACGAGACGCAACGATGGATATTGACGGCTACAAACAATTTTATATCAATCGACAGATGCTGAGCATAGGATCCAAATAGCTTCAGACCATGCGCACCAAAGTAATATACTAAAAATGCAAAATCAGTTACGATCTTGTTACCCCGACAATGTTATATCGTTACCACAACCATATGCATCGTCATGTTAACAAGATTATGGTTAGGTTATGTTAAGTTAGGTTACAACATTCATATTCATTGTGATGTTGACAAGATCATGGTGAGTATAATATAAGAAAATTGTTGTGACGACAATTGATAAATGAGGTTATAATTCCACAACCACCAGAAACTTGGTTGCTATGAAAGCATCGCGAATTTCAAGCCCAGATCTCCCTCACTACATCGATGAGCTGCGACAGCTTGAGCTTGATGCAAACCCTGAGTACGAATGTGGTAATATTGATCATTTGTGATATTCAGGAACATAAAATTATGGATTGGAAATCACCAGGATGCAACTATGGAAATTGATGGCGACTTGCTACAACAGTTTGTGATCAAGCGACAGATCCTGAGTAGATGATCGAAATAGCTTCAAACCATGAGCACCATTGTAACACGCAAAAAATGCACAATCAGTTACTATCTTGTTACCCTAACAATGTTATATCGTTACCACAACCAAATGCATGTTAACAAGGTTATAGTCATGATAGCAATAGGAAATTGTTATGGTGACCAAATCATATGGATGTGCCTATACTTACAAGATCACATGGTTTACAATGATTTTTGTGAGCTTGATGCAGACCCTGAGCAAGAATGCATTTGTGATATCTAGCAACATAAAATGCTGAATTTGAATAGATTTAAAAAGCAACGATGAATATTGACAGTGACTTATGATCTTGTTACCCCAACAACGCTGCAATCGTTACAACAGCTTTAGGCATTGTCCTGTTAACAAGATTATGGTAACTATAACAATAGGAAATTTTTATTGTTACAAGATCACATGGCTTACAATGATTTTTGTGAGCTTGATGCAGACCCTGAGCACGAATGCATTTGTGATATCTAGCAACATAAAATTCTGAATTTAAATAGCACTAAAAAGCAACGATGAATATTGACGGTGACTTATGATGTTGTTACCCCAACAACGGTATATCGTTACTACAGCTTTAGGCATTGTCCTGTTAACAAAATTATGGTAAGTATAACAATAGGAAATTGTTATTGTTACAAGATCACATGGTTTACAATGATTTTTGTGAGCTTGATGCAGACCCTGAGCAAGAATGCATTTGTGATATCTAGCAACATAAAATTCTGAATTTGAATAGAACTAAAAAGCAGCGATGAATATTGACAGTGACTTATGATTTTGTTACCCCAACAACTCTATATCGTTACTACAGCTTTAGGCATTGTCCTGTTAACAAGATTATGGTAAGTATAACAATAGGAAATTGTTATTGTTACAAGATCACATGGTTTACAATGATTTTTGTGAGCTTGATGCAGACACTGAGCACGAATGCATTTGTGATATCTAGCAACATAAAATTCTGAATTTAAATAGCACTAAAAAGCAACGATGAATATTGATGGTGACTTATGATGTTGTTACCCCAACAACGGTATATCGTCACTACAGCTTTAGGCATTGTCCTGTTAACAAAATTATGGTAAGTATAACAATAGGAAATTGTTATTGTTACAAGATCAAATGGTTTAAAATGATTTTTGTGAGCTTGATGCAGACCCTGAGCACGAATGCATTTGTGATATCTACCAACATAAAATGCTGAATTTGAATAGAACTAAAAAGCAACGATGAATATTGACAGTGACTTATGATCTTGTTACCCCAACAACGCTGCAATCGTTACAACAGCTTTAGGCATTGTCCTGTTAACAAGATTATGGTAACTATAACAATAGGCAATTTTTATTGTTACAAGATCACATGGATTACAATGATTTTTGTGAGCTTGATGCAGACCCTGAGCACGAATGCATTTGTGATATCTAGCAACATAAAATTCTGAATTTAAATAGCACTAAAAAGCAACGATGAATATTGATGGTGACTTATGATGTTGTTACCCCAACAACGGTATATCGTTACTACAGCTTTAGGCATTGTCCTGTTAACAAAATTATGGTAAGTATAACAATAGGAAATTGTTATTGTTACAAGATCACATGGTTTAAAATGATTTTTGTGAGCTTGATTCAGACCCTGAGCACGAATGCATTTGTGATATCTAGCAACATAAAATGCTGAATTTGAATAGAACTAAAAAGCAGCGATGAATATTGACAGTGACTTATGATTTTGTTACCCTAACAACGCTATATCACTATCACAGCTATATGCATTGTCCTGTTAACAAGATTATGGTTAGTATAACAATAGGAAATTGTCATTGTTACAAGATCACATGGTTGTTTCTATTCTAACAATAACTTTTTAACGATTACAATGATTTTTTTTTGCGATGAAGACGTTTTAATTTTACAACCACCTGAGTTCTCTTACCACATCTATGAGCTGCGACAGCTTGAGCTTGATGCAGACCCTGAGCACGTCGGAGGTGTTGACCACTGGCCTCACCAGCTTGTTGTAGTTGGAAAGCAAGTCGTCGTAGAGACGCTTAGCGTCTGGATTGCCGGCAACGACGCCGTGCACCACCAGCGCTGACAGCAGCCACGCGCGCACCGTCGCGACGGCCGAAGGGGGAGGCATCGCGACGCGCCAGCTCTGGCACCGCGACGCTCTGCCGACCTGGAGCGACTGGGACGTCCCGCGGGTTGTTTCTGGAGAGTGGAAGGGCGCTCCTATGTCGGCGTCGGTTGACAGCGTCGCGGCGGCCGAGCGAGCTCTTTCGGGCAAGCAGGGGCGGACCGGGCGTCCCGAAATCAGGGGGGGGGGCAAAGGGGCCCTGAATCATCTTAACTACTCCACACTTATTACGTCGCACCCCGAAATTTTGCCCTTGTTGAAATTTTAATATTTTTTTTCTGCTTTGAACAATTCTTATTCTGTTTACACTGTTCTCTAGCTCAGTCAATCTATAATCTGGTACTTCTCAGATACATGATGTTTTTTCCATAAAATTGGTACAGGATATTTTTTGAAACTGTGCAAAATTTCAAAATCTTCAAAATCATGCTAAATGAAAAAAAAAACATTTTTTTTTCAACTTTGACTGTAGAGGCATAAAGGTGACCTCATTAACTTGATTGATTTCCAGAATTGTCTCCTTATCTCTTTTTTTTACAGAGTGACCTCAACAAATCAATTTTTGCAATCATAACTTTTTTCTCTTCAACCGATTTTCAAAATCTCAGGATCATTTTGAAACTGAAACATCAGATGAGGTGATATAAATAACATATTTGACTCGAGATTATTTTTCTTGATCGAGGGTTTCCTCAATGGTGACCCAATCCCCCTCGAAATCCCGATTGAAAAAGTTATCCAAAATGTTGTTTGATCGAAACAAAAATATCACCACCTGAAAGACTGTAAAAAAATTTCTGACCCCTTCCCCCCCAAAATTTTTGTTTGGGGTAAAATTTTGCTGGTCAAACGGTTAGATATATCGGTAAACATATTTCACCTGACCCCCACATCGGGATAGGAGTTTAAAAAAATTCTTCCCCCCTCTTCCCCCCTTGGGGTACTTTGGGTACGGATGAAGGGGATGGAGATTTTTGAGAATTTTTTACACATAATTTTTGTGAGTTCCGTACAAAACTACTAAGAATCGCCCAAACTCGAGTACTCCAAGTACAGGGCGAAAAAAAGTTTTTTTTCAGTGTTCAGCGGTAAAAGTTTATCAAAGAAAACTAAAATAATTCATAAGCGTAGGTATAAAATTTTTTTGGGGTCTAAAAATTTTAATTGTCTGGAAAAAATCCAAAACATGATGGAAGACTTTGTATAGGGGGTGGGAAGGTTATCCTGTTTTTTTGTATTCTGAAATTTTTTTCTCCAGAAAATAAAGACCTACGAATAATTTTTTGCGTCACGATCTTTATTTTCATGAAAACGAAATTTTCAAACTGTCTTGTTAGTCATTCATTATGATTCTTGTTACGTTGGTCACGGGCCATGCATTTTTCTAGGGCTGATTTTTTTTTTCGAGAACATATGGCGTTTCAATTTGGTTTTCTCACGCACAATTTCGTGTAAATTCTACTTCCTTCTCAAACGGTCTACAAGTTTTCCGCAGAAACAATTGAAGAGCTCTTTCACCATCCTATATCCACCTTGGCCTCCATATACCGAAAAAATTGACTGGTCAATACGCTACACCATTTCCAATTTTTTACACTATGATACTTGATCATATTCGCGAAAATTTTTTTGGATCCTGCTTCCTGCAGTTATTGTTATTGAATAACTCAATGACAATATTTTTTATGTTTTCATATTCTTTTCGGGCATAATATGTCAAATTGGTGGATGATAAAAATTTTAAATTTGGTGGACGCACTACTCTGACCTGTTCAGTTTTGCTCATTGTAGTGAATTTTAATGAGCAACTCAATCCAGTTATGAATATTTTTCATGTTTTCATGTTTTCTTCATATGCATATACAGTGATTCTAAGTTGGCTACATATAGGAAACTTTTTTATTGTAACTTTCACGAACAAAAAAAGGAATTCTTCTTAGAAAAGTTCTGCATGATCTCAAACTCAAGATGCAACCACCAACTATGTTTTGATATGCAATTACATCCTTCTAAATGAAAGAATTGTTTTTGTTGAACTTTTTCAAATTGTCAATATGAAACATTGAATTGATTATTTTCATTGATCACGAACAGAGCATTACAGATTACATGTACAATAATTACAGTTGAAGTTTAGTTTTTATTGTGGAGATGTTTCGAGAAATAAAAAAAAATACCATAAATCAATGCAACTGCATATTTGACTTAACAATTCAAATTTTCATTATTGTGAAATTTTAAGTTACTTTACTCTTGAGTAAAATTCATATTTTTATACATACCTCGTATAAGATAATTCGATCACTAATGATTGCATCTTGGGTTTCAGACCATGCAGAACTTTTCATCAAGAATAAATTTTCTTTGTAAAATTAATAATAAAAAAGTTACCCATGACAATGTACTCATTGGTAGTTGACAATTTGGCGGATGCGAGACATTAAAATTTTGGCGAATGCCTTGCTATGACAAAGAAATCTAGTTAAAGTTACTTTACTCCTCAGTAAAATTCATATTTTTTCCATACCTCGTACAAGATAAGATAATTTGATTACTGATGATTGCATCTTGGAATTTAAACCATGCAAAACTTTTCATCAGGAATAAGTTTTCTTCGTGAAATTAATAGTAAAAAAGTTACCCATATTAATGTGGATTAACTGGCAGTTGTCAATTTGGCGGATGCACAACAATAACATTTTTGTGAATGCAATGATATGATGAAGAAAGCGAGTTGAAGTTACTTTACTCTTGAGTAAAATTCATATATTTTTGCATACCTCGTATAAGATAGGTTGATAAATGATGATTGCATCTTGGGATCAAGACCTTGCACAACTTTTCATCAGGAATAACTTTTCTTTGTAAAATTAATATTGAAAAAGTTACCCATAATAATGTGGTGGACTTACTGGCAGTTGTCAATGTGGCGGATGCGAACATTAAAATTTTGGTGAATGCAATGATATGATAAAGAAAGCGAGTTGAAGTTTCTTTACTCTTGAGTAAAATTCATATATTTTTGCATACCTCGTATAAGATAGGTTGATAAATGATGATTGCATCTTGGGATCAAGACCTTGCACAATTTTTCATCAGGAATAACTTTTCTTTGTAAAATTAATATTAAATAAGTTACCCATAATAATGTGGTGGACTTACTGGCAGTTGTCAATGTGGCGGATGCGAACATTAAAATTTTGGTGAATGCAATGATATGATAAAGAAAGCAAGTTGAAGTTTCTTTACTCTTGAGTAAAATTCATATATTTTTGCATACCTCGTATAAGATAACTGATGATAGCATCTTGGGTTTTAAACCATGCAGAACGTTTCATCAGGAATAAATTTTCTTCGTAAAATTAATAATAAAAAAGTTACCCATAATAATGTAATAGTACAGTGGTTCCCAAAGTGTGCGCCGCGGCGCCCTGGGGCGCCGCGAGGAGCAATCAGGGGCGCCGCCAGGCGCTCCTGATGAGCCAGAGTTTGAGTTACTTTTGTCAACGCCGACGACTTTGAAAAGAATTGTAAGCGGTTGAATTGTTGAGATAAATAGAAGAAGTAATAGAGAGTTTTAGTAGTGATACAAACAAGGTGTTGGAATTTGTGATTTACAAACTAAGGACACATAAATGTTCCAAAATCGGATCAGTTGATTCGTATTAATCGTACGCTGTCTTTTCGTAAAAGGTTAGTAACAAAATGGAAAGATTTTTGTTTTATAAAGAAACCGATAAATCAAGCATCGACAAGTGACGAAGGAGTAAAAAGAAGGAAAAATCGCAAATACGATGATAGCTATTCAAACTTTGGTTTTACTTCAGTGGAAGCATAGATTAAATACTCCGGAGAAGTGAATCATGAAGAAAGACCGACGTGTGTGCTCTGTTTGAAAAGTTTAGCTGTCGAAAATATGCCATTCATCCTGCGATGGTTGGAAGTCACGCGAATTTTTCATAAGAAAATTGTAGATTTTCAGCTGTAGCTGTAATAAAGAGCAAATATCGTTTAAAGATCAACGTGGAGCAAGAAATAAGAGTAGCAGTGTGAAGCCTTATTCCTCGCTTTGAAAGAAATTGTGGAGATCACCAAGCTCACACATCACATTGTTTTGTTTTTTTTCCTCAATGATAATGTATTCTTGTGTGTTAGTTCAATAATGAACCTATATGAAAGTTAGATTGGGGTTGTTTTCATTCATGTGTTTTGTAACTATAGTGTCAATATATGAACAATCGCGTTCTATAGAAAGTTATAAAGTACAACGTTTGTACTTCCCAACTATAAGTAGTAGGCAAGTTGTAAATCACATACTTTGTACATTCTGAATATGCCGCACTATCTTGGACACGACTGTGTATTATGGCGAGTGAGGGCGCCATGACAAGGTACTAAACCTGGAAGTGCGCCGCACACTGAAAAAGTTTGGGAACCACTGTAGTAGTAAGTAGACTTACTGGCACTTGTCAATTTGGCGGATGCACAACTTTAAAATTTTGGTGAATGCAATGGTATGACAAAGAAAGCTAGTTAAAGTTACTTTACTCTTGAGTAAAATTCATATATTTTTACATTCCTCGTATAAGATAATTTTATAACTAATGATTGCATCTTGGATTTCAGACCATGCAAAACTTTTCATCAGGAATAACTTTTTTTCGAAAAATTAATAATAAAAATGTTACCCATAATAATGTAGTAGGCTTACTGGCAGTTGTCAATTTGGCGGATGCACAACATTAAAATTTTTGTAAATGCAGTGGTATGACCAAAGATTACAGGTATGACAGAAGGCGAGGTAATATCACATTGTCATCCAGCTCTGAGCTATTTAAAGTTTCCAGCTCATCGTGAAGCTACTATGAAATTGTTCAAAACATTTGTACCGAACATACAATATACGCCATCGTATACCGAAAAAATAGCCTGGTCAGTCCGCCCCTGTCCGTCTTTGTCTCTCTTTCTGCTCCACCTCCATCTCTGTCCCCTTCTGTTAGTGCGAATTTTGGCAGTAGGTTCGCGATTTTCGTGGATGTTCCAGGCCGATAGATAATCGCAGGGGTGCGAGGGTGAGAGGGGATGCGAAGGAGGGTTATTACTGTTATTAGTTCAAGAGCTGGCGGATTTTCGGAGCTGACAAAAGTTTCCGAACGTGTCACTTAATCTTCGATGTTTTTGGAGTCGACAGCATGAGATCATTATACTTTGTTGTACTGTGCCATTCTTCTGGGAATATTACTGAATGGCTGGTTTATACATTTGAAATAAATAATGCGAAGTTATACCACTGAAATATAACCAATAACTGGAATGCTAATATAGGTAGCCCAATTATGCGAACTGAGATTTCAGATTATGCGCCGACGCAGTAAAAGTAAAGGTATGAAAATCATGTCTTTGATCACTACAACTGTATACATTTGATGACGTACGTCTGTGATAAGATGAACTGAATCAGACGCGGCTTGGCACTTTTTGTTTCGTGTCAATTCTCACTGGTCAAGTGGTAAATGGTCATTCGCCAAATCCAAAACAAAGTGAAGTTGTTCCATATCGTCAATTTGCCCTGTTTGATCGTTTGATAAAATTTTCATTAACGAAAACGGTTGAAGGTACATTGCTGCAATGCAAAAACTGCTGTACTCATTCTAGTTTGACCTTTTCTTGGTGAGTTGAGTTTGATACTTATACTTGAGCTGTATTATTTTATCACAAAATCATCCATTTTCAGTTTAACTAAGAATAGACATTGCTCATGAATGAAAGCTATAGATATTGGTAGATATCCAAATATCGAGACTTTGAGCCATGTGAATGTGATTTGTGAAAAACATTTCATCGATTACATCATATAACTTCTGGTGATGAAAAACGACTGAAACGTGATTCAGTTCCCAGGCTGAATCTTGGTCCTCAAAAGCCTCTGTCAACTATCCAGCGAACAGTGTAAACAGAATTCGAATTGTTTAAAGCAGAGAAAGGTTATTCAGATTTCAACAGGGGCAAAATTTCGGGGTGCGACGTGATTAGTGCTGTGTAGTTTAGAATAAATACATATATTATAATATAATGTGATGCTTTACTTACCATATTGTGTCACATAAACTAAAATCATTATAACAAAGATTGGTTGATCACAAACTTATTTACTGTAGGACAAGGATTATAGAATACTTAGAAATTATTCGTTGCTGAAGAAGATTACATACACATAAAACGATACATACATGTAGAAACTTGGAATAGTTAGAGAACGTTTAGAAATATACAATCAAGACAATAAATCCAAAAAAATACAAACATTTGATTAATTAAAAATATGAAAAAATCCTACCACCAGTTTCGATTTAATTCGGATGTATAATGATTTCGATAATTCGCCCCAAAAATTTTGGTTTCACCCTGGAATTGCTAGTTCAGATAATCCTTCATGCAATGTTTCTTCAGAGATGTTATTCGATCATTGTCGATCCCAATGTTTACACAAATATTTCACATACAGGGTGCCTGTATTTCGAGCTCTAATTTTTTGTGACAAATACATTCTGAACAATTATCTGAAAGAAAATATGATGTGTCATTATTGGTATTTGAATTATTGGAGAAAGAACGGAAATTTGTGAGATGGAAATCCAATCATCTAGACGTTTCTGACTAGGACATTCTTGGGGCATTTTTCCACGAGGAATCTGAAAATGACATCGTATTTTCCATGGCGTTTTTGATGTCACCCAACTTTGGTTTTTCTTATGAGCGCCTTGTTTGAAAAGCCTGTTTTTTCCTGAATAAAATTATGTATCACACGATATGTTTGAATCTTACATGGTGATTAGAATCGAGAAGAGTGCTTCAGAAAAAAATTGTGGTTCCAAATTATGAACGACATGATAAGCTATAAAGTTTTTTTATAAGCAAAACAAAACACAGTTATAGAAGATACCCGAATACTCCACACTTTTAAACACAATTCTACTATTTTCCTCAAGTTCTGAATAGAGCTCGATCGATGAGTACAATTCAAAGAATCAAATCTTGAAAAAATATATATTACTGGGTCTTTATGGGGAACTATGAGAAATTTCTTAAAACCGATATTGGAGAACTGAAGAGAAAAAGATGAAGAAGATCCAAATCCATCAGTTTTAGGACTGAGCAAAGATTTCATTGTGCGAAAAATTCAGCTCGTCATATCGTTTCTAATTCAATACCTCAATTTTTGAGTAGGTATATAAGCTTGACAGAAATCTAAACGTTCCAGTTTTTTCCAGAGCACACTTCGCAGAATCGATCAGCATGTGGAATTCAAACATATCGTGTAATGAATCATTGTATCATATTGTATAATGAGACTTTTTTATTGTGCCCATAAGAAAAACCAGAGTTGAGTATTGTATATCTCACATTAAGAACGCATTGAAAAATACGATGATAGGCTCAGATCCCTTGTGCCTCAAGAACGTCCTAGTTAAAAGTCTAGTTCTTCTAGTTTTCGCTTGAAAAAATTAAAACGAAGATTATGAATTTCAGTTTTTGCGGATTTTCGTTCAGGAAATTGTTCAGAATGAAAATGCATAACTTCATCCTAATTCAACCGACCTCGTATTTCTTATAATACTTAATATTATAAATTTCCCTCGTCTTCGACTCGGGGCTTTTTTTATATGTTCTGGTTCTAAGGAATATCCTGTAATGTTCAGATAACATCGTGAGAACCAAGGGAGGTAGGAGTTGGTGTTCTTCTTAAATTTATGGAGATCGTATGCCTCGAGGAACACCTCCCTAGGCAATGAGTTCCAAAGTCTCGATGTTCGTTGGATGAACGAGTCTTTGGAAAAAGACATTCTGCAGGTCTCTAAAGTGACCACGAAGGGGTGTAAAGACTGAATTTGGCGGGTTAATCTCGAAGAGACTACTAATGTAGGAACGATTGATGATATTCCAGAAGAGCATCGTCCATGAAAATATCTATAAAATAGAGATAAATCGCCAACTTTTCTACGGTGTTCCAGAGAAGTGAGCTAGTTCGTAATAAGCGAGGCATCACCGATGAGACAGAATCCAATAGTTTCAGGATATGTTCAGGTGCCGCACTCCAAATATGGGATAATTTTCTATCAACAAATTCGTGACCTTGAAAAAAATTATCGGTAATAATTCTGCTGCTAGGGAGATTGCAAGTGATGATATTTACGATTAATTTGTAGTAAAAAAATTTAAAACGAAAATCAGAAACAAGCCTCTGCGTATTTTCAGCACAAAAATACTCAACTTTGCCCCCAATTGAACAAACTTCTAATCCCTTAAGATGAGCTACTTAACGAAAGAACTTTATTCAACGCCGCAGCTTACCATTCCAACTTCAGAAACTAACTCTAATAATTTCGATCCAAGGAAAATGAATTCAGTAGTAAGAATGTGAACCCAGATTTGAAGAAATATAATAACCATGCATTGTGCTAAGTCAGATTATCTATCACATTGTACCTACATTGAGTTTGAATGATATATTTTATATTTTTCAGTCGTTTGAAACCAGAGGAATACAACTTTATTGCGAGGTAAACTGGTGGACAAGTTCAGAAATAATCACTACGAATAGGGGGAAAGGTTGTCAAGAAGAAGGTCTGCAAGTGATGATGTGATTGATGAGAGCCCCAATAAGAGAACGGAAGTTGAGGATGATTCTCATTTCAAGAAATTGATATAATTCCTCTAATTTGATAAAATTCTTGATACAAAACAATCTACAGCTAAAACTGAAAATCAGATTCTTTTTGTTCAAGAAAAATGCCAGTCATTGAGAGATTATGATTGTCTTGATTTGAATATATCGTGTTCTCAATCTGAAATATTGTATTATTCTCACGAAGAACTCCATTCATTAACGATTCAAGAAATCTATAACATTGGTATGAGTGTATTTAGTTGGAAACATGATAGTCTTGAATTGAGCAGACATTTATTCCAGTATATATAAACAAGCCATACTTTTGAATCAAAGCATATCAAATCAAATTAAGTAATTCTTTTTATGTGTGTACTACTACATAGTTTGGACACCGCTCGAGTCTCTCGCAGAAAACAATAATTCATCCAGAAAATCATCAACGACCATCCATAATGAATCAGTTACGAGAAATTCGATCGGTAAAAGCGTGGGAAAATCGGAAAAATGGCAATTCTGTGACACGACAGTACACCTGAGCCTTCCCTAAGCGAACAACCAAGAAGTTGGTGCTTTTATACGGAATCCATTATTGAATCGAAGAGATCGAATGCTGGATGAAAAAGCAATAAGAGTTCGGACGCTTCGGAGGAATAATGACGTTTCGTTTATTTCGAAATCAATCTCCACCGGTCCGACTTTGAGACAGGAAAAGCCAGGGAAGATATTTATTATAGGAGAACGGCGAACAAAAAAAACAGATTGATTGCGGTTGATCTTGGAGTTTTTTTTTTCATCCTATCCTAGCAGGGGTGAAAGCATCGAATTTGAAGGAGTCAAATGATACCATGGAAGTATTAACGAATAAGCATCAAGTTAGATTGAATTAGACTTCACCTTTTCCGGTTGTACAACAAAAGAAAATATGAGCCTAAAATCACAAAATATTTGAGGAAAACCAAATACGTATTTTGGCAACTAAGTTGCCATCTTCAGTGGAAATACCAATGAAACTGGTATTGGTATTTCCGCTGAAGATGGCAACTTAGTTGCCGAAATACGTATTCAGTTTTACTCAAATGTTTTGTGGTTTTTGGCATATATTTTCTTCACACATTTCAGAATGAATATGTATGGGGCAGTAAGCAGTTTCTCTCTGATAAATACTGTTTTGCAACTTTCTTTATAGTCCATATCAAAAATGAGCCTTAAAATACGTTTCTGACCCGCAATAGTATATTATGATACAAGTTTTATAAGAAGATATTTTGTCGCACGCGTTGTTTGGAGTACGACGAGTGCTCCAAGTGAACAAGTGCGACAATGTGTCATATAAAACGTTTGTCATATGCAATTTTTTCTATTTTGAATTGAATTGAAGAAAAAAAATGATTTAATATCGATAAATAACGAAAACATCTTCGATTGGTAACAATGATGACATTGAAATAATCAAAATTTGACGCACAAGCATAAAGCCCAGTTAACAGTTGAGCGATTTTGATTATTGAAATACCAGCGGTGAAAAATTCAATGTTGTTATTGTTTTTATTGGTCAATTTAAATCGAATTACACTCTGAATTGAAGTTTACCAAAGAAAACATTGAGTTTTTCACTGCTAATATCACAAAATCCAAATCGCTCAGGAATAAACTGGGCTTAACCCTTTGACAGTTCGATTGTACCAATCTCCGAATAATAAAAAATGTGCGTATTGAAATAGAGGCTATTTCGACACGCATTTGCGTTGCACAATGACTTCATTATACAACCAAAATAGAAAAATATTCTATTGAAATCTTCTCCACAATCCCATGACATAATATTGAGAGAAATGTGTGGGTATACCATTGCAAAATAAATACCCAATAAACTCTCTGCTTAATTGCAATATTTTCATTTGTTGACAGTCTTCTAATCTCTACTTTATTTTCCATTTTTATTCCAGAAAGCGTCGAGTTAATTCCAGAATCCTCACTTGGAATTTGAATTACAGAATTTTTCATTTGAATTTTAGAAAATATGATTTGTATTCCTGAGCGCGTCAATTGGATTTCAGAATCATCACTTTTATTTCTGAAAACAGAAGTTCATTATGAACACCCTATTTTGGTAGTCATATTTTCCATTTCTCTATGCCAAATTATGTTGTTGCTGACGAGATTGAGAGGAGTTAGCTGGTCACATAATTGTTTTTCCATGATGAACTAAGTATAAAGTGAATACTTGGTAGTAAGCTAATGTTTATGAGGACTATACAGCATGTTCCCAAGAATGTATCACTAATTTGAAATTTAATTGAAGCTTTCTGAAATCGTACTTACTCTTCTGAAATCAAATTAACTGGTCTGGAATGTAATGAGACGCTTTCTGAAATTCAACTGACTATTCTGAAATACAATTTATACTTTCTGAATAACAAATGATTAATCTGAAATTCAATTGAATCTTAAGGTGTAGAAGGGGCTCATAAGCTATTTGCTTTCGTGACCTCTCCAGATTCATTATTGTGCATGCCCTCGTAATAATCGGTTAGAGTTATTTATCTAGTCCCGTATTTACTATTAGACTCCCCAAGCTAGTTGTTAGATCCCCCGTGTATCTGGAAGCATTTGGTTTTTCTTTTTCCTGTGTTATAAGCTTCGGTCCTGATAGGCCCTCAATATCTTCAACAAACAATATTATATATAACTACAATAATGGAAGCATCATTTCCACCTTACACTGGAATTCACAACCACAATACTAGGAACGCTCATTTATTGCTAGATATTTTAATCTAAAAAGGACCCATATATAGCAACTATCTACAACAAGATTTCGGAGAGTAAGAAAATGTCGATATTGTAGGTCAATTAAAAAATTTGCTGAAAAATCATTCATTTTATTTAATAGAAAATACCTAGAGACATTACCATGTCGCAGAAAAAATTTGTAGACTTCTGCCTACTTGATTTTGTTGAATTTCAATCAGTGTTTCAATCACTAGTAATACTTCCACGACTTCATATGGATGGCGCCACGTCTGCTGATTCCACATGATGAATATTAATTTAAACAATTTCTGTCATTTTGATTTCGTGTGATTTGTTCAATCCAAAATATCATGATTGAGCAATCGAACAATATTCATATTTCAAGCCAAAATCACAATTATGAATGATCTGTCACTTTCACTTGAACACGAAACCATAGAATGCAGATATTAATAGAGAACTGAATTATCGATATTGGTATCAAATGTGATATTAACGCCATTTCCGAACGATTAGTGAAATATCACCGGTGTTATGATCTTCGCTGAAACAGTCTACAGGTTTTGACGACACAGTGACATTTCACATGCTGTTGAATAATAGGAAAATTGTACATCTGTTCATGCTTGTTTCATACTTGTGCCCTATGCCGAGTCCCACCATTATTCTGGTAATTCTCAAATTCTGACTTAATAGGTAGTCCGTAAATGTTGGCGATGGCTTTTCGATAAATTCTAGCCTGTCTTATTCCCGGCGAGTTATTTCACCATTCGAGAGATTTATTTTTCATCCACGTTTTGAAGTTTTGGTATAGTTACAGTGAAACGGTTCTGGACCATTCAGAGCTCCGTTTGCTCCTTCTCTGGCTAGTTCATCAGCCTCTCCATTGCCTTTGAATACTAGTTTCCAAGCTAGCCTGTTTTGATTTTCAGGTTTTCAAGTGTTCTAAGCAGTCCCAGATTAACTTGCATCAAGCTGACTGCTGATGTTATTGTCGCTTGGCTCTCGGAGTAAATATCAATGGTTTTTCATTCAAATACACAACAACATTCCGGCTACTCTATACCTCCCGTACTATTATGGAAGTTTCGCAACAAGACACACAATGGTTCGACATGAGAAATGAAGATGTGGGTTTCGACTTTATACTTTGCCAAATCATTTTTTCTTGCATAATAATCATTCGATTCGCCTTTCCATCAGCTGAATAGATTGTTCATGTCTGAAGAGTATGCAGGGTGAACCACGCAAAACTGGAATGAGCACAAAGTTTGGTTGATGCTTGCATTATTTTCTCTATCTAAATCTACTAAATCTTTCAGATATATATGAATGTAGAAATTCAAAACAGTCGCATCTGGAGAACGTGTTGTAAGAGAAGGATTGATTTCCCGACCTATCAAGTGGTGGTCATAAAATTCACATGCATTTTCTCATCATCCAGAGTTAAGTTGACAACAAACATGAAACATATTGGGCGGATTACTGATGGTCGTGATCTGACATGAATTTTTTCGATACCATAATACCCTTAATAACACGTATTAATGCTCTGATTATGGACATTTGAAATAATTATGGTTATGACAAGCAGTAGTAAAAAAGAACAATGCTCTAATAATACTCATTTGCAGATATAAATAGTAAAATTGTGTGTTTGTAATGTAATGCTTTTGTCTTCCTTGCCAAACAGGAAAATATCGAAAGGTATCATAAATAAAAAAATTCATTTGATTTTTAAAAGATCATATATTCCACAATTTTTTAATAAGGAAATATTGAGACAATCGGAAAATTAGTTCATTGAATGATTACCATTTTCAAAAGCAGGTATTGAAAAAAAATATGGCTGCAACTAGAATTTATATTTGAAGTATTTTATTGAAATAAATTGATTTAATATCGATAAATAATAGAAACATCTTCGATTGGTAACAATGATGACTTTGAAATATTTAAAATCTGACGTACAAGCGTAATGCCTGGTTTACTGTTGGGCGATTTTGATTTTTATACCAGCGGTGAAAAATGCAATGTTGTTTTTGTTTTTATTCGTCAATTGAAATCAAATCACACTCTGAATTAAAATTTACCAATAAAAACATTGAGTTTTCCACTGCTAGTATCACCAAATCCAAAATCGGTCAGAAGTAAGCTGTGCCTAACTCTTTCATCTGACTTTCATTTTAATAGTTCGATTGTACCAACCTCCGAATAATAAAAAATGTGCATCGAAACAGAGGTTATTTCGATACGCATTTGCTATTCATAATTACTTCATTATAGAACCAAAATAGAAAAATACATTATTAGTGCGCATCTAGAATTTTAGACTCTAGAATCCAGAGAAAAAAATTCAAACATCATATTTTGATGTATATGACAACTTTTCAAATGATACAAAAAATAACGAATATGAAATCGATATTGTCGTGTATATGTCCTTTCGGTCTTATACTGGGGGTTGTAGCTCAGAAGTTTGAACTTGCTCAATATCAAAATACATTTAATCTAACATAATTATCGAACATATTAACCAGAAATAACTATATTCCTATCGTAAACAAACGAAAAACGATAAGATTTTCACGATAAATATATTTATATATAAGATGAGGTTGTAGGTTGATTCCGTTCCGTGAGTGGAATGTCAACTGGTGCAAGACAGTCTGTTTCGGCTCACCAAGCCTCATCAGTTGCACTAGGCCAATTGAAAAACTATATTCCTTTTACAGGGGCCATCTCCTAATAACATCTCACATTACATCTTCCACTTTCAAACAGCTACACTTTCAATCAATAATTAAACCTTAACATTACTTTGTCAGAGCTGAGAGTCAATTCCAAATTGCTCTCTCCTGTATTTCCAAGAGACTTCCCAAAACCAAAGTATCTGTTTATTATGTGTCAGCAGTATCAACCATAACTAGCATTGGCCTAGTTTTGTCAAGGTATTGTTGATTCCTACTGACCCATAATCCAAAGAGAAGACTACAATATTCAAACAATGAAATTTATCAAAACATAATTTTGAATAGGTAATTCTCGATATCCTTAATGAAAAGAGATTTTGAAAATATATTCACGACAATACATCGAATGAATTTCCAACCCTATTTCCTACAATATAATCTAATCTATAGTCGTTCTCTGCCAAGTTTTTTATAGCCTGCAAACCTCACACGCGTGGATTAATAATATCTATATCCCATTTGTCGCGTAAATGGCCATTATCGCACACATCTCGTGAAGCGAGCAATATAAAACGTTGAATTGATCTGCACGTATATCGATACTTTTTATTCCCATCTGAAATAAATAAATCCAAGACGGCATCGAGCAAGCCGCAATATCGTTCGCTCGGAAAGGATTATTGCCACTAAACCCTCACCTGTCAATAAATGTTTATTGAAAAAAGATGGATACGCGGAAGCGGGGGAAATGAATGGAGGAACGAAAAGTCCTGTCGGAGGAGACATTTTATATTCTCGTTTTCAGTTAACAACCTTATATTGCCTACGGAATGGAATGGAGAAGGCTTCAGATCGATCGCCATAAAAAAGAAACGTATCTACCGTTTTTATCTTTACTTGAATTTTTTATGATGGAAGTCTTCTGATATGGAGTGCCCGATTCATATTTTCCTCAAGTATAGGCTGCTTCACTTAATGCCAACCCTTGTTCCTTTCTTCCTACATCAAACATCACTTAGTTATTTCTAGGTAAGTACGTATCTAGGGTAAGTCCGCGGGAGAGTTCAACCACATTTTGAAACAACATTGTAACTTTTTTAATGTTCGATATATATATTTTTTTATTGTTGAAGCATTGCCCAGAGGGTTAGGATAAGTTATGATATGATACAAAAAATAACAAAATATATAAGAAAAAGCTAAATCTATAAAATCTTCCACGTTATGGAGTCGATTCTCAATGCTAAAGAGTTGTTTGGCCATTAAAGTTAATGACATCAACAAATACCCAAAAACTATTGCTTTCCTGAAGCGTCAAGGTGTATGATGTTCTCCAAAAAAGTCCAAAGTTTTGACAGCAGAAAAAAGGTCTGTTCGCTGTGTCTCCATTAACTACACTATTGTACAGAATAGTAGATTGTGTAACACTGATACCGTTCGGTGATTTTCCGTGTACACTTACACTATGTTCGTTGTTAAAATGTTGTAGCACGAAAAAAACAGTTGTTACAATCGATTTAGAGGTGGTGTGATAAGTGTAGTGTAAATGGATATTGGAAAATATGGGGTTAGATGTATATAATGATATATTTTGAAAAAAAAACAATTTCTTCGACAAAGTACGTAATGGTTATATTTGTTACCCGGGAATCTTTTGTCCCCATTTACGAAAGCATCAAAAGAATTGACATCAATGCCATTGATTGATCATCGTCAGATGAACTTGTCAACAATTCATCGTCCGAATTCGTAATGATGATTTCATCATCACTGTGCATTTTTGATGCATTCAAAAGAGATTCACAAGCCATAAATAAATACAAAATAATTATAAGCATAACCTCCAAATCAAAATACTAGGATTAGCATAAAGCAGAATAAAAGCACCGAACAGATGTTGAACTAATTACACTCCACTTCACTACACTCATCTACAACGACAAGTGGGTGTAAGAAAATGTAGTGTACAATATAAATTTCATGCATAAACAGCGAACAGACCTCAAGTAACAACATTTTTATGTGAAGCTCCAGAACAATATCTACTACCAAAAACAATTTTAGTGTTTGGGATCTTTGGTGCGTGTTAAAGAGATGATTAAATTTAGACGATGTGGTAGATAATGAGCGCTTTCTTGTCATGTTTTTACGAGATGGAAAAACTCATACATCAAGAAGTTTTACCATTACGAATAAAGGATGTACATTTGAGTCTTGCACAATTTATCGAAAATATGCAGCTCTCTACGACCTAAAAATATGAACAGCCAAAGATTATTTGTTGCATTTCGAAATGGAAGGTGCTACAATGATCACGTTGGATGCTATACCATCACTACCATCAGTGGTGTTCTGGAAATTGTTGCAGAATACCTAAAACCAGAAGATCCCAGAAAATATACCGGGCATGGACTAAGGCTTTCTTCTGCAACCATGTTGGTGGAAAGCGGCGCTGATTTACTCACTCTGAAAAGACACGAAGGGTGGCGTTCTTCCAATAAAGCAGAAGGATATATAAAAGAGTCTATGCGAAGAAAAATTGAGGTATCACGTGAACTGTTCAACCTTTCTCACTCGCAAAATACAGCAACTGTATCATTCGTTCGAGAAAATCAAGATATTTGCGAAAAGTCTGCTTCAGTAACTGCAATTTCACAAATTGAAACTCCATCAAAAGGACTGAACCTGTGCAAAAATACGAATTGTGCAATAAACATAACCGTTAATAATATTTCAATTTAGTATTTGTTAATGCTGCTTTGATAGTATAGGTAGAGTTAGTTGATTTTCAATATTCTTACTCTAGTATTTTTTCATTCCTACAACTGTGAAAATAAAAATGTTTCAAGTTTCTTTTGTGTCTTATGTTTTCATTTTCAACGAAGTGTAATAAAAAATATCGTTTTATTACACGTCCAGAAATTATTTTTTCTATTTTGTTTGTATAATGAAGTCATTATGAAATGCAAATGCTTATATCAAAATAGTCTCTGTGTTGGTACAATCGAACTGTCAAATGTGAGTCAGAAGAGTTAGGCCCAGCTTACTTCTGAGTGATTTGAATTTGGTGATATTAGCAGTGAAAAACTCAATGCTTCAATTGGTAAATTTCAATTCAGAGTGAAATTTGATTCAAATTGACCAATAAAAACAATAACAGCATTGAATTTTTCATCGCTGGTATTGCAAAAATCAAAATCGCTCAACTGTAAACTGGGCCTTACGCTTGTGCTTCAGGTTTTAAATATTTCAATGTAATCATTATTACCAATCGAAGATGTTCCTGTTATTTATCCATATTAAATCCATTTTTTTCTTCAAATCAATTCAAAATAGAAAAAATTGCATATGGCACACGTTTTATAAGATGTTTCTATTATTTTCGATATTGAATCCATTTTTTTCTTCGAATCAATTCAAAATAGAAAAAATTGCATATGGGCACACGTTTTATAAGATGTTTCTATTATTTTCGATATTAAATCCATTTTTTTCTTCAAATCAATTCAAAATAGAAAAAATTGTATATGACACACGTTTTATAAGACACGTTGTCGCACTTGTTCACTTGGAGCACTCCTCGCTTCGCTCGTCGTACTCCAAACAACGCGTGCGACAAAATAGCGTCTTATAAAACTTGAATCATAATATACTATTTTCTATTTTGGTTGTATAATGAAGTCATTGTGCAACGCAAATGCGTGTCAAAATAGCCTCTATTTCTATACGCATTTTTTATTATTCGGAGATTGGTACAATCGAACTGTCTAATGAATGTCAGAAGAGTTAGGTCCAGTTTACTTCTGAGCGATTTGAATTTGGTGATATTAGCAGTGAAAAACTCAATGCTTCAATTGGTAAATTTCAATTCAGAGTGAAATTTGATTCAAATTGACCAATAAAAACAATAACAGCATTGAATTTTTCATCGCTGGTATTGCAAAAATCAAAATCGCTCAACTGTAAACTGGGCTTTACGCTTGTGCGTCAGATTTTAATTATTTCAATGTCATCATTATTACCAATCGAAGATGTTTCTGTTATTTATCCATATTAAATCCATTTTTTTCTTCAAATCAATTCAAAATAGAAAAAATTGCATATGGCACACGTTTTATAAGATGTTTCTATTATTTATCGATATTAAATCCATTTTTTTCTTGAAATCAATTCAAAATAGAAAAAATTGCATATGGCACACGTTTTATAAGATGTTTCTATTATTTATCGATATTAAATCCATTTTATTGATTGACAAGGACTTCAATCACTTTTGGCGTAACATTACGTCACTTCCAAATTCTCTTTTTCTCATGCCATATCAGGAGATAGAACTATTTCAGTTACTCAAATCAAAATTAAAAAATAAATTTTCTTCGGGATCGGATGAAGTACCTACAATTCTATTGAAAAAGTGCATATCTGAACTTATTGTACCACTTACTTTTATGGTAAATCTATCATTTTCTTCTGGCAGTTTTCCAGAATTGCTGAAATGTGGTAAAATAACACCTGTGTATAAAAAGAACTGTCGTCAGAACCTTGAAAATTACAGACCAGTCACAGTACCGTCAACGTTTTCCAAAGTATTCGAGTACCGTGAAATCGGGTGACTTTGCAATGGCGGGTGAATTTGCAAAATAAACGTAATTTATATTTGTCATATTTTTTTGGGGTTGGTAGTATTGCTGGACACATGTGCTTGCAGCCGTGTGTTTAAACAGGTTCAGTGCGTGCCCAGACGTGGTGTGGAGTTGTTGGGGTCGTTTGGCGGCAAGAATTCTGCGAGTAAGTACCCGAATGTTTATTCGTATAATTTTATAAGTGAAATGCTAAGGGATCTGTAGAATTATACAAATGGGCTGCACCATCAGAGACTTGGTTATAGAGTGCTTATATATCTCGGCATTAGTAAAAAAATAAATCAGAATTTATTTACAACATTTCGTGGGATTTTGCAATTTATTTATAGAATGATGCACTTGTTTTTTTTTGTGGGGCGACTTTGCATAACCGGCTTTTTATGTTTTTTATTGCAGTAAATCAATACTTTTATTGTTTTTTGCAGAAAAATGCCTAGAGAGTACAAAAAAAAATAGGAGCACGACATTACCACAACTACACTGAGGAGAATGTGATGAACGCGCTCCAGGCAGTTCGTCAAGGGATGTCGTTCCGGGAGGCATCTGCTACTTTTAAAATTCCAATAAGAACATTGTAGATACTTACATTTAAGAATGTTTATGCTTTGTTTATATTTTTATAATAAAGTTTCTTACAAGACGTTGCATTTCTTGAGAAAAGTGGTAGAAATTCAAAAAAAAAACCTCGAAGATATTTTTGACAATTTTAAAAACACTTTTTAAAATTTTACACAGGTGCAAAATCACCCTGGGAATGGTTTAAAATGCAGAAGTTGTAAAATCTTATGCGTTTGCAAAGTCACACTATTGTCGGGTGACTTTGCACACGATTTAAAAAAAAATAAAAAATATATTTGCAGTTATTTTCTTAGAATTTTTATGTCATGCATAAATTCCTTATATGCAAAAATATAACATGATTAAAGCTCAAGAACATTGATGCACAAATAAAAATGATGTTGACGAAAATACGTCAAAAACGTGCAATTTCACCCGACTTTACGGTATTGTTTTTTAGATAGATTGATGTCATTTTGTCATGAATATGATATAATTTCGAGAAACCAACATGGATATCTGAACGAAAAATCTACGAAGACAGCGGTGTTTTCTTATTATCAAAAAATAATAGAATATATTGAGGCAGGAGAATGCCCAGTGCCGGATTAGCAACGTAGCAAGAGTAGCAAATGCTACGGGCCCCGCGAATTTGGGAGCCTCGCGCTCCAACGCCTAACTGACCATAAGGCAACAATATTAATTCAGAAAATCTAAACTCGATTTCGTCACGTTAAATCGTAAAAATAATAAGGTATTTTACGAAATCTTTAACGTTAATGTTCTAATGTTCAATAATAATTGACAATCGGAATAGTTTCAACGATGAATAAGTTAGAAACGGGGAATCCTAGTACGCTTGCAAGCGACTAGTGCTTCGCTGAATTCGTCTCATCAAGACCTTTACGGGATACGGCCTTCATGAATCATTATATGGCTACGTCCAAGCATGCAATTCACATTTTCAGATATTTTGGCAAGAGCCAAAGATCTGACTAACTGTGAAGAATACCCAGCAACAGACATCAAGACGAATCAAGCGAAATACAAAGTACGACCATTTCATCGGCTCTACTGCACTCGATGACTTTGTTGAAAATCAAACACCTAGACAAAGTTTCGAAGTTCAGGTGTTTATTGTTTTTGTTGATAACGTACTGTCTGCATATCATAAGATTACTAGTATTTCGACAGCTAAAATCTCTTACAACAGAAGATTTTGGAAAAATCCTCAAGTATGGTCAGTTCTCACGAAGATGATTTGGAGAACAGCCTATGTGGCGAATTAGTGCAGTTCGCAGAGCTGTTGAAAACATATGTGGCTAATGTTATTGAAAACAAGAAACAGGAGCCTATGGAACAGCAATTTTATAAACTTTTTTTAAATAATTCTTTAGAATCGTGTTTCCTAAACTTAGAAATTGCCTTGCGCTTTTACTTTCTCTCATGATCACTAACTGCAATGCCGAACGTTCTTTTTCAACATTGAAACGTATTGAAAATTAATTAAGAACGTCTTAATCATATCTTACTTTGTTACATATAGATCATGATTTGCTTAAAGAAGTCGATATTGAAAGTGTTATCTCTAAATTTGCCCATATTAAATCCAGAAAAGTTTTGTTTTATTTAATACCATAAACTTGAGAACCTAAAACAAACCAAGGGCCCCTTGACAGAATTTGCTACAGGCCCCGCGCAGGCTTAATCCGGCACTGAGAATGCCCTGTTGGAATCTTTTGTGACCTCAGCAGGGCATTTGACTGTATCAATCACGACATACTACTGGAAAAGCTGTATAAGTATGGAATTAGAGGCTGTCCTCTAGAATGGATAAAATCATTCATACTCAAACGTACACAATATGTAGCAATAAACAATCATTTCTCACAGCGAACTGAGACAGACATTGGTGTCCCTCAGGGGTCCATATTGGGGCCAATTCTGTTCTTGTTCTATATTAATGACTTGGATAAACTACCTGTAACTGCATCCTTTACAATGTACGCTGATGATACATCGGTAATCATATCTGAAAAAATAGATTCTTCCTTGCGTGATAAATGCAATGAGGTGTTGGCTTCTTTGAATGAATGGTTCTCAGCAAATTATTTGTTTTTAAATACTTCGAAAACGCAAGCACTGAGGTTTCACCATATCCAAAAAGAATGTAATGAGTTGTCATTCCAATCAAACGAATCGGGTCCATCGATCTCTACTAATGCAGATCAAACAATTTTCTTAGGATTACGAATAGATAAAAATCTCAATTGGAAGGCTCACTCCCATTACCTGATCTCAAAGTTGAATTCGATTGCCTTTCAATTCAGAAATTTGCGACATGTACTCAATATTGATCAATTGATACAGCTCTACTTTGCACAAGTTGAGAGTAGGCTACGATACGGTGTGATATTTTGGGGTTTATCTACCCTAGCAAAAGATATCTTCGTGGCACAAAAACGAATTATACGATCAATGACGGGGCTTTCACAGATTGATTCATGCAAAGATATATTCAAGAAACTGAAAATATTAACATTACCATGTCTAGTCATATCAGAGTTGAGTATGCTAGTATTCGACAATAATGATGAAATATATGTGAGGAACAAACAAAATCATAGTTTCAATACAAGAAAAAAAATGATTTTTCAATTCCATTTGGAAAATACAAAATAACTCAACAATCTCCCAGTTATATGGCTCATAAAATATACAATGCTCTTCCTTCTAATGTGAAAAACTCCTTGACGAAACAATCATTTAAACATAACTTGAAATCCTTTTTGACAGAACAGTGTTTTTATAAACTGGATGAATATTTGTCGTGACAATTTGCGATGTGATCAATTTTTTTTTTTAGTATTAGTGTATTTTTTAATATTAGTGTATTTTAAATTCTCGATTGTTAGTGTATATACATTTTGAATGCAAGTAACTGACTTTTTCCATATGGTTTGTAACTGTCTTAAGGAAATAAATGATGATTATTATTATTATTATCCAGATTCGACTGCTTTGAATTTCTACATTCATATGTATGAGAAAGATTAAGTACTCGATAGAGAAAGTATTGCAAGCATTAATCACACTATTATGCAAGAAAAAATGATTTGACAAAGTATAAAGTCGAAACCCACAACTTCATTTCTCATGACGTACCATTGTGTGTCTTGTTGCGAAACATCTATAATAGTTATAATAAAAATATAACAAAGGTATAAACTAATTTAGTTTTCCACATAAATCGCAAACATTCTCTAACTTTGAGCATCCATTATGGCGCCAATGAATGCCAGTTCACACATTTGAGCTAAAAGTGTTTTACCTAATTGGTTTTCATTCATTATATCAACGATTCCTTTCAAATCGCATAATATTTCATCATTATTATTATACCTTATGCCTAATGTTCGTAATCGCTCTTTCCCGGATTGATGTGGTGAAATTACAGGAGAGATAGACCAACTTGTTAACCGAAGAAATAATGAGAAACGCCTACATTCTTGAGGTCATTTTGTAGTTCCATCAATATTCCATCATCTAGTATTAAAACAATTCAAATAAACTAACTGCTCGTCTTCAAAATATCACCAACAGAGTAAATCAATAAAAAAACTTTGACGTTTTCTAAACCTTTATTTATAAATTCACACTGTTGGGTCAGGCACACACGAGCCCTTTAATGCTTTGTTTTTAAGTTATCGGTACTAGCCAGTAGAAGAGAATTTTTCAAGATATAAAAATAAAGATATTATTATTATTATTCAGCATGTCACGAGCATGACAATGAAGGAGTGTCCAACAAGCTTTTGCTCCAAATCGCTCGTGATGGAATAATACACGTGATTATACACAATGAAAAGGGAGAGATCGCCGACGTTATTTGACGATATTTGAATTGGAGTGATTATTGCTTTGTATGTACATTATTTCGACCATTAAGGGTGGTGTTTCAGCCAAAACATTGATTGATGTGAAAAAAAAATAATTCCGACTTCTGGAATTGATTGATTTAATGACATCACGTTGTGAGCATATTAATTAGGACTATCGCGGATATTGAGAATTCGTTATTATTTTTTCACAGGAGACAGGAATTGTATTGATTTTTATAATCTTCGAGATAACCCTGATGATATTTTGTCACCTGCCTAACATGACAATGGTATTGATATCGATTCTGAAAGAGTTGTTTTTGATGAATCAGATGATGATGCAATTCCAGATGTGCATCAATGCCATGTAAAGATAAGAGATATTACTGTTTTGATCACTGGTCCATCAGTGGAAACTTGTTCGAAACGGTATAACACAATTGTAAGCGTCCTTCAAATCCTGTTGAATGTCCTTCGCTTCAAAAACCATGAATTTGTCATAAAAAAAGATTTTTCTAACCTTGGGTCTGGAAGGGATAAAGGAAACCGATGAGGAACGAAATAATCATTTATTTGGCACAACTAAACATTAAAAGTCATACACACGCCTAAATATACAGGATAGTTGGAAGTGTTCATTTGAACCGTTTCTTTTTGCCGCCAGGCAGAAAGTTTTTCATTGCCGCTTCGGCAACCGCTGCCAAAGCTGTCATGTCCGTTTCGCCACCCTCCTCCATGGTCTGCAAACTGAAACGGACAACCATTTAGACAAAGGCGAACAGCACTGGTACGAAATAGCGCAGAACGAAATAGCAGACAAAATAACGCAAAACAAAATAGCGCAGGACATAATAGCGCAGAAAAAATAGCGCAAAGACATGATAGCGCATGGTGATTCAACATAATTCATCAGGATGTTTCTGGAAAGTGCTGTATAATCATTGTGGTATCTGGAGCAGTTTCAATCAGGAGCAAAACAAAAAAGCGCTGGACATAATAGCGCAGACAAAATAGCGCGAAAACATGATAGTGCATGGTGATTCAACATAATTCATCAGGATGTTTCTGGAATGTGCTGTATAATCATTGTGGTATCTGGAGCAGTTTCAATCAGGGGCAAAACAAAAAAGCGCTGGGCATAATAGCGCAGACAAAATAGCGCAAAGACATGATAGCGCAGGGTGATTCAACATAATTCATCAGGATATTCTTGGAAAGCGCTGTATAATCATTGTGGCATCTGGAGTAGTTTCAATCAGGGCCAAAACAAAAAAGCGCTGGACATAATAGCGCAGACAAAATAGCGCGAAAACATGATAGCGCATGGTGATTCAACATAATTCATCAGGATGTTTCTGGAAAGTGCTGTATAATCATTGTGGTATCTGGAGCAGTTTCAATCAGGGGCAAAACAAAAAAGCGCTGGGCATAATAGCGCAGACAAAATAGCGCAAAGACATGATAGCGCAGGGTGATTCAACATAATTCATCAGGATATTCTTGGAAAGCGCTGTATAATCATTGTGGCATCTGGAGTAGTTTCAATCAGGGCCAAAACAAAAAAGCGCTGGACATAATAGCGCAGACAAAATAGCGCGAAAACATGATAGCGCATGGTGATTCAACATAATTCATCAGGATGTTTCTGGAAAGTGCTGTATAATCATTGTGGTATCTGGAGCAGTTTCAATCAGGAGCAAAACAAAAAAGCGCTGGACATAATAGCGCAGACAAAATAGCGCGAAAACATGATAGTGCATGGTGATTCAACATAATTCATCAGGATGTTTCTGGAAAGTGCTGTATAATCATTGTGGTATCTGGAGCAGTTTCAATCAGGGGCAAAACAAAAAAGCGCTGGACATAATAGCGCAGACAAAATAGCGCGAAAACATGATAGTGCATGGTGATTCAACATAATTCATCAGGATGTTTCTGGAATGTGCTGTATAATCATTGTGGTATCTGGAGCAGTTTCAATCAGGGGCAAAACAAAAAAGCGCTGGGCATAATAGCGCAGACAAAATAGCGCGAAAACATGATAGTGCATGGTGATTCAACATAATTCATCAGGATGTTTCTGGAAAGTGCTGTATAATTATTGTGGTATCTGGAGCAGTTTCAATCAGGAGCAAAACAAAAAAGCGCTGGACATAATAGCGCAGACAAAATAGCGCGAAAACATGATAGTGCATGGTGATTCAACATAATTCATCAGGATGTTTCTGGAAAGTGCTGTATAATTATTGTGGTATCTGGAGCAGTTTCAATCAGGGGCAAAACAAAAAAGCGCTGGGCATAATAGCGCAGACAAAATAGCGCAAAGACATGATAGCGCATGGTGATTCAACATAATTCATCAGGATGTTTCTGGAAAGTGCTGTATAATCATTGTGGTATCTGGAACAGTTTCAATCAGGGGCGAAACAAAAAAGCGCTGGGCATAATAGCGCAGACAAAATAGCGCAAAGACATGATAGCGCATGGTGATTCAACATAATTCATCAGGATGTTTCTGGAAAGTGCTGTATAATTATTGTGGTATCTGGAGCAGTTTCAATCAGGGGCAAAACAAAAAAGCGCTGGGCATAATAGCGCAGACAAAATAGCGCAAAGACATGATAGCGCAGGGTGATTCAACATAATTCATCAGGATGTTTCTGGAAAGTGCTGTATAATTATTGTGGTATCTGGAGCAGTTTCAATCAGGGGCAAAACAAAAAAGCGCTGGGCATAATAGCGCAGACAAAATAGCGCAAAGACATGATAGCGCAGGGTGATTCAACATAATTCATCAGGATGTTTCTGGAAAGTGCTGTATAATTATTGTGGTATCTGGAGCAGTTTCAATCAGGGGCAAAACAAAAAAGCGCTGGGCATAATAGCGCAGACAAAATAGCGCAAAGACATGATAGCGCAGGGTGATTCAACATAATTCATCAGGATATTCTTGGAAAGCGCTGTATAATCATTGTGGCATCTGGAGTAGTTTCAATCAGGGCCAAAACAAAAAAGCGCTGGACATAATAGCGCAGACAAAATAGCGCGAAAACATGATAGTGCATGGTGATTCAACATAATTCATCAGGATGTTTCTGGAAAGTGCTGTATAATTATTGTGGTATCTGGAGCAGTTTCAATCAGGGGCAAAACAAAAAAGCGCTGGGCATAATAGCGCAGACAAAATAGCGCAAAGACATGATAGCGCATGGTGATTCAACATAATTCATCAGGATATTGCTGGAAAGCGCTGTATAATCATTGTGGTATCTGGAGCAGTTTCAATCAGGGGCAAAACAAAAAAGCGCTGGGCATAATAGCGCAGACAAAATAGCGCGAAAACATGATAGTGCATGGTGATTCAACATAATTCATCAGGATGTTTCTGGAAAGTGCTGTATAATTATTGTGGTATCTGGAGCAGTTTCAATCAGGAGCAAAACAAAAAAGCGCTGGACATAATAGCGCAGACAAAATAGCGCGAAAACATGATAGTGCATGGTGATTCAACATAATTCATCAGGATGTTTCTGGAAAGTGCTGTATAATTATTGTGGTATCTGGAGCAGTTTCAATCAGGGGCAAAACAAAAAAGCGCTGGGCATAATAGCGCAGACAAAATAGCGCGAAAACATGATAGTGCATGGTGATTCAACATAATTCATCAGGATGTTTCTGGAAAGTGCTGTATAATTATTGTGGTATCTGGAGCAGTTTCAATCAGGAGCAAAACAAAAAAGCGCTGGACATAATAGCGCAGACAAAATAGCGCGAAAACATGATAGTGCATGGTGATTCAACATAATTCATCAGGATGTTTCTGGAAAGTGCTGTATAATTATTGTGGTATCTGGAGCAGTTTCAATCAGGGGCAAAACAAAAAAGCGCTGGGCATAATAGCGCAGACAAAATAGCGCGAAAACATGATAGTGCATGGTGATTCAACATAATTCATCAGGATGTTTCTGGAAAGTGCTGTATAATTATTGTGGTATCTGGAGCAGTTTCAATCAGGAGCAAAACAAAAAAGCGCTGGACATAATAGCGCAGACAAAATAGCGCAAAGACATGATAGCGCAGGGTGATTCAACATAATTCATCAGGATATTGCTGGAAAGCGCTGTATAATCATTGTGGTATCTGGAGCAGTTTCAATCAGGGGCAAAACAAAAAAGCGCTGGGCATAATAGCGCAGACAAAATAGCGCGAAAACATGATAGTGCATGGTGATTCAACATAATTCATCAGGATGTTTCTGGAAAGTGCTGTATAATTATTGTGGTATCTGGAGCAGTTTCAATCAGGAGCAAAACAAAAAAGCGCTGGACATAATAGCGCAGACAAAATAGCGCGAAAACATGATAGTGCATGGTGATTCAACATAATTCATCAGGATGTTTCTGGAAAGTGCTGTATAATTATTGTGGTATCTGGAGCAGTTTCAATCAGGGGCAAAACAAAAAAGCGCTGGGCATAATAGCGCAGACAAAATAGCGCAAAGACATGATAGCGCATGGTGATTCAACATAATTCATCAGGATGTTTCTGGAAAGTGCTGTATAATCATTGTGGTATCTGGAACAGTTTCAATCAGGGGCGAAACAAAAAAGCGCTGGGCATAATAGCGCAGACAAAATAGCGCAAAGACATGATAGCGCATGGTGATTCAACATAATTCATCAGGATGTTTCTGGAAAGTGCTGTATAATTATTGTGGTATCTGGAGCAGTTTCAATCAGGGGCAAAACAAAAAAGCGCTGGGCATAATAGCGCAGACAAAATAGCGCAAAGACATGATAGCGCAGGGTGATTCAACATAATTCATCAGGATGTTTCTGGAAAGTGCTGTATAATTATTGTGGTATCTGGAGCAGTTTCAATCAGGGGCAAAACAAAAAAGCGCTGGGCATAATAGCGCAGACAAAATAGCGCAAAGACATGATAGCGCAGGGTGATTCAACATAATTCATCAGGATGTTTCTGGAAAGTGCTGTATAATTATTGTGGTATCTGGAGCAGTTTCAATCAGGGGCAAAACAAAAAAGCGCTGGGCATAATAGCGCAGACAAAATAGCGCAAAGACATGATAGCGCAGGGTGATTCAACATAATTCATCAGGATATTCTTGGAAAGCGCTGTATAATCATTGTGGCATCTGGAGTAGTTTCAATCAGGGCCAAAACAAAAAAGCGCTGGACATAATAGCGCAGACAAAATAGCGCGAAAACATGATAGTGCATGGTGATTCAACATAATTCATCAGGATGTTTCTGGAAAGTGCTGTATAATTATTGTGGTATCTGGAGCAGTTTCAATCAGGGGCAAAACAAAAAAGCGCTGGGCATAATAGCGCAGACAAAATAGCGCAAAGACATGATAGCGCATGGTGATTCAACATAATTCATCAGGATGTTTCTGGAAAGTGCTGTATAATCATTGTGGTATCTGGAACAGTTTCAATCAGGGGCGAAACAAAATAGCGCAGACTAAATAGCGCAAAGACATGATAGCGCAGGGTGATTCAACATAATTCATCAGGATATTGCTGGAAAGCGCTGTATAATCATTGTGGTATCTGGAGCAGTTTCAATCAGGGGCAAAACAAAAAAGCGCTGGGCATAATAGCGCAGACAAAATAGCGCGAAAACATGATAGTGCATGGTGATTCAACATAATTCATCAGGATGTTTCTGGAAAGTGCTGTATAATTATTGTGGTATCTGGAGCAGTTTCAATCAGGAGCAAAACAAAAAAGCGCTGGACATAATAGCGCAGACAAAATAGCGCGAAAACATGATAGTGCATGGTGATTCAACATAATTCATCAGGATGTTTCTGGAAAGTGCTGTATAATTATTGTGGTATCTGGAGCAGTTTCAATCAGGGGCAAAACAAAAAAGCGCTGGACATAATAGCGCAGACAAAATAGCGCGAAAACATGATAGCGCATGGTGATTCAACATAATTCATCAGGATGTTTCTGGAAAGTGCTGTATAATCATTGTGGTATCTGGAGCAGTTTCAATCAGGAGCAAAACAAAAAAGCGCTGGACATAATAGCGCAGACAAAATAGCGCAAAGACATGATAGCGCATGGTGATTCAACATAATTCATCAGGATGTTTCTGGAATGTGCTGTATAATCATTGTGGCATCTGGAGCAGTTTCAATCAGGGGCAAAACAAAAAAGCGCTGGGCATAATAGCGCAGACAAAATAGCGCAAAGACATGATAGCGCATGGTGATTCAACATAATTCATCAGGATATTCTTGGAAAGCGCTGTATAATCATTGTGGCATCTGGAGCAGTTTCAATCAGGGAGTTCATTTCGTCTCTGCGATATTATTTATATGCGCTATTTTCTCCATGTGCTATTTTGTATCTGCGCTATTTCGTGTTGGCGCTATTATGTCCATGCGCTATTTTCTCCATGTGCTATTTGGTATCAGCGCTATGTCGTGTTGGCGCTATTTCTTCTTCGCGCTATTTCGTCACTGCGCTATTTTGCCTCTACGCTATTTCGTCTCTCCTCTATCATGTCCATGCGCTATTATATCCTCCGCTGTTTTATCAGCGCTATTTCGTATCAGTGCCCCGGCTTACCTCTCCTCCGCCTCCAGGGTGTTCAACAGCTGCAGGCCCGTCTCCAAGACCGAAGTGTCTCCGTCGAAGGCCGTGAAGTGCACCTCGGGGTTGTCCGTTTCGTTGGCGCCCTCGTCTTCTTCCACCTTCACCCTGAGCACACTGAAAATAAAAGATCAAGATGGATCGAATCGGGTGAGCTAGCTGGCCACTCCAGGACTTAGTGTGCCGAATGGTTCGAAATATTGTTTACTTGGTACTTTGTGTTGCCCTGAGTACGAGAGAAGGAACGTCAACAACAAGCTGAATAAAACATACAAATGCATTAAAAAGGATGATTGTTTGATTCGGGTTATTATATTTCAACAGATTCGAAGGCTTGATGTCCAAGATCACCTATTTTTTGTATCCGAGGCAAGCTTTCGAATCTGTTCGAGAAACCACCACCTTGCGATTGAAAATAGCTAAGGAAAAAAAATTCAAAATTCCTTGCCATACTAACACGAAAAATTTGAATGGTATTTTCAAAATGAAAGGCCTTAACTTGGCCTTTATATATAGCTAGAAATACCATTCTAAACCTTCTAGGTATTCCAGAAGACTAGGTCAATAATATGGAAAAGACAGGAATTTATTAGATACAATGTGGTGGCTGTAATATATTGTGAAATATATTGGACCGCTTCAAAGAACATATTGCTCATTTTTAACACAATCATCTAGATAAATAAAATGGTGCCCAACCTATTCTTGAAACCAGTCACCCAATAACTGTAAACAACTTCAAGGTATATAAGATGTCCAACTACGGACATATCAGTTTGATTGATCCACTGAAAATGGCAACCTAGTTGCGGAAAATTGTCGAAATACGTATTTGTTTTTCAAATAATTTGTGATTTTTAGGTTATATTTTCACTTAATGCATTAAACAACCAAGATCAAACAATCAAAGAAATAATTTATTCCCTTTCAGAGCATTCGTTAGAACATATTTTTTATATTTATTTTATTTTGTACTCTTTAGAATCATAATTTGTTTGATTATATGTCTCAATACACTTTTTTGCCTAATAATTCTTCATTTGTGACTCTGAAAACTCCTACATACTCATTTTCAATAGGATTGAAGCATAATCACCAATCTCATCCGCCATCTTATAACCGCCATTGTGATTCTTTAAATTTTGACAAGAATTTCATATTCTCTAACCCCAAAAATGTCCACATACTAATTTTGAATCGAATCGGACCATAATCACAAATCTCGTTTGCCATCTTGAAGCAGTCATTGTGATTTATTGAATTTTGACAAAAAACCCCAAATACCAATTTTGAATCAGAGAGGACTATAGCTACAAAACTTGTCCGCCATCTTGGAGCCACCATTTTGTTTTTCCCTCTCACAAAAATTCCATAATGTATCAATTTGAACGGCAATTCTGACATATAGATTTGATTTTGAAGTATTGCAAAGACGTTGGTGGTTCCTAATGAAATGAATTATGATCTTTCAAATTTCAAGTTCCGAGCAAAATTATGCCACACATATACAGGGTGTCTCATAGTGGATGGAACATTAGAAATATCTGGAGAACAGAAAGACAGATCATTCCGAAAATTTGTGGGCGTGGATAATCAAATTTGCTATATCCGTCTAAAATATTTTCATCCATACACTGTTGCCGCTTGTATCAGAAAGTAGTAGCTACTTTGTTATTTAAATTTTTCAACTTAAGGAATTTTTTGTGTCGAAATTACTCATTTCTGCTCAAAACGGCTTACATGTTCCTACCTTTACTCTCTATTTACTCAATCAATCAATCATTTTATTAATCCTTTGGAACATATAAGTTATAGGACAGGTCAAAAAAAACATATAATATAAAAAGCCTATATAGGAGGACAGTTCACGAATAAAATTTTAACCAGAATCAATAAATTCTCGTATGGTATAAGGACATAGATCTATTAGGAATTTCTTAAAGTTACGTTTGAATTTCCGAGACGTCATATTTTTCAACTCCTGTGGAAGCAAGTTGTATAAATGGACACCAAAAGTATCGATTGATATTTGATTGGAACGAATACAGGATGGTTCAGAATTTTGAGTTTTGCATCACCCTCTATTTGTTTCTGTTACATGTCAGTAGATAGTAAATGAAAAGTTAAGATAGGGACATGAAAGCCGTTTTGAGCTGAAATGAATAGTTTCGACACAAAAAATTCCTATACTTGAATAATCCCTAGACTACAAGTATGAGGCATTGACGAAATCAGCTCTTCAGGAAGAATTCAAAAATCTAACAAAATACAGGGTGTTCCATTTGAAATAACAACGTAGCTACTACTTTCTGATACAAGCGGCAACACTGTATTGATGAAAATATTTTAGACGGATAGACCAATTTTGATTATCCATGTCCACAAATTTTCGAAATTATCTGTCTTTCTGTTCTCCAGATACTTCTAATGTTCCATCCACTGTGAAACACCCGGTATTTCATTAGAAGTAGATAATTGGTAGATAATTAGTGCCAAAACTGAAGAACTAGTATTTACTATTGAATATCATCACTCGGCACCCGGTATTTTGATTAATAGTGATTATGTGATCAGGAGAACACAATGTCCAAACACCCTGTATATTCGCTATCCACCCTAGTTGGATCTCTGGCTATGCGCGGAGAATTATTCACCTACAAAGTAATCACTAAAGTGTTCACGTTCAATTTCTACCAATCAGGAATTTTATAGGCAAAACTGATGACATTGCAAGACCGGATAGTTTTATTGTGGATATTTTGTGATGAGTTGAAATAGCGAGATTAAACGAATCCACCAGTTCCAGGATGGGATCGAGCCATTAAGCCGGATTACTATTTCCTGGGAAATTACGGGGGTCCGGAAAATGGGTTGAAAAGGTTCAACCAACAACGTCGACGCCCCCAACTTTATAGGATAGCTCAATGCACAGGATCTGTGATGCCGGACGTGACGTGCTAAACTCGTGTAATAAAAATTACATAGCAAGTGTGCAAAGTGGCATATTTCGTACGAGTAGTCGTTTAGCACGAGCCGCATATAGTGGAATCGTTACTTACGAGGTAACGGTTGAATTCGAATGCACTTTCCAACGAGTTTTGTAGTAGGTGTTCCATTTTCGAAGTCCATACGGGATATCTCGCTTATTTCTAGAGATACTTTTTTTGTGAAACTCACGATACAAAATATTGCATTTTGAGAACCCTCCTGTATTACCGCTTTATTTCAACTCATAGGAGAAGTAATAACTATCTCGTGTATATTTTTATACGCAAAATCAAGTGGCATAGTCAGATTTTTTATTTGAGCTTTCATTATTCAGGTATAACCCGCAGTAATGTTATTTCAAATGAAACACTCTGTATATTTCTCAATATTTAATACATAAATGCTCCAAGCTTTTCAAAAATATATCACACCCTATTACACTCATATACTATATTTTGAGAATAAGCCCTAAATAAGTATCAGTTTTTATAGCTAGTTAAGACAAATATAACTTGAAAACATTTTCGACCATTCCAAAGTGAATCACTAAATTATTTTTGTTTGCATAAACAATTTCATTGATATTTGACACCACACACCTACTCGAACATGAAAGTTATTTTAAATTTCACCCATTATCCGTTGGCGCCAGTAATCAAGCAACCCAAAATACAGTAGTGAAATGATAATGACATCAACCAAAGAATATAAGTGCGTTCATATCAAATGAAATGTGAAAACATATGTAGTCACGATTTGTGGATGATTATGGTCGAGTTCCGAAATTCCCAACCAGTAGATTGTAGATTGTAGGAGGGGTCGTTAAGGCTGTGCAGCCTCTCAAGCACCTCGACCTATTGGATCTTTTGTGCATAACCCTCAATCTATTCGAGGCCCGGGATTCCGAGGTTTCGTGCGGAGTTTATCAGTTTCCTATGAGCTAGGTTCCTGATGTCGGAGGGCTCTAAGAAGGTCCCTTCCAAGAACTTGAGCCTCTTGCAGAAGAGTGCTGGGCATTCGCATAGCAAATGTTCTGCAGTTTCAGCGAAGTTCTCGCAGTAGCAGCAACTATCACTCTCTGTTTTACCCATCTTTTTGAGGTGGTACCTCAGAGGGCAGTGTCCAGTGAGGAGTCCCGTTACTAGTTTAAAGTCTTTTTTGTTCAACTCGAGAAGCTGTTTAGATTTCCTTGGCGAGAGGCTAACTAGCCTTTTCGCCTGCCTTTGTCCTGGCACTTTATTCCAATGAGATTTCATTTCATCCGCTTCCCAGCGTCGGAACTCCTCTCTCAAGTGGGCTTTGGAAAGTCCACAGAAGGGTTCTGGGCCGAGAAATTGTGTATTTGCCCCTTCTTTGGCAAGGCAGTCTGCTTCCTCGTTGCCTTTAACTCCCTTATGACCTGGCACCCACATCAAAGTGACCTGGTTGTTCGCTGCCAGTTGTCTTAGGGATTGTTTACAGTCCCAAGTCAGCTTAGACTCACAAGTGTATGATTTCAGAGCTTTTAGTGCTGCTTGGCTATCTGATAGAATATATATTTTTGCCCTTCGAGTGTCCCTTTCGAGGCACTCCTGGGCACTTATCTCTATAGCATGTACCTCTGGTTGAAAGATGGTTGGGGTGTTACCAAGGGATTTTGAGAGCTTGAAATTTGGCCCTTACCAACCAGTACTGTTCAGTGATTCAGATCGTTCTAAAATTACTGAATTACACTGGTAGTAGCTTACTAAACCTGAAAACGTTCCGAAATTGCTGCCTGTCATCAGTAAATTCAGTAATATTGGAACGCGACTATAATATGTCATTGTTATCTGCAGTTACCTGTGAATTTGGATGGAAACCAGGCTAAAAATATTTAGCCAAGCAATGACAAGTTTATCGACGTAGGCAAAATCAAGAGATTCGGAATAATATCAGGATAGGAAATAAACTCATTCCCTGGTTGAATCCAGTTAGAGTATTCTGGTGAGGTAGTGGGAGACAACTAAATCATTCTGACGCCAGCATTAAACATTTTAAACTTCTTACTTCTTCCATATTACCCACTCTCACTACTGATAGTGACAGTTTGAGTTATACAGACATATCGAGAACAAATTTTTCATTTGTCATCGGAAAACATTATGTTAATGGTTTGAGAAAATACCCATGTTCCCATTGTGTTCACCCTGTCCTATGTGGATATCTGCGCCATTTGCATAAAAGCATCAATCTAATGTTCTGTATTTACGTTTGCTTTAATCTTAATTAATCGTAAACAAATCCCCAACTTCAACCACTTTCCCAACGATCGAGTTGGTAATCCTACGGGCAGGTAGAGTCGGTAGAGAAGGATATTACGGTTGAACATCAGATTATCAGCTTTAAGGTGGAAGTCGCAATGGCCAATTTTCAGCGGCTCGCCTCTTCATGATCAGTGAACAAATGGTTGGGTACTTTGGTTGGGTTGGAGTATATAGATTAAAATTCGCCACAGAGATGGATTCATGATCAATTTACGTAATCTAACCCATGGCAATTCCCATAACTGGACGAGAATACTGAAAAAAAATCTCAAGACTGATTAATTTTGAGGTTATCAAGTATTATGTTCTTGAATTGATTTCAAAATTATGAATAAGCTAATGATATCAGACTATAGAGAATGCATCAAACCAAATAAAGTAGAGAAATAATCTTTTTTTAAGACGTTCATGACTAAGTATGTACGCTATCAGGGATCTAGAGGAAAGGGGGAGATTGGTGGAACTTATGTCTGAAATATTGGAATTTTGGTGAAATATCCGAAAACCCTAGATGTAATTGAAGTTTCTGTGAGCTTAATGAACAGTATTGAGCAATAATTATTTTTAATAACTGTCATAATCAATGTTGGCTTGGCATAAAAAATTGGCGCTCCCCCTCTAATTAAGAGAGAATCTGCCAAAATTGATGACATTTCAACCCCCCGCCCCAATTATAAGACTGATACGCGATTTATTCCGTACTTAGTTCAGCTACCGACTGCGAAATGAGGGCCTTGCCAAATCGTCAACTTGTATTATTATTTGCCATTCATATTAGCTTCATTTATACTTCATCCAACGATACAATAAATACATTTATATTCAATTAAAATTCAAGATGAACTTTGTGATTCAAGAGCACGAAACAACGACCGATAACGTCGCATTTTCATTGTTGGTTGCATATAATGTAATTTTCATGGCGCACTGGAACGGCGCCATCTTGAGTGAAATAACCGTGAAATAAACCTGGAATAAGTAGTCAAAATGTGGCCGTTCTCTTACAGCATATGTAGTTTGCTAACTACTGATGGGCACAGTTTTCCCAATGAACTGGTGCAAAAGTAGCTCAAATAGTAGTCAAAATAAGAATTTACAAGTGTTAATAATTCCAAAAGTCATCATAATTGTTCAAAATCCATTAAAGAATCCAAAAATGCATCGATAACTCTGTATCCATACAAAAAATTAATAACCGAGTCGTTCAGGTGCGGACTGGGAGGCCCGATGGGCCGGTGCCCTTTAGGGCCGGTACATTCAGTGAGACTTTTCAAATACTGCTATAAACAATGCAGAGCAGACAAAAGTACCGCGATTACAAGACTTTTTCACGTAGTCGCGTCCAACAATCAAAAAACGAAGAGATCGACTGATGCCCCGATAAAATGGATTCACGTCATGATTGTCATAAAGTAAACCTCGCCAAATGCATGTTTGAAGCTATTTTTGGGAATTTTCAAGTCTCCTAAGTTTAATCTTGTAATATACATGATCAAGCAAAAAGTCTTCTTGATGGCTTCCTAAAATATGAGACCATTACAAGTGAAATGGTTTGCACCACTAACATCGACATTTTTCTGTTCAAACAACACAAAATGAAAAACTTAAGAAAAAGGTGCCTCTGACTTTCATCAAAGAGTTTGAATTATGGGTCTATGATGGATGAAACCATAGATCTTATATTTTGTTTTGTGAAATATGGAATTAAAAAATTATATTATATAGTATAGTCGAACATTTTCGATCGGAGTCGACTTACTTGCCAAAGTTATCAATGGTCGGAGGACTCTTGGGCACCAAGAGGGCTGCGTAATTGTCGCTCAGCTCTTCGCATCGACTTCTGAGCACGTCGACGTACTTGACAACGCGGTTTTGGTAGTAATCGTTGAGGCCTCTCACCCCTCCCATGCCGGTCTCCGTCAAAACTCTCTCAACGGCATTCTGGAATCGTGAAAGCACTACCTCGAGCTATAGTTCACTTCTTTGAACCGTTTTATCATCAGAACTTCGTGGTTTATTGAATAAGTTCACATATTTCGAATCAACAAAAACGCTTCTTCTTGATTGAGCTCTTCATCTAGTAGCAGCAATCACTTCAAAGTATAGGCATTCGAATGAATGTGAAATCATCTTTTGAACAAGCCTGAGCCTGTTGAAATTTTGATATAGGGTTTGGAAGTTCGGAAGATACAGCAATTTGAAGTATGTTTTTTTTGCACAGCTTTCCCCACCATCATTATTGAAGATGGGTAAAATTTTCAAGATCGAGCTGACGCGAAAATTTATGATCTTTTCATTTCCGTTTTAAAAACAGTAGGTATCGTACCTTGCCGACCTTATTGGACACCCGATATATTATATATATATATATTGTTTTCACTTATGATGCCACTAGAGCTCCTATTATTACTGGAAATATTTCCGAGAACACGAATTCTCTACAAAATATTCGTGTTCGATAAATAATTTTCTGTTTTTAATTGAAGCTAGGGTAAAACTTCGTTTATCGCACTCCTATGAGTTCAGAACTTACGTATTTTGACCTCCTGATCACGAATCTGAAGTCAAAAAGCGGCGGTCTCAAGTATTTTCTCAAAATTGCACCATTTCAAATCTCCATTTTTTGCTAATAAAAACACACAAAATTAATCCTTCTTGGAGCCAAAACATCACACATGCTCACATTCACTTGTTTCCAACACTTTTTTTGCATAAAAAACTGGTATTTTCACAAAAATTCGCCCTTCTTCAATACGTAAACAAAACACCTTTTTTCACTGATTTTCTGGTTATTTTTATTTGAGATGTTGGCAACGTCTTACCATGAGCCAAACAATCACGTTGCCAACATCATATGTATATACAAATTACCAGAAAATCAGCGGAAAAAGGTTGTTTTGTTTACGTTTCAAAAAAGGGTGAATTTTTTTGAAAAATAATAGTTTTTTCTGCTGAGAAGTGTTGGAAACAAGTAAATATATGCGTTTATAGTGTTTTGGTTCAAAGAAGGGTGAATATTGTGTATTCCCAATAGCAGAAATTTGATATGTCAAATGGTGAATTTTTGTGACAAAATGGGGCCGTATCTCCGAAAATACTTGAGACCGCCGCGTTTTGACTTCAGATTCGTGATCAGGAGGTCAAAATAAGTAAGTTCCACCAAAAATTTTTTTCCGAACTCATAGGAGTGCGATAAACGAAGTTTTACCGAAGCTAGAGTGGTATTTGGTGATAAAATTCACACCAAGACTCCAGTTAAGATTACGCTAAATTAGATACCAAATACCGACTCCAGTTACAAAAAATAATAATAAGGTAGTTGCTGGTAGTCCCAACCATCAATCTTGACTAACTTCCTTCCACTATTCAGTTAATCATTATTAACCAATACCATCTGGATACATTGAAAGTTGGTAGAAATATATTTACACTGAGTATTTGAAGCAAGGTGGATATAGGATTTGGCACCGGTCAGGATTTTTTTGCTATCTCATTTGCTATCAAAATTTTGAAATATATTTGAAGTATGCATTCAACTAAGCCGGGCAAGCCCATTGCCGAGATTGTGAAGAACAAAGCTTGACAAACCACTTAATTTCATCAACTTTGATATCCAGATTGGGTCACTAGTAATGGGACAGACTTTGGCGGAGAAATAGAAACATATAATGACATTTTATTTCATCAGTTATGTGTAGGCCCAAAAATACAGAGTGCTCTATTATGAGGGTGTGACATATCAAAGTTGCATTTTTTTATTGTCTTCACATCTCTTGAATATACAGTTTTTTATTGGAGATTTCTATCTTGTGATGAAGAAAATTTTGCAATTGCAAATTATTTCTAGTTGAGGTTGGTGAAATAGACTTGAAAATATCTAAGATTGGTTGAATGTCTGAAGGTGGTAATTTCATATTAATGAATATAATGAACTGAATATTCACTCACAGGAAATCCTGACACAATTCCTTTCTCTTCATCTTCAATAGCCTCCACAATTTTATGACAAAATTTTTGGAAAAAGGTTTCCAAAACATCAACCAACACATCCACAACACTCTGATGACTAGCTGAAATTAAATAAAAATTGTATATAAAATAGCAAGAGATTAGTTGATCATAATGCATTTTCAGTTGATCACATACAGTGTGACCCATTTTTAATGGAAACACCCCCCTAAAATTTGAAGTTGTAAACAGATTTTTATAATTTTTTTTTAAATGTCAAGTACTAAAAGGTCTACCTTGGGACAAAATTTGAAATGATTATTCCAATTTTCAGGGCATACTACAATATTTTTTCTTAGTCGAAAATCGAGATTTTTTATTAGCGATTTTTTTATTGAAAAAATCACTACGCCACTGGATTCAGAGTGCCTCTGAACAGGTGTGACCAAAATTTTATGAAAAAATTATTTACGTTAATTTAATTTTTTTCCTTCATCATTAGTTGAATTGTGTGAATGTAATTCTGTTATTTTCATTAAAAAAGTTCACGCTTTTTGTTTTTTTTTTTCATCTAGCGGCACTTTATTGTTGAAATTATAAAAAAATATTCTCATGGCTATATCTGTTGATATAGGGTGTTTTTTGTGACTGTTAGCTGTGTGAGTTTTCGAATTTTTAAGTTGTCATAACTTTGTTATTAACGAATATTTTTTCATGAAATTTTGGTCACACCTGTTTAGAGGCACTCTAAATCCAGTGGCGTAGTGATTATTTCATTAAAAAATCGTTAATAAAAAATCTCGATTTTCGACTGCCCTGAAAATTGGAATAAACATTTCAAATTTTGTTCCAAGGTAGACCATTTAGTACTTGACATTTAAAAAAAATATATTTTGAAATCTGTTTACAACTTTCCATTAAAAATGTTTCCATTAAGAATGGGTCACACTGTATACCTACTTAAAAATTGGCAAAGTGATAATTGAAGAGACTTCACTTAAGTAACTGTAATAATTGTAGAGAAGAGTCTGGATACATTATAAGGATCTGCTATGTGGTTTTTGATACATTAATTTCATAAGAAATACACTCACTCTCAAATCCAATATGAGCAAACATTGTGACCACACATTTGGTCGAAATTTGCTTGACAATAGCTTCACTCAGCTCTGGTATATCAACTTCTAATCCACAAGTAAATGGTCTGAAATATGGGTTCTCCTACAGTTTGCTGAATTGAAATTATATGTACACAAAATTATTTAACCCAAGCTGAATAACTTATTTTCCACTACAATTCAAATACCTTTTCAATGGAGCAACTTACGTGAAATCTTTGGGTATGTAATTCAACTTGTTTCTTTTATGCCTAAGTTCAATCTTTGGCATGATTGGCATGGGAGGTGCTGCATCTTCAGGTGGAATAAGATTCATATCTGTTGCCAGTTCAGTTAGTTTGGTCATGTCATTAGCATATTTATGAAGGGAAATTGCATACATCATCAAGGGATCCATTGGGGGTAACCTGGAACACAAGAAATCAAATGAAAGAACCCATGACAAAATAAGCCTTACACAATTTTTTCCACATTTTCACTGTCCTTATCATCCCTGTATTCATCTAAACAATTTTTTTTCATGGAAATCTTAATATCAGCGGATACATCGGGAACAATATTGTCCTTTAACACCAGAGGAATTTCACCCCAATGTTTTGTTGCCATTTTTTTCAGTTCCTATCAGACAACCAATTCACGAATTAAAATATGAAAACGATAATTTTTCTCACGAGTTAAATCTATCATATATTATACTTTTCGAATCATGATATCCCAAAAATCGAAGCGGAAAATCAAACAAAACCACATTAAAATTTAAATTTCAGGTTGTAAACAAAAATAAACTACCATAACTCCACTCTTTCTTCTTCTTTTTTTTTTCGACCTGACTAGTGTGACACTGTGACAGTTTGCTCACGTACCATGGAACACATTAAAAGACAGAAATTATTCAATGGATTTCAGGATCCAAAAATTACTTGCTGAAGCCTGAAATCCAAAATAATCCATGAATCGGACCCCTTCAGCCTTCACTCTCTTCGTATTCGCAGAAAACAGAAAAGGAGGGAAACCACGGGAAACTTTACGCCACTGGTTGTTCGGGAATGTTCGGAAATGTAGTTACCTCAGGCAGCTAGCTTCATGTCGGTCATGCATAACCTCACATGTGTCATGTGTCAATTGTCAAAACAAACAAGATGGATATGGATTGTTGTTACTTGTGAAGTATTTTCATCTGTATTCTGTATTATTTCCACATCAAATCGTTGATAAGATAATTGGTGTAGTTGGATCAGTTAATCGAGTAGTTCTTGCATTGATTCACATACATTGAAATGGAAACTATATTAGAACAACAACGCCGATACCATGAGGAGAAAGAACGTTTGGTGGATTCAATGGTGAAGGAAATGCTGCACAAAAAGAATACGGTAGGTAGTCTTATGCTACCAATTCGCAACGTCGCATAGTGGCATGTAATTATCACATGTTTCAGTACCGAGAAGCCATAAATTCGGACCACAGGTTGAAGTATCTCTTGGATAGATACCTGACATCCACCGATCGTTTGATCGAACTGTATGAGGATAAAGATGGGCAAAGGAAAGCAGAAGTGGCTTCTCTCACAGGACCCAATGAATTTCAAGAGTTTTATAACAGACTGAAGCAGATCAAGGATTTTTACAGGAAGCATCCCAATGAGGTGAGTAATAGTTCCAAAAGAGGTTCCAAATCAACTACTGCAAGTCAAGACCTCCTTTCAGTACATTAATTTGATACCAAAACTTATATTTCTACTTCAGATCAGTGTACCAATGTCAGTTGAATTTGATGAATTTGCCAAGGCAAGGGAAAATCCTAATGATGACATGGCAAGTAAGTTTCAAATAGAGAATGTTTTTGAACGAAAGTGATATTCATCATCAATTATTTTCAGATTTTGTGGAATTTACTGATGAGGAGGGATATGGAAAATATTTGGATTTACATGAATGCTATGAAAAATACATCAACCTGAAAGGCATTGAGGTAAGGGATACTTTTTTGCTCTCAAAACTTCTGCAAGGGTTTCTGAAATTGAATTATAATCAATCATACAACAGGAGTGCATAATTTCATTTTTTAAAATCAGTATTTATCAGTTAGAACTGGAACTTTTCTGACAGAAGATTTCAATAACCTATATTTTATTCAATCTGTGATAAATATTGATTTAAAATAGATAGGAAAACTTGTATATATCTGATGAATAAGTATCAGTCATATTCATGAAATCAGTGTAGAGTTTGTCAAAATTTTGATGATATTTAAATATTCTCAGTTGTCTCTGAAATAGAGTTGCAGTTTATCCATCACTACCCTGCTATTTTGGAAAACATGATATGACATTAAACATACCTTTTACAGTCCTTGTTCCTGAGATAATGGTTGAAATCGAAAATTATTTCTTTTTTATCACTTGTATCTTGGTTACCTTTTAAAATATATGCAAGCAACTATTTGAGGGTGTTATGTTGATTTGCTTCATAAACTATGGTATCCAGAAAATTTCCAAAACAAAAATAGGGGATGTTAGAGTTGATGTAAAAACAGAAATAAATTAATACACATGTAAACATAACAGTGGCGTGTGTATAATACTGACTGATATTTTCATATGCCAATGGTTTTTCCCAAATGAAAACTTATTTTGAATTTCGAGTTCAATTTAAAAATATGTGTTTTTCTGTGATGCACCGATTTCGAGAAAAGAATAAAAAGTGTTTTTTAGTCCGGGACTATAAAGGTAATTATCGAGTAATTATCGAAAATTGAGATATGATTGGGATATCTCTAGAAATAAACATGTCATTGAAGATTAACTGAATAAACAGCTATCAAACAGGAAGTCTCCATTTTGATATGATAAATGCTAAAACAATTTGTTTCATTCATGGATGTTATTGAATAACATGTCCTCATAAGTTCCGAATAATAATGAAACCAAAGGTATATGCCTATCACAGTACTTGAAATGTCACAAGAAGCTGCCATGATACAGTTGTTTGAATATCTCGCTGAATTTGAGGGTTTTTTTGAGCGGCGTTTATTCCAACATTAAATAATACCTAACATTTTCATACCACATTTCACATACAAGCATGTTTGAACAAAATTACGCGTTTGTGATCTCGCCTATTAAGATGAACCAAAAAAGATTTCAAAAGAAGGAAGTACATTTTTATAATCTTATTGCCACCTCTCGGATAACATTGAAACTAAAAATATACCATGTAACTAAATTTCCAAATCATAAGACCTGTATTTCTTGTCTGGTAACTTATTTTGTTCTTGCATCATAGTTTGTTCCCTTATAAAATATTAATTGGTGTTTTTGCAAATGGAATGGATTTGAAAGATTTCAATTGTCTTTCTAGAAATCATGGATAAAGTAATTAACAACTCATTTCATGAAAATTCAGCTGAAATAAACTTGATCAATCATGGTTTAAAACGATTATATAGATGGCGCCACGTTTACTGATTCCGCCATAATGAATATTTTCGCGAAGTTATTTGTATGTTGTGCTAAATATACGTAAACACGGAGCATAGAATCTTCAATGACAACTGAGATAGCTTGCGAAAGTATCAAATACTGAATAACTAAATACTACGATTTGAATTTGAATATCAGCATGTTCCTACTTAGTTATCGGTGTTGAAATTTGCAGAAAGTTGATTACATTACCTACCTCGGAACGTTCGATCAACTGTACGAAATCCCGAAGGAAAGGAAAACGGGCGAGTATAGAAAATATTTGCTTTGCCTCATCGAGTATTTGACGTGGTTCGTTCAGAGGATAAAGCCTCTGATGGACTTGGATAGCGATCTCCAAGAAGAAGTCGATCAAGTGCTGAGCATTTGGGAAACCGGAACTATACCCGGTTGGCCGGTAAGTGTTTTCGATGCCACCCCCATTATTTTAAACATTTCTAAAATGTACCGACTCAGAATAGTATAACAATTCAAAATCAGCACTCAAAGCAGTCAAAATCATGTAAAATATTGCACAAGTAAACAAAAACACTATAGTGACGTAGCTGATGACGTATTTCCCCCTACCCTGCAGCAGTTATCAGACAACCAACTCTCTATTCGCGAAAATCACGAACCAACAGATGGCGCTCGAGAAATGTCAAAAATTTCAATGTCAATTTTCAATTCGAATTTTAGGGAAGAAATAAATAATCCTGAGTATCCTGAGTATCCAGAAGGGGCGCTATTGATAGATTATCGTTTATAGAATTGAAAACAGGTATTTTATGTGAGTTCCGTGGATTTATTATGTTTTTATAGGGTTTTCAAACCACCTCTCTCTATTTCAAGAATGGCCAAGATTGAAATAAGTATCTAGAGTATATTGGAGATAAGAAAATAGCGAAAAACATTCAAAGCTGGTCACATACTTTGTGGGATAGATGTCAAACACATACGAACACATATAAATAAACTGTTCACAAACTTCAGCTCTAGGGTAGCTCTAATATGAAATTAAAATAGTTCCATGGAAAAATTAGCAGTTGAAGTGTGAATTTATCTATAAACCTGTAATAATTTTATCCTAACCCAAAAATAAAGGATTAGCAAAATGAAAACAAAGAATTGTAGTCAATTAACTTTATTCTCTGAGAGAAGTAAGTACCTACCTATCTTAAATAGGCAACACAAGTTATTTTCATATTAATAAAATGATAATTCATATAAAAAGTTTGAGACCTTGTGATCTACCAGTCATTCAAATTTATTTATTTCAATTGATACTTCATTCAATTCACAGTTTATTCATTTTGAATAAAGATTTGATTTCATTCAGCCCACATTGCCCTCACTCTTGAAGTTTGCATGTGATGACTTCCAGATGTTTATTGAAGGAATTGCATTCTTTTTGAGCTTATCTCTTGGTTTATTTCTCCTTGATGGTCCTAAAGTAAAATCGAGGTTTTCATTACAAACAACAAGAGACAACTACAGTTAAACCAGATCATATTTGTTAGATTTAACCTGAAAGACATACCTTCGCATTCAGTTGCGAGAAATCCAGTTCTATAGGAAGTGCTTACTACAAACGTAAATGTTTGTGGTGATGAGTTCTCCTATTTTCAACGTGATCATCCATTTTTCACACAATTATGAAAGGAAATTCAGGATTTTGTGCCAAAGGAACGATGTCTGTACGGTAGGAGGAACGCTGAAATACTGAACAAATAATCTTTGTCGATTTCGTCTTTACGACCTTTCGAACTTGCTGCATGTTTCAATAATATTAGTAACTAGCTGATAAGCACGAAACAAGTCCGAAAACTATTCAAAACAATTCAATTTCATTAAAAATAATACGAAAGCCTATGCTATACAATGCTAAATTGCTTTGTTGATCACCCTCGGAAGGCTTAGAAAATTTGACAGCAGAGGCCGCCCACTCCGTGATTTTCGCGAATAAACCGTGACTTCCACCCTAACCCCACTATTTCCTCTTCCGCGCTCCGCAGAAAGAGACCGGCTCGGCGTTGGCCAACGTCGGCGCCCACCTCGACCTGTCGGCGTTCTCCAGCTGGGAGGAGCTCGCCTCGCTCGGCCTCGATCGGCTCAAGTCGGCGCTGACGGCGCTCGGGCTCAAGTGCGGCGGCACTCTGGAGGAGCGCGCCCAGCGGCTGTTCTCGACCAAGGGCAAGGGCCAGCTCGACCCCGCGCTCATGACCAAGGCGGGCAAGGGGCGGATTGGCAAGGAGAAGGAGGCGGTCAGGCAGAGGGAGCTGGCGGCGCTCGAGGCGCAGATATACAGGTGAGGGGGCGGGTGGCGGGCAATTTTTTTATTATTGCAAACTGGTTTTTAAGAGGGGTGTCTCAATATCTTTAGCAGAGATAAGTAACCCACTAACAAGATGTGCACGTCAATGCTATAATTTGGCAATATATATTCTTCATGGTTCTGGAATCAACCACAAGATGGAACTAGTGCTGTTGATTCCAAAAAGTGAACATAGCTTTTTCAGCTGCCATATCTGGCTGCCGTGTTCAAGGTCAGATTTTTCTGTATTTTTCTTCATCGGTTTGTCTTTGTCTTTTGTATTCAACTGTCTTCCACTTTGTTTATTTTCATTGATTTTTATCGACTTTTCGTACGGTGTATTTGTTCCCAGCAGTTCTCGTGAATATTGTGGTTTTACATCAGAATTTCATCCATATCTTAATCAAAGTACTATTGAACAATGTGAAATACCCCAATTTATTTGAGAAATACAGTGACAGTGGCAATGTCATGATCAGGAAATAAAAATTTGAGTACCTAACTGAACTGTGAAAGAACACGTCGCCGAAATGAGGATATCGTTTCCCAATCAAAGATTTGCTTCGAACAAAAAAATGGATCGTTAATTATTCAGGTACGTCAAACACTATTTATTTTACACTCTATTTACTATGTTCTGAGTGATATACTTGATTATTCTTTTTCTGTTACAGGAGATGTTAAGCTAATAGATTCGAGTTGGGTAGAACTGCAAAAAGGGCTAGTTTGTGAATATCATTTCACTGAGGATGATTATTATAGAAATCCATTGCTCATGAATAGATTGAATATCTGAAGCACCTATGAGAACATTTTGTAGACCACCAGTGTGATAAGAAAACGTTAATAAATTGATGAGGAGAGGGAAAACAATGTATCAGCCAATGTATCTTCAACTAGTCATCATTATTAAATAATTACCACTTCCAATGCATTGTTAAAGATTGTATTAAAATAATCACTGACAATTCAATATTTATTCATATTACAAAACAGTTAGAGGTATTTTTCATAATCATTTAATATTCTATATTATTTGTATACTAAAGTGGCAACTGCTATCTATGATCATATGGCACTACACCAACAAATTCCTGAAGTTGATGTCAGCAATTTTCAGTAGTTATTTCATTTGAATCTGCTATCTGCTTCAATGGCGCATCTTCAATGCAGAGCTCATGTTGAGAAACTTTTCCAATCTTCAAGTTTTATCTACACCTGTCTTACGTGTTAATTTTGTTTAGAGCAGGATGAATAGTTGATAATGATTCATACCTATTTCAAAACGTGGAGTGAATAAATCAACTCGAGTACTGCAATCTAAGTCCGTGAAAGTTCGTAATTCGAATTAGCTGCGAAACGCTAACTTAACATCAACAAAAATATCGATTCATGCATTTAACGCCATCTGTGATAATACATTGAAACGAAAATCAATCACGTGACTATATATCCAAATCTTCCATAAGACGTGCACATCTTGTTAGGGTTACTTATCTCTGTCTTTAGTCACATACACAGGATAAGCTCAATTCACGAGTGATTATTTGTGAAAATGTGTTGAAATCGTTCAGTTAGGGTGTGTATAGTGTGGTGGTAAAAAGAATGAGCAATTTTGATCGGAAATTGGTGGAGAACAAGCGGGCAGAACATAATGCCTGAAACCCGTCTTTGGGGGGCTGTATCTCCGAAACTAGTTGAGAGCGCCAAAAATTTAATTCGAATTCATTGATCAGGAGGCCAAACTACGTAAGTTCCCCAAAACCGCATATCTGTACCGGGTGTACCACTAGAAAGGACGCCGGCTGTATCATGGAAATTACTTGCTGCATAGGTTTCTGAAAAAAATATTAATGATGAAAGTGGCCAAGAGAAATATCTGGAAATTATTTTCAAGTTTCCAGGACGACCGTTAGATGGTGTAATTGCATTGGCCACTTCAAAAAACGGGTTTTTATGAGAATTTGATATATCAAGACATATCTAAAACTCTTTTTTAATAATCTCGTGTTGATATCCAATCATTTTGATCTGAAATAAAATTGCGCTAGCTCTTTGAATAAAAGAGGGTGGGGAGGATGAATAGCATTATGAAAAAACTCTTATAACTACAGTTTGGTGTTACGGAATTCAACGAACTTGGTTTCATTTTGAAGAGATTTTTCAGTTCTTCCACTGCTAGATGGCACCATTTGAAAAATCAGATAATTTTTTATATTTTTTTTCGAGGATATCAAATGGAACCATGTATTTTTTATACTCTAAAATGAAAGTTGAGCAAACGAGAAGAAAAATGGCGAAAACCGCCAGTCGATTACTATTGAGAAACCGGAGAAATAATAATATTAGAAAATATAAATTCAATAGGAACTGAAATAATTAGTATAGTACTAGGGTCTTCCTAGATGCTCAAATTGTCTGCGATCATTTTCTATACATGAATTGAGTTGGTATGCTTTCGACGGCAGTTCTGATCCTATTGATCATATCGTTTCTAGTTTTTGGTCGGGTTTGAAATACCATATCTTTCCATCTCCCTCTTAAATAAAAATCTAATTAGGTCAGATCTGGAGACCTAGCTGGCCACCTAAACATGCTACCCTTCCCTATCCACTTGCCAGGATATCTTAAATCTAAATAATTGCACACAATTGAGAGCAAAATGTGCCGGGCATGAATTATTGAAATCATGATTTCTTAGATATAGGATATTTCTGGTTACAATCATAGATAATAAAAATTCAGATTCCTGTGGTGAATGTTTTCATAATATTATTTCGATTATTTCTCCGGTTCCTCAAGAGGTATCAACTCCCGGTTTTCACCATTTTTCTACTCGTTTGCTCTACTTTCATATTAGAGCATGAAAAATATATGGTTCCATTTGAAATTCTCAAAAAAAAATTGAAAATAGTCTGATTTTCCAAATGGTGTCATCTAGCGGTCACCACGGGATTTAAATCGACTCGATTCGTAATTTATCAGGAAGAACTGAAAAATCTCTTCAAAATGAAACCAAGTTCGTTGAATTCCGTTACGCCAAACTGTAGTTATAAGAGTTTTTTTATAGTGCTATTCATCCTCCCCTCCCTCTTTGATTCAAAGAGCTAGCGCAATTTCATTTCAGATCAAAATGATTGGATATCAACACGATATTATTAAAAAAGTGTTTTTGATTCGTCTTGATATATCAAATTCTCATAAAAATCCGTTTTTTGAAGTGGCCAATGCAATTACGCCCTCTAGCGGTCGTCCTGTAAACTTGAAAATAATTTCCAGAGATTTCTCTTGGCCACTTTCCTCAAAAATATTTTTTTCTGAAACCTATACGGCAAATAGTTTCCGAGATACAGCCGGCGTCCTTTCTTAGTGGTACACCCGGTACATGGTGGAGTCCGTAAACTACATATTTATCATCCTAATGAAACAATGTACTATCACAGATTAGAAAACCTTACAGATGAAACACTCCGCCCATTTTGTTTGATGTACCGACATCCGTTTTCATTGACCTCGGACCTTTAAATTCTGCGCATTGCAGTTGCCGGAATGTCGTTGTCACCGCTAGAACTACTGATGTGCAATGTTGCCATTTTAATGCATAATATATAACAATATAAAAGGTTACCTACTTCTGAGTGATTTATTATGAATATGTTGTCATCAGAGATTAGTTTCTATCTGGAATAAGATGGATTCTGAATGAAGTTTCATATGAAATTCGGAATATTTCGAATTTAGCCCATTCATTGTCACCAGGAAAAATAAAACACTATTCAATTATCTGACGATGTAATGTACAATCAAATACACAAAATATGACATATCTTTTATGTTACATAGAGTATTCTGAATTTGAAAAGCAAATCAGGAAGATATATTTAAAAAAAAATTAGTACAAGGAGAATTTATATATTGTTTGGTAAGGTAGGTATATGTTTAATGAAAAATATCTCGAACTTTGTGTAAGAATACAAAAAGTGCTACTTTTATCTTGAAACTTGAAATGTGATATAGCATAAAATGGTAATATTCTCATGGAAATTTTGATTAAAGTCAATAATAGGTATCTCAATATAGGTTTCGAAAACAATGTAATTTTATATTCTCAAATTTATTTGAAGATGATTTGCAATCTTTATACACACAGTGATGTTTGCCACTGGAAGGTGCTCTTTGATTCACTCATTGTTAATTCAACACTTGTTTTTTGTCTGAACAACAATTCTACAGTCAGAAACAGATCACTTTTCAAAACACACACACTACACAAAGTCTCTGATCTTAAACTAACATGCATTCAATTTTCATTGTTACTTTCATTTGAAAGAGTAAGGTACCAGAAATGGGTTTCCTACCTTGGGATTACTAGCAAACAGGCCAATAATCTTAAAATATCCTATAATCATCTGTGCTCGTGATGTGATTATCCTCAAAACATTTATTACATTTCCTATTCAATTATGGTTTATGGAAAATAAAATATGTTACACATTGTGAGAACATCCGAAATATTGGACCGTGTATCGTGTGAAACGAAAACATTTGTAACATAACCAACAAAATGATGACAACGATGTATTCGATGTAAACAAAACACGCGATCAATAATTTAGCGCCTGCGCAAATCTATGACTGGCCCTTTAAATTAAGCGCTTTCGACATCTCTCTCTAATTTTATTCGCTCTGTCTGACTGTCTCATCTGTAAGGTTCTCTCTTAGACCATACACTAGATAGACGCGGTATGTACCTTATGCAATGTTTGGTAAAGGTAGGGGGCGCTGACTATGGCATTTTCGGGGAGGTGAGACGATCGTTGAACCGAGAGTCCAGGGACGTGCTTTTTTTAGGGATTCAAAATATGAAAAAATTGATGTATTCTCAAGCATATTTTCGGTTTGGTTTTCAATTCCCGCAAAAGCTAAGTGAGAATTCCAACAAATGTTCAACAAACATCATGAAAAAGTTGATTTCAATATAAAGCTCATTTTTTTCCATTTTACAAATAGTGTATTTGCTGTTGAATTCTATAAATAATATATTTCGCCTGATGAGCTAATGCTGATTCGAATGTTTTCAGAATACAATACAATAAATAATATACAAGCACATCATTAGTTCGCAAGATGAGAGAAGAATTCGAATAATACACATTTAATACAATAAAATATATTTATACATACAATATACATATCGATGAATCTGTGAATTGAACAAATTGAATTAATATGTGCAGTTAAAACTGAAAATTCCCAAACTTTGATTATTTTCTCTAAGATAGAAGAATCTTTTGTATGCAGTTTTAAACTTTTCTGTCAAATTTCTGTTTGGCCTTCTCAGCCCAGCTATAGCTTCTCTTATTTGATTGACCAACCTTTTGGAAACCTGAAAATGTCAAAGAGTTTTTCTAGGACTTTGCATGATCATCAGATGTAATGAATGGCGAAACTATAGGGTGAAGGTTTCCTGATGAACAAAAATGGTGTTCATATTTTCCAAGTGCATGCTTCAACATTTTCTGTGGATATACTTAAGTTTACCTGTCACTATTAAAAAAGCTTTCTCAACAATTAATATCTGCAGTAGGGCAGTGATCATATCATAAAATTCTGTATGTTTTTCCAATGTTTCTATCCTGAAACTACTCGACACAACTGCATCCATATTTATATGTTATTTGAAAACCTAAAAAACGTTTCAAAAGTTTGGTAAATATTATATTCGAAAAATATTCCCATTCGAAATATTTTCAATATGGATCATTCCTAGAGCTACTTTGCATCTACGCCTATGAAATCATTCCGTCGACGTTTTGTTATCTTTGTTAACACAAATTCCACAATATTTTGCCATAGTCCTTTCCTCTTGAATACACTCAAGAATTAATCATTTCCAACACAAATAACATTGAAAATTAAATAAAAACACGAGAAATTCTCCACATATACAAAATGTAAACAAATGCCTCCATACGTCAACAACGTCAATGTCAGAATTGGCCAATAGGAAAACTCGTACCATGTCAAATTTTGTTTCCCCCCTCAGTTACAAAACAAATCGCCCTCGATACCGAGTCTATCTAGTGTATGGTCTAAGGGTTCTCTAATCTGTGGTACTATTTTCAATCCAATGGTTAAAAAATAAAAGCTTGTTTTTGTAAAAATGTCAGATTGGCCGATTTGGTGAGCGCTCAAAGAGGCGCCACCAAGGAGAACGTGCAGAGGAAGCAGGCACGCACAGACGCCGAGCGTGATGACAGCGAGAACGAGGAGAGCGACGATGACAGCCCTGATGAAGCTGACGACGACGTGCCCTACAACCCGAAGAACCTGCCCCTCGGGTGGGACGGAAAGGTAACCTTTCTTCCTTCCTTTCGTCGCCGACCACTGTATTTTCGAGCGGGATAATATTTCTGGACCGAATCGGCCATTTTCCCATGTTAATCCCCAAAAGAAAGGTTGAGGTTCATCTTGATAGATCTGGCTCTGGGAAGCATGCGCAGTATGATTTAATTCAAGCGATCGCTCTGGCGGCAGGTTTCCAACACTGAAACATAACCAATGACTGGAATGCCAAAGGAACTTTTCAAGCATAGACCCTTTTGAATCTCGCGCAGACTGAAAATAAATCAGGCGGGGAGCATGCGCACTATTACTTTAACGAGGTCCGGTCTAGCCTTTGGTACACAGACCACGTGGACTGTGCTTTGGGACCAATTATCAACATAAACATCTCTGAAGAAACATTGCATAAAGGATTATCTGAATTGGCAGTTCCAGGCGAATTATGGAAATCATTATACATCCGAATTAAATCGAAACTGGTGGTAGGATTTTTTAATATGTTTAATCAGTCAAATGTTTTTTTTTTTTGATTTATTGTCTTGATTTTATATTTCTTAACGTTCTTTAACTATTCCAAGTTTCTATGTATGTATCGTTTTATGTGTATGTTAAATTCTTCAGCGACGAATAAATTCTATTCTATAATCCTTGTCCTACAGTAAATAAGTTTGTGATCAACCAATCTTTGTAATAATGATTTTAGTTCCTGTGACACAATATGGTAAGTAAACAGTCAAAAAAAAAACAATTTCCATATAGAATAAAGCACACTATATTATAATATATGTATTTATTCTAAACTACACAACACTAATCACGTCGCACCCCGAAATTTTGCCCCTGTTGAAATCTAAATAACTTCTCTCTGCTTTGAACAATTTGAATTCTGTTTACACTGTTCACTGGATAGTTGACAGATGCTTTTGAGAACCTAGATACAGCCTGGGAACTGAATCACGTTTCAGTCGTTTTTTTATCACCAGAAGTTATATGATGTCATCAATGATGATATGTTCTTCACAAATCACATTTCCATAGCTCAAAGTCTCGATATTTGGATATCTACCAATATCTAGCTTTCATTCATGGGCAATGTATATTCTTAGTTGAACTGAAAATGGATGATTTTAAGATAAAATAATACAGCTCAAGTATAAGTATCAATCTCAACTCACCAAAAAAAGGTTAAACTGGAATTAGTACTGCAGTTTTTGCATTGCAGCAATGCACCTTCAACCTTTTTTGTTTATGGAAATGTTATCAAACTATCAAACAGGGCAAATTGATGATATGGAACAACTTAACACGAAACAAAAAGTGCCAAGCCGCGTCTGATTTAGTTTATTTCATCACAGACGTACGTCATCAAATGTATACAGTTGTAGTGATCAAAGACATGATTTTCGTACCTTTACTTTTACTGCGTCGACGCATTATCTGAAATCTCAGTTCGCATAGTTGGGCTAAAAGTTCCCCGCGCATTTACCTATAATAGCGTTCCAGTTATTGGTAATATTTCAGTGGTTGGAAAAAGCATGAACCATTCGAAAAACCTACAGGGAAACAGAAACTGACAGGTGACATTTGACACTTGTGGACTGTGGACATCTCTTGAGGCGCATAAGTCCGAAGTTTGCACACAATAGAGGAAAGCTCGTTTCCTATAATCGTACTTTGTACAAATTTCAACTGTACCATTCGTCAAAGAGCCCGAATATTTTTCCCGTTTTTCACAGCGGTTTTGCTTCCTGTTCTTAGAGTTGTCGTACGTTTTTGTGTGTTTATGTTTGCCAAATCCTTTGGTGATATAGACCCTAGATACGACATGCCTATACCAAAAGCACGGCGTTTGTTCTGTCTACATTAATATGATAGCACGACATAGATTGTTCGGAAAGGTCGGAGAACATAATTTTTGTTTTATACAACCCATGCTAGTCCCGTCTCTTTTCTGATTTTAAATAATTCAATATATCAACATAACTATAAGAATGATAAAATCTGCAACAGAAATGATCACAGTTCAGAAAATAAGATATTCTTTGTAATATTTATCAATTCATTAATTTATTCACAAATGCTCAATCATACACATATTTATAAATGTGGAGTAAATATACCGAAGTAGAATTAAAGATACAGGCACACCAAAATTAGGGTGGATATTTTTTTCTTGAAAGATGCTTCACTTTGATCAGTGTTCTAGAACCATTACAAAGTGTAGCCTAGTAAATAAAATAGAATGGTAAGAACTGTTATTTTTCATATAAAATATGCTATGATAAATATGTCTATATTTTTTTTGTGAGTCCTATATGGTCAAATTCGAGCAAGATAATGCTTCTATACAACAAACGACAATATAATCGAAAAACCACAAGATATTTTAAATAAAAAACCAATAAGTATTTCTGTAGTTAATAGTTTTTGATAAATTTGATAGAATTTTGTTTCAAATGATCTAGGTCAGTATTTAGTCAAATTCTAACATTTCCAAAATAACACGACACTGATTATAGGGAATTATCTTGTTTTAGAATGCAATAACCGACTTAGATGTTGATATTAAACATTTTTTTTTCGCATTTCACAGGTGACTGCTTCAACTCAGGTTTTCTTATAATAATTATTGATATTTCCTGTGTGACTCTCTCAGAAGTTCTTCGTTTTCATGTTCATATTGTATTCTACTCCTCACCAAACTGTTGATTGATTTTGCAGCCCATCCCGTATTGGTTGTACAAGCTGCACGGCCTCAACATCAGCTACAACTGCGAAATCTGCGGCAACTACGTCTACAAGGGCCCGAAGGCGTTCCAGCGGCATTTCGCCGAATGGCGGCACGCCCACGGCATGCGCTGCCTGGGCATACCGAATACCGCCCATTTTGCCAATGTCACGCAGATTGAGGACGCGTTGGCGCGTGAGTATTTCAGTTTTCATTCTTCTCCTTTAGTTTCCAATCGTTGTCTCCATTGGTTTTCATTTCGAAAATCGACCGGTTTTGAATCTGAACGCATCATTCAAATTTTGCATTCTGCCTCATCAAATGCGCGATACAAAAAGAAAATGCTTTGGTGTGACCACAGATTAGAAAATCTTACAAATAAGACAGTCCGCCCAATTTGTTTGTTGTGCCGACATATGTGTTCATTGACCTTGGACCGTTAAATTTTGCGTTGCCGGATAGTCATTGTCATTTACAATGAAATTCGAATATTTCGAATGTGATAAGTACTCACATTCACATTTCGTCCATTGGAAAACAAAGTAATTTGATATTCTCCGATTTATTGAAGTATTGAAGAGGATTTGCAAACTTTATATACACTCCTAATTGCCGATAAACATACTATTGTACCTGATTCACATTCCAGATAATGAAGGTATATAATCACAGGTTGTTTAAACTGAACTGTGATAATCCTCAAAACATTTATTACTTTATATTATAGTTTTTTGAAAATATGTTATACATTATAAGAACATAAACCCATCCGAGATACTGGATCGTAAATCGTCTAAAACGAAAACATTTGTAACATAACAATAGCGCCTGCGCATATCTATGATTGGACCTTTAAATTTTGCCCATTCGACATCTCTCTACTTTTATTCGCCCTATCTGACTATCTCATCTATAAGGTTTTCTAATCTGTGGCTTCGTAATGTCAAAAAAAGATATATTATCAAACAACAAGGGACTTCTAGTCTAGGACTAACGGTGATCCTTCCATTGAAGTCCGCAAAATCAAAATTGAACTTTGATGATTAACCTATCATTATTGTGATTTAATTCGATTTCTGTTTCTCAGTGTGGGAGAAACTCAAAGTTCAGAAACAAAGTGAACGTTGGCAGCCCGAAACCGAAGAAGAATACGAGGATTCTCAGGGAAACGTGGTCAACAGAAAGACCTACGAGGATCTCAAGAGGCAGGGCCTGTTGTAAACATTCGAACGAGATTTGTATATCTCAGTATACTTATTTTTAAGATGGTTTTCCCAATTCCGAGAATAAATTTATGATTCGAATTAATTATGTGCTACTTTATTTTATCCTAGACCTTCATAATTCTAATATTCGTAAATATTTCACAGATAATGATGTGATGTTCAACGACAATGACCGGTTTTCACTGTACTATTTTACCGTCAGAAGCCTATTCAGTATATTTTCTATCGGTTATTCGCCCAGTTATTGATATTTTCATGATTGATTTTTTATACTTTTTTCCTCTGCGGCACTTGAAGTTGAGGAAAAAATTAATCTGACGCTAGGACACTTCTGAAATATCAAAATTCAATTTAAAATTACATTAGACACGATTTATTGATATCTCATATTTCTGCTCTATTCAAAACACAAAATTCGTTCTTTTATCTAAAACAGCTCACTCTTACATTTACTTATTCTCTTTTAGTGATTTCCGCGAAAAATTGTTGAAAATGAGTAATAAGTAGATGTAAGCATCAAGAGAATTCCGTATCCAAATATACTGGAAAGATGATTTTCGTTTTTCCAACCCAACCCTGTAATGTCAAAAATATAGGAATTCTACTGTATCCATTCGTCAAGTGTCAGAACTGTCAGTAGTCGATGTCAGAGTCTTGTCAGCTTGTCACTCTATGTTCTTGTCGTTCTCTGAGTCATATGATTGTGATTGCTTGATTTGCTTGTTGAGGTGTGAAGATTCATCTTTGGGTGTTTTCAGAATAAAAATAAATTTATTCCCAGTATTATTCATTATTTAGCAAAGCCAAATCGTTAAATATGGGTGCAGCTGTGTTACCCTTCATTGTATTCACCGTTCTCTGGGGTGGTATCGGAGCAGGCCTACCATTTTTTGTCCCCAAAGGACCAAATCGAGGGTGAGCTATTCAATTGTAAAAGAAGTCAACGAATTCACATTTGGTTTCGTTCGTTGCAGGATCATTCAAGTCATATTAATGCTAACGGGAGTTTGCTGCTGGTTATTGTAAGTAAATCAGCATCAAAAGTGAGACATCATGTGACATGTTTAATAGTGAAATCAAGGAAGCACAATTTTGGAACTGCATTCTTACAGCTTATACAGCTGATCAAAGATAAAAATGAAGAATAAGATCAAAGAGCACAATCAAATTTTCACTTCAAACATGTTTCAAAATGATTAATTTATGTGAAGTCTGAAGTGATAGGTATATCCTTGAGACATGTGATGTTGCTGTGAATCTAAATGCTCTGCATTATTTTATCATTGGATGAATTAATTAAAAGAGATTTAAATGATTTTTTTTCAAGCTGGGTGTGCTGTTATGTGGCCCAAATGAACCCCCTCATTGGTCCTAAAATTGATAGGAATACTGTTCTTTGGATGGCAAAACAGTGGGTAAGTTGAAACTCATCAATTATATTTTATGTGTATAGGAAGACTGATTTCTTAGTCTTTATCCTCCTCAGAGTGTATATGGATTTGATATTATTCAAATTTGGATATTTTATTATTTTGGAGTTACTATGTAATTTTTTCTAATAACCACTTATGATCAATCCAACATAAAACCTTCATATTAACCAACATTTTTTAAATAATCTGTTGGAAGGAATAGTATAATAATGTGTTGTCTTTTCAGGGAAATGAGATTACCTCATAATTTTATGAATAATTGATTCAAAGGATCCAAAGCCAATTCATTTTCAGAGGACATATGTAAAATCTAGTGATTAGCTCTGATAATTGTATCTATATGATTTCCAATTATTTCCAGGCATTATTGTGTCCATCTCAGAAATTGTTTTACAAATAAATTGTTGATTTTTTATCTCATTACTCTGATTTATTGTGTATATACTAATTTATGTCAATATAAAATTGTTCAACAATTTCAGGTGGTTTTATTTTTTTTCAAGATTGAAAATTTGAATCTCAAGTTGCGTCTCTTGCGGTAGAATTTATAATGTGGTCAGTGGTGTTTCATTGGTGATTTCACTGATGCGCTTCTGTTTGGTGAAAAATTGGCGATAAAATAACGGCGTGACCAATCATATTGGTTCGTTCAGACGCTGACTAAGAGATGACGCTACTTACCATTCCTAAAAAAACTTGACTTGAACAGAGATCTTCTGAATGGCCTTTTGTCGCAACTTTGTTAATATCGCTGACCATCATTGAGTTGGATTGAAACTTCCGTTTCGAAATCAAGAGACAATAATGACTGTTTTTTTATAACGTGACATCTAAAAGTCAGTGTGGAACTAGAACCTAATTTTGACGACATATTTGTACCAGACAAAAGCACTTCAGTGAAAACTCAATTGACAGTAGATAGTTGACGTTGACACTTCGGTGCTTAGTGCTGACTGTTTTTTGAAAGAGAAAATCGAAAATCATTCTCGATATTCAATTTCGAAGTGACTAATTTTGAAATTGAAATTCACTCATCAAAATGTCGAGAGGAAGCAGTGCAGGTTTCGATAGACACATTACAATATTCTCCCCCGAGGGGCGTCTTTATCAGGTAGAATATGCCTTCAAAGCCATCAATCAAGCAGGACTCACATCGGTCGCTGTGAAAGGCGTCGATACCGCAATTTGTGTAACCCAGAGGAAGGTCCCAGATAAACTCGTAGACGCCAGTACCATAAGCCATCTTTTCCAATTAACAGACAATGCAGGGTGTGTAATGACCGGAATGATAGCAGACAGCAAGTCCCAAGTACAGAGAGCCAGGTATGAGGCAGCTCAGTTCAAATACAAGTTTGGATATGAGATGCCGATCGATGCCTTGTGTAGAAGAGTAGCTGACATTTCCCAAGTATACACTCAGAATGCAGAGATGAGACCACTAGGTAAGTATTTTTCAATTGCTAGATACATGACATTGATTATGAATTGATATGTTAGGTTGTTCAATGGTTCTCATTGGCTATGATGCTGAGCTAGGCCCCTGTATCTACAAGGCTGATCCAGCTGGCTACTACTGTGGTTACAGAGCTGTAAGTGTAGGAGCCAAACAGACAGAAGCTAACAGCTATCTGGAGAAGAAGCTGAAGAAGAAACAGGATTTGCAACATGATGATGTAATTCAGCTGGCCATAAGCTGCCTTTCCAGTGTGCTTTCTGTAGATTTCAAACCATCTGAATTGGAAGTTGGACTGGTTTCCAAAGATAATCCCAAGTTTAGAAAACTCACTGAGCAGGAAATTGATAGACATCTCACTGTCATAGCTGAGAAGGATTAAGTTGAATTTTGATTTACTTTGTATTAATTAAGGATGAGAGGGAATTGCTAAGGTTCACTTTACAATAAACCATTTTTATATCCTCAATCTAGTATTTTGTTTTCAGGAAGAATTAGTGGTAAGATACAGGACAATATTCCAAAACAAGTGTTTCTTATAAAAATAATCTTGATGACAAAATGGTCTGAAAGGTTTCAAGATTATGCCTGTTTTCACTCATGATTAATAAGAGGAACTTTCAATTGCTAAAGTATTTCCTTTGAATAATAAATGAAAAATAATTTCAGTAGGACAAAAGTAACTAAGGTATCTACTGAAAATATTGTTTCCTCTTCAAATTGGAAAGAAGAGTTTCCACTAGTAATTAAGGAGAAGAAAAGTACAAAGAAACCAATTTTTCCCTTTTGCAGAACTACAAAAGGTTACAACTTAGATTTTTTATATTCTTATTATTGTTTCTCCTTCAAGTAGGATAGTATATCTGTCAGTTGCGCCTTTTCATGCTGAACAATAATTGTATGAAAGAAAATTGATGTATCATTTTTCTTTCAGATAATTGTTCTTCTTTCTTAAGGGCGCCATATTGAATTTTGATATTTTCAAAGCCTGTTTTTTCCTGAATACAATGACTTATCACACGGTATGATTGAATCTTGCATGCTGGTCAAAATTGGGGAAAAAAACTGAGGTTTCTACTTTATATTCCTCAAGAGTAGAACTATTTCAGAGGATATAAAAAGTAAACAAATCCCCCATTATGTGGTTTTATTTTTATTACTCTTATTCTTCACATGTGTACCTTTGTATTTCAAGAAATAAATGTAGTAACTGATCCAACAATATGTAACACCTACAGAACAATATACTGATGTAATCATCAAAGGTAAAAACGGAAATCTTTTGTCAAACCCTAATAGACTATGTATCACATTTTCGTACAAAAATACTCCTATTAATCCCAATAAATACATACTTTCGAAAGGATTGAGTAACGGCAAAGAATATTTACATATTGACAAAGGGTATAATTTGAAGAGGCTGTGAAAGGCATACAATGTGTACAAAAGTAGCAACAAAACTTTCACTAATAACAATGATGTTGGAAATAATAAGGGAAATAGTGAGTAATGTCCAACTGTAGATAAAATGAGGAATATTCTAGCGTCATTGGATTCCATGATGGACAGAACACTGAAAAAAAAACAGAAATATTATTGCACACGCCTCGAGGTGGACAAAGAAAATTATGTTCTTTTATAAGGCTTTTTTTCGGCTCATAAAATGATGTAGAGGTATAAACTGTTTTAGAACGGTCTTCAAAGCTATTTCTTCGCGAAAAAATGCCTTCAGAATGTGAGATATAAGCGTTTCGAAAAATAAAATCAAATTCAAAATAGCAGCGGAACGGTGAACTTTGCGCATGCGCAAACCAAGCGGGTTAAGCTTTTCATTTAAAGCCCTTCTGATCGAGGAACCAAAGTAAGAATGTACCCATAATTGTAAGGTCACCAACTTAATGCACTGGCCATTAACTACGAATATTGATGATAAGGACAGCCTATCTGAAGCCGAAACAAAAGAGCGTCGGTGGCAACGATGAATTTATGCGCAAGCGCCAAAATAATTGTGGATGATGACAGTCAAGAGCGACTCTCTTACTGTTGTTTCTCTCTTATGTCCTCGCTGCTACTCAAATTGAAAATGATCGTATGTCGGGTATCACTTTTGCGATCTTTTTCTTTTCAAATAAGCAGGTTATATCTGTGTTTTGTTGATGTGAATCTCCTAGTTTCTTGTAATAAATTGTTTTTCGATTGCGTGTTCGAGTGTTTATTGTGTTTCACTAATTCATAGTTGTTCAGGTGATACTATTCGTAATTTGAGTTCAACACTGCCGTAAATATGTCCAGGTCGTGTCCAGCCTCCAGGTTATCTTCCATTATTCCAGAAATCAAGACACAATGGAAGTGCCTGTGCCATCAATGTCTTACAAAATATTGCAAAGGTCAGGATAATTCATGGATAATCTATATGCCTATCATTGTTTTGATCTTGATTGCTTCATATTCTTTCATCTGAAAGGAGTGGTTTGCTGAATTAGAAGATCTCTGATTACTCTCTGTCTAAGCTGAGTATACTTCATATTATATTCTACCATAAATATATTATACTAATTCAAGAACTCGAATATGTTCCGTACATATAAAGTATGAGATTTTCTAATTTTAGACATTTCATGATTCGAATTTCGCGCATGCGCCTTCAATCAACGTTGCCAATTAGAAAAGGATAGATATATGAAATTCGGCTTCACTTTTCTAACATTGTCTCTCATGGCGTATGGTCAATATTGTAGTTGATAGATATATGGCACAGTATCGTTATTACCTGAGCGGCACGACTGCCATCAGGATGGCCTTCTCGTGCACGTGCCAGCCGAAGAGGAAGGCCGTTAGTGCGCAGACGACCATGCAGCGCAGGAAGTCTGCCGGCCTGCCGCGCAGCAGGAACAGCCGCGCCATCGCGGGCAAAGTGAGCAACGCCGTCAGGGCCATTGTGGCGAACGGAGAGACGCTCGGGAGAAAGTAGTGGGGGGACTCTTGGACGAGGCCGCCCGTCATCGAGGCTGATGCTGGGGAAGTGGCGTTTCCCCCGATTTTGGACACTAGAGAGGTGGGTTAGTCAACGTAAACGTAAGATTAGCAAATGCTCCATCATAATCGAAAGCGTGAAAAGGTAAGCGTGAACATTTATTATAGAAGTTTTGATTTAAGCATGAATTTAGGAATGACAGTTTTTCGTGGATCCATAGGGTAGTGTAGAGTCCTCTGAGTCGTGATTTTCCTCAGATATACCCATTAAACACTCCACTTCGCGTGGTAATAAGGCTTTATATGGGTAAGGCTCGCCATTGCTGAATGACAGTTACTGAAAGTGACAAATGGCAATCCGTCGAGAATACAGTTCTGTGTTGTGATAGAACACTAACGGCAAGATCAATTAGTTTTATGCTATTCTTGAAGGCTTTTTACGCACTCGTTATTGCAAAATGACTGTTACAAACTTGTTACAAAAACAAAAAACAGTAACTATTGAAGACGTATCTTTAAGTTGACTAATTATGCCATTTCATATAAAGAGCAGAAATGAGTTACCGGAGAAGATGCTTTCGTTTAATTACATGTTTGTTCACAATTTATTAGCAAATATACTATTGTAATTCGAATTGATTAGAACCATAAGGAAACTGTAAATATTCTTATCCAACGGACAGTCTTTGACTTTGTAGGACTTTTAATTTATTCACAAATTTATACCCACATAAAATTCAACTATTATGCTCGTATCACGTTGTTTGTATAACTTTTTTTTTTTCGTGAATAAATTATTATTATTATTATTACAAGTTCTATATAATTCTATGTTCTGGAGCTATGAAACAGGTATCGCGCGAGTCCCATACCTCCATAATAATGCCCTGCTCACATCACTCGATTATTATTCCTCCCGGATAATATTGGAACTAAAAATATACCACGTGACTGTATTTCCAAACAATCAGCAGGAACTTGATATAACATGATATAAGTCGCAACGGATTTTTCAGTTGTTAGATATATTGAAACGAACAGCCATTAGAGATTTCAGAAATTTTGAAAACACATTTTTCCCATAAGTAGCCATCTTTATACTTTATGGTGGACGCTGTATAATTACGTAAGAAACGGCGGTGCTTCCATAAAAAAGTGAGACACACTGTAAATGGATAAACAGACTGCTATGATTAGAAATTAAAACAAAACATTGAATATATTAGAAAAATTCACATTTTGAACATTCACCCATGGTGTAAAGATTTTTACTGACTGACTCCCTATTTTTTTAGGACTCCCTATTTTTTTAGGATTTGATGCATTTTTATGCGATAGTTCCAATATGAACTTTAATTCATCCTTATTTCTGATGTTATGATTATGCATGTCAGTGTGTTTGAAACTTGCTGATGTTATAATGAATTATTTTGCAGTTATTATGAATATATATGTATGCAGTGCTCCAAATATGACATGGTATACTAATTAACCCTACTACTTTCTTCTGCAAAACTAAGAATCTATCAGCATTGGTTGTGTAACCCCATAGATTGATGAATCAATCATCAATAAAAAAATACACTGGATGAAGATAATAACAGATAACCAGCATGCTGTTTTTCATTGATTGTACATACAGGGTATAATTTCGTTTATGGTAACTGGTCACTTATTTAGTTTCATGATTTCTCTAAATACTGAAAAATAACATTGACCTTACCCATGAAAGTGCCAAATTTGTCAGCAATGTTATAAATTGCCCAAATATTTGGAGCCCAATAGGCATGGCAAAGTCCTCGCTTGAATGGAAATAGTCTGGATACAATCTGAAAATGTAATATAGAAAAGCCAGTCTATCTGTGAGGTATTTTGAATTAGGATTATTTCAAAGTGTACTCCACTTGTCAATACCTTTCATATGATACCTATAATGATACCCCTATTGAGAGGGTATGAAAAAAATGTGGCGGCGGCCATATTGGATTTACATTGATATTGAAAATATTGTACCAAGTTCAGATCAATCAATAAACAGCAGGTAAGTGTTAATATTTCAATAACCGTTTGAAATGAAAGCTAGGTGTCACCTAAAAAATTGGTGCACCGCTATGGAAATATTTTCATTTTGTATGGTGAAGAAAAAATCAATTGCATATGCTAGCATAAAATGTACCCACTTGTGGAATCTGATCATGGAATGGCAAAAATGTTCCTATAAATATTCCAACAACAATGGAACCTAGCAAACAAAACTTTCTCAGAGTGCCCATAGAGAAAATCTTTCTGAAATTCAGAGGACCTCTCAAACAGTAATGCCTCAGTAAATAGATAAAATATGCTGGAGCCATGTAGATGTATATGTGCTTCATATTAAGTAGAATGGTAAACCAGAATGCAGACCATAAAAATCTCTCCTAAAAAATGAGATTTATGAAATTAAATGCACATGCATATCCTTAAATCCTGAAAATTCATTATATTTTTCTAGCTGCAAGTGCTGAATAAAAATATCAACTATATTACAGCTAGATGTGATGTGATTGTATAAAGTTACCTGTATCATATATGCAATAGATATCAACAATATTCCATACATAATTCCATTGTATTGAAAATGAATATGATCAACCATCAACAAACCACAATTGGTTATTAATAAAATTGGTAAAACAACATCTTTTCGCCAACTCTTCTGTAAAGCTGCACAACACCTACATTACAGAAGTTATACATTATAGTTTCAAATTTGATATAGCACCAGCTTACATATAGACTCCCAAAGTGTATACAAGATCAGTGAATATCACTGACAATCTTTGAAACAAGACAGTGTTATCTGAAGAATAGTTGATGTGTTTAACATTCAACATCTTTGGGTCAAAAAGAACAGCTACAAAAGACAGTGAATATTCAAACCAAGCAAAGAGTGGTGGATAATCTAGGGTCCATTGGGATGTATTTTCGAAATACCATTGCTTTAGTGGTAAACTGTGAGTTATAGCCAACCAATTTCTGTGAACCTCAAAATCAGTTGATCTACTAAAATAATACAATATAATATAGAAATATTAATAACATATAAATCTCATTAACAACGTACTAGGCAGGTATAAGTAATAGTTTCACACAAGTGGTTAGTAGTGATGTAGTTATAATCATGTCTGGGTGAGATACTTTCAAGTTCTCGAAAAGTATCAAATCCTTCAAAATCACCGCTCAAGATAAATACATAACATAACCCTAAAAAATTACACTGACGTCAACCGACGTGATCTAAGCTGCTTGAATGCTTGCCCAAATTTCCGAACATTCCCGAGTGTCCAGTGGCGTCTTTCCCCCTTTGTCTTTTCGCCGCATGACGACGGTTAGATGATTCTACTTTTGCAATCGTCTTTCAAACCGAAATATGGTCAGAATTTCTTCGTGGTTCTATTCTCGAAATTTTCGCAAGCTCAGCCAACGCAGGCCTGATGGGAGGGCGGAGAAGCCCGGACCACAATGAAAGACTGGGCCCCATGATTATTTTTCAACATTCAATAAAAGCGGGCCCGAAATAACATATATACCGGGGCTTTCTCTGTCTCTCGGTGGATTCATACGACGATGTAATTATTATTTATAAAATGAGTATTTTGGAAAAGGGGCTAAACATTCCAATGGTCATTCGGGAGGGTAAAATGTAAACCCTCTATATGATGTAGCATTTTTATAGCGAATACAACGATCGACGTACTACGGCACCATTTATTTTCTTCGAAACTTTTTCGATAACTTCAGAAGAAAATAAAATCCCAACCGCCAAATTTGGTTTTTTTTTCGAATACCTTCGGAAGCCGGAAGTAAATCTACACGGTATAATTATAGGGTGTTTCGAAAGTCAACCGACACGCTCTACACAGATGGGTAAATAGTAGCTCTCCTGATTTGATGAATGATATATGAGGTAAAAACATAATATATAAGCTTCTCATGCTCAGTGATCGAAATACATTTATATATAGTATTTAATTTGAGAAATGAAATTTGATTTCTTTTCAATACAACATGTAACCATCAACTCGACTGATTTTTCTCCATTTCAATTTGATGAGTGCATTAAGCTAATGAATCTTATCATTTCCAGAAAAAATATATATCAGACAGTTCATGTGTCGTTATCGATTTCAAATGAAAAACGTAATTGGGCGTTTTGTTCATTCGGCGATATATCATATATGTACCCTTTTGAATCGGAAAAAAATCGCTATAGGTACCACCTGATGGTTACGTAGGTTTTTTAATCTTCATATATATGGCGCTATTAGCGCATAAATACAAAACTGACTTTTTTGCCATTGAATATATTGATGGAAATGTATTATTTCTGAGGAAATTATCGTGAGAAAATAAATAAATCCCGCATAGATTGATCGTGATGCGATTAAAATTTTCCATTGATAAACATCACTCTAACTCGCCCTGAACTACCTCAGATAAATCGATCAAATTGAAACATTTTCAGGATTATCGCTATAGCAAACAATCGTAAGTACCAACATTTTTTTGTATAAAATTATCAAGAGCATTCCATGATATGGTATCACTTGAATGCAAAATGAAAAAGCCATGAAATTGGAAGATGTATCTATCTTCATCTTATATAGTATACCTTCATCGTTGATTGATGTATATACATCAATCAACGCCTTCATCGGCTCACTGTTGTGAAATAGGCGAGCGGGGATTATATTTGGGCAGGCATTGCTTCGAGTGGAGATTTCAGGGTCTCTATACTCGGTTTACTATACCCTGCACTGATGAGGGCCAATAAGCCCGAAACAGGTTGTCAGAGGCGTGAATGTCTCAATGTAACCATTGACGCGTTTTTGCAGGAGAGAAACACTTGCATACACTTTTAGACTGCGAGTACTTATAGATATTATTCAATGTTCTGCGAGGTATTTGCCAGGAAAGTAATTGTTTTCTGCTCGTAGTCTACCAGCCATTCGTGTTTGATTTTTAATCGGACAATAAGACGAGATATATGTCTTTTTCCAATCTAGGTATCAGAGCTCTTGAACTGATAAAATCAACTTTCAAAAAATTTATACTCATAATAACAATTATTCATCACAATCAGGAAATTTCATTATCTCGTCAAGTATATGCAAGATCTCCGCCGTTGGGGGTGCGCAAAGTGCAAGTTTTACACGTGTCGTGGAATGAACCCCAAACGATTTATCTGGCAAAAAATACGAGAACCTTAAAAGTTCTTAGTTACCTCTACTCAAATTACCTTGAGTGGGAATATAATCTTTTATCTAAATCGAGCCGCAAGTCCACTCTTGAAATTTGATCTATTTATTCTTTAGATCTGATCTCATTTGTTTTTCTCCTAATTTTGAAAGGATATATATGTTGTTATCATCAGTACTTCAAAATGCCCCAATCTATGGATTAGTAGGTAAATATGTTATGCAATCGATTGAGATAATGACGAGTATTTATGTTCATGGCACTAACAATTATCCATGAGTAGGTTTTTTCTTGTATCAAGATGAAGGTTACCGTGTTGGCTTTGGTTATATTGGCAACTTGTAAGTAATATTCTCAAAATATATCTACAGAAGCAGAAAAAAAATTCACTAATCCTCATCAGCACTGCTAATATATCTATTATAACTAATGGAAAAGTAGCAATAAATTATTTTGACCACAACACCAACGTGTAGGACTGTCTTTTTTTATTCAAAAACATATATAACTAGGTACCTGAAATGTCTGTTTGAAATGATACCACAGACTAGTGAGAACAAAAAAAATAAATTAATTAATTTAGTGAACCTATATATACCTCTCTACAAAAATAGGTACTTCGTTTAAAAAACAAGTAACATATATATGACTTCGATTGACATAAATAATGAGGATGTGAGAACATTTTAAATCTCCCTTATATAAAAATATTTATCTCGAAATAGAAGACTTTGAGGAGTCATATTTAATTCGCTTCTTTGTTTTCCAAAATCGCAATATGCAGAGTCGCTATATGGCTTATTGGAACGTTTATGGTCAGTCAGCTGCTTGTAGCTATACATATTTTATTATATTCACATATTCATAATGAATTATCAAAGATATAACTAATTGAACTATATATATTTAGAAATGACATGAATACTGATAATGCCTAGGTAAAATAGCTACATATATTTAGGTATTTTTAGATATTTTAGGTATTTTTAGTCTATTGCTAATCGGATGTAGAAATAGTAGGTATATATATTACTACAAGTGTGGGAAGTGACATATTTCGCATATCATGCAACATAATATGATGAGTTCTTTTTCAACAATGATGCATGCGAGCGCAAATATGCTGTCACTTAATGACATTATTTCTGCGAACGAGCGGCAATGCTGTCACTTGTCGACATTCCTCGGAAAACGTCAACTTTGTGTTGAGAATTGAAAGCGCGTCATTGTTATCGGCTGTTTCCACACATGTTCATATTCTGTCGCAACGAATAAAATCTTTGACTAAACATTTCTACCACAATACGGTAGTGGACAGCGCATTATCTTTGTAACTATAGATTAATTGTTAATTAATTAATTAATCGTTAATTAATTATTCCAACCTTGATCATCAGAGATCCAGGATCCGGAAGGAGCGTATGACGTGACACCTGTCATAGGAAAATACTGAAAATAGTGATCCGGATCCTCACTGATAGGTTAGTTTGTTTAGTTCAGGCAGTCTCATCAAATAATATAGCGCGATAGCGCGTTGATTTTGAGTCGGGATTTCGAAGTAATATTTTTCAATCCCCAATCAATTGTTGTTCTATTCGTTGTTCTATTCGTCGGGGCGGAATATGAGCATGATAGGGTCACAATTATGATATGTATTTCTGTTACTCTTCTGCCTTGAGTGGAGTTGGTGGTTTTTGAATAGTCAATTAGTTCTGGTAATTACATTCTTCATCAAAAGAAACAAAATTTATGAAAATCATTATTTTATGTATGATGAATAGCAAAAGTGCCTGTTCGTCGAGGCGCGCCGATTAATAGACACGGTACACGGTCATAAAAAATCCCACTCCGGCCCCCTCAATAAACCCCCATTTTCCCTCTCCCCAGCCGCCGCCTGCGACGAGGCCACGCCCGAGATTGTCCCCGTGGAGGGGGGCCTCAGTGGCGACGGCATCACTACCCGCTACTGGGACTGCTGCAAGCCTTCGTGCGCGTGGCGCGAGAACATCAAGACGCCGACGATGACGCCGGTCGACACGTGCGCCGCCGACGGCGAAACGGTGGTCGACGCTTCGGTGCAGTCCGGCTGCGTGGGCGGCACTTCCTACATGTGCAACAACCAGCAGCCGTTTGTGGTCAACTCGACGCTGGCGTTCGGATTCGCCGCCGGGTCGTTCTCAGGTGAGGGTGATGTCAAATTGTGCACGTTACAATGCGAAGAAGCGGCTCAGAACACAAGTTGTGTGGGTGCACTAGCGAAAGAGAGGTTCTATCAATTGTATGTGCGTGCTGTTGTCAAATCGTGCACGTTACACGGCGAAGAAGCGGCTCAGAACACAAGTTGTGTGGGTGCACTAGCGAGCGAGAGGTTCTAGCAATTGTATGTGCGTGCTGTTGTCAAATCGTGCACGTTACACGGCGGAGAAGCGGCTCAGAACACAAGTTCTGTGGGTGCACTAGCGAGCGAGAGGTTCTAGCAATTGTATGTGCGTGCTGTTGTCAAATTGTGCACGTTGCGTAGAGTAGCGATGGTGTGATGATGCCAAATTTTGTCAATATATTTTATCGTCCTAAAAAACTAATGAATAAAATGTAACGAGTTCGATATCAGGTACCAAAAAATATTCGTTTAAGTGGCCACCTGTTTTTAATATTTATATGGGTCGCTAGGTCGGTCGGCTCGAAATATAAACAGATTTTATGTTCTCCGGCGATATTCTCTTTCTATAAGTACCAAGCTATATTTATACTTATGAGGAAGAATTCTTGTAATAATATTTCATGAAGGGAGACTCGAATTAGATGTATTTAGAATGACAATATCGTCCACCAAGGTTTGATGATTATTTTAAGAACAAGTCTAGTTATATTATTACAAGAATGAATATCATATATGAACGTTCATAATATAAATTTTGTAAATACAAAGCACAATACGATGATTATAGATTAAACTTACCAGTAGTGATATACATTTGAACTGAGCAAAACACTCTGAATAAAGTCTCTCGAAGTCATTGAAGGGAGGATCTTTCGAGGAGAGGAAATTAGGGCACCATCAATAGGAACGTTAGTTTTATTTACACTTCAAATACGCTCGTGTATAATTTATGGGCATGAGGCCCCAATTCTGAAAACTAATTATTCCAGTAACCTTCAACCAACTTATATTTACATTATCTTGAACTCAGATTAATTGCAGAAGCGAGAAAATATGCTATTTTTAGCTGAAATAGTTTATATTAAATATTCCTACATGACCACGCTTTTAGAGTAGTTTACATTTGGCAAAATTGACATGAACCACGACTTAGAGTAATCAGTGGGGATGGGAGGTTCCAATAATTTTCTCATGGAAAGTTCCTTTAAATTCTCTGAAACTAGAATCAGAAGTCAGAGCAGATTCAAGATCCAACAGTTAAGCTCTCAACTCCAGACAATGTTCCTTAGTTCGTAATGTCAGTGCCACCCTCGTAAAGTGTGTTACAAGTGAACGTGGATTTGCAGAACAGTGAAAGATGGATTACCATGAGACAGTTCGGTTTTCGTCAATTAAATAAAAGTCATCTTGTTGTGCCGGTATTCAGTTCAATTCACGTAAGTTCTATAATTCAGGAAAACATCTCGAAAATTACTATAATTAAATAAAATAAGAAATCTTATTTATATTGCCGACTTTGCCTGTCTAATTGATTCAAATGCTAAATAGATATTTGTACTCTGAGATAAGTGTGTTTATGTCAACATCCACTATTCTTTCTCCTGCTTAAATATTCACGAACCCAGTTAAAGAAGTAATATTGTTATCACCCTGTATAGGCCAACTTGAATAAAGCAGGGTGTCATAACAATGGCTTCTTATGAACCTTCTGATATAATTTATTTTTTTTACGACCGTTATTGGTACAAATCGGAGAGAAAAGAAACGCAAATATTAGATGCATCCAATCATAAGTGAGAGGAAAAAGTAGTCAACTCCACGCTGGCGTACGGATTCGCCGCCGGGTCCTTCTCAGGTGAGGGTGAAAATATGGAGAAAATAGACCGTACGGTTTTAGCTGAAGCGGCGAAGAACACACGCTGCGTGTGTGCACTAGCGAGCGAGAGGTTCTAGCAATCGTATGTGCATGCTGTTGTCAAATTGTGCACGTTGCATAGAGTAGCGATGGCTACTAATGAATCTTCTGATTTATTTTTTCTAACGACCGTTGGTAGACAGAACAACACAATGATGAGATCGTTTTCAATAATGATATGGATGCGAGCACAGAAATGCTATCGCTTGATGACATTCCTCGGAAAACGTCAACTTTGTTTGAGATTTGAAAGCGTCAAATAGGTTACTTTGTTAACCATTTGTACAAAAAACTCATCAATGACTGCAACATTATTTACAAATTTTTGTTACAAGTCATTCCAGATAGTATTCTTTGAACTTAGCGGTTTCCTGGAGGTTTTCAAACTAGCGTATCCATATTTTTATGTAAACTACAGTTGAATAAAAGTATAACCGAATTTGCTTTTCTTTGCGCAGGTGGCATCGACTACAACTTCTGTTGCTCCTGCATGCTCCTCACCTTCAAGGACCAGCTGGTGGGCAAGCAGCTGCTCCTCCAGGTGACCAATACCGGCGCCGACCTCAACTACAACCAGTTCGACATCGCGATGCCAGGTAGCGGCGTCGGCGCCTTCCCGCAGGGCTGCCACAACCAGTGGGACGCGCCGTGGAGCGGCTGGGGCGATCAATATGGCGGCGTACACTCGCTGGAGGAGTGCGACCAGCTGCCCGAGGTGCTGCAGTCGGGCTGCAGGTTCCGCTTTGACTTCTTCGGCAACGCCGACAATCCCCATGTGACGTTCCAGCAGGTCGAGTGCCCCGCAGAGATTGTCGCCATCAGCAAGTGCAACTTGTGAATGTGATTTTTGAGCCTTACCTTACGACAGTTTTATGATATTAATAATAATAATTTGATAATGAATGTTTGTTTTTCTTCGTTCTGCAATCCTGCGTAATTAAAGTTGATCTATACAGGTTCACTGGTGTAGTATTATTTGAAATTCGCGCTCTTCGTGGATGTCAGGTTAGTGAACGTCACTGTCACTTGATTTGGTAGCGTTCCAGCAGGTCGAGTGCCCCGCAGAGATTGTCGCCATCAGCAAGTGCAACTTGTAAATGTGATTTTTGAGCCTTACCTTACGACAGTTTTATGATATTAATAATAATAATTTGATAATGAATGTTTGTTTTTCTTCGTTCTGCAATCCTGCGTAATTAAAGTTGATCTATACAGGTTCACTGGTGTAGTATTATTTGAAATTCGCGCTCTTCGTGGATGTCTGGTTAGTGAACGTCACTGTCACTTGATTTGGTAGCGTTCCAGCCAAGGTGGATATAGGATGGTGAAACAGCTTCCTAGTAACAAGCACTAGAATAAACTGTAGACCTTTGCCTACTTGATTTCATACCGTAGTAATATTTCCTGAAGTTATCAGAGATGGCGACATACCTTGTGTCGGTAAAACAGAAACTGTGCATCTGTAATACTTTTATCAGTTTCATCTGTTCTAGATGAAAAATGTTTGAGAAGATTCAAAATATCAATATTCATTCCAGATTTATCGAAAATTTATTGTTTTAATGTCGTTTCAAGTGACGTCTGTCAGATGTGAACCACAGAAATACTAAGCAACAGAAATCTCCTTCGATAATCGATCTTACCGCCATCTTCTTTCAAGTCGTGGAAATATTAGTACCTTCTCAAACGGTCTACAAGTTTTTCGCAGAAACAATTGAAGAGCTGTTTCACCATCCTATTCGCGTTTTCAAAAGTCTAAACGCTCTCTGGTGGCGAAATTATGAAGCTAGTTTGTGAGTATTCCTTTGTGCATTGTTAGTGCTTCTTATGGCGATTGCTTATGTTTATGTCTGCAGATAAATATTAATAATTGTGTTTTGTGTCTCAACTGCGTAACAGGAATATTATTGAAGAGTTATTGAATATTCCACTTCACAAGTAAATAATTATAAGGTGAGTATTCATGGAAATTAATAAGATTGTTGAAGCATATTGACGATCTGAATTTGAGGTTAGAAGCTCATAAAGAAAGGATGGATGAAGATCAGAGTACTAGAAAAACTGGGAGAAAGGGGGTATACAATACAAACTGCTGTGTTTTCAAGTGTTCTTCAAAAAAAGGTAATGACAGGACGTTGCATTTCCACTCTTTCCCGAAGAAGAATGCATCTCAAGTGCATGTGACCAATGCTTATGGGTTAATTGAAAAGGTTGATAGAAGAAAGGCATGGATAAATGCCTTATTGATGGGGAAGACAGTCACTGATGCCATGCGTGTTTGTTCCCTTCACTTCCATGAAAGTGATTATCTTGCCAAAGGTGAGTTGAAGTTGAATTGAGTTAATCAAATAATTTTTCATTATTTCATCCAAAGGTGCTCTACTAAGTATGAACCGTCCAAAACTCAAGAATACTGCAGTTCCATCTCGTAATTTACCCAAAGTGCCACCTACAACAAAATCACATCAAGCTAGTATTGTGAAACGGAGACTGAGATTAGAGATGAGAAGTAGACTACGGGACAAGCAAGACAATCCACAGCCCATCACAGAATCAGTTCATACCCATGATGTTGGCCACAGTGAAGAGACTGAACACAAAAAACTCGAATTTGCTGACTTGTCAGAAAAAGAGCAATGTGTTGTAAAATCTTTATTAGACTTGCAATATGTGGGACAAAAAGATTTGGCAGGATCATCATCATCTGAAGATAAGGGTGTTCAAGTAACAAGTGGTGATTTAATGATAAGTTTTACCAGCACAATCAAGTCAAATGCTCAGTTGAATTCATTAACTGGCATACCAAATTTTGAAATGTTGGAAAATTTCATGACACTAATTTCAGAAATGTATCCAGACAAAAAAAGTCATAAACTATCTGTGAAAGACAGGATAATTATTGTTTTCATGAAACTAAAAATGGCTGTGAGATTTACAATTATGTCTTTTTTGTTCAAAGTTAGTCAGAGCACTATTAGAAGTATATTTAGTGAATACATAGGTTACTTATCCAATATTTTGAAAGGATGTATACAATGGCCAAGTTCAGAAGAAATTTCAAGAAACCTGCCACTTTGTTTTGAAAATTTCAAAAATGTTAGAGTTGTGCTTGATTGTACTGAGATACCAGTTCAAAGATCTTCTTGTTTGTCATGTCGCATAAGAACTTATTCTCATTATAAGGGGGGCCAAACAATTAAATTTATGACAGGTGTTAGTCCTGCTGGGCATATCACATTTGTATCAGCATGTTATGGTGGAAGATGCTCAGATAAAGCAATATTCGAGCAAAGCAGAATAATCGAAAAACTAGAACCATTCAAGGATTGTGTGATGGTTGATAAAGGTTTTTTAATTGAAGATATTTGTCACAAATATTCCATTAGTCTAAGTCGTCCATTTTTTTTACGAAATAAAAAGCAATTCTCTGAACATGAAGCTAATTTGAATATTGCAATATCTAAAGCTAGGGTACACATTGAGAGAGTAAACCAGCGAATGAAAATATTTGAAATTTTGAGAGTTCCCCTACCATGGACCTTGATTAAAGACATTGATGACATTATTCATGTAATAAGTGCTATGGTCAACCTGCAAAATCCTATATTGGATGATGATAAATTTTTCAAAACATAGACATTTATGTAAATGATTTTTCAAAATTATTCATTTTCAGCTCTGTGCACTTCTTTGGTTTGACCTATTATCAATTTCAGATTTTCTATGTTCATTTTCATCATTATTATTCAATTTTATTATTATCCATTTTCAAATGATCTGTCTAATTTGAATTGATATAAATATTCTATAAGTTTGTAATATAGCTGTTTTCTAATAAAAAAACTCAAAGTACACAATATCTTGTTTATTTTCACATATAACATGTAACATGTGAGTGAAGTAATTAAATGTGATGGTTTCTATCATCTGTTTGGCAAAATCTTCATCGAATGGTACATGTATATTGATAAATGATTTTGAATGGGTAGAATATAAAATAAAATCACATTCTAATAAGTTTAACAGGGCCATGCCTAATTGTACCTGGCCATAATAATTATGTTTTTTCTTCAGCATAACCCCTCTTGTTGAAATCTCCAGATAGCTGCATTCATGGACAAATTGTATGGCATCCTTTGTTTTGCCTGGAGATCAGAGAATATTAGTTATAATTTTACTACTTATACTTAATTTCAATTATTACCAACAAAGGGACATTTTATTTCAAGCAACCTGGAAGGTTTTCCTTCAACAAATACTACACCATCAGGTGAATAGCCTAACCATGGGTATTTTTCACATATGATGAATCCAGGTTCTACAACATGGTGACCTAAATTTGTTTTGTATATCTCCAGAGCTTCTTTTTCATGATTGATTCCATGTTGTACAAATTTATTAGTAAATCCTTTAGGATAGAAATAGCTCATACTTTTTCTATCCCATTCTAATTTTTTATAGGTAAAAATTGAATAACAACGAGAACCTGAAAAACAAATCATTTTCAAGTTTTGTATTTATTTGGAAGAGACATATATCTACCTGTCAACCTATACTTTCGCTGAATTTTCCAATCTTCACTTCCATTCCAGCAAGATACAATCATTTTTTGGAAATCCACATTACATAGATTTGAATAAAATGATTTGCAACACTCTCTCAACCCATAATTGGTTACATCCAAATTCAAATCTACTAGAAATGTGGATTTCCTCATATGTACAATGAGTGGGTGAAGCCAGTCTGGGGTTGGGATCTCAAAATCAGTGCAGGTGTTTTCTGACAATTTTCTTCTTCCCTGTCTGTAAGTAATCAATAGCAGTAGCTAGGTACTATTTCAAATCACTTGTTGATTGTTTTCATGAAAATGCTTACATGTGTTTACTCAGAGCACTGTTTGGGTGATTTGACATCAATAGGCTGGAACACCTGTCCGTCTCTTCTTGTGAAAGAGATCTACATCTTTTCCTTGTTTCAGAAACTTTTTTCAAGCAACAAGTGTTCACAATAGGATGAGCCTCATAATCCACTTGAATACCTTTTTTATTGTTCCTCCAATAACATTCCACATCAGTACTTGATAACTTTTCAAATGCTAGGACATCTCCCCTGAAATTAAAACACAACCAGAAAAGGGAAAAACAAAAATAAATTGTGTATAGCATTTTGTGAAATTACTCTGGGCTCGATATGCCACTATCAACATGTAAATAAATACAACCTGGTGCACTTCAAAAGTGTTGCTGAAATGTGCTTGCATCTTCCTGAAGCTCCAGCTTTACAGGTACAAGCAAATTGTAGTATCTTCCAAATCCCTTCAGCATCAACCTCTAACCAACCAGATATCTCATGAGGCTTGCCAGTCAGGAGAGCACTTGTCTGTAGACACAATGCCATGATTTTGATGGATGAATAGGCTCCTTGTGCATTGAATTTTCCATCACAAATCCCACATAGAATTAAATGCCTACTGTTCAGGACCTGTTCGCCCTCCACGAAGCATCTACTGTTATGGGTAGCTTCTAGATATCCAAAAACAGTGGACAAATTCAAAAATATTTCTGGGTTCTCCATGATTCACTGGTGAAAATTTAATTATTAAATTCGAATATTATTACATTTTGACAAACCTACATTTCTATAGTTCAATAAAAACAACAACACACTTTCAAAAAATCCAAACACAATTCAAAAACAATTCCAAAACACTTTTTTCGTAATCGAATCCACAAACAACCACGCACTGACAGTAAATTAATACTCACAGTCCACCATATTTGTTTACATCTCGCAGCGCCCTCAACGGTAGTTGAAAACGCGAATATCCACCTTGGTTCCAGCGTTCCAGCAGGTCGAGTGCCCCCATAGTGCCCCGCAGACGGTGGATTTATGCAGAGGTTTTAAGTCGTTAGTTTTAAGTCTTAAGTTTTAAGTCGTAAGTTTTATAAGTTGTAAGGAAAAATGGACCATTTATGCAAGAAGTTTTAAGGACTGTCAACAGTGACAATCCTGTTATTTTGTGTGCTTATTTTTCTCATTTCCTTCTATTCAATCCAAAATTCCAGCCCTAATGCTATTTTTATTTATGTCTATTTGCTTTACATGCATTCAACTCCTGCTGTTTGTTACGATACCCTTTTGCAAAATCAGACGCATGCGCAAATCGATCGAGTTTTAAGTCGTAATTGATAAATGTTGGCCAACTTTTCTTAGGACTTAAAACTCATGACAGCTGTATAAATGGTAACATTGAAAACCAATGGATGAACTTCTTATGAGTTATCACTTGAGACTTAAAACTTACGACTTAAAACCTCTGCATAAATCCACCGAGAGATTGTCGCCATTAGCAAGTGCAACTTGTAAATGTGATTTTTGATCCTAACCTTAACGACAATAATTGATGACAATATAATATTATAATTTAATAATTAATATGGTTGTTTTCCTTCGATGAAAATATAATGAAACCGTTTGTTATTGACACCAAGGGTGCATTCAAATGTCACGGGCACTTTGAAAGCTAGATTAGACCACATAATGAAAGTTTGGTCGCTGAAAAGCATCTGGCACTTTATAGCTTAAGCACAGTAGCTTTATGGCTCATCAGGGACCGCCAAATTAGGTCACGTGACGTACTTATGACGCGATTCTGTTAAGAGCATAGCTCCTAACCATACATGATAACGAATATTGATAATAAGGACAGCCTATCTGAAGCCGAAACAAAAGAGCATCGCTGACAACGATGAATTTATGCGCATGAGCAAAAATAAAAGTAGATAATATTGACGACTAAATATTTATTTCGTTTATAACCACGGTAACGAATGCTTTAGCTCGCGCATTAGCAGATTATTAGTACCACGTTAAGTCAACAGAAGGCTTGAAAAGCTTTTATGCAACCGGATGTCCTCGCTGTATGCTACTCAATACAATGATCGCGTATGTCGGGTATCACTTTTGCGATCTTTTTCAAAAAAGCAGGTTACTAGTTTTATAAGACACGTTGTCGCACTTGTCCTTGGAGCACTTCTCGCTTCGCTCGTTGTTCTCCAAAAAACGCGTGCGACAAAATAGCGTCTTATAAAACTTATCATAATAAACTATTTCACCACTGCTGCACACTGACTGTTTACTAACACACTATCTTTTTTATGGTCAGCAGTTTCAGTAGAAATCTAAGCCGAAAATGTTTAGTACGGATAGTATATTGGCTGTATGTAAGTCACTAGCTTTGTTTTGGTTTTCCTCAGAACCGTTTTAGAGCGATTCTGCTCATGCGCAATGTCCTCGAGTGCACCATTCAAAGACAATGCGCATGAGCAGTATCGTTCCAGAACGGTTCTGAGAAGAACCAAAACAAACCTTTTGTCAGCGATTACTGTTGATTTCGGAACCATTTCAGTCTAACTCTCTGAATGTCTTCTGATTGAAGGGGGACTTAGTAATTTCCCAATCGAGATTCTTCGCGTTCGTTTACGATTGAAAACAAAGAGCATTTGTTTGGAAGAAAACACCATAAAAATCATAAATCATCTTATTTGTCCTATCTTATACTGTATACATAATATAATTTCCATGTAAGGCGCTTGGCGCAAAATCAAACACTATATGATAGCAAGCACCTCTCAAACTTCACGAATGTTTAAGAGTTTCCATCAACAATTTCATGAGCACATTGAAACGAGACTTGATCTCGTCCACGCTTCTATTCTTCAATTCACCAGCAATGATTCGGAACGCATCGTCCTTGTCGTTTTCCTTTTGGAACACCTCCAAGATGACCTTGTCTTCTTCTCTCCTCCACCTCGAGGAAGCCTCCTGCGATCGCCCGTAGGATCGCTCCTGATTGGTGAAAGAGGAAACGCTCGAGTTGCTGTCCGACTCGCAGTTGTCTTGGGAAGATTCTTCACAAAATTCTGAAAAACAGAAACAGTGACACATTTCTGGAGATGTGATTTTGATAGGCATTGCAACCAAATTCCAACACTTATACATGGAGTTCCTATCCAACTTTACGTGTGTAAGAATCAGTTTTGTTTCCGTTATTTTATAGGTTAGGGTGCAAAATATGCGAGGATTGACTTATCTATGTCTTGTCTGATGAAAGCTATATATCACTGCCGCCACTATAAACAGTTTCACTGATCGTGGTGAAAATTTGGGTGTTCCAAAATGAAACATCCAAGATTGTAGTATGAAATGTCACTGTCAATAGTGTCAATAATCATAATTGATATATTTGTGGTTATAATTTGATTGACTTTAGATATCGTTTGGATTATTCGGCATTACCATTTTCTGCCCATTTTGTGGGATCTTGATGTACAAAAGACAATGCTGTTTCGAGAGCGACAAAACACTTTGCGCTCAAAATACACACAATATTTTTTTTCTACAAACACAATTCGTAGACAAAAAAACTTGATACTTCATTCACTTAACTTACTTACATTTCATGATATTCACCATTATATTTGAATTCAATCCAATATCTGATGGAAAAGAAGGGAAAATGAATTGCCCTGCCCAGGGATCGAACCCGGGCTGGCGGCTTGAGAAGTCGCGCTTTCAACTCGTTGGCTATTGAGGCTACTTGAAAACTTATGTCTTATCCCACAGTAATGATACGTTATAAACCAAAAGGATATAGTCATACTTTATATTCAACGATGACCAATGTAATGAATCTATCATGTCATTATTCATACTTTTCCTCGATCTCTCTGGTAGGAGGTTCAAATTTACAATGTTCGCACTTTCTGCTACATCAGGAGATGTGTTACTACTATTTTCCATCATGCAACAGAATGATGAGTCCGTTTTCAATAATAGATGCGAGCGCAAATATTGACATTATTTCCGCGCAGGAGCGGCAATGCTGTCACTTAATGACATTCCTCGAAAAACGTGAACTTTGTGTTAAGATTTGAAAGCGTCGAAGGCTACTTTGTTATCCTTTTGTAAAAAAAAAGATAATTCAGCAGAACAGGCCTAATCATCTACATAAATCTGCAAGGTTCTAATTGTATTTACATTTTTCTAAGACAACGGTTTCCAACTGGAAAACATGAACTCAAAGTGTTGGTATAGTTTTTGTATATAAAAGAGAACACGAGTTTTCAACCGCCCACGCACCTTCTGACGGGTGGGCTTTAACATTTGATTCATACTGAAGTGGTTATAATATTCTAAGCCATATTTACATATATGAGCATTCCTGCTCCGTTTCGTTCTGAAATATAATTTTGTCTCTTTATTGAGGATGAATACATTTTTCAACGCTTCCTCTAAATTTTAATTTTTTGATATTCATCACTTATCACAGTAATTTTATATGCTTCCACTGAAGATTTGACGATGTTAAACTTTCATTATTACCGCTAGCAAGTTAATTTTTTATTGATTTCGCCGAAACACTAAGTTTCTGAGGCGTTACTTTTGTTTTGTACATCGATTCGCCGTTTCCAGAAGCAGTTGATAAAATGTCAGTTTTCTTCATTTTCTAAAAACTCAGGTATCAACGACGATAAATGTCATTTGTCATTTCCAGTTCAACAGTGGCAATGTCGCTTGCTTTCTTCTTTTTTTCATTCTGTTGTCAACCGTCCTGTTCTCTGGTCCGCATGAATCCTCAAGAGTATAGATATGTTGCAATGATTTAACATAAATCCTAGGGATCCGGATAATAGATTCTGGCAGAGATTTTCAATATGGGATTCCCAATTACATTTGTAATCAATTATAATACTTAGTAATGTTGTTGTTTTTGATGCATTCATTATCATATCCTCATCATCAAAAAAAGATTTCTTTTTCGATCGGCAATCTATCACTTTGCGTTCTGAATACACAAATAGCTATCGCGTATATCAAAGCGAAAAATAATCAGCGCCTATTCGTACACCATAGCGTCGTTAACAAACAACGAAGTGAACGCCATCACATACCACTCTCAGACTCCGCAGTCTGCTGCTCCGGACTGCCGGGCTTCACCTCCCCCGAAGACTCCCCTGCAGTGCTGTGCTCTCCCCACTCGAGCGACTCATCCGCCGGCCTCTTCTTCTGCTCCTCGGCGGCCTCCACCTCCAACTTCACCACCACCACCGTCTCCACCACCTCGGTCTTCACCTCCTCCGTGGTCTTCTTGCCGGCCGCCGCCGGCGGCTTTCTCTTCGCCGGCGACCGGGACTCCTTGGCCCTGGGCCGGGGCTTCGCCGCCACCGACGGTCGCTTCGTAGTGCGCTCCGGGGATTTCTCCGGTTCTTTTTTGCGCCGCTTCTGCGGCCGCTTCTTCGGCTTCTTCTTGCCGTCCAGGTCGTCGTCGGTTTCCTGCGATTCGACGGAATGGTTGGGGTCCAGTGGGCATCTCGGTTGAGGTGGATGGTTAGGAGATTGTGTCAAAAAAATACTGTGTTGGCTTCATGGAAAAAACTATGGTTATCAATGTTACATGGCCGATATGTAGCAAATAACGGATGAGGTTGAATATTTAACCGAACAAACCACGTACCTCGTAACCGACAAGTCGATAAGTTGAAATACTGGTGCTATAGATGGCAATTCTCTCATAGATGGAATAGAAATTCCAAATATTAGCAATTGTCAAATTACTTTTCAAATTCATAGTTAGGATTATTATAACTATTGTAAGCAGAATAATGTTTTGAAAACAATATTTGAACAAGAGATTTCTCAACGGCCGCCGGCAGTTAATAGTTATTTGTATGCTTAGGCCGCGAAATATCTCGAACAGTTATCGCCGAGGCCGCTTGCGGCCGAGGCAAGATAATCTTGAGGTCGTCAAAAAGTTTCGCGGCCATGGCATACACACTATTTTTCGTGCAATCCTTAAAATTATTAGACTAGATAATTGTAAATAAATATATAATTGCTCTAAGATCAACAGCAGTTCAATTTATTTAACAATATCACTGTGTGCTATGGAAAGGATGTTTCAATATTTACAAAATATTTTGACAGTTTTTGACAAAACGCAAAATGTCTGATACTGATAGCGATATTTCAGTACCTTCCACTCCTCCTGAACTCAAAAGCGTTGTAAATTCGGCGCTTTCCGTTTTAATACCCGAAAAATCTAAACGGCAGTACGAAAAATGTTACGGAGATTTTAAAGTTTGGCGTGACAAAATAATCATTGTCTTTGAAGTATTTTAGAAATGTCAAATAAGGCTGTTAAAATTAACTTTTCAATTGTTATCTGAATATCGTTTAATCAAAATAACAGTATGGAATTACAAAAATTGATAAACGATCCTAATAAGGATGTGATCTCTTCCTCGATCATAATGTCTTATATTAAAACAATTCTTTTGGCAGTTCCCGGAATCGGAGATTATGAATTTGTTGTCAAAATTCAACAAATCAAAATGGCAGAATCAAGATGGCGGACGAGTTTTGTGTTTAATATCCGATTCTCAGACGAATAAAAAACATAGACTGGCCCTCCCTAGCTCTAATGCATTATATTTTGAAAGCAAGGCCCGAGCGATAGATTCTTATCTTGGAAACAAGAAGGTTTGAAAGTCGTGTTGGCATCATTAAAATGATGGAAAATACCAGTCTATGTTTTTTATTCGTCTGAGATCCGATTCGATTGAAAAAATTAGAATAATGTATGACGTCCTCAATGAGTCTATGCTAAATATCACCAAAAACAATACCCTTACAGTCAGAAAACCTTGAGGCGCTCCCGGTGAAAAGAGCGGCAAACGTTGAGGCGGTATTGACAAGTTCAGCCATCGTTGAGAGAGAAAAAATATGTCTGCCCTAGTATTGTCTTCGTCATCAAGATTGCAACTTGAAATGATGAAAATGTTATGATTGGGACGTAAAAACAAGAAGAAGACTAATATCACAATTATAATGTATTTGGAATTATTCAACAATTATTGTATTTTATTATTTTAAGTTGCAATTTTGATGACAAAGACAACATTAGGGCAGACATATTTTTTCTCTCTCAACGCTGGCTGAACTTGTCAATTGAAAATTTGACTAAACATTGACCACGAACATGGAAGACTGAAAATATCTTTGAAGCAACAAACCTAATCGCTGGCTATTGAAATCAATGTCAATTCATTCACACTCGAGAAGTGACACAATATGCCGATAAAAGAGAACAAACTCACATAATCGATGATTTCTTTCGATGCAGCGACGTTCTGCTTGGTCGAGCCGGCATCTGGCGGACGTTTCTTCTTTTGGTTGGCGTTCGAAGACTTCCCTATCAGCCGGATGTTGTGGTCCACGTTCGGGCTGGCCGGAAATGAAACCGAGGCGGGTCGCAGCCCCCTTCCCGATTGGATGAACACCCTGCCGTTCACGAACTAAAAAAAAAAGCTTTGTGACACACAATCGTCTTGCAGAACGCGCACACGTACTTTGGTGCCGCATTTGGTGCAGTGCCGGTACCGCGACTGGAACTCTGGGTCTTCGATTTCGTGGCAAGCGCAAATGCACGTCGCGCCCCCGTACTTGTCTTCGACGTCGGGCACGATGACGGTCTCGAATTCCTCATCGTCCGCGTTCTTGGACATCTCTTTGGCTATGTCTATGGTTTCGTAGGGTCCCTCCAACAGACTAGGAGAGTGAATTAGAATTGACGACTATTGGATACTACATCAATTAAATATGCGTTATCGATTGACACATGTAGATAATTCCCCCCATACGTGTTGGATTCTCAACATTCTTCAACTGACAATCAATCACAAATATCGAATCTTCAATAGCCAATGACGAAGCTGCAATGAAACACATTTTTCCTACGACCACGTTTGAAAAGTCAATAATCACACTGTTTTGTTATTCAGAAAGTAGCTCATATCACCATGCTATTGTTTATTTGAAAGCACTAGTGTTGATATGAAAAATATCACAACGGTCGCCTGAATTGATAGAAATAATTAGGTATATTGTGAAGGTACTCACTGTCAATATATAAGCGTTCTCAAATCAAATTCATATTATCTATTGAAATTTTTGTCTCGTTTCGAATTATACCGAGAATTCTTCATCTATTTCTGATACATAACCTCTGAATTCACTTTAAAACTGGAACCAAGGTGTATTGACTGGAACCTATACTCTTTGCTGGAACTATTTCGATGTTGATGACAGCGGGTGAGATCATTCAAAAGAGTACGACTACAACAGTTCAATGCGTCAGTTTGATATCACAATATCACCAAAGAGAAGATTCTTTCGTATCACAGATGTTTGCAAGGAGTCAAGGACGCACTAACTCGAGAATACGTACTTCTATGGTTCTGTATTCCTGGTTGCGTGATTACTGGCGCTAGCAGGCGTATGGTGTCAAGGTTGTTTATGTACGCTGGTGTCAATATCAATAAAATTTGTCCAATCTAAACTAACTCAATCAATCAGTAATTCACATAATGAGGAATTGTCGGAGAAGTATTCAAATATCATCTTGAATATGGAAATAAACAGTACCTACTTGATATCGAATCAAAACCACCTGAAATTGTAGAGACCGCTCAAGTTACATTTTTGACGAGACCTGCCGCGAAATGAAAGTTTTCGGAGTCGTAGGAAAAATAGTGTACAAAACTCGCATTTTCTTCACTCGTTACGTTTCCGCACTCACCGCTCCGCGGCTCGTGCTAAACGACTACTCGTGTGAAATATGTCACTTGCCACACTCGTTGTGTAATATACTATTTCGAACTGACTCGGTTATCGCGATAATGTAATTTACGAAATGATTGATAGGTACAATAAAACTATGGGAGTGAGTGTACACGACGAAAAATGTACCTCTGCTATAGCGCCAGATTGAAAATTTGTTCCAATGGTGTAGCATTCACAGTATCATACACCTACTGAAGCTATTCGCGATAGAAAATAACACGTAGCACTATCTTATGGTAACAACTCGAACTTCTCCAAGTGGTATCGTTTTTGATTTGTTTTTTTATTTTTGATATTTGTGTCATTGTGACATTACTAAAATTTGTGTCTTTGCGACCAAACAATAACTGAAACGTGAAAAACGATAAGATTTCACATGGATTTCACCAGAACATCTCTCAAAAAACTGCTGGAATTACACATTTCTCATCAGAAGCGAACATAAACAGAACAGAGGTTAAGTTTGTCAGTTAGTTATCCCCCAGAGAGTTCAGTGGTTATCCCACTTCGAGTAGTACACGAATCACCGCTAGGTAGCGTATCGCTTAGCACCTATCGCGAATATATTTACCTATTTCGCACCTATTATCACATTGCCAGATAGCACAGTTGGTTAATTATCAAAAGTGCGGAAGTTAAAGTTGCTCTACCAGGTGGGTTCGAATCCCCGCAGCTCTTTCTTTTGTTCTTTTTCTATTCTCTGCACTGCGCTATATGTACCAATGGGGATTCAGTTATATCGTTAAGTTATGTTTATTAGGTACTTTGATATTTTTCATAAGATACAGGGTGTACTAGTCAACTAGATATTTTTCAGCTATAGTCGTAGAGAAAGCATAGTCTTCTACTCGCGTTCAATGGCTATCCTTTTCTCGGATGATTCCCAAACTCGCATTCGGCTCGTTTGGAAACTTTCATCCTCTAGAATGATAGCCATTATACGCTCGTTGTAGAATATACTATACCACATTCTGAATCTTACGGCACAATCGCTCAAATGTACATAGTGAGGGATTGGAACAGGGTAATCGCATGTGTAACGACCAAAATAGTTCAAGAAACGACACGATTATTATTATCACCATTATCATTGTATTAAGACCCGGTATGTTGGAATGAAGGCGACATCCTGACCAGAAATCGTTACTGATTATTAATATTGTTGATTCATGTTCTTAGGTAAGACTTTATGCGATTAGAACAATGAATAATTTTCAAGCAGTTCTCACTGAATCATGCTGGAAGAAGGTATAAAATAAAAGTGTTGGAAGGTTGGTTGTGGATTCTTCCAAATATTCAACCGAATATTCTTCAGTGGTAACATATGATTACTACCCTCTGCGACCAATCTCAGCCTTCAACTGTCTCCCTCTCTCATTATATTCTAATTGTTGAACTCAACTACTAATAAATTGTTTTCAAGCTCGTTTTTTTTCGATACGTCTGACATCTTGTTTAATTTACATTGATAGCACAATGGGTCGTGTGTTACATAGTTAGATTTTTTTTCTACAAACGATTGAAAGGGTAGCCTTCGACACTTTCAAATATCAGCACAAAGTTGACGTTTTTCGAAGAATGTCATTTAGTGACAGCATTGCCGCTTGTGCGCGGAAATGATGTCATTGTCAAGTGACAGCATATTTTGGCTCGCATCCATCATTGTTGAAAACGAACTCATCAATCTGTTGCATGATGGAAAATAATAGTGACAGTGAATTATTTACCACATCCCCTGATGTATCAAAAAGTGTGAACATTGTAAATTTGAACCTCTTACCAGAGAAATTGAGGAAACGTATGAATTATGATATGATAGATTCATGACATGGTGTCAAGAAATAACAATCAGGAAAAAAAAAATGAGTTTTCTAACGATATATCACACGATCCATGTTGTCATTTAAAAAAATCAAATTGCGGACGCATTAGAAAATGAAAGAAAACAATGTATCCCCACAAATTTTTAAATTAATATCATTTTCCTTCTGGCGACATTGTTTCATGAAATATAATTCGAGATACAGCTCTCAGAAACAACAAATATCCCCAAATGTCACCAAATCTAGGAAGTACGTCATAATGTTCCACCATAGAAAATGTAAATTTCTGAATTTTGAGAATTGAAATTATTTGGATAATTCAAGTAATCAGAAATATAATACTAGTTATTTGAACAATAATTTCATGAGAATCCGTTCGAAGGATATTTCCTCATTATTCAAGTAATTTCACCACGGTAAGTTCCATCATGACGTGTTCCTATTTACTTCCTATTTACAATTATCAATGTATCAAGAGTGTGTTTGGATGCGTTAACAGGCGAAATTCTCAACATCAAAGATGTAAAAGAGTTATCACCTTGGTGGGGGAGGCTCGTCGAGGAAGTTCTGCAAGAACAAGTCCCTCAACAGCGAGTTCCCCTTGAACATGGGCAGGAGGCTGCTCTTGATCTTCTCGCTGGAACGGTTCTGCATCTGCGACAGCTCCGTCAGGCACGTGTAGACCCTCTTGAGCTGCGCCGGCTGGTCCTTGAAGTAGACCTCGATCTTCTTCAGGAACGTGGTGCGGTTGTTCATCCTGATCCAAGGCACGAGACGGTCCACGGCGGAGGCTTCTTTGGCTCGCAAGAACAGGAGGAACTCGTCGGCTAGCTCCAGGTATTTGGGTCGCAGGATGACCTCGACTTTCTTGTACAGGTCGACGGCGTCTCCTCTTTCGTGGTTGTTGAGGATTTGCATGATTTTGTGGTAGTCTTCCAGTTCCAGCTTTTCGCGCATCTTGTCGTAGAACGCCAATGCGAATTCTGGGGGGGAAATGGTCATTCGAGGCCACCATGAATTTTTTTGGAGTGTCGCACCGTGTAAATGGGCAATGGGGAAGCTAAAGTTTATGAAAATTCACCGAATACGTATTTTTTACCTCGCTCTATCAAATTTGACTTAGCAAAACATTCTCAAAAATTTAGTTACGGCTCCTCCACCATTCTGACGTACTAATTAGAAGAGCCTTGACAGAGATGGATAGATACTTTCATCATTCGGTCCGATTCTTTAAAAAGTGGGTAATACGATGGATACATTCGGTCTGATTCTCTATGGAAGTGGTTATATCAACAAGTGTCATTTGAGTGGCAAATAGGAAGGTCAGTTGTTATTTGAATCACTTTCCGAATTTTCAATTCTCTAACGTCAAAATGGAAAAAAATTTAACAACTTGTCGTTGGTTTACCACTGATAAAGTGACTAATTTATCCACCAGATTTTACTGGTGGAAATGAAAAAATAATTCATCATAAAGTTGATATATATTTGAAGAGGCAGTTATGAAGGAAATTTGTTACAGTTTTTATGATTTGAGTCACTCAGGAAATCATTATATGGTAGGATAATCGATATTATTGAGAACCTATACCTTCCTACTGAAAAAAATATCATAAAAAAACAGATAGATTATATAGAGCCTTATGAAATTATACAAATCAATTCAACATTATTGACCTAAAAATTTACCCAAGATATATCACATGCCAAGAATATTAATGTTAATGATGTCTGATAGAACCAATGATGTATTGCTACTGAAAAAATAAATACCTAGCTGAATCAATGAGCAATGATCCTGTGTAATAATATGCATTCCAGGATATATTTATACCTACCTACCTCACTAAGTTCAATAACAAAACATATAATTGTTATTCCTGCAATTATTCACGAAAAACTTGGCAGTCCCGGACACAGAAGACCAAAAAGTAATCTGTATGCCGATATTTTCTATGTGCTAATACTATATCGAATCCACAAAATGAGGTTAATATGACGTTGAAATCGCAGAAAAACAGCAAACTATAATAAAAAAGAAGAGGAGTTACAAACATTTCCGCATTTATTTACCACTGAGTGGAAATGTAAGAAATTAGCAACCTTGATAAATTTCGTATTTGAAGAATACCACATATGAATAGTGGAAAATCTAAAGTGATTAAAAAAGTAGTTGTTAACAACGTTACTAATTTATCCACTTTGTTAACCACTTTTTAAAGAATCGGACCGATTAGTAACGTTGTTAACAACTACTTTTTTAACCACTTTAGATTTTCCACTATTCATATGTGGTATTCTTCAAATACGAAATTTATCAAGGTTGCTAATTTCTTACATTTCCACTCAGTGGTAAATAAATGCGGAAAAGTTAGTAACTCCTCTTCTTTTTTATTATAGTTTGCTGTTTTTCTGCAATTTCAACGTCAATCTAACCTCATTTTTTTTCTGTGTCCGGTACTGCCAAGTTTTTCGTGAATAATTGCAGGAATAATAATTATATGTTTTGTTAATGAACCTAGTGAGGTAGGTATAAATATATCCTGGAATGCATATTATTACACAAGATCATTGCTCATTGGTTCAGCTAGGTATCTAATTTTTCAGTAGCAATACATTCTACCATGTTGAACATCATTGGTTCTATCAGAGACATCATTAACATCAATATTCTTGGTTTGTATAATTTCATAAGGCTCTATATAATTGGATGCTATCTGTTTCTTGAGCATATATATGTAGATATTTTCATGATATTTTTTTCAGTAGGAAGGTGTAGGTTCTCAATAATATCGATTATCCTACCATATAATTATTTCCTGAGCGACTCAAATCCTAAAAACTGTAACAAATTTCCTTCATAACTGCCTCTTCAAATATATATCACCTTTATGATGAATTATTATTTCATTTCCACTAGTAAAATCTGGTGTATAAATTAGTCACTTTATCAGTGGTAAACCAACGACAAGTTGTTAATTTTTTTTCCATTTTGACGTTAGAGAATTGAAAATTCGGAAAGTGATTCAAATAACAACTGACCTTCCTATTTTCCACCCAAATGACAGTTGTTGAGATAACCACTTCCTTAGAGAATCAGACCGATTGTCTAGACGCACGCTAGCACTTTTGCGCCTGTACACAGTTGCCGGAAGTTGAAACTGAATTATATTTTGAAATTTCATCCCGGTGCCGAAGGGAATGTTGATTATATACAAGGTAAATATTAAAATAGAGTATTTTTTCATTTTGAAATTATGGCCAGGTAAAAAATAATTTTGATATTGGCAATTTTTCTTTGAAGTTGATTATGCTAGTCAAATATTCCATGTTTTGATGAATATATCGATTCATCCAAGAAATTAGTAGGTGCGTTTTATTGGCAAGATTCCTCTACTGGAATGTCAATTCTGGTCGTTTTTTTGGAACTAGTTGCAACTTCTCATTCCGTTTGCTCAGATGGAATGACAGGAAGACTATTGTGGAAGGGGTGAAGAAAATGGCGATTTAACGGAGTGCAAACGCTATTTAATAACATAACCCCAAAATAATTCCCAAAAAGTCAGAAGGTGAAGCTGTGAAAGCCCCTCATTTCACCTGAATATTTTGTTTAATGTTAAATAATGCAGTAATAACTACTAATAGTAATATTTTCTCTCAACTATCACAAATATATATAAATATTACTTTCAAATTAATAAACGTCAACAATTTAACAAGTTTGACGTCTTGTGATGTCGTTTTATTCGTCATTCCTACCACCGCCACCAGTAGAAAACCAATAAAACGCACCTATTGATCTCAATTTGGCAATAGTGCAAGCAACAGCTTTCTAGTTCTTCTTTTTTCAGTCCATAGGCTCAACCGAATTAAATTCAGAAAATCTTATAACCAACAAATATCCCCAAATGTCACTAAATCTAATTAGTACGTCATAAAAATTTTATATCGCTGTAATTTGAAAATTAAAATTATTAGGATGATGCCAACAGTAATTCTAGACAGCATGTATCATAAATGCTTGTGGTTCTGTGGTGGCATTGTAGCAGTTGGCAACACTGCGACCTCAGTCACAACAAAAGTAATGACAGTTGACATTCATTAGAATTAGATTAGACTAGGCTGGAGCTGGATTAGACAGCAAGCAATGTTATAAACCACTTTTGTATTAACAATATTTAATAAAGGCCAATACTCTTGTCGTATTGAAATTATTGTGAACTGGATCACAAGAATAATACATGGTGTCAGGTAACTGGTAACTCGAAAATCAGTGTAGACTAAAGTAGCCAAACTTGATTGAAAAACAAAATGGAGAACGTGTTCAAACCGCCAGAACCACTTGTGTTGGATGGTAACATATCAGAAAACTGGAGGAAATTCAGTCAGAGGTTTGATTTGTTTTTAACCGCGACAGATCTAGCTAGTAAGCCTGAAGAAAAGAAAATTGCCGTTCTGTTAAGCTTAATAGGAGATGAAGCACTAGAGCTTTACAACACGTTTTCCTTTGATAACAATGAACAAAAGACACTGGAGTCTATTAAAACGAAGTATGATAACTATTGTTCGCCGAAGAAGAACATAATCTTTGAAAGATTCAAATTCAATAGTATAGTCCAGAAAGAAGCTCAACCTTTTGATAATTTTGTAACGGAATTACGAAAAGCAGTACAGACAACAGGGTATTCTGATACTGATGATATGATCAGGGACAGAATCGTCATGGGAATTTATGATAAGACAACACAGGAACGTCTTTTAAGAGAATCAACTTTAAATCTTGACAAAGCCATTAACTTTTGCCGAGCTATTGAAGTCAGTAAAAGTCAGTCGAAAGTTTTGCAAAATGAGTCTGAAGTACACGCTATGAAAGCAAGAAGCACATCGAATAGTGGAGACAAGAAGCCCTGCAGATACTGTGGATATAAGCACCCACCAAAACAGTGTCCAGCATACCGCAAAACTTGTGCAAAATGCCAACGTCGCAATCACTTTGCAAGTATGTGTAGAGAAGAAAATATGCAAACCAAAGAGAAGACAGTAGAGAAAAGAAAGAAAAGTGTGAATGAAGTAGCACAATCCAGAGAAAATGAAGAAAGTAATGAAAGTGACTATGATTTCTATGTAGACTCCATTGAAAAAAGTGTAGGATCGTTAAGAGGTAGTGGAATGTCAATGTGGACAAAAAAGGTATTTATTAATAATAAACCTGTAGATTTCAAACTTGATACTGGTGCAGAGGTAAGAGTAATGCCAGGTAATATTCTAAAACATATTGATCCCACTATAAGGCTTCGGAAAAGTAATGTCTCGCTAGTAGCATATGGCAGTAACCAGTTCAAGCTTGAAACCATAGGTGAAGCAGAATTACAGTGCAGAGTAACAGATAAGTGTGTTAAAATTAAGTTTATAATAGTAAAAGCACAGAATCAAAAACCATTGTTAGGATTAAAAGATTGCGTAAATCTAAACTTGATAAGTCGAATTGATAGTGTAAATGTTGAATCATATGAAAATGTGTTGAAAGATTATCAAAGTGTATTTGAAGGTTTGGGAAACTTTCCTGGTGAGCATCATATCACCCTTAAAGAAAATGTTACACCTAAAATCACACCGATCAGGCGGGTACCTCAAACTCTTCATGATAGGCTTAAATCTAAATTAGTAGAAATGGAATCACAAGGAATTATCAGAAAGGTGGAAAAACCAACAGAATGGGTCCACCCTCTAGTGATAGTCGAAAAACGTAATGGTGATCTGAGGCTCTGTTTGGACCCTAAACATTTGAATAATGCCATAAAGCGTGAACATTTTTTAATTCCGTCCTTAGATGAAATTGCTGGAAAATTAAATAATAAAAAGTATTTTACCGTGCTTGACATGAAGGACGGTTATTGGCAAGTTTGTCTTGATTCAAATAGTGCTGATCTGTGCACCTTTGGCACACCATTTGGTCGTTATCAGTTCACTAGACTAGCTTTTGGAATTTGTTCTGCCCCGGAAGTTTTTCAAAGAAAAAACTATGAGATATTTGGTGATCTAGACGGGGTCGGGTTGTATTTTGATGATCTCATCATAACAGGAGAGACAGAGATTGAGCATGATAAGAATTTAAAACGTGTATTGGATAGAGCATTGAAGTACAACATAAAGTTTAATAAATCAAAAATGCAATATAAACTAACTAGTGTCAAATTTATGGGCCAAATATTTTCTAAAAAGGGTGTGGAAACAAATGTAAATTATACTAATGCTATACGTGATATGCCAAATCCTCAAAATAAAAAAGAATTATTGCGTTTTTTAGGAATGGTAAAATACATTGGTAAATTTATCCCCAACTTGTCAAAAATAACTGCACCCTTAAGGCACCTTACTAGACTTGATGTTGACTGGCAGTGGACTGATCAGCATCAAACAACTGTACAACAGTTGAAGCATTTACTAACAAATGCACCTGTGTTATCATTTTTTGACCCTTGTAAAGCAGTAGAAATTGAAACTGATAGTTCTAAAGATGGGCTAGGAGCATGTTTACTGCAAGAAGGACATCCAGTTGCATTTGCTTCACGTAGCCTAACAAAAACTGAAGAAAAGTACGCTCAAATTGAAAAAGAAGCTCTAGCAATTCTGTTTGCTGTACAAAAATTTCATCATTTCATTTATGGGCTTAATGTGATAGTACATAGTGACCACAAGCCCTTGGAGACTATTTTTAAAAAAGATATCCAAGCTATTTCGCCCAGGCTGCAGAGAATTCGTCTCAAACTATTGTACTACAATTTGACAATCACATATAGACGAGGAAAATATATGTATATTTCAGACACTTTGTCGAGAGCATTCCTCACTAATGACTCGGGTTTAAAATCAAATGAGGAAATTGAATACGCTGTACATTCGATATATAACTATTTGCCTATGTCAGAAAAAAGAAAAGAACAATTCAAACGTGAAACTCAAAATGACCCCATTTTGAACTTAATAATAACATATCTTAATAACTCATGGCCAAAGAATAAAAAACATATGCCCGAAAATGTAAAAATTTACTTTAATCTAAAGGATAAACTTTCTATGTATGATAACCTAATATTTTTAGAAAATAAACTAATAGTTCCAACTGTACTCCGCAATGAAATGATAAAACTCTTACATGAAGGCCACTTCGGCATTGAAAAAACTAAGTCGTTGGCAAGGAAAACATTTTATTGGCCAGGCATAACATCCGATATAGAGAAGTTCATAAAAAAGTGCAAAGTTTGTGAAAAATTTGCTCGTAAAAATCCAAAAGAGACTCTAATGCCGTATCCAATACCGACTCGCTGTTGGGAACGTTTAGGCATAGATATATTTACCTTTGCAAATGTAAGCTATGTAGTACTATTTGATGTATACTCTAACTGGCTGGAATTATTGGAAATAAAAAATAAAAATGCAGAGTCTGTAATAAATCAAATAAAACCAGTATTCGCCCGATTTGGACCACCAGACATCCTAGTTGCGGACAATGTACCCTTCAATAGTGAACAATTTAGAAAATTTGCTGAGGACTGGAATTTTAAATTATGTTACAGGAGTCCAAACTTTCCTCAATCCAATGGACTTGCTGAAAAGGCAGTGTCGATTTCAAAAAATATTGTAAAAAAATCATTAGAGGGAGGAAAAGATATACAGATATCATTGCTCAACTATAGAAACATACCCCTTAAAAACATGGATTATTCACCATCACAGTTATTAAATAGCCGTCGATGTAAAACAAATATACCGACTTCAGTAGATTTACTTAAACCAGAACTGTGTCAGAATGTCATAGAAAAAATTAAGCTAAAGAGAGATTTAAACAAAAATTATTTCGATAAACATGCAAAACTGTAACTAAAACTTGGGACTCTGGCAAGATTGTTAACATAGACACAGCCCCCAGATCTTATATTGTGAAGAATAAGTTAGGAAATAATATTAGAAGAAACAGGCAAGATTTAAGATTATCCAATAATCCTCTTAAAGTAGAAGTTGATGATAATAACCCAATATCCATAGAAGATAAGACTCAATATGTAACTGAGGCTACTAAGAATGTTGAACATTGTAAGGAAGTGCCAACCGCATTCCATCAACATAAACATGACCCTATTTTCGAGCCACATGGTAATGTTGAACCTACTGCTCTGTCAGATAAATCAACCAACAATAGTTTTAATGTAGTCAGTACCCGGTCAGGCCGAGTTGTTAAAAAACCTGTAAAACTGAATTTATAAAAGGGAAAAGATGTATCATAAATGCTTGTGGTTCTGTGGTGGCATTGTAGCAGTTGGCAACACTGCGACCTCAGTCACAACAAAAGTAATGACAGTTGACATTCATTAGAATTAGATTAGACTAGGCTGGAGCTGGATTAGACAGCAAGCAATGTTATAAACCACTTTTGTATTAACAATATTTAATAAAGGCCAATACTCTTGTCGTATTGAAATTATTGTGAACTGGATCACAAGAATAATACACAGCAGAAACATAATACTTGTTATTCAAACAATAATTTCATGAAAATCAGTTCGAAACTTCCCCATTGAAGAGGTCGGTGCAAAAACGCGTCAACTCCATTTTTCATAAATCGTGGCAAATCAGTAAAAGTAATCTGAGATTTTTTTAATGTTGAGTTGATGTCTGGTGTTTTAGTTAAATGTTTAAGAGAAGGGTGAATTTTTGGAACAGTATTAGTTTTTTTTGCTAACAATTGTTGAAAACAAGTAGATGTAAGAGTGTGTGGTGGATTTGTTGAAAGAAGGGCGAATTTTGTGTGTTTTAAACAGCAAAAATTTGAGATGTCTCCCCTTTTGTGGCTGTTGAGGATTTACATGATTTTGTGGTGGTTCTCCAGTTCCAGCTTTTCGCGGGAAAAATGGTCATTCGAGGCCACCATGTAAAGAAGTGGCCGGTGCAAAATCGGGTTGACAAAATTTTTCAGAAATCACGGCAAATCAATAAAAACTTTTCGAAAAAGTAATCCGAGAATTTTTCAATGTTGAGTTGATGTCTGGTGTTTTGGTTATATGTTTAAATGAAGTGTCAATTTTTGGAAAACTACTAGTTTTTCATGTAGATTTAAGAGCGTGTATTGTTTGTTGAAAGAATGGTGAATTTTGTGTGCTTTTAATAGCAGAAATTTGATATGTCTCCTCTCTTATCACTGTTGAGAAAGTTGCGATTAAGTTGCATTTATTTAAACACGCCCCCATTTATTCATCATCGAATTTATTTCATCCAGCTGATACACACTGTATGGTGTTCACACATGAAAAAAGCAATATTCTATTCAGAGGAAAATAAAAATTTTATGTGACCAATTTTTTACTGAAGATTGTTCTCACATATAATTTTGTGGATATTTCTTGATTAGACTCACTTTCACTTTTCTGTTTCTCAGTTGCAGCATCCTCAGGAGTTGCCAGGGTAATGTTGGCAAGAAATTCCTTTTTCAACTTCATTCTCCTTTTCTCTGCTCCAGATGGTTCTTTTTTGATAGTGTTTTTGATAGATGAACTTGCAACCATCAAGGTATTCAAATCATCTATGTTATCCTTGAAATAGGAGTTTTTAGTTAGAATTTTTATAATAATAATAATCAACACTCACCTTTCCTGTACTTGATGCTTCTTCTATAGATTTGTTGTTTACAGTACACCCTCTAGACTGATCAGATTTCTCAAAAAATTCAACTTCATTTTTTATATCATCTTGTTGAAAACTTTTACTAATAATTGTTGGAATATTTTGGGTAGCACTTTTTTTAACCTGATTCAATTCATTTTCCTGTTCAAAGAAATTACTCTGATTCTTCATAGGATTATTCAATATAGGCATATTGGGAAACATTGTGGATAATTGACTTGTACAATGTTCCTCACTAGACAATATTTCCTTCCCTGCTGCTGATATGGTGTTCTTACCACAATTACTCATTTTTTGTGAACAATCTGGACTTGAAAGGGAAGGATAAAGTTGCAGCAACTTTCTAATATTTGAAGGCCTACTCAAAATTGCAATGAACTTTGTGATAGGATCTGCTTTAATGTTCCTCTTGAATTCAGCACTTGTATAATTTCGTTTGGCTAATCTAGGGCTCTGCTTTTGCACATTGTCAACTATCAACCCTTCGGGCAATATTAAAGGATAATTTCCTGAATGTGGCAATGGATTACATCCAACTTGGATTGGAATGGGAGTCACTGGATTCTTCTTTACTGAAATGTCCTGAAAGGGGAAACAGTAGAATTCTCATCAGGAATATAATATGTAGATACCGTGATTCTTTTGTTTGTATAGCGAACACTGAGATAGAAAATAATATAAAGAAAAATAAATGTAAATAAAAACATAACCTAAAATATGAGTTCAGCTTCAATCAGATTTGACTTTTGACAAAAGACAGAAGATTAAATTCTTCTCATTTCTAATAGCTCCAAGCCTACTGTCCATATGCAATGATACATTTCCAAAGTTCGGTAATTTCAAATGAATTATGGTGGAACTTGTCAAATCTAATCCATCTATTATTGCCGCGAAAACAATTATTCCACTTTTCCGATGTCGGACAATAAGTTCGTAGAAAAAGTCACGTCATATATTTAAAATATGAACTATGAGCAGTTAGGTGCAAATTTGATGTTTTTCTTGGTCTAAAAACAAAAAAATTCCACTCACCAAATGAGGATATATGAACTTTCTCCACTGATAAGGCAATTCTTCAGGGGCTCTATAACAAGGAGGCAATATTGGCCCCAGAGGGATCACTTTATGGACAAAGTGCGGAGCTTTACCGTACTGAAAAAAATGTTTGATGGGATTATTGGCGCACCTATTGTGCCTCGCAAAATGGATGTGGTTGAGAATTTTGTTAGCCTCTCTGTAAGGCATCATATGTTCTTGGATATATTTGCATACAGCAATACCCTTTTTCCTCGACCAAGTCTTATTGGAACTGTTCTTTCCTTCGGCAATTAAAGGCATGAATTGTTCCAAACCCAAGGAAATCAAGCTAAAAAATATATTCTTTTACATTTTAGATATACAGGGCGTCTTGAACTAAATTGCCAAGCGACAAAGACTTGCAGTTTTTTGTCTTACATCTTTGAAAATCGGTTGGTTCCATGGAAAATTTGGATACTTGATCATCCCAAGAGTTATTGGCAGGTAGAGATTTTTAATATCGATTTTTGACGGGATTAAGGGAGGAATAAATGCACACAAACTATGTACTTACTGATCTTCTGATTCTGAGTAGTAAACACATTGTTTAACAGCTATTTTTGGTGACTTAAATGGAATTTTTGGTAACAGTGATGGATACACAAAGGCCGTACTTTTGGACATTGTCTCCAAAACCAACTTGGAAAATTCAACAATGTATGGAGATCCAGTTTGATGGTACTTTATGCTGAAGAAAAGGAATCCATAATGAGTTTAACTTTGATAACCATAATCAGAAATAATAAAATGTACTCACGATTTAGCAATGGTTTGTTCTATTTGCCTGAAAGAGAAAATATATGTTGAAAAAAAAAATAGCACAAGAAGTAATATTCTTACATTTTCATTTCTTTTACATCATCACTATCAGTAGCCAGTAACTCTTCCCAATAGTTCACAATTTCCAAAGATGCCGACAAATTTACAGTATGAAACATTGATCTTTCTTTTCCCTCACAAAGAAATTTGATATTCAACAAATATTCCTTCAACTGGGAATTTGAATGGTGCAACTCAGGGTGATCATAAGTCAGTATATAATTTTGAGTCAACATCTGAACATGCTGTGTCATTTGTTGTTGTAACAGCGGGATTTGTGAGCTATCTATCATGATAGGCAAATTACTTTCTGTCTGAAAATGTATAGAAAAATATAACCTTCCAAAACCAATCATTTGATAGTATTATGTTAATTTTCCCTTCAAAGTTGTCCTCACCTGTGAAGTATGAGATTTTTCAATGTCTTCTGATTTTTCTATTTGAGTATCAAAGTCAACTTCATCAAACAACTCTGCAATCAGATCAACCAACTCTCTTTTAGAAACTTTAACAGCTTTATCCTCTCTGAGTTCCTCCCTATCTACCTAAACATCATTAAAAAAAAATGAATAAGTATGATTTATGGATTTATGAAATCACTCAAAATATTCACAAAGTAAGGTTTGATGATAAAGTTTTATCAGAGGAAATAAAAAATCTTGAAAAGTGGATTCAAAGAACAATCTGACCTCATCAATTTCTTCATCAGCCAACACATTGTACTCAGGATCTTGTTCTTCATCTTCAGTAGCTTTAACCACCTCATCCAAAGGAAGGGTGAATTTTTTTAAAAAATCCATCCAGTCTTCATTATCACATTCCATATCACGTACTTCAGATTCACTAGGTGGTGGTAAATCTGGGGGTACAAAAGCTTCCTCAATGGTTTCCAGTGGTGTAGAAGTCAGGCACAGTTTTGACCTACAGGGGTGTATCTAGTTTATTATTTTTTGAGTATGTACCTTTAATTTTTACCTAGTTCTGAGTGCAATGGTGGCATCATCAGTGATAGATTTTTCCTGCTTGGTCCATGGAATTTTGAAAACCCCATCTTCTGTCCACTCTGTTCTGGGGCTGTCTGAGTTGAGAGTCAATAATGGTGGGGTTGGAGGTTCAACTGAAGGGGGGTCACTGAATATTGAGCTGTCACAATCCTCTTCACCACTCTGTAATATAAAAACTATTATGGGTGTGTTTTGATAGGAATCACTTGGTAATCAACCTCTTCATTTTCCTCTCCTTCCAATGCTTTAACTACATCCCCTGGAACATATTCATCCTCAGAAGAGTCATCTTCAGGAAGATCTTCATTGCCTAGAACCCTGAGAACAGCCGGGGTCTCAGGTGTCACCCATGGGACAGGCACAGATGGCACAGTGGATAATTCTCTATTGAATATAATAACATGAGTCATGATTAAATGAAAATCATACACAATTACTTTGCTTTTGATCTGGTGAGCTTGGGTTCATAGGAAGGCACCAGCTCTACTTCAGAGGGATTTTCAGCTTTCCTAACCATGGCCAGTACATCTTCATTGGTAACTACCTGCCTGAGTAGATTTTTAACATGCATTACATTCATATTCATCTTGGCTGCTTTTTCACCAAGCTTTTCTTCCAGATCATCTTCAATGCTCCCGATGACACTCTTCTCTTCTTCTGTGGGTTCTAATAAAACTTTACGTTTACGAATAGGACTTTCTAATACAATTTTAAGATTCTCGTTATCTGAGTTATCTTCTGCGTCGGAATTTTCGGTTAACGAACTATTTGATTTATTAAGAGTATCTGCATTTTTTAACTTGATGTTGGACAAACGATCCATTGCGAAAATTTAAAATTTCAAAAACTGTTTGTGTTCACTTTTTGAGAAAGTAGCGGGTTTCTTCGAAGATTAGTGGTTCAACACCTATACTCTATGGTTTCTTCTCTCATCAATCAAACATCAAACACAGAAATAAGAAATGACACTGATGTGACTGATGAAAAATCGACCATATTTATGCAAGAAGTTTTAAGGACTGTCAATAGTGTCAATCCTGTTATGTTGTGTGCTTATTTTTCTCATTTCCTTCGATTCAATCCAAATTTCCAGACTAAATCCTATTTTTATTTATGTCTATTTGCTTTACATGCATTCAACTCCTGCTGTTTGTTACGATACCCTTTTGCAAAATCGAGTTTTAAGTCGTAGTAAGTCGTAAGAGATAAATGTTGACCAACTTTTCTATTAGGACTCAAAACTTATGACAGCTGTATAAATGGTAACATTGAAAACCAATGGATGAACTTCTTAGTTCTTATGACTTATTACTTAAAACTCGAGACTTAAAACTTACGACTTAAAACCTCTGCATAAATCCACCTTAATGCAGAATGCGAATACAGTGGCGTACCTAATTACTAATTTATTTCCTTCAAAAGACCTTGGGAAATAAGCAAAAATATATTCTTTTTTTGGACAAACGACTGTTAAAGCTCGATAGGTCGACTTACATTTTAGTTTTCCACCTTACAAAAAAATCATTATGTTAATTAAACCAATTCAAACTTATAAGTCATATTATGTAAATGTTCACTTCACGCAGAATATATTGAGTATAAACTCTGGTTTGTTTATGTACGCTGGTAAACTGGTATAAAGCGTTTTTTATTGGTCTGAGTATAATGCAATAATATACAGGGTATCCAAATTACTAACTCTGAAATATGTACGCCACTGTATTCTTGTTATTATTTCGAAACTTCTTTCTTTCGCCTTCTTTATGATGATGGATGTTATGAGGGGGTGGTTAATTATTTATATATGAATAAAAATCCCTGTACCTATATAGCTAAAAATTCGAAAATATAATTTTTCAGTGGTTCAGATTCCACCATGAGCACCTAAAGATCAGTCTTCGTACAAAATAAAAAAAATACTTTTCTTACTTATACCAGAGATAAGTTACTTATCTGTCTATATATTCTGTATTCTGAAATAATTTAGCCGATGTTTTCGCCACATGTGATTGAAGATTTCACAAGAAATCTGTAAATTAAATGCGGTCGGGATAATTTCCTTTGAATAAAAAAAAGTGTTTGTAAATAATAGTTACGATTTCTAAATTGGATATCTATATTTTTATCGATTGTGTATCATAAAATTCAATTCAGCAAACATAGAAAAAGTTACCTAAATACGACACCAAGCTGAAATTATCTCCAAAAAGAGTACTTTTACTAATTTGATAGGTATACAAAATTGAAATCAAATTTTTACCCTCAAAAAAAAATTCATTTGGACATATCGTGCTGATTACCAGTTATATGTTTTATAACAACCCTGATCACAGATTATGGAGAAAAATAAAAACTAACACCAATAGTTCCAACATCATTTTTTATTTCAACAAACGTGAGTAATTGCTGGAAAGCTTTATTAAAACTGTACCTATGGAATTCATTTTCAATGCCTATTAATGGATAACAATCAATTCATTTAAAAAAAATCCAGTATGCACTGTGAATGTATTTCTAAATATTGTTACTCGAGAACAAAAAACAATATTCAATACCACTTACCAATCAGGTGCTCCCCTCTATATTATATTTCAAACTTTGGTTCAAGAAACAGACTAAGTCCGTTTGTAGAGCTGATATTATTGGGAATAACACACCTATAGTTTGAGTGACCAAAAGTTACCCATCGTTTTACAGCTCCTCTGTTGAGGATGTCAATTGAAAACGCGAGGTTTTCGAAAAAATAAAATAAAAGCTTTTCGGTAGTAGGAATCAGTTTTTTTAAATTACGTCACACGGAGTTTCTAACCGACTTAACTCCAACAATAGAGAGAAAACGATGGAACTATTCTAAATTCAACTGAGTATTCATCTCCAGAATCCGATTATGAAAAAAACTCTACTTTGGGGCCGAGTGGAAAGGGCTATGCTGAGTTGCATAAAGGTTCATCAAGCCCTCTGTTAACTTAGTGTGGTAAAACCTGCTAATTCGCGAGCTGATACATGACTTTTAGACTTATAGCGGGTCTCACCAATGATTAATTGCCAATTTCGCCTTCCTAAGACGTCTCCACATAAAAATACATATTTAAGCGAATTGAGAAAAAATAGTTGTGTAATAGTTAAACTCGCAAAAATTTAAAACAGTCGCAACAGTTCACCATTAAAAGAATGCAGTTAGTATGGCAATTCGGACCACATGATTTTCATCAGTCAATGAACCAACGACAGTTGAATTCAGAAAATATACCAGGTATGCTTTGTTTTTCAATGTAAATATTGGTTTGGCCCGTAATACAAAGAAGCAAGAGATACTCATGATATTGAAAAAAAAGGTTCCATCCTTAGGTTTACATGGGCTTAGCCAACTAGGACTATTTACCCAGGTTCCGTAATAGAGGTGAGGCTGCACCTAAGATGCACTGGAATTATATCCATCACCTCCTCCTTGTAATTTAAATAATTTTTTAATTGTGTTTCTGGCTCCTTTCAGTGTCAGTTTCTCGATACAAGTATGGCCCTTTTATCCGACAAATCCGTTGTCATCCGGCCTAGAGACAAGAGCCTGATGATTTTCTCAAATATTCACTGAGCTTCACATTCACTTGACTTCTAACCTCGAGGACGCCGCCTGAAAAGAAGGTTCAAGTCTATGCAAAGCATAACCTAACTTTTTGTTGTTGAGCATTTTTCGAGGAAAATAGCTGTGAAGTGGCAGATACCAGCCGGCTAATCAGCAGAATGACAGTGAAATTAATTTCTTGGTTTTCTCAATGATGAGCACTCGTTTCAAAATGATGGGATTTGAATTGTCCAGGCGTTTTCGGTAAGAGAAGTGGAAATACGCCCAGATACGCCCCTGGAGCGTTTCTTGATTAAATTACAAACAATCGAAGACTTAGGTCGGGTCTCACCAATGATTCATTGCCCACTTCACCTTCCAGAAACGCCTACCCTACATTATTAAGGACACCGTCCAATTTCAATCATATCTCGTGTTTCTTTGTATCATGGGCTCGATCCTAATACATCAAGGAATTATTTTCAATTTCAAACTTGAAGCACCCGAGCTGAACATTTTTTGTTAGTGAATGAAATTTGTTGATCAATGATGGATTTCAATAGCTGAATCCCATACATTTTGGATGATTTACAAAAATGTCGACGGTTGCGACAAATTTCCAACAGTATTCCGTTTCACTCTCAGTCCTCATCTCATAATTTATTTTTTAACACCTACTGACAATCAGAGCGACTCAAAACTAAAAAATCTTTTTTTTATTATTTTTAGTATTTTTATATTTTTTTACGGAACGATCACGACATCCAAATTTAACTGGTATCTAGAAACTAGTTAGTGTACCGCCATTCAGTAAAGAGGCACTTAATGAAGTCGATTGCATATTAACTTCAATATATTCAAGTGGAATCCACCTGATCTTTTGAAGGAATGCGATGTCAATTGACAAGTTCAGCCAGCATTGAGAGAGAAAAAAATATGTCTGCCCTAATGTTGTCTTTGTCGTCAAGATTACAACTTTGAATAATGAAAATTTTATGATTCGGACGTAAAAAGAAGACTCAAATAACCTGTATATAATTGGATTGTTCTTCTTGTAGTTTGTTTTCGTTATTCCGATTATTTAGAATATTTTGTTAACATTATTGGCTTATTATTGTTAAATGATTCCAAACACAAATGTGTTTTTAGATTTCTTCTCTTTTTTTACGTCGCAATCATAACATTTTCGTTATTTTAAGTTGCAATCTTGATGAATAAAATAACACTAGGGCAGACATATTTTTTCTCTCTCAAAGCTGGCTGAACTTGTCAATTGAAAATTTCACTAAACATTGACCACGAATATGGAAGACTGAAAATATCTTCGAAGCAACAAACCTAATCGCCGGCTATTGAAATCGATCATTTATTTGGTCGACTTTATTATAAATGAAAATTCACACTCACCTAAGTCATGAACTTTTATTTATAACAATGCATATATAGCAATAAATACACATTGAGTTATCACAATCTCTAACTCACAGTTTTTCAATTTTCTACATTGAAATTCAACCAGTTAGTAATTAAAAAAGGTATAGTAAAAGTGTTAGATTTCTTTGAGTAGTAAAAAATGGATAGATGTGGGGAAGCCGCATAAAATATCAAGCATAAAACAATCGACAATCTTCGTAAAATTATAGAAAAACTGTAAATTGAAATTGAATTTTCAAACTTCACACACCAGAACCATCAAAGATATTATGAGAAAAATTAATGTAATTTCGTTAAATTGAAAAAATGTACATAAATACTAATCATGATATATAAAACAAGTTAATGTAATACAAAGTATGACCAGTGAATGATAAGCTGGCTATATCGATTCAAACCATCAAAGAGAAAAATATCACGCATGTCATGTACAGGGTGTCCCAAATTCCCAGCAAACATTTGGAACTCGGTAACGGTTAGAAATACAGGGTCGGTTGAATTAGGAAAAAGTTGAATACTTTAAAATTTTCGAGATATAAACGAAAAAAAAAATTTAATATTATTTTTTATTGGCTTTATTTTAATAGAACCGAAAAAATGGGAGACAATTTCGCAGCCGTTTTTCAAGCTCTATAACTTGGCAGTGTAGAATTTGCCGCCATTAATTTTTGTTCTCCTAATAGGGACCTGGACTTTTCCTTCCATTTTTTCACTCGCCTGGCGAAGCTGATTCAAGTTGATATATACCTTATTCGAAGTTTCGACTCATAAAATCGATCAATGAAAACAGCAAAAACAAAATTTCATTAGGTAACAATGGGAATATAAATACTTCAATTAAACAATAAACAAAACGAAAATAACAAATTGAATAACTCAAAAAATGATGACTTTTTCTCAAGATAAATGTTCAAAAATATTTCCGAGCCGAACCTGCAATTAAGGCATATATAATCGAATTCAGGTTCGCCAGGCGAGTAAAAAATTAAAAGAAATATCCAAGTCCGTATTAAGAAAAGAAAAAGTTTAAGGGGCATGAAAAACAGCAGCTGTCTACAATTTTTTTCAATTCCTACAAAATAAAGCCAATTACAATAAAAAATCTGTTTTTTCTCAAATATCTCAAAAACCAGAAAACTTTTCATCAATCTCTTTGCGGCATATTGTTGCGCATATGAATCCACAACTTTTTTCCAATTCAATCAACCATGATCTCCAACCGTAACCGAGTTTCCCGCGAAGTTAGACCGCGAATTTTGGACACCCTGTACCTACAAGCCAGTCGCTAACCATTCCTTCCTCGTAATGTATCACAACTCAACCCCGCAATCATCATACAACACAGCCAATAAGTACTTCGGAGATTAATAATGACGGGTAATTGCGGTAGGAATGGCAAGCGACAATTTCGAAAATATTTTTCCTTGACGAAAACCAAACGGCCTGAACGAACGCCCCGTAATTCAGGAAAATTAGATAACTTGCCGAGTAAACACGAAAATGCGAAGACCTTGAGATCCAGCATGGATATGCAGAACAACGGACGAACAGTGGAGATCGAGCATTTTCAGTTATTCTGAGAAACATAATATTTTGAAATATCGGATTCCCATGTATACATTTTTTTGAAAATTTTCCTGCGCCAATTTAAACATTAATGATAACGCAAAAATAATGTACACTGCAGTATTCAATTGACAAGTTCAGCCAGCGTTGAGAGAGAGAAAGTATGTCTAGTGTTGTCTTTGTCATCAAGATTTCAACTTTAAATAATGAAAATGTTATGATTGGGACGTAAAAAAGAAGAAGACTCAAATAACCTGTATATAATTGGTTTGTTTTTCTTGTAGTTTGTTTTCGTTATTCCGATTATTTAGAATATTATGTCAACATTGTTGGCTTATTATTGTTAAATGATTTCAAACACATTATAAATGTGTTTTTAGATTTCTTCTCTTTTTTACGTCGCAATAATAATATTTTTGTTATTTCAAGTTGCAATCCTGATGACAAAGACAACACTAGGGCAGACATATTTTTTCTCTCTCTCAAAGCTGGCTGAACTTGTCAATTGATCAGAAGAGGGAAACCATGTGACGTCAGTGCGCGAGCGATGTTGATTGGTTGTACTTTAGATGTCCTGAGCACCTAACAGCGTTGTCAGATCAAAATTTAAACTCTTGTTCTTCATATTCTTTATATAAAACAAACTGGCCGCAATCTAATGACCTTTCTTTTTGCGCTCCGTAAAGCTGAATTAATATAATTCATAAAACTAAATACAGAATCTATTATAAAAGGACAAGAATCCACTTATAGTAAGCAGCTTTGTACAGGTTAAGGGTTGGTGGTGTATATACTAAATAACTATAAGAGGAATTGAATCCATCAATACTTAATATCTCATCGTCTATTCACTCAATCAGCCTTTGAAATTTCATTTCGTTAACCTTTGTTAGTAATAGATTATATAAAGTGCCAGTTGTTCAAGAAGCATTCATTTTCTCCGAGAGTGGAAAATATATATTCAACAAGTTATCAAATTGGCAGCTATGAATTTTTCTGTGAATGGGAATCTTTGTAATGACTCAAGATTATAATGCTTGGATCACGATGTTTCAACAAATTATAGTCATCACATCAAATATATTACGGAAACTGAATGTATTTGAAAATATATATATGATATGATATTTTCCGATCGACAAATGTAACAGAAACTGCTTCGAATGAAAAATGAAACCACATATGACATTAAATTGGGGGGACTATCTGACAATTAATTACTTCCAATCATATTACAAGAAGACACTGACGTCTCAGCTGCTAAAAGTTTGAATTCACACATATCGAAGCCACGTTTTCAATATTTAATAATAAATAAAATTTTCAAGACTCAGAGTGAATAAATTGCTACAACCATGTTATAAACTGCCCTCCATCACGTCATTCAAGATACTGGATTTGCATTCTGAGTTCTTCGCGTAACCGTAACTCAGAACGTTCAAGCTGAACTTCAAGGCCCCCAAACTTTTAGTATTGTTTATTTCAGCCGCAGATCAAGAACACCCTAGATGACGCATCAACTGGAACCCGACAGACGGCCCAACGAACATCCAAGGTGCGTTTGATCCTTCGAGCCGGCTAATTTCCGCGAGGCACCGCGATTGGCACACACATTCCAAGTAACGCTCCGCCTCGGCGCACTGCACCCTAGAGCGTCTCTCAGTCACGACATTAAGATAGTGGGAGGTGGGGGGGGGGGAGGGTGGAGGGGGCGACTAGCGGCGATTGTAGTTATTGCCGCCACCGCGAGGGGGCGCGCCGCCTCCGCCGCCCCGGCTGCCGTACGCGCTCGGCCTGCTGCCGGGGCCGGGCGGGCCGCTCATGCCGCCCCGCATCGGCCCGCCCATGCCGCCGCGACGCGGGCCGCCGTTGTCGCCCCTGCCGCCGCCGCCCCTGGAGTCGAGGCTGGGGCGGCCACCGCCGTAGGACGGGCGGTCCTTCAACTTCTTCTCCTCGACGTTCAACAGGGTGCCGTTTTTGTCGTCTTTCGGGTAGAAGATTGGCTGGAAATGTAGAGAAAGGGACTCGTTTATTAGATGTGAATTAATCAGTGAAAGTTTGTGTGAAGAAGTTATATTAGATTGCGAAGCTGTAAAGTCAATTCTTAACATTTCTTCATTGAAATCTAGACTGTCCCTGAATATTGGAAACTACACATCACGCCCAAATTAACATCAGTGGTCAATTCATTTCCCATTAACAACTCACCTTGGCCTGCAAGCAGTTCTGCACGCCCTGCTGCGTCTCGAAGGTGATGAAGCCGTAGTTGGGCGGCGCCCGGAGGGCGGGCGCGCCACCACCGCCGCCCACCTTGGTGGGCGGCTTGCTGTGCACGCGCAGATCGACGATCGGCCCGAACTCGCCGAAGATGTCGCGCAGCTCGTTCTCGCTGGCGGCGTGTGGCAGGTTGCCCAGGAACAGCTGGTTCACGTCGTTGAAGTTCTGGCTCTGGCTGCGCCTGCGATCCTCTGCGAATATTTGAAACAACATTTTCAAGAGCCGAAAGAAAATTCATCCCCACAAACAGGTTAACATCTAGTCTCGACATTTTCGATATTGTTTCTCATCTTTATCTTAATTTCTCAATAAGGTAACCTCTTACTCAACATTATTTATAATGTTACGGACTGTGCTGTGTTCCGAGAAAACCGGAAATCATTATCTCGGCGGCGCGCGATAACATGATTTTCAACAAATGTTCACTGAGTTGTACTTCGAGTGTCTGGTGAAATAAATTGTTCAGTTTTGTAGTGTTATAAATGAACGAACACAAGTAGACATATAGTAACAATAATTTGAATATTATTCCATTTTGTTTTAGGTTGTCGATATTTTTCAATGTCATGTGTAATTTACATCCAGTGTTCCAGCTTCAATAATAATAATTTACCTATATTTCACTTGGCTAATTGCATTGGGGTAAACTGGTAAACATAAATAATATAAGCAGAAAATGATAATGAACAAAACACACTAGTATTTATGAGAAAACAGCGTGGGTTGCTCGATATACGAAAAATATGGCACAAAGCGCCACACGCTTTTTCACAGTAATACTAGTTTTTTTTTGTTCATTGCTTTCTGCTTATATCAAGGATAATTTTTTACTTTTTATTTTGTTGTGCTTCAAGAGCGTGGTTTTTATTTTTTAAGCTATATTTTTTATAGTTTCATATTGTTCTTAACGCGTCGACATCATGTTATATTTCCAATAATATTATTGAAAATAAATTTCTAAATAAGGATTTTATTGCAAAGACTCAAAAAGTACATTTTGAATCCCTAGGGATTCAAAGTATTTACCATTTTCCCCCCGAAACTAACAAAAAAACTCACCATAGGGCGCATCCTCGTTCATCGCCCCCCTGCCGCCGCCAATAGACGGCCTGCCGCCAACGTCCTGCCTGCCGGGCAGCCTCGGCTGCACCCCGCCGCGCGGCGCGCCTGGGCGGCCGTTGCCGCCCACGCTCGGGCCGCCCGACCGTCCGCCTACCGGCTGGAAGCCGCCCGAAGCCTGGCGCGGCGGCGAAGCTGACCCCGTGGGCGGGGCGGCCGCGACGACGGCGCCGCCCATGGGCGGCTGGGCGGGCGCAGCGACAGCGGCGAACGGCGCCGCGTTGTTGCCCGACTTGAGCAGGTTGGCGTACGTCTTCGGCTCGTTGGGCGCTGCAAGGGGAAGAGGTGGAATTTTGTGTTCCAGAATGTGGAAGTTTCCTTCGAACTGACTTTCATGAAATGTTTGAATAACAAGTATTATGTTTCTGCTGTCTAGAATTATTGTTGGAATAATCCTAATAGTTTTAATTTCAATATAACATTTTTATGGCAGAACCATTGTCGATCTAAATGAACACCTAGTAGACGGTATAATATTGTCTGTTCACTGGAAACAATGACGTCACTTTCTCCGTAAGACAGAGACATCCTCTCATAATAACCGTGAACTATTTTGAACTTGAAATGTCATACTGGGCAAACTAACGTTTTTATTTACATTTTGAATAACCCACTCCTTTTAGCAAAGCGGAGCTCCTGTTTCAAACACAGAATTGTTTGATATCATTGATTCATTGATCAGAAAGTCAGAAAATAGAAAGAAGCATCGTCAGTCAGTGTCAGTGATGTGACTGTGAAAAATGTGTAGAGAGTGTTCAATGTGTTCATAATTGAGCAGAATAAACTAGTATACATATTTGGAAAAACTCAAAAAATTTTACAAACCCATCAAGAACCGAGCATGACGGGAGCTGAACATTGTGACACTGTCAAGTTGACAGATCAAAGTCTCATGTTTTCAAGGACCGATGTTTTGAAAATTATTAAATTTTTCGCTAAAAAGTGTTGAAAATACGTAAATGAAAGCGTGTTTTAGTTGAAAGAAGAATGAATTTTGTGTTTTTAGTAAAAAAAATTCAAGATGTCAAATGGTGTATTTAGGAAACTATAGCGTTTTGACTAAAATTCTTGTTCTGGAGGCTAAAATACGTGAGTACCTTCTAATTTTTTTTCTTGGATTGCCTTATAATTTTTCCTAAAAACTGGTATTGGACCTAATTGAGTAAAAATATGTGCAAAAGTAAAAATATGTCAGATTATGATACGTGCTGAAGTTAGAAAAAAAAAAAAAGAAGACGTTTGGGGCTTGAATGAACAGACAATATTATAGTTCCAGTCTACAAATTGGCCAGTTTTCATACCGAGTGTTCAAATAAAACGACCCAAAAGCACAAAAGTATCCCAACAATACATACACGACTCCAAGTTGTTCAATTCCTCCTCGGCCTCCATCTCCGGCTCCTCGGCGCTGTAGTTCGCCTCCAGCTGCTCCTCCATCGGCTCCTCGATCACCAGCTGCTGCTGCTGCGGCGGCTGCGGCTCTTCGAGCGGCGCCGGCGCCATCGGCGCCTGCACCAGCCCCTGTGGCGGCATGGCCGCCATGGGCCCGCCCAGACCTTGCACCTGACCGGTGGGCACGTGGGGCGGCACTTGCCCTGGAACCAAAGAGATTCGCGTTTAGATAGTTATCCTGTGGGCGTGGCATTGGGAAAGGCCTCTGAAGAGGCGGGATTGGGCAGTCTGATTTGAAAGATGATGAAAAGCGTTGAGCTTGGTGGAAAAATCGAAAAGATAGCAAGAAACTGGGGGTCTGGGTGTATACAGGGTGCCCGTTTTGTAGCTCCACCAAGGGAATCTTCGTTCATGCTAACAGTTAAGTGGACGCAGATGTCATTTTTAGTTTTTGAATTAGTTGGAAAAAATCGGAAATTTCGAAATTCTTCTTTCGCCTATATCTTTTTATTTTACGAAGATTTTTTTAAATTTTGCCACTTTGCCATAGCAACTTTTTGTAGCCTTTCCAAATATCTGAATGAAAATTATATACAGGGTATCGTATAAATTGGGCCGCCCTCAACTTTTAATTTTCAAATACGGACCTACATTTTTTATTGCATTTTTTTGAATGGCAAGAGTCATGTTTCATATTGACGTAGTATTTTCATCTGAATTACAGAGTGTTTTGATCATGGGTTGCGAATTCTTGAAGAAGACAATCTTCATCGAATAATGTTGATTGTCATCCAAATCCTATGCATTCTATACTTCATTCTATGATATATTTTTTTTATTACAGTTGGAATTAAAAATAAAATAAAATTTTACTGGTAATAGTTCAATATTTCCAAAACACTATGTAATATGAAACATGACTCTTGCCATTCAAAAAAATGCAATAAAAAATACAGGTCCGTATTTGAAAATTAAAAGTTGAGGGTGGCCCAATTTATACGATACCCTGTATATAATTTTTATTCAGATATTTGGAAAGGCTACAAAAAGTTGCAATGGACAAAAGAAGAATTTCGAAATTTTCGATTTTTCCTGTATAACTCCAGAACTGAAGAAGCTAGGTCAGATTTTTTTCATCCATATTTAACCTCTGAAATACACGCTACTTTGCCCCCATTTAACCAACCCTCTATCTCTTACCGTTACCAAAATCCCCATGCATAGACTCGAATTTGAATAGCCCTGTATATATAGAGATAAATATAGAGATAGATATAGCTATACATATAGAGAGGTTTTCATTGAGAACGGCAATGGCCTGACGCGTGCCCAGTCAAACATACCCCGGCCCTTAGACCATACACTAGATAGACTCGGTATCGTGGGCGATTTGTTTTGTAACTGAGGGGGGAAACAAAATTTGACATGGTACGAGTTTTCCTATTGGCCAAATCTGACATTGACGTTGTTGACGTATGGAGGCATTTGTTTACATTTTGTATATGTGGAGAATTTCTTGTGTTTTTATTTATTTTTCAATGTTATTTGTGTTGGAAATGATTAATTCTTGAGTGTATTCCAGAGGAAAGGACTATGGCAAAATCTTGTGGAATTTGTGTTAACAAAGATAACTAAACGTCGACGGAATGATTTCATTTGTAAGTATTCCATAGGCGTAGATGCAAAGTAGCTGTAGGAATGATCCATATTGAAAACATTTTGAATGGGAATATTTTTCGAATATAATATTTACCAAACTTTAACATTTGAAACGTTTTTTAGGTTTCCAAATAACATATAAATATGGATGCAGTTGTGGCGAGTAGTTTCGGGATAGAAACATTGGAAAAACATACAGAATTTTATGATATGATCACTGCCCTACTCCCACTGCAGATATTTGTTGAGAAAGCTTTTCTAATAGTGACAGAAAATAGTCTCTTCAGGTAATCTTAAGTATATCCACAGAAAATGTTGAAGCATGCACTTGGAAAATATGAACACCATTTTTGTTCATCAGGAAACATTCACCCTATAGTTTTGCCATTCATTATATCTGATGATCATGCAAAGTCCTAGAAAAACTCTTTGACATTTTCAGGTTTCCAAAAGATTGGTCAATCGAAAAAGAGAAGCTATAGCTGGGCTGAGAAGGCCAAACAGAAATTTGACAGAAAAGTTTAAAACTGCATACAAAAAGTTCTTCTATCTTAGAGAAAATAATCGTTTGGGCATTTTCAGTTTTTACTACACATATTAATTCAATTTGTTCAATTCACAGATTCATCGATATGTATATTGTATGAATATATTTTATTGTATTAAATGTGTATAATTCGAATTCTTCTCTCATCTTGCAAACTAATGATGTGCTTGTATATTATTTATTGTATTCTGATGGATTCTGAAAATATTCGAATCAGCATCAGCTCATCAGGCGAAATATATTTATAGAATTCATCAGCAAATACACTATTTGTAAAATGGAAAAAAATGAGCTCTATATTCAAATCAACTTTTTCATGATTTGTTGGAATTCTCACTCAGCTTTTGCGGAAATTGAGAACCAAACCGAAAATATGCTTGAGAATACATCAATTTTTTTATATTTTGAATCCCTAAAAAAAGCACGTCCCTGGACTCTCGGTTCAACGATCGTCTCACCTCCCCGAAAATGCCGTAGTCAGCGCCCCCTACCTTTACCAAACATTGCATAAGGTACATACCGCGTCTATCTAGTGTATGGTCTAAGCCCCGGCCCAACCCACCTTGCATGACCGGAATGTCATCCGGATGGATGGCCCCGTTGACAGTCGGCACAGGCTGGGCGGCCATCACAAGCGGCTGCGGCGGCTGGCCGTGGTGGATCGGCACGGCAGCCGGCATGCTGGCCGGCATCTGGCCGGCGCTTGCGTAGTACGGCGGCACCACCGGCTGGCTGAGCGGCAACTGCGCCTCCATCATCACTTGCCTTCGGAGAAGAGAGTGTGTCGGGTGAGAAGAGGTGGGTGGGAAAATAGTAAATTCAAGCGGTGGTCATTATAATGGTGAAAAAGTCCAACTTATCTGAGGCCAACATGAAATTCATATCCATGTGTTTTTCCTCCACAGAGGTTGCCACATCGTAATATTTGATAGTGATAATCAGCCAATGACCACATTTTTTAAGGTTCCCAAATATATATTTCCTTCAGTAGGTACTTATATGAGCCAAAAAAGTGTATCAAAAGTTATGGTAATTCTTCCGTTAGGTGGTCTTATTTTTTCAAAAATGTTTGCTTTACTTATGTATTTTGGCCTCCTGATAACGAATCTGAAAAACAAATTGCGCGGAAACCAATACTATTCGAGATATTCCCAAAATAAAACCTTCATCCTTCTTTTGCTATTGTTCAACTACTCATCACTGGCTGTTGTACACGAAACTCGTTGTAAGTGCTCGAGGAAAATAGATACCATATTCATTATAATTCAGTTATCAGAAAAACAAAACGAGATTGCTAAAATTTTATATTACGTTGAATATTTAGGTATTTTTTTTAAATAACGGCCATGATAGCTGTCAACAGAGGCAACATACAATACTATGGCACTGTTGCCCAGTCGTCGTCCGTTCACGCGAGGGAATTCTCATTCAATATATATCTGTCCTTCTTTTCGACACAAAGTAGAGATAGATAGAAATGCTGAATGCTCCATGAGAAAATTTGTGCTGAGGTTTGTCACCAATGTCACCTTTTGGCATGGAAGATGTTAATATGAGCTTTGATAATAATTTTGAAATAGATGGTTAAATTAATAAATAGAATGTCGTTTCTCATGAAATATTACTTTATAGTTAATAAGGAAGGTATATAGTTCATCAAACAACAATTAAAGAAGGATAATAAAGGTTGAATCACTGAATAAGTGTTGCTCAATAATAGGGTATTAATGACTTTATTTTCGAATATCTCGAAAATAATTGGTTTCCGCACAATTTGGTTTTCAGATTCGTGATCAGGAGGCCAAAATACGTAAGTAAAGACGAAATTTTTGAAAAAATAAGACATCGCCACCTAACGGAAGAATTACCAAAGTTATTTATTCAATCTTCGTCATATAATATAAATGATAGATAGCATGTCGATGTGGAGATTGCGGTGTTCTTGGTGAATGCGTCAATAATCAACCGAGTCTCGTTTTCAAATCAAATTTTGTTTAATGGTTCATTAAACGACATATTTGCAGTTGGTGTGGAAATTTGAATAAGATTCTACCATTAAAACTTTGTTTATTCTGTTCAACTGGAATTTGAAGGACGGTAAAACGCTGTGAAATGTGTGAGGGACGATTCAAAAGTGGTGACCAGAACACAACATTTCACTGGTGAGTTACTTAGTATCGTATTATTCGTTGTATACACATTATTCACTCACCCTCATGTGCATAACGATTTTTGGTAATTTGAAAACATTCTCGAGTTTCCCCGAGATGAAAAGTTAGTGGATATATGGAAAAATATAATAAGGAAAGAGAAAATTTCTAGAGACGCATGCTCGCATCATTTCAGTACAAGAGATAAAATGGTTGACCAAAGTGGTGAGGAAATGATCAAAGTAGTAAATAAACCTATATTTAGTGGAATTGAAAGGTAATAACAACATATTCATTACCAAAAAAGTAACAATATAGTTTGACAGTGAATTAAATCTATTTTCATTCGAGTAATAAATCAAAGATGTATATTTTCAGAAAACATTGACTTTGTATTGTTTTCATCGACTTTTAGAAAGAATGGATATGATTTTGTTAGTAAATTCAGACCCTTCCAAGATAGCAAGACATTGCTACTGGGGGATTCTGATGTTGCTATCCTTGTTTTAGAACGAGTTAACCCTAGTAACTGATTCAGATGTTGGCTTCAAACAACTACTGTGCCAAATATTGTGCGTTTATTCATCTAGTCTGATATAAAATCGAAGGTTTCTACCCTCAAACATGCGGCCTCGAAATTTGACCACCATTTCGCACGTGTCCAAACAACACTCACCCCCCCTGCACCTCCTCCTCCTGATCGGACCTGCCGTCTCCATCGCACTCCTCATCCTCGGACACGATCTCGTCCTGGTAGCGGAAGATGTCGTTGTGCACGTAGTACTTCTTCGGCGACTGCGCGGCCAGCACGAACGTCTGCGTGAAGCGGCGCATTGGCTGGCCGCCGTTCGACAGCTCGCCGGTCACTTGGACCACCACGCCGTTGCCGAGGGTGGCCTGGAACAATCGGGAAGAGGTGTCACCGTCGTTATTTCGCGATAAAGGGGAACGGATGTTCGTGAAATTATTGTCTACGAACAAGAGGGCCAACTCATCGTATTTTAGATAGATAGATAATTTATTCATATAAAATTACAAGAATTTTACACTTGTCACAGGAATTCAAAAATACAAAAATCAAAATTACAGACAACTATAGGGAAAAAAGGACAGACAGGGAAACAATTAAAATTCAAATATAGATATCCAACTCGCAAGTACAAGAAGGCATGTGCAGGAGGAACTCATCAACTGTATAGAAACAGTGCACCATTAGTATGTTATGGATTTTGGCTCATTGAGTCGAAAGTCCGCAGGCGTTTCGTTACCAAACTGGTAATTATGAATCATTTTATTTTTTCATCACACAGATTTCAGCATCGTATACAGACGAACATTTTTTTTTTTCGAAAACAAGGCGAGATACCTACGTCAAAAACTCGGGAGATGAAAAGTTCATGTTTGATTTTAGAACTTGAAAACACAATGAAACATCGAAAAAAACAGTGAAGCGCACTTTTTTATGGATATATTAACTGCAACCTTTTTCGTGACGCCACTGGACTATACAATGTCATTTTAATTATACTCGAAGATGTGTTCCAGTAATACGAATTACTGGAATTATCGATGTTATCGATTATTTTTCAATTGTATTAATAATGATATTGATGAATCGATACTTGTTCAATCCTTTATAAGCGGTTGAGATAAAAAATTCGAACAATTTCTTTTACTGTGTATGGAAAAACTATTGATACAGGATTCAGAAAATCAGGGGCGGGCCAAAACGAATTGAAAATATCGATTATCCATAATAATGTATCGTTTTACTGTATTTCAGTAATTTTACACTTCTGCGATCTATTTTTCATTGCACCTATTTATTTTGACCTCAGGAATCCGAATTTGATAATAAAACCGCGAACAAACCACTACTTTTCGAGAGAATCCATTCCAAAAATCGAAATTTTCATCTACTGATGTACATCTTTTATTTGGACATGTATTTGAGAGGGAAATATAATATGACCACAGAAATCCATACAGTATTCACATAGAGGTTGTTGTTTCAAAGAAATCTCTTCTCTTTCAACCATAAATTCTGCGCATCAGTTGTCTTGTTCATGAAAAAGTATATTTCATAACATTTACAACAACGGATACTCGTGAAATTATTGTTTAACCAAAGAGTATAGGTTCTACGAACAAGAGGGCCAACTCATCGTATTTTAGATAGATAGATAATTTATTCATATAAAATTACAAGAATTTTACACTTGTCACAGGAATTCAAAAATACAAAAATCAAAATTACAGACAACTATAGGGAAAAAAGGACAGACAGGGAAACAATTAAAATTCAAATATAGGTATCCAACTTGCATGTACAAGAAGGCTTGTGCAGGAGGAACTCATCAACTGTATAGAAACAGTGCACCATTAGTATGTTATGGATTTTTTTCTTAAATTTATTAAAAGTCAAGTCTTTATCAATTTGGTAAGGCATTGTAAAGCTTAATGCTGATGTATAATAATAATAATAATAATAATAATAATAATAATAATAATAATAATAATAAAAGGTCTTTATTTTATTTATCCTCGGCGAAGTCCAGTTTTAAGCTGCTCCACTCAACCGAGTACCATGAAACATCAAATAAGTAATATTAAAATAAAATTCATTAACATATAAAAGTATACTATTACTATAGACAATACGATTCATAAGATGCATATAAAATTATGAGAGAAGAATAAAGATTAGAAAATGTATAATATGAAAGATGAATGAATTAATAAAACATACATATTGGGGTGGCATACAATGATTTACAGAGTGTTTTGTATTCCTAGTAGATGTTTCTTGTACGATCTTTTAAAACTTAGGAAAGTCTTTTGATTCTTTACCGCTGTTGGTATTTTATTGAATATCTTGGGAGCATTGAAGGAGAAGGATCTTTGGTACAAAGCTGTTTTATGTTTGTTTATTATCAGATGATTATTATATCTAGTATTACAGTTATGAATGGCAGAACCAATGATTAGTTTATTGTGAATTTATGCTGGAGATCTATTCTGTAGGACTTTATAAACTAAGCAAGCTAGGTGTAGTTTCCTTCTATTACACATGTTAAGCCAGCCCATCTGGGTATCTATATGTATGTTGTGTTTTCTTGATTCTGCAAAAAGGTATGCAAATTTTATCACTGTTTCTAGTTGGATACGTGTGTACATCATTTTGCCTGACACCATCAGTAAGAAATTTTTTATGAATTAACAAAAGGCATTCCATGATATAGCAACAGGGCAATGGCATAATTGATAATTTCTTGAAAAGAGGTTTACAGTGAGATTTGGATCGATTAAAACTCATAATATGTATTTCTTCTGTGATATGAATATATTTTCTTTGTTAGTACAATTTACCCAGATTAGTCCGTAAGTCAGTATACTATGAAATAGAGAAAAAAAGACCATTCTTAAATGGTGGATGTCTAACTGAAACCTTAATTGTCTTATACCAAATGTTGCTTTTGCTAAAAGTTTGCACAGATCTTGAGTGGGGAAGTTGAAAGCTAACTTCTGGTCCAAGTAAACACCTAAGAGCTTAACTGGCTGACTGTGACTACTAGTAATTGTAGAAAAACACATGTTTTGAGTTTTCAGTTCATTGAGAGTCAGACAGTTTATACAGAACCAGTTTTTGGATATGACCTCAGACTGATCCAAGTTAATAAGTGTTTCTTGCTCAGTTTTACCGGTAGCTGAGTAAGATGCATCATCGGCATATAGGAATTATGAATGAAATAGTAAAATAGTATCGATTGGCCTTGAAGTAGGAAAAATAACCATTGTGAATGAAATGGCTACGTGATTTGATTGGTCGTTAGTCGTTAGGTCAACTGACTCTGTCTATGTCAAATTTCACAAAATGACATCGTTCGTGAAGTTTGGCTTACATGATGCCGTTATCTGCTATTAACCTGGCGTCGCCTCTTCGCATTTTGATTGGACTTTAGATAGCTTTCTGTCGAACGAATTAATTCCTAGCCAATCACAAAACACTTCTCTAAAATCATGAATACTTATGAATTGAGCTTTTTACAATAGTTTTTCAGAACTAATTAACTTATTTGACAAATTTCACTTTATTATATAGTAATTACAGTGTGTTGAATTGACAAACATAAATTGTCCTCCATCACTTGTGAATTTATAATTGAGGACATTTTGCAGATATATCCAACTTCACAGAAAATTGATTTCATAACAGCACACTCCAAGAAGGATTTCCAGTTGATCTTGACAATTCATCCAAGATTCTTTTGGTGAAATCGATAAAGATCAATTACATGATACACCTCCTCCTAGTTTAAGCAACCATCTAATTTGAGAATTTTATTTCACCAATGCATCATAAGAAATGTACAAGAAGGAATTATTACTTCAAGATGTTCTAGTGACCTGCCCAATCTTTTTTCCTTATACTATACACTTTGATATTATCAATGCCCCTTCAGCATATTCAATAAAAACTTCTCTTGATCTAAATTTTTGTACTGATTTTCAAATCCTCTACTGCTTCAGTTTGACCAATGTCCAGCATTGCTATAACAGAATTATTGAATAATATAAAAATAACATCATTCTGTAACTATATCAATTTACCTGCAACCACTGTAGAACTGAAGTGATATTTGTATAGGTACTTCATCTATAGCTTTCGAACTTGCTTTGTGACCATCAAATTCCACTGCATTAATCAAAATATTCCTCAATGCAGAGATAAGTTGGTGTGTAAATTATATGTGGCGTCGAATAAATAAAAAACGGCAATCTCAACTTATTCAACACAAAAGTCTCTGTTTATCAAAGCAATATTTTGAGGTTAGGTCAAATACATAATAACAGCAACACAAGTAAAGATTTCACCACAAATGGTACAGCCCAAAAATATATCCAGTAATCGTTTCCTCATGTTATAAATTCACTTTTTTCCTTACAAAACCTCAGATGAAAATATAGCAAATTCCTTCAACCAGTTGTCAACACGTTGTCAAACATATTTCAATCGTAGTAAATTTTCAAGGCCATTTGATAACATTCCCGCCTTTCTCTGAGTCAACTCTCTGGTTAGTATAACCTATTACTTTGTGGTTTAACCCTTCCACTGCGGCTGCCGTTTTACATACGCTCGCGAAACTATTCGCGAAAATCACGGAGTGGCCGGCCTCTGGCGTCGAAATCTCGAAGCTTTCCGAGGGTGATCATCAACGTAATTTAGCATTGCATAGCATAGACTTTCGTATTATTTTCAATGATTTTGAATTGTTGAGAATGGTTTTCGGATTTATTTCGTGCTTATCATCTGGTTACTGATATTATTGAAACCAGCAGTAAGTTCACAAGGTTGTAAATACGAAATCGATAAAGATTTGTTCAGTATGTCAGCGTTTCTCCTACCATACAGACATCGTTCCGTTGGAACAAAGTTCTAAGTTTACACTTCAGGATTAAGTAAAAAATGGAATATCATGTTGAAAATAGGAGAACTCATTACCCCAGACATTTACGTTTGTAGTAAACATTTCTTAGAAGTGGATTTCTCAAGTAAATGCCAAATTGAAGGTATGTCTCAGGTTAAATCAATTGATCTGGTTTGTCTTTAGAAAAAAATATTGTGTTTATTTCGAGCGGCAATCGATCACTTTGCGCTCTAAATACAGAAATAGCTATTTCTTAATTATTATGCACGATGATTCGAAAATGTATTCGTCAAATGTATTAGCGAAATTCTCGTCAACTATATATATTTTTTTGGAAATTTCAAAGAGAATATTTTATCGAATTCATTGATATATCATTTTGTTATCTTTATCTTCAATAACAACAGAACAATATGAAAAAATCGACGAAGTATTGAGGGATCATGACTCAGCAGTGAAAGTGTGTGGTAGTATCTCGGTTTGCATCAAAATAAAAAATATCCTACCCTATCTTTTTTAATGGAATTTTTATAATGTCGGTAGTGAGAATTTTGAATAAGAAAATTCAGTTGAGCTTACGGACCGTAAAAAGAAGAAGTAGAAAGCTGTTGCTGGCAATGTTGCATATTGAAGTCACCAAATTCTTGAAATATTTATTGAAACATGGAATATTCGAGTAGCATAATCAACTAGCAGTACCATAATTCCATAATCAAAAATGTCTTACTTATTTATTATTGAAATCATCATTAACATTTATATTGATAGACATTTTGTTCTTTGTTTAACCAAAGTTTAACCATGTTTCACTTAACAAGTTTGCAGTTGCTATTGGTTTCAGAACGCATAGTGCCTGTGGAAGTTTTTGTTGAATAATTTTTAAATGAAAAAAAAAAGTCTGCGATTCTGATTCTAAATTAATGTGAATGTGAATAAAACGTGCGTGTTTTAGACACATTCTATTCGCTTATGAAAATGCTTTCTAAAACACTTTTTTCTATTTTGGTTGTATAATGAAGTCATTGTGCAACGCAAATGCGTGTCGAAATAGCCTCTATTTCGATACACATTTTTTATTATTCGGAGATTGGTACAATCGAACTGTCAAATAAAAGTCAGAAGAGTTAAGCTCAGTTTACTTCTGAGCGATTTGGATTTTGTGATATTAGCAGTGAAAAACTCAATGTTTTAATTGGTAAAATCCAGAGTGTAATTTCATTTGAATTGACCAATAAAAACAATAACAACATTGAATTTTTCACCGCTGGTATTGCAATAATCAAAATCGCTCAACTGTAAACTGGGCTTCACGCTTGTGCGTCAGATTTTAATTATTTCAATGTCATCATTGTTACCAATCGAAGACACGTTGTCGCACTTGTTCACTTGGAGCACTCCTCGCTTCGCTCGTCGTACTCCAAACAACGCGTGCGACAAAATAGCGTCTTATAAAACTTGTATCATAATGTACTATTTTAAATATCAGCGGTGATTCACATATTGACGGTACATTATCACATTTTAATCATCTTACCCAGTTCATCTTATCAGAGACGTTCTGTTTGTTTCAATTAAGGTTTATCTCCATAAAAATTCAAATGACTTACTCATTTCATGATGATAATACAAATGCTGTTAGATATTGCATGTTTTATGCCACTTTTATTTGCATCTCGAAAACCATAAATGATAAGTTGCCTATTTTAGTGAACAATGAAACGATGTATTTGAATCGGTGATATTACGTGCAGTTCTCAAGATATAGGGCGCTAACAATTTTTATAGGGACATTATTGCTAATTCCTAAACGTTAAGAGATATGAATTCCCTTCACACGATTCTGCTAGTTATCATAATCCTATGAAATTGATTGCACCCTGTACTGACTTGTCACGAAATAACTCCATTGTATGTTCAATTATGATTTCTGAATGTAGTACCTGTAGTACATTCTCCTCCTAACCCTTTACAACAGTAGCTGAGTGTCCCCGACTAGTTGAAATAACATAGCTAATAAAATTATAGGGTTGATCAATGAGTTGTCAGACCTTCCATTGACTTCAGTTACAGAAAACTTAAAAAAAATTGTTTTAATTGTATGAATGTAACATTGAATATTGTTAATAACAAATGAGAAGATCCTTTTTTCGCGATAATTGTAGTAGGTGTTGAACATATTTAACCAGTATGTTAAATTTTTAAATAATTGATAAAAATACATTTCTCATGTTGTTGTTTTTTACTCACACTGTATATTATAACAGTCGTAGAAAAAGTATAGTGTAGAACTCGCACGGAATGACGTACATTTCCCACGAGTGCTGCAAATTATACAAGTTTTCCTTGTACAATATACTGTTCATTGGTCGAATCTCGATAGTGACCTTGATGATGGAATTGATAGGCAGAAAGATATACAGGTTGGAACAAAAGTATGGAAACGGCCAAATATTTCAGACCGCTAACCCGATTTTCATGAAAATCCTCAAGCACGAAATTATGCCGGATCCAACGCGAGTTAGGCATTGATGTAAAGTTTACAATTTTTCTGTCATAAGAAAAGTTTTTATTCTAATGGAACACCTTATAATTATTTTATTGCATTTTTAAATTCTCGAATTTGTATGTACTCTCAATTGATTCACTTGTTCCCAATACTTCTTAATGGAAAAAAGATAATGAGATTTTGATTATTCAACAATCGAGTCCAAAACATTCTTTTTTTTTTTATTTACCTGGGAGTCGACCTGAGTGATCTTGGCATGACAGTCCCGGAAGTTGAGTTGCTGGATCTTCTGATGAATCTGCTTCTGGCCGATGACAGGACTAGTCTCGCGGTTGGGCGGGTCCAGTCCTCCATGAACGAAAGATGACTGATGGTTGTAGAATCTGGAATTCAAATTAATCCCTCGATGTGTGATGGCACCAGTAATATTCATATTTCAGTAGGAGCAAACTGAAGTTGAAATCGATACACAGTCAGTAGATAAAATGTTATAAACCGGGCATTTGAAGTACATGGTTTTTCAGTTTGTTTTTTCCTAACTTCCATTGGGGCGTAGGCTCATTGAGTCGAAAAAAACAAAGTCCGCAGGCGTTTCGTTACCAAACTGGTAATTATGAATCATTTTATTTTTTCATCACACAGATTTCAGCATCGTATACAGACGAACATTTTTTTTTTCGAAAACAAGGCGAGATACCTACGTCAAAAACTCGGGAGATGAAAAGATCATGTTTTATTTTAGAACTTGAAAATATAATGAAACATCGAAAAAAGCAGTGAAGCGCACTTTTTTATTGATATATTAACTGCAACCTTTTCCGTGACGCCACTGGACTATACAATGTCAATTTAATTATACTCGAAGATGTGTTCCAGTAATACGAATTACTGGAATTATCGATGTTATGGATTATTTTTCAATTGTATTAAGAGTGGGCAATGGGACGCGCAGAATACCGAATGCAGCACTCCCGCTCTTGACTTCTCATTTGAACACCAATCAATATTTTCATGATTTTTTGATCCCATCATGTAGATAAAGGATCAAGCTAGGGAGGATACTATCTCTTTTTTCGAAATTTCGAAAAGATATAAAAATATATCTGAACATAGCAAATTTTTAGCCAATTTGGCGAATCAAAAAAAAATATTTCTACATCAAATAATCAATTTTGAGATAGCATCCTCCCTCGGTCGAACCTTCATCTTTCTACACAAAAAAAATCAGATCAAAATATGGATTAGTATCGTCACAGGAAGTCAAGAGCCGAGGCTCTACAACGTCAGAAATACGCACGATTTATCCGATGATATTTGCGCCCCCTGGTGAAACTCAACGAAGTAGATTATAAACACGATACAATCGATAGTACGGGTGATATTATGAAATTAGAATAGGAAATAGAAATTTATATGAATCAGTTTGCTAGGTTTGCTAGTAAATATGGTATATTATATGTATAAAATAATTATACATTGCGTGGAAAATAAAAATATTCTGAATTGTTCACAATGAAAAAATTCTCATACATAATGAGGAATAGGTATGTATGATATTCAAATAAGAATATTTATATATACACCCAGAAGGTATACAATATGAATGAATAGAAACCTATCGACAAAGGTCGCTTCTATTTACCGGGGATCGATTTAGGATTTATCATTGCGATGATTTGAATGTTGAACAGATCTCAATACGTAAAAGTAGAGAGGGAACAGTATAAATATGAAACCGTGTTGTATTTAACATTGTATAACTGAATGATAATTTGCAATCGGGTATTGACACTATATATACAGGATGCTACCTAATGGCATTTTAATATAGGAATTCTTAACCCTTTCATTACGGGAGCCGCAAAAACGCGCTAATTGTTGACTGACGTATAGACGGAAGACGCATATTTACAATGAGCTTGGGATAGCTTTCAATACGGGATTTGCCCGCGTGCGACCATACACACGTGTTTCCCATTCCTTTGACTTCCTCTACAGTTGATTTGGCCATACAATAGCGCGCGTTTTTGCGACAATCTGGTATAGCGCAAATGGCTGTTTAGGTTATATTCACGTAATTTCATTGTAAGTTTTGGAGGAGTTCACATATAATTTGTTTGTTTGTTAGTAATGAAATGAGTCGTAAATATCTGACTGTGGCGAATAACTAGAAAAACTGTTGAATGAAGATGACGATTATCAACATCGTCGATTTTGATTATCATTCCGTGCTTCCAGAATTATCATAAAAAGAATGAATACTGGCGTTAGAACTGTCAGCATCCGAAGAGATTCTGAATATTTTTTACCTAATAAGAGGTTATTATTTCATTCATTATTTTCTTTCATTTATTTCAGATTTGTTGGACCTCATTTCGTGTCAATAATGACATTTTTTGATCAAAATGGAATTCTCCATTCCTTATATATTTCCTTTATATAGATGAAAAATTATGAATAACAACTCCCCATCAAGTGATACCTCAATTTGACAGTCCAAAGTTTTCAAAGTGACATCCAGTAAAAGCTTTAAGCACGGAAAACGCATTCTTTCGTGTAGCCTCAAAGTCGGGAAACGCAAGAATGCGCAAGTGCCCTTGACGGGAGACACACGCGTGCGCGAGGCTTCGGGACCCCCGTTCTGAGAGACCACTAAGCGAAAACAATGCCCGTAATGAAAGGGTTAAATCTATTCAAAAAAATATATACAGTATGGTGGAAATGTATGGAATAAATTCATTATCTCTAACGCATATGAATTTTAAGGGAAATCCTGAGACAGGTCGATTTTCATTTTCAAATTGACATCTCTTGATATACATACGGAGTTTGTGACGTCATCCGCGTAGTTGTGGTGACGTCATCGATTATTTTTTAAATAGGAAGACACCCTGTTCAATTTTTTTTCTGGAAGGTGTTTCCATTGTCTATCTGACCATATACGAATATTAGGAAAATAAAGTGATACAGGGTAAGAAAAAATTATTTTATATTTACAAGCTAATAATTATGCTATCAATGTACACAGTTACCTAAATAGGTCGGAGAGGGTAAATCGAATGGCCAACTAGATCTCCCGATTCAACTCCTCTCGATTTTTTCCTCAGAGGTTATTTGAAGAGAAAAGTTTATGTAAGAAGCCGGAAAGATCAGATAATTTGAAAGAACGAATACGAGTGAATATTTCACAAATATATTCAGAAACGATAGCAAAGTTCGAGAATGATTTGTTCTCTGTCTATCACATTGTATTCTTGCAGAACGTCACGAATTTGATTATTTATTGTAACGATTTCCGTTGTAAATATTAAATAAAATAATTTTTTCTCACCCTGTATTACTTTATTTTCCTAATATTAGTATACCGTCAGATAGATAATGAATATACCTTCCGAAAAAAAAATGGACGGGGTATGTTCTAATTTAAAAAAATAATCGATGACGTCACCACAACTACGCGGATGACGTCACATACTCCGTATGTATATTAAGAGATGTCAATTTGAAAATAAAAATCGACCTGTCTCGGGATTTTCCTTAAAATTCATAAACGTTAGAGATAATGAATTTATTCCATACATTTCCACCATACTGTATGTAATATCCTAAAGGTCTAAATTTTGAAGTAGAGGGTGCTGAAGAAGTGAGCAATAACGAATAGCACTCTTTCTCTATAGACTTGTCATAAAGTAAAGTAATCAATATTTTCATGACTTATTGACTTCATCAAGTAGATAGGTGATCCAGCTAATGGAAATACTATTTTATTTTCAAAAATATGAAATACAAAAGGTATACAAATATTCCTGAACATATCGAATTTGGCGAATAATAAAAAAAACACTTTTCAAATAGTATCGGACCTAGTTTGAATCCCTATCTTCCTACAGAAAAAAAATCACATCGAAATATGGACTGGTGTTTTCACAAGAAGTCCAGAGCGCGAATTGTCCGATGATATTTGCGCCCTCTGGTGATACTCCAAAATATGAAGATGAAAAAACGAGTCAGTCAACACAATATCATAGATTGGAACCATAATAAGTATTATGAAATTATTGGTGCAACTAATGATGAATTTGCGGATTTGCATAGGAAAAGCTTGAAATTTTGAAATTCAAAGGTGTAATGAGATCTAAAAACCCAAATGGAGAAGAAAATGATATTGTATTCTCATGTGGAATGTATATGATTCTGAAAATGGTACATATATTTGGACCAACGGGAGATGAATATCCAAAATACAAAATATGTAGTGAAAGCAGTCCTCAAAAATCAAAGAAATAAAAAGTAGAAGAATGAAGGCCTTAGGAAAATATAGTCATTATTCATTATTATTCGTAAATAAATAATATTCATAATAACCTGTATTTGAATGTCTTTGATAATAACCGAGAATATAACTTATCAACGTTATTGAAAGTAGCTCTCAATCTCCCAATCACTCCGTATGGCTATTTTAATGTTATACCTCGTAATTTATATGACTCTTGAAAAGCTGTTCATATAAATAGATACAGAATTATCCAAATTTTGTAAGAGTTGCGAAGCATCATGATTTTTTTCAAATCAACAAAATAAGATTTTTTCGATTTAAAGATTGATTTTTACTATTCATATTGATTTTTCATAATTTTTCAAATATGGAAATAATGCACAAATCAATTACTTATATTTTCATTATTCGATTCAAAACGTCGCAACCCTGGTTTTTCATAATGTTTATAGAATACAAATATTCATCATAGGTACCTACCTACTGGTGAATATACCGTCGATTATCAGATAAAGTGTTCGATCCTCGTTCCGCACACATGCAGGCGAATGTATCGCATCTACTCTCACTCATTGTTTGGGACTGTGTGGAGTCACAGGTTTTTTTCAAACATGCAAAATGCTTATTAAAAATAAATTGTTGAATATCCTTTGTAGCATTTAAATGACGACAAATGGTTTGAAAATATAAACAATTGAAGGGGTGTCAGTAATACATTGAACGTGTATTTTTTGAAAACTCGTTAACATGGATTTTCCAAATTGCTCGTTTCAACCATAATAATTTCCGTTTCGTGTAAACTTCGGTAATACCAGAAATGGAATATTATTGAATTCCCGAAATCTAAACAATGTCATTTTTGAAATCCAACCTAAAGAAGTCAGGAAAATATTTTCAGAATCTCAATTTTCAGAAATTGAAAATAAAATCACGAAATTCATAAGTTCATTTTTAATGGGTACCTCCTTTTGAACTTTTTGAAAAAATGATGGTAGGGGATACTGCCCAACTAGACATAGTTCCAAATAGGTATAGACGCCATTTTTCTACTTTCGTCGAATATTTCGGAGAGATTTGTTTGTTCCACGGAAGCATAGTAGTTGTCCTCTGAATGTTTACCGAGTGGCATCTGTCAGTTTTACGAAAAAATTCGATATTCAGTGAGTGATATAAGACAATGCTTGATTCTTTAAAATTTTATATCGCAACTTACGTGTTTTTTTCTTTTCAATTAACATTTGTCTGATTTTTTAATTACAATGCAATTTCCATTATATTATACCATGAAACTTTCATGATAAATCGGATAAGTATACCACAAACGTTTAGTATACACAATGTTTTATGAAGTTATACAGATTTCACATGATGGCATACCTAACCGAAGGAGAATTATCTAACCTATACGATGCCAGAATTGGACTGGAAGAAGGCATAATATGCCATCATGAGGCAGCAATGTGTTTAACTATTATTTTGTCAACATAAAAAAATGAATGGAGTTATTTAATACCAACTCATTAAATAGGTAGATACTTTATTCATACCAATAATGTATATTTTCCTCTCATTTGATATACTGATGAAAGCTCGACTACACATTATGAACACAAATACCAGTTGGCTGACTGTGTGAAAAGAGAGCCGAGCGCCGAGCGCGCGATAATGTAGTATTGTCTCATTAAATAAGTACATGTAGATATCTGCTACATGAAAAATTTTCATTCTGGAAACTTATTTCATCTATTGGCTCAATTTTGTTCGCAGCATGTATGCAAAAATTTTCATAAATAAAATTTTTTCTCGATTACTGAAAATTGTCATTCCGAAAATAACAAGTTGAAATTTGCTACAGTTCTAGAAATTGATGAACATGAATTTTTCACCAATATTGTATATGGCAAGAAGCGCTATCATGTATACTTCAATTTGAAAAAAAAATCAGTCCGATCGCTCAATTATTTCCAGAAATATAACGGTAGGAACGATAAAAAACGTGTTCTACAGAAAAATCGTACTTTTTGTGTTTTTTCAGAATAAAAAAGTTCTTGGCCTAGAGAAAATGTCGTAAAAAGTGATTTGGTATACACAATCATCAAGTTGAAGATCCGCAGCAAGTCTGATTTGAATCTACGCCAGTTTTGTTTTCTCGAAAACTGAGAGACAGCATCCCAGTATTACTCGCATATTAGATTATCGAGCAATGCGAATAAAAACGTCAGTCGCGATATCACCCGTACTAGATGAGAAGATCGTTCGTTGAACAAGGATAACCGTTGATTTATGACGATTTGGTAACCGCCCACTGCTGTTTCCTCCAAACCCCCCCTGTCCCGGATTTGGACAAAGTGTCTGGCCTTTCCCAGCCTTAATAATGATATTGATGAATCGATACTTGTTCAATCCTTTATAAGCGGTTGAGATAAAAAATTCGAACAATTTCTTGTACTGTGTATGGAAAAACTATTGATACAGGATTCAGAAAATCAGGGGCGGACCAAAACGAATTGAAAATATCGATTATCCATAATAATGTATCGTTTTACTGTATTTCAGTAATTTTACACTTCTGCGATCTATTTTTCATTGCACCTATTTATTTTGACCTCAGGAATCCGAATTTGATAATAAAACCGCGAACAAACCACTACTTTTCGAGAGAATCCATTCCAAAAATCGAAATTTCACCCTCATCTACTGATGTACATCTTTTATTTGGACATGTATTTAAGAGGGAAATATAATATGACCACAGAAATCCATACAGTATTCACATAGAGGTTGTTGTTTCAAAGAAATCTCTTCAAATCTCTTCTCTTTCAACCATAAATTCTGCGCATCAGTTGTCTTGTTCATGAAAAAGTATATTTCATAACATTTTGAACATTATCAACGGATTAAATAAAAGTGGGGAAGATTAAAGTTTACTATCATTCATTGTGGTATCTGAGTGAATATAATTCCTTATGCACCTCAATGATGAGATGTTATATTTCAGGACATTTGATGAGTATATTTTGGCATTGTAGAATGATTGTCAGGAATTTCCTGCTCTCTCTCTACTGAGCACCGAAACTTTGTTGTTTGACAGGTTAATACGTCATCAACGAGGTCATCAATATTTGCCGTTTCCAGAGGATGTCGATTTTTTTTTTCAAAAATTGAGAACATGTGTTTGTCACCAGACTATTTATATACAGGAAGGTAATTTCGAGAAATGGTCCAACAAAATTGTCAAGCGTGTGATTCAATATTATCAAGATACCACAAAAAGAAGGACACACGCTTTGGAAAATATCTGGGAAATAATGCCAGTCTTCTAGAAATATTCAAGTTTCTTGTGATCGCCCCGTATGACACTGCTTCCACAGGTGTTCCTATGTAAGGTCTGCCTGCAGAGTGCAGATGTACGTTTTCGGACACAGTCAGTTTCACAACAAGACGGCAACAAATATAGAGAAGGTTCGAACATCTGGCAAAGAACGATTGGGATATCTCTGGTGATAAATACGTCTGGCTTGATATATTACATAGTGATGGGCAAAAGCACCAAAAGTGTGGAACCAAGTCAATATCTCGGTAATCGTTTTCAAGATTTTTTTGAATTTTTATGCGAGGTGATTGAAGCCCTGGAAGGGACAGTAAAAATAAAATATTCGCTTTTTCTATAAAATTCCGAGTTATAACTCGGAATTTTAAACTCCCGAGATATAAGTCGGAATTTTGACGTAAAATTCCGAGTTATAACTCGGAATTTTAGAAAAAGCGAATATTTTATTTCGACTGTCCCTTCCAGGGCTTCGTAGATTTCAAACCATGTCGGAGTCGAAAATGTTATCGCTTATATATTATTGAAAAATTTTAAAAATAATCTTTCAGATAATTCATTGATGTATCATTTGTTACTTTTTATTTTGAATAACAACAGAGATATATAATAATATCGACGAAGTATTGTGGGATGTTTGCTCAGCGGTAAAATTGTGTGTTTTTGAATGGAATTTGTCAAATGTCGGTAGTGAAAACTTTTAATAAGGAGAACACATCAGTTTCAGTTAGTTTTGATAATGGGGTTTTTTCGTATTTTTTGAGATATATCTGTTGTTATTGAAAATAAAAATAACAAGTGATACATAAATGAATTTCCTGATAGATTTTCTTTAATTTTTTTAAATATATAGGGTGTGTCATTCGAAATAATGAAGTTCACAAGAATTTCAGAAAAACTGAAAATGTAACAACACTGGCGATAAAATTTTCGAATCCGCCAAGTTTTGAAATCACCATGCACAAAAATCTAATAAACGGTTACCGAGATATTCACTTGGCTCCACACTTTTGCCCATCACTGTATACAGACTGTTCCACCTAAACCGCAAATTAGAAGTACTTGGAAATCTAAAAATGACATTGATCTGAAAATTTGTTTAAAGGGGTTATCAATTGGGTCCCTTTCAATGAAAATATTTTCAAGATCGCGGCACTTCCGGTTATACCGGAAGAGGACATCAACTTCGTTATTTCAAATAGAACTCCCTTTATTTTATTACATTTTTGAATTCTCCCCGAAGAGCTGATTTAAAACTGATTTAAAAAAATACACCTACTTCAAAATTATATCTATTGCCTTTTCTGATACCACAGATAATGATCTTTTCTTGGAGGACGCACCTACATCTTTCATAGTTACAAAATTGTGAAAACAAGATATCTAAAACTTAATTTCAAAATTGTAGACGACAATAATTACCTACACTTATTTCTCACAATAGGTAGAACACTTTCATTAATTCAAAAACAGCGCATCACAGGAAAAAACTTCAAGAGAGCACTCATCAATTATAATTGCTATATAATTTTTTTAATCCTTCCAATTGCACGAGAGAAAAACCTAAAAAGTTCGTGATGGAAAATCATGCAATCCAGTAGAAAGATATTGGAAGAGGAAATAGTTATTGGAATTTTTCTTGAAGGTTCGAAGGTTAGGTTAGGTGTCAGAAAAAATCACTCTCGGAAATGAGTTCCATAATTTTTCCGTTCGATGAAAAAAATACAAGGGTATGAAAATTACCGATAACTTATCCAGAGTATACATATTTTTTTATATATATATTCTGGCGAAAGAGCCTGAGTCCGAAAGAGAGAAGGGCTCCTTCACAAAATATGAAAATAATCTAGTGCAATTTTTATTAAGTAACACGCTTGAAAATGCTTTCTTCCACCCGATTTTTATACAGTGTGTTTCAATGGAATATTTCACGAATGAAGAAGTATTTTTTTTTCTAAAAAATATTTGACAGATTGTGCTGGACACACTTTCAAACAATTTTATTCTCAACACACGTTTATCTTATTTCTAAATTTTATACACGAGGAAAATATTCTTTCACTAAAATATTAAAAGTGTTCATATTTAATTTCCGGACGAAAAAAAATATCTCCTGCAAAGAGTGTTCTGGAAAGAACGTTGACAATATCATTTATAAAAACTAAAGTTTGACAGTTTATGCCAGTGGAAAGAAAGGGTTTTGGAGTGTGAAATTCGGATTGCATAACTCATTCACTACAAAACAGAACTCCCGATAAAATTCATAAATTCTTACCGTTAACAAGATCCCAATGCATTGACTCGTATTTGACTGGCCCTGTATATGAGATTCCATGTAATCCCCAAACCATATCGATCGACAATCCAAAACAGAATCACTTCTGATGTTTACAATTTATACAGGGCTATTCAAATTCGAGTCTATGCATGGGAATTTCGATAACGGTAAAAGATAGAGGGTTGGTTAAATGGGGGCAAAGTAGCGTGTATTTCAGAGGTCAATTATATGGATGAAAAAAATCTGACCTAGCTTCTTCAGTTCTGGAGTTATACAGGAAAAATTAAAAATTCCGAAAGTCTTCTTTTGCCTATATTTTTTTATTTTACGAAGATTTTTTTTAAATTTTGCCACTTTGCCATAGCAACTTTTTGTAGCCTTTCCAAATATCTGAATAAAAATTATATACAGGGTATCGTATAAATTGGGCCACCCTCAACTTTTAATTTTCAAATACGGACCTATATTTTTTATTGCATTTTTTTGAATGGCAAGAGTCATGTTTCATATTGACGTAGTATTTAAATCTGAATTACAGAGTGCTCATTCGAAAATATCTAAATATTCTCAGAGTTTTTTAGGAAAGATAAGCAAATAATTGTTCAAGCATACCATTTCCGGCCGTATTCGCTAAGCTATGCTTAACTTAATCTCGATTTGACAGCATACAATTTCCGTATTATTAAGCGACCTCAAATCCTAAGCTTAGCTTAAAAGTATACGGCGAATACGGCCGTTACTGTTTCTTTGATGTTCACATCAGATTAATAATGATTTCTTTCAAATTACTTTAGATGTGCTTAACTTTTTATGCTCTTTTAAAAGTAACCATTCATTTCATTTGTCATTATCGATACATAATTTGAGTCATTGCACACGATAAGATATAAACAAAACAAGGCAATGCAACTTTGTATTTATAGAGGATTACCCATTGAATTGATTAACATTGACAAAACAACTTCTGAGCCATGATATTTTTGAAATACCTGATTTTCTTGCTCTTAGTTTTTTTAAGCCTGCTAGCTTAACAGTGAACTTCTGAAAAATAGCAAGATATCAGGGGTACTACTAAGGAGTCATTTTACAAAATTGTAACTTTGGAAGTTTGAGTCTTAACAACTTCAGAGGTTATGTTAAATTAAGAAAAACATTATTTAGATAGATACCTTCCTTTCTGATCTCACTTTATGAAAGCAATAATAAATTGATTTTCCATCAATCTGAGACACCCTGTGGAGTTAGAAAGTTATAACATCAGTTGAGAATCAAGATAAACTGTAAACTTGATCTCAAAGTTTTCTATTATTGGAGATTGGATTAACATACATAATTTTATATTGATTAAAAAGTTGACCAAAAGTGACAGTAGCTTGTATTTCAGGGCCAACCAGAACTCTATGAATGGATCAAATGCACTAAATATCCAAATACTCAGGACAGGTTATCCCAAAAATATGGTGCCAAATGAAAGGGATAATAAATGAAACTTTCAGAATTATTTTCTCTCAAATCTCACTCATTTGAAAGCTACAGGTAAATGAAATAAAAACTCAAAAGTATTTTTTATTTCATAACTTCCACAGTTTTGAAAATGTTTCAATTACATTTGGACGAATGGTTTGATTTAATAAGTGCTCAATTGAGAAATAGTCACATTTCACTTGTAAAAAGTGGATAGTTGAAAAATGAACTAATGAACTAATCAGTATCAGTATCATAGAAACTAGGCTTCACATAAGTATTCAAGAAGTAAATTCATATACCTATAGCCAAAACATTGAGAATGTGATATCTAAAACTCTTATAATTTGAGGAAAAACTGGTATTTTTTTTTTCAAACAATGAGACTTGAAATCAGGAAAATCAAGATATTGAATGTAGTGTGGTATAGTCAATACAAAGGCTGATCATATTTCAAATGTACAATATTGAATTTGGTATGTCTAGGTTCAATGTTTCTAGCTTTGCAGATAGATTCAATGAAAAAGTATGGATTTGATGTTTCCTAAACATTGGAAACAATATCTGAAAAATGTTGTAGTGACATAACTCTCCAATGCAAAGATTATGCATATATAGGTATTATTTTCAAATTTGAATGGAACTGGTCTTCTGTTAATTTGACTGCTGAGTAGAGAATAACCTAATTTCTTCAGCAATACTTTCCAACAATATTAAATTGTTTGTTTACCCAACTTATAATTATATCATGGCTAAATGTATAAAATGGACCTACAAAATATTTTGCAATCTGTAAGTACATAATTTGATTTGGATAAAACAGGTTTCAGAGCATGCAAATATGATAGCACATGAATCATGGTTAAGATCAATTGAATAATAAAACTCACCTATGAAGATGGGTTGGAGCCTTGTTCAGCAGTGTATAATACTGCCTTACAAACTCTCTTCCTACACTTTGTGGTGATGGGGGGGCCTCCATTACCATTCCTGATGATATACTATAACAAAAATCAGCCTCATAATCCAATAAACAATTTAAAGATGAGGAATTTGAAAATATCTGCAATGGCTTTATCCCTAAAGAGAAGTTGGATCTTTGAACTGCCATAAACATGATATAAGGAATAAACACCCATATATTCACTATATAATAAAACAAAGAGATTTTGTACATCCATAAATGCCCACGTTTATGTGGAATTCGATCGCATCAAGGAATGAACGCCCAAAATCAAGTTATCAACGCCCGGATTTAAAATATTATAGATTCTCAGTATAAACGATATTCTTTAACCCAACAAGTATCAGATTAGCAAGAAGGCAATTTGAAAAGTGTATATAAGAGATGGTTTACTGTGTGGCTATTGGACATGTCTTTCTGTCCATGTCGAAATATGAACCGGCGTGGTAAATAAATCATCAAGCGTCAATAAAAATTCAGATTACTCACCTTGGCAGGTTTTTCTCGAAAACAGAAAACGAACAGCTATAAATTCTGTATGCAATAAACTGGTGAACACTATTGAATATCGTAATTGTTTTTAGATAAAGCTGAGATGCAAAGCACACGGGGTGTAAACTTCACAAAAATTGGCAAACGCGAGTAGACAGCAGGTTAATTCGTCTTCTCACCGCAAAGAATTCAGCGTTCAGCGCCGTCGTCCAAGGACGAATTCAATGGAGAAATAGAACACTTCCGGTCAGGCTCGCTCACCAAAGAGACGCACAGACAGACACACCGACGCGAGCGCGAAAGCAAAGGGAAATGATGAAATGAAATATGTCAAGTCAAAGAAAAGTCGTCGAATAACGTGTCCCCCTCTAGTTGCTAAAACGTGTAGGTGACAGGACACGTGACAGAAAATGTTCTCAAAACATATTATTCTCACAGAACACGACTTTGGATTAAGCCCAGTTTGTTGCTAGGCGATTTTGGCTTTGGCATCCAAAATCGCTTCAATAAACTGGGCCTTAAAGGCTTTTACGCCCTTTATGATCTAAAGGAATAAATGGAATGGTGTTGTTGCTAACCTTGTCTCTGCCCAAGGTTAGTAGAATCTCTGCCTTGGTTCTTGCTTCATTTCATTGATCGCTTTCTGCGATATGTCTCTGTCTTTGCATGACTCGCATGTCGCATGCGCTTTCGCATGCGGCATGCTTACGCAATATGATCTAAGGGAGCTGCCAGAGAAATCGCACTGACGTCATTGACATGATGATAAAGTCCTTAGGTCATGTAAGCATATACATATGATCTAAGATAAAATCGGAGTATCTGACCCAAGGATATTAAACTATAAGGATGGTCCACTCCCTATGATGCCCACACTAGCCAGTTTTATGACGTCACCCGGCTACCTTCTGGTCTTGGATTTTTCCATGATCGAATAATGACGGCGCTTTGTTTATTTTTTCGATTTTGAGGTTAACATTTCTTTGGTGAAAATATTGAATTATCTGAATTTCAATAGCTTCACAATCCAGTATTAGACAAAATCTCAAAAATAAAGGCAACGTAAGTAGGTACATGCCATACGAAATGCTAGTTACATAAAATATTTTCATATATGTAAGCAAGGGATGTAACCATTTGATTGCAGGTATAATGCTATACACGGATGCAGATTCTACAATGGGTATTAAAATGTTTGAGGCATACATGTTTCTTGCATTTCCGTAGCCAAAAGACAATAAATATTCAAAAAGGGAATGAATTCATTTAAAAGATACCTCTCTGCATGGCTGCTACTTAAATTATGGATCCCAGAAAATAGTATTTGTTCACAACATTCCACAACTGAAGACAGCGGAAAATGAATCAAGTAAGAAATATATACTCTTGTGAACTAATATCCTAATATTGGTATTTTTATAGGTTCACCATTGAGGAGAAATCTCACACAAAGAATTTGTTCAGCCTGGCATCACAAATAAAGAGAAATAAGTAGTTGTGATTTAAAAATCGTCACTCCTTTTTGTCCATTTTTAAATGTAAGAAACAATTTCTTGAAGATAGAGAGGTGAACAAATACAGACAAAAAGAGGATTTAATGAGCATTACATGAATTTGATTCAAGTGAAATGAAATAGAACTGAATACATTGAAACAATTGTCAATCACAAATTTCATTGAGTCTTGTTAATATATTATTAAAATCAGCAAAACTGATGTGTTCTTATCTTTAGGTAGAATAACAATTTCTGATACTTTCCTCTGTTCCTCAACGATTTTTCAAGTAAGCATTGATGATTATAGGTCATTGTTTTAATAAATAGAGAGCTAAAACTGGAAAAATATAAACTGTAAGACATCCAATTTATTCTTAGAATTCAGCAAAGAATTTTGATATTGTGTATTTTCAGATTAATGATTGAACACATCATATTCATAATAAATAGCTACCTACTTCAAAATAATAGAGGCCTACCTCTCATATTGTTTTGGAATTTTTTATAAATTCTTACAGTACATTTTAGATGAGTCTATTATACTATATATAAACGTTTTATAGTTACATCCAGCATTTTTTAATCTGTTCATACCCTGAAAACAAGTAATACTATTAGTGAAGTTGAATTTTATTGATGCTAGTCAGCAACTGCCTTCACTATATTTACTCCTTATTCCAATGCATATCGACTTTCTGACCACTGTAGTACTTTGTCAAAGAACTTAATTGGTGTTTAGTAGGTACTGTAGACTGTTCATGTAACATGATTATAATCCTATCAACTATCACACTGTCCTGCAGATCTTCAAGAAAGTGATGTCCTACTTACTATTCCCAACCAAATTTGTGTTCATATTGTTGAAAGTGAAATCACTGAATCAAAGAAAGATAAAATATTCTTTAATACTGAATTTACTAACTGAAATAGTGATCTGAGATGACAAAAATAATAAGGTGAAAAGTTCTCAAATGTTGATGAGATTATTATTTATGTTTTTTACTTCATAAAAATCAGAGACATTGTATCACACTGTATGTTGTCACTGATAAAAATCACAAATCAATCAGAGAGGAAGTGACGTTTCACTCCCAGCTACGTCACATCCGGGCGAAAAATTTCTGCGGAATGGACCATCCTATAGTTTAATATCCTTGTATCTGACCAAGGTTACACTAACCATGGTAACTGACCATCTAACAAAAGAAGGCGCGTTCCGATATTACTGAATTTACCTGTGGAATTTACTCATGACAGTCAGCAATTTCGGAACGAATATAGGTTCAGTGAACTACTATCACAGCTACTACCAGTATGATTCAGTAATTTTAAAACGATATCTGAATTGAATCACTAAAAAGTACTGGTTGGGAATTTCGGAATTCGACCTTAACAGTAAAATTTTCGATATGAAGAGAACTCTTCTGTCAGTTATAGATATCGAGAACATACTTTCTGTGGTAAATAAGCATATAAGGCATAAGCACAGAGTAACCACTAATCTTTGATATAAGATCTATGTACATACGCTTTGCCTGTGGCCAGAGATGAGTAGATCTATATGGCTAAGGTCGGCTTGTTTTGTTATTTCTATTGTACAACGCTTTCAACCAATACAGACAGGAGGTAAATCATCAGGAGGAAATTTTGAGGATGTGATCTAAGAATTTTTAAATTTTATTCCTTTGAGATTTTCTAAAATCAAACATTTTCAGTTTGTCACCAACACGCCGTCGTAATCATGTCTGTGAATAGTATAGTCGTATAGTGCAAGCATGTTTTTTAGTGTAGGTTGAAGAAAAGTGTGTGATACATTTTTCTCAGTGTATAAGACATTCAAGGTCATTCATACGAATACAACAATAACAAAAAATCTAACCTCAATAATTGTACTCAAACTTCAAACTCTCAAAGTTCAAAGTGTTTATCCACAACTTTTGATTTTTTATAAGCCTTGAATTGTTGACATCTCTCGAATATTTCATCCCATCTCAATTCGTGAGTATTATACCTATCATATCTTGTAATTTCACACCACAAAAGAGAAACATTTTCTGTATAATTTTTTCAGGCAAATATCGCCGGATCATTTTGAAATCTACTACTCAGAATACAGTTTCATTACATATGTTGATACTGGTACATTGTTTGACTATATTGTTCTTTCAACTTTTGAAACATAGAAAGCGAATAAAATATTTACAATCCATCAGAAAAAATATGGAAATAGTTCAACACCAAGCTAATGTTGAAAAAAGCGATAGAGATGATTTAGAATATAAGCTTACGTTCGACCCTCCTGTATATCGCCAAAGATATGCAAAAGTATATGAAACTCTTATAGATGAAAGATGGCGAAAGCAAATCAAAAAGTTATGTGATTTTGGATGCGCTGAATTTGGACTTTTCATGTTTATCAAACAGCTCAGTAACTTGAATGATATTTATTTTATCGATATTGATGAGGATATGCTGAGGGATAATCTCAGAAGAATATATCCACTCACTATTGAATTCCTGAAAAGAAGACAGGAACCACTGGAAGTGAATATTTTTGCTGGTAGTGTTGCAGATGCAGATTATCGTTTAGCAAACACAGATGCAGTTGTAGCAGTTGAATTGTGAGTAGTGAAATATAATTAAAATGTCCTGAAAATGTATACCAACATAGTAATTTCTCCAAATTTATCTCTTATGGAGTGTTATTAATAAACCAAAATATAAGAGTATATGAAGGAAAAGGTGTATGTCTGTCTTGGAGTTAGGTAACTATCTTGTAAACATCTCTGGATGTCAGTCAATGATGAATTCTGTGATGAACACAGGGTGTCTCAGCTCAGATGATATGAATAAAGTTTGTATTTATATGAACTAATTGATTGCACTGTAAAAATGAATTAGTGACTTGCTATTGCTATTATTGATATTCCTCTGAAGCCGGTCCTGAGATATAACATAAAGTACCACTTTTTTACCCGAAAATAGCGATTTAAAGGGTACTTCAAGTACATAAAATATATCTTTCTTTTCAGAATTGAACATTTATATCCTGATACATTAGATGCATTTCCGTACAATGTATTTGGTTTCATTGAACCAAAGATAGTCATAATAACAACTCCTAATGCCGATTTCAATGTTTTATTTTCATCAGACCCAAAGAGGATGAGACATTATGATCATAAATTTGAATGGACCAGGGAACAATTCAGCCAATGGTGAGTGATATATAATGTGTTTAATGTCCAGACAAATATATGCACAATATTGAATCCTGTATGCGGAATTTAAAATTATAATTTTTTCTAGATATTATTTTTATTATCGAAAAACACTCCTTTTTTTGGTCAACACAACCTTTATGATCAATGAAACAAGATTTTCAGATTTGTTCCCAAATGCTAGTGCAAAATAATGAAAATGCAAGTTAATTGAATGAAGCATCGTGTTTTCTTGTCTAGGAACTGTTTTTGTTTGAAAAATATTGTGGTTATTTCGAGCGCAAAATACACAATGGGGAAGTTTCCGAAATTCAGATTTTTATTCCAAGCTGAAGTTTATGAAAATTCATTGAATACGTATTTTTTATCTACCTCATGCTATTAAATTTGATTAAGAAGAACATTCCCAGAAATTTAGTTACAGCTCCTCCACCATTCTGATGACGTACTAATTAGAAGAGCCTTGACAGAGATGGATAGATATGTTCATCATTGTCTCGACGCACACTAGCACTTTTCGCCTGTACACGGTTGCCGGAAGTATCGATATGTCTAAATAGTCGGATATTCTCCATTAACATCTTGGTATTGCTAGGATATGCAATGTATCATTTGTTCAATAATTCAAGTTGAAACTGGATTATATTTTGAAATTTCGTCCCGGTGCCCAAGGGAATGTTGATTATAGACAAGATAAACATTAAAATAGAGTATTTTTTTATTTTGAAATTATGGCCAGGTAAAAAATAATTTTGATATTGGCAATTTTTCTCTGAATTTGGATTATGCTAGTCGAATATTCCATGTTTTGATGAATATTTCGATTCATCCAAAAAATTAGTGACTTCAATCTGGCAACAGTGCAAGCAAGCAACAGCTTTCTACTTCTTCTTTTTTCAGTCCGTAGGCTCAACCGAATTAAATTCAGAATCTTATAACCAACAAATATCCCCAAATGTCACTAAATCTAATTAGTACGTCATAGTCATCATAGTGTTCCGCCATAAAAAGATTATATTGCTGTAATTTGAAAATTAAAATTATTAGGATGCTTCCAACATTAATTCTAGACAGTAGAAACATAATACTTGTTATTCAAACAATAATTTCATGAAAATCAGTTCGAAGGAAACTTCCCCATTGGCTATTTTTGTGAACGCATCTTCTGAGTCAGTTCGATTCCAGAAACTGCTTCACCATTCAGAAGGCGCAACGTTAAAAGCAAAATGTTTGCTCGTGAATCCCGCTCACCCTGCACGAGGACAAAGCCGACAACCAAGGTGGATATAGGATGGTGATACAGCTTCCTATTAACAAGCACTAGAATAAACTGTAGACCTTTGCCTACTTGATTTCATACCGTAGTAATATTTCCTGAAATTAACAGAGATGGCGACATACCTCGTGTCGGTAAAACAGAAATTGTGAATCTGTCATCTTTTTATCACTTTCATCTGTTCTAGATGAAAAATGACTGAGAAGGGTCAAAATATCAATATTCATTCCAGATTTATAGAAAATACATTGTTTAATGTCGTTTCAAGTCACGTCTTTCAGATGCGAACCACATAAATACGTAAACAACAGAAATCTTCTTCGATAATCGATCTTACCGCCATCTTCATTCAAGTAGCTGAAATATTACTACGCTTCTCAAACGGTCTACAAGTTTTTCGCAGAAACAATTGAAGAGCTGTTTCACTATCCTATATCCACCTTGCCGATAACCTAACCACCCCCCCCCCGACCTTCCAGGGCCACCAACATTACAACCCGCTTCCCCGACTACACCGTCACCCTTAGCGGCATCGGCGCCGGTCCCGCCGGCTCCGACCACCTGGGGCACTGCTCGCAGATGGCGGTGTTCGTGCGCCGCGACGTGCTCGACGCCGGCCACGTCGCGACGGCGGCGGCAGCGACGTGCCGGCGCGGCGCCGGGAGCGCGTGCGTCTGCGCGCTGTGCCGCCCCGACGCCTCTGTCGGCGTGTGCACGTACTACAGCTGCTCGCAGCAGGTCATGGACTACGAGGTGGAGGGGAGGGGGAAGGGGCGAGAGCCGGCGTTTGGGATATACTACAAGCATGTTGAAAAGGTTGGGTCGAAGTTCGCGGGATATGCTAGCTTTATTCGAGTTCGAACACAATACACTATGAAGGAAACACAAACAGCAATCAAAAACTTATATCCGCTAATAGCCAGAAATGCCCCATTAATATTTGAAAACAAATTGCTAGTGTACAGACAATTAAGAAGACCAGTACGCTTATCTAGTGGACAGGTAGCAACTGATTATGAAAACTGTCAAGTGTTTATGAAAATCAAATTCGTATCCTACGATTATTGAAATTGTACACCTTGATTAACGGAACTCACGGTAAATATAATAGAAATAAGACTTTAACAGTCAATCTCGTCGTAGTTGTATTTCATTCTACTCTTTATACACAGCCGAACGGTCAACTAACCGCTTGTATGATTGCCTGGCGTCTAGACCAATGAGAAACGAGATTGAACTTTGTAGCTTCTATTAAAAACTGCAATTTCCAGTAATAATCGAAGCTCTAGTGGTATTATAAGTGAAAATACCCTTTCCTTTCGATAAATGTCTATTCTTTAAACTTCGTCAGTTCTAATTCCAAATAATTGGTGAACTTTATAATTTTTTAGAAAATGGTACTTTTTTGACAACAGATCACTCGCGGCTACACTTCATAGGCAATCGACCATATTCAACAGCTTTCGGTGGCAGCGTTTTGAGCATTCTTAAGTTGGCAAGAATCTGTCATCAACGTCAATAGTTATAAATGTCAGTTGTGAATGAGTTCAGATAAGCCCATCAAGTCATTAATATTTTTCTATTCATATACATGTTCAGTTATTTCATATTCATAATAAATTTATATGAAACCAGGATATGAAAACGATCAAATTAAATGACAGTTGACATTAATGATAGTGGACATTGATGACAGTCGACATTTATGACTGATTAGTACCAACCCTAGAACGCTAAGAAGCTGCCACCAATAGCTATTGAATAGGGTTAATTGATATACTAGCGTCAGTCGTTTGCATTTCCATCAGTCCTTAGAGAGTTTTATGATACACATTGTATAAGAAGTAACGACTCTTTTATTTTTTCATTCTCTTTATTCAAGTATAGGTGGAGTATCCATTTGAACGTGACGATAGAACGGAGGAAGAGAAGATGATGGACGAGTTCCGATATCGAATAAATACTTTCGGACATTCAAACGGAAGATTTTTCGTGGAAGAAAGAGAACGATCTGAAATTCCCCTAGGAGATCTGATTTACGGACCTGATAGCTGCTGCATCACTGAATCGGAATTGAGGTATCGTTTCTATCTAAAATAACCAGTTACAGAGTGTATCGAAAACTTGGAGAGGGGGCCCAGGCAGCAGAATGACGTCATTATGATGAACTTTTTTCGTCATCGCAGACGTCTATTTGACCTGAAGGATGACGTCATAATGACGGTATGATGACGTGATAATATCACAGACGAAAGACGTCATTTAGTAACGTCATTTTGACGTCGCATTGACAATATGATGACGGCAGAGGTAGATAGATAGACTGGTGAAATCACTTCCTATCCTGTGACTGGTCCCAAATCTCTTGATTTCGCCTACTTCGATAAAAAGTGTATAACGTGACATGGCGTTGGTGAATCTCGCTAAGTGAAGCCGCGATTTCAACCAAATTTACAGGTTACTGCAGGTGTCAGTACAAAAGTATGAATATTTGATTCTAAATGACTTCCAATCGTTTTTAACAATTCCATGGAGCCATTTCACAATGAGTTTGATGCGAATATGTATCGAATATGATTGAAAGAAAATTCTTCAAATACCTATCAACAGTATCGCCATCTATTGTTGTACATGAGAACCCCACGTAATGAGCTGAAATTCAATTGTTCCAAATCAAGGATTTGTCTGCTGAAACAATTGAAGAGTAGCGCCACCAGGTCTTATTTCCATCATTATGACGGCCTATCGAAGTCATTTTGAAATATTTCTTAGACGTCATAATGACGTCTGTACCTTTCAAACCATATAAAAAAGCTGTAGATTAAAACGAATCTGAGGTGAAAATCAATATATTGTGTAATATAAAAATACATCTCAAAGCACCTAGTAAAAGTTATGAACAATGTATTGTATTGAATCAATCTGTGGTACAAACTTATATATAACGTTCAATCATATCTTAGTTCAATCGGTTCAATCGAACAGCCATTTCTTAAGCTATGAGGAAAATATACACTAGGTACCAATAAACGAGACTTAACACCAAATCACAATGAATCCAAACTGCACAGCACTCATATATCTTCAGCACGACTGTGACAAAATTTGAACATTTGGCAAACATTAATGATTGCAATAAAATGGCGTGATAACGCGAGTATCAACTGGGCGACTGCCGTTTGTTTTGCTGTCGCCTGCCCAGTGGGATCGGCGCAGGCGCTGTACTGCTAAGTGACTACGTAACCCCGGGTCTGTTCGTCCGATGACACGACCGATGATTACCGATCTCTCGATAATAATGACATGAATAATGTTATTTTGTTTAGAAGTGCTACCAGTATTTCCTCATTAGAAGTACGTACAAGCAGTACAAAAAAAATACAATTGAAATAAACGTTGTACAAAATAGTAGAATAACGACACAAAATGTCGTCAAAACAACGTCATGCCTATGATGTAAAAAAAAATCACGTCATAAATGACGACATTTTTAGGGTAGGACGTCGCGGACCAATAATCACCAAAAATATACGTCAAAATGACGTCAGCCTGCTGCCTGGGGGTGGTTTCATGCCAAAAAATTCTCGTCGCGTTCATCTAGTACGTACAACTTTGGTTTTCAGCAAACTGCTCACAAAGCACGGCTACAAGGTCGAGGTGTGCCTGTTCCAAGAGACCGGCCAGATGCTGAACTGCGTCATCCACGAGCCAGAGATGAGCGCGTCCAGCGATTGGGAGTCCTCCAGCGACAGCCCTAGCGACTGCTCGCCGCAGCCTTCGCTCACCGACGCGCCCCCTTCCGACTGGAATGAGTATCTCTACGACTGGGACTGAAATTTATCAGGGTCCAGGCGTTTTCGTGAATCTTCAGTGAGAACTCAAGTCAAGCTGTATGTCAAAAATTAGATAGAGGTGATGAATAAAATGGTTTATGATGGCTTGAATTTATTTGATGTTTATTACAACATGTTACAACCACTTTACAACACTGGCGCGAGCTTTTTGAGTAGGTTCAAAGGACACAAAGTGCACATGCGCGAGAAGAAAATACCTTGTCTCATCTCAAACAGCCACAGAAATCAAACAAGTTTTAGTTCTGTGGCTCGAACTGTACTTGATGTTATGTTGGCAAACCTGCTACTGCCAATTGTCATTAATCACAATACGTCAAAGCAACCCAAACTCGCAAACGCCATTTTGTTGTTTTTGAGTTGAGTGGCTGAGTGAGAGCTGGACTGGAGTACTGGTGGATTGAGGAGAGGCTATTACATTTTTAGAGGAATCAGGGGTCGTCAATTCACCTCATATATCCCGGATAATTGAATTGTTAGATCTATCAATCTAATATTTTGCTGTATTGAAAATGGGCTCTTCACGGCGTAGAGATAGAGATAGATCTCGCTCCCGAGATAGGGATCGGGATCGCGATCGTGATCGCGACACTCGAGACAGAAGGGATAGGAGACGTAGTAGATCCCGAGACAAATATCGGGATAGGGATCGTCGTAGGGATAGGGGTAGCCGAAGCAGAAGCCGCGATCGTGATAGAGATCGAAGTGATAGAAGACGTGAAAGGGTGTCTTCCCCTGCACCAGAACCCGATGGTGATAAGATGATCGCAGACACTTTAGCTACTCTGGCAGCCACTAGAAATTTTGCCAGTTTACTCAAAGAAGGAGATGGTAGTTCCAACCATTCTACAGGTATATCTCGAGATGCACCTTTCAAGATTTGTTTTTCATTGAAATCATTACAGGAAGTGATGGGGATGAGAAGAAAAGAAAAAAGAGATCCAGATGGGGAGGTAGTGAACATGAGAAGATCTTTATTCCTGGAATGCCAACAATTTTACCCCAGAATCTCAATAAGGATCAGGAGAAAGCATATCTACGTGAGTTGAAATCAATTCATTTATAATATTCAATGGTATTTTTTCTTTACACAAAATTGACTTGTTTGGGGTTTGAACCTAATTATGGTGTTACTGCTAAAGGCTTATCTAGCCTGTTGCTGGCTGTGCCTATGCTGAAATGCCTACCTAATTATTTATTGTTGGTAAGTTGATAATCAACTAGAATAATTTGTTCATAATATATGAGATATAGGGATTGGAGCTATGCAGGGAAAAATTACATCTTCCAGAAAAGTGTGACTATATCTTTGTAAGTATGGAGAATAGACTATTGTATAATGAATGATCTGTTACAGACAGCAGTATTCAGAACAACTATTATTTTCAGTTTATATTAGTATTGATCTTCAGAAAATACAGGGAAGTAAGTTGAAATTTGTATGTGTTGCTCTAGTGTTTCAATGATGAACTCTACTCTAGAAATTGGAAATTATTCACCACACAATTGGAAAATAATCAGATCATATTGGGTAATATACCCAAATGACAAATTACCTCACTGTTCAAACTCAAGCATCTTTCTTCAATGTTTTCTTAAAGGTTGTCATTGCCAGGAGTTGCAGTTTCAGTCTTGCCACATGCAGGATATCTCTGATTAAATGTATGGTTAAGTTTCTTATTTCACTCTCATTTCAGTCCCTTCATATTCAGGAACATATTCTACTAAAGTGCTTGATCCTGCTCTTCTTCACCCAAAAGTTGAAACTTGGAAAGATATATTTTTTCAACCTTGGAGATCAACTGAAAGATAAATTCATCCAATTTTTTATGTGGTCACTGCCATTCAAATATTTTTTGAACAATTAATAAATTATGGGCTTGAAATGGGGTCTACACAAAGTTTCCATTTCAATAAACAGGATGGTTAGATTTCACAGTACAATCATTCAATTTTTTTTCAAGTAAAATTACTGTTTTTAAGTAATTTGCGTTATTTAAGTATTAGGAAAAAACAAAAATTGTATACCTATGCATTCTGAATCTATACAATATTTTTCATTCTTGATGTTATGGCTTATTTGTTTATAAATAACAGCTGTGTGCAAATTGCTTCAGATACTTGATAAAAATTATTATTCAAGTTAGCTGTTATGCAACTCCCATTTGGCAAAGGATGTTGAGAAGTTTTGATATTTTTTGACTTATTCTTGCTGTAAGTAGCATATACTTTGTTATATTTTTGCTTTCAATTGATGACTAGTTATGATAAAAGTTGTGTTGAAAACTCATCGCCTTGTAGGTTATTCAAAGTATAAACTTTTCTATGCAGTCTCAAGATAACCATTTTAGAATCCTAGGGATTGTTTCTTTTTCCATGATGAAATAAAGTCAAAGTGGGTGAGCACTGATGTATATCCTCCATGATTCAGATCAATACTAAAATATGGAAATCTTGTTTTCTTTTAGAATCCACCTATAATAATATGATCACCGTTTTATTAGACTTTTCATTTCTGACCGGAATATTATAAGCTTATATCTTCATAGTTACTCTATCAATAAAGAGGGTCATAATTCCTTTGGGATGTTAGAGATGCTATAATTCCCTCTATAATCAAGTAACATTGCAACAATCTAACAACAACAAAATTCCTGATTAAAATGTACAAGAAGATAATGAATTGAAACATTTATTTTGTCAAAATCGGTCAGAAATAAAATGATCTATGTACCACGGGAATTAATGAGCCTTAATAACATCACGCAATTGCTGTCCCTCGGGTCGCAATCTTTGCCATCGGTAATTAAGGCCCTTATAATTCCCTTGGATACATAAATAAATATTAATGAGAACAAAGCTGATTGATTAGAAGTGACTATGATTTTGCTAACTCAAAAAAACAACACATATCACCGTGTCATTATAATATTGCTATAAAGTGAAACCTGGCATTTTGACTAATGGTGATTTTCCATAATTCAAATATCAGCAATAAAACTCAGTCACTGGGTTAAGGGTAAGTTCCAACTAACCAGAGCAGGATCACCAGCTCAATGATAAACTAATAAACAGGATTACCAACTGATATGATCATCTGATTGGCTAGAAAATAGAGGTGTGGAAATTGTTCCCCTTGCCTATATCATGGTTCCTTTTTTTCATACTCTCTAATAGCCGAAATTTTTAATATTATTACACAGTTCCGGAAAAAAAAAACATTCAACATTGTAAAAATCGTGTTTTTAGAGATTTTAAGCAAATATCTACTCTTCTGTGCGGGAGATTTGATTAATTGCCCCGCTTTTATTTTTAAGGGGGAGTTTGAAAAGTCTACAAAAACTTACCTTATATTTCTCAGACTGAAAAAAAATTAATTTGAGTTTAGTTTGAGCACTAGACGGTTCTGAAGTGACAAATTTCAAATCCCATGCGATTTTAGTCAAATTAATAAGTTCTCATAGCTTCTTGGACTATTAAGTTCCACATACAGTTTTTATGGGTCTAAAAATACAGGTTTCTCTGTTTTGGAGAATTTCTCAGATTTATACATGATGAAATGTATTCTACATGCTATGATTGACAGTTGTGACATTGAAATTATATACTTTGAAAATAATAATTAATGTACATGTACAAGTAAAGAGGTAAGTTTACCTTATTTGGATTATTTTTGTCTGAGAAATCAGTGGTAGAATTTCGTAAAGACTTAGTAGGACACCCTTTCATCATCGAAAATAACGTCGGATTGCTCTCAAATTCCACAGGTACTTTCTTGAATTGAATGAATCTATAATTTTTTCACACTCCTTGTAAATATCGTTGAAATTTTCCTATTATTTGATTGAAATGTTTACAACTGAGAACGATTGTAGTAAAAAAATCACATCATGTGCAATAAAAAGTCGCTCTTATGCCTGAAGTTTTAATTTTCTTGCCAGTTGATCAATAGGCGAGATCACATACCTATAAATTTGGTTCAAACGTGCTGTCAATCGAAATATATGTAGTGTTAAAATATCAAGTATTTATAAGTTTTTCTCGGAAGATATTATGTAGGTATTGTTCGAACAAACGCTGCTCTAAAACCATCCAATTCAGCGAGACATTCAAACAACAGCATCATGGCCGCGTGACGTACTAGTCCTCTGATAGGCGTTTTCCTGTGTTGCCAATTTCACTAAACTGAGAAGTGCATGAAAAACGGCCAGTGCTGTAACTGTTGAATCATTCGGGATCAGAATTTGAAATTTTCTTAGTAACAAGCATACACATATTGTTCATTTCCTTACGATTTTCAAATAGTTCCCCCTGTATATTTTTCCATTTTTGGATTCAGGGTATCAGTTTACATACACCTGCAGTTTTTTCTGATCAGAAGTCAGAAATCACTTTTTTTGCATTCTTTTAACAGTGACCATTAATTAGTAATGATGGTCACTGTTGAAAAAAAAAAACAAAATAAATTCCGCGGGTCAATCTTTATTATTTTCAGTAGCATTCAAAAAGGCATGAATGTCACTGTCACATTTAAATCAACCCACAAGGCTACCTAGACCTTGATTACTATTAACAATTTATGGTCACTGTTGAAAGATGAAAACAAATGAAAACAATTCTTTTGACATTTCGATCAGGAAAAACAGCTGGAGTATGTCCTATTGAAAATCAAAAGTTGGGTCACCTCCTGTTAGACCGGAAGTGATGGAACGATTTTTTATATGACAAAATATAAACAATACGGTATACTTGCTACCCAAAAAAAATCTGATTCCGATCCCGAATGGCTCAGAAGTTACAGCACTGAAATGTTATTCAATTTCACCCCATGAATGAAACAAATTAACATTTATCATATCATACATCATATCTTCGCACTTTTCTTTGGGAATTTATTTTGGAAAATATACTGTGAAGAAAAAAAAAACCACTTATCTCATCATTCTGGAGGTTGTGGTATTTTTTCACAGAAATCAGTGATCTCGCCTATTTTGAATGCAATTAACTTTTTTGATTCACAGCGTTTTCTCAGGTTGGCGCCACGCACTCATGGATGCACTGAGTCACTTAAATGCGGAAATTGTTTCCTTGTTTTTCCGCGGAAAGCAGGAATTCGAATAAAAGTATTGACGACGATTAATAATTTTTCTAGGTTCTCTTCCGGTTAATGTTCTCGATCTTACATGGGCGGTCAATTTTACATGAATCATTGTCTTCTGATTATCGATATATTTCTAACTGTTGGGCTTTCGCCCTCCTCTAACCCGTTTCATTACAGTTCAACTTCAGATCGAAGAAGTGAGTCGCAAGCTGCGTTCTGGCGATCTTGGAATTCCAGCCAATCCAGAAGAAAGGTGGGGTGTAGCCAACTGCGCGATGGTTAACATGCATCATCTGTGGTTTGACAAACGTTAAAAACAGTCACTATTGACATTTTCAATATCATTTTTGATTCGAGGTATGGAAGGATATTTTGTTCGGTTCCTAAAAAAGGACAATACTTAGGCTAATATATTTTTTTTTGTTCAATCCATTCAGTAATTAGAATACTACTCAAGTTCTGGTTAACCAGAAAATTCGACTATAGAATTTTTTTAAATGCAACAAGTTTCACTCCTGAAAATCCTGATCAGGTACCCATTGAAAAGTGTATTAGTTAAAGTATAATCTTTTGAAATTACACAAATAAATACCTGACGTTTTCCAATCAATTTGCATCTTATACTAGAAATCCTTCCATATTCTTAAATATTCGAGTATTATTCCGTGTGGGATGTTTTATTTCATGTATCAATTTTTAGTTTCTAATTCTATCATATTTAATTGGCTTCAATTCTATTCTTCATATGGAAATATCGAATAATTAATTATGATTTAATAAAATAATACTCGAATATGTTAGCAATGTTTAGGCTCACTTAATAATTCTGTTTTAGATTGTCATCTCAAAAAATGAGCAATGAAGATATCAAAACTAATAGTTAATATTCAATTTCAGCAAAACATGATAGAAGAATGCCCAATATAATAATTCTAGAATATTTCGTTTCAGCCTGAGCTAATCTTCAGTTTCTACTAAATAATTTATATTTCATTACAGCTCTTAATCATAATTTTCTTTAGGAAATCTTCATAGAAAAAACATAATTCCGCATTATTTTACTTCAATAGTAGGAAGAAGAACCATTAGATATCAATTTATTTGCTCTTATTGGACAACATACGATTACATTTTGACCAAGGCAATTTTTTAGTTGATTTTCACTTCAACACATAGGAAACCTAAATTCCGACATGTTATAACTGATATTCTTACATTTCTGTATTGAATTATTATTCTCTTTCTTAATTTCAAGTAAAATTTATTCTTGTCCAATTGACTGCTGATGTCATTCTCAACTGCAGTGTAATGTGAATTCGAGAAATTTGATTCATTTTGAAAATATTTCAAAATACTTTTTGTACTTCAATTATTTTTGACACTCCTTACGATAGTGGCGCCTCTATCGAATATTTTTCGAATTAGAATCTCTTTACTATCGTGACCAGTAACCAGTCATTAATAGTGTTCTGTAAATATCAACAAATAAAGTTCAAAAAACTCTCAAAAACCATCCAGTATAGAATATTCAGTCTGTTGTTAATACTTTTTTTGCACGATTGATCATTTTTGACTGTTTACTGTGACAGATTTTACGTCAGTAGGTGACATTTACTAGCAACTCGACGGTAAGTACTCCAACTCGACGGTAAGTAATTCACTTATATAATTCTTCTCTTCTACAGGCACCAGATATTCCCAATATCATTGCGACCTACAAATTATGAAAAAATCTTCATTAGAGTATTTCTTTTACCTAAACTAGCTTACATTACCTTGTGAATTAGAAATTCTTCATCCGGTGCTTCCATCAGAAATTTTTCAAATTGCTCCCGTGTAAAAATGCTCGCTTTCTTAGGCCTATAGCCAACATTTTTTCTCTTCAAATACGCGATCAAAGTTGAAAACTTGGAAATATCAATGCCATCATAAAGAAAAACGGTGGATTTAATCATTGAATATTCTGCCCAGAGGCTTCCAGGAGCTTTCAACTGCATATGTCTTTGAACGAAATATGCCAATAGAGTATTTTCATCGATTCTTAAATTCTCGCCTTCGCATCATTTTTTAAAACTTTGGTAGGTATTTTGATAACGGATTTTAGATTTTTCGGGAATAATTGCGGAACGCCCTTCTTTCCAAGTTCGTTCAATTTCTTCAAATTCACTTTCGCTCATATTTTAATGTATAATAATCAAAATTGTACTTAAAATTATTGACAACTAAATAAAAACCCAATTCTCCATTGTTGTTATGCACCCTAGTTACTACCTAACAACCAAAGTATCTATCTTGATAAAATGAATGAAACTAGTCAATATGACGAAAATGTTTAATTTTATAATTTATAATGGTATAATCGTGCAAAAAACGTTATGAGCATGTCGAACGTAACCCTTACCGTTTTCCATACTTAATATACTATAAATTGCGGTACTATCTGTGATAATAATAATCGTTGGTCCGAAAATCAAAATGTATTGTTTAGTTGAACATGGTTCTTCTTCCTATTTTTAGAATAGATGGATGACAAAATGATTCAAGCAGAATAGATTTAAAAAATAACTGTTTGTTCTTCACAGGTCATATCGTCGTATCGTCAAATCATTTTTAATATTTTTCTTATTAGTAAGAACTAAATTCATGATTCAGACAGTAGATATCAAATTTGAATATGTTTATCATGAGTAGAGTCCAGTGCGCGGGACAAAAAATATCATTGAGCCAACGTCTCCACATGCTTTTCAGGATGACTTTCTACAGCTGTCTTTGAATAAACAAACATCAAATTCCATTAAATTGATCACCTGAAAAATTCGTTCCGAGATAGACACGCCTGTGAAGTTCCAACGGTGGTTGAGTGATGTTCATTCATTGGAAATTTTTGTTCTGCAGATCTCCATCTCCAGAACCGATTTATAGCAGTGATGGGAAGAGGCTGAACACCAGAGAGTTCCGTACCAGAAAAAAGTTGGAGGAGGATAGACATGCTCTAGTCCTTAGCATGCAAGAAATCAATCCCGAATTCAAACCGCCTATGGACTACAAGTTAGTATCTACGTCTGTCATTTTTTTTTAAATTTTCTCGAGGTATTTCTATAGTTTCCGCTGCTAATACGAGCATATAGTGAACGTACGTGAACTCTCTCATACTACCTTGTCCCGTTGACATGCTTGTATGGACGGTCTACTACTAATAAAAAAAATCGATCGATTTCAAGATGACAAATAAAAAAAAACTTAATTTGTGATTTGAAAAAAAGTAAACTAATCTATCTCTGCTAATGAATTTCTATTCAAATGTTACTTACTTTCCGCAAAATATAACTTGAGATTTATAAAATTATTAAAAATGCGTTTTTTATAAGAAACTAACGGTGGATTTATGCAGAGGTTTTAAGTCGTTAGTTTTAAGTCGTAAGTTTCAAGTCGTAAGGAAAAATCGACCATTTATACAAGAAGTTTTAAGGACTGTCAATAGTGTCAATCCTGTTATTTTGTGTGCTTATTTTTCTCTTTTCCTTCGATTCAATCCAAATTTCCAGACTAAATCCTATTTTTCAATTATCTACTATTCAACTCCTGCTGTTTGTTACGATACCCTTTTGCAAAATCAGACGCATGCGCAAATCGATCGAATTTTAAGTCGTAAGAGATGAATGTTGGCCAACTTTTCTTAGGACTTAAAACTAATGACTACTGTATAAATGGTTACATTGAAAACCAATGGATGAACTTCTTATGACTTATTACTTAAAACTTACGACTTAAAACCTCTGCATAAATCCACCGTAAATCACTCAGTATATATCTGGTATTAGCTAAGAAGGTTTCAAAACGAGCCTGAGTTGATGAATTGTTCACTACATGAAGAAATATTTTCATTCGCATTATGAAATGAATGATAGTGAAAATACCGAAAATTCATTTTATGATATGAAATAATTTTATTGTTTTTATCATAATATTTTGTGGGCACATTTTCCGTTATAATCATCTTGAGCACTACCGAGTATTATTTTATATTTGGAATATTTCATAATAACCTCTCATTTTTACAGACCCCCAGTTACAAGGGTGAGTGATAAGGTGATGATCCCCCAAGAAGAACATCCAGAAATCAATTTTGTTGGACTATTGATTGGCCCAAGAGGGAATACACTCAAGAGTGAGTAGAACATTTTTGCACTAATGATGGGTGATAATTCAGAATAGGAAAACGCATAATTTCATACTAAGTAAATTTAAAATTCACAACTACACTTGTTAAATTCGTGATTTGGCTCGGGCGACTTTTCATATTTCAATGAGTGTCTTTCAAAAGTTACTGGTTACTGAAAAACTGTTAGTTATAGCCGGTAGAAGCTAGGAAAATATTTTATTGTTATTTCATTGTTAATACTATATTTGAATATTTTTATATTGTTGAAGCAAAGAAATAATACTCTGTGAAGATTACTATTTTATTCTGACAAAATTTGAAATTGCCATGTGTTCAGATGCTTCATACAATCTTGTTATGCCAAATTTGAATAAATTCTTTGTTATAACCAGAAATTCAATCAAAATCGTCTGAATATACAAGGACCTTTATTAATGATAAGCAGAATGGGGATTAAAATCTTCATAAAATTAAATGAAGCAGCTGAACATTTGGCAATTTTTTCCGAAAAAAATAGGAATACTTCGCCAATTTTTATGTTGGCTTTACTAATCAGTTTCTTTGTCAGAATAGCTATTTGTGTATTTAGAGCGCGACGCATAGTGGAGTGCGATATTCTTTTCTTAGACAAGACAATTCAATTAACTTACATTTCATAATATTCTTCATCTAAATTATTAATTTCATCAATTATTGAACCCGGGCTGGCGGCTTGAGAAGTCGCGCTTTGAACTGGTTGGCTATTGAGGCTACTTGAAAGCTATCTCACAGTTATAATACGTCATGAATCCAAAAGGACTGGTGTTTTTTGAGAAATACGACAAGTTCAGGATACTTAACTTTGATATCTTGAGCATTCAAGCATTTCATGGCACCATGTCATGAATCTATCATATCATAATTCATACTTTTCCTCGATTTATCTGGTAGGAGGTTCAAATTTTCATTTTAGATAATTCTTAGTCACTATTTTCCATCATGCAATGGAATGATGAGTTCGTTTTCAATAATGATAGATGCGAGTGGCAATGATGTCACTTAATGACATTAATTCAGCGCACGAGCGGCAATGCTGTCACTTAATGGCATTATTTCCGCGCACGAGCGGCAATGATGCTGTCACTTCATGACATTCCTCGGAAAACGTCAACTTTGTGTTGAGAATTGAAAGCGTCAAAGCCGATTGTGGAAAAATGTATTATTCCAAATAAAATCAATTAAATTTTTTATCCCAGAATCTTTCAAACAACATTTCTCGATATTTTAAATTTTCTAAAATTGAAATCATCAATTAGCCATGGAAAAGGAGACAGGCGCCAAGATCATCATACGCGGCAAGGGGTCCGTGAAGGAGGGTAAAGTCGGCAGGAAGGACGGCCAACCCTTGCCCGGCGAAGACGAACCCCTGCACGCCTACATCACGGCCACCAACCCCGAGTGCGTGAAAAAGGCCGTGGAACGGGTAAGACATTGTCGGTGACATTCTCCAACGCAGTCGTTTATTCCCGATGTCTCCCCTTTTTGCAGATCAAAGAGGTCATCAGGCAGGGCGTGGAGGTTCCAGAGAACCAGAACGACCTTCGGAGGATGCAGCTGAGGGAGTTGGCGCAGCTGAACGGCACTCTGAGAGAGAACGACGGTTTGAGGTGCAACAATTGCGGAGCTACGGACCACAAGTCATGGCTGGTGAGTGGGGACTGGGGATGAAATTGATAATTGACGCAGTTTTCCTGTAATATTTTGGTTATCTGATCGTTTTTGCGGGATTCCTTCTGGGCAGAGATAAGTAACCCACTAACAAGATGTGCTCGTCAATGATATAATTTGGCAATATATTTTTCATGGTTTTGGACTCAGCCACAAGATGGAACTAGTGCCGTTGATTCCAAAGAGTGAACATAGCTTTTTCAGCTGCCATATCTGACTGCCATGTTCAAGGTCAGATTTTTCTGTCTTTTTCTTCATCGGTTTGTCTTTGTCTTTTGTATTCAACTGTCTTCCACTTCGTTTATTTTCATTGATTTTTATCGACTTTTCGTACGGTGTATTTGTTCTCAGCAGTTCTCGTGAATATTGTGGTTTTACATCAGAATTTCATCCATATCTTTATCAAAGTACTATTGAACAATGTGAAATACCCCAATTTATTTGAGAAATACAGTGACAGTGGCAATGTCATGATCAGGAAATAAAAATTTGAGTACCTAACTGAACTGTGAAAGAACACGTCGCCGAAATGAGGATATTGTTTCCTAATCAAAGATTTGCTTCGAACAAAAAAATGGATTTTTAATTATTCAGGTACGTCAAACACTACCTATTTTACACTCTATTTACTATGTTCTGAGTGATATACTTGATTATTCTTTTTCTGTTACAGGAGATGTTAAGCTAATAGATTCGAGTTGGGTAGAACTGCACAAAGGGCTAGTTTGTGAATATCATTTCACTGAGGATGATTATTATAGAAATCCATTGCTCAGGAATAGATTGAATATCCGAAGCACTTATGAGAACATTTTCAGTATATCAGTATGATAAGAAAACGTTAATCAATTGATGCATCAGCCAATGTATCTTCAACTAGTCATCATCATTAAATAATTACCATTTCCAATGTATTGTTAAAGATTGTATAAAAATAATCACTGACAATACAATATTTATTCATATTACAAAACAGTTAAAGGTATTTTTCATAATCACTTAATATTATTACATTGCTCATGTTTTTTTTTCAAATTAATCTTTGATGTAGGTATTCTATATTATTTGTATACTAAAAGTGGCAACTGAAATTATGATCATATGGCACCACACCAACAAATTTCTGAAATTGATGTCAGCAATTTTCAGTAGTTATTTCATTTGAATCTGCTATCTGCTTCAATGGCGCATCTTCAATGCAGAGCTCATGTTGAGACACTTTTTTCCAATATTCAAGTTTTATCTACACCTGTCTTACATGTTAATTTTGTTTAGACCAGGATGAATAGTTGATAGTGATTCATTCCTATTTCCTCACCATATCAATGAAAACTCTGTTATCAAACAAAAATAATAACAATGAGTAAACGTGAAGTGAATAAATCAACTCGAGTACTGCAATCTAAGTTCGTGAAAGTTCGTAATTCGAATTAGCTGCGAAACGCTAACTTAACATCAACAAAAATATCGATTCATGCATTTAACGCCATCTGTGATAATACATTGAAACGAAAATCAATCACGTGACTATATTTCCAATCTTCCCTAAGACGTGCACATCTTGTTAGGGTTACTTATCTCTGCTTCTGGGTAAACACGGAAAATGTGCGCTCTGTTGATACAGAAGATGAAATTTTGAACTTTGGCATCGATTATCTCGAAAAGTAGATATATGTTCACGATAATATTATGAAATTCGTGTTTTTCAGGTCAAAATACGTATGTACCAACAAATCATCATCAAAATATAGATCGCATGATCAGTGTAAAATCACCGAAAAATGTATTCTCGATAATGGAAATGGTGGAAATAAAATGTCATAACATTTTCCATCAGATTTTTCTTGACATTTGAGTAGATTCAAGTTCCTTATTTTTCTTTAGAGACCAAGACTCTCGGAAGAATCAAATCTTGGTCTTGTATCAAGACCAATACATCACCAAGACTAGTCTCTTGGTGTCGCGAAACCCTGCTCCTTAGGATGAACAAATTATTTCGATTGATTTTTCTCAATACAACAATTTAATTCCAACAACCCATTTCTCCCCCCCTCTCCCGTTAGTGTCCCGACAAGCCGAATGTGACGAACAGCATCGTGTGCTCGAGCTGCGGCTCTGCCGGCCACATAGCGCGCGACTGCCGCTCGAAGCGGCCCGGCCTGGGCGGGCCTCCGCTGCCCGGCGAGAAGACCAAGATCGACGAAGAGTACCTGTCGCTGATGGCGGAGCTGGGCGAGGCGCCGCCGCCCGGCTTCCAGAACGACCACGGCGGCGGTGGTGGCGGACAGCGCAAGTCCACAGGTGAGGAGCGGCTTTTGCCGGGTCCGGCTCAAAACACACGCTGCGTGATCGCAACTATCGAGCGAGAGGTTCTAGCAATTGTGTGTGCACGTTGCGTAGAGTAGCGATGGCTACTTTTGATATGGTAGTGCTGGTTTGTTTTATCTAACGGTCGTTGGTAGGAATCGGAGAGCAAAGAAACGCAAATATCGGATGCATCTAATGATAAGTGAGAGGAAAAAGTAGTCAACTCGACGATGTGTGAGCGGTTTTCGCCGAGTCGGGAAGAAGCGGCCAAAATACACGCTGCGTGATCGCAACTATCGAGCGAGAGGTTCTAGCAATTGTGTGTGCACGTTGCGTAGAGTAGCGATGGCTACTTTTGATATGGTAGTGCTGGTTTGTTTTATCTAACGGTCGTTGGTAGGAATCGGAGAGCAAAGAAACGCAAATATCGGATGCATCTAATGATAAGTGAGAGGAAAAAGTAGTCAACTCGACGATGTGTGAGCGGTTTTCGCCAAGTCGGGAAGAAGCGGCCAAAATACACGCTGCGTGATCGCAACTATCGAGCGAGAGGTTCTAGCAATTGTGTGTGCACGTTGCGTAGAGTAGCGATGGCTACTTTTGATATGGTAGTGCTGGTTTGTTTTATCTAACGGTCGTTGGTAGGAATCGGAGAGCAAAGAAACGCAAATATCGGATGCATCTAATGATAAGTGAGAGGAAAAAGTAGTCAACTCGACGATGTGTGAGCGGTTTTCGCCGAGTCGGGAAGAAGCGGCCAAAATACACGCTGCGTGATCGCAACTATCGAGCGAGAGGTTCTAGCAATTGTATGTGCACGTTGCGTAGAGTAGCGATGGCTTCTTTTGATATGATAGTGCTGGTTTGTTTTTTCTAACGGTCGTTGGTAGGAATTGGAGAGAAAAGAAACGCAAATATTGGATGCATCCAATGATAAGTGAGAGGAAAAAGTAGTCAACTCGACGATGTGTGAGCGGTTTTCGCCGAGTCGGAAAGAAGCGGCCAAAATACACGCTGCGTGATCGCAACTATCGAGCGAGAGGTTCTAGCAATTGTATGTGCACGTTGCGTAGAGTAGCGATGGCTTCTTTTGATATGATAGTGCTGGTTTGTTTTTTCTAACGGTCGTTGGTAGGAATTGGAGAGAAAAGAAACGCAAATATCGGATGCATCCAATGATAAGTGAGAGGAAAAAGTAGTCAACTCGACGATGTGTGAGCGGTTTTCGCCGAGTCGGAAAGAAGCGGCCAAAATACACGCTGCGTGATCGCAACTATCGAGCGAGAGGTTCTAGCAATTGTATGTGCACGTTGCGTAGAGTAGCGATGGCTTCTTTTTGATATGATAGTGCTGGTTTGTTTTTTCTAACGGTCGTTGGTAGAAATCGGAAAGAAAAGAAACGCAAAAATTGGATGCATCCATTGATGAGTGAGAGGAACAAATGTCGAAAGATACATTTCAATAACTGCTCTCAATCGAATCTTTTGAAACCACCTCGCAAACGATCACTCCTGTTTCGTCCCATATACGCACCTCATCACATGTTCGTATATGGGAAGAAACAGACGTGAGCGTTTGCGAAGCGATTCAATAATAGCTATTTGTGTATTTAGAGCGCAAAGTGATAGATTGTCGCTTGAAAAAAACAGTTCTTTCGAAAGCGGCAAGACACTTTTGGTTTACTTATTCAGCTCGTTTTATAAACTCCGCTGCCGTAGCTACAGTTGACGCTGCAGTTACTGTTCGGAGTTTGAAGTAAATCGAGGTTTAGGGATCTATCTGCCGAGTTCTTCATTTTAAAATGTCAACTAGCGCCTTCTCTTGTAATTTAATTCTCTCGAAATTTAAACGAGTTATTATACAGAGTTCTATCTGCAGATATTTCATATCTGTGTATCTTTTGAGGATATCGAGATCCTCATAATAAGCCATACATTTGTCACACCCTGTGTATAAATGAAAATCTTGAAATATTTTTCGGAATATTTCAATCAATCAATCAATTTATTTGTCCAAGATTACAAAGTTATTATTAACAAATTAGTCATAATCTGATATATAAGTTTGAATAGAATGATGAATAGTTTGAATCACAAAACAATAACATGAGTACTAAAAAAATCATATTTGAAATTTTCGTAAAGATAATAAAATGATTAGCCAACAAGTAGTTGGATTGTGAATTTCTGAGGGAAATCATAATAAGCGAACCCCCTCGCCCATTTCGCAGGCTTCAACATCTTCGACGCCCAAATGGCGCCGCGCCCCCTCATGGCCTCCCCGATAGCCGGCCCGCCCATGCCGCTGATGGGCATGCCGTGGGCGGGCCCGCCCGCCATGCCGTGGCCGCCCGCGCCGCCTGGCCTGATGCCGCCCCCACCGCCGCCGGGCGCGTCGAGCCCGCCCCAGGCGATGCCGCCGTGGGCGAACCAGCCGCCGCCGCCGGGCGCGGCCAGCTCCACGCCGCCCGCACCAATGCCCGCGTGGGCGGGCGGGCCGCCCTTCCCGTGGCCGCCCGGCAACTGCCCGCCGCCGCCGCCACCTGGTATAGACGTCGGCAGTCTGCTGACGTCGCCGCCCCCGCCGCCACCCAGCTCTTAGGCGACGGGTTTTCTTTTGAGGGTTGTTAGTTAGGTGCATATGTGTAGTCTTAGTGCTGGTGCGTTGGAATGTATTTGTCACGAGTTATATTTGAAAGTAAATCATGCAATGATATTTTTGGTTATTTAATTTAGCTCCTTGTCATGCCCTCAATTATCCTGATTCTCACATAACTTTTCCTAAATTACAGGTTAAGGGAAAATATGTGTAAGAATCACACTGTATAGTCACTATTCCTTGGATTCATTCCACTGGTGACTAAGCTTATCGTTTGGTGCAGTAAGAGATGTTTTTTTTAAGGGGAAGTGGTTTACAGACGAGCAGTCAGTCATGTATTGATTATAGAGTAGGGAGTATCAGAGAGCGGCGTTTGGCGAAGAGTTTGGTGTTGTGTCGTATCCAGTTGAGCTAGTGGTAATATACAGTATTGTATCGGATCATATTTGAATCTGTTGATTCACTCCACTGGTGACAAAGCTTATCGTTTGGTGTGGTAAGAGAAGGGTAAGAGATGATAAGTTTAGGAGAAAATGGTTTACAGACGAGCAGTCAGTTATGTATTGATTATAGAGTAGGGAGTATCATTCTTCTCAGGGAATTGAGAGCGGCGTTTGGTGAAGAGTTTGGTATTGTGTCGCGTGTCCAGTTGAGTTAGGGTTAATATACAGTATACTATCGGATCGTATATGAATCACAATGAGTATGAATAAATATATATATATAAAGATATACATGAATGAATTATCTTCGTACTATTCTGTCTATATATAGTGTTCTTTATGGCACCGTAGTGAATAGAGATTATATCATTATGTCTAGTGTTCGCCATAATATACTATCGTGAATGGAAAATTCAGAGCAGAGTAAGCGTACATTACAATTATACATCTTTCTGGCTGAACCAATCATGAAGGTCTATGCGAAATTAACATTTATTTTGTCGATTGGGAATCCTACGTCATTCATTCGTACGTCAACAAATCAATACATAAATATTATTTCTCTTCCTTATATATGCGATATTGTCAATTAGCAAGGATAGTATTTTTTTTAAGATGAAGGCATGTTGAAAATGTATTGAAATCCATTTACTTCGGCCTTTAGGGAGTTCCTGAAATTCGCTATACCATAAGATGGTTGTGTCCTCAGACAAATTTTCAGTGATTCTACGATTTGCTTAGACAACGAAATAGAGCAGGAACAAAATAGGTCCGAGTACGGAGCCGTGAGGTACACCGTGTCCATGAGAACCAGTATTTGAAATCCTGTCAGTTTCATCAATTTGGTAAACAGACTACCTGACTGACATTATATTCTAATTTTGAGTAGATAAATGTATGTAATGAAATACCACAGAAAATGAAGAGAAAGAGACCTACAGATCTTCGAGAATTACTTTTGTTAACACAGATATCTTATTTGGTGTTCTGAAGATGGTACCTTTACTTTCAAAATACCGAATAAAAATCATTTTGATCACTATGTGGCTTTTAGCGAACCGTACTAATATACAATTTTTTTTTAGGATTCAACACTGACACTAATACTAAAAGAAATTCGTTTGAATTAGAAAAAAAAACGTATATATACAAATCATATTTTGTTCACTAGTTCACAACTCGTCAAATAATCACATATAACAAACGGATCGCATAAACATATTTTGATTCTGATATCGACCTGAAAAACTGAAGCAAAAATGTCATGTTTCATACAATGTTTAATCTGAAATATTTATAATGGTGAATAACATGCTTAAAAAAATATGTTTCACGTGTTTATGAAAATATTTTACGTCTATACTACATCCTATATCGAGAAATGGTAGTGCATACATCTCGATAAATACATTGGGAAAATTAACTATCAATTTCAAAAGCTTAATAATTTATTACTAAAACTTCAACATCTATTATTGTTGCGAGATCTTGCAAATAGAACATACAAATAAACAAGTGAGGATACTTTGAGGTAGTGGATTAATTTTGATATGTGTGTGTTTTCCTCATTTTATATAGTTATTTTTAGGTTGACAAAAAGTTTCCCCACTCCCTTAGTCATATATTCTGAAGTAGCTTTCGAATAACATAACTATGAAATAAAAATTGCACAAAATTACAACAGATCAATTCGCATGCAAGAAAAGGAACCCTGTTATCATTTTCAATAAGTTAAACAATATACACACTGACAAAATTATCAGAAGAAACAACAATTTTTTCAATATCCAAACGAGTTAACTAACAGAATGCCAGTTGATATACTCTTCACTTTGAAATATAAAAAGAAATTTATTTTACTTAGGTGACTTTTGAAGATGTCGATCAGAAATTTAATCAGTTGACTTCACGAAAGGAGGAGGTATATGAATTTTTAAATGCTTATTTTACTTATTTCAAATGTTACCACTACACGTCATTTTGATATCATTTCTGACAGTAGTTCCTTGTCGGTGATTGCAATAATTTGTTTTTGGAACACCTGTCATCTGTTGATTTACTTGATATGCATGATTAAAAAAATATCCAATATTTTGTTTTCCAATTTTATTGTTCATCAATTGCGAAAACATACTGCTCATATTCCCGTAAATTAGGAACATATCCCTCTCATAAACTAAGCTGACATGCAATGCGATGAATGCAACGTGCATAATCCTCCATATTCGAGAAATTAATTGATGAATATACAGGAATGACAATTTTTGTTTCAATCTTGTTCGTCTGAGGGTTGTTTCTCGATATCAAGTCAGTGGAGATAAATATTATTTGATAATTTAAATTGTAGTTAAGTAACAACTATGGATTGAAAAACCGTCCGAGAAGAATGGTTACATTAGTGAAAATGTAGCGACAATTTGAGGTTATGATTCGACGCGCTAAACATCGTGGTTATAATTTGTGTCAAGTGGCGCGCTAAAATCAGCGATGAACCTGAACCATATTCGGCTAGATTCAGTTTTTTGTCGCCATTTTTTCATTAAACAAAACCTCGTTACATCAAAAATCACATTCCTCCAAGCATTTCAATGCTGAAATAGTAATTACTTCTTTTTTCCTTCTGTATATTTGGAAGGTAACACTTTATATACATCCAGGTGGTCTCTTATTTGATCTATATTTAGACGGAAGTTCAAGGCCATTTTAATAGAATGTGAACGCGTGGTTTAGTCAACATTATTTTTCAAATGACCATACAGTTCACATCTCAATTGTCCACTAGTCAACATTAAAAACTGACAGACGTCTTCAGATGAGTTATAATCACAAGTGATCAACCAAAGTTGAGGCGAAAACTCAAATAACTCAACTAACGAGAAAAAAGCAGATTAAATGCACCAAGAGAAGTCATACAAAGCCTACCTATGGTGTTCATGATTCATCGTGTTTCTTTAGCAGTTAACTTGTCTATCAGTTCTTGTAGTGGTGCCAATTCCCTTCTTTCTATGAGGTTAAATTCCTGAAAATTGAGTAGGTATTAGGTTTTGAATGGCCTCAGATCAAGGTGGATATCATATGGTGGAACAATTATTATTCTTCAATGTATCTCTCCAAAAATGTCTATTTCCTTGCAACCCTAATAATAATTCATATATTGCGTGTAGATGGCGGTACGATCGAGTGATAACCTTTAGTATCAAGTGTATATAATCAACTCAAGGGTGATACTAATTTCAAATTTTTCTTTCGCTACCTATAATTCCTAAAGACGTCCTTAAGAGTTGAAATCTTATTTTCATTAGTGATACACATGACAAATAATAATAAACTGATGCACAGGCAAAGGATGATAGAAAATAATAATTAAAAATTTTGAACTATTGAAATATTTCTTCAGACTGGAAGAGGAAGAAAACAGTCAGCAGATAAATGGTTTTATTTTGCTACCATAGAAGAATCTGGAATCATTGATATATTGAGATGCTTCAAATAACAGTTTATTCTGATATCAAGAATATTTCTGAAAAAAAATTCTTATATTTGATGATGATAAGAATTAGTATCAGACCAACTTTTGATATTATTTCATTATATTTACACCACAGAGTTTACTCTATTATGTAATTCTAAATTTGTGGCAACAAGGTATTGGTTTTGATTTCTGATGAGGTAATATAAGGTGGTATAAGTGCATCATAATTATATTTGATAACCAAATCATATAAATTAAGTTCAGATGAGCATATAATTTACTTGATTGTTATGAGATTAGAAATATGAAGGTTAGAGAATCAATAATTTGCTAAATAAGATGAACATTCAACAAATTTAGGTTCATTTCAGATACTGAACTTTTCCAATCAAGCTGAAAAGGGCCACTTACCTGAACAAAAAATATGAAGTGTTTGAATGAAGTATTCAAGTGGGCTTCTTCACCTAATTGAACAACTTCACTGAAATGTTGATGATAGATATGTGCATATACTCTAAACAGCCTCTTCAGAATAGTTTTTGCAATAGACTGAAAATTTTTGGGAAAGGGAACACCTGAAAACAATGATGAGTAGAAATAGTTCTCAGGAAAAGTATGCATTGTCTCCAAAGTAATGACACCCACCAATTTTTGAAGGAAATAGGGTTTCATCATCTAACTGATCTTGCACCCAAGTCATCAAATAATCAATATACTTGGGAGCTGAACATTTGATTGGTTTTTTGACTGTATGCCCATCAGCCCAATGATATTCATATTTTGGCCCTGCTGACATTATTGGGCAACTATCTTCTGTACAGAACTCTGTTATGGTCCCATAAAGCATATTGATTTGATTGAAGAAATCCACAGCTGCAAAAATCAAAATCTAACCTTGACACCAACCATCTAAATCACTAAAGAGTCTCTCACTATTTACAGCTACCCATTCATTAAGGTCTTCTCCCTCAGGAAGCATCACAGCCAATCTTAAGTTTCCAGAGCCAAGTGTTGCTGCAGCATGTTTCATTAATTCATATTGATGGGTTCCTTCAGGAATATTCTTCTTTGGCTTGAATGTTTTCGATGAACGACTTCCACTACAAGATATTGATGTGACAAATGTATTTTTAGTAGAAGTAGTAGAAGTTATTTCCAGAAGATTAGATCATTTCTCAAACAAATGATTTGATATCTGCTTGTGAAGTACTTACAATAGGAAGCTCATCCTGACTTTCTGTGAAAGGTGGTCAGAAAATTTGTTTTTTTTTCTTGATATAATCGTGTTTCCTATAACAATGAAACTAATGGAAGTTTGTCAATGACCTCACCAAAATACAGATGTTTTGCCATTCATATTCATTCATAATAATTCAGACTGCTTGTGTCTAACTAGCCGATGTCGGCATTGTTAACTCACGGATGTCTGATTGAAATTGGCATTAAGCTAAGCTCACGGCTTGAAGCTCGCATCAATTAACGTAACGGATTTATATACTCCGTATCCAGAAACTTAATCGAATATTTTCGTCTGCGAGTTCTGCGACTTATCGTATACATCACTTCGCATACGGACATTTCGTCCGCATGGAATTGATCATGCGATGTATTTCAACCGAAATAAATCGCATTCGAAAAGTATTCATCGATTACAAAATATATACACTATGGTTTCACTCGAAAATTTGACATTTTTGTATGCGTAACTCATCCGCATGTGTTTGAAACATGGTGAAAGTAGCACCCCAGAAGATCTGTGCTACAAACAAGCGGCTTGATAAGCAAGCGGCCACGTTCGGCAGTACCGTTATCGAGGACATATATATCTAGTTAGTAATAGCACAGATATGATCCAGGAGCACAGATGACCGATTGATCCTAATATTCTTGAATAACCTGTATTTCAGTTTCTTTATATGTTTTCCGAAATTTAAACGTTATTAATATGAGTTTTTTCATCCAGTCGTCATTCTGTATTCTGTAACCACGTAACCGTGCTGTCCCCACACGCATTCGTTTAGCATAATTTACATGCCGACGCCGGCTACCGAAGCACCTCTTCAAGATTGTCAGCAGTTGTCAGCTCCTAGTTGACTTTTATTCGATTGTCAAATTCTTGTCAAAATATTATCAACCTCAAGAAAACATTTTCAAAAATCGAAAGTTGAAAATGATCGAAGAATAATAAAATAGTTATGGCAACAAAAACTATAGCTACTGCTACGGTGAGAGCAGTTAAAAGAAAATTATTGCCTTCTAGAGCTGCATTGGTTTTGGTAATATTGCTTTTTATCCAATAAAAATTTTGATAACAGTTGCATAACAAAATAATATATTAAAATTTATTTATATTTCAGACTCCTTCTGCTGTAAGTAGAATAAGAAACATTTTAAAGGATAAAAATGAATATGTAAGTTGTTCCTTTCTTTTTATCAATATAAATAAGCTATTTTCTCTATTACAGATAGGATTAAAAATTGGAGTGTACCAGAGAGGATGTAATGGCTTATCATATACCTTAGACTATGCTAAACAGAAGGGTAAGCAAATCATGATCTATTAACATTTCATTCTGTGTCTATAGTTGTTATTTCTGAGGGGTAAATGCATGAAGGGCCAAAATTGGGTACCCTCTAAGAAATACCCATATACTACTCATATTCCATTTTATCAAAGAACATTCCCACAGTTAAAGTATTTTTCCATTAATTCCTACAAAATTTATTTCATCATATAATCAATAGAATTTTTGAGGAAAAATCATCTTTTGATCAAAGTACCTGCAATTCCAAAGGGGAAATATTGAAGAATAATTATATAGGGAATTAGGAATGTACAACCTTCCAATATATTGTATTGAAGTGATTTTGTTGTTACATAGTGTAGGGCATCAATTTAAATAACTTTATATTCTTGAACCTCTTGATTTTTTTTTCACATTGAGCATTGCTGTTTCAAAAACTTGGGGTACCTATCCTGTTTAGTGAATATTTCCTAACTGATTATTGCATCTTTCAGATAATATGGATGAAGAAGTTGTTCAGGATGGTATAAGAGTGTTTATTGACAAAAAAGCACAGTTGACATTATTGGGTACAGAAATGGATTATGTAGAAAATAAACTTAGCTCAGAATTCGTGTTCAATAATCCCAATATAAAGGGAACTTGTGGGTGTGGAGAATCTTTTAGTGTATAATGAAATAATTGTTGATAATAAAAATAGCTTTATTGTTTTGTTAAAAGACTTATGTACAAATAGAAAAATATAATACCTATATAGGGCATTTAATGTCCTGTGTTCATTGGTCCCAGCCAATATGATTGTCATATTTGGAGTCAGTTCATTTCACAAAAGCTTTGGTTGCATTTTCAAAGCTGTCATATCTAGAATTTTTGGATTGTCCACCTGAGCTTGCTGGATATGTTGAGCAGGTGTTTGACCAAATCTATTCATGCCCCTTTTTGTTTCTAGAACATTTTGAATAAAAAGATTTCCAAAATTAATTAAGTTCAAGTTTGAGAATATATTCTGACAAAAGTCAACCAACTGCAATTTTGGCTAAATTTGAATGTCTTAAAGTCACACTACCATGTAGTGAGCAGTTTCTTTTTGATTTAGAAATGAAAGTATGCAGCTAAAAACGAATTTGGCATTTTAAAAGATGGTGAATATTTTATCATTCTTGCGCTAGAAAGTTCAAAATCGAAAAATATTTCTGAACATGTTCCATATGATACAGAAGGTGAATTGATAAAAAAAACACAAGGAATCAAAATTCTGTTTCTCACCGATTTCTTTGAAACAAAACATTTTTTTATACTTAGAATATCCTAAATAGCAATAAAGTATTACTTTTATGTATTAGTAAACCTTACCATTGGACGGAATTAAATTATATTTTTGCATATACTGAACGCTGGCCAATGAGAAATCTGGTCGAGGTGATATGAACCCTTGTTCCTTGTCAAGCGGTGCAGGTTTCACTTGATTTGCTTGAATTCTTGCTAATTCATCATCAGGTAAATATTTCATCAACAGTTGCTTTACTGCAAAACTTATTTCCGAAGGGCTGTACCCCTTACCATCGTCTTCATAGCTAGAAAAAAATCATTCAATTAACAGAAGAATATCCAATTGAGTCAAGTTAGCTTGTATAATTTGGAATATACCGGGTGTCCCAATAAGGTCGGCTAGCGGCTGTATCTCGAGAACCGTACGACCTATTGATTTCGGAAAAAAATAACCTTACAAAATTGACCTCGAAAAATTCATGGAAATTGTTTTCCACTTTCGAATCCCACCGCTCGATGGCTTTACTTGAAATCAAAATTGAAAAACGGTTATTTCTCTAAAAAGTCCCAAATGAAGGTGGCTAATGTGAAAGCGTTTCGGACTCTTCTAATGATGCTCTGTAAATTACCTATTTGACATTTTGACTTATCTCTAGAAATGAGGAGTGGGGGAAGGGTGGAATCTTATTGCAGATAAGGTTCGATAACTTTTGGCTACGTCAACCGATTTCAAAGATCTAGGTCTTTTGTTTTGGAGCTATCAAATGGAGGAATCATAATATGTAATGATACCCGAGTTTATACTCGAGACTCAACCGCCAGAGGGCGTTATTTTTCCGCTAGAGCTGTTTACACAAATATCTACGGAAAATTAAATTAGATGCTATATTTATTATTGCATATATATATTATATTCATAAAATAACCTACAAAATAGCACAAACCGGACGTCGCTATCATTTCTCAAACATGAGTTATCAATGAAAATGTTGTTCATGGAACTTATTTTTAATATTCATTAATAAGCAAAATGAATTTAATATGTCAAATCAAGTGACAGACGTAATAGCAGCACAATTCGTTCTTCAAAATATTTAAGGTCATACATCTCAAACTGCACAATTACAAATCATGTCAGTTCAACAATAACACACCTTGTTACTTTTTGACATTAATCATCCTAATTTTAGTTAGTATTGAGTATTAGTATACTCAAAAATTATATATAATCTTTGTTATACTGAATAACTTGTTATTACCCCACAGAGCTATTTGTTGCTTCTGTATCATCAATGTTAACTCCAATACTTTTGAGATGCTTCAATGTAGCTTCTTTCACTTTATTCAATGTTCTGGTTTTCTTGCCTGGATTTGCACCTGCTTTATGTTCCTGTTTATAAAGCAAATCTTCCTTGGTCTGCATTTGAGCTTTCTTCAGGATGTTATTCACTTGACCCTATGAATTTGTATCAATTCAGGAGTTAGTTGAGGAAGATTATTAAACTCACCATCAAGTTGTTATAGAAAGTAGCCCCAATTTCAGAAACTGAAATTTCATCACTAGAAGAAAGTAATGAGTAAATTAATGGAGAAATGCCATATACATTGGTAAAAACAAAACTCATCATTGAAAAATTAACACAATATGATTCTCATAAAAGTTCAAAATTACCAGTGACTTTTAATGATAGTTAACAGGCATGAAAGTGTATTTTTATTGCATAGGCAGACATTCCAGGAAATAATTATTCCTATAAAATATCTTGAATTATTGGAATCAATGACAATGGAGAGAAAATATTTTGTGTGAAAAAATGTCACATTTGAACAAGAAAAAAACATCAAGAAAATATAGAACAAGAAACATATCTCATAACTTACTCAGAACTACTATCGTAGTCATTCATATTGATATTGATACTAGGTTCAGGACTGGGGCAGGCTTCCTGAATTCTCACAGGTTCCTTAAGTTGAAGAGACTGATCCACCTGTTTGTCAGAATATTTATTGCTAGCCAAGCTTTCAGACTCAGTAATCTCTTGAATTTTCGGTTCACAGTTGACAAAATTGGACTTGGGCTGAGGTCTTATAGCCACCTCAAAGCTAGTCATCAGGTCTATTGAAAACTTTGACATGCCAGCTCTTTTCCTTGGGGTGCAAATGTTTTCATGCTTGAAATGTTCATTTTGAGTGCTAGTAACACACCTCTCTCCCATGTAATTGATTTTTTGGGCATCCTCTAGGGGCCTGTTATGTTTTTGATCTCTGCTCAAAAGTGTGGCCACTTGTCTTTGTAACAACATCAGTTGTTCATTTTGTTGGGCAATAATTTTGAGCAGGTCTTTGGTGCTGGGTTCACTCTCATGTTTCGTTTGGACAGCAGTTTCAGTTGATTTTGGGGGAGAAAAAATTACACTCGTCTGAGTGCTTCCCTCACAACTTTTTATTGGGGTTTTTGAACTCTGCAGATCAGCAGGGCTTAGTGGACTTTGCTTTTGAAATACATAATCATTGTAGTTTTGCACAATAGATATAGGGTTAGATACTGTCCTTATATCATTTCTGTACGAGTCTGAGTCATTATCATTGAAAGTTTCACTTTGTCTGTATGTAGGCAACATATCAGGAAGCCTCAAAGGTACTGAACATAACTTACCACTTCCAGAGTCATTTATAAGTTTTCCAGGTACTTGTTCATGCTTCATTTCATCAGGATTTGTACACCTCCTTTTGTAGTTGAATATATCAGTAACAGAATCATTCAAGTTTGGTTTCATATTTTTAGGAACACTTTTTTGCATTCCTAGAAAGTCTTTGTATGTTTTAGGTAACTTGTTTTCTTTATTCTCCTCCCCTGATTTGCAAATTTTATCATTATTCATACTATTTATATGAACTTGATTGCCAGTCAAGTTGCCACTTCTTTCAGAAATTTCTTTTTCTTCAAACTGTTGAGGTTGTCTGGGTATTGTAGGTACATCAATAATACTCAAATCAAGTTGTCTATTTGGGATATTTGCCATATACATTTGTTGAAAAGGATTATTACTCATAACTGGTTTACTTTCAATATCCAATCCTTTTGAGGTTGGTATATTTCTGTTATCTGAAGGAGGTGGACTTTTCTTTCTGGTTATAAATGGTTCATAAGTGAGAGATGGTCTTTGTTGTTGCATGGGACTCTCAAATCTCACTTGTTTTTTGGAAAATTGAAATGCATTTTGAGGACTATTGAACTGGACAGGGTAATCACAGTTAGGTCTAGTTTCTGGATGTATACCTTCACCTACACTTGATGCACCATTTCTTTTCAATTTCTCTTGATTGTTTCTCCATGTATTATATGAAGCATAACTAGTGATTGGAGCTTTGGAAGAATTACAAAGCAGTGACACTTCTGGAACAGTTGGAGTGACTGATATCTATGAAAAACAGGACAATATAATTCAAGAACTTTTGAAACACTGAGAAACAAAAAATAGATAAAAAATAATGAGACCATTGAACTTTCCTATTGTTATAATCATTTGGGGTCTTTTACCTGGTTGACATAGGTAGGTATTGGAGCACTACGAGGGATATCATAAAATGAATCCATATTCGAGGGTGGGTTTTACGAAATCTGCATTCAATAACTATTGTATTCAGCATTCGGTTTTGATTTCGAATTCACATTTTCGTTCAAATTTGACATTATGTGACAAATGCAACTTCAGCTGTGTAATGGAAGTGTCTCGGTATCCGAAACCGGAATCGATTTGCGATATTAGGATAAGTTCACACTGCGATAGAAAGACCCTGCTGGTTAGGTCCCCTGAACTCAAACAAATAACTGTTTGAGTTCAGTGGTTAGTCCAAGCAGGGATTTCGGGATTTACTCGTTGAGCACCTCCACCAAATCTGAACTAATACATTTTTCTTTTCCACCTAACCTAACAAAGAGGGTTACTGTGTATGTAAATATGAGATCAGAGTCTTCAATCTATCACCGAGTCTATTACGTTAACTTTAAGTAGCAAAAATGTTGGAGTTTTTCCGACGTGAGGCCCCGACAGGGAGCCCCGAAAGGGAGCCCCAACAGAAAGCCCCGACAGGGAGGCCCTTCTACTCAAGTTCCACTCAAGCTATGGTGCAATACAAAAGAGTAACTCAAGTTTCACTCAAATCTTGGTCCACCTTAAGTGTAGCCGGTGCAAATAGCTGTTAATCTAATGTAACGTGACCACAAATTGTGATAACAATCAAAATGAATTTAGCTCAGTAGTACCTGCGGCATTACGGTCGTGAGGCTTCACTCAATGTACTGTTGGTTGCATAACGAATCGTCTTGTGCCGAACTACAATGCTCAATATCAAAATAACTAATTCCACAAACTGTACGTTTAAATATTAATATTAACAATAAATAGGAAATCATCAAAATGGTTTTGATTTGATTCATGAAATGATCTGAACAAATACAACTCGTGTTATTGATGATTATCGAAAATTCCTTCTCTTTTTCGAAACAAATCATGTTGCTTGGAAACTACACGAGCGCACAGCGCTCGATAATCATCAATACACTGTCCATGCGGTACACAAGAAGTGGGAATTTCCACTGTCCTGTAGGTAACTATCTCACGAAAAGCAAGTCAATATTGTCAATATCGCAACATTGTGACTGTTCTATATGTATGTCTCGATTACGATTATATCGGAAGCCATAATTATTTATACTTCAGATGGAGAGATGTGCAAGAGGATGAAAGCAAGAGCAAGAGGATGAAAGCAGTCATCGCGTCGTAGGTAAAAAAAAAAGAAATAAGTTCGGAAGATTGCGTTGAGTCAGCCCGTATATTTTTCACCAGTTACGTATTAACTGCCCATGTAGACGTGGTTTTTTCTGAAACTGACAGAATTTGCGGATTTGAAATGTTCAAAAACAATTATCGTGTTATCCCCTTGAACCAACAATGGTGCCGGAAGGTATAATGTCTGTATGGGCCCCATTTTGGCGTATCGACCAAGAACGAATCCATCGACGATGACGATGCCTTTGATCCAACTATGCATAAAAACGAAGGCGTCTACTGGGGCACCATCGATTGTCAAAGTTCCTTTGTGAAGAGCGGGTCCGATAGAATCAGATATGGTGTCCTGCCATTGGCTCAAACTGTTAGTCCAAGTTGATTTGAACTCGAGTGGATAGATGGCCCAGTCGTATATATATTCATCATTGAGTTTGACTCCTCCTTGCCACAAACCCTTGAATTGCTTGTACACTCCAACGTTTACTCTGCCCCAATTCTCCACGACGATTTCCAATCTAGCTCATGTCAGATCCTGGTCCGTGAGAGTTATGTTGGAGTTTTTCACCATGGACGTTCCAATTTTATCCAAATCCGCTGACTTTTCCAGCCAAGGGGTCACCAACACCCCATTTACTAGGATCATGAATGTGTCACAAACTCTTCCTTCTATTTCCAGAACGGCATTAGCTGGTATAGTGGGATCAGTTTTCCGGTATACCACATAGCCAAAACTCTGGCCGTTTCCATCATTGATATCCAGTTTTTCCATTGGAATCACATCCGAAGAATAAACGGGGGTGATATTCTCTAGAATGTCATAAAGAAGCATTTCTTGGTTCATTTTCACACCTGAATAAGCGGTTGTCCCCAATAACTCTGGAACATCAGGGATAAGAGTTTTGACAGGGTTGTATTTTTCCAAAAGCTTCTTCGTTATCCAATATTTATCAGTGTATTCACCATTTTCTTTCAGAGGTGAGTTGTCTTCGTTACTTGATATTATCGAGTGGTAGTCTAAAACAGTAAGAAATATGATCGTGAGGATTAGCCTCTACAGGGTGATGACTTACTAACAATATGCAATCTCTGAACTACAGATAGCAAAACACCAAATTGTGAAGTTTCAGTCCAACATGCTTCAAAAAGTACCGCTTTGGGTGGAGATCTCAGGATCTCTAATATGTGACTACCCTTTACTGATGAGGATCAATAAGTTCGAAACCAGTCTGTATAGGTGGATAGGCGTATGTGCCTGTCTCGATGTGAATCGAAGAAAGAAACATTTGTGGATCGGTGCATCTACTGTGAGTGGATGTAATTCAATGTTTCTACGTGGTATTAGCCAGGAGAGTAGTTGAATTCTGCTCGTTGTCTACATTTTCAAACATCTTAGAAGTTTTTTAGGTGAATTGGTGAAACGTTCCCCATTTTATGTTTCTTTCCTTTATACTTTATAGATACCATCAAATGTATATACAGCATATTATCCAGATAATAACACCATTAGATTTATTTCCATAGGACCACATCAAGAATAAATCGTATAAACAGTGTGATAACATTCTAGAATCTGTCATATCTTGAAATAATCATCATGTACGGAAATTCAGAAAATATTATTGAATGGCTGCCGATATATACATTATGAGTAGTTTGACACTATCAACTCGTATGTAGTAAGGTAAGGTTATGCCGTGATATTCTGATGAAACAGTAGATTTTTCCTCGAAAAAACGAAGGAAATCAATTTTCTAACTCCTGTAGTGAAAGTACAATACTTAGGCAACATATTAATGAAAAATTAGATTGATAATCATATAACCTGAAATTTTGGATGGATTTTTGTTGAGGCGGAAAAATAAGGCAATGTCGTGAGAGGACATATAATGTCGTGATATGGGTAAGATAATGTCGTGATAAAATTAAAATGCTACATTTCATTACAATTCAACAAGACATTTATTTATTTATTATAATCATAATCACTGGTGCATGTTATCATCTAGTTCTTCGCAGGTATTGCACATATACACATCTTCATCATCGTGAAAGTCAGTTTGACAGGTTGTATGGTATGGAGTGAGACAGAAGGAACATTGTACCCAATTGGCGCCAGTTTTTCTTTTAACATCGAATGAAAACTTTATTTCACACTTTCCGCATGTCCAATCCTCGTCGTCTTCATCATTGGTCCTAGAGAAACTAAAATTTTGATTACGCACAAGGCGAGCTGCTTGAACTAAGCTGGCATGTTCATATTGTCTTTCTTTGCCTTTATTGACTTTCTTCTTCTTATGAGGCATATTTCTGCAAAAGAAAAGGTGCATAATGAATGAAAATTATTGAAACACCTTTGTTTACTTTTTTACATTTTCAAATAGATAGGTAATGTCGTGATAAAAAAAAATAAAAAATTCGGACCTCAAAATACTGAAGATATGATTCATATAAGTCTACAATGGCGTTATATTACAATAAATTACTTCATTATTGATGTATTAAATATATTTAAATTTTTGTCTCAGCGGTTGAATAAAATGCAAAATATAATGGAGTCAGACCTAAGAAACTTTCTACGTTAGCTAAGGGTTTAAAAACACGCCATGAATGGTGTCAACAAAATTTAAACGATGAGCACCAACTAGAACTCATGATCTTCAAAATGTGATATCACACATCGAATAAAATTGATATTTACCTGATTTATCACCACAAACAACACGAACGGCAATCGTACAATGTAACTCTCTACGTGAACAACAGAGTTTGTTGATTATTCTGCAGAGTAAGGCTGCAACCCAGAATACAAGCATGTCCTGTGGTCCGTCAGCTGGAGTACAACTCCCGCCATCTCTAGAACCATCGAACAGGTAAATTTGAAGGCAGGCAATGTCCTCAGGAATATTGAAAAAATTATCACGACATTGCCTATGTCACGGGCAAGGTGGATATAGGATGGTGAAACAGCTTCCTATTAACAAGCACTAGAATAAACTGTAGACCTTTGCCTACTTGATTTCATACCGTAGTAATATTTCCTGAAATTAACAGAGATGGCGACATACCTTGTGTCGGTAAAACAGAAACTGTGCTTCTGTCACCTTTTTATCAGTTTCATCTATTTTAGATGAAAAATGACTGAGAAGAGTCAAAATATCGATAATTATTCCAGATTCACTGAAAATATTGTGTTTTGATGTCATTTCAACTCATGTCTGTCAGATGCGAACCACAGAAATACATGAGCAACAGAAATCTTCTTCGATAATCGATCTCACCGCCATCTTCATTCAAGTCGTGGAAATATTAGTACCTTCTCAAACGGTCTACAAGTATTTCGCAGAAACAATTGAAGAGCTGTTTCACCATCCTATATCCACCTTGGTCACGGGATTACCTTACCTTACCCTATGTATATTATATTTTCCACGGAAAATGTATTCAAACGAAGTGGGAATTATTCCATCTATGTGGGCAGATTAAATAAAATATGTGAATTTTTAATTTCGTTTTCTTTAATTCCAAGTACAAATCGAATAATATTGCTTACCTGTATTATCTTCAGCAAATTTCAAATTCCTCGCCCCATTCAAGAATCCAAAATTGGTGCCTCCGTGGAACATGTATATATTGACAGACGCAGGATAATTCAGAATTTCCTCATAAGGATATTTGAACTCGTACTTGTCCTTGCGATTGCGACTCGGACTCTCTCCTCCCCAATAGTCGAACCAATCACCCCAATACTCCATAACCATGGTTGAATTGTCTGGTTGGATCATTTTCAACATATCCAGCTGAGTTTCTATGGTTCTGTCGAGGTTTGCAGTCATCAGGAAAATATCATCTAGTGTACCAATACTTCCTCTTACTGGAATGTCGGCGGTCACTAACAGTTCTTGAATTCCTGAAACACACGTATAATAATAAGAATGTGTTATTTTGATCGATTATTGGCGAACGTAGGATTATCAGAGTTTATTATTTCAGGATCCACCCATCAGTGCAGGAAATTCACTTTCTAACTATAGTTTTGAACACTATTTTTCCGATGACCATGACTATTTTTTCTTGATTTCGATCGCTGTAGATAGTTTCAATGATGTAGCTTTAGCGGTCTCTATAATTTCTGGTGGTGTCGATTCGATATCACACTGTATATTTACATATTTTAGGTAGGAACACTTCTGCGACAATTTCAGATGTGATTTACTGAATTCTTTTCGTTTGCACGAACAATTTCATCGATATTTGAAGCACATGCCTACACAAATTTAAGAGTTATTTCAAATGTCACAAATTATCCGAAGATTCCGTTGTCGTCAGTATAATCACGCAACCAGGAATACAGCAGTGTATCGAGTGTATCACATTGGATATTGATATTCACCAAAAAATATAATAGCAATTTTCATTGGAAAAACCAGTGCGCACTCAGTGCTACATGCACACCTTCCTCTTTTTGTTACATTTCTGAAAGAGAGACAGAAATATGTTGAGTGCATAAAAATTCGGCTAGTTCATGACCTATGGAAATTGCTATAAGTTAGTATAGCAAGTTGTTTCACAAACATTATCGATTTCACTTTCATTTAGGCTTGAAGATTTCAAAACACAAAACATGACAAATGTATCATTTTGAATAATTAGCAAGGAACTAAACATTTTGAGTTCAAAATTTTTATTTTAAAACTAGATATCCTAACTCGTACATGTTTAACCAAAAAACTTCTGAGGATTGGTAAGGCAACTAGGGTAGTGGTTAGGACCACTGTTTTTGTTCACGTATTTTTTCAATAATAGTTACATGGCTCCCTTATTTTGAAATCCGTAGATGAATAAATGGAAAGATCATTATTGCCTTCTCTTCAGTAGGTACCTACATTAACGTACAGGGTACGGATACGCACTGACACGTATCCGATTAGTCTTTGAATTAAGATCTCTGATGCTATGTATCCAGCATCTTTGAATGAATCTGAGCTTGTGTTACATGAATTCCTTACCATTATCGATCATTGCATCCCTCAATAACTGCAAGTAAGATGAGTCCTGTTTTCTTGAATCGGCGTACTCATTCTCAACTTGGAACATGATGATGGGCCCCCCTCTGGTGAATTGCAGCTCAGCAAGAATGGGCATGAGCACCTTGAACCACCTGGTCACGTGATCCATGTATATTGAATTGTTGGTTCTGAATTCTATCCCGTCCTGCCTCAACAACCAGCTGGGGAAACCCCCGAAATCGAGTTCGGCCCGGATGTAAGGTCCAGAACGGACGATGACGAACAAGTCCTCTTCCTTTGCAATCTGGAGGAACTCTTGGAGGTGCAAGAAGTCCGACATAGGTATCGTTTCCGCCGTCGCCGAAGTCATATTCTCCTAAAAAAAAATAGAGTACGGTGTTTAATGAATATAGAAGATGATGAAGAACCTATTGATGGATATGTGGCCAAAAGAGGAAAAGCTCCATTGCATCATATCATCACTCATTGTGACTATGACATTCTAGAAGACGATAAGTAAAATACACGCTACAAAGTCATGTAGCGTTATATAGGTATACCTTCTGCTCAAGAACGCGGTGTCTCGTTTTTGGGCAATAACAGGTCAGTTCATTCAACGAAGAAGAAAATATTGATGGTTCTGATGGGGAGAGCCTTTCATCTCCACTATTTGGTGCGGTATTCTCGGAGAAAATGCCGCGAAAAAATGATGAAAATGCGCCCAAATGTGGATACTTATTGACATGTGAAGGCCCACATATAACATCATTTACAAGCAGATATGGAATTTTGCTAAAGAGTAGATTCTAGATTGTAGGAGGAGGGTCGTTAAGGCTGTGCAGCCTCTAAGCACCTCGACCTATTAGATCTTTTGTGCATAACCCTTAACCTATTCAAGACCTGGGATTCCGAGGCTTCTTGCGAAGTTTATCAGTTTCCTGGGAGCTAGGTTCCTGATATCGGAGGGCTCTAAAAAGGTCCCTTCCAGGAACTTGAGCCTCTTGCAGAAGAGTGCTGGGCATTCGCAAAGCAAATGTTCTGCAGTTTCAGCGAAGTTCTATATCACTATCTGTTTTACCCATCTTTTTGAAGTGATACCTCAGAGGGCAGTGTCTAGTGAGGAGTCCCGTTACCAGTTTCAAGTCTTTCTTGTCCAACTCGAGAAGCTGTTTAGCTTTCCTTGGCGAGAGGTTCACTAGCCTTTTCGCTTGTCTTTGTCCTGGCACTTTATTCCAGTGAGATTTAATTTCATCTGCTTCCCAGCGTCGGAACTCTTCTCTCAAGTAAGCCTTGACGAGTCCACAGAAGGGTTCTGGGCCGAGAAATTGTGTATTTGCCCCTTCTTTGGCAAGGCAGTCTGCTTCCTCGTTGCCTTTAACTCCCTTTTATGACCTGGCACCCACATCAATGAGTGACCAGGTCGTTCGATGCCAGTTGTCTCAGGGATTGTTTACAGTGCCAAGTCAGCTAAGACTCACATGTGTATGACTTCAGAGCTTTTAGTGCTGCTTGGCTATCTGATAGAACAGAGTAATTATTGCCTTACTTGGAAAGTAAACTTTAATATCAGAACAGTGTATCAGCAATCATTTCTATATACATATACAGCTGATTACTCCACAGTGAATTTGCAATAATTACTATAAACTAATACCTTGGTGATAGCAGTGAAAAACTCTTGTATACAGGAATAATTAGATTGGAAATTACGAAATTCAAGCTCAAAACAGATTTATTTTGAACTATATATGTGATACCCCAATCTCTGACTGCTTATCCAACAATATTCCATAACATTCTGAAAAATAATGTTTCTAACCTGACTTTGGTTCATGAAGATTCCAAGGAATACACGTTTCCACAGTGTTCAACCCTGCAGCTCTCAATTTCCTCAGTCTATCCCTCCAGTACGTTCTTGGCACTCTGAAGTAGTGAATAGAACCACTGTAGATGAAGATTTCATTTCCATTCAGTTGGAAGTTTGGTTCATCTGCATTGAGACCACTATCGATGCCAGATGAGGTGTAATACTCATAATTGGTTGGGGTGATAGACGAATTAAGTGAATTACTGCTAGCTAACACAATGTCACTAGTACTTAGTATCATAGTAGGAACAATTAAATGTATGATATTTAGTAGATTCATGACTATCTGGACTACATTCATGTATCGAATGAAACATTGATTCAATCATAGTATCGATTAGATTTTCAACTGAGATTATTGTAGGTATTCCACCCAACAAAAAAAAATCGATAAGGGGATTATCATCATTTTAGAAAAAACTACTTGTATCTCAAAGGCGTTCAATGTCGTGTAATTTTACTTCAATTTGTATCAAGAAACGGTTATACCTTAAGAACTCGGAAGGTAAATTCAAAAAGGATTGAAGTACGTATTGAATATATGGAGATTGATTTCATTATCTATAAATAGTGAGATTCCTGAGAATTTTGACCAATTTGCTACTATAGGAATTGGACTGGTGTTCTAAAGGAAACTCGTGAAACATATGTATTATATTATTTAATATTTCTTCATTATCCAACACATATTTATATCAGTCTCATGTGAATTTCTTAACAGCTAGGTTCTAATTACTCTGGTAGACGTGGTTTTCCGTGAAACTAACAGTAGAAGCGGATTTGAAATGTTCAAAAACAATTATCGTGTTATCCCCTTGATTCAACAATGGAGCTGGAAGGTATAATGTCTGAATAGGTCCCATTTTGGCGTATCGACCAAGAACGAATCCATTGACCATCACGATTCCTTTGGTCCAACCATCCGTATACACGAAGGTATCTTCAGGGGCACCATCGATTGTCAAAGTTCCTTTGTAAAGAGCGGGTCCGATAGAATCAGATATGGTGTCCTGCCATTGGCTCAAACCGTTGGTCCAAGTTGATTTGAACTCGAGTGGATAGATGGCCCAGTCGTATATATATTCATCATTGAGTTTGACTCCTCCTTGCCACAAACCCTTGAATTGCTTGTACACCCCAACGTTTACTCTGCCCCAATTCTCCACGACGATTTCCAATCTAGCTCCAGTCAGATCCTGGTCCGTGAGAGTTATGTTGGAGTTTTTCACCATGGACGTTCCAATTTTATCCAAATCCGCTGACTTTTCCAGCCAAGGGGTCACCAACACCCCATTTACTAGGATCATGAATGTGTCACAAACTCTTCCTTCTATTTCCAGAACGGCATTGGCTGGTATGTTGAGACCAGTTTTCCGGTATACCACATAGCCAAAACTCTGGCCGTTTCCATCATTGATATCCAGTTTTTCCATCGGAATCACATCCGAAGAATAAACGGGGGTGATAGTCTCTAGCATGTCATAAAGGAACATTTCTTGGTTCATTGTCACACTCGAATAAGCGGTTTTCTTTGATAATTCTGGAACATCAGGAAGTAGAGTTTTGACAGGATTGTATTTTTCCAACAGTTCTTTTGTCGCCCAGTATTTATCGGTGTAATCTCCGCTTTCGTCAAGAGGGGAGATGTATTCGTAACTTGATACAATTGAGTGGTAATCTGTAACAGTCCAAAATATTCATCGTGAGAATTAGCTTAACTTTGCATGGAATTCAATTCAAGATCAGATACATGTTCCATTCTCGGATTCTCAAAGTACCTATTTCGTTCCTGATAATAATGACTTAGAAGAGCTTCATCTCAAACAGTTATACCACTGTGCAAAGAAGTTGTTTGGGTAAGTAAGTGGAACATACAAGCTAACTCTGGGACTGCTTAAAAGCGCTATAGAGAAGCTGGGCAGCCAAAACAGTCTTACCCTAGCCAAGGCACCAGCACTCACAGCTTACAGGGGCACCTGAGAGGCTGATGAACCAGCCCGAGAAGAAGCAAACAAAGCTAGCTCTGAATGGTCCAGAACCGTTTTGTGGTACAGCTACATATACAAAAAACAAGCATCAAGAAACCATTCCACAATATTCACGGACTACCTGCTGAGAGTGCTGGAGTCAGAATAGGAGAACAACCAATCCTCATAGAGCTTGGACGGTTCAATAAGCATATGACAACGATCAGAGGAGGCCCTGTGTCGGTTCTGCTGAAGGAAGAAATGGAAAGGAGGAAAGAGCAGTGCATTGCTATACTGTGAGGGCCTATTAAGGCCATATTACGTTGAGAGAAGAACGAGATATCTAACATCTAGCCATCATCTGGTCCATAGGTATATGAAGTCGTTTAGTAGACAAGGCTAGACAAATACCTCTGACTGGTTACTAGATATAGATCTGGGGAAAGGTCGCAATGTGGAGGCGAATGAATGGGCCCTTTTGATCTTATGTAATCTAGAAGAGCTGCAGCTATCAATAGAAAGCAACAAATGGAAGCAACATTCGAATTTCCAATAATATGTTAGGTTGATACATCATTTATAGAATCACAGTAGTAGAACATTTGATGTGATAGAGAGGAAAAAATTCGGTACAATTTCATCTGTCTGGGCCAGATATAAGATATTTTGTCTGGGCACATGAAATAGAAAATGGTATATTTGTCTAACTCGTACTGATTTTTTAGACAAACGTCAACTGACGTGACTTGAAATATGAAAAAAAAATGTTTGAACAGTGTTTTTGACTGCCAACTTAGTTGCAAAGCAACCCTTGAAGTCTCATTGAGACTCGTATGAGTATACACAACAAGTGTGGAAAGTGACATATTTCACACGAGTAGTCGTTTTGTAACAAATCCTGATGTTTGTTATTTTAAAATTATGTCATCTACTGACGATTGTTTTCTCGAAAACAGAATTTAACCAAATATTATGAAAATCTTTCTCAAGGCAACTGGTTTAGGTTTGAAAATCAATCACTTAAGTCCTCAACTGAGCGTGTGCCGTCTAGGCTTATTAGTGCTAGATTTTCCTAGGATTTTCTTCTCTGTGAATTATGTTTGCTTGAAAAACAGAGAATATTGAACATAATTTTCGCCCCCCTAGCTATCCCTGCCAGTTCAATATCCAGCAATAATACGCCGTGGTAATAAATGATTAAATATATTCAATGAAATAAACAGAAATAAACAAAATATTTGAAAAATTAATAAAATAAGTATATGGATATCATCAAACGAATCATCAAATGAGATGGTTAAATATTTTCTAATACTTGTAAATAAGATTCAAAAGAACATACAGGGTATACCTTGAAGAAAAACAATAACTGCGACTATGCATTCCGTCCAAGCACAAGCGAAACTGAAGTTCACCCACGAAATTATTTATAGGATGTTAGTTAAAAGAAAAGAACAAAAATACCAAGTATTCTCACCCCTTCGACGTTGTGACTTCTAGCTTATTGGAAGGTGACGGCTATTCCTATTCGTCCGTCGAGACGGTACATAGAAGACACTTTTGTCCGAAATTGAATCTTCCCAAAACGCACTATGATCCACCGCGAAATTTACGCGTATCGCTCGGTTTTTCTTTAACGAACTGAATTTTTCAAAATTCCCCAATTACACAGATCTACTCTCCAGTTTTCTGTATCAAAATTCGCTTCTCGGTTTTTCCCCGAATGAAAATCTATTTCCCAACAAATATAACACAAGAAGAAAAAAAAAATCTCAACCAAAACACTTGTGGGTTATTGCATGGAACCGAGCCTTCCGCCCAACTCAAAAACCGGCGACCCATTGCCTCTCGATCTCTCCTCGTTTTTTCGAATTGATGCTTTTCTTGCTAGCTTGGCGCTAGTCAGTTCACATCAAAAAAATGCATAATTTGCACCCTGTGAGTGTGATCGTCTTATTCTGACTTTCCCACTGATTCAGCTTCCCACGTACGAGTAATGCTGAACTAACCCATTCATTTATCCGACTTATTTATCATTAATTTTAAGTTGTTATCACTCTTAGCTGCCTAAATGAATGCCTCTTTGTTTCGAACTTGTATTGGATTGATTCCGCATGTCGAAATTATTCCAATACCTAGTGTAATATAATTATCTAAAATTCTTAATAAAAATGGTAACGGCGTGTTTCAAAGACGTCCTGTTACAGTTTAGCACGAGCCGCGTAGCGGTGAGTGCGGAAACGTAACGAGTGAAGGAAATGCACTTTCCAACGAGTTTTGTACACTATTTTTCCTACAACTCCGAATACTTTCATTTCGCGGGAGGTCTTGTCAAAAATGTAACTTGAGCGGTCTCTAGAATTTCAGGTGGTTTTGATTCAATAACAAGTACTGTTTATTTCCATATTCAAGATGATATTTGAATACTTCTCCGACAATTCCTCATTATGTCAATTACTGATTGATTGAGTTAGTTTAGATTGGACAAATTTTATTAATATTGACACCATCGTACATAAACAAACTTGACACCATACGCCTGCTAGCGCCAGTAATCACGCAACCAGGAATACAGAACCATAGAAGTACGTAGTGCGCGAGCGCGTACAAGTTACTCTAGTTAGTGCGTCATTGACTTCTTGCAAATATCTGTGGTACCAAATAATCTTCTCTTTAATGATACTGTGATATCAAACTGATGAAAGCAGCAAGGTGCGCATAAAATTGTAGCCGTAATCTTTTGAATGATCTCACCCGCTGTCATCAACATCGAAATAGTTCCACCAAAAAGTATAGGTTCCAGTTTTGAAGTGAATTCAGAGGTTATGTATCAGACACATTGAAATTAATAGATAAATAATTCTCGGTATAATTCAAAACGAGACAGAAATTTCAATAAATAATATGAATTTGATTTGAGAACACTTATATTGACAGTGAGTACCTTCACAATATACCTAATTATTTCAATAAATTCAGGCGACCGTTGTGATATTTTTCATAACAACACTAGTGCTTTTTTTCTTTCAAATAAACAATACCATGGTGATACGAGGTACTTTCCAAACAACAAAAATGTGTGCTGTATGACGTTTTCATACGGGGTCGTAGGAAAAATACATATCGCTTCGCTCACCTGTATTTTCGTCATCAAATTTCAAATTCTCTGCACCATTCAGGAATCCGAAATTGGTGCCCCCTTGGAACATGTATATATTGACGGACGCAGGATACTGCAGGATCTGCTCGTAGTTGTGTTTGAACTCTTCCAGCGTCTTTTTGTTGTGAATCCCTCCCCAATAGTCGAACCAACCGGCCCAAAACTCCATCGTCATGGTCGGTCTGCCGGGTTGGACTTCTTTCAACAGATCCAACTGGGTTTTGGGATCGGAATCGAAGTTGCCAGTCATCAGAAACAGATCGGATACCGTGCCATAAGTTCCTCTGCTCGGATTGTCGGCTGTGACTAATAGTTCTTGAATTCCTGTTAAAGTTAGACAATCACATATGTATAGATTTTTTTTGGTTCAGTTCCTTTCCTGGCATGTGTTGAATGTGATCATGAAACTAATGAATAACTGTAAGAGTTACAAGGCATTAAAAGACACATGTGATATTGATAACTTGAAAGCAAAATTTTGTAAACGACTCACGATAATCAATGCTAGATTCCAGTGTTTAATTTTCGTTTATTTCTCTATGAATTTATATCATATCTCAATTCGTAAGTATATTCCAGTGAAAGTTAATTTTGATTGATTACTATAATCTTCCGATTTACTAAAAATTTGGCAGATGCTTATAATCATTGTCGATCTAAATGAACACCTAGTAGACGGTATAATATTGTCTGTTCACTCAAGCGCCAAACGTCTGTCAAGTTGAGGTCGCTACTTTATAGAAGTCGTTCGATGCTCATTTGTTTCAGTTTTTTCTCTGTCAGCGACCCAATTTTAGGTTGAAGTTATGGTCTTATTTTTTTTGACTTCAGCACATATTGTATGTAACTATCATAATCTGACTTTTTATTTTACTTTTTATACAAATTTCGGTAAAGGTAGGGAATATGGGTCCAAGCCCGATTTCGACGAAACTTTCACAGATGCTTTAAAACATGATAAAAATACTATACCCATCAAAATTTTTCCGCGGAAAGACCTTTTTCCATGTTTTTTTTTGAAAAACATACATTCCCCCACTGGCTTTCAAAATACGCACACAATTCGTTGTAAGGAGTTGTCCAATTTATCTTTTCGATTGGTAGGCACTGGGTTGAACCAACATTAATTACATGCACAATCTATATAAATTAACTGATTCTTTGAAAGTAATAACAAGAATTAAAAAAAAATAAAAACTTGTTATCAATGAAGTTTGAATACAAAAACATTTTGATTGGCGAATGACACTAATGACAGCTTGTTTGAGTAGATATTTTTGCAACGTTGCCGGTTTGATTTCAGAAATTTTCTATTCAATTCTAATCGAATAGAATTTTTTGAATAATTGATGAATTTTTTGAAAATGGTATTACTTCCACATGAAAGTTATTCCCTTATTCCTTTCTGAAATGAAATCACATTTTTCATGGAAAAAAGTAATCAGTATGAATGTCATTCATCGAATCGATAACGAATCTTTCGTCTACATCAGATTTGTGAAAATAAACAGCTTTTAAGATGAAAGAAGGAAAAACTCTTGGAAAAACCACCTAACCTAACTTTGTTGAAATTTATTACTATCTTCTCTATTTTTTACACCTTTATAGAAACTCTAATCCCGTTTAATTTTAAGCATTATCCTTTCAACAATAAATAGCATTTCTTTAGTAACTTAAATTTAAACAAAGTTAGGTTAGGTGGTTTTTTCTTCTTTTCTGTTTCCAATTTCCATTCATAAGAGTTCCTACAGGAAGTAGAGAAAAATGAACAACGTGGTGATAGGTATGCGCGCGCTCGGTCGACATTTCGCAAATCCGCGCGCGCAAATTTGCGAAATGTCGACCGAGCGCGCGCATACCTATCACCACGTTGTTCATTTTTTTCTACTTACTGTAGGAACGCTGATGAATGGAAACAGATAAGAAGGAAAAACCACCTAACCTAACTTTGTTGAAATTTATTACTACCTTCTCTATTTTTTAAACCATTATGGAATAGTATATTATGCAATGAGCACAAAATGGCCATTTTGTTGCGAGTTGCATACTATACTTTTTCTATGACAACATATCGTTCACGTTTAATACATGCATACATTGCAAAAACTTTGAAAGAAATAAACTGATGATATTATATTACTCCGAATTCGCCGCTAATGGGCTTTCTATCAGAATTAAAACGTTCTCAGAAAATGATTTTGTCTTTTGATCTACCTTCCATTCCAAAAAAAGGTTATAAGCGCGTTGATACATACTATTCGACGTTTCCGGTAATAAATTAAGTGTTGTTACGTTCGCTGCTTCTATAATGTTTGGAGGTGTCAAATCTAAGTCGATATCACTATCAGTTTCTATTTTGATGAATAGTTTTTATAGAAAAGAACTATGAAATTACTCGTTACAGAGGTGAATAGATAGACTGGTGAAATCACTTCCTATCCTGTGACATGTCCCAAATCTCTTGATTCCGCCTACTTCGATAAAACGTGTATAACGTGACATGGCGTGGGTGAATCTCGCTAAGTGAAGCCGTGATTTCAACCAAATTTACAGGTTACTGCAAGTGTCAACACGAAAGTATGAATATTTGATTCTAAATGACTTCTAATCGTTTCTAACAATTTCATGGAGCCATTTTCCAATGAGTTTGATGCGAATATGTATCGAACATGATTGAAAGAAAATTCTTCAAAAATCTTTCGACAGTATCGCCATCTATTGTTGTACATGAGAACCCCACGTAATGAGCTGAAATACAATTGTTCCAAATCAAGGATTTGTCTGCTGAAACAATTAAAGAGTAGCGCCACCAGGTCTTATTTCCATCATTCTCGTTACTTAACATTTCAACAATTTGTCGCTGGATGTCATAATTTGACAAGTCGTAGTCGTCGTGATTTTAGAGTGAACCAAGGTGGATATAGGATGGTGAAACAGCACTAGAATAAACTGTAGACCTCAGCCTACTTGATTTCATACCGTAGTAATATTTCCTGAAGTTATCAGAGATGGCGATATACCTTGTGTCGGTAAAACAGAAACTGTGCATCTGTCATACTTTTATCAGTTTCATCTGTTCTAGATGAAAAATGATTGAGAAGAGTCAAAATATCAATATTCATTTCAAATTTATCGAAAATATATTGTTTTAATGTCGTTTCAAGTCACGTCTGTCAGATGTGAACCACAGAAATACGTGAGCAACAGAAATCTTCTTCGATAATCGATCTTACCGCCATATTCTTTCAAGTCGTGGACATATTAGTACCTTCTCAAACGGTCTACAAGTTTTTCGCAGAAACAATTGAAGAGCTGTTTCACCATCCTATATCCACCTTGGATTGAAGCATGATTGAAGTTAGTTATAAAATGAACATTTATCGAGGTTGTCATAGAAAATAGTATATTATGATACAAGTTTTTTAAGACGCTATTTTGTCGTACTTACGCGTTGTTTGGAGTACGACGAGCGAAGCGAGGATTGCTCCAAAAGAACAATATATTTTCCAAAATATGGTCGGACTCTCCCAGACTCACCCTACTGTTATCATGCCTATCACTCACCATTATCAATCATCTCGGTCCTCAACTGCTTCAAATAGGACAAGTCATGTTTCCCGGCTCCAGCAACTGCGTACTCGTTCTCAACTTGGAACATGATGATGGGCCCCCCTTTGGTGAATTGCAGCTCAGCAAGAATGGGCATGAGCACCTTGAACCACCTGGTCACGTGATCCATGTATATCGAATTGCTGGTCCTGAGTTCTATCCCTTCGTCTCTCAACAACCAGCTGGGGAAACCCCCGAACTCGAATTCGGCACAGATGAATGGTCCGGAACGGACGATGGCGAACAAGTCCTCTTCCTTTGCAATCTGGAGGAACTCTTGGAGGTGCAAGAAGTCCGACATATCGTTTCTGCCGTCGCCGAAGTCATATTCTCCTAAAAAAAAATAGAGTACGGTGATTAATGAAATCGAGTTTACATATTTTCAATTGACTTGGCCGTTACTTGATGAAAATCCATAGTTATTGTAAAAAAACGAAAAACGATAAGATTTTCACGATATATATATTTATATATGTATAAGTAGTGTAAGTTGATATCAATTGTTTAATTGTAGCTCATGAATTTTTGCATATTATCAATAAGTATATATAGGTTTATATTTCCATGTAATCAGGCAAGTTACCTGTATGGAAAATAAATAAATAAATAAATAAATAAATAAATAAATAAATAAATAAATAAATAAATAAATAAATAAATAAATAAATAAATAAATAAATAAATAAATAAATAAATAAATAAATAAATAAATAAATAAATAAATAAATAAATAAATAAATAAATAAATAAATAAATAAATAAATAAATAAATAAATAAATAAATAAATAAATAAATAAATAAATAAATAAATAAATAAATAAATAAATAAATAAATAAATAAATAAATAAATAAATAAATAAATAAATAAATAAATAAATAAATAAATAAATAAATAAATAAATAAATAAATAAATAAATAAATAAATAAATAAATAAATAAATAAATAAATAAATAAATAAATAAATAAATAAATAAATAAATAAATAAATAAATAAATAAATAAATAAATAAATAAATAAATAAATAAATAAATAAATAAATAAATAAATAAATAAATAAATAAATAAATAAATAAATAAATAAATAAATAAATAAATAAATAAATAAATAAATAAATAAATAAATAAATAAATAAATAAATAAATAAATAAATAAATAAATAAATAAATAAATAAATAAATAAATAAATAAATAAATAAATAAATAAATAAATAAATAAATAAATAAATAAATAAATAAATAAATAAATAAATAAATAAATAAATAAATAAATATATTTCTCACATGTTTCGCTAACACTGTAGCTTCATCAGGTATAAGAGTACACTAAACTAACTACTACGATAACAACCATATTTATACCTAATGACACAGTTATAACAATATTTGTACCTGTAGGGATTAAATAATGTTTATCCTCTTTATTGCGGTAAATAACAAAAATAAAATGAATATCTAATCAAGCTATTTTTAGGAAAACAAATTCAACAAATTAGAATTATTTAAATCTAATTGGTCATTAAGCAAAATATTTGAATTCTTGAGTCTATTAATTTCGAGTGTTTCTAAATAGTTAAGTTTCACTCCTTTGTTTTCAACATGTAATATTTTGAATACTTCATCAAAATCGTGATTTTCTTCTAAAAGGTGGTTGGAATATGTTGAATTTTGAATTTGATTTCCTATTTACATAACTCATGTGGTGCTCATGGATGCGACTTTTGAAAGTTCTTCCAGTCTGACCAATGTATACCTTCGGGCAAGATCCACAATTCAGTCTATATACTCCTGATTTTTCATATTTATTATTTTTGATAAACTTTCCCAAAGTATTATTTGTTCTATAAGCAATGTTCGGTCCGACCGAAATTACAAAACATTGACCTATTTTGGACAAGCAACCGAAAAAGTAGCTTCATTTTTGCATAAACAAGACACTAACATTGCTTATAAAACAAATAATACTTTGGGAAAGTTTATCAAAAATAATAAATACATAGTTCCTAAATATGAAAAATCAGGAGTATATAGACTGAATTGTGGAACTTGCCCGAAGGTATACATTGGTCAGACTGGGAGAACTTTCAAAAGTCGCATCCATGACTCATGAGCACCACATGAATGTGAATAGGAAAACAAATTCAACATATTCCAACCACCTTTTAGAAGAAAATCACGATTTTGATCAAGTATTCAAAATATTACATGTTGAAAACAAAGGAGTGAAACTTAACTATTTAGAAACACTTGCTAAATTAGATATTCATTTTATTTTTGTTATTTACCGCAATAAAGAGGATAAACATTCTTTAATCCCTACAGGTACAAATATTGGTATAACTGTGTAATTAGGTATAAATATGGTTGTTATCGTAGTAGTTAGTTTAGTGTACTTATACCTGATGAAGCTACAGTGTTAGCGAAACATGTTGTGAGAAATATATAAATATATATATCGTGAAAATCTTATCGTTTTTCGTTTGTTTACAATGAGTTTACATATGTATTCGAGCCTCATCATTGGGATGTCGTAAACCGTAAAAAATATACAGGGTCGGTTAAATTATGGCAAAGTTGCGCAATTTGATGGCTAACAAATTGCCGTTCTGAAACTTGGAGAATTCCGAATACTTTCGGAGATATCCGATAAAAATCGAAATTTCATAAAACTGTTTTTATTTTTTTCTGGCGTTATTTGAAGAAATTAATCGACATAAAATAACACTTCATCATGGCCACTTTTTCTTCCCTATACAATATATCGTTATCAAATTTGAAATCCGACGTTTCGTCTTCTAGAAACCATCATCAACTTATTTTTTTCAAATACGGACTTGGATTCTTTATTTCATTTTCAACAAATAGCCCAAAAACTATATAAACTATCACAAATTACGATTTTCAAATGTTTCGATGACAGTTTCAATTTATAATGCAATTATTACCTACTGAAATTGGAAAAAACTGCCTTGATTATAGAGGAGAACAGTCACAACCACTCGTCAAAGTATGACAGTTCAATGTTTCGAAAAATTTGCGGGATCAAAAATGATGTATTCCAATTAAAAAAAAGTGATGGTCTAAATTTATCGAAGTGTTCAATAGAAACTCGCAAATGAAACATTTCCCAATCAGTGGATTGGAAACCAAGGGATGGTGCTCTGGCCTGCAAGGAGCCCCGATTTATTCCCGCTGGATTATTTTTTATGGGGATATTAAACACAAACCGTTCATTTTAAGATATTCCACAACACATAAATACCTATCTTACGCCAAAATTTGATGTTTGGTCAAACTTAGTTTGACCTAGTTTTTTTGAATGTGCTAAATTGTACCACTTTCCAGGATATTTCCAGCAAATATCTTTGCTATTGTGAGATGAATAAATTCCACTCATGCTGCTCTTGGCAAGGACTTTGCTTTTCTAGTAAAGACTATATTGTCTGTATCAGTAAGTATTAGTATTAACAACAACAAATATCTCTCCTGTATTAGTAATCTTCTTTTCAACAACTAAGTAATATAGAATGAAACGTCTTTCCTACCATAGCATAGTTACTTTTCCATAACAGGAGAGTATCTTTATTACGACAGCAGAGTTATACTTTCTAAAGTAGCTGTGCTACCACAGGTAGACGTTGGCAGTCAAGTGTTCTCTTCTGCAGTAGATATTTCCTGTCCCCTATGTAGCCAAAATTTTTGGCTATAGCAGCGGAAAAATTTGCTGTGAGGATGAAAAGATTTTCTCAGTGAAGGTCCATATTCAAAAAAAATATGTTGATGATGGTTTCTAGGAGACGAAACGCCGGATTTCAAATTTGAAGACGCTATCTTGTAGCAAAGAAAAAGTGGCCATGGTGAAGTATTATTCTTATCGATTAATTTCCTCAAATAACGCCAGAAAAAATTTAAAACGGTTTTATGAAATTTAGATTTTTTCGGATATCTCCAAAAGTATTCGGAATTTTCCAAATTTCAGAACAGCATTTATTTAGGCATCAAATCGCACAACTTTGCCATAATTTAACCGACGCTGTATCTCTTACGGTTTACGAGATCCCAATGATGAGGCTCGAATTCCAGCCACCCTCTACATGCAATTTCTGGATTTATGAGAAACACCCCTGAAAACGTAGCTGAAGGTTTCGCCTGTGCAATATTTCTAAAATATTGAGGTGCCACTTCTGAACAAATAGTGTTATTATGGTGAAATACTGCCTGATCTGTCCTAACAGACTGGAAAAGGGCAGACTATTCTTCAACCTTCGAACTTAAAAAAAACTCCAATACCTATATATTATCTCCCAATATTCCCCTATGGCTTGTACGATGTTCCTCTACGAACATTATAGGTTTTCCGCACAGGGAATGTGTACAGTGTTCAAAGTGGAGACTCAAAGACTGTGGCTTAAGGATACAGCAAATGAAAATATATTGGTTATGAAAGTGAGGTAGGTAATAATCAAATATTGAGAAAAATTAGGCACAGGACATCTGTTCCAGAAACCACCACCTTAGGATTCGAATTAATAAATTCTTTACCATCCTATCGTCGCAAAAAATGTAAATGGTATTTTCAGAACACAAGGCCTCAACTTAGTCTTAAAAGCTGAATATGCCATTCGAAACCTTCTAGGTAATCCAAAAGACAAGATCGAAAGTAAGGAAAAGTCAGGAATTCATGAGATACAATGTAATGGCTGCAACATGAAGTATATTGGACGAATAATATTGTATAATGAAGTCATTGTGCAACGCAAATGCGTGTCGAAATAGCCTCTATTTCGATACGCATTTTTTATTATTCGGAGATTGGTACAATCGAACTGTCAAATGAAAGTCAGAAGAGTTAGGCCCATCAGCTCACTTCTTAGCAATTTTGGATTTGGTGATATTAACAATGAAAAACTCAATGTTTTAATTGGTAAATTTCAATTCAGAGTGTATTTGATTTAAATTCACCAATAAAAACAATGAAACCATTGAAATTTTCACCGCTGGTATATTGCAATAATCAAAATCGCTCAACTGTAAACTGGGCTTTACGCTTGTAAGTCAGATTTAAATTATTTCAATGTCATCATTGTTACCAATCGAAGATGTTTCTGTTATTTATCGATCTCAAATCCATTTTGTTCTTCAAATCAATTCAAAATAGAAAAAATGCATATGACACACGTTTTATAAGACATGTTGTCACACTTGTTCCCTTGGAGCATTCCTGGCTTCGCTCGTCGTACTCCAAACAACGCGTGTGGCAAACTAGCGTCTTATAAAACTTGTATCATAATTACTATTTGCTCATTTTTAAAATAATCATTTCGATAAATGAAGTGTTGCTAAACATATTCTTGAAAATAGTCTCCCGATTACTGTAGACAAACTGTAGACAACTTGATTTGGATAGTTTAGAAAGCAATTACAATGAAGTAGTAGAAGCCTATTGATGAACCAAGCTGGCGTGAAAACAAGATATAAATAAGGTGTCCAGCTACGGACATATCAGATGTTTCACTGAAGATGGCAACTTATTTGCCGAAATACTCATTTGGTTAGCTTCGAATATTCTGTGGTTTTTGGGTCATATTTTCATTTGCTGTATATGCAGTGTTTTTATGTTACAGTTGGGTCATTCAGGCCCTACTCAAAACATGTTTCTCAATCTCAACAAAGCGAAGGAAATATCCATTAACAATAAAATAAAACGTTTTCACCCTATGGATACAGTTCATTTCAGTGTTTCATACACATTTCATTCTCGTCGTAGAACATGAATCTAATCAACAGCTACTTAGTAGCAATCTTGAAGTTGATCTATTGAAAAATATACTGTATCTTATCATCAACTCGTGCCTTTCAATCGATGCAATCAGGTAAAACACTCTAAACTGTTATCTACTCAGATCTAATTCGAAAATTAACGATTGTCACCTGATTTTGGTTCGTGCAGATTCCAAGAAATATACGTTTCCACGGTGTTCAGACCTGCAGCTCTCAATTTCCTCAGTCTGTCTCTCCAGTATTTTCTTGGCACCCTGAAATAGTGGATGGCACCACTGTAGATGAAAATTTCCTTTCCATTCAGATAGAAGTTTGGTTTGTCGGCATTGAGACCACTACTGATGCCAGATGATGTGTAATATTCATAATTAGTTGGGGTGCTAGAGGAATTGAGTGAAATGCTGCTAGCTAACACAATGTGACTAGTACCTAGTATAACAGTAGGTACTATCAAATAAATTATCTTCAGAAAGTTCATGGTTATATCTGGACTGCACTCATTTATGAAATGAATTTTTGTTTTATATAATATAATATATCGATTAGATTTTCAACTGAGATAACGAATAAGTATGCCACTTGACAAAATTATTGCTGAGGAATATCTTCATTGCAGAAATATTATATTCAGAGCCGGCCCAAATTATTTTTTTTCTGAATGCATTTTTTTTGAAAAAATGAAAGTTGCTGAAATACTCAATAAAATACAGGATGATGAAACCGTTCATTAATACGCTTTTCTGGCGAACCATGTATCGGATCGTTCTGAAAATTGGGAAATTCACGTACATGAACTTGCTTCACCTATCTAAAATATATTCAATGATGTGGTGTTGCCGGATCTAATACAAAGTAGTAACAACTTGGATATTTCACATTAAACATCTTTTATGAAACTCAAATTTTATGTGATATACCCTATCATATCACAATTTTCGAATAAATTATTATTTTATAGGTACTTTCTTTTCGGAAAACATGACCGTTTGGAAAATATTATATTTTTTATCTTTGATTCATTAATATGATAATCGCTACAGAGATGATGATTCAAAAATTCAAAGTAGGTAGGTAATACTGGATTCAAAAATTCATTTGATTCGTTTCCTCAATGAAGAAGTGACTGAAATTCGATTTTTTTTAAATATGTGTCTCATTATTGGTTAGAGATACTTTTTTTACATGGTGTGCCATATGTAACAGTGGTCAATAGCAACTTTCCTATTTCAAATAGGACCTCCTGTATTCTATAACATTCCTAGATCATCAATAAATAGCTGATTTTGTCAGTCCATCATACTTGGGGTCTAGCAGGAACAATAAAAGAGATTTAGGTATAGTGAAAAATGGAGATTTTTCAGGTCTAGGAATTTTTTTTGTCGAAACTGTTCATTATTGGTCAAAGGTCAAAACGGTTTACATATGTTCCTGTCTCAACCCCTTTTTTACTATCGATTGATATTCACTTAAAACAAGTACAGGGTGGTTCAGAATCCATACTGAGAGTTAATGAAAACAACCTGAAAAGATGTAGTGGTACCTACCTAATTAGTTTTGCATCAACTCAAAGTTATATAGGTACATTACTGAATTGAAATTTTAATTCATGCACTAAAAATGCCATATGTCGCGGTGTTTTGACATTATGGCAGCGAAAAAAGTTTACCTTTCGAATAACTTTTTTGTTTTGAAAAGTTGAATATTTAATTTAATTTAAAAAATGAATTTCGTATCGTCTTTGAATAAATGTCTTCCAGAAAAAGTCTCTTGAAATTGTTTTTTCTTGGTTTCTTTTTAATAGCAACTGAAACGCCACTGACTGTGTTGATGTCTTTTGACTTCTTCGGCCAATCAAAACAACAATAACAACTGATTATAATATCCAGGGGAAGTTATTATCACTGACCACGGACTTATTCATTGTAATAATCAACAAGGACGACAAAGAGTGTTGTTCAATGGCATCAAATCTAAGAGAAAACATCGTTATCACGGTTTCAATCACCATCATCACGTTCGTAATTGTGAAAATCTGTGCTCACCCAGATCTACCAACATTATACGAATATTACACCGAAGGTGGCATCAAGACGGGCTTGAGTGACGACAAACCATACTTCACGTTGAACTCCAGAAACATCACCATCTTCAGCGGCTCCCTACACTACTTCCGAGTCCCGAGAGCCTATTGGAGGGACAGGCTGCGAAAACTGCGCGCAGCAGGCTTGAATTCGGTCCAGACTTACATCCCTTGGAACCTCCACGAACACCAAAATGGCGTCTTCGACTTCGGGAATGGCGGGAGCGACTTGGAAGAGTTCCTAGACGTGGCCCACTTCCTCCAGGTGGCCAAACAGGAAGACTTGTTCGTCATTCTGAGGCCTGGTCCTTACATCTGCGCCGAGTGGGAGTTTGGAGGTCTGCCAAGTTGGCTGCTGCGTTACCAAGGGATCCAAGTGAGAACCTCCCAGGAGCAGTTCATGGAACTTGCCAGCAGATACATCGGCAAGCTCCTGGAAATCATCGCACCCCTACAATTCACCAGTGGGGGAGCTGTCATCGCTGTCCAAGTCGAGAACGAGTACGGCAACACGAAGTACGCGGACCAGCCTGTGGACACGCTTTACCTGGAGCTGCTCAGACATCTATTCCGGGAGAAGGGTGTGGTGGAGCTGCTGTTCACTTCCGACACTCCCTCCAACGGTTTCTCTGGGAGCATTCCCGGAGTTCTGGCCACAGCCAACTTCCAGAACGACTCCGTTCGTGAGCTGATGATCCTGAAGAATCATCAGCCTGGCAAACCCTTGATGGTGGCTGAGTATTGGACTGGGTGGTACGATCATTGGGGGGACAGTCACCACACCAGGTCGGTGGAGGAATTCGGGAGGGGTTTGGATGAAATACTCGATTTTGGGGCGTCGGTGAACATGTATATGTTCCATGGGGGTACCAACTGGGGGTTTTTGAATGGGGCTGACGTCACTGATGTTTTCGCCGATAATAGAGGTAAATAGCTCTCGATTGATAATTTTTGATGACACTTCATGTTTTTATGAGGTCAGTGTATACATATTTATTCACGACTAGTACACAGGGTGTTTCATAAAAAACCGCGAGCTATAGCATCGCCTTTTGTCATTCGATTGTGCAAAAACTAAATACAAAATGAATGGTTTTGAAAATATTAAGAACTGATATATATTAATATTTTGATTTAATATGATATTGTCAAGTTAGCAGAAAACAAAGGTCGTTTAAATAGACAACATTTAATGAGAGAATCTTTGGTAGAAGTCCATATAGTAGCTCAAAGTGGAGTAGTGTATATTGAAAGAAGAAAAATACTCTAAATCATCTCCACAACATTTAATCTGAATACCTATATCAGGGACATGTTTCGAACGTATATACGTTCATCTTCAGCCTGATAGATGTAGATGAAAAAAATTGTTTACAACATATTAAATTGAAATAGGAAAAAACAGGTTAGTTATTAGGGCCCTGTGCCCTATAATTCAGTCCATCAGGATTGAAATAGAAAGAAAGAGAAAAATGGGGAATAGGGAAAATGGATAATTTTGTAATCATGTATTCCCCATTTTTCTCTTTCTTTCTATTTCAATCCTGATGGACTGAATTATAGGGCACAGGACCCTAATAACTAACCTGTTTTTTCCTATTTAAATTTAATATGTTGTAAACAATTTTTTTCATCTACATAACGTTTATTCAGGCTGAAGATGAACGTATATACGTTCGAAACATGTCCCTGATATAGGTATTTAGATTAAATGTTGTGGAGATGATTTAGAGTATTTTTCTTCTTTCAATTTAATGAGAGAAACCAGAATGATTCGGATGACTTTCGCAATATTTGCTGACAATTTCATTCTCTTCACTTTTTGAGAAACATGGCCTGAATTTATGCTTTATCATGTTCATGAACAGAGTATTTCGACGTTATCAAATCATCGGCAATTTGACGAACATATGTTATTTTTGGATATTCTTGAACATACATTTCCATTTTTTTAGCAAATATTCTTATTGTATTTTTGTGTTTCCTGAAAGTTTAATGATACCTTGAATTATGCTCTGGTCTACTGAATTTTCGTGTGTCAGGAACCCTCCATATGAGAGGCAATAGGATAGAATCACTCTTGGCAAGAGATCCATATTATTTTTTTTGCAATTTTTGGATGAAATCAACCTTATAGTGAATATTGGCATAAAGACATCGAATATTGGGTTCCTTTATTATTGGTTATTGTTTTCATGTCCATTCCACACGAAAATCTCCTTCTATATATCATTGAATTGAAATTGAAATTAATGTTATTCGAAAGATTTCAGTTCTTCATACTCATCAAAGGAAAAGTGAAGACCACCATGAATATATAATGGAAGTTATAATGCCAATTGTGTTTCATTACCAATAATTTTTTCGTTTTCAAGCTTTCAAACCATTATATATATTCTCATTCTCAATTTTCATAATAGCATGTTGAGAAAAGTTCATGGAATATATTTCAACATATGAGAGACACAGTTTTTAAACCCATAAGAACTAAGAAGCGAATGAAGTAGTAGTCGGATCCATGATCCATATGGATGAAAAATATTACAATAGGTTTTAGATATGATTATAATCAGAATTAACAATATATAGTGTTTTCCGAAACATTCATTCTGTTCTTTCATTTTTTGGAATTAAATAAAAAATATTCGGTGTTATTTTTGCGAAATAAAGTCATTATACTGTTTTGAAAAACTCTGGATATTTTCCGATATGTCTCATCATGGAACAGTAATTTACTGATGTATTTTTTCAGGTTTTCAACCTGTAATAACTACATATGATTATGACGCGCCATTATCTGAAGCCGGAAGATACACAGACAAATACTTCAAAGCCAAAGACATCATAGCGAAACACAATAAAATAAAAACAAAACAACCAGAGGTGCCCAAACTGGGCAAGACGTTCGCTTATCCCCCCATAAACGTCACTGCAGAATTATCACTATCCGATCTCCTAGAACAAAGCCAAGGCTTTCCAACGAAGAAAACACTGCCGATGGAGCTGTTGCCCATTAACAACAGCTCTGGACAAAGTTACGGCTACATAGTCTACCAAACAGCCAAAATGGATATTCACAAGGAAAGCGTTTTGAAAATAGAGGGTCACGTTTGCGACACCGTTTTGGTGCTGGTGAACGGTGAACTCAAATCCAAAATTCTCGAGTCCAAGGAGGACTTGGAAGGCTTCGGCTACTGGAAGAAACGGGATGCCACTTTGAGTCTGGGAGGAGCAGCCAAGGATGCTGTCTTGCAGCTTGTTGTAGAAAACTGGGGGCGAGTTAACTACGGAAAACTATTCCAGTTCAACCAGCACAAAGGCCTGTGGCAGGGCAATGTTCTGCTGAACAACCAGGTGGTGGTGTTCCAGAAAGCCGTTCCTCTGGAGTTCAAGAGGTCTTGGAACCGAGGGCTGAGAAACTGGTCTTTCCCGAGTTTTTTCAGTGGGCCAAAGCTGTACAAAGCTCTTCTGGACATAGCCGATGAACCCCGTGATACTTACGTCGATATTAGGGGGTGGAACAAGGGTTTTTTGATAGTGAATGGGTTTGTGTTGGGGCGGTATTTGAAGTTGGGTCCGCAGCAGTCAATGTACCTGCCAGCTTGTTTCTTGAAGCGGGGGTCTAATGAGATTTTGGTTTTCGAACATTTCTCGCCAGCGAAAGGACTGAAATTTTCCAAGGATCTGATTTTCACGTGATATCTCTGTGGGTTACGTCCTAGTGTCAAAATATGCGATGTTATTGGCTTTATACAGGCTGTTATTTGTTCTTTGAAAAACATTATTTTCTGTTGTTCTTTGAAAAACATTTTTTTCTATTTTGGTTGTATAATGAAGTCATTATGATACGCAAATGCGTGTCGAAGTAGCCTCTATTTCGATACGCATTTTTATTATTCAGAGATTGGTACAATCGAACTGTCAAATGGAAGTCAGAAGAGTAAGGCCTTACTTCACTTCTGAGCGATTTGGATTTGGTGATATTTGCAGTGAAAAACTCAAAATTTCAATTCAGAGTGTAATTTGATTCAAATTGACCAATAAAAACAATAGCAGCGTTGAATTTTTCACCGCTGGTATTGCAATAATCAAAATCGCTCAATTGTAAACTGGGCTTTACGCTTGTGCGTCAGATTTTAATTATTTCAATGTCATCATTGTCACCAATCGAATATGTTTCTAATATTTATCAATATTGAATCCATTTTTTCTTCAAATCAATTCAAAATTGAAAAAATTACATATGACACACGTTTTATAAGACACGTTGTCGCACTTGTTCACTTGGAGCACTCCTCGCTTCGCTCGTCGTACTCCAAACAACGCGTGCGACAAAATAGCGTCTTATAAAACTTGTATCATAATACTATTTTCTATTTTGGTTCTATAATGAAGTCCTCATGAAACACAAATGCGTATATCAAAATAGCCTCTGTGTTGGTACAATCGAACTGTCAAATGTGAGTCAGAAGAGTCAGGCCCAGTTTATTTCTGAGCGATTTTGGTGATACTAGCAGTAAAAAACTGATAAATTTCAATTCAGTGTGTAATTTTAAATTGACCAATATAAACAATAACAACATTGCATTTTTCATAGCTGGTATCGCAAAAATCAAAATCGCTCAACTAAACTAGGCTTCACGCTTGTGCGTCAGATTTCAAACATTTCAATATGATCCATAATCGAAGATGTTTCTGCTATTTATCAATGTTGAATAATATTTTTTCAATAAAATACATCAAATTAATGCGAAATAGAAAAAATTGTATATGACACACGTTTTATAAGACACGTTTACTTCAGAAAAGACAAAATAGCGTCTTATAAAACTTGTACCATAATATACTATTTTCTACAACCACTTGTGAAAATGTCATAAAGGACATCATTGTTATTTGACATGAAATGAATGACGTGTTGACATGAAAAAAATTTGAAGGCACGCATATGCGCTTATGTCACACCACATTGATATTCATTGGATTTTCCGCCCCTTCTCCTCTTTACAGATTGTGAGGAGAATTCGTAACTAATTTTAATGTGTCATTGAGACATAACTTCTATACGTTCACTTTGATGGAAAATAGTATGCATGGAACTATTTCTACTATATGTCTGATGATGATGATGGCAAGCAGTTGCTATACTTTTATCACAGAAGATTCCAGTTTTTACATTTGAGAAAACGCAGTACGCACCAACTTGTATATTTCTCGGATGATGATGTTTTTAATATCAATGAACTAAAGGTTTCCTAAGAAATGCCAGTTTCCTACGATCATATCAGGAATGCAATTTCTCAAGTCATCAGTACCTTCTTGATATTATATTTTATTTTTGTATATGAAAAATAACACCCTTCAAATGAATTTCTGAGAACTTTGTTATTGTTATCTGAAAGTATGTCAGCAATTTAATGTGTTCAAGTGTTTTTGTTATTGCCACGCTCTGTGTAGTGTCATTAATCTATTTATCTGAATATCTATCTCAACAATTGATCAAGATATATTGAGTCTTCAAGTAATTGAACTTAAGTTTGGTTTTTTTTTCATTAGGTCGAAGGTAATGAAATTCCAAAGGTAATGATTATTTCATCTCATCCTCGTGTTGAATCATAGGAATCAACATAAGAATTCTGAAAACGCAGGCTATTTTAGCTCAATTAATCAATTCCATCAACATGCCCTCATTTAACTGAAGAATATCTACGAGCTCCAACATGTTGAATAATTGTGATGATGGTTATTTTACTTTTACCCTTAATTTTATGAAAAAAACTTCAATAAGCGATACTTATTTTAATCAAATTCGTAGGTATTTCGCAATATTTTCCGATAATTATTTTAGGAACGTATGGCCTGAATTTATACTTTGTCATATTCATGAACAGAGTTCAAATAATCGGCAATTTGACGAACAGGTGTTTGGCTTTTTGCGTTTTGCTTTTAACGTTTAGCGTGGTTTAGCCTTCTGATTGGTGAAGCAGAATTTGGAATCAAACTGACGCACCACCACCACTAATCAGAAGGCGAAACGTAAAAAGCAAAACGCAAAAAGTTTGGTGTGAATCCCGCTTAAGGAAGACGGGGACCTCGTATCTCTTATGATAACTGAGATCCCCATGCGTGGAGATATATATTTATCAATAGCCTAGCCTGCTTCGAGAGACCACTGTCGGAAATAAAACAATAACTTGAGTATAATAAATTACTTTTATTACTACTGATTTGACAATATTACAATCTATATGTACAATATATTCGACAAAATCAGTAACAACTGTTAACAAATGCATGTATTGAATGTTTCTCAATCTGTAATAATTGGTGGTGAATTTGAAAACTATGACTTGAATAGGTTTATGAGAAGTCATTATCGATGGTGAAATTTTACAGAGTATACCTATTCCCGCAGATATTTAGAGAATCAGCTAATTTCTCTTCTATTTTCAGACCAACTGAAGATAGCAAATGACTAGCCGAAATGCGTATTTGGTTTTTAGAATTATCTTTGTTTTTTTAACATATTCCTACCCTTTTTCTGACATAGCTGTTAGGTTGAATTACTTTCTTTTTTTTTTTGCTTACCCTCTAAAGAATGAGAAACTTATTTGATAGTACCTATACAATATTTGCGAACAGAGAATGGCAAATGAAAATATCGTACTCTAAATTGACTGCTATTTAGGTGGTCGTTTCACTATTGTTGTTTCCAACGAATTGAGCACCACCAATTCGGTAAATTTAATATGAAACTTAAAAATATGGCTGTTATTTCTTGAAGAAATATTGATGGGGCAAGTTAAACTGATCTGGAAGTATACCACCTCCTTGAATGTCCTTCCACAACGAGAGATCGATTGCTGGTAATGATTCGCAAGGCACCACGGAATTCCTGTAAAAAAAGTTTGATTATACCATCACACATATTTCACACCCACTGAAGAAAGCACACAAAACTTTGTCCTTCTTCAAACTAACACACCACAAACACTTATATTTACTTGTAGTCAACAAATTTCAACAGAAAAAATTCAAAAAAATTCACCAAACCCATCGAGAACCGAGCATGACGGTAGCTGAACTTTGTGACAGTGACAAGTTGACAGATCAAAGTCTCGTGTTTTCGAAGAACGATACATGTTTTGAAAAATATTGAATTTTTTCGCTAAAAAGTATTGAAAATTAGTAAATGCAAGCGTGTGTGTTGTTTTAGTTGAAAGAGGGATGAATTTTGTGTTTTTGGTAGAAGAAATTTTAGATGTCGAATGGTGTATTTACAAAACTACCGTTTTGACTTCGACTTCTTATTTTGGAGGCCAAAATACGTGAGTACCTCCAAGAATTTTCCTTGGAATTCCTTTATTATTGTTCCTAAAAACTGGTATTGGACCTATTGGAGTGAAAATATGTATGAAAGTAAAAATAGGTCAGATTATTAGCGAATCCCATTGGTAAAACTAGTGCGCACTGAGTGCAAATCGCGCGTCCCATTGGTATAATCAGTTGTAGTTCTTGTGTCCCATTGAAAAACTGGTGCGGCTAGTTTTGCACTCAGTGCAAGAATTTTCGCACCTGCTTTAGGAGGTCGTGCGCGATTCAGTGCACTGGAAAAAATGGCGGGTCCAATGATTTCGAAAAAGTCAATAATATAATTTGATGAGTACAACATTATCTGTGAATGAAAAACATATATAATTAAATGGAGCATAAGCAGATTGACAACCGCCAATAATTTTTAGAGTGGGTAATTGTCAGCTGATAATATATCATGAGTATAAAGTGGTAAAGTACTTACAGGTTGATGTATATACAAGCTTCTACTGGAATTGTTCGAATGATCCATTTTTATTATATTGAAAACAGAATTGATGAATTGAATAATATTAAAATCGAAATTCGAAAACCTAACCTAACTAATCTGAAATTTTAAACGGTCGGAGATCGTCCCATTGAGATTGCACCAGTTCAAAACGAAGGCAGTGTCAGTGCAAAACTAGTTCAAAATTAGAGCAACACTGGTTTTACCAATGGGATTCGCTATATTATGATAGATATGATACGTGCTGAAATTGAAAAAAAATAAGAACATCACTTCAACCTAAAATTGGATCGCTGACGGGGAAAAAACTGAGACAAAAGAGTATCGAATTACTTCTATTAAGTAGCGACCTCAACTTGGCAGACATTTGAGACTTGAGTGAACAGACAATATTATAGTTCCAGCCTACTAGGTTTTCATTTAGAACGACAATGATAAAATTGTTATGGGGGAAGGACAAGCAGTCATTTTAGTAATAAAAAAAGTTATATCAAATAACATACACGCTTATCTTCATGAGTAGGTACCTATATCCTTTCTACAAAAACAACCGGCAACCTTGCAATTTACATCATGTTCACGGATACAATGGCGCCACTCGTGGCGGTTTCAGAAAGTATTCTTCTCGATGTAAAAACTCAAAAATCAAGTGGTTTTGATCGAGAGGTTTTGGTTACGGGCGGAGAGAAGGAAAGCGCTTCACCATCTTGTAGACATCTTACCTGTGGGATATCCTCTCGAATCCTCTGGGCTGCATCGCCCTGACGTTGAAAGAGTTGTCACAGAGCAGCCTCGAGATGCTCGTCTTCCGGATCTCGTTGAGCTGCTGCAAGCTGAACCCGGTGTCGGCGTGGTTCTCGAAGAAGAACCTGTCCCCCTTCCTGGTCCTGTAGAACTGCTCGGTGAGGATGCACAGGAACGTCGGTCCTGCCAGGGTTCCTGGCACGAGGGTCTCCAGAGCCCCTCCGACTGTTAGGTCAACGTCCTCGGGGCCTTCGTACAAACTAGCCAGTTTCTCCACGTGCTGGAAGAATCAGATAATGATAATAATGAATCGTCTTCATCCACAATCATCACCTTATATATAATTGAAGTTGTGTCCTCACTATACTTAGGAACCGTATAAATACACTCACGGTCGATGGTACCTTAGACGTTTACGGAGAACGGGACGTAGGATTATTCTGAAAATTTGGTTTATTGGGTAATCAGATTTGTTCTATCAAAAAGTAGCAACAACTTTGTTATTTCAAATGGAACACCCTGTATTTTATTTCATTTTTAGATTCTTCATGAAGAGCTGATTTCGTCGATCTATCATACTTGGGGTATAGCGAGAAAGATTACAGATATGTAGGGTGTGAAAAATCGAGATTTTTCAAATTTAGGAATTTTTTGTGCCGAAACTATCCATTCATGCTCAAAACGGCTTACATTCCCTATCTCAACTTTTCATTGACTATCGATTGATATTTAATTGAAACAAATACGGGTGGTTCAAAATTTTTAGTTTTGCATCACCCTCTATTCGTTTCTATTAAATGTCAGTAGATATTACTATCATTTACATGAAAAGTTAAGATAGGGACATGTAAGTCGTTTTGAGCAGAAATGATTAGTTTCGACACAAAAAATTCCTAAAGTTGAAAAATCTCGATTTTTCACACCCTATATCTCTGTAATATTTCGCGCTATACCCCAAGTATGATAGATCGACAAAATCAGCTCTTCAGGGAGAATCTAAGAATGAAATGAAATACAGGGTGTTCTATTTGAAATAACAAAGTTGTTGCTACTTTTTGATAGATGCGGCAACGCCGCAACGCTGAAAGTATTTTAGATCGATAGAACAAAACTGATCACCCAATAAACCAAATTTTCAGAATAATCCTACGTCCCGTTCTCCGTAAACGTCTAAGGTACCATCGACCGTGAGTGACCCTGTATAAGACGATTTTTATGCGTTCGTTGTGCTACCTGTACTATTGATGATTCTTACCTATGATTAAGTATGTATCACGCCATTTCTGAGTCATGATAACGATAACAGTTGATTCATATAGCATCAATAAAGATGAAACAGTCAGTCAGGTTTAGGTATTGATGGGACCTCAAGAAGAAGAGCTGTGTTAATTAATATATTTTATATGATTTCATCGATAAGTTCGAGAAGCTATACCAATATGCCAGGTTATACGCCATCATTGATTTGTTCGATGTGGCTTGTAATGTAGATATTCTATATTTTGCATCATTGTCTTTGGAAGTGGGTCCCAATTCATTGTTATTTATTATAGTCAATTTATAAAAAAATGAATTATTGGAAGAAACGGACATTCGAAATTTTTCCAAGTTTGAAGAAAAACTCTCGTTCTCAATTCAAAAGCTCAGTTTTTGAGTATAAAATTAAGCTTGACGATAATTTGAAGGTTCCTGAACCAAATCCGACTAAACTGTCAACATTTTGTTTATTGAACCTAACTCATACAAGTCTAAACGAGACTTCGTGGGTTGCGTTGCAACTAAGTTGCATCTAGTTCTTTTGATTTTCGCTTGAAAAATGAAAACGAAAATTTCCATTTTTTTAATTTGAAAGCTAGTAGACGCGTACAAAATATAAGGTTTCCAATGTATTGTAAAATTGAGACGTTCATATCACGTAATAATCACGTACGTCTACCTTCGCACGTCTAACGCCAATTAATTTTCCAAAATTTTCACGCAATATCCATGCTGTATTTGTCTCTGTTCTGGCGTTAGAACATGACGTCATAGAGATGTCACAAAGATGACGGCTTTTCAACGTCATCACTCGTCATTTAGTTCTAGCTCGGAAGAGAACATTCTCCAAATTCTCCCAAACTCAGATGAATCATTTTAGAAATATCTCTCACCTTTCGACTCATGACATCTAAAAAGTCTTGGAAGGTGTGTGCCTTGGGCAGGCCGCAGAATTGTCTGTAGTCGTTGTATGAAGCCAAACCATGGTCTCTATTCCTTTGTACGTCGAAAGATTTCAAATCAATACCAAAAGGTTGTCCGGCTCTGAACAGGAACTGTGTTATCTGCAATCAATAAGGCAACCTTCAGTGGTCAGTAAAAACATCTTTTGTGGGGCCAGTATAATTAACTGATTTCGCAAATTGTGATTCCTTTTTTGAAGACATTACCTCACTAGTGTGGAAAACATCTGATCCTAGTTGAGGTTGGGTGTTGAGACCTCTGGCGAGTTCATCGAAATTTTCACCTTCTTCCAGGATTTGAGGTCGATTCAGCCAATCGCTGAGCCTCAAACTGCCGTAGCTAGTCCTCTTTTCTGTTACCAAACTGGAAAGAAAAAACTTTCATCATCACAAAAATTAGATGAATAGTTGTATAGATTCAATATTTGCTGAGCGCATTCGCTGCTTCATCTGAAGTACAAGAACCAATTTACAAATAATAAGGACTCAGTTGCTGTGATGGAATTATTCGTTCTATAATTTTTTGACTCACTCCAGATTTCCAGCAATCAAAGAATGGAAAAACCTGAACGCAGCGGTGGAATGCTCATTCAAAATGGTGGGATCCACACTCTCATCGTAGTCATTGACGAAGTCTCTCGTTTGATAAAGGATCTTGTTCTTCACAGAGTTCTCCAGACCAATGAAGATTGGCAGCCACTCGTAGTAACTGATGAACTGATGCTGGGCTATATTGATCTTTCTCGCTTCTTGGAATACTGTCTCGTCATCCCAGTGAGGATTCAACTTGGCCAAGGCATCTGCCAATCTGTTGTGTTCTCTCAGCAAAACGATTTGTAGAAGCGTGAGTTGGGGATTCTGGTTGACTCTTGCATCTCCTTCAAATAAATAAAGCATTATTCAGCTTTCTACTATATCCTAACACAATGTTATCATATTCTCCCTACGATCATGAATATTTTTTTATTTCACGAGAACTAATTTCAGTGATATAGCCCACCCACCCAATATCAGTTGCCGCCAGTTTTCCCACAACCCAAAATACAGCAGTATAATGATATTGACTGTAACCGAGAAATATAAGTGCGTTCATCCCAAATGTAAAGTGCAAACATATATGGTGCAGAATAGTAATAGTAATAACAACTTTGCCATGGCGATTAGCGAGCTACTTTCCATATAATAACAAAACAGCGAGCTTCATATAACGTTTCCACACAAGGTCGTAGGAAAAATCAGTGACCTACCTGCTAGATAGCAAGCTTCTTGAGGGTTCTGAATGGTGCAAATCCCTGAGGCGTTTAAAGACCTTGGGGGCCATTGCTGACCTCCTCTTACATCTACTCTTAGTCGACCTCCTTGGAATTGTCGTACTTGTTGGTTGACTTGGTCGTTGTTTCCGTATACGATTGAGAGGTCGAGGAAATGATTGACAGCTGTCAACTGAAAAATTACGATAATTATAAAAATGTATGTCAAATACAAGGTGGATATAGGATGGTGAAACAGCTCTTCAATTGTTTCTGCGAAAAACTTGTAGACCGTTTGAGAAGGTACTAATATTTCCACGACTTGAATGAAGATGGCGGTGAGATCGATTATCGAAGAAGATTTCTGTTGCTCATGTATTTCTGTGGTTCGCATCTGACAGACATGAGTTGAAATGACATCAAAACACAATATTTTCAGTGAATCTGGAATAATTATCGATATTTTGACTCTTCTCAGTCATTTTTCACCTAGAATAGATGAAACTGATGAAAAGATGACAGATGCACAGATTATGTTTTACCGACACAAGGTATGTCGCCATCTCTGATAACTTCAGGAAATATTATTACGGTATGAAATCAAGTAGGCAAAGGTCTACAGTTTATTCTAGTGCTTGTTAATAGGAAGCTGTTTCACCATCCTATATCCACCTTGGTCAAATACAACGCATGTCGAATACCCCAAGATTTGAGTAATCACATTAAACAATATTTTTCACTTTTCAATTCACATTGCGTGTTTTTTAAAACAATCGTTTATTGGTGGTGAATTGTTATGACTTTGAATTTTTTCTCATTTTGTTCTACTTCTGAGCGTTTTCTTTCAAGTATGAGTATCATACTAACTCAGGAGTGCCTCTAAAGGGACACTGGAAGGGCAAACATATATATTCTATCAGATAGTCAAGCAGCACTAGAAACTCTGAAGTCATACTTGTGAGTCCAAGCTGACTTGGGACTGTAAACAATCCCTGAGACAACTGGCAGCTAACCACCAGGTCAGTTTGATGTGGGTGCCAGGTTATAAGGGTGTTGAAGGCAAGGAGGAAGCAGACTGCCTTGCCAAAGAAGGGGCAAATACACAATTTCTTGGCCCAGAACCCTTCTGTGGACTCGTCAAGGCCCATTTGAGAGAAGAGTTCCGACGTTGGAAAGCAGATGAAATTAAATCTCACTGGAATAAAGTGACAGGACGAAGACAAGCGAAAAGGCTAGTAAGCCTTTCGCCAAGGAAAGCTAAACAGCTTCTCGAGTTGGACAAATAAGACTTGAAACTGGTAGCGGGACTCCTCACTGGACACTGCCCTCTGAGGTATCACCTCAAAAAGATGGGTAAAACAGAGAGTGATGGTTGCGGCTACTGCGAGAACTTCGCTGAAACTGCAGAACACTTGCTTTGCGAATGCCCAGCACTCTTCTGCAAGAGGCTTAAGTTCCTGGAAGGGGTCTTCGATATCAGGAACCTAGCTCCCAGGAAACTGATAAACTTCGCAAGAAATCTCGGAATCCCGGACCTCGAATAGATTGAGGGTTATGCACAAAAGAGGTGCTTGAGAGGCTGCACAGCCTTTAACCCCCCCCCCCCTAAAATCTACAATCATACTCACTTGTTCTGCTGGTTGGGAGCCGCCAACGCATCTTCTGTCTCTATCAGTGATAGTTCTCACAAAGTTCATGCATCTGGCATTGGATTGCCCAAAAATGGGATCTTCTTTCGGTAGAACGATCGGATAGCAATGTTCTGGAATATTTGAGAACTCGAGCAATTGGCCGTCTGCTGAGCAACATCTAGTCTGGTGTGGCTCTGCAATAAGCAATTGAAAATAATTTTCATGATGACGCCCTTGTCAAAATGACATCAACAGCCGTAATGTTCTTGAATATATATTTGAGGATTATGAATTAGCTAATGATATCACACTTTTACAGGAACAGGTGTTTACACCGCAATGAAAAATGATGGTCTCAATCTCAAACCTTGTATCATTTATGAAGATGAACTTTCTGTATATTGGTATGAAAAAATTGCAATGACCAATTGGGCTGAAATTTGATGAAGACTTGACTTACGTGCTTGGGTACTTCCAGCGATCATACTCATATCGTGAGTGATGATTTGGCCATACTGCATTGCATTTAGAGTCCATATTGGGTCTTCTATATGAACATCAGGGAACAAAGTAAGACTAACCAATCTAGATAGCGGCAGATCATTCCCACTTCTGGATACAGTTGGTGTACTGACGCCTGAAAAAGTAAATATTTACATGAAGATAGATAGAGAGAGAGAGCAAGAGAGAGATGTATTTATTGATTGAATACATTTAAATAATAAGGTAGATACATCCAAGTAAATACATATACCTAGGCACAAAGTACAAACTATATCATATCGCTTCGTCGTTACAATATTCTGTCAAATTATAATAGGATTTGCATAGCAGTTTTCCAAGAAGGTAACTAACTTTTTCCGAAAGGCTTCAAGATAATTCGACTTCTTTATATCTGCAGGTAATTTGTTATACAGGCTGATTCACGCTGGATGGCACATCAGACGTTTCTGCTGAACCAGATAATGAGACGATTAAAAATTTTCATGGATCATATTCGGACAGTCCCTACCCAACCAAACAAATTTCAATAATGCGATGTTGCCATTGTATTAAAAAATGTAGTTGCAACTTTGAAATTTCAAATAGAACATCCTGTATATAGTACCATATACAGAATATCCCTCAATTTCCTGATAACATTCGATATTCTCCTATACCTATGGGTTCGGTAGGTATTGTTATTGATATTTCAAAAACTCTAATTGTGGTTCGTTTCTGCATATCTCACAACTAAAAAATCCGTTACGACTTATATCATATCATGTGACCTCAGATTTGGCGGGAATTTGAAAAAAAGTTGCCAGTGTTGCCAAAAAATTGTTCAAATTGGCAAGATATCAAAAAATGTTTTCGGAAAAATTTGCTGAGAATCCATATATCAATTTTGAACCAGATTGAAGAAAAAATCGAAAATACAATTTTTATTCCGCTACCCTTACTGAGAAACATTGTATATTTTTATTTTATCTCAAATCACATAACTAATCGAATATTTGTTGAATAGACATTTTGCGTGAGGTAAATTATGAAATAGTATATTACACAGCAAGTATGGAAAGTGACATATTTCACACGAGTAGTCGTTTAGCACGAGCCGCGTAGCGTTGAGTGCGGAAACGTAACGAGTGAAGGAAATGCACTTTCCAACGAGTTTTGTACACTATTTTTCCTACGACTCCGAATACTTTCATTTCGCGGGAGGTCTTGTCAAAAATGTTACTTGAGCGGTCTCTATAATTTCAGGTGGTTTTGATTCGATATCGAGTACTGTTTATTTCCATATTCAAGATGATATTTGAATACTTCTCCGACAATTCCTCATTATGTGAATTACTGATTGATTGAGTTAGTTTAGTTTCGATGAATTTTATTGATATTGACACCAGCGTACATAAACAACCTTGACACCATACGCCTAGCTGCTAGCGCCAGTAATCACGCAACCAGGAATATAGAACCATAGAAGTACGTAGTGCGCAAGCGCGTACGAGTTACTCGAGTTAGTTCGTCCTTGACTCCTTGCGAACATCTGCGATCTGCGATACCAAAGAATTTTCTCTTTGATGATACTGTGATATCAAACTGATGCAAGCAGCAAGCCGCCCATAAAACTGTAGCCGTACATTTTTGAATGATCTAACCCGCTGTCATCAACATCGAAATAGTTCCAGCAAAGAGTATAGGTTCCAGTTTTGAAGTGAATTCAGAGGTTATGTATCAGACGCATTGAAATTAATAGATAAAGAATTCTCGGTATAATTCGAAACGAAACAAAAATTTCAATAGATAATATGAATTAGATTTGAGAACGCTTATATTGACAATATACCTAATTTTTTCTATCAATTCAGGCGACCGTTGTGATATTTTTCATATTGACACTAGTGCTTTTTTCTTTCAAATAAACAATACCATGGTGATGTGAGCTACTTTCTGAATAACAAAACAGTGTGATTATTGACGTTTTCATACGTGGTCGTAGGAAAACATGATTTATTCTTCTCACTGTATAAACATTGAATACAAGAACATATCCATTGACTACATGACCTTCATACCTTGACAAACATAGATTGAGTCATTCGGTTTCGAATTATAATTTATTGGAGTTTGATCTAGTATACAAACATATGCATGTCTTTCAGTATAATTATGAATTCAATAACTGTGTTGATTCATGGTGAAATATGTAATTACAGTGATTTCATTTGAAAACAATTCACCATTGATAATGAATAGAAGTGTTCCAGAACTAGGTACCTGTAACCGTCGAATGAATGAGCGATATGAATCAATTACAAGATTATACCTTAGCTTTTTAAAATGAAATGGTTTGTGTCATTAAAGTAAGTACGTGAGATGCATACTCTATTAGCACATTGTGAAATTATTATGATTGGTGTTCTACATAATTATTTCGTTATCGCCCTGGCTTATTTTAAGTCATTCTGTGTTCCACATAATTTTCAAGGAGTTTTTGATATCTGCCATAAATTTTTGAAATGCCAGCAACAGTCTACAGTATCTGACGTACATCTAATGAGAGATCCAAAATCATGAATGACTGACACCATTATTCTCTCCTTTCTTGAAGATTTTTTTATGCTCGATGCTCATGGGAAATTACTAAACAAGCTCTGAATGACAATCAACTTTTCACTGTCAGGTTCGAAACATGATGAATTTATTTTCTCACTATTCATGGTGGTCAACATAGTAATAAAAAAACTGTTTCGTCAACATGTACATTTGAAATCACGCACAGAGGTGTGTTTTTCTTTCCGCTGCCCTCGTAGGGAAAATATATGTTACCCTCACTTTACAAGGTGTCTCAAAAACTTTAAGGGAGACATCTCTACAGCGCAATATACAGGGTCACTCACGGTCGATGGTACCTTAGACGTTTACGGAGAACGGGACGTAGGATTATTCTGAAAATTTGGTTTATTGGGTGATCAGTTTTGTTCTATCGATCTAAAATACTTTCAGCGTTGCGGCGTTGCCGCATCTATCAAAAAGTAGCAACAACTTTGTTATTTCAAATGGAACACCCTGTTTTTATTGCATTTTTAGATTCTTCCTGAAGAAATGATTTCGTCGATCGATCATACTTGGGGTATAGCGAGAAAGATTACAGAGATATGGAGTGTGAAAAATCGAGATTTTTCAACTTTAGGAATTTTTTTATCGAAACTATTAATTTTTGCTCAAAACGGCTTACATATCTTTACTAACAAATACAGGGTGGTTCAAAACTCAAAATTCTGAACCACCCTGTATTTGTTTCAATAAAATATCAATCGATATCAAATGGAAAGTTGAGATAGGAATATGTAAGCCGTTTTGAGCAATAATGGATAGTTTCGGCACAAAAAATTCCTAAAGTTGAAAAATATCGATTTCACACCCTATATCTCTGTAATCATCCACCCTAGTCCCCAAGTATGATGCATCGACGAAATCAGCCATTCAGAAGAAATCGAGAATGTAACAAAATACAGGGTGTTCCGTTTGAAATAACAAAGTTGTTGCTACTTTTCGATGGAAGCGGCATCGCCGCAACGCTGAAAATATTTGGCATTTTTTGAGAGAAATCCAGGAATACTTTAAACTTGATTTTGGATGGCTCATTCCAACCAGTGCTACAGAAAGAACTACGTTGTAGTTGAAACGCATTTTTTTCAAAATGAAACAAGTGGTTATGTTACATATGTCAATATGTCAGCCAATTCGAAAGGAATTTCAATCCCACCTTGTATCTGAAGATAATAAATATTTCAATAATCATGATTTCGTACAGGGTGAATCAATAATATTCATTTCATTAAAAGGTATAAAGAAACAATGTAATTATGAGACATCAGAATATCTTCTTGAATCTGATCGAGATTCGCATTGATTTTTTGAAAAACATCAAGTATATAAGTGAATATAATCAGAAATAATTCACTGATGGTCACTCCTAAAATTTATAACGTTACACTTGATGGCGTGTTCACTTCAGTTTTGCCAAATGAGGTATATCCTACGGGCACAAATAGCCTCTTACTTAACTTAACGTAACAAATTTACATCTAGACCACTCCTATGGTATTGAGAAAGTGAATTGAATTCGTAATTCCGAAATATATCTTGGTTTGCAGTCGTGATAGCCTTCGATTCCTATTTATGTGCTGTATATACGTACCTACAGGGCTGTCTTAGGCAACTCAGAGGCACACAGAGTTAGTGCCCAGTCTGTACTTTTATTCAGTAACTTTTTCGAGTAATAGAAGTCAATTGATTACTGTGTGTTGCTTCATCTGTGGGATTAATTGCGCAGAATCTTCTATTATGTCCTCATAGTCTAATTTTTGAAGCATATAATTATTTTCAGTTCATATGTTTTTATTATACTTCTTTGAAATCACTTTATTTTCATCTATATTAGCTTTTTTGGGCTAGCGTACGGAAACTGCGCACGGAAAAACTTTGAGAATAACCATGGAAACAAATCATACATGCCAAACATTGTATAGAGCACTTTAGAACACGTGACCTTGTTGGACCAAACCTTAGATCATAAAGGTTTACGCTAGTAGTAGTATTAGAGTGGTCTGTAAAAAAGTACAATGATATCACGTGGTACAACATATACATATGTATGGTCAAAATTTTAAAACGATCAATCAATGGCAGAACGTTAAATCTCCCTGGACCTACCAAACGAATAACCTGGATAGCGTACCTATATAGCGTAAGCATATGTGACTTTAGGACCAAACATGGCGCCAAATTATGTCAATACAAAGTAAATGTCAGTAAACAGGAAAGTTAGTTGCTGATTTACCAGTTATTATCAAGATTATTTCGTTCATGGCTTGTTAAGGTAAAAGTAAATATTTATTGGGTTCAGAAAATCAGTTGGTAGTGAAGCTGCAGAGTGATATAGGAATCGATAAAATAAGAGTAATGAATTCTGTTGATCCCTATGTTATTAAAAATGATGAAGTGGAAACTGACGTGGAATTGTTTCCAAAAGTTGCCTCCTTGGACATCATCAGTATTTAGACGCTTTCGGGACCAAACATGTCTCAAGAACTGATTTTAAATACTTCTAACAGAAAAAAAATCAACTCGAATGACAGCGAAAATAATGTTTGTTCTGGTCCAGCAGGTCTAATTTGACAGCATTCTGAAATACTCTATTGTCATTGTCAGCATTGTTTATTCTCTGTCAATTAAATTTATGCCAACAAAATGAACTCAGAAGAAAATCCAGAGATTCCCGATGATATCCTAGAGCAAGCTGTACAAGCGACCGCGAATTTATTACCAGTAAAATCCAGGTCGAGATATGAACACGAATATCAACTTTTTACAGAATGGCGGAATCTGAACAAAATCAAAACTGTAGGTGACGATATTCTTCTAGTTTATTTTGTCGAAAAAGCTAAATCTATGAAATCTTCCACGTTATGGAGTCGATTCTCAATGCTAAAGAGTTGTCTGGTCATTGAAGATAATGACATCAACAAATATCCAAAAACTATTGCTTTCCTGAAGCGTCAAGGTGTATGATGTTCTCCAAAAAAGTCCAAAGTTTTGACAGCAGAACAAGTAACAACATCTTTATGTGAAGCTCCAATCAAATATCTACTACCAAAAACAATTTTAGTGTTTGGGATCTTTGGTGCGTGTCGAAGAGATGATTAAATTTAGACGATGTGGTAGATAATGAGCGCTTTCTTGTCATGTTTTTACGAGATGGAAAAACTCATACATCAAGAAGTTTTACCATTACGAATAAAGGATGTACATTTGAGTCTTGCACAATTTATCGAAAATATGCAGCTCTCTACGACCTAAAAATATGAACAGCCAAAGATTATGTGTTGCATTTCGAAATGGAAGGTGTTACAATGAGCACGTTGGATGCTATACCATCACTACCATCAGTGGTGTTCTGGAAATTGTTGCAGAATACCTAAAACTAGAAGATCCCAGAAAATATACCGGGCATGGACTAAGGCTTTCTTCTGCAACCATGTTGGTGGAAAGCGGCGCTGATTTACTCACTCTGAAAATACACTGAGGGTGGCGTTCTTCCAATATAGCAGAAGGATATATAGAAGAGTCTATCCAAAGAAAAATTGTTTAACCCTTTTCACTCGCAAAATACAGCAACTGTATCATTCGTTCGAGAAAATCAAGATATTTGCGAAGAGTCTGCTTCAGTAACTGCAATTTCACAAATTGAAACTCCAAAAGGACTGAACCTGTGCAAAAATACGAATTGTGCAATAAACATAACCATTAATAATAATTCAAATCAAAAACAGTATTTGTTAATGCTGCTTTGATAGTATAGTTATAATCAGTCGATTTTCAATATTCTTACTTTAGTAGTTTCGAGTTTTTTCATTGATGCTACAACTGTGAAAATAAAAATTTCCCAAGTTTCTTTTGTGTCTTATGTTTTCATTTTCAACGAAGTATAATAGAAAGTATCGTTCATCACACGTCCAGAAATGATTTTTCCAGACTCGTAATGAAATATACTATTCTTACGACATTTCCACACGTGACCGTAGGAAAACCCCTTCATGTAAATCAACTCACCGTCTCCATAATTTGCCGGCAATAATCTGGCATATCTGGTGTTCGGGGTTCCCAGGCCAGGGTTCCTCAGGTTGTTGCAGGAGCCATCGTAACTCCTGTATTTGGATTGTGGACAGGTGGCAGGCTGCATTCCGCATCCCAAATTGGAGGGATCTTCTTGAGATGCTGCAGTCGCAGGACCAAATGCCCCGAAGTTGTTGCCAAAATAACTGCTGCCACTGTCGAGGGAAATCGCCATTTATCCAGATTTGTATTGGACAGATGAGTTGTGGAAGTGCCACGAAAAATACAGTATTGAGTACCGGGTGTTCCGCCATAAATGTCCCCCCATATCACTTGGTTATGTGTTTCACTTATTTATTTATCTATTTATTCAAGATCACGAGTGATTCCTCAAAATACGTAGAAACAATAATAATACTCGATACTAACGAGTGCTAACGACTCAACCATATGTAAAGTGCGTGAATAACAATAGCCGAGCAGCACTACAAGCTCTTAAGTCATACACTTGTGAGTCTTAAGCTGACTTGGGACTGTAAACAATCCCTGAGACAACTGGCAGCGAACAACCAGGTCACTTTGATGTGGATGCCAGGTCATAAGGGAGTTGAAGGCAACGAGGAAGCAGACCGCCTTGCCAAAGAAGGGGCGTATACACAATTTGTCAGCCCAGAACCCTTCTGTGGACTCGCCAAGGCCCACTTGAGAGAAGAGTTCCTACACTGGGAAGCGAATGAAATGAAATCTCACTGGAATAAAGTGCCAGGACAAAGACAAGCGAAAAGGCTAGTGAACCTCTCGCCAAAGAAAGCTAAACAGCTTCTCGAGTTAGACAAGAAATACTTGAAACTGGTAACGGTACTCCTCACTGGACAGTGCCCTCTGAGGTATCACCCCTAAAAATAGTGATAGTTGCCGCTACTGCGAGAACTTTGCTTTGCGAGTGCCCAGCTCTTTTCAGCAAGAGGCTCAAGTTCCTGGAAGGAGCCTTCTCAAAGGCCTCCGATGTCAGGAACTCAGCTTCCAGAAAACCGACAAACTTTGGACGAAGTCTCGGAATCCCGGTCCTCGAATAGATTAAGGGTTATGCACAAAAGACCTAATAGCAGGTTGAGGTGCTTGAGAGGCTGTGTGGCCTTCACAACTTTTCCTACATTATACAATCCACACCAGGTAGCATAGCAATACAATATCAATAATAGGTTTGTTTTAGCAGAGATTTCGAATAGTTTGCACGGAGCATGCGCATACTGATTTAATAGACGCATGAATCAGTATGCGCATGCTCCGGACGATTGCAAACTATTCGAAATCGTTGCTAGAACAAACCTGATAATAATGAATAATCATTTCACTGTGTCAGTATGAGATATGTCATATTATATAGACTACAGCTTATTTGATAACTCTTGAGTCGGTTGGAAACAATATAATATTTTGACCTGTGGCAGCCAGATATTTGCTAATCGGTCGAATCACCGCATATATTCGTTGCAGTTCTTCTCATGGCGTTTGTAAGAAACTTACCCATAGTTATTGGGAACCGAAACTGGTCGAATGCTTTCGTGAATCTCGTTGCTTGGGAAAGGGGCAGTGAACGTAGGATGACGATTGGGATATTGAAGGAAGACATTGTAGGCAGGATGATGACGATTGTGACCATAATGTCTACTGGCTGAAGATGGAACCGTTTGAAGAACCAGCAGGCCAGCCACTAGTGCCAGCATCATGATAATGGAAAACTATGCCCTGAAAAGACAAAAAATCGTGAGAGTTATTATAGCAAATTCAATGAAACTTTTCTTTCATTTCTCGATATTCTTTCAAATAATGAGATACATATAGTGCGACAACTCGAAAGGAAAACCTATAATGTTCGTGGAACATTATGAAAGCCAGCAGATGGATATTGGGAGAGGATGAAGGTATTGGAATGTTTTCTAGATATGTAATTATATTTGTCGATCTGAATTCTGAATGAACACCTATAGTAGCGGTATTATTGTCTGTTCACTGGAAAATTACGTCACCTCTTCTGTAAGGCAGAGACATCTTCTGATAATAACCGTGAACTTTTTTGAAGTTGAAGTGTCATACTGGGCATAACATAACGTTTTTTTATTTACATTTGAATTACATGCTCCTTTTAGCACAACGAAGCTCCTGTTACAATCATATAATGGTTTGATATCTTTGATTCAATAATCAAAGCATCACGAAACCAAAAATAACCTCATCAGTCAGTGTCAGGGTAGTGGCTGTGAAAAATGTGTAATATAAAAAAATCGAAATTCAGTTGTATACTTGAATATTTGCCCTATGAATATTTCATACCCATTGAAGAAAGCACACGAAAATTGGTCCTTCTTCTAAATAAAACACCACACACACACACTTACATTCACTTATTTTCAACAATTTCTAGCAGAAAAGACTAGTATAGGTATAAAAAATCTCCCTTCAAAACATTAACAAAACTCATCAAGAACCGAGCCTGATGGGACCTGAACAATCACTTTGTGACCGTGTCAAATTGACAAATCAAAGTCTCGAGTTTTGTTAACGTTTTGAAGTACGATGCATTTTATGAAAAGCATTTTTTTTTTCGTTTTAAACCATTGAAAACAAATGAATGTAAGGTATGTGGTGTTTTAGTCGAAAAAGGACAAATTGGAGTTTTTAATAGCAGAAATTTGAGATGTGAAATTGTTATTCATGAAACGAGCGTTTCGACTTCGGATTCTTGTTCAGGATGCCAAAATACGTGAGTACCTCAATTTTTTTTATGTACTGAAGTTATATAGAACAAAAAAATAAGAACATAACCTGAAATTGGGTGTTGACTGAGTGTTGACAAAGAAAAAACTGAAACAAATGAGCATCGAACGACTTCTATGAAGTAGCGACCTCTTCTTGGCAGACGTTTGGAACTTGAATGAACAGACAATTAGTTCCAGCCTAATAGGAACGTCAATTATAAAGTAGTCGACAGTAATTGAACATGTCGGGATCAAGTATCAGGGGTATGGATGACTATTTTTAACTTCTAAAAGCTTTGCTTGAGTTTCCAATGATTTCATAAGATTTCTTAATCGTCTTACCACAACGTTTCATCGATTATTTCATTCATGCTAAAATACACGTTTTTGATTGGTTGAAATGATTGTGTTGATAAGCAATAACAACATGTTTTCGATTTTGTATTTCGGCTCCTGATTGGCTATTGATGGATACCTACATTGTGTTTTCGTTTCTGTATTTCGCTTTCTGATTCGTAGGCAGTAGGGTAGTTTAATTAAAGTTGCAATCTGTCATAGTATTTTCCGATTCCCTGGTAAATAAATGAATGCCACTACACCAAATTTTCGTCTGAACCATCATAAACACACACTATTAATATGTATCCACTTCATTTTCCATAAATTATGGATTATTTCAGCAAGAATCAATCTAATGTAACATAACCACACAAATTTTGACAACAATCAAAATGAATTTAGCTCAGTAGTACCTAGTGCATAGGTAATCTTGCCTACATCATACAATGGCATAAATATATTGTTGGTTGGATAACGAATCTTCTTGTATCGAACTACAATGCATAATCAAAATAACTAATTCCATATACTGTACGTTTAATATTAATTTAAACAATAAATAGGAAATCATCAAAATGGCTTGATTTTATTCATGAAATAATCTGAACAAATACAACTCGTGTTATTGATGATTATCAAAAATTCCTTCTGTTTTTCGAAACAAATCATGTTGCTTTGGAAAACCACACTCGCGCTGTGCGCTCGTGTAGTTTCCAAGCAACATGATTTGTTTCTCAAAATCAAAGGAATTTGTGTTTCGACAATCATCAATACACTTGTTGTATTACATGCGATAATCCAATGAAATATATATAATCTTGAACCCTTTTACCCTTCGGGTGTTGGGATATCATTTTATTGTTGCTTTATGAACTTTTTCCATTCTTTTCTGTCTCCAGTCAGTGTCTTTACTTCGTTCCATTGTTTATTTCTTCCTTGTAGAATCTTTCCTATCATGTCGTTCCAGGTTTTTTCAGGTCTTCCTCTTCTTCTATCGTTTTATGTTTTCGCTTCATAAATTTGTTTCACAGGTCTATTGTTTGGCATTCGCTGTATGTGTTTCCACCATCCTAATTGTTTTTGTTCTATAAATGAAATAATGTCATCTATGTCTAGTTCTTCTCTTATTCGTGTATTTCTTATCTTATCTCTCCTTGTCACTCCTATAACTCTTCTCAGGTATTTCATATCTGTTGCTTGTATTCTACTTTTGATTTTTTTGGTTAATATCCAAGATTCACATCCATATGTTAATACTGGCCTATACATTGTTTTGAATATTTTTAGTTTTGCCTGTCTTGAAATTTCTCTTTTATTGATGGAGTTCTTATTCATTGTATAGTACAGTTTTATGGTTTTCTCGATTCTGTTGTTAATTTCTGCTTCTTGTCTTCCCTTTTCGTCTATCGTTACGCCTAGATATTTGAAATCTTTTACTTGTTCTATTTTTATATCATCTATCATTATATTTATTTCTTCGCCTCCTATGGTCATCACCTTGGTTTTATCTTTGTTTATTCTCATTTGTTTTCTCTTCAGTGTTTCATTCCATATTTTTATATTATATTGTAATCGTTCTTCATTTTCAGCTATCAATTGCCGATGACATAATACTGATACTGATAATCCAATGAAATCGTCTCAAATTTCCGTGTACAAGTGATGCACTATTACGTTATTTTAATTCTTATGAGCTTATTGAACTGACATAAATCCTTTTGTAAAATGCGAGCTGTCAGAAATGCAATTGCTGCACTAGTTTCCTACATGTATAATAAGACCATTTTCCACATATCTAATTCCTTTCACCATTTGAATGCTGCACGAGAATTACCTATGTACTGCAAATGTTTCAATGCACATTTATTGAATAACAACCATAATGAAATTGTTGCATTATTCTGTGGAAGGATTTTGTTCAGATATGTAGTTAGAATGTATTTACGTGATTTCCATTTATAAAGATTGGCTCTGAATTTTCACCTCGAATACATTTGAAGATGATCCTTTCCTGTATGAAGAGTGTTGAAATCGTTCATTTCAAATAGTTAACATATGCATTTAATTTGAATATAATCTCAATCGACTTCCTAAGTGTATAAACCGGGTGTAACAGGATCACGTATCTCCGTTAGTTTCAGAGGTAATTTATTGAAATTTGGGACATGCTATGAAAATAATAAGCGTCACTTTTTGACCTACAAATGATTTTTTTTTCAGTTCCGGTTTCGCCGAAAGTGATACCAACTCTCGATTTTCAAATGAAACACCATGTATATTACTTTTCATATCTGCATAATTTTCTGGATCCAATGATACCACATAAGTGACATTTCAAACTTCAAAATTTTTTGAAATTTAATTTTTAGTTTTCCATTTAGGTGTGCCATGATGGTTCCGATTTATTCCAATTGATCCGTCTAATGCTAGAAAAATCTAAATCCCGTCAAAAATACTAAATTGCGTTTTTTATGAGCAAATTAAGTTCATCGTAGTCGATTTTGCGGTAAAACTCATTATTTTCAAATGGAACCATATTGGTACCGTGGTACCATTTATTAGTACTACCAATAAGGAATTTATTCATAGCTGGTAATGAAATGTGCGATAAATACAATGGAAATTACAACTAAAAGAAAATAGGAAAATGAAATTATTAAAAATTTTGACGTTTAAAATGTCATTTATGTGATATCATTGGATTCAGAAAATTTTGTAGATTTCAGAAATGCAATGATATACAGAGTGTTCCATTCAAAAATCTAAAGTTGGTTTCACTTCCGGCGAAACCGGAAGTGAAAAACAGATCATTCGTAGGTCAAAAAGTGACGCTTATTATGTATAAAGCATATCCCAAATTTCAATCAATTACCTTTGAAACTAACAAAGATACGGGGGGTGTACCATGATCCTGTTACACCCAGTATAAAAGAACGCTTATCATTAACGACTTATCTGCCAAACACAATAATTTCTCAGTTGATAAGGAAAGCAAGATATTCATTCTAGAAACATACTAGAAACCGAACCGCAACTCAGGAGTAGTAGATTCCAACAGGATTTTCAATGGTGTAGCAGCAATTTTTTTGTATATGGCTACTTCGAAGTAGCGGTGTTGAGAGAAAATATGTATCTTGAGTTTTAGTTCATAATTAGTTGAATTAACAAAATCTTGAAATTTTTTTATCCGGACGTAATATTCTCGTTACCCAAGAAAATAATTCTGGCGTGGTTAGTGGAGACATGCGGTGTGCAAGTGTTCAAATATACATGGCAGAGACAAAATATTATTTCGATTGAATCGACTGGCTATGCTGTTATACATTCCATTATGTTTACGTTAATCAACAACTATATTGACCGCCAAGGATAATTTTATTTTTTCAAATAAATAGAAAGTGCTTTTATTCAGAACATTGCACTTTCATTCTCATTGGTATCAACACATACAGGGATGGGATAAAGTATGGAACCAAGTAAATATCTTCTAAACGAAAATATCGATATTTATGAAAATTTGCAGGTGAGTGCAATGGAACAAAATGCATCTGCATTTTTTTGTTAATAATATACTTCCGGTTTAACCGGAAATGTCATCAACTTCTTTAATTTAAATGGGTCACTCTATATTTTACAGATTTTTTCACACTAAACTCAGTATATGTGAATTCAAATTAGCAAGCTCTTTCAAAATCTGTAAAAATATATAGGGTGACCCATTTAAATTGAAGAAGTTGATGACATTTCCGGTTAAACCGGAAGTATATTATTAACTAAAAACAGTACATCAGATGCATTTTGTTCCATTGCACTTACCATTTCCATAAATATCGTTCTTTTCGTTTGTAAGATATTTACTTGGTTCCATACTTTATCCCAACCCTGTATATAGAATTGGAATGATGTGTTCTCGGACATCATCTGTTGAATATTTTATCAGTGTTACCAATGGAAAATGTTTCTTTTTTTAAACTACTCAACACTAATTATTTCGTTGCACCCCGAAATTTTGCCCCTGTTGAAATTTTGCCCCTGTTGAAATTTTAATAACTGTTTTCTGCTTTGAACAATATAAATTCTGTTTACACTGTTCGCTAGTTCAGTCCTTCAGCTATAATCTCGTACTTTTTCGTTTCATGAGGTTTTTTCCATAAAATTGCTACAGGATGTTTTTGAAACTGTGCAAAATTTCGGGATTTTTAAAAGGATCCCAAATGAAGAAAAACTGTTTTTTTTTTCAACTTTAACAGCAGAGGCATGAAAATGACCTCATAACCTTGAGCCATCTCCAGAATCGTCTTCTTATCTCTTTTATTTACAGAGTGATCTCAAAAAACTAACTTTTTCCTTTTGCAGTCATAACTCTTTTCCTCTCGAACCGATTTTCAAAATCTCAGGATCATTATGAAGTCACTAAAAAGACCGTACAAAATTTTTTTCCAGCAAAAATTGGGGGGGGGGGGGGCAAATTTTTGATGGCTTTAGACATATCGGGTAACAGATTTCATATCGGGGTCGGACATTTAAAAACAATGTTTGATCCCCCCTTTTCCCCTTGGGGTACTTAGAGTACGGATGAAGGGGAAGGGGATTTTTGGGAATTTTTAACATATCATTTTCGTGAGTTTCGTACGAGACTACTAACGCCCAAACTCGGGTACTCCAACTTCCAAGTAGGTATCATAGTTTGATGTACAGGGCGAAGAAGAGTTTTTTTTTCTATATTCTACCGAATTACACTCGTGCATCAAAATAAACCTGATAATTTTCCATTCAAGCATGTTGTTAGTAAAAAAACTGCATTCGGTTATTTTCATATTTTGTCGAAAGAGCCCGACTCCGAAGGAGTCATGCAGTTTTTAGGTAACATGCTTTCATGGAAAATTATCGGTAATTTTGAAGCACTTGTGTAATTACTCCCGATAATGAAAACGAGACCGTTGATTAATATATTGCTAGATCGCTATTCGCTTATTCGCTTTTATCATAATATCATGATAATATACTATTATTTATTCTATCGATTATCAAGATTTCACAGTTAATCTTGTTTGATTGATTTATAGGAAATATGCGATGCCATTCAGTTCATTTGGTAAACACAGTTTGATGCAGTCATAAACAATGATATGATGCCATTGTCATAAAGTATACAAGAGAGATTCAGGTGATGATTCCATTAGATTTTGGGATATTCCGTATTATGTCAACTGAATAATTCAAAATCGTAAAATTCGTGTATTCGAAGGCTGAAGGCTGCAGTGAGGTGAAAGGTTACCACAAGATATAATTACATAGACGCTTTTTATTGACTTGTTCTGTGTGACGTATGGAACGTAGAATCCGAATGCAATCATATTTCTGTGGCCAAATGCAAAAGGTCATAACTCGATTATCGTCACTTTTCAGGACAGTCTTTAACATTTTTCGAATGTTTTTAGGGTCGCATCTTCCACATTTCAACAATTATTTCAATTCTGAATGAAGCAATCGATTACTTTTTATGTCTACTCTTATAAGATTTATGTGAAAAAGTAAATATAGAGTTTATCGAGTGAATTGTATGTAGGACCGTAGCCAGTGGCCAAAAATATTTGCCTGCCCTAGAATAATCGGTAGATAGAAGAAAGAAGATGAATACAAAGCTCACACACTTCCTGATCTTATATAAAATTGGAGATATATCAGAGGAAGTGGATTAAAATGTTCAACATTTCAAAAGAATATTTTCTTGAAACTCTATAGATATAATTCTCAATGAAATGAATCGAAGATCACAAATAATGATGAATGTGAATACCAGACATAAAAATGATGTATATGTTCCATTTAGTAAGTCTAAACTGACATATAATTCTCCTAACCGTAAGGCTCCCAGAATTTTCAACATATTGCCAATCAGTATAAAAAAATGTAAACCATTGTCTTTATTCAAGAAAAAATTAAAGGAATTCCTCATATATAACAGTTTTTACAGTCTGGAGGAATATATGTCTATTTAGTTCGTAGTCTCCTTTGTAGATTACTATTGTGACGATTCCTATACAATCTACACTATAATTGTCAAAAGGAAAATAAAATTTATTCATTTATTCATTTATTTATTTAACTACTGATTGCAGTTTCTTGTGCATATGATGAAGGATGATTGGATAGGTCTAAAATTCAGTTTTTCAAAACTTTGGGTATAAAACTTCCATCATCAGAGAAAGTTATTGTGGTGAATAAATTTATTCAGAACCAGATGGGAGGAAATCTTGAAAATTGCATTTTTGCTTAAGTTTTTAAACATAGAGAAGCATTCCAGAATACCTACTTGCATCACAGGACCTTTGGATACAGTACAGCGACGTGTGAATCGAGTTTTTCTTTTTTGACAACGCCTGTCTATGTGACAATAAAGAATATCCAATTTACTTCTGCTTGCGTTTGAAAGACGTTGCACCAAAGCACTAGACAGGAATATTTTTCTGCGAAAATTCAGTGAACGAAACAATCGACGACTGCAACTATTTTGACTTTTTCTATAGATTGTAGAGTTTGCTTTTATCATAGGGTTTGTTGTTTTTATTTTATCCAGAATTTGCTTCTTGTTAAATCATTTAATCAGAATTTATTTGTTCACCAAACATTAATTTTTGAGTTGAGAAAAATTTTAGCCTGCCCAGAATTATTTTTGGCCTACCCTAAACATTCACTCTGGCTACGGCCCTGATTGTATTGTATCTGAATGAAGTGGTGAATCGGATTTCGGAAAAAGGGCATATCTTGAGATATGACTGGTTTGTTTCGAAAGAGTATTCGCCAATTGTGCTTTGTGAAATTTTTCCTTTTCACCAAAATGCAATGTGTAATAATTGTAACCTATATCTTCAGATATGTCAGTTTCTCTCATCCAGATATTCAAATTTGGTCTCTATAACTAGGCTTATAGCCTTATTCTGAATTGTTTACAATTCGTTTCGTGACGTTATGCCCTTATTGACGATTATACAATGGTTATTCTTCCTTCTAGACATGGTCGTTTTGGGAAGGTATATAACACAAAATTCTGTATCGATTGGTATAAATAACTCATTTTGACAAAAAAACGAGATATGACCTTTTGCCTTTTAGCCACAGATTTGTTTTTAAACTGTACAGGCTTTCCTGTATAAGCACCATTTTTATTTATGTCTCAAGATATTTTGATTATATTGGACTATATAGAAATGTGAATACCTATAACAAATTTTCTTTTATAGCTTCTATAGAAATTTAGGTATTTCCAAACTATATCAAATGAAAAAAATATACATACAAGAATAAGGGAACTAAATCACTGTGCTTTTTATAGACATCCTATATAAATAAAACATAGGTCAAAGTATTCGAACGAAATCCTACAACTTTTGAAAAAATGGAAAAGCCATGAATTGAACAGAAAATTGGACAGATAATAGTATATCCAATTAAAATATCAAACAAAGTTGATATTGAATGCCTGGTGGACTAATTGTAATTAAACTGTAATTCAATATTCTGCGTAGTATTTGCGAGGAAAGTAGTTGTTTTCTGCTCGTATTCTACCAGACATTCACTTTCAAACTATGTTTGATATTTCAATTATATGGAAACACTATTTTCTCTTTCAAAAACATTAGTCCATTTCATGGCTCTTCCATTTTTTCATTCAATAGCTTATTCGTGCTATCAGCCACTCTCAATTTCTGCAACTTGGAAGATCTGTTTATGGAGTGTTTCTTCCTTCTGTCGCATGGTGTCGCCACTTCCAACTGTCTCTTGGAACGCGGCTCAGTGCGGTCAATAAGCTTAAAACCGGTCTGTAGGTTGTTAAGCGTGCCTGTTTCGATGTGAATTTGTCACGTCTTAGGAGGGAAGAAACATTTGCGATCTGCATTCATCACAGTGTGAATCGTTGCATGGACTACGAGCAGATATAATTCAATGTTCTGAGTGGTATTTGCCAGGAAAGTAGTTGTTTTCTGCTCGTATTCTACCAGACATTCAATTTCGAACTATGTTTGATTTTTTAATAAATCAGACTATTTTCTCTCCTACAACTTTTGTATTTATTTCATAAGGTTAACGGACTTTTGGTTTTCAACTCATATAAATCTTTCGATTAAAAATACTTATGGCCATATTTTGAAAAGCATATTTGAAGAAACCACTTTGTTAGTAATTATAAAAAAACCGAAGATCGATTAAAAAAAAACAGATGACTGTGAAATCACGCAATATGATCTTGTTATGTAACTTTTCCAATCACAAGATTGAGTTACTGAATTGCCTGTTCTGCCACGGGCATCGAAATTCGTTTGTTTCAGGTAGAAAAGAGGCCTTATGAAAGTTGTTGCGATCATCGACAATAATTATATATCGTTCCTCATGTTTTTTTTCTTAAAATGAAAGTTCCACGAATTCAAAGAAACTGACCAGTCCGCCCCAATTATTGTGTTTTGAACTAATTAGAGGTACTTTTCTGCCGATAATAAACTCCATTCATAATGATGCACAGAAAGAAAAGGTACTTGTATTTGAAGATATTTCAGACCAGCGTCGGACTGGCATATATTGCGATCAAATATAATGTGAGTGAAACGGTGAGCCATGCTGTGTTTTGTGCTTCTATACCACGAATGAAAATATAACCCAAAACCACAAAATATTTTAGAAAAACCAAATACGTGTTTCGACAACTAAGTTGTCATATTCAGTGGAAATACCAATGAAACTGATTTGTCCGTAACTTATTTGTACCTGGATTTCCCGCTTCACTGACGTGGATCGTCGATGAAGTGAACGTCAATAAGGTCGAACAAGAAGAGTAGATAGGGCCGCCATTTTGGTTCATCAATGGGCTTCTACTACGATTAATGTAAATGCTTTCTAAGCCATCCAACTCCTTATTGTTAGTAACATGTCTAACTGATTTTAAATTGTTTACAGTGATGGGGTGACTAGTTTCAAGAATATGTATAGGGCAACACTCGATTTTTCGAAATGATTATTTTTAAAATGAGCAATATGTTCTTTGAAGCGAGTTTCTAATCTATGTTTCTTCGTGTTAGTCCAATATATTTCATGTCACAGCCACTGTCTTTCCTTATCATCGATTTTGTCTTTTGGATTACCTAAGCTAAGCAACTTAGCTTTCACAACAGAAAATACCAATCGAAACCTTCTAGGTAATCCAAAGAATCTCAGTTCTATGTTTTACTGATGAGGAAATTTATTCCTCTCGATTGTCATCATTCAGGTATAACTGAATCAAGAAAAGTGATACTGATAGAACCGCTACCAGTTTAGGTATTATCATACCTCTATCTTATCCTTGTCTGATCAGATTTATCAGACCTCGTGTGCATCTGTTGAATAAATAAATACATTACATCTGTTGAGTATGTTTCAATAAAGTATTCTATTGAAAAATGATTTCGGAATCGAATAATTTGCATTGATGATGAGTATAAAAAGGCAAAATTAAAGAGAGCGGCATTCATTTTTGAATGAATGGCCAGTTAGAGTTGATTTATGAAACTAGAAATTGTATCAATTAATTTTTCATTGAGTTAAGTCGCGTATAAATGGTTTAGAACAACCCTGAAGTTGATTTTGGCATGTCACAGCAATAAATAACCATTTTCTGCAGCTGACTCAAAAGACTCAATTTTTGTTATACCAGCATTTCTTGAAGTTGACGTTTCTCTGATTCTTATTTCCCTGGAACCAACTCGACTAAAAGGTCACTTATTTCGAGACCACCCCTATATTCAGAACCCTAAAACAATACTGAAAATCGACAGATTAACTTTGAATAGTAAAGAAATGTCGCTTACTGTAATGAATGCTTTATTGTTTGTAAGCTTTTCTGTTGTGCAGTTCTATACAGGGTGTCCCCTCTCAATTGGAAAAAACTTCTGGGGCATATTGAGGAATCATAGACAAGCAGTTTGAGATAAGAGACTGATGTCCGGAAGTGCATGGTTTTCAAAATACAGGGTGTCAAAGTTTTTTCCAAAAAACTTTTTTTTATTAATATTTCAAAGACATGTTAACCGATTTTCTTGAAATTTGCTAGTGATGTAAGCTTTAATAAGACGCTCAGTTAGCACTAATTAAATGTTAATTATGACTTCCAGTGGCGCCCCGGGGGACAGTGTCACGAATAAAAATGACAAAAAATGTACGCTGCTGACTTTTTTTTTTAAATTTTATATATTTTTTAGAAAGCTCAGTTAAAAATACAACTTTTTTGTCACTTGATATTTTTTCGTATCTCTCTCCGTTTTCGAGAAAAATTTTTTATTAAAAACTTTATTGAAAGGTTCATTATCTGAAAATCTAAAACAAAACAATGTTGTCATGGTAACACATAAACATGTCAAACTTTAGTAAAAGTGTCAGTTTCTAAGTACTTAATTATCTTCAAACGTTACACTAATTGCAAAAATGAATCGGTTTGAATTAGCCGAGCTTGCAGATATGCATCTCTTGTATGGGGAAGCGCGGGGTAATTCTTTGTTAGCACAACGGTTGTACGGGCAGCGGATCCCAAATCGTGAATTGCCAAACCATAAGATTTTTATCAAAATTCATCAAAATCTACGGGAGACCGGCTCATTCGTGGTAAGTATTGCAGGAATGGCAACTTTCTGTGTTTTTTTTCTTGAGCGTGAGAGGTTTCCTCGACCAAACCTACAACAACAGGTGGATTGGTAGAGGTGGTCCCGTCCCTTGGCCAGCAAGGTCGCCGGACTTGGCCCCCCTGGACTTTTTTCTTTGGGGCGAAATGGAACGGTTGATCTATGCAACTCCTGTGCCGACCATGGAGGACCTAGTTGCTAGAGTTGTGGTGGCAGCGGAATTTATCGCGAACAATCCAGGCGTGTTTGCTCGGGTGCGCGAATCCTGGCTCGACAGGTGCAGAAAATGCATCGAAATGCATGGTGGACACTTTGAGCATTTGCTCCACTAATTAATAATAAATTATTTGTAAAAAAGCCTCCTTGTTTTTCTTTCTAATAATAATGAACCTTTCAATAAAGTTTTTAATAAAAAAATTTTCTCGAAAACGGAGAGAGATACGAAAAAATATCAAGTGACAAAAAAGTTGTATTTTTAACTGAGCTTTCTAAAAAATATATAAAATTTTTAAAAAAAGTCAGCAGCGTACATTTTTTGTCATTTTTATTCGTGACACTGTCCCCCGGGGCGCCACTGGAAGTCATAATTAACATTTAATTAGTGCTAACTGAGCGTCTTATTAAAGCTTACATCACTAGCAAATTTCAAGAAAATCGGTTAACGTGTCTTTGAAATATTAATAAAAAAAAGTTTTTTGAAAAAAACTTTGACACCCTGTATTTTGAAAACCATGCACTTCCGGACATCAGTCTCTTATCTCAAACTGCTTGTCTATGGTTCCTCAATAAGCCCCAGAAGTTTTTTCCAATTGAGAGGGGACACCCTGTATAAAGTTTGAAGTCTTTGTCAGTATACATAATATCAATATTTCTTTATTCGTGAAATATCTCATTGATTCACACTCGTACATGAAAATGAACAGACAACTTGATATCCGAGCGTGTTAGCTTTCAAAATAATTATTGAACTCTCTTTTTCAGCCCCTTCGGACTCAGGCTCTTCCGCCAAAATATAAAAATAAACTCGTGCAATATATTATGCTCTCTTGCAAAACTATCGGTAATTATTAGCTCTTGTGCAACTATAACGGCAAAGATGGCATGTAAATTTATGCAATGTAGATATTCCAATGTTGAGCGTATACTGTGAAATCTTGCCATGTCATGATGATAAACTATCTCTAAGATTGATTATGTAGAGAGGCGACATATCATAGGATAATCCTTGAGGTTATCTGCTTGTAAACTTCAGTAGCATTTCCTGCTATAGTAGTATAGCAGCAATCAGAGCCTTCAGACTGAGTCAGATAATAAATCTCAAATCAGGAAATCCGATTGGACACTTGAAGATTTTGGAAAATATTTCCCTAGAATCCATGTCTAAACCGACAGATATCATTCCAGTTAGGTACGATTTCGAAATGCAGTTTGAAGTGGTCATAAACAACCACCAAATTTGCACAGAGAACGGACCTCAACTGGAAAGGGATGCATTAGTGTGGTATACTGATGAAACCAAGATGGATGAAAGGGATGAAGTGGGAGTTACAGGGCCAAATTACAGGCACTCAAAACCCCTTGGTAACATCCCAACCATCTTTCAAGCAGAAGTACATGCTATAGAGATATGTGCCCAGGAGTGCCTCGAAAGGGACACTCGAAGGGCAAAAATCTATGATCTATCAAATAGTCAAGCAGCACTTAAAGCTCTGAAGTCATACACTTGTGAGTCTAAGCTGACTTGGGACTGTAAACAATCCCTGAGACAACTGGCAGCGAACAACCAGGTCCCTTTGATGTGGGTTCCAGGTCATAAGGGAGTAGAAGGCAACGAGGAAGCAGACTGCTTTGCCAAAGAAGGGGCGAATACACAATTTCTCGGCCCAGAACCCTTCTGTGGACTTTCCAAAGCCCACTTGAGAGAGGAGTTCCGACGCTGGGAAGCAGATGAAATGAAATCTCACTGAAATAAAGTGCCAGGACAAAGACAAGCGAAAAGGCTAGTGAGCCTCTCGCCAAGGAAAGCTAAACAGCTTCTAGAGTTGGACAAAAAATACGTTAAACTGGTAACGGGACTCCTCACTGGACACTGTCCTCTGAGGTATCACCTCAAAAAGATGGGTAAAACAGAGAGTGATAGTTTGCTGAAACTGCAGAACATTTGCTTTGCGAATGCCCAGCACTCTTCTGCAAGAGGCTCAAGTTCCTGGAAGGGGCCTTCTTAGAGCCCTCCGATGTCAGGAACCTATCTCCCAGGAAACTGATAAACTTCGCAAGAAGCCTCGAAATCCCGGGCTTCGAATAGATAAGGGTTATGCACAAAAGATCTGATAGGTCGAGCGGCTTGAGAGGCTACACGGCCTCAACGACCCCCTACAATCCACAATCTATACTATAGTTTGACGTTTTTGTATCTTATTTTCGTTAGATATAAAGCTTCTTCTCATAGATTGTTGTTCTTTTCATTTTATGATAGGTTCAACTGGTTTTCGAAACCCGAAGACGAGACATCATTCGCCAAGTCAATCACTTGAAAACTGCTAAGAGTTGTTCTCTCCTCATTTTTTTTCTGTTTCATTTACTGACTCTTTCATAGATGGTTCGACAGGTTTTTTGAGAGGTGCTAACTGATTATTCATTTCTTGATTGGCAATAAAATTTTTGTTGTCATAACAGTATTGTCGTAAATTATGATTTCTAACAATTCGATTTGTTTATTTATGATCTTTGTTTTTTCTGGTAACATAATAATTATGAATATACTGAATTTCGATATCATCGTCTTCGGAAATAAACATACTGTGCAAGTTACCAAAGCTTGAAATCATTATTATCCATCACCGAAATATTTCCTAAGTCAAACTTATTCTTGGAATGAAAGAATACTTCTATGCTTGGGAGGCTCAAAAATAAGTTTAAATCGAGTACATCTCATGAAGAGCACCCTGCACAGTTTGTTTGGAATCTAATGAACTAATCAGGTTTAAAACGGATGCATATCTTGTTATTTGAAATGTATTCATTTTCATTCGAGAAATTTATTCTGAAAGTGAAAACTAATAAATCACATAAATAAATAATTTAAATTATTCATTCAGTGAAGATGTAACATCTGTAAGACATTAACAGAAGATTCACGTTCTATGCTGGTGATTTCTTTTAACGTTTCTAGCAGCATTAGTGCTTAACTTGTAGAACTTATGATCTAGTGCAGTACTTCCTGATAACTATGAATAACCTTCAAGAAATATTCCATTGCCTACATCCTCTGTATAGTTTTTTACTAGCTGCACTCGAGTGACTGGTCTCAACTGAAGACAACATTTCTTGCTTGGAAATATCATTTTATTGATAATTGAATCAACTACTGAAAATAAAATCCATTCGGTATGAAATTCCTTGTAAAAATGCATTGTTAACTGCTCTACTGTAATGAGTGTTCAATAAAATGAATTAGCCGAAGAACACTATAATAATGATTTTTTCTTGAGAATCGTGATCACGTTCAAATTGGTGTACCTACAAGTTCATCAACACATAATTCATTATGACCTAATTTTGTAACATATTATTTACCAATCTGAATGGGAACAATTTGTGTACGGGTGATTATAAATTATTGAAACGTATAATTCGATGGGAAAATTATATTCAATATCACAAGGAGCATCAATTATGTCTCACATTATTGGCATATATTCAGAAACAATCAACTCGTTTACCTCAATCATTAGGCTTTTTAGTAGGAATCCAATAATGATAATGAAGAAGTATCAAAATGAGGAAAAAATAATTACACTCAAGCATAATCTTATTCTGTAATAATTCTACTATTATGGAGATATATATTGTGACAATATTCCTCGTTAGGAAATAAAGAAGGTACTCCATTGCACATCATGGTCAAGAAGTCGAACGGAGAATAAAGAGCTTGTGGAGATTACTACCCACTCAATTCCAAAACTCTTCCTGACCGAAATCTTTTCCCAAACATAAGACTTCACTTTTCAACCAAGTGGTAAACATATTTTTTTCGAAAATCGATTTGGTGGAAATATTTCAAATTTCGATAGCCGCAAAAAAGATAGAAAAGACAGTGATTATAACACCGTTTGGATTGTGCGAATACATTAAGATGCCTTTTGGACTACGAAATGCTGCTGATATATTCAATATTTATTTACAAAACCAATCAGTTTCTGAAAAGTCAAATGATGACAATTGTTGAAGCAAGTGATGTAATATTAGTAATATCCACTCAAGGCACTAAGAACACTTCTAAAGATGATGTTGCTATTTTGATCTTGGATGTCATTTGTCAATTACGTTATTTTTTTCACATTCTCCTTTCATCTTTTTCATCATGGCAAAATCATGGTTTATAATTTCGTTAAGATCTGCGCTATTGTTATAAGTGGAACGCTTGTTTCCTTCTTTTTACAGATTACACAACAATTCATAGCAGTTTTTCTCACTATTTCTCGTACACGCAATATCCAGAATTTGTTTTCCAATTCCATTCATTAAGATACCTGCAGAATCTAGAATAGTAATATAGAATTGAATATGTCAGGCAATTTTCAGTCTCAATTTTCCATTTTCAGGATGTTGAGTGGTATATAATTTGCTGGATTTTTGAATTGGTTGTCCACTTTTAAAAAATATTTATTACATATTTCCTTCAAAATACATTGTTGAAAACGGTCGTGGAATCATCAAAACTTTTGCTTGAAAATTGAATGACCAATGGTTTGGCTAATAGAGGGGCTTATGGCTTAAATTGGCTTATATACATATCAAATCAGTAATAAAACGAATATCATCAACATAACTGTTTTTCAATTGAATCTACATTGACAACTCTAAGGGTATTTTTCTTCATTCTTATTTGTATTCTGAAGCACATCGAAACTGTGGAATATTCCACATTTCTTTCGAGTTACAATTCTTCAATTCAGAAATATATTTCCTATTTCGATTTTTTCACAAATAGGTCGTGATGTTTATGTTCAACTTATAATTGTTGTCATGAGTGTTCTCATCAAGAGTTTCACAATCGTTACTTCATCTGATACCGTAGAAATCAGAAAATTGACTGTATGTTAAGTAATCTCATGCATCCTCATGTTTGGCAAGTTCATGAAGTTGGACTTTCCGAATTAATTCAGAATAAATATGAAGATATTTTATTTCCACGTATTTGGTGTTACATAAATTGCCAAATGTTGAACTAATTGGCTGATTGCATAATTTGTTTCGTTTTCAAAAATTACGTTCAACACGCCATCTGAATTAATTATAATCTTACCAAAATTTACTATTTTCATAAATCGAATGGACGGCCACAACAATATTGAGGCCCCAATCCCCATTATTCAAAAATTTCAAGGTGTTTTGATCGTTAGCTTCTACAGGACACTTTGTATACCTAGAATGTTATTGAGTTCAAATCATTTTTATATTGCTCTCATTTATTATTGGAATGTGCATAGTCATGTTTGTTGTATTTGCATGGAGTAATCGAAGAATAGAGAATGCACAAGTCTGTGTATCTTTTCTGAATGATAATGGACAATTCCTGCCTCATACTACCTTGAATCGTATGCAAAATATGAAAAATGCATTGTGTCATGTATATAGTGTAATTTGCAGAAGAAAATTAAATAAGATTCAATATAATACATACGTATCATAGTTTTTGGGTAGATGGACTCACCTTGTATGAATACTCATAGAAAGTTTTCGGTCAAGTGACATATAGCTGGAAAATTAATAAGTGATAATTTTCGACAGCTGTCACATGCAGATTCCAGGATAACAGAAGCATAGATTATTATTGACAATTTAACTCAGGCATCACTAAAAATGCCATATGTCGCGGTGTTTTATCATTATGACAGCGAAAAAAGTTTGCCCTAACTTTTCCAGCGACAAAACGGAACCTAACTTTTGGAAACCATGACAACCAGCATTGTAAACATATTTTTCTATTTTGGTTGTATAATGAAGTCATTGTGCAACGCAAATGCGTGTCGAAATAGCATCTATTTCGATACGCATTTTTTATTATTCGGAGATTGGTACAATCGGACTGTCAAATGAAAGTCAGAAGAGTTAGGCCCAGCTTACTTCTGAGAGATTTTGAATTTGGTGATATTAGCAGTGAAAAACTCAATCTTTTAATTGGTAAATTTCAATTCAGAGTGTAATTTGATTTAAATTGACCAATAAAAACAATAACAACATTGAATTTTTCACCGCTGGTATTGCAAAAATCAAAATCGCTCAACTGTAAACGGGGCTTTACGATTGTGCGTCATATTTTAATTATTTCAATGTCATCATTGTTACCAAGCGAAGATGTTTCTCTAAATTATCGATATTAAATCAATTTTTTTCTTCAAATCAATTCAAAATAGAAAAAATTGCATATGACACACGTTTTATAAGACACGTTGTCGCACTTGTTCACTTGGAGCACTCCTCGCTTCGCTCGTCGTACTCCAAACAACGCGTGCGACAAAATAGCGTCTTATAAAACTTGTATCATAATATACTATTTTGATGAAGTTATGTCAATTTTTCTCAAACTTGCGTTGTCAGAAAAGTATCTTATTTGTGGAGAGTCTTCGAGTGGAGAAATTGAAAAATCCATCAATGATAATGTGCCTCGCAATACTGTGAATTCAACTACGTCAATGTGGCGACGATTTTTGATGTTTTATTCAATTTATTGATTTACATATCCATTAAATTACCGAATTACACTCTAGTTTTTTTGAGTTGAAGTAAACTTGACATTTATAATTCGAATTTTGTGGCCATCAGGCAATTCAATAACCCAAAAAAGTATCAGAATTTTTTTTTCAGATGTAGATTTTTTCGTTAAATTGCCAGGCATTAAAATTCTCATTGATACATGTCAAGTTTACTTCGACAAAAATGAAAGCTCTCGGGTAATTATATAAGTGACAAATATTTATTTTCAATTCAAAAATAAGTACACGATATTCATTATTGTCAACTATCAGATATTATTTGTCAGTATTTTTGAAATTCATTGTCCACTTATTCTTTGTTCAATGTTGAATAAAGAACTGTTTATTCACTAAATGTGTATGTTTACTGTAATTAAAGTAATACTTCGATATGATTTCGTTCTTCTCAATACTGGATTTATAATAATAATAATAATAATAAATCGACTTTATTCATCTTCAAATACAATATAGCTTCAAATACAATATAGCTGAAAAAAAAAGAAGATGAATAGGCGGAGTATCAGCATGTGCTGTTTTTCAACTCAACCTTAACAAACAAAAAAAAATGAGAAAATGAAAAATACATTGTTTCGTAAAGTAATAAACTACAGGTAAACAATTGAGCTTGCTCCGAAATTCGTTTTCACCATATGGAAAGCTAGGGTCATAATTCATTTAATTATCCATTTATTCTCTAATGAGTTTGGCTTTCAACCTTTTTTTGAAGTTCGAAAGAGTATAAGATTTGAAGTCACTGGGCAGTTGATTGTACAACTTTGGAGCATTATATGAAAACCTGCGAGTGAAGAGAGCAGAGCGATGTTTCGGAATAACTAGTAGATTATTATTACGAGTTTCAAACCTATTTAAATTGGAGAAAGTAGTGAGTTTGTTAAAAAGGTATTCTGGTATTTTTGAGATTAGGATTTTATGTGTAAGAGTTAAGAGATGCAGCTTTCTGAGGTTCTCAAGTCTGAGCCAACCAGAGCTTTTCATTTTAGCTGTGATATGATCGTATTTCCGGATGCCATAACAAAGTCTCAGACATGAATTTTGTATACGTTGTAGGCGGTGTGCATCAGACTGTAAGAGAGCAGGTCCGTAGATACTATCACAGTATGAAATTTTTGAAAAAATCATCGACTCGCACAGTTTTATTTTCAATTCTGTAGAAAGTATATCTCGATTTGGATACAGCTGCCTTATAGTGTTATATAAACATTGGCATATATAGCTTACATGTCTCGTGAATCTCAATTCTGAATCGAAGTAAACTCCAAGATTCTTACTTTCGTCCAGTAACGGTAATATATTATTCCCGATCTGTACTTCAAATATTTCGAGGACAGTTTTTCTAGTTTTATTGGCTCCAAATAACAACACTACGGATTTATTTGCATTGAGTTTCAGTTTATGAGCAGAAGAGACGTCAAGTATAGCTTTAAGATCGCTGTTGATATTGTGTTGGGCTTCTTCTAAACAATGACTGGGAAAAGAGAAATATATTTGTGTGTCGTCTGCGTAGTGATGTATTGTACATGTTGTGACCGATTTATAGAAGTCCGAGATATACAAAGTGAAGAGTAAAGGTCCCAAAATAGATCCTTGGGGTACACCCTTAGACACCAGTACAGACCTTGACATGTCCCCGTCTAGAATAACACGTTGACGACGGCCACTCAAATAATTCGCAATTAAACATTTTGCTGTATCGCTGAAACCGAAAAAAAGGAGTTTTTTAAAAAGTATATCGTGATCTAGGTTGTCCAAGGCCTTACTATAGTCCAATAATACTAAACAAGTCAATTTTCCTTCGTCATTGGCTTTGAAAATATCGTCCGAAATATCGAGTAGGGCGGTAGTGGTACTGTGCTGTTGTCTGAAGCCGGACTGTACTGAAGTTATGATGTTTTTTCCATAAGCGAAATCTGCTATTTGTTCCTTCATTGCTTTTTCCGCGACTTTCGATAAGGAAGGCAGAATGCTAATGGGACGCAGGTCTGAAAGAGGTCTGATGGTGAATTACATTTTGGCAGAGGAATAACTAGAGCATCTTTCCAAGCATGGGGAAATACTCCAGTAGATAATATGGTATTAATTATATGTGTGATGTGTTTCAATACGTGGTCTGCGATCAAATGAAGCATACGGAGTGAAATTTTATCTGTACCTGTAGCATTGCTTTTGATTTCATAAATATACTTCCTCACCTTTTCCTCAGAAACAGGAGAGAATGTAAAGGAAAATTCTGTGGTAGGTTCTTCATAATTTTCGAGAAGGAGCAGCTGGGATTCCGATGGTTCAAGCTGTGGAATGTTTATGAAATGGTCATTGATAAGATCTTTATCTTTCAAGTTTATAGGTATTTCAGAGTTGTATTTTTTCCGTAATAAATCAAGCGATCGAAGAGCGTTCCAGGTGGATTTTGAATTTTTACGTAAAAGTACATGATCTAAGTATGCCTTTTTTTCCCGACGTATTGCACCAGTGGTGGAATTTCTCAATTCCTTATAAGAACACCAGTCAGTAGTAGAGCGAGTATTTTTGAATTTAAGCAAAATGATTTATTTTATAGTGAATGTCAGCCATGGAGCTGGAGGTTTTGTTACTCTTTTCTTTCGAAGGGGGGCATGATTTTCAAAGATTTGTCTTACTTTAGAATTGAAAAAAGAGATCATGTCGTTAACATCACTCATGGTATAAATGTCATCCCACTGAATATGTTGCACTTCGAGGTGAAATAATTCACTGTTAAATTCTTTGAAGTCACGGTAAGTGATGTTTTTCACTATATTTTCGGGTTTGCTGTTTTCAATCAGACAAGTAATAGCAAAATGATCAGATATACCAACATCAGAGACATTAACTGATGATACTTTTGTTTTATCCGACACTATCAAAACATCTAATAGAGTTTGGGAGTAATTTGTTGTATTTACGGTTGAAATATGGAATAAGTTCACGAAGAATATTGCTCATACCTTTGAATAGATCTTATTGTTCTAGGATTTAAGCCAGAATTGTTCACCAAATACATTAATTATTTTATATTTTTATGATAAATTTGAATATGCTCAGACTCCAAAGGAACAAGAACTGTACGATCTTCCATTTGTTTGATGGTGTTTTCTTTGCGACTCTTATTCTAATATGGCGAATAATGTGAAACGGCATTCAACCAAAACGCAGCCAGTCTCAACCAACTTCACAGTTTTTATGTTACCGCGTAAAATTGCAATCGATTTTGCATGGGACATTATTAATTATTCTCCTTTCTCTCTAGTAGTATAAAATTATTTTATAGTATGAAGAAATATATTTATTCAAGACGCTGATTCACAATTTTTTCACTTCGGGTGAAGGGAAAGTAAAAAATAACTTGAAATACAATAATATAAGATAGATTCATCAATAAAGGAGGTACCTATAATCCAACACAAACCTACATTTTTTCCATATCCACTAGTACTAGAATACTGTGTGATTTAAAGAAAATATAATAAACTCGATTCAAAGATTGAATCCTCATTCTATTAGAGTACAAGCAGGAAATGGAAAAAATGATAAATTATCGTATAGCCACAATAAAACACATACTTAAATTTTGCCCTATCGTCTAGTACTATAATATTGTGTCAATATAATCAACATGATTCAAAGATTCATCCATCATCCTCATCATACTAGAGTACAAGAAAATTATATAAAATGGTATAAAAAGATTGGTGCCGAATCTCGCGCTCGTGAACAGAAATATTGAAAAGACGCGCGCCTCTACCATAGATTGAAAATAGTGACTGTGGATTATTTAAGACATCATCTCACGTAGCAAAAGAAGAAAAATACGTCCACTCACGAACGCAGATGTTGTCACTTAATGACATTTCTCAGAAAACGTTAATTTTGTGTCGAGATTTGAATGCTACTTTGCTGACCGTTGCAAAAAAATATTTTTAAATTTAAAATATTTCGAATAAAAAATCATCTGATTCATTATGAACTGAAGCCTTACCCTTCTCTATGAATCAGCAGAGGGAAAACGTTGTATCACTAAAAACCCCCAGTGTTCACTAACTCCCGGCCACAAATGTACAATCTCTACGTAACGAAAACCGACTGTCGAACTTTGTCAAACTTTACCCCAACTTATAACTAACGCGGATGAAAGAGAAAGTATATCGGGCAATATCAAGTAAGCATTTGAGGCATTCGAGTAAGAAGGCGTTCTTCATATATTATATGCATGGGCAATTAGATCGGCATCAATGGGTGGACAATGTCTGCAACCGGCCATCTCTTATTATTATACCTCCTCCATTCTTCAGAGTGGTTTTCGTTGGTAGTTAAATCGAGAATGCGGGGAAATACGCGAATTAGTGTGTTTTGATTGTTCATGTTTTTGTGCCAGGTCGTATAATTGTCTCATTGTTCTCTGATGGAGAAAATGAAACTATCGATTTTCATGCGAAGCAAATCAATTTTATGCAGATCCCATCATAACCGCCGTACCTATATCATTTTAGCAATATTAGCAATAAATGGGTTTATAATAGTTGAGAACATGTACCTAACTGCTTGCTAGCTTGAAAATAAGGGTGGATTTATAACAGCTTTTTAGTATTTAACATCGATCACTTGAGAATTGACGCATACAAGATTATTCAATGTTCTCCATTAGATTCATGTGAAAAAGCTATGTGCCAAAAGTGCATCCCAAAAACTTGGTTTTCTGTTTCGAGCCAAGAGCTATTTCACTCCCAGTCAGCTGCTTATGATCTATAACGCACAGATCCGACCTGTCCTGGAATACTGTTCCCATATTTGGAGTGCGGCACCTAAACATGAAATCCTGAAACTATTGGATTCTGTCCAAAAAGGGCAATTCGTCTTGTCGGTGATGCCTCGCTTACAAACTCGCTCACTTATCTGGAGAACCGTAGAATAGTTGGCGATTTATCTCTATTTTATAGATATTTTCATGTGCGATGCTTTTCTGAAATATCAACAATCGTTCCTACATTAGCAGTCTCTTCGAGATTAACCCGTCAAGTTCAGTCTTCACACCCCTTCGTGGTCACTTTAGAGACCTGCAGAACGTCCCTTTCCAAAGACTCGTTCATCCAACGAACATCGAGACTTTGGAACTCATTGCCTAGGGAGGTGTTCCCCGAGGCATACGATCTCCAGAAATTTAAGAAGAATACCAACTCCTACCTCATTTCCCTTGGTTCTCACGATGTTCTCTGAACATTACAGCATATCCCTTGTCGTGAGAACCAAAACATAAAAAAAAAACAAATTGTTTCTATTTCTCAATGAAATCGAAAGCCGAAAACAAACTTTAGAAGTCGGTCATCCTCGTGTAAAATCATGAGTTATATGATCTAAGGTCTTAAAAATTCGTTTTCCATATTCCGTCTCTGTTGAATCTGAATTGAAAAATCTTAGGTGTTACATTTTTTTATTTTAAATTCAACAGGTACCGGATAAACTCCTATATCTCTTTTAGTTTTGACAGTAGAAAAACAAAAAGAAACAACCTAATAAAGATTTTTTTTCCTCTCGAATAAAGTGATACATTTTCAGTATCTCTGAGAATATACAGGGAGCAGTAGGAAGTGTATCGACTTCAAATATAGTGCCTCATATACAGGGTAGCCAAGATAAGAATGAGCAGCCATAATTCACACAAGTATCGGTCTCATCCATTCAAAGGCATGTCTTGAAAAACTGAAATAACAAATTTCCATCTTTTTGAATAATTCAGAAACGAAAAATGACAAAACTTTTTTTCAGATAATTGTTCAGCATACAATTGCACAACTTTGCCCCAATTTAACCGACCTCGTATCTCTTATAATAACTAAGATCCCCATGGTTAAGCTCGAAAAACGGGCATCCTGTATATCATCACTGTATCTCATATAGTTGTTGTGCGTTTGTATTCTGAAACAAAGAAAATAACTTGAACTAACTCAGCATAAACAAGAGAGTGCACTTCTATCATTAGCATGTAGTGATAGAAGTAAAACAATGTTTACATGTAAATACTGAATTATCAATGGATATTTGGTTTTCAGTTATTCAGTTATGACGCCCCCTTTTTCTCATTATCAGTGTCTTTCTAATTGGCTTACGGGGGGTTATTAAAAAGTTACTCTAATTGACTGGCATGCTTAATATTGATGTAGAAGAATACTCTGGATTTGTAGACATCAATACTTCGAATAATAAACAAAATCATGCAGAGGTATGAAGTTGAAAGAAAGAAAGAAATCGATTGTTAGATTACATTTTTACGATCATCAAACCGATTGTCACTTATTAAGTCCGTGTCTCACGGTCAAACTATTTGATCAAACTATGAAAGTGTGATGTCATCAATGACGTCACATCAAACAGCAGCTGAAATTAGAACATGTTCTAAATATTTTACCTGTTTGATGAAAATCTAAGGTTAACATTTTTGTGGACACCGAAAATCGAAACGTCAGAATACTAATAATAGACTTGATTTTTGGACTGTTGGAAATGTCTGCTACTTGAAATTGGACCGAGGAGCAAGTAACGTTCCTAATAGATCTCCATAGAAGTAATAAATAACTTTTGTATAACATCAGACAAAAAGATTACCACAAGAGTGATATCAGATGCATTAAATGATATTGCTAGTCATTCTCACGGCCAAATAACTGGTAGGTGTTCTGAGTAATCCTTTCTATTGATAATAAGTACTAATATATCCCATAGAATCAGGAGTTGAGGCATTGTTCAATGTTTGGCAAACACAGTTCAATAGGGAACTGAGGTAGTTTCGTTTCTACTTCACTAACTCTTAAGGGACGCGCAACTTACCATGAAATAAATGTTTAGAGATTTTTGTGTATTTTTTATATTCATATATATTGTTGAAAAAGCGAGATTCCATCTTGAATGTAGATTTCTCTTCCGTTATGATCAATCAATTCTTGAACTGTTTGAACAAACTTCTTCAAATCGTGTGAACAGGAATTCTGCACATTTCAAATATTTGAATCAAATAGATAGAAATGACGTCACGTCAAACAGATTTGATCAAATAGTTTGACCGTGAGACATGGACTTTACGCATCATTGATATGGTGGCCAAAAATGCAACACATTTTGGCACAAGTCAAGTTGCAGAAAGTGCAGCGGCTAGCTTGTCTGGGAATCACAGGGGCAATATTCACGTGCCCCACTGCAGCCTTTCAACATTTCACCTGTGTGTAATGAAAGAAGCGGCAATCAGTGCCTTCAGACTGAGCCAGACAATGAATCTCAAATCAGGAAATCGAATTGGACACTTGAAGATTTTGTGAAATATTTCCCTAGAATCCATGTCTAAACCGACAGATAGCATGACAGTTAGGTCATGTTAGGTCAAAGAGAACCTCTATTCTTTGGTTAGGTACGTACGACGACTTCGAAATGCAGTTTGGCAACACTGCATTGGCTAGTCGGCTAACAACCGAGTTTAAAAACAACGCTCCTATGTGGCCCTTCAGCGCTTCCGTAATCCGTACTATAGAGATATGTGGCCAGGAGTGACTCGAAAGGGACACTCGAATGGCAGAAATCTATATTTTATCAGATAGCCAAGCAGCGCTGGAAGCTCTGAAGTTATACACTTGTGAGTCTAAGCTGACTTGGGACTGTAAACAATCCCTGAGACAACTGACAGCGAACAACCAGGTCACTTTGATGTGGTTGCCACTTGCCAGGTCATAAGGAAGTTGGAGGGAACGAGGAAGCAGACTGCCTTGCCAAGGAAGGGTCAATTACACAATTTCTCGGCCCAGAACCCTTCTGTGGACTCTCCAAGGCCCACTTGAAAGAAGAGGCTCGACGTTGGCAATCGGATGAAATGAAATCTCACTGGAATAAAGTGCCAGGAAAAAGACAAGCGAAATTGCTAGTGAGCCTTTCGCCAAAGAAAGCTTAATAGCTTCTCGAGTTGAACAAAAAAAGACTTGAAACTGGTAACGGAACTCCTCACTGGACACTGCCCTCTGAGGTATCACCTCAAAAAGAGGGGTTAAACAGAGAGTGATAGTTACCGCTACTGCGAGAACTTGGCTGAAACTGCAGAACATTTGCTTTGCGAATGCTCAGCGCTCTTCTGCAAGAGGCTCAAGTTTCTGGAAGAGGCCTAGAGCCCCCCTATGTCAGGAACCTTCTTCACAGGAAACTGATAAACTTACACGAAGTCTTGGAATCCCGGGCCTCGAGGGTTATGCACAAAAGATCTAATCTAATAGGTCGAGGTGCTTGAGAGGCTGCACAGCCTTAACTACCCCCCCCCCCCTATCTACAATCTTCCAGTTTCCTCTCTATGAGAGTTTTTCTCTGCAGGCACGACGTTCTAAGTTCACAATGATTTTTGCATGACAAAGTCTTCGGACTATAACTGGAGCCATTTTTTAACACTCAGATTGGTTTGAGACTGACTTCTAGGGTGAATTCCCGTATCTATTTTTTTGGTGATAATTTGAGAATAAATGAAGTCAAACTTGAATAATCAACAGAATTCCGCTCAACAAGGGAAAAAGGCACATAGGCTACATCAGCACAATAAAAATCCAACATCTTTACCGATATATTTACAGCAAATTCCACAAGAGAAACACCTTCTTGATATCGCCATCATCCATAGATCTGTATGATACCAAAAAGGCTAAGGGACCAGACGGAATTCCTCCAATCGTTATCAAGATTTTTCACCCTTTCATATAAACTCGGTACGTTCTCCTCAAACTGGAAAAGATTGCTAGAGTTCTATCAATTCCTGAAAAAGGCAAAGAGTCCATTCCTGGTAACTACAGACCATCTCTACAATATCTGGAGAAATCAAGAGTCGTTAATGACTGAAAATATATGTAACTTTCAACACCAGAGGTCAACTGAAGATTATCATGAAGTGCCTAATGTCTGTAACCTCCAAACTTTCAAAAAGCATACCAATAACATATTTCTTCTGCCAATATCTTTGTACTGGCTTTCACGTTCCTATACCAGAAAATATTATAGGTTTTTTTCTCGGACGGTCAAGAGATGAAAAAATATACCGTTATAGAATATTTTTACATAGTAATAACTGGTAATAAATGATAATAATAATGACACTTTCTGTAATCTTTGGTCTAGGTTGACTATCCAAAATAACCCTTATTGCACTTTTACGAATTTATGATGATGAATTCGTACTAATTGCTATGCATTACCCCAGTCGAAGTTTGTGAAAAATACATTATTTGTCCTGTATGAGGACGATAAATAGTTAGTCACAAATATTATGGTAAAATATTCAAGGCGCTACCTTTTTGTTTCCTGTTACTTGCATTGTGATGAACTTATAGTTTTTATGTCACCATATTTCCCATGATTCTTTCTTAATCTTCATAAATTTCTTGTATTTATCAGCGGTAGATCAACTGATTCTTGGTTGAATTCTCTACATATTATTGTGTTTTTTACCATGTTTATGAAATAGTTTTAGGTCATCTTCATTATAATTCAGTACCTATCTATAAATGTCCAACAACGTATCAACTGATATAGCGGTTCAGCACAAATATATGCATATTTTATGTCAGAATGCTCAGTTTCATAGCCTACTGTCTTCAATACTGATGAATGTTTATGACTCAGAAACGGTTCCACAAACTACAGTCAAACATCCTTTGGTAAAAATCACCTATACCTTCAAAAGAATGCCAGGAAATTACTTTTTGTCAAACTGATTTTTATCTTTGAGCAATAAAGTACGTATATTCATTATGATTATTATTATTGTTATCGAGAACTGAGTTCCAGTATTTCCTGAACTCCAGTCATAGTCACTTTCAGCTACTCTATTCGCTATATAGATATATATATACAGGGTGGGCAACTGAAACGACACGGAGATTCTATGGAAAATCATGAAATATCATGGGTTTTCTTCCGGTTGGCTAGATGTAGGATCTTAGCACTATACTGTACAGAGTGTTATAAAAAAATGCGCATCGAAGTTATGTTTTTCAAATAAAATGCCCTGTAAAGATTGCAGAGATATAGGGTGTGAAATATCGATATTTTTCAAATTTAGGATGATTTTTCTATTCGTCTCTCAATAGACCATCTGCGGGTAACGTTTCAAAATCGTACTTCATCTTAGTATAGTGAGCGCGTTTCATTTTAATTTCTGTCATGTCAACTTAGGTATTGTTCACACGAAAATTCCCAAAACGAGCTATTTTGGAGAGATTTGAAAAAGTTCATTATTATACATTCATGTTTATTCATATAATGTCATTGATTCATCTTTTAAAAAAACATTCGATCTATTTTATTTTGGATAAGTTTCTGTACCTACTCCAAATTTTTTCTTCAGTCTCGCAATGTTTTCATGTCAGTTTTCTTGTAAAATTACAGATTGGTAGAATGTTTCGCCACTAAGATAAATTTATCCGATTGAAAAAAGCTCTCGTGTTTATACTATAAAAAAATTTCCATGACCTAAGGTGGTTTTTCGTAATTTTCAAAAAAGTGAACGAAAGGAAGGAATATTTACGTTTTGACCACCTGAATCCTGCATCTTTCGAATTAACTTATTAGACTTTCAGTTTCCTTGGGTGTGACCAGCTTCATTACATTTATGCAAAAAGCTTTGTTTGTCGCTATAATAACCATCTGTTGTATCACTTTCAAGTAATTTCTTTCACGAAGTCGTAAAAATTGCATCACTGACGAATAAGATAAGGCAGTTGTTAAACGTATACATATTATGAACAGAACTATTTCACGTATTCATAAAGAGGTTACTTCATCTTGTAGAAACTCCAAAAATGAATAAATGAATTACAAATCGAATCGAACTGCCGATTGATATAAAATTATGGAAATATCGATGGGAAAATATACTTTTCAATATATTTCTTCGATTTCACCAATAATGTGCGATATACGATTGATGATACTTCGAATATCGCCTCATAAACAATTCAAGAAGTATTTTAATGATGTCCCTTTTATTTTCACCGAATGGATCCGGTATGAAATTGTCTTTACCATAAAAAGTGTTTTTGACTCAGCATCTCCACTTCTTTAAATCAACTCTTCACTCTTCTCCTTTTAAAACAAGAACATAAAAATATATTATGTTTTGAAAAACTGTAACTGCTTCACTCAACAGTATATCTTGAGATAAAAAACTTATTCGATGACACTTCTGATATCTGTACTTCAATCATTTCAGAAATGAATAAATTATATTTCATCGGTCTATCTGTACAATTTCATGAAACTACATAAAATTGATGACATGAACATAGTACAAACGTATACCGATTTACCTTATAATCGAAAATCTTTGCATTAAAAATTCATTTCAACGTCTACGATAGTTCAATTATCAAACTGTTCACTGTTCAAAAAGTTTAGTTTGACTGTCACATAATGTGCAGACTGCAGACTGATACGTTTTTTATGATACGAATCAGAAAAATCATTCATCCTAAACTCAAACAAACACAAAATCCCCACCACAACAATTTGACCCTAACAAAAACCTGAAATTTTCCATCAACTTCCTAAAAGAGTATCACTGCATATGCAGCTGAAGGGGAAAATCACGTTGCCTGGGATAAGTTGTAGAGAAAATATAGTATCCTACTCAATCATATTGAGTTTTCACTGTGGTTGCTGTGGATTTATGTCAGATTTTGCTAATCGATTTGAAATTATTTTTCTGTCCCACATAAAATGGTGGATCAAAGGATCTTTATCTGATACTTAAAAGAAAACAAGAAAACAAACGAAAAGTCTCTGATCAATTGTTCATAACAAACTGTTCCTGTGATGCATTCAATATCTATAAGCTCTGTATTACCATCGACAATCTTTTATGGCATGATCATGTGATGATACTCTCAATTTTTTGTATTGATTTACCCAGTCGAGCTATCAGCCACTCCCATACTTCACGACATGGGAACGTGTTTCTTTCTTCCGCCGCATGGGGTCGCTAGTTCCAAGTGTCTCTTAGCACGCGGCTCAGTGCTATATGAAATATGCTTCGATTGAATGCATGGATACATGGAATTTGGGAGTTTTGGGACAGACAACGTTTCGAGTGGAGATCTCAAGGTCTCTTCTCGGTTGACTACCCTGCACTAGAGGTGGGTGGAGAACTAATCAACAGTCACGACCAACTCGACCAAGCTGGATATAGGATGGTGATTGGTGAAACAGCTCTTCCAATTGTTTCGGTGAAAAACTTGTAAACCGTTTGAGAAGGTAGTAATATTTCAGCTACTTGAATGAAGATGGCGATAAGATCGATTATCGAAGAAGATATCTGTTGCTTACGTATTTCTGTGGTTCGCATCTGACAGACGTGACTTGAAACGACATTAAACAATATATTTTCTATAAATCTGGAATGAATATTGATTATTTGACTCTTCTCATTCATTTTTCATCTAGAACAGATGAAACTGATAAAAAGATGACAGAAGCACAGTTTCTGTTTTACCCATTGAAATGAATATGTCAGTATATTCATTTCAATGGTTTTACCGACACAAGGTATTTCGCCATTTCTGTTAATTTCATGAAATATTACTACGGTATGAAATCAAGTAGGCAAAGGTCTACAGTTTATTCTACTGCTTGTTAATAGGAAGCTGTTTCACCATCTTATATCCACCTTGGTCACGACTATCGATATTTATCGATAGTCGGCTTCCTGACTATCGATAATTATCGATAGTTTTCGATAGTAGGAAAATTAATACCTGCATTCCGCACGATAGGATTCTAAATCATTTGGGTAATCTAAATCATCAACTAGTTCAACTCAACTTCTATTTACTCGTTGACTTGTTGAGTACTTGAGTAGAGTTGAGTAGACAATAGACAAGTGACAAGTGAAGTGACGAAGAGTACGAGACCGGACAGCCGGACACTCATAGCATAGCTGATTCCATTGGTAAAACTAGTGTGCACTCAGTGAAAAGTGAACTATCGAATATTATCGATAGTTGATAAAAAACTATCGATATATTTCGATAGTCAAAACTATCGATAGTTCTCCACCTCTACCCTGCAATGATGAGTGCCAATAAGCCCGAAACCGGTATGAAGGTTGTAAAGCGTGCCTGTCCCGATGTGAATTTGTCACGTATTAGAAAGAAAGAAACATTTGCGATCTGCATTTACTGTGTGAATCGTTGCATGGAGTACGGTTAGATATAACTCAATATTCTGCGTGGAATTAGCCAGGAAAGTAGTTGTTTCTTAATCGTTGTCTACCATTTCCTTGAAACTTGAATTGGATAATACATAAAATATCCATCTTCCATCTACAATTACTGGAGTTATAGATGTTTTGTGTAGTACAGACCAAATATACGCTGCTGGGTTCCACCTCTCTGATATTACTTTCTAGTTTCAAATTAGCCCGACGATGATGTATCCTTCAAATGTAAACTCCTAATGATAATTTAGTACATTAAATTCACAGATTAATATTATAATGTTCGTCGAATCAGGGTAATAAATTATCAAATTGATTAACTCACAGAGGAATTATCAATTTTGCAACCGTATGTACCAAATTGCTTTCTTCATATCATTTCCTGTCCCCCTAGAAGGCAATGAAATAATGAACTATATTGAGTAACAAAACAGAAATAATGATGAACGCATGATGACTATGACTGTGCTCTCCAGTTTCAAAATTTGGGCGTGAATTACCCAACGTTCATGAATGAATAATGTAGATTTTTTCGATATTTGCCACACAAAGTGTAGTATTTGAGAACACTAATTATTTTAATGAAATAAATTTAAGAGAACCAAACACAGGTTAATTGTATTTTCCTACAGTCTTCCACAATATAGTATATGGATGAATCAAACCGTATATCATTGAAATGTGCAAAAATCTACTATTCGAATGAAGTATCCAGATAAAGGGTGTTTAAAAAAAACTATATACCGTTTGTCCACGGAAGGTGGCTCGCTCGGAGATAATGGAATGACTTTTGGAGGTTCTGTTCAATGCATAAAACTGCATTTTTCGACAAAGTAACTCGATTTTTAAACAGGACATCTGGTATATTCTCAGTCTCCATATGACATGCAGAATACAACCATGTATCATTTGTTACTTTTCGTAACCAGTTCTTTTTCTGTTATGTTAACCGCAAGAATATGGAACATCATAACAAAGATATGGGATGAAGAAAAAATGCCACAACAATGGAATAAAGCGCTGATTATGCCACTGTACAAAAAAGGACCTCATTTTTCAAGCACAAACTAACTGCGAAGTCAAATTTTCTTTATATCTATTAATAAAAAAAACTTCCATATGTCGCGAACTTTATTTGTGACACTGTATATATATATATTAGATATTTCAGTGTTCACGTTATATTTTCGAATTTTCAATCAAAAGTTTTCTCACAACCCTCATTCCAATATGATTTCAATATTGAATCAAGATAAACAATATTTTTCTTTTAATTTTGAGTGTCAGAAGTTCACTTGTTTGCTTTATCGTCTGATTCCCTTTATATTCTATGGTATCCCAGGAAATCTGAATTTTATAGGTAATTTTCATTCAATATTGAAATTGAAATGAAAACGGCTCAAGGAAACATTAGCAAACTATATATATTTGGAAACAGAAGAAAAGAGTATTTGCCTATATGTAATGTTTCATTTTAAAAAAATATTTTTAATAATTGTAAACTTTTATATCCAATGTTGTTTTCCACTGCTGTAGGTAGAGGTCAAAATATAAGAGGACATCCTGTTAATTTTTACTGTTTTCAAACATAATTTGTTTTCAGTTAAATTATAAGAGCGGTAATTTGAAAGTCCCAAAGAGAAACAATAACCTTCAGTATAGTATTCCGGCACCAAAATTTTAGTAGGGCCTCATCGATATGATAATTATGTTCTAGTTTCTCCAAGGTTTGTTTTATTGTAGCACAATTAACGACCGTAGAATTTTCAAATGATTTGTCGAAATTATTACAGTATTGCAATTATTAGAGATGGGTGTGAAAGAGATAACAGATAAAATCTTGTGAAATATCTAGTTTTTCAAAGAAGAATAAATGATATTTCTATAATTTGTCATTGAACATTTTCAAGAAAGTCTCGTGTAATATCAGCTAAAACAGCTCCAATTGCATCTTCAAATTCAGCAAGATAAAGGTATAGGTTCATGCTTATACGAAATTCGCAAAATTGATGCGAATCGGAAAATTATAAATATGACAATTATATTCCTACTCTACAAAACTATTGATTTATGCATCCTGTGGCATCATAATATCATGGTAATAGGAAAAAATCTGCAAAAAAATTCAAATATTTCAACTTTATTGCGATATTTCTTTTCAGCGGCCATTTTATTCGCATAAATTTTGCGAAATTCGTATGAGCATGAACCAGCCTTTACACATATTCTTCTCTTCACGCGAAAGTGAAGCCAGTTCTGGAAAAACAAAAGACTGTCTAGCATGCTAATGATGAATTGTGCGCATGCGCGGGTTTTGACGAGTTGAAATTCACTGACGTTTTTAGAATCTCATAGGTTAGGTATATTTGTCAACCCTAATGATGTAAAGAGCGTTAATTTTGTTAATGTACTTACTGAGTGTTTACAGAAGTGATTAGTGAGTGATAACAGTGATTGATCAAAAATTATCCCACGAATCTTGATCCGATGACTTTATCGTCAAAGGTTTCTATGCAATTTGCAAGTATCGCTTCGTAAATCACATCCCTTTCAGTATGTATTATTAACTATTATCCAAAATCGTCCAACAATTATTCATCAATGAATGAATATTCGAAAAATATATATCATAATTAAATAAAAACATCGAATTGGAGGTTGGTTATTTGACACATTTGATTGATTTTTGATAATTATAATACGTTTGTCGCTCACTGGAATGCAAACGAATGGCGATCCTTAATTCAAACTTGCGCATGGGCATATCTGCGATTAGTCCCGCAGACTGTCATTTGTTTCATTTTTCGGATTCAGCTTTGGGACGAAGGCATAATACGTTATATACAAGCATAATAAGACGTTAGATACCGAATAATATTTATTTATTCTCTATTTATTTTCAAATCGCCGTTGTCAATGATACAATAAAGCTTTGAATGAAACTCGATTATTGCGATTTAACACCGTCTCAGACATTGCGGTTGACTCGGTTGATGCCTCGTCACTTAGCCACGTCCTCGAATCGCATTATAATATTGTTACATTAATAGCTAAAATTGAATGGAATCTGATTTAGATTATTTATTGGAATGAACGTTTTCTGCCTAGGCAGTAAAAATACACCTTTTATGCCTGATGCTAACTGTCATCAAGAAGAAGTCGATTTCATGTCATTTGGAGAAATGGAATATTTTCATCATTTGAACCTGTCGGTTAAATTACTATTCCCAGTCTTCTGCTCTATAAAGTATAACTGATACAAAAATATATGCGTTCAGTAAAAAATATTATTCATCTATCTATTACGAGATTCACTCTAGATAGTCCGATTGAGAAATCGTTCGCAGAAATATTTCTGATGGTATTTGTGACATAATTCGAATTAAAATTCAGAAAAAATATAATAATTCATTTTCTTTTCCCTTGAACTACTCCACGATATAATTTATGGATCATTTCATTCAGCCATTGCATTGCATTAGCAATAATGTTCAGTTTGATAATAAATAACTAACATAAAATTTGAAAAAGACAAAAAATTATTCAGAAGAAATATTCGTGAAAAAAAAAGGTCGTCTTGAGATTATTGTTTTTGTACAGAGAAATTAACTTTCATGTTAAAAAATGGTCGCTTTGAATCTCAATATTTTCTAAGTACCTAAGAGTCTAAGATTCAGCTATTTTTGATGTTAATATTTTATCAAAAAATAGTAGTGAATTATTTTTATCTTGTACACGATCATGAAGGGTTTCACCGGAAAAAGTTGGTATTCCATGTGGATTGGAATATTATGATTATTTTCGTACATACCACCAAAGTTTCAAAACATCGCTTCATTCGTTTTCAAATTCAATATATTATGTTTATGAAGGTAGACAACGAGCAGATAACAACTACTTTCCTGCCTAATGTCACGCAGAACATAATAATATGACAGAATTATTCAAACTTGCAGTTTATGCATTGATTCACTAAGTGAAGACAGTGTGCAAATATTTCTTTCCATTGTCATTGTCGCTTGGTTTTAATATTGATGTATTTACTTAGTGTTAGTGAATCGGTGCATAGACTGCCAGTAGACATAACTCAATGTTCTTCGTATCATTAGCCAGGAAAGTAGATGTTTTCTGCTCGTTATCTACTACCTTTTCGAACATCATAGATTTTTGGTTGACGACGAGTTTTCTTATTTTGTTTTCACTTCAACTCTTTGCATTTCATGACTTTTTTTTGTATACAAGAACTAAGGTACTCAATTTAGATCCCTATCTATCTAGACCAGTGGCTATCAAAGTACTGTTCTCGACAATGTTTGTTTCACAAAAAAGTAGGACAGTAATGTGAAAACCGCAATCTTCTATTCCCAAAGACAACTGAGAAATCTTGCAAAAGTCTCGAGAATTGGACACTGTACATTTCAAAATTATCAAACATTTTTTTTATGTTCTGGTTCTCACGAAAAGGGATATCCTGTAATGTTCAGAGAACATCGTGAGAGCCAATGGAAAGAAGGTAGGAGTTGGTGTTCTTCTTAAATTTCTGGAGATGGTATGCCTCGGGGAACACCTCCCTAGGCAATGAGTTCCAAAGTATCGATGTTCGTTGGATGAACGAGTCTTTGGAAAAGGACGTTCTGCAGGTTTCTAAAGTGGCCTCGAAGGGGTGTGAAGACTGAACTTGGCGGGTTAATCTCGAAGAGACTGCTAATGGAGGAACGATTGTTGATATTTCAGGAGAGCATCGCCCATGAAGATATCTATAAAATAGAGATAAATCGCCAACTTTTCTACGGTGTTCTAGAGAAGTGAGCGAGTTTGTAAGCGATTCATCACCGATGAGACGAATTGCCCTTTTGGACAGAATCCAGTAGTTTCAAGATATGTTTAGGTGTCGCACTCCAAATATGGAAACAGTATTCCAGGACAGGTCGGATCTGTGCCTTATAGATCATAAGCAGCTGACTGGGAGTGAAATAGCTCTTGGCTCGAAACAGATATCCAAGTTTTTGGGATGCTCTTTTGGCAATGGACCTCACGTGATTTTCCCAAGAAAGGTTATTGCTGATAGTAATGCCCAGCATCGAAATGGATGACTTCAATGGTATGGTTACTCCTGACTGAATTATGTTGGGCACAGTGAGATCGGCTTATCTAGAGAAAAGGCATGCTATTGTTTTGTTTGCATTGAATTCTACCAGGTTATTTTAGATCCCCACTCGAGAATTGTTGCTAAGGCCATATTTATCTTGTTGTCTTCCTCGTTCATTTCTGGTTTGACGGGCCGATATAGGAGCCCTGGAAGAGAAAGCGGTATGGGGGGAACTATCATCTGCGGAGCTGTGTATAGGACATGAAATTGCTTCCAACAAATCGTTGATGTGAAGTAGAAATAGTGTTGGTGCTAAAATTGATCCCTGCGGAACAACAGCATTTATGAGTAGAGTATCATCAGATGAAACTCCATCGACCACTACATGAAGAGACCTGTTTGAGAGAAAACTAGCAAGCAGAGAACACAGCTGAGGAGGCAAACCATCATAAGATGAAAGCTTGGCGAGGAGTCCCTGGTGCCAAACTCGATCAAATGCCTTGGAAATATCTAATGCCACGGATAAAGTTTCTCCATATTTTTCAATATAGACGTAAGCGAGCAGGATACCAGTTGATCTCTGATGACGGAATATATTCAATAAATTCAGAAGGTTGGCGACCACTGATATAACCATTGTTAATTTTTATTCAATACAATCTGTAGTAGAGTAAAGTTGAGGTAAAGAATGATTGAACTCTTCGGGGATACCATGAACAAGTATAATGTTTGTGTAAGCATACTGCAGGTATTCTCGAAAATAGTGTATTCGATTGATTGTAGTACCTGTCTATACATTAGGAAAGAGAAAGAAAAGAATGACTCACACAATTATACCATTGATTGGTTTGCTCAGTCTTATACGATGCAAAAAGGAGAGCAAAATCCGAATGCCGATTACTGTGATATGCCCATGAGACGTATGAACGTACCAAAAAAGATGCGTGACGTAAGTGGAGTAATTGGGCACGTTTTTTTTTTTATTACATGAAAGCGAGAGACCAGCGTACTAACCGAAATACTAATTATTGTAGAACTGGTGGAGAAAGGGGTACATACCGGGTGGTCCATTTGAAATTACCAACTAATAGGACTTTTTACGGAATATAGGCATGGAGTGGGACAATTTTAACTATTGGCTTGTGTAAATTGTTAGATTTTTCAAATCCACACTTTTCTGCATGTAATTAACTCACCTTACCTTAATCTGACGCCCTTGATTATATCCAACGATCTATTCTGATCGGCTGCTACATACGCTCTATATAGAGGGCTGGAGATTTGGTGGAGGTGCTCAACATGGTCTGTCTCAATTTTTTAGTCCCCCCTGAATTTATTCCTGGTGGCAACCTATATAAGTTTTTTGATTGCTTGTGGGTAGATTACAGTCACGACAAAAATAATGATTAATTGAAATATTTTCATTGCACTATATAGCGACCATATAGCACCTTCTTTTCATGTGGCTAACATTCTATCACCTGCATTTTTAATATTAGGCTTAGGAATTGCTATTAATAACTAATGATCGAACTATCGTAGTAATAATGATTCAAACCAGCATTCATTCATCCAAGACGTTTTGTCTAGACAAAAAAGCGGTTAGGTTAGGTTAGATGTTAGATGTTAGGTTAGATGTTATTTATGTTGTAGTGCTGAATATTAAAGCTCAATTTTGGTCGAAGATCAAGGCCTCTTTTCGCTTTATTGAGAATCATGGAATATTTTTTTGGGTCACTAAGACAAGGAACTAAAAATGAATTATGGATACCTTGAATATTTGGCCGTTTCATAAGTACTGTTTTGTGGAAAAAATAATATCGGTAAATGTTTTTTTAACACATACCACAGCAACTGATAATAGTTATTACGCAATTATCGTTTGTCACTTTTGATCAGAATAAAACACTAGTCAATTTCCTACTTATTCAATAGGTATTAGATTACGTAATACATGTAGTTATCATTTCTAATTTTCATGAAATTTCACGGAATAATTTTCCGAGTTGTTTTCATTCAATCGAATCTAGCATTGTTGATTTTCGATAATTATCTATAAATGATGATGGTATAAAATACAGGGTGCCCCAATTGTAAGAATCAACAACAAACTACCCAATAATCATTTCATTTTATAATAATCATAATATTAATTTTGGACATTTTGTATTTTATTATTAATAAATGAAATTTAGCTAAAAAATAATTTCAAAATATATTTGTAATTCTCGAATCGGTGCAGAAATATCCAAGTTACAGGAGGAAGGACATTCATGGTGCATTACCCTGTACCATTTGCTCCGCATGACAATTTTATATAGCGGCTAATATGCTGATTTTTGTCAGGCTGTAAAATCTAGAAGTACTTATTTGGTAACTATATTACAGACTAAACCATATTATGTCTTAAGTGTGTTTGAAAAATGTTTTTGACCGCAAACTTAGTTGCAAAGCAACCCTCGAAGTCTTATTGAGACTTGTATTAGTATGGAAGACGGCGATCTTACCACCTTTTTAAGTGTCATCCGAAGCACTACTCGGCTGGCTATGGTTGAGATATATCCAAATATTACGCCAATCTTATGACAATCTATGTTCACAAAGAGAAGGGTATCACCGTTACTTAAAGGCCGATTCAGATTCATGCATGCCCACCCTGCATTTTTGACCCTGCATGAAAAATGCATGCATGTCGTCGTTCACATCTATGCCTGTCGGCGTGATTGTAAAATGCGTGGTGGGCATGCATGGAATAAGGACAAGTTCTTATTTTCCACTGTATTGCATGCGTTTTTGCCGAAACATCCCTAGAAACCTGTGAATATTTGACAATCTTTTATTTGAATTTGATTTATTTTGAATTTGATGATCATTTTGTAAAGTTTTTAATACATTCCCGCCTTTCTCTGTTGTGATTTTAATCTCGAGAAAATGAATGAGATGAAATTTTCGATTTACTTGAACTGACAATACTGAAAAAACCAATTAAAATATGACCTTGGGTAAGAACTGTGATGGAAATGCACATATGTGAAATGTCATGCCTTTTTCAGGCACAAGCGTCAGAAATGCATGTGCCTGTAAATCGCACGTGCTTCAAAAACCCTGCATGGAAATGCATGAATCTGAATCGGCCTTAATGAATCATTGATATTTGCAGAAAATTACGCACAAAATCACAGTTGCTTGGGTCCCAAATCTGAAAGTAGGCGAATATGAATTTAAAATATTCTCGTTTTTTCGATTCGAATGACCTTGTTACCAGGACTATTGTACGATGATTTTTGTCCGTTCTTTGTGCTACCTGTACTATTGATGATTCTGACTTATGATTCAGAATGTATGACGCCGTTTATCAGTCATAATAATGTACCTATTGTAAGATATCTAAACTGGATATGGTGCTAGATACGATTTTTATTTTTCATTTTTATTTTTATGAAATAATTTAGTCACATCGTGCCAAATATGACACAGACTTGAACGGGATGTCATGCTACGCCCATGTATTCGCGATAATGTATAGAGTGGTATAGACCTCAGGCAGGTGGGTCTTTTGGCCTTGAAGGCCTTTGGCTATGAACGGTCGATGATTTCACGTAATTTTAGAATGAAAGCAGGCCTCCTCAATCCCTAGAAAGAATTTAACGCAAACTGACGTGTGATATAATATAATAACATAATCCGCATAATCGTAAACCAATTTCATTAATATATTACAATAATTTTAGTTGGCTCTGTATCTACCGTCTGTTTACGGCAATCAATTTGCTTTTTCATTGCGGAAGCTTGTTTATTAGAAGGTTAGTGATCCGCATCGCTCAAATTCAAAATATGACCACAGCACAGCAATCAGTATGGTATGGTGTAGGTATACGTACAGGGTGAGCAAATTTCGATGTTCGTATAGTGTAAACTCGATAACTATAGTAGATACAAAATGGAGGTCGCATTCTCGATATTTTCAAGACAAATCCAGTGGCCTATCGTCTTTTGTTTTCGAATTATTAATGGAATTTCGATTTTTCAACACATGTCACAAATGTGAATATCATGTGGTTGTTTATTGTGAAGCAAGATAATAACTTTGACATTCTCAAGGCACTTTTTGTTACGAAACAAAGTAATAAAAGTTCTGATATTGCATCTGAGATATACTTCAATCGCTATCCAGAAAGAAGAATCCAGTGTTACAACTTTGAAATAGTGTCGCGGTATAGGGTTCATTAGTGTAGAGATGGATAATATTTTCCAAATGACGGCAATTACTATATGATATACAGGGTTTTTCACTTGAAACTCCGCTCGCCAATAGCTCGAGAATTGTGTGTGGCTAAAGGTTGAAATCAGAAAAAAAAAAGCTGTGATTTTGGAATTACGAACATGTAAAATTACATGTTATTCATAAACTTTTTTGTTATTTACGCGTACTCATTTATTTTACTCATATCTGAGTAATACCGGTTTTAAGTTGACGTTTCTTGATTTTACGCGAGAAACCTGTAGACCGTAAAATCGAATTTCAAGGAAGATTTCTGTAGTTTATGTATTTCTGTGGTACCAATCCCACAGGCGTGAAACGAAACGACATTGAAACACTATATTTTCAGTAAATCTAGAATAATTATCAATATTTTTACTCTTATCTGAAATCAAGTAGGCAAAATTCTACAGTTTATTCTAGTGCTTGACAATGGGAAGCTGTTTAACCATCCTATATCCACCTTGCTTTGATGGCTACCATCATTATCGCGATTGTTTTATGTGTAGTTACAAATGGTTACAAGCCACAGATGTTGTCATTACTGTGTCAGATATATTGTCATATATTGTAATAGTAGTTCAATTTAGCAATGAGGAATAAGTAAACATATTATACTGGTGTTTGGAGAATGCCATATAGTAACTAATATTCATGGCATTCCTGTAAAAAAATCATCCATAATCTCATTATTTTTCGATCAAGAAACGTCAACTTACATCATAAATTGAACATTTCTATTCGTTCTCGAGATATTGGCCTGCGGAGTTTTAAGTGAAAAACCCTGTATAACGAAAACTTAAAATTTTCTCTGAAAATTGCGTCATGAGGTAGATAGTAGATACTGTTTTGATATAATGAAAAGGAAAAATTCGTCAAGCCCTGCATCAATTTGTCATCATACTTATTCTCATATTTTCAATAATAAAGGGAGTAGAAGCTGATGAAAAGCATTTTTCTATTATATTTAGTTCATATCGCGTCCACTAGAGAGTGTATTTCAGTCAAGATTCAGATTTTTGATTTTTTTCCAAAAAGAAAACGGAATGCAACATATTTCTATCACCGGATTCGAAAAGCATAAAAATCGCTACATTTTGACTATTCAATATCTTCATTCATCTTGGAGTTATTTGCAAATGACTATAATTTTGAAAAAAAAATCATGTTTACGTTGAAAAAAATACCTATTATTATACTGATATCGTGATATCCATGGAAATAATTGCTTCTCAACCCTTCTGGTTGCTAAGCAAACCTTGATATTACTTTTGTGTATTCGAAAATATTTCTTCGACCTTAGTCGGACACCCTGTATAATGTATACGTAGATTTCCTGTTTTCTTCATCGAATACATCATGATAGTATCCTGGATCCTAATAACCAATGTTACCATAAATGGCGTGGAATATACATGAAATTATGCTCTGCAATGTATTTTCCCGCATTTTTAATGGTCATAATATTTCGAATTATGAGTACCTACCTACCTATACCTATATATTTATGGTTAATAAATGGTAGTGAATAGTTACGACCACTACTCCATATAACTACACTTCATGTTACGTAATCTTAAATCAGAATCACAATCTTGGTACATTAAATTTTCATTCATAAAAAGTTGATCAAGCACTATCACATTGTGAGATATCCTAATACAAATTGTTTAGGTCTATGATTATCCTATATGATATGATATGGTATTGTTAATGGTCCACCTTTTGAGAGAAAAAACAAGCTTGAGTCACAGTTTCTTGAGTTCTGGTTGCATTGAACTGTACTAGATTTTATCCCATTTCAATATCTCCAGCAATATCTTCACTACTAGTGTCGACATGTCTCTGTCTTGCACCTCTGGCTTATTTGGATGACACAGTATGAGTGCAAAGCTATGGACAGGATATGAGGTTACATCTGACAGGTCGTTGATGTGTAGTAGAAACAAAGTTGGTCCCAAAACAGACCACTGTGGAACACCGACGTTGGAAGGATAATACTTGAAAATGTAGGGAAGACCTACTATACTGTAATTACAATAAAATACACCTGATTTCGGTCTGACCCCGTTTATCTGACTTGCATCATTTGAAAAGTGTGTTTGAAAAGTGTTTGGCACTGTATTTCGTAAAATATTCACCATTCCCAGGAAAAAATTTGTACAGTTGATGGTTTATCGCCCATAATTTTTTGAGCTATTTCCGAGGCTATTTCACTATTTGGAGGCTGAGCACACCTATATACTGAAACGATTCGAATTTGTTTCACTTTCTCTATATACAGGGTAATTTAGATTCGACCCTATCAGATCTAGAATTTTATGACGATGACCCATACAATACCAGATATTCTATGGATGTCCAATTCAAGTTCAAATCATGTCTAAATAACCTTGGATTGGTTTTGAATGTCCATATAAAGGGTGTCCCGTGACTCGATGCCCGAAGCATAAGGGCGGCATATTCCTTCAACAATTTCAAGTCGAAACTGCCTTTTTTCCAAAACTTGATGGAGAAATAATGAGTAATAATGAATTAAACAAAGTGTGTAGATTGAAGTAAAGGGAATGGTGAGAAAGTATTGTGATATTCAATCAATTAAAAAAAAATTTATTACCTACTTTACAAATTTGATTGGATAAGTGTTTGTGCAAAATGTTTCGCAAATCTGGTTGATATTCAAAAATAATATATTTGCCGTAAATGTGATGGGATCTCAACCGTTGATTGAGAACTTCTCAGTCAACGTTTCAACTCTACCCACAAAGCAGAAGAAACTATGACTCAGTCATCAGTATCTTTTTTTTTTCATTAAGGTGCATCGATTGCTGGGATCATTAGCACCATATATTAGCAATCTCATCACGTGGGAGAATAACGTCCAGTGTACCTAGAGCGATATCTCAGATTTTTTTATAAAGATCGATTGACTTCAAAGTTCATCAGATTGTTGATAGATGCGATGTCTTTGAAATTTTTGGGGAAGTGGTTATGAATGTTTTGTAATTGCCGCATATTGTTATAACCTGGGCATGAACAGATAATGTGTGTTACCGTTAAACTTTTGCCACAGTGGTTACATATTGGAGGGTCTTGACCCTCTAGAAGGAATGCGTGTATTAAATATGTGTGCCCCATTCTGAGTCTGTGAGCTTTGATTCTGTCGCCACGACTGAATAGACGGTTTATGGTCCCTCAAGTTGTTATTTACGAGATCCCATTCTCTTTGCCAAATCTTCCCTAGTTCGTCTTTGTATTTGACCTTCAAATCATCTACTCTCAAAACATCGACTTCAACTTCAACTTCAACACCTCTATCCGTGAAGGAAAATTTTCAACTAAATTGAAAATATCAAAAGTTATCCCAGTACACAAGAGAGGAGAAAAAAATATTATTGATAATTATAGAGGAATCTGTGTACTAACATCCTTTTCTAAACTTATCGAAAAAGCAGTATATGATGAAATAGTTGACTTTCTATATAAAAATGAATTAATTACCTAATGCCAACATGGTTTTAGGAACAATTTCTCTTCTACGGAAATGGTTCAATATATACATGAGAACATCGATGAAGGGAAATTTATTTGTGGTATATTTTTCGACCTCACTAGAGCTTTCGAAACCATAAATCCAAAGTTTCTGTGTGAAAAATTGGAAAAAATTGGAATCCGTAGTCCGATAAACCAATGGATCCAGTCATACATGACTAACAGAAATATCCAGGTTAAAATAAAAGATTCATTCTCAGACGAAAAATCAACAGAACTCGGCACCCCGCAAGGGGGAGTTCTGGGACCTCTTCTTTTCCTCCTGTACATAAATGATCTCCCATGTTTCATTTAGCACGGAAGAGCATTCATGTACGCAGATGATACTACTATCATTGTAGCATCAGACTGCATGAATGGCCTAGAACACAAGTTATCACACGTAATAAAGAATTTCTCGGACTGGTGCCATAACAACCACCTGATAAACAACTTAACGAAAGCTGTATCTATAGAGTTCATTAACAAATTTAAAGAAATACACAATATAAAACTTAATATTGACTCAACTACACTGAAATCTTCAACCCATACAAAATTTTTAGGAACACAACTGGACAGTAAACTAGATTTCAAAGAACACATCAAAATTACTTGTGTACCAAACTAAATAAAACATATTTCGCCTTCATGACCTTAAAAAACAGTTTTAATCAAAATCATCTGCTCAACTGCTATTATTCATTTGTTTACTCAATACTAAACACAAATATTATAATTTGGGGACAATCTGTAGAAGTAGTTCGTATATTCATAGTCCAGAATAAGAGATTCTTGAGGCTAATTTTCAATATGCGCTATAACGAATCCTGCAAGGACACCTTCCGCAAATATAAAATACTTACTCTGACTGGAATCAATCTGTATAAAATATTAACTTACGTTCATCAAAATTTTGCTTCTTTTACTAAAACTCATGAAATACATGAACATTCAACTCGATCAGGTCCCAACATCCATCACATCAAACGATTTAATCAGATGGGATACAAAAAATCCCCCTGCTATGCAGGAGCCAATGCTTTCAATCACCTCCCAGAAAACATAAAAAGAATCCACGATCACAAAAAATTCAAAAAAGAACTGAAGCAATTTCTGCTTGCAAATTGTTTCTACTCCATGAATGAATTTCTTAATGCCAAGTGGTAGATCCCTTGGAAATTATTCCCTTTTTCTTTTGTATTTTGCAAATTATAACATGTTTCTGTAAGTTCCATTGCAAAATTTTTGGGTTTGTTTTATACTAATTCTTCATAATTTGTAAATAGTTAAGTGTGAAATGTAACAAAAATATTTCAAACTATGTTCCAGTTTTCAGTTACTCATACTGCATAATGTAAGGAACAATATGTTGAAAATGACCTATCTCATGTACATGCTGTATACCAAAGAGATGAAAATAAATCTAATCTAAACTAGATCTCTTTCAGCAGTCTCTCGCGCAGCCAAATCAGCCTTCTCGTTTCCCATTATTCCTATATGGCTTGGTACCCATATGAATTCAGCTATCTTCCCATTATTTTGCAGATTGTGTAGTGAGAATAGTATTATTTACACGAGTGGATATTCAGAGAAAGGATTTGAGATAGATTGAAGGACGCTTAGTGAGTCACAAACTATTATCGTTTTCAGGTTGTTCATTGTGAAATTTTGAATGAAGAGCCTGCCAGATGGCATAAAGTTCTGCTGTATATATGGAAGCGTAGGGAGAGAGTGACCAAGAATATGTGGCAGTTCCCACGATAAAGGCACACCCAACTCCAGATACCGTTTTGGATCCATCAATATAGATGATAATGGATTCCGAGAAACTATCGATGATCTCCAAGAACATCAGGCGATATATACTTGGAGCAGTGCTGGTCTTCGGGAGATCAGTCAGATCAAGACGAATAGATACCTCCGGAAGTATCCAAGGTGGGACTTCTAGGTTACTGACCGAAAGTATAACCAGGTTATCCCAACCTAGTGGAGGTGATGTCTCATAGGCTCTAATACCGGCCGGACTGGTGATGGTTGGTCTGTCTACATATCTATTCTGATTGCCTATCAGGAGTCGAAAATTCCGGTGATTTGGTTGGGTAGTCTATGAAAGCCTGTCTCACTACAAATGCTAGCTATAGGAGATGTACTAAAGGCTCCTATTGAATATCCAGCATGGTCTAGTAATTTTAGTATGGATTTTCGAGCTGAAGAATAAACTATGGAGCCATAGTCCATCTTAGAAAGAATCAGGGATCGATACACATTCAGCAAAATATCTGCATCAGCTGCCCAGTTTGTATGAGCAAGGCACTTTATGATGTTTAATGCCGATTTACATCGTACTACTAGATTCTCTATGTCAGTATCGTATTATTCTCACAGGAACTATTGGAAAACTGTAGTTTTTATTTTTGTTATTCATGATTTATGCCAGATGTTTTTCGAAGTTTTATTATGATGTAGAATTTATAGGTAAATTTGAGAATCGTAAATAAAAATGATTAAGTATAGGTACTTAATTGAAATTATAAAGCCCGTCTAGACTGTCTGCCCGTAATCGCTGTTGTTGGAATAACAGACATGATTTTCGCTGAACATTGACCGTAAAAATATCTATATACAGAGAAACATCGTACACTTTTCTGCGATGTTCTAGATATCAATGAGTTTGTTAGTGCCGAGCAGATAAACAGCTCTCCCTCTGATGGATATATTCCAGAAACCTAGACGTATGTTTGGGAGTTGAACTCCAAACCTGTGAACAATACTTCATGACATGTCAAATCTGTCCACTGCAGATTATGAGAAGCTGTTGAGGGGTGAAAATTAGCTCTTGACCTCTTGATACGGAATAGAAAACCGAGTGTCTGATGTGAGGCAGTTTTTGCAATTAACCTCACACGATAATTCCTTTGTTGATGATAACAACAAGCATATATATATTGAGAAAACGAGCATTTTGTAAGCAAATTCTGCCGTATATAAACTCAATGTGAGGGTTTTTTTTTTGGGATAAAATTATAATCTGGTTTAATGTAATATTTGAGCTTCCACTTGATATATCTTTCGTTTATAACGAAATCATGAACGAAAAATGGTATTAAAAGTTCAGTTTCCTGAAGAAAACATTAAATTACATACCTACCTAAAATACATAGGTACCTATCTTATTGAAATTCTGTAATATTTGAAATTGTCTGTAATAATTGAAATTGTATTTTTCTATTTTGGTTGTATAATGAAGTCATTGTGAAACGCAAATGCGTGTCGAAATAGCCTCTATTTCGATACGCATTTTTTATTATTCGGAGATTGGTACAATCGAACTGTCAAATGAAAGTCGGAAGAGTTAGGCCCAGCTTACTTCTGTGCGATTTGGTGATATTAGCAGTGAAAAACTCAATGTTTTAATCGGTAAATTTCGATTCGGAGTCTAATTTGATTTAAATTGACCAATAAAAACACTAACAACATTGAATTTTTCACCGCTGGTATTGCAAAAGTCAAAATCGCTCAACTGTAAACTGGGCTTTACGGTTGTGCGTCAGATTTTAATTATTTCAATGTCATCATTGTTACCAATCTAAGATGTTTTGTCATTTATCGATATTAAGTCAATTTTTATCTTCAAATCAATTCAAAATAGAAAAAATTGCATATGACACACGTTTTATAAGACACGTTGTCGCACTTGTTCACTTGGAGCACTCCGCACTCCTCGCTTCGCTTGTCGTACTCCAAACGACGCGTGCGACAAAACAGCGTCTTATAAAACTTGTATCATAATATACTATTTTATGTTTAAATATTTTTTTTCAGAAGCCTTCTCAATGAAATATTAATGCATATTCTCTACTCTCTCTTCAATCTATATAATATAGCGATATTCTGATGTTTTTCCTGATATCATTAAATGGGATGTTATGGCTCTCAAAACTCTGAAGTGATCGACAGTTTCAAATAATTGTTCTCGATAGATGATTTACATGATTAAGAGTGGAATTTAGTGAATGTCTAAAAATTTAAAATGTATGGACTATATTCAGATAGGTACATTTAAGTATGAATCGCTATAACAATTTCGAGATAAGATGATTCATTCTAATATATATCAATATTTAGATATTTTTCGTATGAAATTGTAATAATCTAGAGAATATAACTAGGCAGGCACGAAATTGTACAATACCTTATAGCTCACAGTAAGTATATCAAAATAATAGAAAGGTTTGCATAAGAGCTAAATTAGGAAATCTGTTGTTCAATGAATTGGAGCAATATTTCGTGTAAAATATCCTCGAAATATTATTTTCCGCTTTAAATATACAGGGTGAGTCAGTTTATTTTGTAGCAGAAGTTGAACAGCTCAGATGAAAATCTCATACAAACAAATTTATGTGTGGGAGCTTGGTTTCCGATATACAGGGTACAAAGTTTTTTTTTTGTTTCATATAAGTTTTTTCCTACAATTTTCAAAGCAATGATTTGAAATCTGGTACACTTTTTATAAACTTTGTAAACGCTATTGATCATTTTTGCCTTGGCTGGTTTACTAAAATACAAATCTGCCTCCCACGCATGAACCCTGATCTGTTGGTATCCTGCTACAAAAAACTGAGTCACCCTGTAAAGGTAGGTAATTCACCATTCAGAGAATCAATCTGTAAGTATTATTATGGACCATAATATACAGTGTCACACATAAAGTTCGCTACATATGGAAGTTTTTTTTATTAATAGATATAAAGAAAATTTGACTTAGCAGTTAGTTTGTGCTTGAAAAATGAGTAAAATACAGCATCTTTCCTTTTTTCATGTGCTACCCTAAACCTGTCGAATTTGACATTTTTTTTTCGAAAATCCTCAAAAAATCAGTTTTTTTTTGGAAAATTCGAAAAATGCCAGAGAAAAAAGTTGCTCAGTTTGTAATTTTATACATTTGTTCCAGACTCTCTACTGTCACTTCGACTTTTTCCTTTTTTTTTATTTTTCGAATCTTTCGCTCTATCGATTCGAACGAAACATGATTCAAATTTCATAATTTTGATGAACATGAGACTTCAATATCATATCTCGCCCAGGAAATACCCACATTGGCCTGTTACCAGAAAATAAAAAAAATGCATCTCTAGAAATTCGTCTTTGATGTTGTAAAGTTCATCTAGTTTTTTCATTTCATTGTTAAACTGATGTGGATTTTCAATGTATGGACATTAATATATGTCAGTAATCGAATAAACGAATTTCTCTTCATTCTTATTACACTCGTATTTCTTTTTTTAATAGATTTTTATCCAGTTTGATTATTTTTCCATATGTCGCGATCTTTATGTGTGACACTGTATATATAGTTCAATTTATTGCTTGTTATTTTGCTTTGAAGGTTGCCAAACGGTCGAAATATAATTGAATGGATAAAATGTAAAGAGATCGTGGAATTAGATTGTGATATCGATGGAATGAACGTTTCATAGTTTAAAAAAAATATGGTAGCTCATACCTTACTCTAGTTTTAAACATACATGAATGACCTTGTTGAGTAATGTTTACAACTTGACGATTAAGACATTGAGTGGAAAATATACACCATGAACCCATGAAAGCATTAACTACATTCTACTAAACAATTTAACGAAGCATTTCGATATTTCTATTTCAATGTGCCTTTTCTAAATCCTAGACTGACCTAGACAGCCGATACAAGGATATTTGGATCTCGACAACCGTAAGATAGAAACGAAAGTAGTTCAAATTGGGGCGTTATAGTGAAAGAAAATCCATGATAGCTCTTTTCGATTTTCAAATATTCAAGAAAAAACTCCATTTTTGTGTTATCATTTTTATTAAGTCTTGATTTATTATTCAAGATGGACTAAATCTGAAAGCACTCCTTCATGGCTACTATTTGCAGTCTACCAAATGACATTTTTCAATATTGCTCATTTCTTTGTGGGGTCATATAGGTTACGAACAACGTGGTATATTTCGAATTTACAAAATCCGCTTACACGTTTGAAAATAGCATGAATCATGTGTTGATTTTAGAAATCGATTTTGGGGTTTATGCAATTGTATAGTTGAAATAATTGGAATATTTTGAATTTTCCCAATCGAATCGTACAAATTCTGAATGTATAATTATTTTAACATATTCAATAATAGTTGATAGTATCTAATACTTCGTAACCGAGTGCGTAAGTGCGTTACTGATAATATTGTTACGATATTTTCACTTGGGTTCATTAATTTAAAACACTGAGTACAAAACTGAATAATTTATTTCACTAAACACTCGAAATACAACTCAATAAACATTTAATTAAATCACAACGATATTCGCTTTACAAATCTCAATTTTCACCATACTAGCTTTCTTTATAACCTCTCTGACTGTCTACGCCACTGCACTGTTTATATAGGTACAAAATATACTCATCTAGCAAAATCTTGAATATTCAATAGAGTTCTGAAAGAAATACCGTTCATTTTCGAGAAACTGCGACGGTTATGAGTCATCCGCTATTGTCCTCTAATTGGTTCGTCGGTGACCGATGTTATCGCGAGGCCATAAATCACAATCTAGACGCGAACCGCCGAGATAATGACTTTCGGTATTCTCAGAATGCCAGTTCAATTCGTAACAATATTATTATTTGTGTTTTTGATGAAATGGGTTGAAAAATCATTTGACATTTTATTTCCTCGAATGAACTGGGCTGGTGGTCGAGTGCGTTGAATCGCTGGCTCATCATAGTCTAGACTAGAGGGCCCGGGTTCGAATCCCGCGATGGCTATTGGAAATATTCATTTATTTCTATAATATCGTTTAGCGGGAGGAGTTAGGTAACCAACCGAATATTCTTGGTACCTATATTTCGATCCTCTCAACGATAACCAGCCTTCTTCCTTACTCACACAAGTTTCAATGAGACTTCGAGGGTTGCTTCGCAACTGAGTTGGCGGTTAAAAACACTTCTCAAACAAAGAATATATTAGCTCTTCTTATGGTGTTAGAGGGATACCGTCAGAGACAATAATAATACCGGCGACTATATCAACAATATTATTACCAAACGTTTCCGAATAATTATTCGGAGTTTCTGAAAATTAATTGGAATTCCATATTCAATTATTTCTTTTGATTTGATGAAAAATCGACTTCAGTAAATTTTTCAATTTTACTAGAATTTCCTAGAATTATTCCGAATTCCTTAGGATTTCCCTGTTTCAAAAATAATTTTCTACTAGACTTAGGGAGAATTCGAATGTATAGTAAAAACAAAAAATACATTATCTGAAAATGTTATAAAGTTGTCGTTACTTCGCCATGTTTTAAATTATTCAAGAAACGATGTCATATTCGAATTTTCCATAAAAAAAGTGTATGATTTATCGTGAAAAATCGAAAACGAAAATCAGAAATTTTTCGTAATTTTGTGATCCTCAAAACTGTCAAATTTCTCTTCAGATTATTATTGAGCATAAATATTTCCAACTTTACCTTAATTTAACGAACTTCACGTCTATAGTGTATAAATGATCCGATGATGATCGATTGAGATAATTTATGTAACAAATATGAATTATGAAAAAAGATTTTCAAAAATTCAGTTTTTTCCCCGATTTTTTCGGTGTATGGAATTTGGTACAAGTTCACGAGTGGACTAAACTACATCATCTAGTAGTCAAGATGAGAGGATATAGAAACGTTTGAGGATTTGGAGGAGACTTATTCTTTCTGGGAGTATTAGTGGCGAAAAAAATTGTCTAATGCCGATTGAGTCATACAAGTGCGCACTTTGAAGTATATACCTACTCATTATTGGATCTGAAGATATTAGTAATCAGCTTCCAGTAGTTTTTAAGCGGTTCGACCGAGGGTTCGACAGAATAGACTAAGGATGTTCTCAATATAAGATATTGAAAACGCTATAAACATTTAAGTATACGAAAAACTTGAATCAAGTAATTCTTAATTCTGACCCTTTGCGAGAATAAAGCTTCTGAATAATATGAAGAAGATACTTCGTTTCGTCAGTGCAGATCATCTGGACTGGATCTATTTTATTATCACTTATCAGCCAGATTTGATCCAGAAGCCCGCTCTACTTTACGAATGCTATTATTTCGATTTCATTCATGTCTGAAAGTTCAGATAAAGCAGTCGGATATCCCTTCGTCTTCTGGGAAAAGCGGGAAATACACCACTGGTCTTTCGGGAATGTTCGGAAATTCTGACAGTCAGTTCTTTGTCTTTGGTTCAAGCAGCCAGTTTCACGTCGCGTCGGTAACTCCACCAAAGACGACCAAAGATTCCAATTCCACTCACCACTCTGGTGTAGTGTCAAGTGCAGTGTTGTTTAAAAAAAAAATACTCCCAGCAGAAGGAAAACAAGAAGGTTCTCTCATCTGTGGTTTCTGTGAAGAGTAATAAACAAATGAGTAATTACTAAAATAAACATTATACACAAGGCCTTGATCAGGCATCAGGCCCATGCTTGATTAAAAACTCTGCAACAAACTTTCATGAAATGTCTGATGAAATTGTGGATGTTCAAAGTGAACAACCTGAGCGAATGTCCACAAAGGTTAGTATTTGATTATATATGGTATTACTAATCTTTATATCTCTGAAATTCTAGCTAATGACCGAGCATCAGGCTTCTCTGAACCGCATATCTGAAGAATTCAATTTTGCTTTACCCAGTAGTAGTGCAATGAAAAACGTGGTGGAAGAAGTATCCAAATATACTTACCCAACACAACTGACAAATTCGTTTGATAGAGAAAATTGGACTGTATCAACTGATCATTGTTATGCACGTCCTTGGAATTGGAGGCCGGAAGCCAGTTTTCTACGCCCCACAAAATCTTTGTTTGTACCTAGGCTCATTCCAGAAAAAAGAAAGCTAACCCTTTCTGATCATGAAGATTTGATTGATGTTACTACAGGACCAGATCTTCCTACTCCTATGTATGATATCCACAAAGCTAGGAATATGATGGAAGAATGTGAAAAACAAGCATTTTCTATTAGAACTGATAGTGATGAAGACTGGGAATTGAAAATTTCAAAGTATGTTTTGTGTTTGCAATTCTTGCATTGGGCTCAACATGATTTGCCATTTGCAGATTGAACTGGACAAATACCCAACACAGAGTATTCAACACTATTGTTAGTATAATAAACAGTTATAGTCTGGCTAAACTAGCTCAAAAAGGAGTACATAATGAGCCATTGTTAAGAAGAACTGCTATTGACAAAGCTGTACAAAGAGTTAGACGTCTACTAGCTTCTGTATCATGGGATCCAAAAATGACTCAGTGGTTGCATCAATTACTGATTGATAACCTTGATCCTCATTATCTAGCATGTTACCTTGATGTTTTGCAGGTATGTTGTCAGTGTGCTTCTGTTGTGTCTAATATCATGAATGGCATCCAACTTTCCATAAATGAAATATCAAACACAGTGTTTACTAAATGTATATTTGAATATTATATTTGAGAGAAGGAAAGGCACCTGTAAAGCTACCACTTTTTTTATGCTTATCACTGAAACATTGACTTCACATATAAGAATGGTAAATGTTTTTATTGATAGATATGGGTAAAGATAAAATAAAACAAACCTCTTTGGTAGAGATACAAAAAAGTATATATCAAACAGCAGAGTTTGCTCTAAAATTTTTCTATATTCGCATGTTTTTATGTAATGTATGTAATTTTTTTGTAACCTACAATACTTTTTCCTTGCATAACTAGTTATGGAATTAGTTTACTACTGAGTATCATAATCTTGTGCAGGTTGTTTTAGAAAGTCAAGTCAAACCAAAATTATATAATTCTTATGCCTTGTAAATAATTGGTTCTACCCAACTATTCATGATTGTCATTATCCCCAAAAAAATATCTTGACATTTTTGTAGAATGCTGAATAAAAATTATTACATCCCCATACTCCTGACAAATAAGAGTACCTACTGCCTGCAGTTGCTTTGGGTACATGACATATCACCAAATGGACAAAATGTTGAAAGTTATCAAAACGCCGATAATATCACAAATCACTATTTATGGTGGATTTTTTAGGAAGGCATTTTATTTAAAAAAAAAAGAAAAAACAGCAGAAATCTTAATCCTATATTTAGTGCCGGTTACATCATAATTTGACAGCCCTCTACCAAAATGATGGGCCAGCCCAATGACTGCCTTAAAACAGGGCTAGTTGCATAAAGAACTTAACAAAGAATCAAAAATTTAATTTGTTAGTAAACATGGCAAAGTTGATCTCATGTTAATTTAACAGAAGGTTTGATGAATTTTTATGCAACTGTCACTAGCACTAAGTGCTATTCTAAAAAATATGGAAATTGGAATTCATTTTGAACAAGCATAGACAAATTGAACTATTAATTGATTATCTATAAAAGTGGTTATAGTAATAATTATTGTGTTATGTGTTCATGATTAACGTTTTTAGACAAAAATGAACATAATTATTAGGGGTAGAAGATTAAAACTATATGATGAATAAAAAATCAGCTGTAACTGTTGCTTCATAGAAGGAATATAGGATGACTAGGAATTATTTGATTTTGAGTGCCTGAAGAAATATTGCTGGGTAAACTATTCCCATTTAAATAAAAAAACATATTGTCTCAATTTATGAGCATTCATTCCTGAAATATAATTTAGTGAAGTTCTTGGTATCAATATAATCAATCTATAAAACAATGAAGAAAATAAATAATTAATCTCAAACAAGTGGAGGGGTCTTCAGAAAACGCCTGCACTATACTATAATAATAATATATCAACTGAAACCAAATAATCTGATTTCTACTGTGTTTAGTTGTCTGAAACCAAATTATTTTTTTCTTAGCAATAGAGATGTCTCTATGAAACTTTCTGTGTCTTTTGAGATGAAATAACGAATGAGTAAATAGAAATGTTGCTGTAGAGTCAGTGGAGTTGAAAAAACCTTGGAACACAATGTAAAGAACAATGTTGAAATTTGTAGACGCTGAAATCCAAATTACCGCTATTCGTTGATAAGATGATGTATGGTCCGACCTCCACCCGAATAGGCCCGCTGAGCAGCACCAATTTGCTGCCGATATTGGAGAAAAATTGGGACCCCGTCATATCCACCTTGATGCAGGATAAACCGAAAAAACTGCCAGGGAACCCGGTGATAGTCGTAGTGCCCTCGGGGCCGATAATGTCCAAATCGCTACTCAAGTGGATAAAGTTGCTGTCGCATTTGGCCACTGTGGTCACCGTTTCGACAAACTTCGGTCAGTCCCTAACCAGTTTCATCGCCCAATAGTATATATTACTGGTTAAACAGTCGAATCATCCCCTTAACCACCCCTGACAAGCATTGCGGTGAAAACGTGGCACTGCCGATAATTTTCGGAGATATTCAACAATTTTTAGCACGAAAACTGATTTTCGAAAATAAATTCGCCCTTCTTCAAAACATAAACTAAACCCGTGCGAGAACCAAGCCAGGCAAGAGCTGAACAATCACTTTGTGACACTGTCAAGTTGAAAGATCCAAGTCTTGTGTTTTGTTAACGTTTCGAAGAACGGTACAATTTTTGAAAAATATTATTTTATTTCGCTAAAACGTGTTGAAAATAAGCGAATGTTAGCGTGTGTAGTGTTTTAGTTGATAGACGGACGAATTTTGCGTTTTTAATAGCAAAAATTTGCGTTGTTAAATGTTGTATTCACTAAACAGGCGTTACAACTTCGGATTCTTGTAAAACAGGCCAAAATAAGTGAGTGCCTCCAAAATTTGTTCGTAAATATGACGTCATCATCGTTTTTTTTTAATGGTAAGCCGAACTATTGATAGTGTCATTGAAAAATAAATAATATCAATAAATTTTATCATGTTCTAACGTATTCGTCAAAGTAATCAGATATATGTGTAAACATTTTCACAATATAAACTTAAGGTTGACGTGTCCGAGCGATTTATTACGATTATTGTACGAAGTGTGCATTTCTGAGAACACTGGAAGTCATTATCTCGGCGGTTCGCGTCTGGCTGATTTATGGCCTCGCGATAACATCGGTCGCCGACATAACTAATTAGAGGACAATGGCGGATGACTCATAACCGTCGCAGTTTCTCGAAAATGAACGGGATTTTTCAGAACAGATTTTGCTAGAATGAGTATTTTGTACCTATAAAAGCAGCGCAGTGGCGCATACAGTCAGTTTTAGTTTGGAAAGGGTTCAGTTCAAAAATATAGCTAGTATTGTGAACATTGAGATTTGTAAAGCGAATATCGTTGTGATTCAACTACTTGAGTGTTTATTGAGTTGTATTTCGAGTGTTTAGCGAAATACATTGTTCAAGTTTTGTACTTGTGTGTATTAAATAAAAAAATAAAATTTAAATTAACGAACCCAAGTAGAAATATCGTAACAATATTATCTGAATTTATTCCAACCTGCGCGTGCTCAATGTATAATGTGGCGAATAAATGCTTCTACTACTACCACACTACTTCGTTACTCGAAATTCATTGGATTAATAAAATAAATATAGCAATCTTTCCTTAGGGACTTTTATAGGAGACATTTTCAATAATAATGAAATTTTTGTATGACCAATTGGGAGAAAAACGAGATAAACCACCGCAACGCTTGATAGGGGTGATTTTTGTTAACTTGAGAACTGTTTTGATTTTGAAAAGTTTTTTGGTGCATACAATATCAATACAAAGTGGGGCACCGAGAACGAAACAGATATAATATCTTCACGACATATGTGTTGTGAAAAAATCCAAAAACACGTCGATTTTCATTCCAATGGAGATATATTTCTATTATAACCCCAACTGTCATCCAACCACTTGGTCACTTTCACCGATACTAAGTGTGACACATCACTGAGAAGGTAATTCGATGAGGGATTCAGTCATGTGACTGTTCGCTACATAGTACGTAACTTTTCATCTTAGCGCCCTCTTGAGGAAAAAACAACTGTACCGTACATGTAGACTACAAGGAATGAAAATCGACTTGTTTTTGCAATTTCTCCCCACACATGTCCCATGTGAAGACATTCGACCTGTCCCACTTTCCGGCAGGCTCGTCCAGCCACAGGATGGGGATGCCCAGCATCCTGGACCAGCTGTTCTCCGTCACCAAGGGCAAGATCCAGGACGTGCGCAACGAGTTTCCCGGCAGGCCGATCGTTCTGTTCGGCTTCCGCAGCGGCGCCACTCTCGCCCTGCAGATGGCGCAGGTGGAGTCGGTGCTGTGCGTCGTCAGCGCCGGCTTCTCGGTGTTGACGGCAGATGGCGTCAGGGGCGAGCCAGACGACAATCTGTTGGAGCTGCAGTGCCCCGTGCTGTTCGTCATCGGGCAGTGCTCCAGCACGTCCACGTGAGTGCTTAGCGCCGAATTGTTACGGGGATGTGGAATGGGGAAGGTTTCTTGCAACGCATTCTCTTGAAATTATTGTTTGACCCGATAACGCTCGCAACTCGGTCGATTTGCCGCCAAGCATATTGTTACGGACTGTGCTGCGTTCCGAGAATACCGGAAGTCATAATGCCGGCCGCTCGCGTCTAGGCTGTGATTTATGGCCTCGCGATAACATCGGTTGCCGATATACGTAATTAGAGGACAATAGCGAATGACTCATAACCGTCGCAGTTTCTCAAAATGATTGGTATTTCTTAGAACTGTATTGAATATTCAAGATTTGGTAAAACTTCGTTTATCGCACTCCTATGAGTTCGGAAAAATTTTTTGATGGAACTTACGTATTTTCACCTCCTGATCACGAAACTGAAGTGAAAACGCGACGGTCTCAAGTATTTTCCGAGATACGGCCCCATTTTGTCTCAAAAATGCACCATTTCAAATCTCCATTTTCTGCTAATAAAAACTCACAAAATTAATCCTTCTTTGAGCCAAAACATCACACATGCTCATATTCACTTTCACTTGTTTCCAACACTTTTTTGCATAAAAAACTGTTATTTTCACAAAACTTCACCTTTTTTCAAAACGTAAACAAAACATCTTTTTTCACTGATTTTCTGGTTATTTTTATTTGAGATGTTGGCAACGTCTTACCATGAGCCAAACAATCACGTTGCCAACATCATAAATGCAAATTACCAGAAAATCAGTGTAAAAAAGTTGTTTTGTTTACATTTCAAAGAAGGGTGAACTTTTTGAAAAACAATAGTTTTTTCTGCTGAGGAGTGTTGGAAACAAGTAAATATATGCGTGTATAGTGTTTTGGTTCAAAGAAGGGTGAATTTTGTGTATTCCTAATAGCAGAAATTTGACATGTCAAATGGTGCATTTTTGAGACAAAATGGGGCCGTATCTCCGAAAATACTTGAGACCGCCGCGTTTTTACTTCAGATTCGTGATCAGGAAGTCAAAATACGTAAGTTCCACCAAAAAATTTTTCCGAACTCATAGGAGTGCGATAAACGAAGTTTTACCCAAGATTTTACTAGACTGGATGTTTTTGTACCTAGATGAAGGAGGGCAGTGGCGAGGGCAGTGGCGCGGACAGTCAGTTTTAGTTTGGAAATAGTCAGTTTAGAAAGAAAGCTAGTATTGTGAACATTGAGATTTGTATAGCGAATATCATAGTGATTCAACTTTTAGTGTTTATAGAGTTGTATTTCGAGTGTTTAATGAAATAAATTGTTCAGTTTTGTACTTTCAAATAAACGAACCAAAATATCGTAACAATATATTTTTCCCTTCCATATTTATCTTTGGCGCCATTTTACAATGCGCTCTGGAGTCTTCCCAAGTCGAACTGGAGGGCTATTTTCTAGACGCTGAAAATTGGTCGTATGAACCGAAGCGCGAGCATTTCGAGGTTCGTTTGGGTTATAATCAAAAAAATGTGCCAAAATCAAATAAATAATTCGCTATACGCTACCTAGCGGTGACTCGTGAATCACTCGAAGTGGGATAACCACTGAACTCTCCAGGGGATAACGGAATCATTATATATGTTCCATAACTGATTAAGCTCTAACTTAGCCAAACATATTAAAATGAAATAATATGCTCTTCTTTCGCTGGCTGGTACAAATCTATTTTGTTTTCTCGTATTTTCATTGTTTTTGCAGACAGGAAAATGTAGAAGATTTGAGGGAACGCATGCGGGTTGAAACTGGACTCATTGTTGTGGGTTCTGCGGATGACCTATTGAGGATTACTAAGAAGAAGAAAAGAACTGAAGGAATATCGCAAAGTATTGTGGACAGGTGCATTGTCGTAAGTTTTTTTGCTTTCCAAAACTTGTTTTGATGCGGTTCAATTGTTCTTATTTTCTCTTGTGATGGACCAAATTACGCTCTTTTTTTTTGTTGCCAACCAACTTGTGTGTTTCAGGATGAGGTTGGTGAGTTCATAAGCAGCCTGATCCTTTCCCCTTACCCTCCCCAGATCAGGCAGTCCCCCACGAATGTGGTGCCCGAACCGCCTGTCAAAAAAGGTAAACCTGAGCGTAAACGCTACAACTCTAACACTAGTTCTCTGGACAGCGAACCCCCATCACCAACACCACCGCCCAAGAGACCAGGTGAAAAAAAATATATTGTTTCGTGTTTGCTTCGAACGAAAAAACTAAATCGAATCAGATATGTTCAAAGTTGAAATGCAATATTCGTAGTAATACTGATTCATTTAGAAAGAGAAATTAGTCTATCCAATTAGAATATCAAACATAGTTTGAAATGAATGTCTGGTAGACTACGAGCAGAAAACAACTACTTTCCTGGTAAATACCACGCAGAACATTGAATTATATCTGCTCGTAATCCATGCAACGATTCACACTGTGAATGCAGATCGCAAATGTTTCTTTCTTCCTAAGACGTGACAAATTCACATCGGGACAGGCACGCCTAACAACCTACAGACCGGTTTCGGGCTTATTGGCCCTCATCAGTGCAGGGTAGTTATCCGAGTAGAGACCGTAAGATCTCCACTCGAAGCGTTGCGAGCAGATATAATTCAATGTTCTGCGTGGTATTTACCAGGAAAGTAGTTGTTTTCTGCTCGTAGTCTACCAGACATTCATTTCAAACTATGTTTGATATTCTAATTGGATAGACTAATTTCTCTTTCTAAAATTGTTGTCCAATTTATGGCTTTTCCATTTTTCACTGATTCATTTAGTTTTTGTCCATTATGGTATATCATAGTGCATGCTTGCATGATATTATTCATATCTGAATACACAACTGATTTAGTCAAATCCCTAAAGGGCGAATTTTTAAGATTTGGCAACATCGTCAATCCGATTTTTCTTATTTGAAATCGCAGCTCTGCCGAAGATCAACCGCTGACGTCACATGCTAGACAAGATAATTCATCTTATGTTCAATCAATTTTTTTTTATAGTCACGTGATAATCGAACGCGCCCTTTATATATCTAGATATATTTATCAAAAAAATTGATCAAAACACACCTGAATTTGAAAGTAACATTTCTAACAACTACTATGACGTGAGAAACAAAACTAGATATTAAATATCAAATGCATTTCTTGCATTATTCCGAAATATGTCGCTTTTCATACTTCTTATTTAATATACACGGTTGATGAAGTTTTCACTTGAAGTGATCAGTGCAACTCTATTTTATAATGTTCTTTCCGATAGAATGTTGCCAAGACCTTTTCAAAATCGTTTCTATGTTATTCCTTTGCACAGTGTGATGCTTTTTTTTGTGACAGTTATTTCAATCTCATAGGTTTTGAATTATTTTACATATATGACTCCATAGGGTGTGTTGATTTTATCAATTTTATTTTACTCACCTATCTAGATTTTGAGTTTATATTGATGCATGTTTATATGTAGCAAAAAGGAAGTCAAAATCAGCTAAATATTGTTGTCATGAACGCCATTTGAAGGCTATAATCTGAATCACGGATTATATTGTAATGCCGGTCACCTTTTCATCGAATGCACTGTAGAAAGGCGTCAAAGTATAATAGCTATTTGTAGTATTTAGAGCGCAAAATGATAGATTGCCTCTCGAAAAAGACAGTTATCGAGTTCTTCAAACAGTTCCTAGATAAGAAAACTCGATGCTTCATTCAATTAACTCACGTTTTATAACATTCTTCTTCTAATTCATTAATTTCATTCATTATTCACTATTATATTGAGATTCATTCCAATAATTCATACAGAAAAGAACCGGAAAATTACTCATAAATTGAAAAAAATTATCCTACCCAGGGATCGAACCCGGGCTGGCAGCTTGAGAAGTCGCGCTTTGAACACGTTAGCTATTGAGGCTACTTGAAAACTTATGTCTATCCCACAGTTATGATACTTTATGAACCAAAAATATATAGTCGAACTTTTTATTGGAATACTTGAGTAGTTTGGGATACTCGCTTTGATATCTTTAGCATTCAAGCATTTCATGGCACCATGCCATGAATCTATCATATCATAATTTATACTTTTCCTCGATATCTCTGGTAGGAGGTTCAAATTTACAATGTTCGCACTGCATTAGAATGATGAGTTCGTTTTCAACAACTATGAATGCGAGCGCCAATATGCTGTCACTTAATGACGTTATTTCCACGCACGAGCGGCAATGTTGTCACTCAATAACATTCCTCGGAAAACGTCAATTTTGTGTTGATATTTGAGAGCGTCAAAGGCTACTTTTTCAACCGTTTGTAGAAAATGCCGATTGTTTTCAGTGGGCAGACCCCCCGGCACCAAAACGAAGAACCGCCTCGGCCTGGAGGCCAAGTGGGCCCAGCAAATAGCTCAAGGTAACACCAACAACCCCTCCTCTCCGAGCCCACCCCCACCCTACCCCACCACCCCCACCCCTGACACTTCTTCCAATGACAGCTCCCTGCCCGACAAACAATTACAGCCGCCCAAAACCACCATAGAGACAACCAACATTAGGAAAATCAAGACGATAAAGCCGGTGCACGCAGCCGACAAAAACACGACTGCAACCATCTCGCCCGTTAAAAATCCACAGTCGACACAGCAAGGTTAGTATTTGGTGGGGCAAAAGGGTGGGGTTGTGCCCTATGGTCGGATTCTCCCTCCAAACACTGTTTGAGGTGACCCTTTCATCTTTAAAGAGCCCCAGGTGACACTATTCGCGTTTTAAGTCAACATATTTTTCGAGAAAAAATCTGTTCCTCTCTGAAAATCGCGGATATTGATGTCGAAATAACAAGAACAAACAACCAAATGTTGTTGGTGCATATATAAATAAACTTAACACCTTAGACTTATCATTAAAAAAAAGTTGTATGCAATAAAAAATATCAAACACAGTTTGAATTTGAATGTCCGGTAGACCGCCGCATAGTGTCGCTAAGCACTTTTTGGCGAAATACCTCTCATAACTGAATGAATTATAGACTAGCAGTCGGTCATGTATTGAATATAGGTAAGGTGGTATCATTTTTCTCAGGGGATTGGGAGCGCCGTTTGGCGAAGAGTTTGGTGTTGTGTCTCGTGTCCAGTTGAGTTAGGGTTAATATACATTATGGTATCGGATCGTGTATGTATCACAGAGAGAACTAAATAAACCGTGCTTTTTTTCATTTTTTGAACTGGTCAACTCAAATAATTGAAATTTGGGATAATGAAAGTGATACATGATTACTATATTTTGGAGTAAAATTGCCATATGGCAGAGAAAATCAAATATTTCTAGATGTATCGATATTAATGTGTTTGTATTTAGGTAGTTATTAAATGTTCTGCCATTTTGTAGTAGAAGATATTGACTTCATATTCTAGGGTTGTGCAGTATTCGTCAGAAGCTTCAAAAATTTTTTTTTCTCAGATGCTGTCCAGTTGCCATCTTGAAAGTTTCATCTGTCAATTTTGCTCCAAAATATTGTAATCATGCATGAATTTCATTATCAAAAGTTTAAATTTTTTGAATTGTCCCGTTCAAAAAATAAAAGAGGGGGACATTAAAGAAAACCACGGTATATAAAGATATGTAGAATGAATTCAATAGTTAGGTACTATTATGTCAGTCATGACATAATAGTGAATAGATATTGAATCATTATGTCGATTGTTCTTTATTGAATAGAGGTTAGATTATTTGTTTCTTCAATGACTTGATATGCATTTTCACTTCAAATTATGGTTTTTCCTATAAGATTTCTTTTGCCAAACGTGTATGCGCGAGTAGATGATGTAAAAAAAATCGACTAATATGTTTTCAGCTAGAATGCAGGCTTATGGGATGAACAGAGCAATGCCACTTCATAGTGGAACTCTGTCAACCTTACTTCAAGGTGGTATTAAGACGATTCCACCGTCTCAGCCAAAATCTGCGGCATCGGGAATTAAAGGTATTTATGTAGAAGAAAATGTTTAAACTTGCATGGGATATTGGGAAATCGAAGATAAGTTGACATTCTTTGAAATCTATCATCCACATATTTCGTCTCGTATCTATATTGCTATATCTACTATATGAAATTACTTGTATTAACACTCAAATATTTCATGACAATCTATATATAGTTCACCATATATAATCTTCAGGTATATGCTTCTACTAGAAATTCTTTATTTGTTGTCTTCATTTGTGAAAACTTTGCAGCTTCAATATTTTCTCTACAAAAAGCATGCACTTTTGGGTTTGGTGACTTATTCACTCTCCGTGTGACGTAACAAGCTTCGCGCATCTTTGCACAATCATACACAGGGTGTACCGAAACTATTGTAATTGAAACAAATTCCTCTCGAAAAATAATTAAGACTTTCCAATTATCTTTTTTCTCAAATGTCGCTCGTTGCGCAGAGTGTCGAATATGTAAATTGATATTCAATCATTAATAGTGAAGGAACCACCATTGCGTAAAAATCAGGGGAGAAAAGGAACCATAATACTCTTCTTGTTCGCCACCGGTGTCAACTGAAATTGCCATTTTTTTAAATGAAGCACTTATTGAACAAGAACTTCAAATTTGATTGTAAAATTTATAGAACTCTGAAAGTTTGAAAAATAGATCCGGTACACCCTGCATTGTCTACCATTTTATCCCAGCTTGGAATGGAACCAACAGTCCCTGTTGCCAGGAGTCCTGCATAACTTTTAGCCTGTAAGAACGTCTGCATGCCATCACTCGATCTCTCACCACCCAGATGACACCTTCCGTTTCAGTTCTCGAGAACGTCACCCTGAACAGCGGCTCGTCGGCCAAACTGTTGCAAAACCGGACGATCGATTTATCCAAACTAACCCTTGTCAACTCGGTTAAAGGTGGTAGCGCATCGATGAGCAACGTGCTGCTGTTGCCCGACGGGAAGCTAAAGTCGATGCACGGCTCGACGGTGAAGGGGACAGGCGGCACACCGATCATGCTGCCGCTCAGCCCGCAGAAAGGCCCTCCGAAAAGTAAGTTTTGTACAAAAATGTGCGCACAAGGATAGTGTTAGGAACTGTGCTGCGTTCCGAGAATACCGGAAATCATCTCGGCGGCGCTCGACTGGCTGTGATTTGTGGCCTCGCGATAACATCGGTCGCCGACGTACCTAATTAGAGGACGACTCATAACCGTCGACGTTTCTTGAAAATGAACGGTATTTCTTGAAACTCCATTGAATATTCAAGGTTTTGCTAGAATGAGTGTGATGAAAGGAGCGCAGTGGTGCGGACGGTCAGTTTCAGTTTGGAAAGAGAGCTACTATTGTGAACAGAGATTTGTATAGCGAATATTGAAGTGATTTATTGTTTTGTACTGAGTGTTTCAAATTAACGAATCCAAGTAGACATCGTAACAATAGTTTAACCTTCCGTTAGTCGCGCCTGGTCTGTGAGACTGACTTTTAGCGGTATTCTGAAAATCGAGGTAGGAGCCATCTGACACTCCGTCTATCTTTTCAAGGGGAGGCAACGAAACGACAATGTCAATGAGTGTTTTTCCAAAAATATTTTGATGTACGGTGTGAGAGAAAGACGCGACTATGCTATTTCAATTGTGAAGTAACTTTTTTGTTTTTTATGGTATATAAATGTCACATCATTGTTTTTTTATCTTGTGATCTTCCGAAAGAGAGCTGGCTCGACTGCAAGATATGTTTAAAATTTTGAACGACGAAGATGGACAAGGAATAGCGTACGTTGAACATTCAGATATAGATCAGTCTGATGACGAGGAGGTGGATAATGTAGGTGCTGTTGCTTTCTAGCTTTCGTCGATAAAAATTCGGGAAACCCGATTACCCGTCATAAATGCAATAAGTACATGTTTTTGGAGCATATAATTGGCGTTTGTCAAGGGTGACGAGAACATTGCCTTTTACTAGTTTGGTTATATGTGTTTAGTATTTATTCAATCGTAATAGATAAGTAAAGTAATCGTGATACTGAGGAACTGAAAAGAAGAACGGGTAAAATTGTGTCTAAGAAGTGAATGGTGGAGTATACAAGCATCTTACATAACTTTGCAGACGATTGATTCAATTTCCACTTATTCACGACAAAATAAGAAGCTTTTTGCACTCGAAATCAATTCAAAAAAAGTTATATAATTAAGGGTATATTTAGTCATCCTTGTCTTTATCTCAAGTCTCAATCTTCAGTCTTTGTCTTAAGGAATAAGGACATGACTATTTATACAACTCAAGATACTAAGGCATTGAGACAATGACATCAATATAAACAAATATTCATTACTTGAAAAAGTGAAAACATGTATGGATAATCAAACATTAATCACGAGCGGTGTGTATTTTTTGATGAATGAATGTTTTTTGCACTATTCTACATTCGTAAATTGGCCAAAAATCGTCACAGACGGTTAACACATTATATTTCTGTGGTTACTCTGGAATGGGGAGCATGCGCACTGACTCCGTGGTCTTAGTCCTAAACATAAAGTTGAAAATTAGGAACTCTCAAGGTCACGTTTTTAGGACGAAGACTTGAGACTAAGACAAAAATTGTTGTATATATGCTCTTATGTGAATGCATGGATTCAACTTGGCTTTAAGACTAAAATTAGGACAAAGACTGAGACGAAGACAAAGCTGACTGAATTGACCCTAAGCAAACATAAACACATGAAAACAAGGGAAAATCTTACGAATAGAAAGAAAAACTGTTGTGACAAACGAGTCAGGTACCCTGGTGACGTCAAATGACGATGCAATCCGCGCATGTGCAGTATATAATCGGTAGAGCGACCACTAACGTAATTTTCTCAATATCCACTTCCGTTCTCCCTCTTAGGAAACAAATACATAACCGCGAAGCGCCAACAAAAAACGGCCCACATGTCCAAGAAACCGTTCTACGTGCCGTCCAGCCACATGCAAGCACCCCTACCACCCCCGACCAACCTCACCACCGAAGACATCATGGACCTGCCCATCATATTCGCCGATGACAATCAAATCCTGGACAACGGCATGTCCGCGAATCTCACGCCCACCAGCAGCAGCGCCCCAGCGGCGAAAACGCCTGCGGGGCTGACGTTTACTTCCCAGTCGGGCAAATACCTGCTGGTGAACAAGCAGCCCCTGCCCCTGAAGAGGCAGCAGCAGCAGCAAGGATCGTTCGTGTTCAGCAAGTCCAGCCCCAAGTATACCAAGATCATTCTCTCGAAGAAGGTGAGGTCTTCATGTTTATTTTGACTTGACTTTATCAATTGGTCAATTATTTTTTTTCGAAAGATGATCCTCATGTGAATTTTCTTGTGGATTTCATATATTATTGACAATATTCGATAGCTATTGGTGGCAGCTTCTTAGCGTTCTAGGGTTAGTACTAATCTGTCATGAATGTCAACTGTCATTAATGTCAACTATCATTTGATTCGATTGTTTTCATTTCCTGGTTTTACATAAATTTATTATAAATATCGATTAGCGGGACTCTCAACGATAACCAACCGAGTGGTGCTTCGGATGACACTTAAAAAGCTAAGGTCCCAGTCTTCCTTACACTTTTTATTGATGTGAATAGAAATATATTAATAACTTGGTGGGCTTATAAATTCATCTGAACAACTGACATTTATGACTATTGACGTTGATGACCGATTCTTGCCAACCTAAGAATGCTGCCACCGAAAGCTGTTGGATATGGTCAATTATGTGAACAGAAAAACAGTTGAAGAACTACAAAAAAAGTTTGGTGGCTCGCCCCTATAACTTTTTTGTTCTCGGAGATAATGGACTGAATTTTGGTGGATCCATTTAATGCTTTAAACTGCATTTTTATTTATCGAATGTTTTCTCAGGACCTATTAGAGTGAGGTATGAAGAGCTGTTTTTTTTGCGGAAAAATTTGAAAAATCATGCAGAAGCAAGGCGTTCTTGGAAAATTAAAAAAAAAACGTTTTTGCGAAGAGTGCTGCAGAAAGAACACAAACAATTTGACAGTTTCATTGAGGACCTGGAACGTTTACATATCGGTTTTAAGTCGGGAACAAACATTTTATGACTGCTAGAAGTTGTTTTTCCGCAAAGCAAAACAAAATTATTATCATTAATGATAAATAATATTATCTCTTCTAAGATGTTATGCTTAGAAATGTTATTCAGAACTTGAGGAAAACAGTAGACTTGTGTTTAAAGGTGAATTAGTTGGGTGTATTCAAGCATATTTTTTGACTTTGTTTTGCGAAGAAAAAACTTCTATAGCTATGTCATTTCTAATTCATAACCTTGGTTTTCATGTAAGTAAGCTTCCATATTCAATTGAAGTCAAGATTTGGTTTGTTTGAAAAAATTGTTGACTTGTTTCCAATGCGATTCGCAAAAACGATTTTTTGTAACTTTTGACCATCATGTAAGATTCGATTACATCGTTTGATACATCATAGTAATGAAAAAAGACTCTGAAATAGCAAAAATCCAATATGGCGCCCGCTCATAAGAAGTAGGATGTTCTCTGATATCAAGAACAAGAATGCCTTGGAAAATGGGATGACAGATTTAGATTCCTTGTAAATGAGTGCCTCGAGAATGTCCTAGTGTTTTTCCTGAAAAAAAGCTAAACAATTTACATTTTTTCAACGATTCAAAAAGTAATAACGACTCATCAAAATTTTTTTTTAGATAATTGTTCAGCATGCCCCAATTTAACAGACTTCGTATCGCTTTTAATAACTGAGATCCTGTGTAAATAAGATTGGTAATTAATTATTTCGCGAAAAGATCTATTTCAAAAGTGATATAATTTTTTATGTTCTGTTTCTCACGAGAAGGGGTATCCTGTAATGTTCAGAGAACATCGTGAGAACCAAGGGAAAGAAGTTAGGAGTTGGTGTTCTTCTTAAATTTCTGGAGATTCAATCTCGAAGAGACTGCTAATGTAGGAACGATTGTTTATATTTCTGAAGAGCATCGCCCATGAAAATATCTACAAAATAGAGATAAATCGCCAACTTTTCTACAGTGTTTCAGAGAAGTGAGCGAGTTTTTAAGCGAGGAATCACCGACGAGACGAATTGCCCTTTTTCGGACAGAATCCAATAGTTTTAGGATATGTTTAGGTGCCGGCGTGTCGCACTTGTTATGAAAACTGAAAATTATCTAGCTCAATCATACATTCAATCAAAATATATCATAATATCCTATAATGAGTGTAAAAAGCGCGAAGCATGCATTCATTATGTTTGCGGTATCGTGAGTTGGACAAGAAAGTATCCAATGTTCGCGAAGAGCGCAAATCTGTATCTTTGAAAATAAGCGAGATATCCCGTAAGGACATCGAAATTTGCCCACCCTGTACATATCAGAGTGCTCAAGGTTCGTCAATAAGACTCCATCTCCCGATAACAAACCATATTAATCATCATTATCATCAAGGCCAGCTTCGAGGAGCCCCGCGCGCGGATGCTATCGCCCGAGATCACCATCAAGAAGATTGTCAAACCGGGGCCGATGAGGGCAGAGCAGCCCCCCGTGGTGGAACTCATCGACCTCGAGAACGAGATCCGCGCGACGGCTGTGCCCAAGCCGAATCTGTCATCGTCCGACGTCAAAAACATCAAGATCATGTCCAAGAATGACGTATTCGGCTTGAGCTTCATCGGTGACCGCTCGGCCGGCGCCAAGAGGCACTCCTCGGCAGTGGAGATCGTCGAAGATGGGGAACCCGACTACATTCCGCCGAAGAATGTGAAGCTGGAGTGATTTGGGGTCGGGCGTTCAAGAGATCTGTGGTTTCATTTATTTTCAGTTACTTGGATTGTGAGATGTTAAGTACAAAAGTACATATGCTGCTAGTTTTTTATTTTTAGTATTTTTATTCGATTCCTAGAATTCTAGAACCATAAATTCAATCAAAAACCTGTGCTGGTTACTGGATGCAAAAACCCATGGCTGGGAAACTAGAGTTTTTGTCGTGTTTCTATTCTGTCATCTATCCCAGCACCATATCCAGAATAAGATGTTATGACTAGTTGCAGTTTCGTCGGAGCGAGAATTTTTCACTGATAATAGTGATGTATGTCTTCACTGACAGGTAAGTATGTTTTGGTTAGGTGGTTAGTCTCATTAATGAAATATCAGCGTATACCGAAACTGTCATGTTGGACGAGATCAGTTCGGCTCCCGATCCGATAGGTGGCCATCTGATAGATGCTGTCAGATTGTCAAGGCAATTGTTGGTGTTTTGTGCACTATTTTCATGTTCCATCATCTATAGATGAATAAAAATTTGCCCATTTTGTTGCTCGAAGATGGGAACCCCGATTACATTCCGCCGAAGAATGTGAAGCTGGAGTGATTTGGGGTCGGGCGTTCAAGAGATCTGTGGTTTCATTTATTTTCAGTTACTTGGATTGTGAGATGTTAGTACAAAAGTACATATGCTGCTAGTTTTTTATTTTCAGTATTTTTATTCGATTCCTAGAGTTCGAGAACCATAAGTTCAATCAAAAACCTGTGCTGGTTACTGGATGCAAAAACCCATGGCTGGGAAACTAGAGTTTTTGTCGTGTTTCTATTCTGTCATCTATCCCAGCACCATATCCAGAATAAGACGTTATGACTAGTTGCAGTTTCGTCGGAGCGAGAATTTTTCACCGATAATAGTGATGTATGTCTTCACTGACAGGTAAGTATGTTTTGGTTAGGTGGTTAGTCTCATTAATGAAATATCAGCGTATACCGAAACTGTCATGTTGGACGAGATCAGTTCGGCTCCCGATCCGATAGGTGGCCATCTGATAGATGCTGTCAGATTGTCAAGGCAATTGTTGGTGTTTTGTGCACTATTTTCATGTTCCATCATCTATAGATGAATAAAAATTTGCCCATTTTGTTGCTCGAAGATGGGAACCCCGATTACATTCCGCCGAAGAATGTGAAGCTGGAGTGATTTGGGGTCGGGCGTTCAAGAGATCTGTGGTTTAATTTATTTTCAGTTACTTGGATTGTGAGATGTTAGTACAAAAGTACATATGCTGCTAGTTTTTTATTTTCAGTATTTTTATTCGATTTCTAGAGTTCGAGAACCATAAGTTCAATCAAAAACCTGTGCTGGTTACTGGATGCAAAAACCCATGGCTGGGAAACTAGAGTTTTTGTCGTGTTTCTATTCTGTCATCTATCCCAGCACCATATCCAGAATAAGACGTTATGACTAGTTGCAGTTTCGTCGGAGCGAGAATTTTTCACCGATAATAGTGATGTATGTCTTCACTGACAGGTAAGTATGTTTTGGTTAGGTGGTTAGTCTCATTAATGAAATATCAGCGTATACCGAAACTGTCATGTTGGACGAGATCAGTTCGGCTCCCGATCCGATAGGTGGCCATCTGATAGATGCTGTCAGATTGTCAAGGCAATTGTTGGTGTTTTGTGCACTATTTTCATGTTCCATCATCTATAGATGAATAAAAATTTGCCCATTTTGTTGCTCGAAGATGGGAACCCCGATTACATTCCGCCGAAGAGAAGAATGTGAAGCTGGAGTAATACTGACTGGTTACAGAATTTTTTACCGATAATAGTGGTGTATGTCTTCACCAACAGGTTAGTATGTTTTGGCATTGTCGATCTATATTCATTAATCGAAAAGAAGTTTTATTTCAGATACAATTTCACAGTACATACAATACAGTAAAATAATATGATTTCATTATCTATTGATCTCCATACGGACTTGCTGTAAAAGAGGTATGACGTGTTCTCTGATGATAGAACTTTCGCAACCATGTGTGATTAGTAAAATTTCTCTAGCTTTTTCCAAGTGATCCAAAGCTTTTTTACTGCTCTCTTGGAAATGTAACAGTTTACCCACTTTCAAGTGCAGCAGACCAGTCATTGGATGGAATTTTCCATAATAGTCGCTGAAAAGAATAGCAACATGTTTAGTTCATGAAAAGCCGCCTAGGAAGGAGAAACTCTCGGAAAAATTACTAATGTTTTCTGCATTTAACTTATCATTCATTTTTTGATCCTATAAAAAAACAAGTCATTATTAATACTCACTTGAAACCCTTGATCAACTCTAAGCCATATTCAGTAGCCTCGTTGAACTTTTGGAATTCTATCGAGCTGTCAAATGCCAAATCCAACATCTTGACATGTTTCACATTGTACCTGTACAGAACACCTTTTTGTTTTTTCAAACATACAAGACATACATCCAGATCTAATTTTAAATTAAGGTGTCACTTGATATAAGTTGTAGTTTTTATGAAACAAAACATTGTGGATCAGGAAGAAAATCAACATGCTAGACTATTGTATGTTTATATAATGACAATAACCCGAACCAATCCTCCCAATATCCTTGTACTATAGCTTCCCAAACTATTGACACAAACAGTGAAAAGTGACTTGAGGGATTCGTCTGGAGTTGCAGGAAAGTTAAGTGAGTTTTTTTTCAGTGATGCGTCAACATCTAAAACTGAAATCAGTCTCTAAGTTAAACCAGTCAAAGGAGAAGTGGTAGAAAGCTGATAAATTGATTTTCACACGAAAAGGATACATGTTGTTTTATCTTTCATATTATCCAGCTGCATACTAGTCATTTCCATAACTTCCTCAAAGTTGTCAATGAATTGTTTAGTTATAGTTTCACCGCACTTTTGGCACGTTTGACCCGCTTCCATGTTTGCGCTGTCTATGCAATTATCGCAATTTGAGTCGGGACAAGCCGCTCCCGTCATTTCGACTGGTTCAGGTTCCAGACATTTCGAACATTGACACAGAAAATAATAGTTCTTTTCTAGCTCTGCCTGTCTTTCATTTTTCAGCGCCATGACATCTATGTAGCTGATGAATATCTGAGAACATTGAAACAATCCTTATTCCCTATCTAACTTGGACGATGCTGTTTGTTGAAAATTTATATATATACAGGAAATTGTTTTGAAAATATTATGATTTGTGAATATACAGGATCTCTCTGTCAACCGTCTATACAGAAATACAGAAACCTATCAAATCTTTCTAAGAACCAATTTGAGTATCAAGCCAGTTAAGTAGGACTTTGAAGTGGTCACAAACAACCGCCAAATTTGAACAGAGAACGAATGGATCTAAACTAGGAAGGGATGCATCAGTAGATTATGATCCAAGATGGATGAAAGAGCTGGAGTAAGCGTTACAGGGCCAGATTCCAGGTTCTCAAAACCCCTTGGTCAAACCTCAACCATCTTTCACCAGGAGTGTCTCGAAAGGGACACTTGAAGGACAGAAATTTATCAGATAGCCAAGCAGCACTAAAAGGTCTGAAGTCATACACTTGTGAGTCTAAGCTGACTTGGAACTGTAAACAATCCCTGAGACAACTGGCAGCCAATAACCATCACTTTGAAATGGGTTCCAGGTCACAAGGGAGTTGAAGGCAACGAGGAAGCAGACTGCCTTGCCAAAGAAGGGGCAAATACACAATTACCAGAACCCTAATGTAGACTCTCCAAGGCCCACTTGAAGAGATTCGACGTTGGGAAGCGGATGAAATGAAATCACACTGAAATAAAGTAACAGGACAAAGGCTAGTGAGCTTTCCGTCAAGGGAAGTTGAACAACTTCTCGACTTGGACAAAAAATACTTGAAACTAGTGATACGACTCCTCAATGAACACTGCCCTCTGAGGTATCATTTCAAAAAAATGGGCAAAACAGAGAGTCATAGTTGCCACTACTGCGCAATTTTTTCGGAAAACGTCAATTTTTGAGATTCGAAAGCATTAACTAGTCGTAGAAAAATTATATTTCACTTCAGACAACTCAAGGGCAAGTCAAATTGCAGAAAAATTTTCATCAAAAACCGTAAGGACCATCATGTTACCTTCTTCACAGTCATTTGGCCACGTTTATACCGTCTCTTGGTAAGCATGCCAATTACTTTATACCACCAAATACCCTTGGTCATGTTGGTGCACTGTAAACTGAACAGTTGGTCAGGTACTCGGCTTGGTTTGGTACCGAAAATTGTTGCATACCAGACGAATATAATCAGGTGGTCAAGATGGTCTAAACACCTTCTGGTGATATGAACTAATACTGCTTATCCATTAGGGCCATTTTTATGAATTCTAATAACAATATTTTCAAAAAAAAATATGTAATATATTATATATTTCAGATTGACATTTGAAAATTGACGTTTTTCGCCAGTCAGTAGAGTTGAAAACCTACGGACCCCAAATAGTTCTGTGGTCCTAAATAACCATAAGATTACCAAACATACCAAATCAGAACCAAGCTGTTACTGATGGAATATGGTGTGAATAGGCAGCAACTTATTCCCTTGGTCTGAATTTGGTACGATCAATTTGGTCAGTGTACCAAATTTCTCGCGGTTTAAATCAACGTGGCCATTGAGATAAATCACGAAAATGAATCATTCCTTACCTTGGACCAGTCTAAACAGGGTAATTCCTCAAGCGCCCTCATCACCAACGTGGGTCCCTCAAAAGTGACCACCGCGTTGGGTCTGCAAGAGTGGTCAACAACTGACGCGGCCAAGTATATGCCGGTTCCGATGCTTTGAAACTCCTGGTTGCAAATGCTGAAAGAATTCGTACACACCTGGTAGAAGAATGAGAAGTGTTTTTTTATTCGACTCACGGTGAGTGCCTTGATATTTTATCTCTCTCAGAGAATGGATACACCTTGCCGATAATGACAAAAAAAGGATTTGAGCATGATGAAGTGTTTAGGTTGAATTACCAATAACTCTAGAATTTAAAAAAAAAAATTTGATCAAAATAAATATTCGTATGCTATTAGATTTAGTTTCAACTAAACTCAAACAAAAATAGTTCATACGCCTCATATGTTACGGTGGATTTATGCAGAGGTTTTAAGTCGTGAGGTTTAAATCTCAAGTTTTAAGTAATAAGTCATAAGAAATTCATCCATTGGTTTTCAATGTAACCATTTATACAGTAGTCATAAGTTTCAAGTCCTAAGAAAAGTTGGCCAACATTTATCTCTTACGACTTAAAACTCGATCGATTTGCGCATGCGTCTGATTTTGCAAATAACAAATAGCAGAAGTTGAATGCATTTTAAACAAATAAAAACAAATGAGAATAGGATATAGATTGAAGATTTGAATTGAATCGAAGGAAATGAGGAAAATAAGCACGCAAAATAGCAGGAATGACAGTCCTTGAAACTTCTTGCATAAATGGTTCATTTTTCCTTACGACATAAAACTTACGACTTAAAACTACCGACTTAAAACCTCTGCATTTATTATTGACAATATCGGTTTCATTTTTTGATATTTCAACCACCATAGTCAAGTAGCAAGAAATATTTATATATATATACAGTGTGGGCCGTAATGTTTGCAACATAAACGATACGGGAACAATTTTTTCTCAGAAATTGCTTATAGGGGATCGTTTATGCATATCGTGAAACCCTGAAATTTCGACAAATATCACGTGACCACGTGGCGAAAATGTTGAAAAAATAATAACAAATGGGCAAAAAGTGCACTTATTTTCAAGGATGTGCGAAATTTAAAATATTCGAGAAATACTGCTTTTTTGGGCATGAATCCTTGTTAGGTATAATCATAATGATATTTGATCAATCAAAAGAAAACAAATAAAATTCTTTATTTCTCACCGGCATATAAGCTAATATCGTCATAGTTAAAATATCAATTAGGAGGGTCATAACACTCATAACTCCCTTGGGATGTCAGAGATAAACAAGTATCAAAGCAAAAATGTAGCAACAACATAATTCTGGATTCAAATATACTAGGAAGATGATAAATTGAAACATTTATTCCGTTAAAATCAGTCAAAAATAAAATTATCTAGTACCACGGGAATTAATGAATCTTATTTACCTCAGCCAATTGTTTTTTTTTCAAAAATCTGGTGCCCAATTGGAAATTGTTCTAACTCTCTATACTGAAGCATAAAATATCAAGGCACTCAAACTTGACTCACCCTACCATACATTCCCATTAATTCAGCAGAATTTGGAAGGACCTCATCGAAAAAGTCAAAGAAAACTCCGTATATAGAGGTGAAGTGTTCCATTCTACTCTGGTCTTTTTTGATATTGGAATAGTCTAGAAATCAATATGAATACAATAATGATTATCAATTTGACGATAAGAGAGGTAGAAACAATAGTATATTAAGTATGGAGAACGGTAAGGGTTTTATGCCGATCGAAGACAATTGTTTGGAGGAGGAGCGGAGCGACGACTCCAATTATTGTCTGAGATCGGTTACCCTTAACGTTCGACATGCTTATAACGTTTTTTGCACGCTTGATACCATTATAATTTATAAAAATAAATTAAAATTAAGAGATTTTTTAACTCGACGGTAAGTGAATTACTTACCGTCGAGTTGGAGTACTTACCGTCGAGTTGGATTACTTACTGTCGAGTTGCTAGTAAAAGTCACCTACTGACGTAAAATCTGTCACGGTAAACAGTCAAAAATGATAAATCGTGCAAAAAATGATGTTATCAAGCTATAGGGTAGGTACTATGAGCACATTCTTCTCACAACATTAATAAAAAAAACGATATAAGAGTCGGAAATTGTGTAGTTAATGATGGTTGTAGATAAACAAGCTTACGTGACATGAGATCTTTGAACACTCTGTAATCTTTATCTGTATAATAAGACTTGAAATTATGTCCTGCTTTGCCTAGAATCTTTATCAGCCTAGCTAACAGTCTCACTGTATCTGGCAATAATCTAGGCAATATGTTTCCCAAGTATCGGCATTCCAACTTATGTACGGACCAGCCAGCTTTTTGACATTCTTTTCCACAATAGCAGACATATTGACAAGAAGAACATTTCAGCAGTTCTCCTCTGAAATAAATACCTGAGTATATACAGGCTGTCTTATAATGAAACACGCCACAAGTTCTATAACTTCGCCAATTTTATGTCTTCATGCTCGTGCTCGTGAACAATAATTTTAATAAGAAATTTCTGTGATTTTCATTTTGATTACTGATATTGAAATTTGTGTGTATTTTACACATTTCATCCACAAACTGTTATACTCATTACTCATTAATGCTGAATCCTACAGGGCAAGTCGGGTAAGATAAAATATACCACTATGTTTAGTAAAAATCAACTTCAATAAGCTTCGATTGTTGTTGAAAAAAAAAATTATAACTGGTTTAGTGTTTCAAATCATTCAGTTAGTTTTTTTATTATTAGAAGAAAACTGATGAAAATATGGCAAAGGTATAGATTGTGTATTAATCAGTATTATATGTGAATCGGATAGCGCGAATATGGATATATATTTCCGAGTACGTATCACTTTTGGAGAAATTTGATATTTTTAATGGAACAATCATATATTCTTAGTATTGTTATATTTGTCATACTATCTTTTTATGTTATGATTAATTGTAAAGATTACGTTATGAAATCATGGAATCTGAGTAATTTATGATCGTTCTGTACATGGTATCAACGAATTTAGAAAAGTCATATAGATTCCAGAATACCGAGGGCATGGCATGAGATTCAAACTTTGCAAACTGTATCCATCTTGGGAATAATTGGACGCTCGTCAACAAATCTAATGGACATAAATGGTATGTGAAGAATATTGTATTTCAATTCTTGAATCCTCTGCCTGGTCTGTCTGAAGAATACGTAGACAACCAGTATAGCTTAAGATCGTCAGGAAATATTAATATTTTTATTTGATAGAATAATTGCAGATGTCCTTTATGGACAGAAAAAATAGATGAGGACCTTTATTTGACCTTTGAGGAACTTCACATGTTGCTATAAACATAGAACTTTTTTCTATATTCTAACACTGTTTGATATCTATATGACTAAAATAATTTGACGCCTCTTGGAAAAGGCGAAATCATAAAAAATGATCAAATTGTGTACTGGGTGGTCAAGATTCAGAGGATATAAAATCATAAAATGAGTATAAAATGAATTAGGGAAAAACCTAACATATTCTTCAACACCTTCCATTTAGACATATTCTTAGTAGAACCAATACAATAAAAAACCAATGAAGAAGCTGTAAATCATACAGTTCATACAAAGATGACCCAAAATGACAGTGACAGTTAAAGTGATAAAACGCACACAAAACTGTGTAAAGGTAAAATAAAATCATGCTTCTAGATGAAATAGTAAAAAAAACACCCATGGTAAGTAGAATTAGCAAACTCACATAATGGTATACCTACTTGAATTTTTATCATCATTGATGCTTGGTTCTGCTAGCTTAACAATGAAGCTAGATAAGCTGAGTAAATAGTGAAGCTGGGTAAATGATAAAGTTACCAAATCTGTGATTTCAGTACTGAGAACAGTAACTTAAGATAGTGGGCTAGAATCTAAGCCTAAAAAACCTTTTATCATAATTATTTCATCTTAATTTATGTTTGATTTAATGAGTGGTTTGCTAGAGGATACCACCTTTTTGCATGAATAAAAGAAAAACAATTGAAAGTTTGATGGATTTGTTTTACAAAAAAAAATTAATTACTTCTCATGATCATAATAAAATCATAACTTACTCTTTAAAGCAAAAGTCACATCGCTGAGTCCTAAATTTTGAGCACAGAGTGTATACAAAAGGTTTTTCTTGAAGAATTAAACCACCCTGTGGAATAACCTTCTTGATAATCATTTTTCTTGGCTCTGAAAATGTATAAATCTATGTATTTGGTTCTCGCTAGAGAAGGTTCAAATAATTTCACAGTGCCAAACTATTCAAAGGTGAGAGGGATCAGATACCTTTGACCATATGAATCTGTTACCTATGCTCTATTTATAATTTCAATTTATTTTTGGATAGGTGTGATTATTTTTGGATTGGATATTGAGAAACCACTTTACTTATAGCATATGTACTTATTATAATACAGAATGTCTGCAACTAGAGGTAAGTATGAAACAATAAAGTAATTGACAGAAAAGGAAAAATCAAAGGAGAGTACTTGATGAAAGTTTTTTCAATTAATCAAGTCAAAATCAAAGAAATTATATGTTTGCTATAGATCTAATTTGATTTTGAAGCTCCAATAAATTTGAATAAACCACATAAATATATGTACCTAATTATAAAATATTGGGTGCTGAATAATATAATAATTAATAAATACATACCTACTACTTAGGTGATGATAATATAATATAATGACTCCAAGTACTACTTCAGAAGAGATTCATTTCGAAATTAAGCAAATACATATAACATCAATTTTTTCAAACTGTATTGTTTTTCTGTATTTTCGTATTTATTCATCATTTATGGGCACAGTGACAATCTAGTGACAGTGCACCACTTGTTTAACCATAGAGTATAGGTAACCTATTACTTTGTGGTTTAACGTTTAACCAGCTGATTGCAGTGATTGCACTGCTGTTAAGACAGCAGTGTCATTGGAAGAATTTGACTTCATCATAGAACACATTTGGTTTTGTGATATTCACAGCGGAGTGGCGCGAAAGTGAGTAAAGAAAATTGATTTTTAGACAATCGTAGATTTTCATGTTTTTTAGCAAAATGAACTTATATAGAGTATGTAAACAGGACATTAATATTCTCTCTTCTCTCAAACAGAATCATTTCATTTTGTGAATATCAGACTTCAGAAAATGACCATATAATAAATAAGACCTTGGTAGTATCCAATACATCACCTCTCTTTCATTTATCATTTGGACATCGACTTAAAAATCTCAATTCAAATATGAACATTTAACATAGGTATCTAAATGCTGTATAGATATTTTGGGACACAAATTTCCAAATTGGTATTTTGGTGCAACTAGTGATGCTTTCTGGTTGCAATTAGTAGGGAAAATTCAATAAAATTGACGATTTGCATATTCCTTAAATATCTAGTATTTTATTTACAATATCACAATTTATTCCACAATCCCAGACATAAAATATATTTTGATTGTGCATGATTTATTTTCAGTGCATATATATGTTCAATTTTTCGTGAATAACCTATAAGTATACACTGTGTCCAAGATAAGAATGAACAGCATAGGGATATCGGAAACGGTGGGTGATACAGGGTCGATTAAATTAGAGAAAAGTAGCGCATTTATGTGCCTAATAATATGCTATTTAGAAAGTTTCGATATTCCGAGTAGTTTCGGAGATATCCGGGAAAAACCGAAATTTGAGAATTTCGTTTTTATTTTCTCCTAGCTTTATTTTCGAAGGAAATGTAAAACAAATAGCACTTCGTCATGGCCACTTTTCGAGGACTACACGATAACATAAGCAGAATTTTCGTGCGACGTTTCGTCTTTTAGAAAACATCATCAACTTTGTTTTTTTATATGGGCCGAAACTAAAGTATACCCTGTATACGACTCCATTTTTCATTGTGAATACAGCAACGTATCACACAATATGGTTTCGGAACCTTTTCTCGCGCAAAATGTAATTTAGTGATTACTTAATCTGTTTTTCTTCAATTTAAGATAGTAGGCGCTGGAAAAAATGTCATATTTTGATGCATGTAGTGAATTGAATAGTCCTATTTATAAAAGTATAAATTTAAACTAACCACTTGCCGGAATTATTGCGTTGTTGAATACAAAGATGAGTCGCAATATCAAAAGTTTAGTTTATAAATGTAATTGTAATAAATAACAAGGAGCTAATATGTATTACAGGAAATGAACAGAAACTTATAACAAGTGTTCAAATAACCCGCCATTATTTTCTAAGCACGAGTACGCTCGTCTCACAGACGAATTTAAAACTTGATTTAACATATCCGGAAAAATATTGTTAAAGGATTCAGTAACCAATCTTAGCAAATCTTCTTCATTCTGAAAATCATGATTAGAGTACACTTGATTCTTGTCCGCTAAAGGCAAATTATCTAGAGCATCTTCCAAATCGTTCACTAACAAATTCATGTACCGCTCTCTTGTTAAATTGTTTCGGTAGATAAAAGGCCCAATTATATTCGTACCGAGAATCCCAACCCACATTTGGAAACCGAAACGATGTTGATGTCTGGACACTTTGTGTACACGCGGATTTTGTTGTGACCAATAATGAACATTCCGCCTATTAAAAATGCCATTGTTGGTGATCATGCTTTCATCAGACCAAATTATTTTGAAAGGAAAATTTTCATCGTCTTGGCATTTTCTAGTGTACCATTCACAAAAGGTTCTTCGTCTTGCATCGTCACCTGGTCTGAGTCCATGACAAATCCTAAATTTATATGGATGATATTTATTTTTTCTTAAAATGAAGTGAGCGGTGGATCTGGCTACTCCGGTATTATCTTCAATGGTGCGAGTGGATATCTCAGGATTTTCAACAACGGCCTGTAACACATCACGCTGATTTTCTTCATTAGATTGCTTTTGTTGGGAAACCACAGGTTTTTTAAATGATCCGTATTCTTTTAAATTGAAAACTAGCCGTCTAAATATTGATTCACCAGGTTGTCGCCTCTCTGGATACCTATTAAAGTACGCACGTTCAGCATCAATACAATTTCTATGGCACAAAATGTAACATGACAACATATCAAATTTTTCAGTATTCGAAAAGCTGCCGTTTTCCATTCTTGACACAAATTAGGTAGGTAAAGAGATGTAAAAGCAGGAACAGTAATATGTCAAATATTCTACCAAACTACACTATTATGACAACAGAACATTATGTTGTCATTTTTTCCAGCGCCTACTATCTAAAATTGAAGAAAAACAGATTAAGTAATCACTAAATTACATTTTGCGCGAGAAAAGGTTCCGAAACCATATTGTGTGATACGTTGCTGTATTCACAATGAAAAATGGAGTCGTATACAGGGTATACTTTAGTTTCGGCCCATATAAAAATACAAAGTTGATGATGTTTTCTAAAAGACGAAACGTCGCACGAAAATTCTGCTTATGTTATCGTGTAGTCCTCGAAAAGTGGTCATGACGAAGTGCTATTTGTTTTACATTTCCTTCGAAAATAAAGCTAGGAGAAAATAAAAACGAAATTCTCAAATTTCGGTTTTTCCCGGATATCTTCGAAACTACTCGGAATATTGAAACTTTCTAAATGGCATATTATTAGGCACATAAATGCGCTACTTTTCTCTAATTCAATCGACCCTGTATCACCCACCGTTTCCGATATCCCCATGCTGTTCATTCTTATCTTGGACACAGTGTATACATGTTCCCAAAGCATGTTCCCAACCACCTAGAAACTTATGCCCTTAGCGATATAGAAGCTCATATGCACAATGACCACACAAATTCAATAGAATAAATTATGTATTCATTCCACTGCGAGTCCAAGGGCCCTAGGAAGAGTAGTTCCGCACTGCCCGGGAAAATGGAAAGAGAATGCTGCCGCGGCTGGTTCATCGTTCATATTGAACTCTGCCACGGGCATGCCCCTTTCCGCAACACGGGGGGCAAACATGGCGGCAGGGTAAACTACCGATGATGTACCGATGATTAAACATAAGTCGCAACTTTCGATGATATTCTCTGCAATGAAAGATTAAACCAAATTCATTTTTTTGACAGCCGTCAAAAATGAAGCTTGAAGGGTGCGCCCGCCCGGTGCGAGGTGCGCCATAAGGAGCAAATTATTCATAAAAAGACTGTATTTTTTCCACGACCAGCAGATATGAATAAAAATCAGTCTTTTTACCCGTTATTTGGTTTGTTTAAACTTTACATGCAAGAGTGTCGCAGGCATGCGGTGGTGCTGTGGAACATGACCGTCCATCAAGCGGCATACGAATGCAGTTCAAACATTCAATAAACCAAGATCAAGGTGGATATAGGATGGTGAAACAGCTTCCTATCAACAAGCACTAGAAATACTAGAATAAACTGTAGACCTTTGCCTACTTGATTTTATATCGTAGTAATATTCCCTGAAATTAACAGAGATAGCGCTATACCTTTTGTCGGTAAAACAGAAACTGTGTTACTGTCATCTTTTTATCAGTTACATCTGTTCTAGATGAAAAATGACTGATAAGAGTCTAAATATCAATATTCATTCCAGATTTATAGAAAATATATTGTTTAATGCCGTTTCAAGTCACGTCTGTCAGATGAGAACCACAGAAATACGTAAGCAACAGAAATCTTCTTCGATAATCGATCTTACCGCCATCTTTATTCAAGTAGCTGAAATATTACTACCTTCTCAAACAGTCTACAAGTTTTTCACAGAAACAATTGGAAGAGCTGTTTCACCATCCTATATCCACCTTGACCAAGATGAAGGACATTCTTTATCTATCAGAAGAAATTCAGAAGTTGCATTTTCTGATTCTATTTCCTTTGCAACACATGTCAGCAGCAAAGGGTACAGTTTCTTTATGGTTATTATTGAGCTATGAATCAAGATCATTATTTTGTACATAGATCTTTAGAGTTTTTACAGAACAAGTATATAAAAACACAGAAACAATGAGAACATTGATAAATAGAACTTACCTGATTTATTCATTACATCCTTATCAAGGTTTTCTCCAAACCAAACAATGTATGGCCTAACTAAATGTTGACATTTCCTGCATTTTGGCAAGTCTTTTTTCTCAATATCAGACTCATTTGTTATAGTTTCTGCAGGGTCTCTACAAATGAAACAGTAATTCATGCTTCAAATTAGTTTCTAATATTGAATTCAACTGCTGGGGTTGGATTATTTCTGAGGCACCAATGGCACCATGGATCTGATAGGATGAAACAGAGTGCATGGTATATTCCTACACTCACCCTTTTCCTCTCAAAGCTTCACAGATAGGATTATCAAAGTTTTCATCTATAAAGCTACATGTTCTATTTGTACATTTAACTTTGTGTAGAGCTCCATGCAATTCAATTACATTTTTAGAACCAGCCCTTTGGTGAAGTCCATCTACATTTTGTGTGATGACTGTGAATTGTCTATCATGTTTCAGGCAGATTTTTTCAAATTCTGCTAGTGCCTTGTGAGCCTAGAAGGGTGTTGAGTAAATTGAAACCTGCTAGATCAAATCTATGGCATGCCTACTCACAGGATTTGGTTGGGCATTGAAAGCAATATTTCTTCTGTAGTGGTAGAACTCCCAAACCAAAGACGGGTTTGCTGAGAATGCCTGTGGAGTGGCAAGGTCTTGAGACCTGTGAGTTCTCCAAAATCCACCTGCCCCTCTGAAAACTGAAATACCTGATTCAGCAGAGACCCCAGCACCAGTGAGAGCCACTATATTCTTTGATTTATCCAACACTTTTTTGAATCCAGCAAAATCGCTGAGGGAACATTCTTTCCTGTCCAAATTCTGCATTTTCCATAGAAATGATACACGGCTATAATTATTTCTTGAATTTGTCGAAATCATCGACATAATACATAACCTATAAAAATACTTTATAAATATAAACAAGTTTGGTTTGCTTCTCTCTTGGTAACTTATCCATAGATAATATAACTTATCTGTCTCTTGTCAGTCTTGTCCTTGTCTCTCATGGACCACCTGTTGCCAAGTCAAAATTTTTGAATCAAAATCATCAGATTTTAGAAAAATTTTAATGAAGACCAAATAATCATGTAGATTGATAAAAACCTAGGAACTGTCTCTAGGAAATGCGAATTGAAACAAGAAGTAGGTACTTTCATAACATGCTGTAACAATCATTTTCGAAAATATACAATTCATAAATAAATATCTCGTCATGTAATGTTTATGATGTTTCTCATTGTTATCGATATAAACAACTCGGAATGAATTCCATTTACAATACTTAAAATAAATAGAAATGCCTTTTTACTATTCTTGTTTCTAAAGCCAATATAAATTAGTTTATATTTACCACAGATATTTACATACAACAGTCCTTCAACTGTGATTAAAAATTCAAAGGTAAAGATAAGTAGAAAAAATCATTATCAACAGTTTCAAGTAGCCTTTTTGCAATGAGTTGGATATAAATTTTTATCGGAAACGATTGAAATTTTTTTTTTCAGGTTTCCTGAAACACCAGTTTATATTGAATTCATCTCTAATATGTAAATTTTTTACATCCCCAACCCATTTTAATTGCGTCAACTCTATAATTTCCAAGATACTTTGACCCCACCCTTTAAAACGTGATAGGAAAAATAAAATCCAACATTATCGTACTCCACTTTATTAGGTTATATCAAAAAATGGATATACCACTGCATTTACTCTCATACTCATCATACATATTTTACATAAATCGAAGCATTCATACACACCCATACTTAGTAATTAAAATTATCAATACATAATACAAATAAGAAGGAAAATCTCCTTGAACAGAAAACATAATCGATATTGAATTTACAGTCTATTTTATCCAAAAATAAAAATCCCTTTCATTATTTTGAACATGAAATGTTTGTACCTTGATCAAACTCTCCAATTGTCGAACCATCATGGAATGACTGGAAAACTTTAGATGAATGACAAGATGAAATCTGCAAGAAAAACATCTTGTTAAACAATAAATACAAGAATCAGGGACAGAAAAATGACTGTATCATCAAGAGATACATGAAGAAACTACGAGAGGTTATGCTTCATTTCTTGTAGCATAAAAAATGTACATAAAAAAGTAATTTTTCTACAACCGGTTACCAAAGTAGTCTTTGACGCTTTCAAAACAAAATTGACGTTTTCCGAGGAGTTCAAAGACAGCATTTGCGTTCGTGAGCGGAAATATTGAAAATATATTGTTGAAAAAGAACTCATATTCTCTTGCATGATTGAAAATAGTGACTGTGAATTATGTAAGCCAAGGCATGTAGCAGAAGAGCAAAAATTAGAAATTTGAACCTCCTACCAGAGAAATCGAGGAAAAATATTAATTATGATCAAAATGTCAAACGAATCCTACTTCGATTTCTGTGGTTTCATGTAATTTTTTTGATGGCTTTGTTCAATTCATGAGGCTCAAACATAATTACCATTTTTTAATTTTCATTGAAATGGGTTAATTATGCAACTGGACGTTCTAATTGCACCAAAATTGGTTTTCAATTAATAAATGTGCCCTTCTGTGTCCATAAGCCCATGGGTCTAGTATGTGCAAGTTCGAATGAGACACCGACAAGAGTTTGAAACAACTGCACACCTAATCTTTTGAAAACCTGCCTCTTATTATTATTATTATTATATAATATATATTATTATATAATATATATTATTATACATTAGAGTTTTTTGTGTGTTTCAATTAACATTACAAGAACTATACCAACGATCCGGCATCTAGTACTTACCAGAACTAACGAGATAAGATTAAGTAGGACTACTTAATACGGCGCATGCCTCTGTTGACGTTGGTTGCCCCCGGCTCCCCTCGGTTTGCTTTGGTAACCACCAGCTCCACCTAAAAATCAAGTCGAACGTAGTACAAACTCACCTTAGCTACAAAGTTGCTCGGGGTATTTGAAATGAATTCCCGAGATAATAATTTTGAATATAGTTTTACTTTGGAACGGCCTATGCGATTTTGCTGAAATTTGGTTTACATGACACTGACTTATGATGGTTGCCTCCAAACAAAAATGACTAACAGCGTTAAAAAGGAATGAATTATTCATTATTTCAACATTATCGATTGATATTGCTTTAAAATTTCATAGGTACACTAAATGATTATTATACATAAGAAACATGTTGTCATTTCGATTGACATATTCTAAGTGATTCAAGTACTGTTAATTAAAAATTTATCGAACTTTTTCTGACCAGAAATGTTATTCATCCAGTTGAGGGTTTGTGGTATTTCTCTTGGTTTGCGAGAAATATTAATTATTTCAATAATGTTCAGATTTGTATTGAGAAATCTACATTCCAGTGGTGTGAGTTCCTACTCTAGAATTATCGGTATATTACTGATAGTGTAACATGTATTTATAAATTTATATCCAAATACAATTCGATTCGTATTGGGTAAGGGTAAAGAGTAAAATAGTTTGGTTTAATTATATTATTTTGGTCTAATTTTATACGGACATCTCAACTTTGTATTAACAAACCTCACTGCGAGATGCAATTCTTATCCCAACCGAAATGAACGAAACACATTAAAACCTACCATTCGCATTATTTTCGGCCAATATTTCCTCCATGGACTCGTCGAACTCTTATATAAGAAATTCATTCTACCCTCTACAATTTGAATTTAATTTTCGTCTAATCTAACGTTTAGTTATTACTCGAAAACAATAAATTCAGTTGAGCATCATTTCATTCACGAATTAAAGTTGATCAACCATTATTTGGCTTTGTGAATGCACAAGATTCATCACAATACAGTTCAACTTTAAAAACGTCACTCTGTGAAAATGTAATAATTATCTACCTCAAATCACAACAGTAAATTCAATGATAAGAACAATTGGTATCAGTTATCTTCAACAATAAATGTTTCCTCAACTTTCGGCACATACATAACCAATATTCAGATTTGCCTGTTTCCTAGTGGGAAATTCATATGCCCTTATTGTAAAAATGTGGCACTCCAAAGAGACATTGATGTCTACAGGAGCGTGGCGTCAGGGCAAATTACAACACATTTATAGATTCATACAAAAATAAAGAAACTATTATTTGTGATATGGATACTTCACTTAAATTACCATAGGCATGCGATTTAGTTTAGTTGCTGATTTAGACCAGATATTTAAAAAATCCATCACTCAAAACTTTTTGGAAAATCAATAATTTCAATTGTGTCAGTACTACTAGAGTTTACTTCCAGCTTTTGTATTAATTATATTTATTAATGGTAGTGTTGATATTGAAATAATAATACATCTTCTAATTCTTGTTAATGGTGATTGAAGCATATTCAGAGCTTTGAAGGAAGAATGACTTAATTTGTACAAGAGAGCTTTTGTTACAGGACATAAATATTTATTTGATTTTCCGCCTCTTTTCGGATTGTAAGGAGAATTTGTAACAAATTACAATGTATCAATGAGAATGAGACATAACCAATTCGATGGAAATTAGTCTGGAACTAGTTTTACTACATGTCTGATGATGTAGAGGCAGCGGGTGACACCACTCACAACTTGCTACTGTAGAGAACGGCTTGCGTCATAAAAGTTTGCACTTTTTACATTTGAGATAGCACATCAACTAATATTTCTTGGTTAATGTCAATATGCATACTGCTGTATTCCTGGTTGCGTTATTACCTACTGGCCACAACGGAAAATGATTGTCATGTTCATAACATTTTTTATTGTTAGTGCAAACACAGTCTTTCACATCCGGAATTGTCGAAAAATGTTCAAGTAACATTTAAAATATGGAAATAGTAACATCGAATCTATTCGACCCAAAATTACAGATGACTCAAGTTTCATCTTTGAAATTACTCCGCGAAAAAAAAAATATCTATGGTCGTAGTGCACAAAACTACTTGGAAAGTGATTTCACTGTTCTGTTAAGCACATTCAGAGAAGATATTTACAAAACGATTTTGGAATATTTGTCCAAGGAAAAAATAATATAACCAATTAAAGAAAAGTCTGTGGCAAAAAAAAACGTTTTGATGCCAAACCACAAAAATAAAATACTTGGAAAGTGCATTTCCTGCGCTCGTTACGTTTTACTGGATCCAACAGCAATACAGAAATGCTTACATGTTCTGTAATAGGCAACAAAACAATCTCAAGGTTTCAGCCTTTAATAAGAAATAAATCGCAAAATCAAAACTGGCATCTTCACAACTAATTATCCAGAAATACCAGCCCGCTCTTTAGTTGTAGTAGGTTTAGTTGTGTAGGCATCGTGTATAAAACTCTATCACGTAAATCTCAAGTTAGATCAGTGAATGAATCACATGATGTTTTTTATATATTGTCATCATTGGTCTATCTTTGAATATTTCATAATGTTATCAATGTAAGTAGGTGATTCATTAAAATCTCTCAGATATCAATAGATAACAGATTCAGATGAATAATCTGATTTCCAAAGAAAGCGTATCAGGAATTGATAAAAAAAACAGATCATTTCTTAAGAAACACTGTGCCTCATATCAAATGGCGTAGAAGAATAAGTAGAAATTACCTCAGATTGCTATAGTACTGTTATCGATATTTTCGTGATTTCTACAGTATGATTTGTCGAAAACGCCGAAATCATCATTTGTTCACATGAAAAAAAATATTCTGTACATTTTCACATGGAACAACGCCCTGTTTTTCTTTCATTCAACGGTCCTTTTTCGTCACATTGTAGAGCGATTCTAATATTACTTTTTCGAGTTTCTTAACGGTTTCAAGATCCAGATATAGTAGTGTTATAAATTCCGTCGATTCAACATTTCCACGACTTCTATACTCTAGTCTAGAGAATACACCAACGATTGTATTTCAGACCTCATGTACACGAACTTTTTTCTCCACTTCACCGTAAAAAATATCATAATTAGCATAATCAAATAAATCTAGAGGTGTCAAATCAGGACTACAAGCTGGTCACTTTTTTCTCGCATCAATAATTCAATTTGAAGCCTCAATTTTTCACTTTCATTATTCAATTTTCAATCAATCCAGCTTGCTCGTTTCAAATGATTCTCGTGGAGGGGGGGGGCACGACGAATTGAAAGGTTGTCAAAGAATCGAAAACAAAAAATCGACTGGCTGAGGACTTGGCAAATCCTTTATTCAAGTTGTTGATATCTCACAATGCTCTTCCTCCACATCTCTTCAATATACAATATAAATTATTTCATCATGTACAAATAAATATATTTGCCCTAATAGTAATGTCATCATTTTATAAAAAGAGTTCAGCATGAATATCACGCTGTTACAATTTACACATATCAGGTTTTTTCTAAATTTGAGGTTTGAACAGTGTTGGAAGAGAAATGGGAATTCGTTTTGGGATTAATCAACCAACTATAAATTTTATCTACCAGAATGACTTGTTTGGATAAATTGCTAGATAGACGAAACATGGTTTAGTGGTTTAAGATGCCTAATCCAAGGGTCTAAAATGGATAACTCCTGCAGTTTAATTATTTGAAGAAATCTTTTCAGCATCCAGATTACGATCACTAAAAGTATTTTAGCACTGATCATCGATATTCAATACAGTTCATTTTACAGGACAGATCAAATTCAAATTCGATAGTTTCGTTAATTTTTTTTTTCGATACCGTGGTCATTACCAGTTTCTGAAAAAATCAATTTGGTCCACCCTTCAATATTCAAGAGCATCTTCCAAAGTGTTTTTGATGGTTGAGATTCATGAATAATTTCTTCATTTATTTTCAATGCGGGATATTCCACAGGTAAATTTCCTCCCTGCATTGATTTTTGATATTTCACTGCTCTTAAATGAAACACTTAATACATTTATTTTGATTTTGTTCATCAAACTAAGTTTGGAAAAAACTAAATTGTGTTAATCTACTCATTTATATTATATTCGTGTCCGACTTTGAACAGAACATTTCATTTTAATCTCAACAAAATTAAGAAACTAAACTCACATCGGGTGTTAAAGAAATCAACATTTCATTATTTTCCTGATCCGAAAAAAAACAACCAAACTAAGATACAACTCCGTCTCCTTACATTTTATCGAATATCAATGCTTATTCTTATTCAGTTTCTTTCCTAGTGAAATATCCGAGAGCACGGCCTTATCAGAACCACCTCGGCGACCTGCACCATTTGGGATAATCTCTTGGAACATCCCGTATATGAAATGATTCAAAACCAAATAAGAAAGTGAAAAATATTTGTACTGTACTCAGAAGAATTCAGTGCGATTCCCGAAAAGCTCATGAGAAAAAATGCGTTTGCAACATCGCGACCACCGAATGAAATCGTACAACAGTTTTCCACGAAAAACCAAGCAGCAACATCGCTTGTTTATCCCGAGCATATTTATTGTTCACGCGATTTTGCTTTCCAAGTTACATGTTGTTCCATTTTGATGTTTTGAGGCGATGGCCTTATGGATTATGACATTGACAGTTGACATTTTTCTGGAAAGCGGTGTTTCATAATATTCTCACTTTTTTATATTCATGTCAAAGCAAATAACTTGGGAGAATAAACACAGCAACACTGATGTTTGGTATAAAGTTCGTCTTAATGATGAGTCCAATGCAGAGATGAAACAGCTGCAATGAATTTTCTGGCATTGTCCATTGTTTCTAATTCAATTCTTCGAATTGACAAGTTCAGCCATCGTTGAGAGAAAAAATATGTCTGCCCTAGTGTTGTCTTAGTCATCAAGATTGCAACTTAAAATAATGAAAATATTATAATTGGGACTAAAAAGAAGAATACTTTTATAACCTGTATATAATTGATTTGTTTTTCAATTTTCCGTTATTCCGAATATTTCCACTATTTTGTGGGCATTGTGATCTTACAATAATTGTTGAATAATTCCAAACATATTATGATTGTGATATTGATCTTTTTTTACGTCCCAATCATAACATTTTCATCATTTCAAGTTGCAATCTTGATGACAAAGAGAAAACTAGTGCAGACATATTTTTCTCTCAACGATGACTGAACTTGTCAATTCAGATAGAACCCATCAATGACTGGCGAAAACTTTTTTCAGCTATTATTCAAAAACTTCCACATCCTGAAGACTTTTTTTGCAGCTTTCAAAATGATGCAAACATGGAGAATATATGCTGATTATTAGTCAAAGAAAATGTAATTTTTGAATGTTTGTTCTAAATTTTGCCGATTTCATTAGTATCAAAACTGAAAACAATTCTTCATACAGCTACTCAAATGATCAGATATTGAATTCAACGTTTCAAATATGGTGGCCAGAAAATGTTTCATTTCAAATTCTGAAACTTTTGCGATGTGTTTTTTTTAATTTTAATTTTTGTCCACGCTATTAATAATGAAACAATTAATTTATCAGCAAGAATAAAAACGCTGGAGAAGTTGAATTCCAATATTATTTGACAGATATTGAAAATTGACATTCACATGATGAAAATAGCAAAAATCTAACATTTCAAAAGCATAAAACCTATCTGAACTTAATAATAATGAATCAGTGAGCATATAAAAGGGATCAAATGGAAATTGTGATTGTTTTCTACATATTTTAAAAACAAAAAATGGGAAAATCAAATTATGCCGATTTTTGTGCAGTTAATCCTTTCAGAAATTGAATGTGTTTAGAAAATAAATAAATCAAGAATAATTTCGCTTTGCTAATAGTAAAATCAATTCAAAAAGCTCAACAAATTGAATTATCATTTTCAAAGTCTGCAGAAATAAATTTGTTGGATATTATCAACAAAAAAAAAGAAGTATTTTCATGTGATAATTGGCCTTGATAAACTAAATGAGCATGTTAAGTAATGTATCACTAACCATCTAAGAAATACAGGGCGCTCCATTGAAAATAAAGACCAAAACATCTTAGGTGGCAAAAACGCAAGGGCGACCACCCGTTTCAACATAATTATTGTGCAATTTTCTCAGTTTCCAAAAATGTATCGTGTTCCCGAAGAAATACACCCTATCGAAGATTTCCGAAAAATTATCATATAGAAAGCAAAAAAAAAATTCGCGAACATTGAAAAAAAGAGCAATACCAATAATCATCAACAACCGGAGATTAAGAAACCCACAACAAAATTTCCAAATCTCACGCCAACTCCGTCCGCCCGCCCAAAGCACAATCTAACCTAACCTTAAACTAAACCCTAGGCTGTATGGTCGTATTTACCGTAGCTGGAGTAATCGTAGCTGCCGTAGCCGCTGCCGTAGCCGCCGCTGCCGCCGCCCCCACCACCGCCGCCGTAGTAGTCGTAGCCCTGGCCGCCGCCGTAGCCGCCGTCGTAGTAGCCCCCCTGGCCGTAGCCGCCGTCGTAGTAGCTGCCGCCGCCGTAGCCGCCTCCGTAGCCGCCACGGCCACCGCGACCTCCGCGGCCGCCCCTGCCGCCCCGACCGCCGCCCATCATCATGCCGCCGCCCATCTGGTCGGGCTTCGGGGTGGCCTTCTTCACGTCCACCTGGCGGGAAAGAGGAGACGTTGAAAATCGCGATCAAGATAATTTGTATTCGAATATATCGATCGTTTGATTGAGTGAATCAGCAGGAGAAAAAAAAAAAGAAAAAAAAAAAAAATGAAAAGAAAAGAAAAAGAAAAAAAAAAGAAAAAAAGAAAAAAAAAACAGAAAAAAGAAAAAACCGGCGAAAAGAAAAAAAATCCGTTTGTCAAAAGAAAAAACCGGCGAAAAGAAAAAAATTCCGTTTGTCAAAAGAAAAGAACCGACAAAAAAACGGTCGAAAAAAAAATCGACGAAGACAAAAAAATCGAAGTTAAGAAAAAAATCGTCAATTTGTGATCGAATGTATCCATCGTATCATAGAGAAAACCGGCAAGAGAGAAAAACCGGCGAAAAAAAATTAGAAAAATGAAAACGAAAAATTTATTTGAAAATTGTTTTTAACCAGTTGCGAAGCAATCCTCGTAAGTTTAGGACTTGTATGAGTCAGGAGGACGGGGAACTTGGTTTTTAAAGTGTCACCCGAAGCACTACTTGGCTGGTTACCGTGAAAAAAACCAGCGAAAAAAACCGACGAAAGAAAAATCGACGTTAAAAAAAACGGCAATTTGTGATCGAATGTATCGATCGTTTGATAGAGAAAACTTACAAGAGAAAAAAACTGGCAAGAAAAAAACTGGCGAAAAGAAAAAAATCGCCGAAAAGAAAAAGAAAATCACCAATTTGTGATCGTTTGTTAGAGAAAACTGGTAAGAGAAAAAAAAACCGGCGAAACGAAAATAAATCGGCGAAAAGAACAAAAAAATCGGCAATTTGATATCGAATATATTGAACGTTTGTTAGAGAAATCCTGCAAGAGAAAAAATCGTCGAAAATGGAAAAAAATAGCCGAAAAGAGAAAAAAACGTCGAAAAGAAGAAAAACGGCGAAAAAATGAAAAAGAAAACATAGACAAAGAAAAATAAACGGCGAAAAAATGAAAAAGAAAACAGACAAAGAAAAATAAACGCCGAAAAAATTTAAAAAAAACATGCAAAGAAAAATAAACGGCGAAGAGAAAAAAATCGACAGAGAATGGTGATGCGTTCAGCCAGACAAAAAATATATGTTGAAAAAAAAATCTAAATTCAGGTTGACAAATTGAAATCAGTGGTACGCATTAAGCTTTAGTTACATTTCAACAAATCCACCAGACAAAAAATATAATTCTGAAGGGATTAAAAAATCCCTTGAGATGAAAGGTTCGCTAAAAATCCCTCGAAATGAAAGATCGACGAAGAGAGAGATACAAAAATAAAAATTTGGGAAACAAATATTGAATAAAAAAATCTTCACGTCCACCTAACGGGAAAGAAAGACAACGATGAAAATTGCGATCTGGAACTTGCTTCAGTCAATTTTTTTCAAATCCATCTGAAATATCAAAATCCCTTGAGGTGAAAGGTTCGCTAGAAATCGGCCAAATAAAAATCAAAGCGAATAAATCAGTCAGCGAGATCTGGTCATGGTTTTGAATGTCCCAAAAGCTCACTTAAAATCAACCTAGATAAATGTACTAAAATACACTCAATGGAAAAAGAGGGTCGAAAAAGTCAGTCAGCAAGATTACGTCTACCTGATGTAATAAATATCTCTAAAAAAAGCCAAGAAATTGAATCATAGCAAGAAAAAAAAAAGTTGAAACATTAGTTATTAAAGAAAAAATACAGAAAGTAAATCAAATCCCAAACTCGGGAATTTTGCAATCATCAAAATAAATTTCAAGTCTCACCTCCTTATCTTTGATGGTCTGCTTGGGCGACCTCAAGAGATCGTTGACGACTGCTTCTGATTCAAAGGTGATGAAACAGAATGCTTTTCTTTGATTCTTTATCTTGTCAAAAGGCATCTCAACTTCGGCAATCTGTAAAAAAAATTGTTTTCACTTTCGCGATGAAATCAACCAATCATATAATAGGAAATTTTCTTTCCGAAATTCAGATTTTCATACCACGTTATTGTTTGTGAAAATTCATTGAATAGGTATTTTTTATTTTTTTGTGCGATCAAAATAGTGTGCCCAAGCTATGGACGAAAAAACGTCACTCAGTGGAAATGTAATTATAATGAATTCAGAATTTGGTATCAGTTATCTTTAATAAAAGATGTTTCCTCAACTTTCGGCACAGACATAACCAATATTTAGATTTGCCTGTTTCCTAGTGGGAAATTTATATGCCCTTATTGTAAAAATGTGGCACTCCAAAGAGACATTGATGTCTATAGGAGCGTGGCGTCAGGGCAAATTACGTGTACATACATATATTTATCCAAAAATAAAGACAACTTTTTATATTTGTGAAAATCTTGATTACCCTCATCAAATTATCACAGGCCTGCAATGGTATTCTTCAGTGAAATCGGGGTAGTGATTTCAGTAGGTACTTATTATGACCAAAAATATTTAAACTTCAATATTTGGGAGGATTTGAGTACTGAAGGTTCATCATTTCTTTGGACAATCAGACATATCCTTTGTTGAGCATTAGTTACGTCAACTTCATGTTTCATTTTTTGTGAAAATTTGCAACAAAAATTTCCTCTGATGATGGCTTGACGACGAAAAAGTTTAATGACACACTTGATTAGATTAAAAATAATAATAATAATTGGTGTACTAGACTGCCGTGTTAAGAATAAATATTGTCATAAGTCTATCAAGCTGGCCAATTCAATTTCATCATTAGTTGAAAAGTTGCCAATAGAATTCGGATTCCCATTAGAATTTACCATATTCAATAGCTATTGGTGGCAGCTTCTTAGCATTCTAGGGTTGGTACTAATACTACTAATGTCATAAATGTCAACTGTCATTGAAGTCAACTGTCATAAATGTCAACTGTCATAAATGTCAACTGTCATAAATGTCAACTGTCATTGAAGTCAACTATCATTAATAAACTGTCATTTAATTCGTTGTTTTCATATCCTGGTTTCATAAAAATTTATCATGAATATGAAATAACTGAACATGTATATGAATAGAAAAATATTAATGACTTGATGGGCTTATCTGAACTCATTCACCACTGACATTTATGACTATTGACGTTGATGACTATTGACGTTGATGACAGATTCTTGCCAACTAAAGAATGTTTAAAAAGCTGTCACCAAAAGCTGTTGATTATGGTCAATTCATTGTATACAGGGTCACTCACGGTCGATGGTACCTTAGACGTTTACGGAGAACGGGACGTAGGATTATTCTGAAAATTTGGTTTATAGGGTAATCAGTTTTGTTCTATCGATCTAAAATACTTTTAGCGTTGCGGCATTGCCGCTTCTATCAAAAAGTAGCAACAACTTTGTTATTTCAAATGGAACACCCTGTATTTTATTCATTTTTAGATTCTTCCTGAAGAGCTGATTTCGTCGATCTTGGGGTATAGCGAGAAAGATTATAGAGATATAGGATGTGAAAAATCGAGGTTTTTCAAATTTAGGAATTTTTTGTGCCGAAACTATCCATTCTTGCTCAAAACGGCTTACATGTCCCTATCTCAACTTTCCATTTACTATCGATTGATATTTAATTGAAACAAATACGGGTGGTTCAAAATTTTGAGTTTTGCATCACCCTCTATTTGTTTCTATTAAATGTCAGTAGATAGTAAATGAAAAGTTAAGATAGGGACATGCAAGCCGTTTTGAGCAGAAATGATTAGTTTCGACACAAAAAATTCCTTAAGTTGAAAAATCTCGATTTTTCACACCCTATATCTCTGTAATATTTCGCGCTATACCCCAAGTATGATAGATTGACGAAATCAGCTCTTCAGAAAGAATCTAAAAATGAAATACAGGGTGTTCCATTTGAAATAACAAAGTTGTTGCGTCCCGTTCTCCGTAAACTTGATGGGCTTATCTGAACTCATTCACCACTGACATTTATGACTATTGACGCTGATGATAGATTGTTGCCAACTAAAGAATGCTCAAAAAGCTGCCAACAAAAGCTGTAGAATATGGTCAATTCATTGTATATAGCTAATGCTATAAAAATTGTCATATTAAATTGCAAATTTTCTTTTAGATATGACTAATTTAAATCACCTGAATCTATTACTATATAATTACTTCCATTATCTGTCATAAGGTTAAACTACATTTATAGCAATTATATTTCAGAATTCAATGAATTAGTCAGAAGATATCACGATTTTTCTAAGCATAATGATAAAAAATAATAAATCTGGATGTCGTATCTGCATTATCCAAGCTATTTGACTTTGGAAATAAAAAATGTTCAACAAAAAGTAAGATTTCATTATTATTCGCTCCCCGCCATAAAATCGTGATTTTCTCGATTCTTGAATTTCAAGGAATACAAAACATATCGTCCATTCCACTTTCTGAAAGATGTATAATATATTTTTCCTCCTACCCCTATAGAAAGTACACACTTTCCTCCCTCAAATCAGGGAGGAAACTCATACTTTTCCTCCCCCTCATTTTAAGTAAGTTGCAAACGATGAAACTTGTGAATTCATTATATTCATATTGTTTCAATAATTTCTAGAACATCCTGTATATCCTGTTTTTTGGTAAAAATCAAACATTAATGTTACTTCAATGTAGTTCTTCAATACAAATTTCAACTTCAGGAATCTTTGATATACGTTTTTTGAGTTCAGAATTCCGAAGGTCCCGGGTTCAGCTCCTGGCAATTGCAACTTTTTTTTTTCAAGAATGTTATTTTAATTTTTTCTTGTTAGTGATTTGAATTATTGGACATTTAGATAGCTTATACATTTCGGATTGCTATTGAGTGATTGATCATTTTTTTTTCTAAGAGCTGTGCTTGTAGAAAAAGGTTTATTTAGTGGGTTGGAGGAAAAATCATATGTATTACATTGAAGTAAAGTGCCTTTTCCTCCCTTGGATGTTTACTGCTATCCGCTTCGCGTCGTGCAGTAAACTACATCCTGCGGGAGGAAAAGTGGCACTTTCCTCCCTAGTAATACGATAGTAATTTACGTAACAAGTCCGGAAAATACTGTTTTTTTGGATGAGTGGACAAAATTCTAGGACGAGCGTAGCGATTCCTGGAAGTCTGCGAGTCCAAAAAAAACTGTTTTCGCGCGTGTTGCGTACACAATTTTTTCGGCAACCGTGTAGAATAACAAATCAAAGAAACACATTTCTTTAATAGAACAAAATTTCGAACATTTCAATTCTTATTTATATTAATATTTATATTAAAATTAGAACAATTGTTAATATTGAATGGATTCAATTTGTTTGAAATGCTTGGTATATTTAAGTGCCTTTTGTTGAAGTCAGAACAAGAAGGTAAAGTTTCCGTTTCACATTGATTGTTTTCATCTGATAATTTTTGAATGTTAGCTAATTTTATGTCAGATAGCTGTCAGTCGTTATTTTGCTGCTATGGTAATGATCAACTGCATTTATCAAAACCATACTACCAAGATTTTTATATTTACAATGACAACAACGATGTGATTCTTCCCGGCCTAGGCCGGAAAAATGCCACTTTCTCAAAAAAAAAATCGTCTGAAAAGTACGTACTTTCCGGACGGTTGCCGAAAAATAGCTATCCTTCTCACTATTCCATCAGTTTTCCTATTCCATGGAGTTCAAGAATAGGAGCCCCAGATAGATCGCCCAAAATCAACTCACCGTCCCGAACTGCCCAAAGTACGACTTGATGTCGTCGTCGGTGAGATCGGCCGTCAGCCCGCCGACAAAAATCTTGCCCTGCCTCGCCTTCGCCTTCTTCGGGTCGACCTTCTTGCCGTTGAGCACGTGCTCGCCGGCAGCTGCTACCTGCTCGATCGCATCGGCGTTCGAAAAAACTATGAACGCGAAACCGCGCGACCTGCCAGTGTTCGGGTCAGTCTTCACGTTCACGCTCTCGATGTCGCCGTACTGGCCAAAGTATTCGCGCAGGTCCTCTGGAAAAACGGAGGGGGGTTATTTGGGGGTTTTGGGGAATGGGGCGGTGCGGAGCGGTATGTAGCGCCTCAGTGTTGGGGTTGTCTTCAATGCTGCTCAGTAGCAGAACTGACTTAAGAGTCCATCATGTTATTGAAATTATTTATTGTGAAACTGTCGAAAAAAACTTGATCTGCACTTCTATTGATGCGTAAATGTCACTTTTTTTACGAAATAAACATGATCTATTACTTTTTGAAGGATTAATTTCTGACAGAGTCAATCATTGATTGATTATTCATCACACAACAATTTTATTTATGGGAATAATTACAATAAACAATAACTTCCAACAAAAATTCTCAAAGATTTTCCATGTTGCTGCTTATCAGAAACGTTAGATATTACTTAAAGAGGTAATTCCATAATTTCATCAGATATTTTAATTTGTTGGGAAGAAGATAGAAAATTCAATATTTTGTTAGAAATCTCAATTTTGTTATTCAAACTATTTTCTATGTATGTAATTCAGACGATGTAAATTCACATTCAGTTGTACAAAGAATGTTGTTTGTATTTCATGTAAAAAATTTGTGTTTTCATTGCACATGTGTGTTAATTTTTGGACGATACCACAAGTTAAAGAAACAGTTGATACAAAATTTGGTTATCTAATGAAGTCATTATGAAATGCAAATGCAAATCATAATAGCAGACTACAAAAATGTGGAACTGAAGAAATCAAGCTGTCAAATGAAAGTCAGAAGAGTTAGGACCAGCTTACTGCTAATAAGCGGTTTTGGATTTGGTGATACAAGAAGTGAAAACGCTGTTTTCATTGGTAAATTTTGATTCAAATGGTGATTTGATTCAAATTGACCAATAACAACATTGAATTTTTCACCGCTGGTATCTCAAAAGCCAAAATCGCTCAACAGTAAACTGGGCTTTATGTTGGCGCAGTACGTTAAAATTTCAATATTTTAATTTTATCAAGTGTTACCAATCAAAGATTTATCGATTAATTATATTTTTTTGAATTATCTCAGTTATCTCTAGCGACAGGGAGTTGCGATTTTCACATTACTACCCGACATTTTTGTTAAACAAGGAGTGTCGAAAACAGAAATTCAATACCCCTTCCTGTTTTCGAGATACAGGGCGAAAATAAAATTTCCCACTTTTCGAACACCTATTGTATATAGGTTACTTTTAAACCTATCGGCATGATGAAAAAACGGGACCCATATTATGGAAACCTTAAACTTCACAACTTCGGGAGAAAACTGTACCAATTCGGCCAGAAGAGATTGATGGAAAACTCGTCGTCGCTCCGCTCTTCCTCCAAACAATTGTCTTCGATCGGTATAAAACCCTTACCGTTCTCCATACTTAATATACTATTATGAATAACAATTTTCGTTATTTCCTCAAATGGGTGTTTTTAGAAGTTTTTTCATTTTTTAAAATTTTCCACTAAACACGAAAAGACGAACGGCACTGTACAACGTATTTTGGAGTTACTTTTGATACAGAAGAGGTTGCAGGTATAGATATTTGTCATAATTCATCAATACAAAAATGTCCCATATTATGCCTACTTTCTGAGGGTCTCTGAATGTGTTATTGTTAAATTCTATTTTGAAATAAGGGACATTAGATTTAAACTAAGTGAGCATGTTGATATTGATAGTAATAAAGTTTATTCATTTTAAGTAATAATGATGTGTCCAATATTCAGTAATAATTTAAATTAAATCCATATTATTTTTGATTGGGATGCCACTCAGATAATTTTACTGATAAGCTTTTGCTAGGCTAGAATTGATGTATATTTAGATTTTCCCTAAACAGTTAAAATAGAAAAACCACTAATTTTTTTTATAATCATAGTCCAGGAAGAAAAGAAAAATTATGCTGGCATTAGATCTTCTGCTGTTTTTCTATAAAACAAAAAGCAAATAATTTTGTAATAGGCCAGATAAGGTTAATCTATTCTATTTAAATGTGTATCTTTCATAATCTTAGAAATATTTTCTGTTATGACAAAATTTGCATTTCAAGAATTGGTGATTGCAGTGCAGATTAATCCGAAATACACTGACTCAAAAAAATTAGATTAGATAGATCAAATGCAATTAGTCATCTCATCAGTTATCAATACTTATTATCCTTAGAATCAAATTAATATAAAAAATCACTTACTCTCTGTAGTCTCCCAGCTCATTCCACCAATAAACAATTTTCTGAAAATAAGAAGAAACAAAATTAGCATTCTCAAAAAAACCCTTTCCAACTGAGCTCAGTTTAAATGTTTCAAAGCAATTTATACTAAATAAATGGTAGATACAAGTGGAACTGTAAATACAAGTGGAAACTGCAATGACTCTATCCAAGTTCAATCAAAGCAATCTGCAATCTCAAAAGTAATCTGACGTTACATTTGACCATAGAGAATCTGTGAAAAAAAGGAGCAAACAATCAAGTAAAGTTTGTAATGTTTTGTAAAAATTGGACTGTGACTGAATAGCCCAAAGTGACTTTGAGTTTACTGAGTGTTGGCAGAAGAATTGCCCAAGGATAAATACCATGGGTCCTGGTGGTCCATCTCCTAGCCATAATCAGTCCTCCACTTAGTTGACTCAGCCACCTGGAGAAAAGGAACCATATATAAATTGGCATTGGTAGGTAACCTAAAAGCCTGGCATTCTCTACTATTGGTCCCGATTTTGAATTAATTCAGTAGGAAAAAGAACAAATAATACTTATTTGAATTCAAAGCAATGTGCTTTGGCTGAAAGGTCACATGAAAGATGGTGTGTAGAAATCTCCTCGAATTGGAATTATCCTCTAAAATACTGGAAAACCGTCTGGTGAATCAAAGAATAACCAACATCCGCCATTATCTTCAATTTCACATCAGCTCGTCTTCATGCTGGTAGATTGAACATTCAACAAATGTAATCCAAAAAATATATAGCACTTCTCATTACAAACAATTCTATTAATAAAAATAACATTTTATATCATCATCAAAACGTGGAACTGAAAAGATGTTTACAGATTAAAATTAGTCATAACATTACTACAATGGCGTCAGTCCCTAGGAAAATAATGTATTTACATCCTACCTATGACGAGTGCTAGTAGTGCTACACGTCTGAATGATGAAAAATAATGTTAATGATCATTTTTTAATTACCTATCATCATCACGTCCAGGTTTATCGGCACTACCCCCTGTTTTTGGAGCATCACCTGAACCGTTTTGATGGTCTGCCGACACGTCTTGAGAAAAGTCTTCCCCATTTTCCATTGATACGTCTTGTGAAGCCATATTCAATATTGGTAAAAAGTACAGTAAAGCAACAGAATAAGAATGGAATATCACTATCCCTCACGAAAACCAAAATTTGTAACAAGTAACAATTCACAACCGGCACCTCTCGCTATAAACTGTGGAATACAAATGGCCGATCCGTTCTCGAAATGTTGGCAGTTTTCACTAACTTTACTTTTCATGATTCCATGTCTACCAACTATCAAATCTGGGGGAATTTCGGCTGTTTTCAGTCGATTTCAGAACGACCAGCTTTCCAGATAATAGAAGTACTATGTTCTGCAGTTAGTGGTTAGGTGTTCTATTTCTGTTACTTTTTGGTTCTGTCCTCGTTGTCATTTCAATCTTCAACCACCTTCAACCACAGCACAGATGTGACCACAGTCCACAATAAAGGTGAGTTCCCAATGCAGCGTTTTCGCTTTTTGCGGAATGCGGACTCGAATGACAGCGAAAATAAAATTTGAGAGGTTATGTCTTTGGGTCATGTCAGAGAATTTGGTTATGTATATGTAAGGTTATGTCGTTTGTTTATGTCTTGGCCCTTGGCACAGCACAGACCATATATCTCTTGGGTCCAGGTAGTCCAGCAGAAAAATATATATTTTTTATTATTAATAATGTCTTTTAATATGAGGCACTGCTTCACCAGAATATTTCAACCTTCAACCATCACTTCAAAGACCTCTAATATAACCAGACAAGATGTTTCTTCGAAAAGCCAAAGGGTAATTATTACTGAAACATCATTATAAAGCAGGCGATCAAACTATGTCTTTCCTGTTTGCAGCTAATGCTTGAATTAGGAATTATTCAACAGGCAAATCCAGGATGTTTCCATCTTTTGCCCCTTGGATTGAAATCCTTGAATAAACTGAAAAACATTGTTGACAAAGAAATGTTTAAAATTGGAGGACAAAAAGTTGCTTTTCCAGCTCTCACAAACAGTAAAATATGGAAAGCTAGTGGTGAGCAGATGAGTCGTACTGTGCTGCTTACATGTCCACTTACTGATATGTAATATTTGCAGGTCGCTTGGGAGATGCAGGACCTGAACTTTTTCAGCTAAATGATCGACATACAATTAGGTATATCTTGAGTCCTGTAGGTAAATATGTATGTCTAGATGTCTAGCTACATCTGACATTCATCTCATTTCAGACCCATGAAGAAGCTGTTAGTGATCTGTTGTCAGACATAGGGCCACTCTCTTATAAAAACTTTCCCCTCAGACTGTACCAAATTTCCAGCAAGTTCAGAGATGAAATCAAACCAAGATTTGGCCTGATGAGGAGTAGAGAATTTGTCATGAAGGATATGTACAGTTTTGATGTTGATGCAGAGAGTGCTATTAAAACATATGAGCTGATTTGTGATAGTTATGAGAAGGTGTTCAAGAATATTGGTGTAGATATTGTGAAAGGTGAAACACTGATTTATGATTTTTTAAGTTTAATAACACTGAATGTTATTTCCCAGTGTCAGGAAGCTCTGGGACCATGGGTGGCACATTATCTCATGAATATCACATTAAAGCCTCTGTTGGAGAAGATAATTTGCTGCATTGTAACAAATGTTATTACATGGCTAATGTTGAACTTTGTGGTGATCAAACTTGTCCAAAATGTGGGGAGAATTCTAGTATAGATATCCATACTGGTATTGAAGTAAGAAACTAGCAGTCCTATATTGACTTCAAGCTTCACCTCTGGTGGTTATATTTTTAGGTTGGCCATACTTTCCTTCTAGGTGATAAGTACTCCAGGCCCCTAGGAGCAAAATTCATTTCTAGTAGTGGTGAACTGAAACCCTTCCAGATGGGAAGTTATGGTTTAGGGCTCAGCAGAATTTTAGCTGCTGCTATTGAAGTTCTGTCCTCAGAAACAGAAATGAGGTGGCCAGATCAGCTAGCTCCTTTTAATGTTGTTATTATACCCCCCAAGGTAAGTAACTACTACATTCTGTCTACAAAGTGTTTTGTTCTATTTGGAGAAAACTATCCATGGATTCTTAATTTTCTCTTGATATTGATGTGCAGTAATTTTTGCTTGATTATTAACAGAAATTCACTATTTTCATGAGTGTTAAGTTTATAAACTAAACAACAATTAATTTCATTGAAGGATGAGAAATAATGTATGGTTTTAGATCATTTTTTAGAGAAAATTTCACATTTAAATCCGAGATTCTAAGGATACAGTGCTGCTCTTTCAAGTTACTAACCTAAACACTGCAGGTATTTTAAATTATTTTTGAAGCTGGAAACTTATTCCTCCTGGGTAAATAATATAAATAATTTAAATGCTGGAACATATAAACTAATATACACAGTGTAGTGTCCCACAACAAACTGCCGCGATGGATTTTTAGAAAACTAAACTGGATAAACTCATGTAGAACTCGTCGAGCGCTACTCAGAACTGTTACAATTCTTTTATTTTTCTTTATTCCATCGCAAATCAAATCCGAAAGTTGCACCATATTATGGCCGATAACTTGAAAAGTATAACTTTTTCACGAAAATGCAACTGAACTATTTTGTAGAACTCGTCGAGCGCTACTCAGAACTCTGTTCAAGAGTGTAATTTTTTTTCCGAAATTTTTGCAGAAACAATTTTTTCATTAACTCATCCAATCCACCAGAACTATTATTGAAAACAATCAAGAACTTCAGAACTCTCCCAAATACACAACAAAAACTAATCAGAACTCATTTTTCGAAAAAAAAAAAAAAAAAAAAAAAAAAAAAACGGCGCTACGTGAAGTTGGCGCCCAAATTTTATTTGTTTGATCTAAATCCATAATAGGGTTGTAAACTTTTTTTCAAAAATTATATATGTGAAACTCGGGCCTCCAGAGAATACGTCGATATTTTTTTGAAATTTTTATTTTCAAGGGTTTTTCCAAAATCTGCATTCAAAAATCGAAAATTCTCCATCCTTTTCTAATAATGTGACGTCACCTGGTAGGTTGGTTTAGGTTCTGTTCCATTAATCGAAGTGGAAGAAGAATTGACAATCTCTGTCATCTTTGACAGATGGCGGTAAAAAATTACTGGGCGATTTTAATTCTTCCTGCGAAAATATTCGGATGATAAAAGGTAAGTTACTATTGAGTTTTATTTCATTGTTCAGCGTTCATTATACCCCTCACCGACCACTTTTTTCAGGAAGTTTCAAAGACTGTAGCGAAACGTCGGTTTTCGCGCTATCGCGGACGCAGACCACCGTTGTGTTTTGGCAACGTGGCATGATTTTAAGCCCATTAGTCAGAGGGTATGAGAACGTAGGCCGCCAGGACGACATGAGGTAACATTGATGGTTGCCTACCTAGTAGATTCCATTTATTGATAAATATCGTGTTCGCACTACGAGCATGCGAACGGCGAAGCAACGGCCTCATGCCTGAGTAGTAGTTTTTTGAAACGTGAGAGTGAGCGTCTTGGCAAATCCTCTGTTTTCCATATTTGCTAAAATAAGTGCTGTTGGTTCTATGGCAGTTTCCCTCGTTGGACAACGCCGGTGCCTGTATCTATTTTAGGTAGGTGAGGACTGGTAATTTATATAGGCGTCACGAGGTTACGATCTAGTCCCCGATTTTGGGGTTAGGGTAGCGGCCTTCTGCCGGTAAACTTTGTTAGGTAAATTGCTCCAAATAATCATTGTATCTATTTTAGTTCTATATATGGTAACCCTGTGTGACCTGCTGTCTGTCGTATGCTATGAATCGAATAAACATCCACATTGCCAGCTGGTGGTTTCTCTGAACCTGTTGAACCTACACAAAAAACCCCACGAAAACGAAGAGTCTCAGTTCAAGACTTACTGTGCTTCATGTAGCAACAAGAATGTGGATTCTCGAAATTCATATTTGTACTCCAAGTGTTAATATGAGACAAACTTTATGTTTTGCAGTAGGACAACACATAGCTATATCTGCAAGTAATTGCTGTGAAGATAATTTTGATCTAAGTTAAAGTTCTTATCCTTATTCTTTGAATCTTTATACATGAACATCATGAGAACCTGTTAAGTGAGAGCACAAAGTATTTTAGTAATAGTTATAAGCTAATAAACCAAATCCTTATTGTCATGCACTTCTGTAAATAATAAATGTATTTTCCTAAATCCTCAGTTATTGTTAGTACATACTCTATCTATGATGTGAGTTTATATGAGATATCTTCTTTACATTATATTGTGAATATGTAATTATAATATCAACTTGTGTTGTTTTTTTAAAATATTATCAGATGCACCACTACACTTACCTACTTTTCCCAGACAATTAAGTTATTAATTGAATTAATTCTTCATTTTTATTTCTCTATTTTATAATGTCTTTGAGTTCAATCATCTCATTGACTTCGCTGAGGTGGTATTGAAAATCCTATAGAAATATATTAACTCATATAAAATACCTGACTTGCGTTATATAGATGATAAACAATCAATTAATGCGCCCTTTTAGATATTTTGAATTAGTTTCGTTATCGAAAAAAATTTGAATTAAAAATTGACATATTGTCATCTGACTTATCTGCCATCACTTATGTCAAAAAATTCTTCTTCCCTATTATTTTCGATATTTTCACGATACCATCCCGATCTACCAGGTGACGTCAGCAGAAATATGGTGCTGTCAAATAATTATTTTTGATTTCGATTTTCTCGAGCATAAAAGAATATTCCGATTTAATTTTGATGCCATGTCGGTAGTAGTTTAGTAAGGTGTCGGAAAACGATTATTAATTCTGCTAAAGCTCTAGAGGTTTATGACCCCATTTGCCGGAACTATTAAAAATTTCAGTCAGGAACTCTATTTACTTGAATGGAAAAATAGATTCAAGCCCTCAAAAAATAATTTCTAGGATAATCGTGAGATAAAAGTGAGCCCTCATTGATTTCAGGCTGGTAGTAAAGAGGAAGAACCGACAAAAAATATGGCTGAAATTTTGTATGACCACTTGGAAGTTGAAATTCCTAGGTTGAAAGACAACATTCTGCTCGACGACCGTACTTCTTTAACGCTAGGCAGGCGGTTCATAGATGCCAAACGGGTGGGGTATCGATTCATTGTGGTGATCAATAGGAGGACCACAGAGACCGTTCCTTTGTATGAACTCACAGACATTAAAAAAGATTTACAACTACTCCTGAGCAAAGATAAATTGCTAGATTATGTAAGACAAAACATATTTTTATGATAATGAAATGTAGGTATTATTCTAGGTTCTAGAACAATAAAAATCTGTTACTTTCTACAAATGAGTGTTAAAAGTGTCCTTTATAGTCCTGTATTTTCTGCACTAAATACGACATAACTAGTTTTTGTTTACAGTGACATTCAAAACATAAATGAAAATAATCCTCTTGAAACCTACTTAGCCCTGCTTATTAGATATACTGAGTGATTTCCAGTTTCTTAAAAAAACTCTTTGTTAATATTTAGCAAAACTTCAAAACAGTTATATTTTTTTGGAAATAGCAAACATAGAAGTCAAATGTTGGGGCAAAGTTATGGAATTTTATGCTCATTATAGTTTAAATAAATAATAAATTTTCATTATTTTCTTGCTTTATTATTCTGAATGCACTTCTTTATTGCCACTTTTTACGATCTACAAAATGGCATTCTTAGTTTTTGAATTCGATGTTTTGATTTTTTGTGGACATCATCTAGTTTTTTCCATAGGTCCATACAAAATACCATTTGAAGATCAATTTCAATTGATTGTCAACTCCTTCTGGAACATGGATAATCTTTCAAGAGCAGCAATACACTTTGCGCTCTAAATACACATTACATTTTTTCTACAAACACGTTGGCTATTGAGGCTTATTGAAAACTTATATCTATCAAACAGTTCCATTATGAACCAAAAATATATAGTCAAACTTATGTTTGGTTTATATTCAACGAACTGGTCTTTTTTGAGAAAAACGACAAGTTTAGGATACTTATTGATATCTTTGGCATTCAAACATATCATTGCACCATTTCATGAATGTATCATATCATAAATAATACTTTTCCTCGATCTCTCTGGTAGGAGGTAAAAATTTACATTTTTTGCACTTTCTGCTACATGAGGAGGTGTACTAGATAATTCACTGTTACTATTATTTTTCATCATGCAACAGAATACTGAATTCGTTTTCAACAATAGTGGATGCTAGCGCAAATGCTGATGCCGTCACTTAATGACATTATTTCCGCGCACGAGCGGCAATGCTGTCACTTGAAGACATTCCTCGGAAAAATACAACTTTGTGTTGAGATTTGAAAGCGTCAAAGAGACTATACTTGGACAACTGTATTCATCATCTACCTCACTACAGAGAAAAGTTGATATAGCAATTTGTCCTCAGGATAAAAAGAATAAAAACAACATATTCATTCATGGTATTAGCCATATTTACTGTAGACTGGGGCAACTGAAGTTCGCAATGTCACATGAGAGGGGCAAGACAAAGCATCTGCATAAGAAAACGGCAGTTGGCCCATTGATTTGACGTATTCCCTCCACATCTTACATTGTTTCTTGCGCGCTGTCTTGGATCCTTCAGATTCCTGATATTTACAACGACTTTTCGGTAGCGTCTCTGATATCATGGAGTCCCTACAATAAGATTTGTCAAAGTCAAAAGCAATAATAGTTGGTTCTAAAAAATATAACATCTTACTATAGGTTCTTTCCATATATCTAATAATAACTATATAGGTAACATGGATACCGGAGCTGAAGCCGAGAAATAAAATAAATGACAGTCTGCGGGACAAATCGCGAAAATGCGCATGCGCAAGTTTGAATTAAGAAACGACATTCGTTTTCATCATGGAGGAGAGTAGCTTTTAGTGAGCGACAAACGTATGATAATTATTAAACATCAATCAAATGTGTCACGTAACCTTCAATTCGATGTTTTTATTTCATCATAACATATATTTTTCAAATATTCATTTATCGATGGATTGTTGGACGATTTTGGATAATAGTTGATGATAGATGCAGAAATGGATGTGATCTACAAAGCGATACTTGCGATTTGCATAGTAAACTTTGACGATAAAGTCATCGGAACAGGATTCGTGGGCTAATTTTTGATCAATCACTGTTATCACTCACTAATCACTTCTGTAAACAATCAGTAAGTACATTAATACCTATATTAACGCTTTTTTACATAATTTGGGTTAAAAAATATACCTAACCTATGAAATTCTAAAAACGTCAGTTGATTTCAACCCGTCAAAATCCGCGCATGAGCACAATTCATCATTAGCAAGCCAGACAGTCTTTTGTTTTTCCAAAACTGGCTTCACTTTCGCGTGAAGAAAAGAATAGGTGTTATCCATATAGTTGTTATTATATATATGGTTCTTTCGTCTGCTATTCGGTGTCGTGTAATCTACACCAGCTGATTTTCAGTGCAGTTAACCTAATGTTACGGTTACGGCGCTTTCACATGACAGCTTTCGCCTATCGCGGAAAACTTGAATAAAACAAAAAGCGAAAAGCCAGCATGTGAACGCGCCGTTATTCATTCTACACCTCGCGAAACGAATGCTCAAAAGCGGTGCAAAATACACGAGGTGTAGGAGAGTGCTACACTTTGCATACAAACGAAAGGGGCTTATTTGTTAGTGAGTGTGTATTGGTCAGTGGATGTGTTCTTTACATTGGTGTTGATGGCTTTCATGGGAGAAATTAAAATATACACAAGGTTCTTTCGTCTGCTTTTCGGTGTCGTGTAATCTACACCAGCTGATTTTCGGTGTCGTGTAATCTACACCAGCTGATTTTCAGTGTAGTTAACCTAATGTTATTCATTCTACACCTCGCTTGCATACAAACGAAAGTGGCTTCAATGTCATGGTGATATGAGCTACTTTTCAATTATTTCTTTTTGACGCATCCAACATCCAAGGTGGATATAGGATAGTGAAACAGCTTCCTATTAACAAGCACTAGAATAAACTGTAGACCTTTGCCTACTTGATTTCATACCGTAGTAATATTTCCTGAAGTTATCAGAGATGGCGACATTCCTTGTCTCGGTAAAACAGAAACTCTGCATCTGTCATACTTTTATCAGTTTCATCTGTTCTAGATGAAAAATAATTGAGAAGGGTCAAAATATCAATATTCATTCCAGATTTATCTAGAATATATTGTTTTAATGTCGTTTCAAGTCACGTCTATCGATGTGAACCACAGAAATACGTTAGCAACAGAAATCTTCTTCGATAATAGATCTTACCGCCATCTTCATTCAAGTCGTGGAAATATTACTACCTTCTTACACGGTCTACAAATTTTTCGCAGAAACAGTTGAAGAGCTATTTCACCATCCTATATCCACCTTGGACGCATCCATAATAAGTGGTCGGATAAAAATAATAGTGACATCGTCTTGTTGGTAAAGTCGGTTGCTACCTTACCCGTATCCTTTCCTCGCAGGTATGACGAATTCAGGAATAGGTTTCATAATTGACACTCGTCTTTGGGTAGTAGATAATTCCTTGGGCTTGAGTTCTGTATCCAGATATTTACGACGTACTCCTAAAATGCCAACCCCGATGCCGAGTTCTTCCAGCATTTCTTCGGGAGCGGTGTAAGCAACTTCCAAGTATTTTTGTCTGTCGTCATCGCTATCAGAAGGATAGTTATTTTACATACTGGGGAAGAATGTATTAGATTTTAGCTCCAGGTTGTGTTGAGACAGAAAACAGAGAGATAAAATCTAATATTTTCCGTGAATAATAAACTTTTTTCTGTACCGGGCAAAACGGCGATTAAATATTGAAAATAGTAATTTACGTAACAAGTCCGGAAAATACTGTTTTTTTGGATGAGTGGACAAAATTCTAGGACGAGCGTAGCGAGTCCTGGAAGTCTGCGAGTCCAAAAAAACTGTTTTCGGGCGTGTTGCGTAGACAATTTTTTCGGCAACCGTGTAGAATAACAAATCAAAGAAACACATTTCTTTCAAAAATTGAAATGTTAGCTAATTTTATGTCAGATAGCTGTCAGTCGTTACTTTTCTGCTATGGTAATGATCAACTGTATTTATCAAAACCATACTACCAAGATTTTCATATTTACAATGACAACAACGATGTGATTCTTCCCGGCCTAGTCCGGGAAGTACGTACTTCCCGGTCTAGGCCGGAAAAATGCCACTTTCTCAAAAAAAAATCATCTGGAAAGTACGTACTTTCCGGACGGTTGCCGAAAAAATATATTATTACAATATAGGTAGTATTAAAATTATCGATATGAGATTTGAAACAAACGTATAGTAATAGAAACTGAGCAACTTTTTTCTCTGGCATTTTTCGAAATGAAAAAAAAACTGATCTTTTGAGGATTTTCCGATTTTCGAAAAAAATGTCAAATTTGACAGGTTTGGAGTAGCACATGAGAAGAGGAAAGATGCTGTATTTTACTCATTTTTCAAGCAAAAACTAACTACGAAGTAAAATTTTTTTATATCTATTGATAAAAAAAACTTCCATATGTCGCGAACTTTATGTGTGACACTGTATATAAAAAATTACATAAGATCATTTATAGAAAGGAATAATTGAACAGTAGATAAAAAAGTTAAGGGGGGGTTCAAAATATACGTGGCGGCCATCTTGGAAACATGAAAATAATTTCCAGGATTTTCTTTTGGTAACTTTAGTTGTAACATTTTTCACCGCAAGTCTCTTAGACGAATAGTTTTCGAGATACTGCACTTTGAATTCTTACCTGGCCACCCTGTACAGGGTGCACCACTTAAAATGGAACCCCCTTTAACTTATTTGTTCTTGATGATATGAAAAAATGGTGAATAGGAAAGTTGAATGAAATAACTTGAATTTTGATTGAAATATGTTTTTTGATATACAAGGTCTGTCATTTTCTCGAAATGGACACCAACTCTGTTTTTTCAAATAGAACACTATGTATATTTTCTCAAAATTCGATAGAACATTATTTTCTGATTTCATTGATATCAACAAGTTGTGTATTTTGATGAAAAATGACTGAGCTATTGATAATCAAAGTAGATCAAAATTACGCATCATAGGTCTCATATAATTATATCACCTGATGTGGTTAAACATAGTGGGCTTTGAAAATATGTCTTCATTGTTTATTCTCCACGGAGATGTCAAGGTATTGTTTGTTTTGGAATTTAGAGTGTTCAATGATATTTGAAAAAAATGGGCTACAGTTTGAATGAAAGATGTGACATTTTAGAATTATACATTTCTTGTGGTAAAAATGCGATCGCTGCTCGTAGAGCATATGCGTTTCGGTTTTGTGAACGTCCACTACCTTCTCGGAATACCTTCAAGAGGATCTTCGAGAAGTTCAGACAAAGTAGAGGACATTTGAACGATATAAAGAGGAGAATATACTCCTTTATTTTATTGAAGACGCGAGTCGATCGACAAGAATGGCTGCGAATTACTTATATATCGACATCAAGTGTGATACGAGTTTTGTTTCCACAAGATCGTCCAAATCGTTTACGTTTCTGTCATGAAATTATCGAAAGACATAATCGCGATGAAAATTTCACTAAAAACATCATATTCACAGATAAGTGTTCATTTTCAACATCGGGAATGTTCAATCGGAAAAATGAGCATAGCTGGGCTGCAGTCAATCCGAAAGCAATAAGATCAATTAAAAAACAAGGCCGGAGAAGTGTGAATGTCTGGTGCGGTGTTTATAACACTCAAATCATTGGTCCCATTTTCATTGATTGAAGACTTGCTTGATGAACCAATTCCTTTGAATCGACGAAACCAATTAATATGGCAACATGATGGTGCACCTCCCCACAACGGAATCGAAGTCACAAACCATCTCAAGGAGAAATATGATACTTGGATTGGTATGCGGGGACCAATCTTCTACCCGCTTCGTAGCCCAGACTTGACGTCTTGTGATTTTTTTTTTGTGGGGAGCGCTAAAGGAAAAGATATTATTCAAATATGATATTCTCGATATTGATATCCTGAAGAATAAAATAAGAGAAGAAATTCAATTATTGATTAATAATCCACTTATATTCGAAAAGGTTCGCCAAAATTTCTTAGCAAGGTGCCAACTATGCATTGACCAGAATGGGGGAATTTTCGAAAATTCAATGTAGTTATTCGAAATATGGTTTCTCAAATAAATGTTTATGAATATGTTTTTTTTACGATTTTTTGAGGTCTATAACTTTTTCATCATTCACAACAGGTATTACATATAGCAATATCTTAATATCCCCATGGATAATGAATAATGAATATTAAGACATATTTTCAAAGCCCACTATGTTTAACTACATCAGGTGATTTAATTATATGAGACCTATGAAGCGTTATTTTGATCTACTTTGATTGTCAATAGCTCAGTCATTTTCCATCAAAATATGCAACTTCTTGATATCAATGAAATCAGAAAATAATGTTCTATAGGATTTTGGAAAAATATACATAGTGTTTCATTTAAAAAACCAAAGTTTATTTATTTATTTATTAAACAAGTGAGAATGGGCTAAGGTATACAAACCTATAAAGGCCCATTAATACATTGTATATAAGTATAAAAACATATATAAAGATTTAAAATTACATTCAATGAGATTCATTAGATAAAAATATATGCATAAAAGTATTCCATAAAAAAAATAAAAAATATAGCGAACAATATACAACAAACAAGAAACACTGAAAAACCGATATTGATAATATATATAAAAAACAGATATATGTATATAGATGTTATGTTAGACGATCTCGAGGACAATCTATTCGGTTTTTAAAAATTGAAACCGAGGGAGCATTAACTGTTTCTGCATCTAAATTGTTCCATGCCGAGAAGACACGATTTACCAGAAAGTTCTGGCGTTTGGTGGTCTTGAAATGTTCCTTCATAAGTTTTAAATTATGCCCTCTCAATCTAGTGTCAGCATTCATCTGGAACATATTACTAAGAGACGGCAGGAGTCCATGAATAATCCGATATGTTAGGATCAAATCTCCTCGATGTCTTCGGTCGTTGAATGTAGTTAGACATAGCTGATTCAGACGATCTTCGTACGATGGTCTCCTGACACCGAATGACATTCGAGTTGCTCGTTGTTGCACAGATTCCAGCATGTTACGGTCTCTAACCAAAGCTGGACTCCAAACTTGTCCTCCATATTCAAGAATTGGTCTTACATAGACTTTGTAGAGGTTGGTAAACGTTTCAGGTGGCGTTTTCGAAAAGATTTTCTTCAGAAGGTATATTTTTGTATTTGCTCACATTCGAAATATGATGTGTCCATGTCAAATCACTGGTTATGGTAACTCCAAGATCATTGTGATATTCCACTTTCACTAATTGCTCGTCGTTTATAGTATAATTATGTCTTGGGTTGTTTTTTCCAAGATGAAGTACAACACATTTACCAATATTGAGTGGCAACAACCATTCCAAGTTGGTATCCATTTTGAGAAAATGACAGACTCTGTATATAAAAAAACGTCTTTTTATCAAAATTCGTGTTATTTCAATCAACTTCTCTATTCAACATATTTTCATATCTTCAAGAACAGAAAAGTTAGAGGGGGGTTCCATTTTAAGTGGTGCACCCTGTACATAGAAAACAAACCAACTCACAGCCCCGTGTTAGTGACCCCGATCGCCAGCATCCTGTAGTCGTGGTCATCGAGGACAATCTCCTGGATAGCTGGGGACCGGTGCAGCAGCTTCCGCTCCTGCTTGCATGCCTTCCCCTTGAGTATCCTCGTTTCTTCAGCTGTGGCATTGAACATCGAGGACTTGAGGGGCCCGTGCTCGATCGGGTTGAAGGTGTCCGTCCGCAGGATCCTGTTCAGTTCTTTCTCTATATTAGCGCAAAATTTGGTGAATCTTCGTTTATCGCCCTCCTATGAACCTTAATAAACCAAGCAGACATAGGCGCCCGCAGAAAACTTTCCGGGATGGGGGGGCAAGGGAAGGAAGAAAAATGGTCTATTATTTTATCTCAAGAAATATAAATGAAACAACGAAAACAAAATAACTCCTCGGAGAAAAAATAAAACTCAAAATAATAAAAAAAAAACAAAAACATATTTGAGTGAATATACAACGAAATATTTGAGAAAAACCAAATACGTATTTCGACAACTCAGTTGTCATCTTCAGTGGAAATATTAATGAAACTGATTTGTCCGTAACTGGACACCTTATTTATACTGGATTTCCCGCTTCACAGACGTGGAACAGAGTTTCCGAGCGTTATTCTTTACAATATGAGTAAGCTGAAAAACTAATGACATAATAACACTCATATAGATACACTGAAAATATTATAGTTCAATACTGACAGCAGAATTGATTAATCAATTTTTTAAATTTAACGTGTCTAACGTGGAATTGAGTAGGTTTAGCCAAGTTTTCAACAGAAACAAATTCACAGATAACTGCAGTTATCAATACAAAAGTATGAATATTCGATTCTAATGACATCTATACTGTGTCCAAGATAAGAATGAACAGCATGGGTTATACGGGGTCGCATTTATGTGCCTAATAATATGACATTTGGAAAGTTTTAATATTCCCAGGAGTTTCGGAGATTTCCGAAAAAAACGAAATTTGAGAATTTCATTTTTATTTTCTCCTAGCTTTATTTTCAAAGGAAATATAAAACAAATAGCACTTCGCCATGGCCACTTTTTAAGGACTACACGATTACATAAACAGAATTTTTCTGCGACGTTTCGTCATCATCAACTTTGTATTTTTATATGGGCCGAAACTAAAGTATACCCTGTATACGACTCCATTTTTCATAGTGAATACAGCAATGTATCACACAATATGATTTCGGAAGCATTTCTCGCGCAAAATGTAATTTAGTGATTTTTTTTCTTCAATTTTAGATAGTAGGCGTCTAAATATTGATTTACCAGGTTGTCGCCTGTCTGGATACTTATTAGAGTACGCACGTTCAGCATCAACATAATTTCTTTGTCACAAAATGTAACATGACAACATATCAAATTTTTCAGTATTCGAAAAGCTGCCGTTTTCCATTTTTAACACAAATTAGGTAGGTAACGAGATATAAGAGTAGGAACCATACTATGTCAAAAATTCTACCAAACTACAGTATTATTATGACAACAGAACATAATGGTGGTCATTTTTTCCAGCGCCTACTGTCTAAAATTGAAGGAAAACAGATTAAGTAATCACTAAATTACATTTTGCGCGAGAAATGGTTCCGAAATCATATTGCTGTATTCACAATGAAATATGGAGTCGTATACTTTAGTTTCGGCCCATATAAAAATACAAAGTTGATGATGTTTTCTAAAATACGAAACGTCGCAGACAAATTCTGCTTATGTTATCGTGTAGTCTTTAAAAAGTGGCAATGGCGAAGTGCTATTTGTTTTACATTTCCTTTGAAAATAAAGCTAGGAGAAAACGAAATTCTCAAATTTCGGTTTTTCTCGGATATCTCCGAAACTACTTGGACTATTAAAACTTTCTAAAATGCCATATTATTAGGCACATAAATGCGCTACTTTTCTCTAATTTAATCGACCCCGTATCACTTACCGCTTCCGATATCCCCATGCTGTTCATTCTTATCTTGGACACACTGTATATCGAACATGATTGAAACCAAAATTGTTGTCAAGTATCTTTCGGCGATAGGGCCTCTATTGTTGTATTTGAGAACACCACGTAATGAGCTGAAATTCGATTGTTTCAAATCAAGGATTTTTCTGCTGAAACAGTTGAAAAGTAGCGCCACCTAGTCTTATTTTCATCATTGTTAAGGCCGATTCAGATTAATGCGTGCTCACCCTGCATTTTTGACCCTGCATGAAAAATGCATGCCTGTCGTCGTTCACATCTATGCCTGTCGGCGTGCTTGTAAGATGCGTGGTGGGCATGCATGGAATAATGACAAGTTCTTATTTTCCAATGTATTGCATGCGTTTTTGCCGAAATATCCCTAAGAGCCTCTGAATCGTTGACAATCTTGTATTTGAGTTTGGCATTCGATATATTTTGAATTTGATGATCATTTTGTGAAGTTTGTAACATTCCCGCCTTTCTCTGAGTCAAGTCTCCGTTGTAATTTTAATCTGGAGAAAATGAGCGAGATGAAGTTTTCAATTCACTGGTGAAAAAACTAAATAAAATATGACCTTGGGTAAGAAATGCGATGGAAATGCACAGATGTGAAATGTCATGCCTTTTTCAGGCAGAAGCGTCAGAAATGCATGTGCCTGTAAATCGCACGTGCTTCAAAAACCCTGCATGGAAATGCATGAATCTGAATCGGCCTTTAGGGTTGTCAGAAAAAGTCTGGTAAATCAATATTTAGACGCCTACTATTTAAAATTGAAGAAAAATGCTTATTCGCGATAGGTGCTAAGCGATACGCTACCTAGCGGTGATTCGTGAACCACTCGAAGTGGTATAACCACCGAACTCTCTGGAGGATAACCCACAGAAAAACTTAACCTCTGCTCTGTTTATGTTCGCTTCTGATGTGAAAGGTGTACTTTCAGCAGTTTTTCGAGAGATGTTCTGGTGAAATACATGTGAAATCATATCGTTTTTCTCGTTTCAGTTATTGTTTGGTGACAAGACACCTATGTCACAATGACACAAACATCAAAAATATGAAAACAAAACAAAAACGACACCACTTCGAGAAGTTTGAGTTGTTACCATGAGATAGTGCTATGTGTTATTTTCTATCGCGAATTGATATACCAAATCCCACGTGTTATTTACAGAAAAGTTATAGGGGTGAGTCACTTATCATCCATCACAGATTATAAAGGTGACCTCTTGCAGGACATGTATAAAGTTGAACTCTACCTATCAGGGTGAAATATTTCCTTCCCAAAGCTATCCACACCACCCTCTGTGTCATCAAGACGAACATTTCGAAGTGTTTCCGATCCTTATCGGACATGCTGATGTTATTTTTGTTACTCATGTGATGGAACGGCTGGGAGTCCCCCTTTCCCATCAAGATCATCGCGTAGTCCCTGGCAACCATGCTGCGCAAATCCGCCAGATCGTCTCTGATCACATCCTCCAGTACCGTCACAATGGGCTGTCTGAGTTTCCTACTCGCTTCTATCCGCCTTTGTTGCATTTTGTTCCACACCTCGCAGAATGATGATTCAAAATTGACGCTTTCAAATCTCGAAACAAGGTTAATGTTTTCCGAGGAATGTCATTGAGTGACAGCATTGCCGCTCGTGCGCGGAAATAATGTCATTAAGTGACAGCAATGCCGCTCCTGCGCATCATTTAATTAACTGTCTAACGACTGACAGCATATTTGCGCTCGCCTCTATCATTGTTGAAAACAAACCCATCGTTCTGTTGCATGATGAAAAGTAATAATAGTGACAGTGAATTATCTAACACATCTCCTGATGTAGCAGAAAGTGCAAACATTGTAAATTTGAACCTCCTACCAGAGAAATCGTGGACATGATGCCATATTAAATGCTTGAATGCTAAAGATATCGAAGCAAGTATCCTAAACTTGTGGTATTTCTCAAAAAACAACAATCTGTTGAATATAAAGCAAAAATAAGTTTGACTAAATCTTTTTGGTTTATAACGTATTATAACTGTGGGGTGTTGTTTTCAAGTAGCCTCAATAGCCAAATAATTCAAAGCGCATCTTCCCAAGCTGCTAGCCCGTGTTCGATCCTAGAGCGGGGCAATTCTTTTTTAATCTATGAGTAATTTTCTCTTCTTTTCTGTTAGATATATGAATTATTGGATTGAATTTCAATATAATAGTGAATAATAAATTAAATAAAGGATTAAGATGAAGAACATTATGAAATGTGAGTTTAATTGAATAAAGTAACGAATTTTCTTGTCAAGAAACTTTGTAGAAAAAATATTGTGTGTATCTCGAGCGCAAAGTGTCTTGCCGCTCTCAAAAGATTATCGCGCAATATATTAGCCAGGAAAGTAGTTTTTTCTGCTCGTGGTCTTTTAACTTTGTTTGATATTTTCAATTGGGGAATACTCTTTTTCTTTCTATTTCGATACTGTGTCTGATTCATGGCAAAAAAATCGACATCGCCACCTAACGCAAAAATTACCGAAAAATCCATTACGCATGAAATGACACTTTTTGGGAAATTTTACTAGGAATTAGGTAGATATCGATAAATCCTTCTGACTGTTCTAATTTTTTTCTTAAATCTCAATCTTCAGTAAAAGGATTTTGCGGCTTATGAAATATAACTGTAATGTAAATTATAGTGATAATTAGAATTGGATGATCCTTACCTGGCAGTAATATTGAAAGTAGATGATCAAAGAACGCAGTAACGTATCCATGGCTTTCGTGTGGAAGTAACTGATGAACTCCAACGTCAAAACATTGATATTGCAAGTGAAAATTGCAACGTCTTTGATATCTTGTAGAATAACGACATCTTCTTCATATAATTTCACTTTCCTCTGATAGTGCTTACGAAATGTTGTCTTAAAAAATTATGGAAATGAAAAATATATAAACATGCCATTCTTATAGTGGGAACTACTTTCCATCTATATTCAAGTTGATATTATCAATAGGAAAAGCTATAAATAAATATCTTTATTTCAGCAGATGCTTCTCCCCCCTAGAAATTCAACTGGAGTATAATTTATTTGAAATCCCTCGTGAAATCCTAGGTGTATTATTTTTTAAATATTTCTTTCACTTTGAACCCCCCTAAATTTTTTCTAGCGGCGCCCATGTGATCCACTAAATTCTGGGAGGGATGAACCCACTTGACATGTCCTTTGCAACGCCTATGTCTAATCCCATATTTGGTGAATAATATTCAGCTATTTGGCACTAACTTCAAATTCTTACTTGAGATTGACTTCCAATTGTGTCTTTGAAGACTGCATCTTCATAGTTTGGTGTATTGGAACATACTGACACACTACCACCACCAGAATATATTTTTTGAGGAGAATTATCTTTGGTGTCACGCCTGAAAAATTGAGGTTTTGAATGGAGTTTTATCTTCACAAGCAAAATGTACTCACAGCACAAAAATGAGACCTTTTGCAATATCACTCCATACCCACATATTATTTTTGAAAAAAGACTTTCTGTCTGAAGTCATTTATAAAACTCAGATATTATTTTTTATTGAATATGTTATAATGTAATAAGTCATATTTGACAATTTCATTGGAAAACTTTAAGGGATGTTCACTAAATAAATCTATCATATATGCTTTCAACAAATAGGCTGAATATATAATAAAAAGACTCCACTTCTTCTGGCACTTACATAGAGCTAAAATCAATAATCTGTTGAAAATATTTGTCTGAAGGCAGAGTTGAATACTTACCGTTGTGTGATAATAGCTGGGAAAGAGTTATGTAGAAAGAAACAAAAGCCAAATGAAGCTCATGTACATGGATATCCCAGAACAGTGAGGGTAGTAGCAGAAACAGCCCAGAATTAGATAATGTCAATGCTTTGTGAATGGCACTGAAGGAAATTGATGTTTTATTGTTTAAACATGAATATAATCTTGTTAACAGGTATGTAAGAGACACCTGACCAATAGTGCCTGCAGTGACAATAAGGATCATTTTGTAAAATCTAAAATCATCCAAGTATATATCAGTTTCTGATAGCTGTGGTCCAGTAGTAACATTCTGTTCTAGTTCTATATCCTCAATTTCTTTGGTGAGTGACCATTTTGAATAAGTTTCTAGGACTAATAGTATTGCAGATAATTTCCAGTAATTCTGAAAAGCCAAATTGAGTTTGACAAAATGTTTCTTACATTTCATACATTTCATACATATCATGATATAGGAATGCTATTTACTTTGAATTCTGAATTGAAGAGAAAATGTCTATAGGCCACCACTCTTAGTAAAATTAGGTCAATCATAATGATGACTGTGTCACATTCGATATATTTGTCAGCGACATATTTGCAGTGTTCCTGAAAAAATAATAGAGTAGAGATACCACTTGGAAAATTGAAGATCAAATTGTTACTTACACATTCTGTTAATTTCAGAACAGTGTCACTATACTTTTTGAACAATGATTTGACCGGGCTTCCACATTTTATACAACTATATTCCATTACATAAAATTTTTTGAATCAGAAAAACTTTTCAAATATAATTTTTGACCATTTGGGCACAAAATAAACAACAATAACAACATATACATAACCTGGTGTGAAGACAGCAGAAAAAGATAGCGGCCAAAATTTCCGAAGATTGCCGAAGTACCAGTGGCGTCGGATTCTTAATATTTTTCGAAATTATCCATAGATTTATAGTTTTTCATTGCGATTTCTTTCATGCACGATTATAACAGCGGAATCAAAAACATTAGGACAATTTCTGCAAATGAAAAACATATGATGAAGTATCTGAAAAGAAATCATATTCGAACTTGATAATAATATTATACTCATGTTATTTACAGTACTTGGCTGAACTTGTCAATTCGACCGTAGACTGTACAGGGTGTCCCAAATTCGCGAGCAAACATAGGGAAATCGGTCAAGGATGAAATCGGTATCGAAATACACGGTCGGTATTAAATTAGGAAAAATGGTGTATTTATATGCGCTAAATGCGCAACAATGTGCCGCAAAGAAATAGTGATATTTCCGAATAACCAAATGTTTTATTGTTGAATTTTTATTGGTTTCATTTCAAATGGATACGATTCATGCTCAATAAATTTGTAAAAATTCGTATCATGACATTTCGTCATTATTCGAGCGCTGCCATAAATTTTCTTTCTTGATACTGACCTGGATATTCCTTATTCCTTTTCGATTATTCATTCACTTGGCGCCGAACCTCAATACGTTGATATATACCTAAAATTGTAGTTTCGATAAAAACAAAACAAAAAATTGATGGTGGCCCTCGAGAGACGAAAAGTCGTATTAAAAATTTGTACTGCCAAGTTATAAAGCAACAGCTGCAAGAAATTGTCTACCTTTTTTTCGTATCTATTAGAATGAAGCAAATCAATATGAGAATACAAAATAAAAAACATATTTTGTGTTAATATAAAAAAACAATAAACTTTTTTTTTTATTTAAGGAATATTGTTGCCCATATAACTATACACAACTTTCCCCTGATTCAACCGACTCTGTATATCTAACTGTTACCGAGTTCTCCATGTTGGCCCGCGAATTTATTGGGACACCCAGTTCACGAAAAAATAAAAAAACAGGGCCAGATTTGTTCATTAAATATTGATGGCAAATTTCCACTCCCACCCATGAGGTATTGCCTTGTCAGAGCTGATCTCTTTTTGAATGCGACCATAATCTAGTATTTATATTATACAAATAAAAATATCAAACTCAGTTTGAATTTGAATGACTGATAGACCACGAGCAGTAAACAACTATATAGGTACTTTCCTGACCAATACCACGCAGAACATTGAATTATATCTGCTCGTAGGGCATGCAACGATTTACACAGTGAATGCAGATATGATCGCAAATGTTTCTTTCTTCCTATGACGTGACAAGTCATCGCTTTCAGTTGAGATCTCACGGTCTCTACTCGGATAACTGCACTGCACTGATGAGAGCCAATAAGCCCGAAACCTCGGTCTGTAGAGGTTGTTGAGCGTGCCTGTCTCGATGTGAATTTGTCACGTCGTACGATGGGAGAAAGGAACATATGCATCCACTGTGTGAATCTCGGTGTGAATCATTGCATGGACTACGAGTAGATATCATTCAATTTATCTGCATGGTATTTGCCAGGAAAGTAGTTGTTTTCTGCTCGTAATCTATAAGATTTTGAAATTCAAACAGTGTTTGATATTTTTAATTGGATAAGACACTTATACTTTATATTTTGATGGATAGTCGAATTCATGGCTTTTTCATTTCGCATTGGTTACTTATATAAACTTGAGAACAACTTGTGACATGGGAGCGTTACATTTTTTTAAGTGGGTCGTTCGCCAGTAGCCCTATCATCCCACATCAATATGGTATGTCTAGTTCTGACAATGATGAGGCTGATGACCTTATCCTTGCACCCATAAACGCACCCGCTCGCACACCTTTTCGTTCTTGAACCCGTACGCTCACCCGTTCAATCGCCAGTCCGCGCACTCGTTCGCGCACTCGATCGCGCACTCGTTCGCGCACTCGATCGCGCACTCGTTCGCGCACTCGATCGCGCACTCGTTCGCGCACTTGTTCGCGCACTTGTTCACGCACTCGTTCACGCACTTGTTCGTGCTCTCGTTCGCGCATCGATTCGCCTGTTCGCCTTTTCACCTGTACCCAGTTCCCAGATTTTCCTGAACAGGAGTGACTAATCAACTTGCTCACTCTACCATGATTTGTTTCGAAATCGCATTGTTCCAGTCTTATCAAGACTCAATTTGAAATAGTTGAATATCATTTTTCATTTGGAAAAATGTTTTAGTCAGTTGTTAATAATAAATAGATACGTCAATTTGATGAAATAAAGAGGAAAAGAAAAGTTCAAAAATCCTTTAATATTGAGCAATAACATTGGTCCTTCGAGCTGTGACATTAGTTGAACCAAGAAATGGAAAATACATCCTCTAAACCAACCAGGAAAAACGCAGGCATGAATAAGAGTTTGTCACTCGACTATATATGGCCTGAGAAGTTTGGTATATCGAACAGAAATACTCTGGTCGGGAAGGGGGATACAAGTAAGTCCTTGTTGTCTCTAGACAGACGTGATCAAAAGTCTGTAGCAAGTTCTAAGGGAAAGGTCTGTGAAGATACTGTTTCGGTGACAAGTTCGAAACGGTCCCAGGCAGCTCTTAACTTACGAAAAATGAGACTCAGTCTGGAAACAGAAAAAGTAAGGCAACAGTTGAAGAAACAACAAGAAGTTCTCCAACAGAAGCAACGAGAAGTGGAAAACCAAATGCGTTTGATTCAAATGGAACATGACCTACATGAAGCAGAACTAGAAGTTACCTTTGAATCCAATGAATCCCGATCCAGTAGCTCATCAGAGGCTTCTGCAAGACTCCAGAACGTACAAGAATGGATTAAAGAAAACATTTAGCTACCAGCAACTGAAGAAAACAAGTCACCGGTAGATAAAGAAGAAGTGTGTGATGCCAATTCCCATAAAAGTGAAAAATCACGTGAAATACATCCAGTCAACAAAACTTCAGTCATGAGTGTCAAAGCTGAACATACTTCAAATAATGAAACTTCAGATTTTCACGCAAAATTCTCGAATGTACAAGCCAAACCCTATCAGATATCATAAAATCAGTGAATCCAGTATCTCAAGAAAAAATCCTTGCCAGACAAACTCTCGATAAGGATTTTCCAATATTCGATGGCAATCCGGAAGATTGGTCCCTGTTCTACCAACAATATAGGAGAATTTCCACGATGTGTCAGTACAGTGAAGATGAAATCATGGTCAAGTTGCGAAAGTCCCTGAGAGGAGAAGCAAAGTCATCTGTTTCTGCCATGATGCTGACAAGTGAAAACCTCGAGCTTATCATGAAAACTTTACAGATGCGATTTGGCCGACCTGAACTGATAATAGAGGTTATTTTATCCAAAATAAGTGCAATTCCTCATATGAAAGAACTCAATATCGATAAACTGATATCCTTTTCAAATGAGGTGAACAATCTTGTAGTAACAATGAAGTCACTTGATGATTATGGACATTACTTTAACCCACAACTCCTGAAAGAGTTTGCGAGCAAGTTACCAGATAGTTTGAAACTCAAGTGGGGTGAAACAGTGTTATTTAACCATGGGAGAGTCGATATGGAAAAGTTTTCTCGTTGGATTAGTGACATAGCTGATGCAGCCACTTATGTGACAACACCAAGTAAAAATTACCAAGGACGAAAAGCGGACGTTGTTCTGAATGCAATTCAATCCGAAAAATCTTCGAAAGCAGGTGATAGTGAACGTACTTGCACATACTGTGACAAAAAATTCCATTACATTAATACATGCGACAATCTGAAGGCTGATGACATTGATACTAGATGGTCCACGATTACGAGTAAGAAATTGTGCTTCTCCTGTCTGAAGAAAGGACACTCCAGATTCAAGTGCAAATCCAGAAAAGAATGTGGTGTTAATGGATGCAAGTTTCGACATAACCCTCTTCTCCACAAGTCAATGCCCAGTACAAATAGCGATAATAAAACAGACATTGAAACACCTCAAACTTCTTCAGTCCAAAGTGTCTGTACTGTTCAACAGGAAGAAATAAATGTTCTGTTACGAGTCATTCCTGTCAACATTCACGGTCCCAACGGTACACTTCGAGTATTAGCACTGTGTGATGAAGGTTCAACAGTTACTTTGATAGAGAATGAAATCGCCTCGCAATTGGGATTGACCGGGACAACGGAAACTCTTTGTATACAATGGACGAACGATATCGTATCAAAGCAAGAGGACTCCAAACGTATAAATGTAGAAGTTTCAGCCACTAGAGAAAATTCCAAGATTTTTTCAATGAAAGGTGTGCATACTGTTGAAAATTTATCGTTCCCCTCTCAAACTATCGACATGGATTCATGGAGAAAACACGAACATTTACAAAATTTACCTATAGACAGTATTTTCAAAGAAAAGCCAACGATTCTCATTGGTCAAGACAACATCAACCTAATAGTACCTCTGAAAACGTATTCAAGCCAAAATTCCCAAGATATGCTACCAGTTGCAACCAAATGCAAGTTAGGTTGGTCTCTACATGGTCCCTGTATTGCAGAAGTTAACAATGCCAGTGGAATCCATATGTTCCATATATGTGATCAATCGATAAAGGACGATGATTTACACAAATTGGTCAAGCAATACTTCTCCACTGATTCTTTTGGAGTGATGCCGACTACAAGGAGGATCAACAAGGAGGAACGGGATGCAGTTGAAATCATGCAAAAAACAGCCAAAAGATTGAATGGTCAGAACAGGTACGAAATTGGATTACTGTGGAAAGATAAAGATATCCATCTTCCGAAAAGTAAGAGTATGGCACTGCAAAGACTTATATGCATCGAGAGAAGATGTGGAAGAGACGAAGTTTTTTCAAAAGCTTATTCGGAGAAGATCAACTACTACTTGGAAAAAGGATATTTGAGAAAATTATCACCATCAGAAGCCAATATTGAAACACCCCGTACTTGGTATTTACCTCACTTTGCCACTACAAATCCGAACAAGCCCGGGAAGATAAGGTTAGTCTTTGACGCTGCAGCTAAAATGGAAGGAGTTAGTTTAAATGATAATTTGCTGTCTGGACCGGACCTTCTTCAACCTTTGTTCGCAGTTTTGTGCAGATTCAGGCAAGAAAAAATTGCATTTTGTGGGGACGTGCGAGAGATGTTTCATCAAGTTCGAATAAGACGAGAAGATCAATGCTCTCAGAGGCTGTTATGGAGAAATAACGAACCGGACAAAGAACCATGTATTTATGAGATGCAGGTGATGACATTTGGAGCTACTTGCTCACCTACTTGCGCTCAGTATATAAAAAATATCAACGCCCAAGAGAATGCAGAATCCGAAGATGTGCAGATAGCAATAACTAAAGGTTATGCAGATGGGAGGTTTCGAGATCGTTAATTGGATGTCAAATTCCCAAATGATAAGGGAACAAATTCACGAAGATTTGGCATCATTAAAGAATTTCGAATCAGATTCATCAACACAAAGAATATTGGGAATTCTTTGGGATCCTCAAACAGATGAATTCAGATTCAAACTGAAGTTGAATGAAGAAAATTTCACAAACCTCACGAAAAGAAGAATCCTCAAGTTCGTCATGACAGTGTTTGATCCTCTTGGACTATTAACATGTTTCACTATCCGATCAAGAATCTTATTACAAGATATATGGAGAACTGGAATTGGATGGGATGAAGCTTTGCCCAGGGACTTACATGAAATTTGGAAGAAATGGCTTTCCGATTTGCGACATATTTCTGATGTTAGAGTGCCAAGATGTTATTCACAGAAAATCCCTTGTGCAAGAAGAATGGAACTCCACGTATTTTGTGATGCTAGCGAGAAGGCTTTCTGTTCAGCAGCATATTTGCGAGTTGTAACCGACGAAGAAGTAGCAGTTGCTCTAGTCACTGCAAAGGCAAGAGTAGCACCCTTGAAGCCATTGTCCATTCCCCGATTAGAACTACAGGCCGCAGTAATGGGTTCCCGTATAGCTGTCACTTTGAAAGATGAACTTGAACTTCAGTTGACAGCAACGTTCTATTGGTCAGATTCGAAATGCATTTTGAAATGGATACGGGGGGATGGCAAGAATTATGAGCAATTCATAGCTCACAGGGTGGGAGAAATACAAGAGAGATCCGATGTGGCACAATGGCGCTGGGTCCCTACCAAACAAAATATTGCTGACAAGGCGACCAGAACAAATTATGGAGATACAGACTTCATACCTCCGAATTGGTTCACAGGCCCAGACTTTTTGAAAAAATCAGAAGATGAATGGCCGAAAGAGGAAGTCGAAGAAATAGAACTCACTGAAGATGAAGTTGAAATGAAGATTGAATTTGTTGGAAAACTAACCGACTAACATGCCTTGCTGTTAGGGCAATACACTTAGAAGTGACCCATTCTCTCACTACCGGAGCAGCTATCATGGCGATAAGAAGAATGATCGCAAGACGTGGACAACCGCTGAAAATCTTCTCCGATAATGGAACCAACTTGAGAGGAGCAGCTGAAGAACTTCGTAAGGCGCTAAAAGAATTAGATGGAAATGAAATAATGGATTCCATGACAACAAAGGGGATTGAATTCAGCTGTGTGCCCCCAGCAGCTCCTCACATGGCAGGAGCTTGGGAACGACTGGTGAGGTCAACGAAAACTGCTTTGGGAACTGTCATCCACGGCCAAAGCCTTCGTGATGAGACGCTGTTGACTCTATTTGCAGAGGCCGAAAACATAGTCAACTCAAGGCCCCTCACTTATGTTTCAATGAGCTCCGATGACCCGGAAGCACTAACTCCCAACCACTTTCTCACAGGGTATCAAAATTTGGATGGACCACCAGGTGATTTCGATTCAGGATTTCATTTGAGAAAGGAATGGCGTAAATCGCAAATGCTTATCAACAGTTTCTGGAAAAGATGGACGAGAGAATACCTTCCAACACTCTCTAGAAGGAATACATGGACTGACAATAACCAATCACTGAAAGTTGGAGATATTGTCATCATAGTGGATGAAAATCTTCCTAGACGTTCCTGGAAATTAGGGAAAGTAATCGAAGTATTCACAGGGTGTGACGGAAAAGTAAGAGTCGCAGAGGTGAAAACTGCAAAAAATACCTATCGACGGCCTGTTACCAAACTGTGCAGACTGGAAGTAAATGGATGAAGAAACAAGTTTCTTAATGGGGAGAGGATGTTCCAGTCTTATCAAGACTCAATTTGAAATAGTTGAATATCATTTTTTATTTAGAAAAATGTTTAAGTCAGTTGTTAATAATAAATAGATACGTCAATTTGATGAAATAAAGAGGAAAAGAAAAGTTCAAAAATTCTTTAATATTGAGCAATAACACGCATTGAAAACAGTAGCAAGTTTTATATCGACTGAATCTGCATTCGAGAATGCCCTGAACAGCAGTAAATTATTCAACCTGCTATAATAAATTTCGAAATTATAATGAAAACAGTAACGAGTAGTATATCTATACTGAATCTGGATATGTGAATGCCTTGAATAGCAGTACATGAATCAACCTGCTGACTATCTTAATTTATTTTGAAATCAATGAAAACAGTGGCAATTTGAATAACTACTGAATCTGGAACATTTGAATGCCCTGAACAGCAGTAAATAAATCAACCTGCTGGCAATCATAATTCATTTTGAAATTATTGTATAATGAAAACAGTGTCGAGTTGTATATCTACTGAATCTAGATATGAGAATGTTCTGAACAGCAGTAATAAATTAATCAATAACCTGCTGACTATCATAAGTTATTCTGAAATCAATGAAAACAGTGGCAATTTGAATAACTACTGAATCTGGATATGTGAATGTCTTGAACAGCAGTGAATAAATCAACCTGCTGATGAGTCTATCATAATTCATTTTGGAATTATTATGAAAACAGTGACGAGTTGAATATCTTACTGAATCTGGATATGAGAATGTTCTGAACAGCAGTAAATAAATCAACCTGCTGACTATCATAATTCATTTTGAAATTATAATAAAAACAGTGACGAGTTTTATATCTTACTGAATCTGGATATGAGAAGGTTCTGAACAGCAGTAATAAATTAATCAACCTGCTGACTATCATAATTTATTTTGAAATCAATGTAAACAGTGGCAATTTGAATAACTACTGAATCTGGATATGTGAATGCCCTGAACAGCAGTAAATAAATCAACCTGCTGACTATCATAATTCATTTTGAAATTATAATGAAAACAGTGACGAGTTTTATATCTTACTGAATCTGGATATGAGAATAATCTGAACAGCAGTAATAAATTCATCAACCTGCTGACTATCTTAATTTATTTTGAAATCAATGAAAACAGTGGCAATTTGAATAACTACTGTACCTGGATATGTAAATGCCCTGAACAGCAGTAAATAAATCAACCTGCTGATTATCATAATTCATTTTGAAATTGTATAATGAAAACAGTGACGAGTTGTATACCTACTGAATCTGGATATGAGAATGTTCTGAACAGCAGTAATAAATTCATCAACCTGCTGACTATCTTAATTTATTTTGAAATCAATGAAAACAGTGGCAATTTGAATAACTACTGAATCTGGATATGTGAATGCCCTGAAAAGCAGTAAATAAATCAACCTGCTGACTCTATATCAAAATTCATTTTGAAATTATACTGAAAACAGTGACGAGTTTTATATCTTACTGAATCTGGATGTGAGAATGTTCTGAACAGCAGTAATAAATTAATCAACCTGCTGACTATCATAATTTATTTTGAAATCAATGTAAACAGTGGCAATTTGAATAACTACTGAATCTGGATATATGAATGCCCTGAACAGCAGTAAATAAATCAACCTGCTGACTCTATCATAATTCATTTTGAAATTATAATGAAAACAGTGACGAGTTTTATATCCTACTGAATCTGGATATGAGAATAATCTGAACAGCAGTAATAAATTCATCAACCTGCTGACTATCTTAATTTATTTTGAAATCAATGAAAACAGTGGCAATTTGAATACCTACTGAATCTGGAACATTTGAATTCCCTGAACAGCAGTAAATAAATCAACCTGCTGACTATCATAATTCATTGTGGAATTATACTGAAAACAGTGACGAGTTTTATATCTTACTGAATCTGGATGTGAGAATGTTCTGAACAGCAGTAATAAATTCATCAACCTGCTGACTATCTTAATTTATTTTGAAATCAATGAAAATATTGGCAATTTGAATGACTACTGAATCTGGATATGTGAATGCCCTGAACAGCAGTAAATAAATCAACCTGCTGACTATCATAATTCATTTTGAAATTATAATGAAAACAGTGACGAGTTTTATATCTTACTGAATCTGGATATGAGAATGTTCTGAACAGCAGTAATAAATTAATCAACCTGCTGACTATCATAATTTATTTTGAAATCAATGTAAACAGTGGCAATTTGAATAACTACTGAATCTGGATATGTGAATGCCCTGAACAGCAGTAAATAAATCAACCTGCTGACTCTATCATAATTCATTTTGAAATTATAATGAAAACAGTGACGAGTTTTATATCTTACTGAATCTGGATATGAGAATAATCTGAACAGCAGTAATAAATTCATCAACCTGCTGACTATCTTAATTTATTTTGAAATCAATGAAAACAGTGGCAATTTGAATACCTACTGAATCTGGAACATTTGAATTCCCTGAACAGCAGTAAATAAATCAACCTGCTGACTATCATAATTCATTGTGAAATTATACTGAAAACAGTGACGAGTTTTATATCTTACTGAATCTGGATGTGAGAATGTTCTGAACAGCAGTAATAAATTCATCAACCTGCTGACTATCTTAATTTATTTTGAAATCAATGAAAACAGTGGCAATTTGAATAACTACTGAACCTGGATATATGAATGCCCTGAACAGCAGTAAATAAATAAACCTGCTGATTATCATAATTCATTTTGAAATTGTATAATGAAAACAGTGACGAGTTGTATATCTACTGAATCTGTATATGAGAATGTTCTGAACAGAAGTAATAAATTCATCAACCTGCTGACTATCTTAATTTATTTTGAAATCAATGAAAACAGTGGCAATTTGAATAACTACTGAATCTGGATATGTGAATGCCCTGAACAGCAGTAAATTAATCAACCTGCTGACTCTATCATAATTCATTTTGAAATTATAATGAAAACAGTGACGAGTTTTATATCTCACTGAATGAGAATAATCTGAACAGCAGTAATAAATTCATCAACCTGCTGACTATCTTAATTTATTTTGAAATCAATGAAAACAGTGGCACTTTGAATACCTACTGAATCTGGAACATTTGAATTCCTTGAACAGCAGTAAATAAATCAACCTGCTGACTATCATAATTCATTGTGAAATTATACTGAAAACAGTGACGAGTTTTATATCTTACTGAATCTGGATGTGAGAATGTTCTGAACAGCAGTAATAAATTCATCAACCTGCTGACTATCATAATTTATTTTGAAATCAATGTAAACAGTGGCAATTTGAATAACTACTGAATCTGGATATGTGAATGCCCTGAACAGCAGTAAATAAATCAACCTGCTGACTCTATCATAATTCATTTTGAAATTATAATGAAAACAGTGACGAGTTTTATATCTTACTGAATCTGGATATGAGAATAATCTGAACAGCAGTAATAAATTCATCAACCTGCTGACTATCTTTATTTATTTTTAAATCAATGAAAACAGTGGCAATTTGAATACCTACTGAATCTGGAACATTTGAATTCCCTGAACAGCAGTAAATAAATCAACCTGCTGACTATCATAATTCATTGTGAAATTATACTGAAAACAGTGACGAGATTTATATCTTACTGAATCTGGATGTGAGAATGTTCTGAACAGCAGTAATAAATTCATCAACCTGCTGACTATCTTAATTTATTTTGAAATCAATGAAAACAGTGGCAATTTGAATAACTACTGAACCTGGATATGTGAATGCCCTGAACAGCAGTAAATAAATAAACCTGCTGATTATCATAATTCATTTTGAAATTGTATAATGAAAACAGTGACGAGTTGTATATCTACTGAATCTGTATATGAGAATGTTCTGAACAGCAGTAATAAATTCATCAACCTGCTGACTATCTTAATTTATTTTGAAATCAATGAAAACAGTGGCAATTTGAATAACTACTGAATCTGGATATGTGAATGCCCTGAACAGCAGTAAATAAATCAACCTGCTGACTCTATCATAATTCATTTTGAAATTATAATGAAAACAGTGACGAGTTTAATATCTTACTGAATCTGGATATGCATGAGAATGTTCTGAACAGCAGTAATAAATTAATCAACTTGCTGACAATCATAATTTATTTTGAAATCAATTTAAATAGTGGCAATTTGAATAACTACTGAATCTGGATATGTAAATGCCCTGAACAGCAGTAAATAAATCGACCTGCTGACTCTATCATAATTCATTTTGAAATTGTATAATGAAAACAGTGACGAGTTGTATATCTACTGAATCTTGATATGAGAATGTTCTGAACAGCAGTAATAAATTCATCAACCTGCTGACTATCTTAATTTATTTTGAAATCAATGAAAACAGTGGCAATTTGAATAACTACTGAATCTCGATATGTGAATGCCCTGAACAGCAGTAAATAAATCAACCTGCTGACTCTATATCAAAATTCATTTTAAAATTATACTGAAAACAGTGCAAGTTTTATATCTTACTGAATCTGGATGTGAGAATGTTCTGAACAGCAGTAATAAATTAATCAACCTGCTGACTATCATAATTTATTTTGAAATCAATGTGAACAGTGGCAATTTGAATAACTACTGAATCAGGATATGTGAATGCCCTGAACAGCAGTAAATAAATCAACCTGCTGACTCTATCATAATTCATTTTGAAATTATAATGAAAACAGTAACGAGTTTTATATCTTACTGAATCTGGATATGAGAATAATCTGAACAGCAGTAATAAATTCATCAACCTGCTGACTATCTTAATTTATTTTGAATTCGATGAAAACAGTGGCAATTTGAATACCTACTGAATCTGGAACATTTGAATTCCCTGAACAGCAGTAAATAAATCAACCTGCTGACTATCATAATTCATTGCGAAATTATACTGAAAACAGTGACGAGTTTTATATCTTACTGAATCTGGATATGAGAATGTTCTGAACAGCAGTAATAAATTAATCAACCTGCTGACTATCATAATTTATTTTGAAATCAATGTAAACAGTGGCAATTTGAATAACTACTGAATCTGGATATGTGAATGCCCTGAACAGCAGTAAATTAATCAACCTGCTGACTATCATAATTCATTTTAAAATTATAATGAAAACAGTGACGAGTTTAATATCATACTGAATCTGGATATGATAATGTTCTGAACAGCAGTAATGAATTCATCAACCTGCTGACTATCTTAATTTATTTTGAAATCAATTAAAACAGTGGCAATTTGAATAACTACTGAATCTGGAACATTTGAATGCCCTGAACAGCAGTAAATAAATCAACCTGCTGGCAATCATAATTCATTTTGAAATTGTATAATGAAAACAGTGACGAGTTGTATATCTACTGAATCTGGATATGAGAATGTTCTGAACAGCAGTAATAAATTAATCAATAACCTGCTGACTATCATAAGTTATTCTGAAATCAATGAAAACAGTGGCAATTTGAATAACTACTGAATCTGGATATGTGAATGCCTTGAACAGCAGTAAATAAATCAACCTGCTAATGAGTCTATCATAATTCATTTTGGAATTATTATGAAAACAGTGACGAGTTTTATATCTTACTGAATCTGGATGTGAGAATGTTCTGAACAGCAGTAATAAATTCATCAACCTGCTGACTATCTTAATTTATTTTGAAATCAATGAAAACAGTGGCAATTTGAATAACTACTGAACCTGGATATGTGAATGCCCTGAACAGCAGTAAATAAATCAACCTGCTGATTATCATAATTCATTTTGAAATTGTACAATGGAAACAGTGACGAGTTGTATATCTACTGAATCTGGATATGAGAATGTTCTAAACAGCAGTAATAAATTAATCAATATCCATGCTGACTATCATAAGTTATTCTGACATCATTGAAAACAGTGGCAATTTGAATAACTATACTGAATCTGGATATGTGAATGCCTTGAACAGCAGTAAATGAATCAACCTGCTGACTATCATAATTCATTTTGAAATTATAATGAAAACAGTGACGAGTTTAATATCTTACTGAATCTGGATATGAGTATGTTCTGAACAGCAGTAATAAATTCATCAACCTGCTGACTATCTTAATTTATTTTGGAATCAATGTAAACAGTGGCAATTTGAATAACTACTGAATCTGGATATGTGGATGCCCTGAACAGCAGTAAATAAATCAACCTGCTGACTCTATCATAATTCATTTTGAAATTATAATGAAAACAGTGACGAGTTAAATATCTTACTGAATCTGGATATGAGAATGTTCTGAACAGCAGTAAATAAATCAACCTGCTGACTATCATAATTCATTTTGAAATTATAATGAAAACAGTGACGAGTTTTATATCTTACTGAATCTGGATATGAGAATGTTCTGAACAGCAGTAATAAATTAATCAACCTGCTGACTATCATAATTTATTTCGAAATCAATGTAAACAGTGGCAATTTGAATAACTACTGAATCTGGATATGTGAATGCCCTGAACAGCAGTAAATAAATCAACCTGCTGACTCTATCATAATTCATTTTGAAATTATAATGAAAACAGTGACGAGTTTTATATCTTACTGAATCTGGATATGAGAATAATCTGAACAGCAGTAATGAATTCATCAACCTGCTGACTATCTTAATTTATTTTGAAATCAATGAAAACAGTGGCAATTTGAATAACTACTGAATCTGGAACATTTGAATGCCCTGAACAGCAGTAAATAAATCAACCTGCTGGCAATCATAATTCATTTTGAAATTATTGTATAATGAAAACAGTGTCGAGTTGTAAATCTACTGAATCTGGATATGAGAATGTTCTGAACAGCAGTAATAAATTAATCAATAACCTGCTGACTATCATAAGTTATTCTGAAATCAATGAAAACAGTGGCAATTTGAATAACTACTGAATCTGGATATGTGAATGTCTTGAACAGCAGTAAATAAATCAACCTGCTGATGAGTCTATCATAATTCATTTTGGAATTATTATAAAAACAGTGACGAGTTAAATATCTTACTGAATCTGGATATGAGAATGTTCTGAACAGCAGTAAATAAATCAACCTGCTGACTATCATAATTCATTTTGAAATTATAATGAAAACAGTGACGAGTTTTATATCTTACTGAATCTGATGGATATGAGAATAATCTGAACAGCAGTAATTAATTCATCAACCTGCTGACTATCTTAATTTATTTTGAAATCAATGAAAACAGTGGCAATTTGAATAACTACTGAATCTGGATATGTGAATGCCCTGAAAAGCAGTGAATAAAACAACCTGCTGACTCTATATCAAAATTCATCTTGAAATTATACTGAAAACAGTGACGAGTTTTATATCTTACTGAATCTGGATGTGAGAATGTTCTGAACAGCAGTAATAAATTAATCAACCTGCTGACTATCATAATTTATTTTGAAATCAATGTAAACAGTGGCAATTTGAATAACTACTGAATCTGGATATGTGAATGCCCTGAACAGCAGTAAATAAATCAACCTGCTGACTCTATCATAATTTATTTTGAAATTATAATGAAAACAGTGACGAGTTTTATATCTTACTGAATCTGGATATGAGAATAATCTGAACAGCAGTAATAAATTCATCAACCTGCTATCTTAATTTATTTTGAAATCAATGAAAACAGTGGCAATTTGAATACCTCCTGAATCTGGAACATTTGAATTCCCTGAACAGCAGTAAATAAATCAACCTGCTGACTATCATAATTCATTGTGAAATTATACTGAAAACGGTGACGAGTTTTATATCTTACTGAATCTGGATGTGAGAATTTTCTGAACAGCAGTAATAAATTCATCAACCTGCTGACTATCTTAATTTATTTTGAAACCAATGAAAATAGTGGCAATTTGAATAACTACTGAATCTGGATATGTGAATGCCCTGAACAGCAGTTAATAAATCAACCTGCTGACTATCATAATTCATTTTGAAATTATAATGAAAACAGTGACGAGTTTTATATCTTACTGAATCTGGATATGAGAATGTTCTGAACAGCAGTAATAAATTAATCAACCTGCTGACTATCATAATTTATTTTGAAATCAATGTAAACAGTGGCAATTTGAATAACTACTGAATCTGGATATGTGAATGCCCTGAACAGCAGTAAATAAATCAACCTGCTGACTCTATCATAATTCATTTTGAAATTATAATGAAAACCGTGACGAGTTTTATGTCTTACTGAATCTGGATATGAGAATAATCTGAACAGCAGTAATAAATTCATCAACCTGCTGACTATCTTAATTTATTTTGAAATCAATGAAAACAGTGGCAATTTGAATAACTACTGAACCTGGATATGTGAATGCCCTGAACAGCAGTAAATAAATAAACCTGCTGATTATTATAATTCATTTTGAAATTGTATAATGAAAACAGTGACGAGTTGTATATCTACTGAATCTGTATATGATAATGTTCTGAACAGCAGTAATAAATTCATCAACCTGCTGACTATCTTAATTTATTTTGAAATCAATGAAAACAGTGGCAATTTGGATAACTACTGAATCTGGATATGTGAATGCCCTGAACAGCAGTAAATAAATCAACCTGCTGACTCTATCATAATTCATTTTGAAATTATAATGAAAACAGTGACGAGTTTAATATCTTACTGAATCTGGATATGAGAATGTTCTGAACAGCAGTAATAAATTCATCAACCTGCTGACTATCTTAATTCATTTTGAAATCAATAAAAACAATGGCAATTTGAATAACTACTGAATCTCGATATGTGAATGCCCTGAACAGCAGTAAATAAATCAACCTGCTGACTCTATATCAAAATTCATTTTGAAATTATACTGAAAACAGTGACGAGTTTTATATCTTACTGAATCTGGATATGAGAATGTTCTGAACAGCAGTTATAAATTAATCAACCTGCTGACTATCATAATTTATTTTGAAATCAATGTAAACAGTGGCAATTTGAATAACTACTGAATCTGGATATGTGAATGCCCTGAACAGCAGTAAATAAATCAACCTGCTGACTCTATCATAATTCATTTTGAAATTATAATGAAAACAGTGACGAGTTTTATGTCTTACTGAATCTGGATATGAGAATAATCTGAACAGCAGTAATAAATTCATCAACCTGCTGACTATCTTAATTTATTTTGAAATCAATGAAAACAGTGGCAATTTGAATACCTACTGAATCTGGAACATTTGAATTCCCTGAACAGCAGTAAATAAATCAACTTGCTGACTATCATAATTCATTGTGAAATTATACTGAAAACAGTGACGAGTTTTATATCTTACTGAATCTGGATGTGAGAATGTTCTGAACAGCAGTAATAAATTCATCAACCTGCTGACTATCTTAATTTATTTTGAAATCAATGAAAACAGTGGCAATTTGAATAACTACTGAACCTGGATATGTGAATGCCCTGAACAGCAGTAAATAAATAAACCTGCTGATTATCATAATTGATTTTGAAATTGTATAATGAAAACAGTGACGAGTTGTATATCTACTGAATCTGTATATGAGAATGTTCTGAACAGCAGTAATAAATTCATCAACCTGCTGACTATCTTAATTTATTTTGAAATCAATGAAAACAGTGGCAATTTGGATAACTACTGAATCTGGATATGTGAATGCCCTGAACAGCAGTAAATAAATCAACCCGCTGACTCTATCATAATTCATTTTGAAATTATAATGAAAACAGTGACGAGTTTAATATCTTACTGAATCTGGATATGCATGAGAATGTTCTGAACAGCAGTAATAAATTAATCAACTTGCTGACAATCATAATTTATTTTGAAATCAATGTAAACAGTGGCAATTTGAATAACTACTGAATCTGGATATGTAAATGCCCTGAACAGCAGTAAATGAATCGACCTGCTGACTCTATCATAATTCATTTTGAAATTGTATAATGAAAACAGTGACGAGTTGTATATCTATTGAATCTGGATATGAGAATGTTCTGAACAGCAGTAATAAATTCATCAACCTGCTGACTATCTTAATTTATTTTGAAATCAATGAAAACAGTGGCAATTTGAATAACTACTGAATCTCGATATGTGAATGCCCTGAACAGCAGTAAATATATCAACCTGCTGACTCTATATCAAAATTCATTTTGAAATTATACTGAAAACAGTGACGAGTTTTATATCTTACTGAATCTGGATGTGAGAATGTTCTGAACAGCAGTAATAAATTAATCAACCTGCTGACTATCATAATTTATTTTGAAATCAATGTAAACAGTGGCAATTTGAATAACTACTGAATCTGGATATGTGAATGCCCTGAACAGCAGTTAATAAATCAACCTACTGACTCTATCATAATTCATTTTGAAATTATAATGAAAACAGTGACGAGTTTTATATCTTACTGAATCTGGATATGAGAATAATCTGAACAGCAGTAATAAATTCATCAACCTGCTGACTATCTTAATTTATTTTGAAATCAATGAATACAGTGGCAATTTGAAAACCTACTGAATCTGGAACATTTGAATTCCCTGAACAGCAGTAAATAAATCAACCTGCTGACTATCATAATTCATTGTGAAATTATACTGAAAACAGTGACGAGTTTTATATCTTACTGAATCTGGATGTGAGAATGTTCTGAACAGCAGTAATAAATTCATCAACCTGCTGACTATCTTAATTTATTTTGAAATCAATGAAAATAGTGGCAATTTGAATAACTACTGAATCTGGAACATTTGAATGCCCTGAACAGCAGTAAATAAATCAACCTGCTGGCAATCATAATTCATTTTGAAATTATAATGAAAACAGTGATGAGTTTAATATCTTACTGAATCTGGATATGAGAATGTTCTGAACAGCAGTAATAAATTAATCAACCTGCTGACTATCATAATTTATTTTGAAATCAATGTAAACAGTGGCAATTTGAATAACTACTGAATCTGGATATGTGAATGCCCTGGACAGCAGTAAATAAATCAACCTGCTGACTATCATAATTCATTTTGAAATTATAATGAAAACAGTGACGAGTTTTATATCTTACTGAATCTGGATATGAGAATGTTCTGAACAGCAGTAATAAATTAATCAACCTGCTGACTATCATAATTTATTTTGAAATCAATGTAAACAGTGGCAGTTTGAATAATTACTGAATCTGGATATGAGAATGTCCTGAACAGCAGTAAATAAATCAACCTGCTGACTCTATCATAATTCATTTTGAAATTATAATGAAAACAGTGACGAGTTTTATATCTTACTGAATCTGGATATGAGAATAATCTGAACAGCAATAATAAATTCATCAACCTGCTGACTATCATAATTTATTTTGAAATCAGTGAAAACAGTGGCAATTTGAATACCTACTGAATCTGGAATATTTGAATTCCCTGAACAGCAGTAAATAAATCAACCTGCTGACTATCATAATTCATTGTGAAATTATACTGAAAACAGTGACGAGTTGTATATCTACTGAATCTAGATATGAGAATGTTCTGAACAGCAGTAATAAATTCATCAACCTGCTGGCTATCTTAATTTATTTTGAAATCAATGAAAACAGTGGCACTTTGAATAACTACTGAATCTGGATATGTGAATGCCCTGAACAGCAGTAAATAAATCAACCTGCTGACTCTATCATAATTCATTTTGAAATTATAATGAAAACAGTGACGAGTTTAATATCTTACTGAATCTGGATATGCATGAGAATGTTCTGAACAGCAGTAATAAATTAATCAACTTGCTGACAATCATAATTTATTTTGAAATCAATGTAAACAGTGACAATTTGAATAACTACTGAATCTGGATATGTAAATGCCCTGAACAGCAGTAAATAAATCGACCTGCTGAGTCTATCATAATTCATTTTGAAATTGTATAATGAAAACAGTGACGAGTTGTATATCTATTGATTCTGGATATGAGAATGTTCTGAACAGCAGTAATAAATTCATCAACCTGCTGACTATCTTAATTTATTTTGAAATCAATGAAAACAGTGGTAATTTGAATAACTACTGAATCTCGATATGTGAATGCCCTGAACAGCAGTAAATAAATCAACCTGCTGACTCTATATCAAAATTCATTTTGAAATTATACTGAAAACAGTGACGAGTTTTATATCTTACTGAATCTGGATGTGAGAATGTTCTGAACAGCAGTAATAAATTAATCAACCTGCTGACTATCATAATTTATTTTGAAATCAATGTAAACAGTGGCAATTTGAATAACTACTGAATCTGGATATGTGAATGCCCTGAACAGCAGTAAATAAATCACCCTGCTGACTCTATCATAATTTATTTTGAAATTATAATGAAAACAGTGACGAGTTTTATATCTTACTGAATCTGGATATGAGAATAATCTGAACAGCAGTAATAAATTCATCAACCTGCTGACTATCTTAATTTATTTTGAAATCAATGAATACAGTGGCAATTTGAATACCTACTGAATCTGGAACATTTGAATTCCCTGAACAGCAGTAAATAAATCAACCTGCTGACTATCATAATTCATTGTGAAATTATACTGAAAACAGTGACGAGTTTTATATCTTACTGAATCTGGATGTGAGAATGTTCTGAACAGCAGTAATAAATTCATCAACCTGCTGACTATCTTAATTTATTTTGAAATCAATGAAAATAGTGGCAATTTGAATAACTACTGAATCTGGATATGAGAATGTCCTGAACAGCAGTAAATTAATCAACCTGCTGACTCTATATCAAAATTCATTTTGAAATTATACTGAAAACAGTGACGAGTTTTATATCTTACTGAATCTGGATATGAGAATGTTCTGAACAGCAGTAATAAATTCATCAACCTGCTGACTATCATAATTTATTTTGAAATCAATGTAAACAGTGGCAATTTGAATAACTACTGAATCTGGATATGTGAATGCCCTGAACAGCAGAAAATAAATCAACCTGCTGACTCTATCATAATTCATTTTGAAATTATAATGAAAACAGTGACGAGTTTTATATCTTACTGAATCTGGATATGAGAATGTTCTGAACAGCAGTAATAAATTAATCAACCTGCTGACTATCATTATTTATTTTGAAATCAATGTAAACAGTGGCAATTTGAATAACTACTGAATCTGGATATGTGAATGCCCTGAACAGCAGTAAATAAATCAACTTGCTGACTCTATCATAATTCATTTTGAAATTATAATGAAAACAGTGACGAGTTTTATATCTTACTGAATCTGGATATGAGAATAATCTGAACAGCAGTAATAAGTTCATCAACCTGCTGACTATCTTAATTTATTTTGAAATCAATGAATACAGTGGCAATTTGAATACCTACTGAATCTGGAACATTTGAATTCCCTGAACAGCAGTAAATAAATCAACCTGCTGACTATCATAATTCATTGTGAAATTATACTGAAAACAGTGACGAGTTTTATATCTTACTGAATCTGGATGTGAGAATGTTCTGAACAGCAGTAATAAATTAATCAACCTGCTGATGACTATCATAATTTATTTTGAAATCAATGTAAACAGTGGCAATTTGAATAACTACTGAATCTGGATATATGAATGACTTGAACAGCAGTAAATAAATCAACCTGCTGACTATATCATAATTTATTTTGAAATCAATGTAAACAGTGGCAATTTGAATAACTACTGAATCTGGATATGTGAATGCCCTGAACAGCAGTAAATTAATCAACCTGCTGACTATCATAATTCATTTTAAAATTATAATGAAAACAGTGACGAGTTTAATATCATACTGAATCTGGATATGATAATGTTCTGAACAGCAGTAATGAATTCATCAACCTGCTGACTATCTTAATTTATTTTGAAATCAATTAAAACAGTGGCAATTTGAATAACTACTGAATCTGGAACATTTGAATGCCCTGAACAGCAGTAAATAAATCAACCTGCTGGCAATCATAATTCATTTTGAAATTGTATAATGAAAACAGTGACGAGTTGTATATCTACTGAATCTGGATATGAGAATGTTCTGAACAGCAGTAATAAATTAATCAATAACCTGCTGACTATCATAAGTTATTCTGAAATCAATGAAAACAGTGGCAATTTGAATAACTACTGAATCTGGATATGTGAATGCCTTGAACAGCAGTAAATAAATCAACCTGCTAATGAGTCTATCATAATTCATTTTGGAATTATTATGAAAACAGTGACGAGTTTTATATCTTACTGAATCTGGATGTGAGAATGTTCTGAACAGCAGTAATAAATTCATCAACCTGCTGACTATCTTAATTTATTTTGAAATCAATGAAAACAGTGGCAATTTGAATAACTACTGAACCTGGATATGTGAATGCCCTGAACAGCAGTAAATAAATCAACCTGCTGATTATCATAATTCATTTTGAAATTGTACAATGGAAACAGTGACGAGTTGTATATCTACTGAATCTGGATATGAGAATGTTCTAAACAGCAGTAATAAATTAATCAATATCCATGCTGACTATCATAAGTTATTCTGACATCATTGAAAACAGTGGCAATTTGAATAACTATACTGAATCTGGATATGTGAATGCCTTGAACAGCAGTAAATGAATCAACCTGCTGACTATCATAATTCATTTTGAAATTATAATGAAAACAGTGACGAGTTTAATATCTTACTGAATCTGGATATGAGTATGTTCTGAACAGCAGTAATAAATTCATCAACCTGCTGACTATCTTAATTTATTTTGGAATCAATGTAAACAGTGGCAATTTGAATAACTACTGAATCTGGATATGTGGATGCCCTGAACAGCAGTAAATAAATCAACCTGCTGACTCTATCATAATTCATTTTGAAATTATAATGAAAACAGTGACGAGTTAAATATCTTACAGAATCTGGATATGAGAATGTTCTGAACAGCAGTAAATAAATCAACCTGCTGACTATCATAATTCATTTTGAAATTATAATGAAAACAGTGACGAGTTTTATATCTTACTGAATCTGGATATGAGAATGTTCTGAACAGCAGTAATAAATTAATCAACCTGCTGACTATCATAATTTATTTCGAAATCAATGTAAACAGTGGCAATTTGAATAACTACTGAATCTGGATATGTGAATGCCCTGAACAGCAGTAAATAAATCAACCTGCTGACTCTATCATAATTCATTTTGAAATTATAATGAAAACAGTGACGAGTTTTATATCTTACTGAATCTGGATATGAGAATAATCTGAACAGCAGTAATGAATTCATCAACCTGCTGACTATCTTAATTTATTTTGAAATCAATGAAAACAGTGGCAATTTGAATAACTACTGAATCTGGAACATTTGAATGCCCTGAACAGCAGTAAATAAATCAACCTGCTGGCAATCATAATTCATTTTGAAATTATTGTATAATGAAAACAGTGTCGAGTTGTAAATCTACTGAATCTGGATATGAGAATGTTCTGAACAGCAGTAATAAATTAATCAATAACCTGCTGACTATCATAAGTTATTCTGAAATCAATGAAAACAGTGGCAATTTGAATAACTACTGAATCTGGATATGTGAATGTCTTGAACAGCAGTAAATAAATCAACCTGCTGATGAGTCTATCATAATTCATTTTGGAATTATTATAAAAACAGTGACGAGTTAAATATCTTACTGAATCTGGATATGAGAATGTTCTGAACAGCAGTAAATAAATCAACCTGCTGACTATCATAATTCATTTTGAAATTATAATGAAAACAGTGACGAGTTTTATATCTTACTGAATCTGATGGATATGAGAATAATCTGAACAGCAGTAATTAATTCATCAACCTGCTGACTATCTTAATTTATTTTGAAATCAATGAAAACAGTGGCAATTTGAATAACTACTGAATCTGGATATGTGAATGCCCTGAAAAGCAGTGAATAAAACAACCTGCTGACTCTATATCAAAATTCATCTTGAAATTATACTGAAAACAGTGACGAGTTTTATATCTTACTGAATCTGGATGTGAGAATGTTCTGAACAGCAGTAATAAATTAATCAACCTGCTGACTATCATAATTTATTTTGAAATCAATGTAAACAGTGGCAATTTGAATAACTACTGAATCTGGATATGTGAATGCCCTGAACAGCAGTAAATAAATCAACCTGCTGACTCTATCATAATTTATTTTGAAATTATAATGAAAACAGTGACGAGTTTTATATCTTACTGAATCTGGATATGAGAATAATCTGAACAGCAGTAATAAATTCATCAACCTGCTATCTTAATTTATTTTGAAATCAATGAAAACAGTGGCAATTTGAATACCTCCTGAATCTGGAACATTTGAATTCCCTGAACAGCAGTAAATAAATCAACCTGCTGACTATCATAATTCATTGTGAAATTATACTGAAAACGGTGACGAGTTTTATATCTTACTGAATCTGGATGTGAGAATGTTCTGAACAGCAGTAATAAATTCATCAACCTGCTGACTATCTTAATTTATTTTGAAACCAATGAAAATAGTGGCAATTTGAATAACTACTGAATCTGGATATGTGAATGCCCTGAACAGCAGTTAATAAATCAACCTGCTGACTATCATAATTCATTTTGAGATTATAATGAAAACAGTGACGAGTTTTATATCTTACTGAATCTGGATATGAGAATGTTCTGAACAGCAGTAATAAATTAATCAACCTGCTGACTATCATAATTTATTTTGAAATCAATGTAAACAGTGGCAATTTGAATAACTACTGAATCTGGATATGTGAATGCCCTGAACAGCAGTAAATAAATCAACCTGCTGACTCTATCATAATTCATTTTGAAATTATAATGAAAACCGTGACGAGTTTTATGTCTTACTGAATCTGGATATGAGAATAATCTGAACAGCAGTAATAAATTCATCAACCTGCTGACTATCTTAATTTATTTTGAAATCAATGAAAACAGTGGCAATTTGAATAACTACTGAACCTGGATATGTGAATGCCCTGAACAGCAGTAAATAAATAAACCTGCTGATTATTATAATTCATTTTGAAATTGTATAATGAAAACAGTGACGAGTTGTATATCTACTGAATCTGTATATGATAATGTTCTGAACAGCAGTAATAAATTCATCGACCTGCTGACTATCTTAATTTATTTTGAAATCAATGAAAACAGTGGCAATTTGGATAACTACTGAATCTGGATATGTGAATGCCCTGAACAGCAGTAAATAAATCAACCTGCTGACTCTATCATAATTCATTTTGAAATTATAATGAAAACAGTGACGAGTTTAATATCTTACTGAATCTGGATATGAGAATGTTCTGAACAGCAGTTATAAATTAATCAACCTGCTGACTATCATAATTTATTTTGAAATCAATGTAAACAGTGGCAATTTGAATAACTACTGAATCTGGATATGTGAATGCCCTGAACAGCAGTAAATAAATCAACCTGCTGACTCTATCATAATTCATTTTGAAATTATAATGAAAACAGTGACGAGTTTTATGTCTTACTGAATCTGGATATGAGAATAATCTGAACAGCAGTAATAAATTCATCAACCTGCTGACTATCTTAATTTATTTTGAAATCAATGAAAACAGTGGCAATTTGAATACCTACTGAATCTGGAACATTTGAATTCCCTGAACAGCAGTAAATAAATCAACTTGCTGACTATCATAATTCATTGTGAAATTATACTGAAAACAGTGACGAGTTTTATATCTTACTGAATCTGGATGTGAGAATGTTCTGAACAGCAGTAATAAATTCATCAACCTGCTGACTATCTTAATTTATTTTGAAATCAATGAAAACAGTGGCAATTTGAATAACTACTGAACCTGGATATGTGAATGCCCTGAACAGCAGTAAATAAATAAACCTGCTGATTATCATAATTGATTTTGAAATTGTATAATGAAAACAGTGACGAGTTGTATATCTACTGAATATGTATATGAGAATGTTCTGAACAGCAGTAATAAATTCATCAACCTGCTGACTATCTTAATTTATTTTGAAATCAATGAAAACAGTGGCAATTTGGATAACTACTGAATCTGGATATGTGAATGCCCTGAACAGCAGTAAATAAATCAACCTGCTGACTCTATCATAATTCATTTTGAAATTATAATGAAAACAGTGACGAGTTTAATATCTTACTGAATCTGGATATGCATGAGAATGTTCTGAACAGCAGTAATAAATTAATCAACTTGCTGACAATCATAATTTATTTTGAAATCAATGTAAACAGTGGCAATTTGAATAACTACTGAATCTGGATATGTAAATGCCCTGAACAGCAGTAAATGAATCGACCTGCTGACTCTATCATAATTCATTTTGAAATTGTATGATGAAAACAGTGACGAGTTGTATATCTATTGAATCTGGATATGAGAATGTTCTGAACAGCAGTAATAAATTCATCAACCTGCTGACTATCTTAATTTATTTTGAAATCAATGAAAACAGTGGCAATTTGAATAACTACTGAATCTCGATATGTGAATGCCCTGAACAGCAGTAAATATATCAACCTGCTGACTCTATATCAAAATTCATTTTGAAATTATACTGAAAACAGTGACGAGTTTTATATCTTACTGAATCTGGATGTGAGAATGTTCTGAACAGCAGTAATAAATTAATCAACCTGCTGACTATCATAATTTATTTTGAAATCAATGTAAACAGTGGCAATTTGAATAACTACTGAATCTGGATATGTGAATGCCCTGAACAGCAGTTAATAAATCAACCTACTGACTCTATCATAATTCATTTTGAAATTATAATGAAAACAGTGACGAGTTTTATATCTTACTGAATCTGATGGATATGAGAATAATCTGAACAGCAGTAATTAATTCATCAACCTGCTGACTATCTTAATTTATTTTGAAATCAATGAAAACAGTGGCAATTTGAATAACTACTGAATCTGGATATGTGAATGCCCTGAAAAGCAGTGAATAAAACAACCTGCTGACTCTATATCAAAATTCATCTTGAAATTATACTGAAAACAGTGACGAGTTTTATATCTTACTGAATCTGGATGTGAGAATGTTCTGAACAGCAGTAATAAATTAATCAACCTGCTGACTATCATAATTTATTTTGAAATCAATGTAAACAGTGGCAATTTGAATAACTACTGAATCTGGATATGTGAATGCCCTGAACAGCAGTAAATAAATCAACCTGCTGACTCTATCATAATTTATTTTGAAATTATAATGAAAACAGTGACGAGTTTTATATCTTACTGAATCTGGATATGAGAATAATCTGAACAGCAGTAATAAATTCATCAACCTGCTATCTTAATTTATTTTGAAATCAATGAAAACAGTGGCAATTTGAATACCTCCTGAATCTGGAACATTTGAATTCCCTGAACAGCAGTAAATAAATCAACCTGCTGACTATCATAATTCATTGTGAAATTATACTGAAAACGGTGACGAGTTTTATATCTTACTGAATCTGGATGTGAGAATGTTCTGAACAGCAGTAATAAATTCATCAACCTGCTGACTATCTTAATTTATTTTGAAACCAATGAAAATAGTGGCAATTTGAATAACTACTGAATCTGGATATGTGAATGCCCTGAACAGCAGTTAATAAATCAACCTGCTGACTATCATAATTCATTTTGAGATTATAATGAAAACAGTGACGAGTTTTATATCTTACTGAATCTGGATATGAGAATAATCTGAACAGCAGTAATAAATTAATCAACCTGCTGACTATCATAATTTATTTTGAAATCAATGTAAACAGTGGCAATTTGAATAACTACTGAATCTGGATATGTGAATGCCCTGAACAGCAGTAAATAAATCAACCTGCTGACTCTATCATAATTCATTTTGAAATTATAATGAAAACCGTGACGAGTTTTATGTCTTACTGAATCTGGATATGAGAATAATCTGAACAGCAGTAATAAATTCATCAACCTGCTGACTATCTTAATTTATTTTGAAATCAATGAAAACAGTGGCAATTTGAATAACTACTGAACCTGGATATGTGAATGCCCTGAACAGCAGTAAATAAATAAACCTGCTGATTATTATAATTCATTTTGAAATTGTATAATGAAAACAGTGACGAGTTGTATATCTACTGAATCTGTATATGATAATGTTCTGAACAGCAGTAATAAATTCATCGACCTGCTGACTATCTTAATTTATTTTGAAATCAATGAAAACAGTGGCAATTTGGATAACTACTGAATCTGGATATGTGAATGCCCTGAACAGCAGTAAATAAATCAACCTGCTGACTCTATCATAATTCATTTTGAAATTATAATGAAAACAGTGACGAGTTTAATATCTTACTGAATCTGGATATGAGAATGTTCTGAACAGCAGTTATAAATTAATCAACCTGCTGACTATCATAATTTATTTTGAAATCAATGTAAACAGTGGCAATTTGAATAACTACTGAATCTGGATATGTGAATGCCCTGAACAGCAGTAAATAAATCAACCTGCTGACTCTATCATAATTCATTTTGAAATTATAATGAAAACAGTGACGAGTTTTATGTCTTACTGAATCTGGATATGAGAATAATCTGAACAGCAGTAATAAATTCATCAACCTGCTGACTATCTTAATTTATTTTGAAATCAATGAAAACAGTGGCAATTTGAATACCTACTGAATCTGGAACATTTGAATTCCCTGAACAGCAGTAAATAAATCAACTTGCTGACTATCATAATTCATTGTGAAATTATACTGAAAACAGTGACGAGTTTTATATCTTACTGAATCTGGATGTGAGAATGTTCTGAACAGCAGTAATAAATTCATCAACCTGCTGACTATCTTAATTTATTTTGAAATCAATGAAAACAGTGGCAATTTGAATAACTACTGAACCTGGATATGTGAATGCCCTGAACAGCAGTAAATAAATAAACCTGCTGATTATCATAATTGATTTTGAAATTGTATAATGAAAACAGTGACGAGTTGTATATCTACTGAATCTGTATATGAGAATGTTCTGAACAGCAGTAATAAATTCATCAACCTGCTGACTATCTTAATTTATTTTGAAATCAATGAAAACAGTGGCAATTTGGATAACTACTGAATCTGGATATGTGAATGCCCTGAACAGCAGTAAATAAATCAACCTGCTGACTCTATCATAATTCATTTTGAAATTATAATGAAAACAGTGACGAGTTTAATATCTTACTGAATCTGGATATGCATGAGAATGTTCTGAACAGCAGTAATAAATTAATCAACTTGCTGACAATCATAATTTATTTTGAAATCAATGTAAACAGTGGCAATTTGAATAACTACTGAATCTGGATATGTAAATGCCCTGAACAGCAGTAAATGAATCGACCTGCTGACTCTATCATAATTCATTTTGAAATTGTATGATGAAAACAGTGACGAGTTGTATATCTATTGAATCTGGATATGAGAATGTTCTGAACAGCAGTAATAAATTCATCAACCTGCTGACTATCTTAATTTATTTTGAAATCAATGAAAACAGTGGCAATTTGAATAACTACTGAATCTCGATATGTGAATGCCCTGAACAGCAGTAAATATATCAACCTGCTGACTCTATATCAAAATTCATTTTGAAATTATACTGAAAACAGTGACGAGTTTTATATCTTACTGAATCTGGATGTGAGAATGTTCTGAACAGCAGTAATAAATTAATCAACCTGCTGACTATCATAATTTATTTTGAAATCAATGTAAACAGTGGCAATTTGAATAACTACTGAATCTGGATATGTGAATGCCCTGAACAGCAGTTAATAAATCAACCTACTGACTCTATCATAATTCATTTTGAAATTATAATGAAAACAGTGACGAGTTTTATATCTTACTGAATCTGGATATGAGAATAATCTGAACAGCAGTAATAAATTCATCAACCTGCTGACTATCTTAATTTATTTTGAAATCAATGAATACAGTGGCAATTTGAAAACCTACTGAATCTGGAACATTTGAATTCCCTGAACAGCAGTAAATAAATCAACCTGCTGACTATCATAATTCATTGTGAAATTATACTGAAAACAGTGACGAGTTTTATATCTTACTGAATCTGGATGTGAGAATGTTCTGAACAGCAGTAATAAATTCATCAACCTGCTGACTATCTTAATTTATTTTGAAATCAATGAAAATAGTGGCAATTTGAATAACTACTGAATCTGGAACATTTGAATGCCCTGAACAGCAGTAAATAAATCAACCTGCTGGCAATCATAATTCATTTTGAAATTATAATGAAAACAGTGATGAGTTTTATATCTTACTGAATCTGGATATGAGAATGTTCTGAACAGCAGTAATAAATTAATCAACCTGCTGACTATCATAATTTATTTTGAAATCAATGTAAACAGTGGCAATTTGAATAACTACTGAATCTGGATATGTGAATGCCCTGGACAGCAGTAAATAAATCAACCTGCTGACTATCATAATTCATTTTGAAATTATAATGAAAACAGTGACGAGTTTTATATCTTACTGAATCTGGATATGAGAATGTTCTGAACAGCAGTAATAAATTAATCAACCTGCTGACTATCATAATTTATTTTGAAATCAATGTAAACAGTGGCAGTTTGAATAATTACTGAATCTGGATATGAGAATGTCCTGAACAGCAGTAAATAAATCAACCTGCTGACTCTATCATAATTCATTTTGAAATTATAATGAAAACAGTGACGAGTTTTATATCTTACTGAATCTGGATATGAGAATAATCTGAACAGCAATAATAAATTCATCAACCTGCTGACTATCATAATTTATTTTGAAATCAATGAAAACAGTGGCAATTTGAATACCTACTGAATCTGGAATATTTGAATTCCCTGAACAGCAGTAAATAAATCAACCTGCTGACTATCATAATTCATTGTGAAATTATACTGAAAACAGTGACGAGTTGTATATCTACTGAATCTGGATATGAGAATGTTCTGAACAGCAGTAATAAATTCATCAACCTGCTGGCTATCTTAATTTATTTTGAAATCAATGAAAACAGTGGCACTTTGAATAACTACTGAATCTGGATATGTGAATGCCCTGAACAGCAGTAAATAAATCAACCTGCTGACTCTATCATAATTCATTTTGAAATTATAATGAAAACAGTGACGAGTTTAATATCTTACTGAATCTGGATATGCATGAGAATGTTCTGAACAGCAGTAATAAATTAATCAACTTGCTGACAATCATAATTTATTTTGAAATCAATGTAAACAGTGACAATTTGAATAACTACAGAATCTGGATATGTAAATGCCCTGAACAGCAGTAAATAAATCGACCTGCTGAGTCTATCATAATTCATTTTGAAATTGTATAATGAAAACAGTGACGAGTTGTATATCTATTGAATCTGGATATGAGAATGTTCTGAACAGCAGTAATAAATTCATCAACCTGCTGACTATCTTAATTTATTTTGAAATCAATGAAAACAGTGGTAATTTGAATAACTACTGAATCTCGATATGTGAATGCCCTGAACAGCAGTAAATAAATCAACCTGCTGACTCTATATCAAAATTCATTTTGAAATTATACTGAAAACAGTGACGAGTTTTATATCTTACTGAATCTGGATGTGAGAATGTTCTGAACAGCAGTAATAAATTAATCAACCTGCTGACTATCATAATTTATTTTGAAATCAATGTAAACAGTGGCAATTTGAATAACTACTGAATCTGGATATGTGAATGCCCTGAACAGCAGTGAATAAATCACCCTGCTGACTCTATCATAATTCATTTTGAAATTATAATGAAAACAGTGACGAGTTTTATATCTTACTGAATCTGGATATGAGAATAATCTGAACAGCAGTAATAAATTCATCAACCTGCTGACTATCTTAATTTATTTTGAAATCAATGAATACAGTGGCAATTTGAATACTTACTGAATCTGGAACATTTGAATTCCCTGAACAGCAGTAAATAAATCAACCTGCTGACTATCATAATTCATTGTGAAATTATACTGAAAACAGTGACGAGTTTTATATCTTACTGAATCTGGATGTGAGAATGTTCTGAACAGCAGTAATAAATTCATCAACCTGCTGACTATCTTAATTTATTTTGAAATCAATGAAAATAGTGGCAATTTGAATAACTACTGAATCTGGATATGAGAATGTCCTGAACAGCAGTAAATCAATCAACCTGCTGACTCTATATCAAAATTCATTTTGAAATTATACTGAAAACAGTGACGAGTTTTATATCTTACTGAATCTGGATATGAGAATGTTCTGAACAGCAGTAATAAATTCATCAACCTGCTGACTATCATAATTTATTTTGAAATCAATGTAAACAGTGGCAATTTGAATAACTACTGAATCTGGATATGTGAATGCCCTGAACAGCAGAAAATAAATCAACCTGCTGACTCTATCATAATTCATTTTGAAATTATAATGAAAACAGTGACGAGTTTTATATCTTACTGAATCTGGATATGAGAATGTTCTGAACAGCAGTAATAAATTAATCAACCTGCTGACTATCATTATTTATTTTGAAATCAATGTAAACAGTGGCAATTTGAATAACTACTGAATCTGGATATGTGAATGCCCTGAACAGCAGTAAATAAATCAACTTGCTGACTCTATCATAATTCATTTTGAAATTATAATGAAAACAGTGACGAGTTTTATATCTTACTGAATCTGGATATGAGAATAATCTGAACAGCAGTAATAAGTTCATCAACCTGCTGACTATCTTAATTTATTTTGAAATCAATGAATACAGTGGCAATTTGAATACCTACTGAATCTGGAACATTTGAATTCCCTGAACAGCAGTAAATAAATCAACCTGCTGACTATCATAATTCATTGTGAAATTATACTGAAAACAGTGACGAGTTTTATATCTTACTGAATCTGGATGTGAGAATGTTCTGAACAGCAGTTATAAATTAATCAACCTGCTGATGACTATCATAATTTATTTTGAAATCAATGTAAACAGTGGCAATTTGAATAACTACTGAATCTGGATATATGAATGACTTGAACAGCAGTAAATAAATCAACCTGCTGACTATATCATAATTTATTTTGAAATCAATGTAAACAGTGGCAATTTGAATAACTACTGTATCTGGATATGTGAATGCCCTGAACAGCAGTAAATTAATCAACCTGCTGATTCTATATCAAAATTCATTTTGAAATTATACTGAAAACAGTGACGAGTTTTATATCTTACTGAATCTGGATATGAGAATGTTCTGAACAGCAGTAATAAATTCATCAACCTGCTGACTATCATAATTTATTTTGAAATCAATGTAAACAGTGGCAATTTGAATAACTACTGAATCTGGATATGTGAATGCCCTGAACAGCAGTAAATAAATCAACCTGCTGACTCTATCATAATTCATTTTGAAATTATAATGAAAACAGTGACGAGTTTTATATCTTACTGAATCTGGATATGAGAATGTTCTGAACAGCAGTAATAAATTAATCAACCTGCTGACTATCATTATTTATTTTGAAATCAATGTAAACAGTGGCAATTTGAATAACTACTGAATCTGGATATGTGAATGCCCTGAACAGCAGTAAATAAATCAACTTGCTGACTCTATCATAATTCATTTTGAAATTATAATGAAAACAGTGACGAGTTTTATATCTTACTGAATCTGGATATGAGAATAATCTGAACAGCAGTAATAAATTCATCAACCTGCTGACTATCTTAATTTATTTTGAAATCAATGAATACAGTGGCAATTTGAATACCTACTGAATCTGGAACATTTGAATTCCCTGAACAGCAGTAAATAAATCAACCTGCTGACTATCATAATTCATTGTGAAATTATACTGAAAACAGTGACGAGTTTTATATCTTACTGAATCTGGATGTGAGAATGTTCTGAACAGCAGTAATAAATTCATCAACCTGCTGACTATCTTAATTTATTTTGAAATCAATGAAAATAGTGGCAATTTGAATAACTACTGAATCTGGATATGTGAATGCCCTGGACAGCAGTAAATAAATCAACCTGCTGACTATCATAATTCATTTTGAAATTATAATGAAAACAGTGACGTGTTTTATATCTTACTGAATCTGGATATGAAAATGTTCTGAACAGCAGTAATAAATTAATCAACCTGCTGACTATCATAATTTATTTTGAAATCAATGTAAACAGTGGCAATTTGAATAACTACTCAATCTGGATATGAGAATGTCCTGAACAGCAGTAAATAAATCAACCTGCTGACTCTATCATAATTCATTTTGAAATTATAATGAAAACAGTGACGAGTTTTATATCTTACTGAATCTGGATATGAGAATAATCTGAACAGCAGTAATAAATTCATCAACCTGCTGACTATATCATAATTTATTTTGAAATCAATGTAAACAGTGTCAATTTGAATAACTACTGTATCTGGATATGTGAATACCTTGAACAGCAGTAAATAAATCAACCTGCTGACTCTATCATAATTCATTTTGAAATTATACTGAAAACAGTGACGAGTTTTATATCTTACTGAATCTGGATGTGAGAATGTTCTGAACAGCAGTAATAAATTAATCAACCTGCTGATGACTATCATAATTTATTTTGAAATCAATGTAAACAGTGGCAATTTGAATAACTACTGAATCTGGATATATAAATGACTTGAACAGCAGTAAATAAATCAACCTGCTGACTATATCATAATTTATTTTGAAATCAATGTAAACAGTGGCAATTTGAATAACTACTGTATCTGGATATGTGAATGCCCTGAACAGCAGTAAATTAATCAACCTGCTGACTCTATATCAAAATTCATTTTGAAATTATACTGAAAACAGTGACGAGTTTTATATCTTACTGAATCTGGATATGAGAATGTTCTGAACAGCAGTAATAAATTCATCAACCTGCTGACTATCATAATTTATTTTGATATCAATGTAAACAGTGGCAATTTGAATAACTACTGAATCTGGATATGTGAATGCCCTGAACAGCAGTAAATAAATCAACCTGCTGACTCTATCATAATTCATTTTGAAATTATAATGAAAACAGTGACGAGTTTTATATCTTACTGAATCTGGATATGAGAATGTTCTGAACAGCAGTAATAAATTAATCAACCTGCTGACTATCATTATTTATTTTGAAATCAATGTAAACAGTGGCAATTTGAATAACTACTGAATCTGGATATGTGAATGCCCTGAACAGCAGTAAATAAATCAACTTGCTGACTCTATCATAATTCATTTTGAAATTATAATGAAAACAGTGACGAGTTTTATATCTTACTGAATCTGGATATGAGAATAATCTGAACAGCAGTAATAAATTCATCAACCTGCTGACTATCTTAATTTATTTTGAAATCAATGAATACAGTGGCAATTTGAATACCTACTGAATCTGGAACATTTGAATTCCCTGAACAGCAGTAAATAAATCAACCTGCTGACTATCATAATTCATTGTGAAATTATACTGAAAACAGTGACGAGTTTTATATCTTACTGAATCTGGATGTGAGAATGTTCTGAACAGCAGTAATAAATTAATCAACCTGCTGATGACTATCATAATTTATTTTGACATCAATGTAAACAGTGGCAATTTGAATAACTACTGAATCTGGATATATGAATGACTTGAACAGCAGTAAATAAATCAACCTGCTGACTATATCATGATTTATTTTGAAATCAATGTAAACAGTGGCAATTTGAATAACTACTGTATCTGGATATGTGAATGCCCTGAACAGCAGTAAATTAATCAACCTGCTGACTCTGTATCAAAATTCATTTTGAAATTATACTGAAAACAGTGACGAGTTTTATATCTTACTGAATCTGGATATGAGAATGTTCTGAACAGCAGTAATAAATTCATCAACCTGCTGACTATCATAATTTATTTTGAAATCAATGTAAACAGTGGCAATTTGAATAACTACTGAATCTGGATATGTGAATGCCCTGAACAGCAGTAAATAAATCAACCTGCTGACTCTATCATAATTCATTTTGAAATTATAATGAAAACAGTGACGAGTTTTATATCTTACTGAATCTGGATATGAGAATGTTCTGAACAGCAGTAATAAATTAATCAACCTGCTGACTATCATTATTTATTTTGAAATCAATGTAAACAGTGGCAATTTGAATAACTACTGAATCTGGATATGTGAATGCCCTGAACAGCAGTAAATAAATGAACTTGCTGACTCTATCATAATTCATTTTGAAATTATAATGAAAACAGTGACGAGTTTTATATCTTACTGAATCTGGATATGAGAATAATCTGAACAGCAGTAATAAATTCATCAACCTGCTGACTATCTTAATTTATTTTGAAATCAATGAATACAGTGGCAATTTGAATACCTACTGAATCTGGAACATTTGAATTCCCTGAACAGCAGTAAATAAATCAACCTGCTGACTATCATAATTCATTGTGAAATTATACTGAAAACAGTGACGAGTTTTATATCTTACTGTATCTGGATGTGAGAATGTTCTGAACAGCAGTAATAAATTCATCAACCTGCTGACTATCTTAATTTATTTTGAAATCAATGAAAATAGTGGCAATTTGAATAACTACTGAATCTGGATATGTGAATGCCCTGGACAGCAGTAAATAAATCAACCTGCTGACTATCATAATTCATTTTGAAATTATAATGAAAACAGTGACGTGTTTTATATCTTACTGAATCTGGATATGAAAATGTTCTGAACAGCAGTAATAAATTAATCAACCTGCTGACTATCATAATTTATTTTGAAATCAATGTAAACAGTGGCGATTTGAATAACTACTTAATCTGGATATGAGAATGTCCTGAACAGCAGTAAATAAATCAACCTGCTGACTCTATCATAATTCATTTTGAAATTATAATGAAAACAGTGACGAGTTTTATATCTTACTGAATCTGGATATGAGAATAATCTGAACAGCAGTAATAAATTCATCAACCTGCTGACTATCTTAATTTATTTTGAAATCAATGAAAACAGTGGCAATTTGAATACCTACTGAATCTGGAACATTTGAATTCCCTGAACAGCAGTAAATAAATCAACCTGCTGACTATCATAATTCATTTTGAAATTGTATAATGAAAACAGTGACGAGTTGTATATCTACTGAATCTGGATATGAGAATGTTCTGAACAGCAGTAATAAATTCATCAACCTGCTGGCTATCTTAATTTATTTTGAAATCAATGAAAATAGTGGCAATTTGATTAACTACTGAATCTGGATATGTGAATGCCCTGAACAGCAGTAAATAAATCAACCTGCTGACTCTATCATAATATATTTTGAAATCAATGTAAACAGTGGCAATTTGAATAACTACTGAATCTGGATATGTGAATACCTTGAACAGCAGTAAATAAATCAACCTGCTGACTCTATCATAATTCATTTTGAAATTATACTGAAAACAGTGACGAGTTTTATATCTTACTGAATCTGGATGTGAGAATGTTCTGAACAGCAGTAATAAATTAATCAACCTGCTGATGACTATCATAATTTATTTTGAAATCAATGTAAACAGTGGCAATTTGAATAACTACTGAATCTGGATATATGAATGACTTGAACAGCAGTAAATAAATCAACCTGCTGACTATATCATAATTTATTTTAAAATCAATGTAAACAGTGGCAATTTGAATAACTACTGTATCTGGATATGTGAATGCCCTGAACAGCAGTAAATTAATCAACCTGCTGACTCTATATCAAAATTCATTTTGAAATTATACTGAAAACAGTGACGAGTTTTATATCTTACTGAATCTGGATATGAGAATGTTCTGAACAGCAGTAATAAATTCATCAACCTGCTGACTATCATAATTTATTTTGAAATCAATGTAAACAGTGGCAATTTGAATAACTACTGAATCTGGATATGTGAATGCCCTGAACAGCAGTAAATAAATCAACCTGCTGACTCTATCATAATTCATTTTGAAATTATAATGAAAACAGTGACGAGTTTTATATCTTACTGAATCTGGATATGAGAATAATCTGAACAGCAGTAATAAATTCATCAACCTGCTGACTATCTTAATTTATTTTGAAATCAATGAATACAGTGGCAATTTGAATACCTACTGAATCTGGATATGTGAATGCCCTGAACAGCAGTTAATAAATCAACCTGCTGACTATCATAATTCATTTTGAAATTATAATGAAAACAGTGACGAGTTTTATATCTTACTGAATCTGGATATGAGAATGTTCTGAACAGCAGTAATAAATTAATCAACCTGCTGACTATCATAATTTATTTTGAAATCAATGTAAACAGTGGCAATTTGAATAACTACTGAATCTGGATATGTGAATGCCCTGAACAGCAGTAAATAAATCAACCTGCTGACTCTATCATAATTCATTTTGAAATTATAATGAAAACAGTGACGAGTTTCATATCTTACTGAATCTGGATGTGAGAATGTTCTGAACAGCAGTAATAAATTCATCAACCTGCTGACTATCTTAATTTATTTTGAAACCAATGAAAATAGTGGCAATTTGAATAACTACTGAATCTGGATATGTGAATGCCCTGAACAGCAGTTAATAAATCAACCTGCTGACTATCATAATTCATTTTGAAATTATAATGAAAACAGTGACGAGTTTTATATCTTACTGAATCTGGATATGAGAATGTTCTGAACAGCAGTAATAAATTAATCAACCTGCTGACTATCATAATTTATTTTGAAATCAATGTAAACAGTGGCAATTTGAATAACTACTGAATCTGGATATGTGAATGCCCTGAACAGCAGTAAATAAATCAACCTGCTGACTCTATCATAATTCATTTTGAAATTATAATGAAAACCGTGACGAGTTTTATGTCTTACTGAATCTGGATATGAGAATAATCTGAACAGCAGTAATAAATTCATCAACCTGCTGACTATCTTAATTTATTTTGAAATCAATGAAAACAGTGGCAATTCGAATAACTACTGAACCTGGATATGTGAATGCCCTGAACAGCAGTAAATAAATAAACCTGCTGATTATTATAATTCATTTTGAAATTGTATAATGAAAACAGTGACGAGTTGTATATCTACTGAATCTGTATATGATAATGTTCTGAACAGCAGTAATAAATTCATCAACCTGCTGACTATCTTAATTTATTTTGAAATCAATGAAAACAGTGGCAATTTGGATAACTACTGAATCTGGATATGTGAATGCCCTGAACAGCAGTAAATAAATCAACCTGCTGACTCTATCATAATTCATTTTGAAATTATAATGAAAACAGTGACGAGTTTAATATCTTACTGAATCTGGATATGAGAATGTTCTGAACAGCAGTAATAAATTCATCAACCTGCTGACTATCTTAATTCATTTTGAAATCAATAAAAACAATGGCAATTTGAATAACTACTGAATCTCGATATGTGAATGCCCTGAACAGCAGTAAATAAATCAACCTGCTGACTCTATATCAAAATTCATTTTGAAATTATACTGAAAACAGTGACGAGTTTTATATCTTACTGAATCTGGATATGAGAATGTTCTGAACAGCAGTTATAAATTAATCAACCTGCTGACTATCATAATTTATTTTGAAATCAATGTAAACAGTGGCAATTTGAATAACTACTGAATCTGGATATGTGAATGCCCTGAACAGCAGTAAATAAATCAACCTGCTGACTCTATCATAATTCATTTTGAAATTATAATGAAAACAGTGACGAGTTTTATGTCTTACTGAATCTGGATATGAGAATAATCTGAACAGCAGTAATAAATTCATCAACCTGCTGACTATCTTAATTTATTTTGAAATCAATGAAAACAGTGGCAATTTGAATACCTACTGAATCTGGAACATTTGAATTCCCTGAACAGCAGTAAATAAATCAACTTGCTGACTATCATAATTCATTGTGAAATTATACTGAAAACAATGACGAGTTTTATATCTTACTGAATCTGGATGTGAGAATGTTCTGAACAGCAGTAATAAATTCATCAACCTGCTGACTATCTTAATTTATTTTGAAATCAATGAAAACAGTGGCAATTTGAATAACTACTGAACCTGGATATGTGAATGCCCTGAACAGCAGTAAATAAATAAACCTGCTGATTATCATAATTGATTTTGAAATTGTATAATGAAAACAGTGGCGAGTTGTATATCTACTGAATCTGTATATGAGAATGTTCTGAACAGCAGTAATAAATTCATCAACCTGCTGACTATCTTAATTTATTTTGAAATCAATGAAAACAGTGGCAATTTGGATAACTACTGAATCTGGATATGTGAATGCCCTGAACAGCAGTAAATAAATCAACCTGCTGACTCTATCATAATTCATTTTGAAATTATAATGAAAACAGTGACGAGTTTAATATCTTACTGAATCTGGATATGCATGAGAATGTTCTGAACAGCAGTAATAAATTAATCAACTTGCTGACAATCATAATTTATCTTGAAATCAATGTAAACAGTGGCAATTTGAATAACTACTGAATCTGGATATGTAAATGCCCTGAACAGCAGTAAATAAATCGACCTGCTGACTCTATCATAATTCATTTTGAAATTGTATAATGAAAACAGTGACGAGTTGTATATCTATTGAATCTGGATATGAGAATGTTCTGAACAGCAGTAATAAATTCATCAACCTGCTGACTATCTTAATTTATTTTGAAATCAATGAAAACAGTGGCAATTTGAATAACTACTGAATCTCGATATGTGAATGCCCTGAACAGCAGTAAATATATCAACCTGCTGACTCTATATCAAAATTCATTTTGAAATTATACTGAAAACAGTGACGAGTTTTATATCTTACTGAATCTGGATGTGAGAATGTTCTGAACAGCAGTAATAAATTAATCAACCTGCTGACTATCATAATTTATTTTGAAATCAATGTAAACAGTGGCAATTTGAATAACTACTGAATCTGGATATGTGAATGCCCTGAACAGCAGTTAATAAATCAACCTACTGACTCTATCATAATTCATTTTGAAATTATAATGAAAACAGTGACGAGTTTTATATCTTACTGAATCTGGATATGAGAATAATCTGAACAGCAGTAATAAATTCATCAACCTGCTGACTATCTTAATTTATTTTGAAATCAATGAATACAGTGGCAATTTGAATACCTACTGAATCTGGAACATTTGAATTCCCTGAACAGCAGTAAATAAATCAACCTGCTGACTATCATAATTCATTGTGAAATTATACTGAAAACAGTGACGAGTTTTATATCTTACTGAATCTGGATGTGAGAATGTTCTGAACAGCAGTAATAAATTCATCAACCTGCTGACTATCTTAATTTATTTTGAAATCAATGAAAATAGTGGCAATTTGAATAACTACTGAATCTGGAACATTTGAATGCCCTGAACAGCAGTAAATAAATCAACCTGCTGGCAATCATAATTCATTTTGAAATTATAATGAAAACAGTGACGAGTTTTATATCTTACTGAATCTGGATATGAGAATGTTCTGAACAGCAGTAATAAATTAATCAACCTGCTGACTATCATAATTTATTTTGAAATCAATGTAAACAGTGGCAATTTGAATAACTACTGAATCTGGATATGTGAATGCCCTGGACAGCAGTAAATAAATCAACCTGCTGACTATCATAATTCATTTTGAAATTATAATGAAAACAGTGACGAGTTTTATATCTTACTGAATCTGGATATGAGAATGTTCTGAACAGCAGTAATAAATTAATCAACCTGCTGACTATCATAATTTATTTTGAAATCAATGTAAACAGTGGCAGTTTGAATAATTACTGAATCTGGATATGAGAATGTCCTGAACAGCAGTAAATAAATCAACCTGCTGACTCTATCATAATTCATTTTGAAATTATAATGAAAACAGTGACGAGTTTTATATCTTACTGAATCTGGATATGAGAATAATCTGAACAGCAATAATAAATTCATCAACCTGCTGACTATCATAATTTATTTTGAAATCAATGAAAACAGTGGCAATTTGAATACCTACTGAATCTGGAATATTTGAATTCCCTGAACAGCAGTAAATAAATCAACCTGCTGACTATCATAATTCATTGTGAAATTATACTGAAAACAGTGACGAGTTGTATATCTACTGAATCTGGATATGAGAATGTTCTGAACAGCAGTAATAAATTCATCAACCTGCTGGCTATCTTAATTTATTTTGAAATCAATGAAAACAGTGGCAATTTGAATAACTACTGAATCTGGATATGTGAATGCCCTGAACAGCAGTAAATAAATCAACCTGCTGACTCTATCATAATTCATTTTGAAATTATAATGAAAACAGTGACGAGTTTAATATCTTACTGAATCTGGATATGCATGAGAATGTTCTGAACAGCAGTAATAAATTAATCAACTTGCTGACAATCATAATTTATTTTGAAATCAATGTAAACAGTGACAATTTGAATAACTACTGAATCTGGATATGTAAATGCCCTGAACAGCAGTAAATAAATCGACCTGCTGAGTCTATCATAATTCATTTTGGAATTGTATAATGAAAACAGTGACGAGTTGTATATCTATTGAATCTGGATATGAGAATGTTCTGAACAGCAGTAATAATTTCATCAACCTGCTGACTATCTTAATTTATTTTGAAATCAATGAAAACAGTGGTAATTTGAATAACTACTGAATCTCGATATGTGAATGCCCTGAACAGCAGTAAATAAATCAACCTGCTGACTCTATATCAAAATTCATTTTGAAATTATACTGAAAACAGTGACGAGTTTTATATCTTACTGAATCTGGATGTGAGAATGTTCTGAACAGCAGTAATAAATTAATCAACCTGCTGACTATCATAATTTATTTTGAAATCAATGTAAACAGTGGCAATTTGAATAACTACTGAATCTGGATATGTGAATGCCCTGAACAGCAGTAAATAAATCACCCTGCTGACTCTATCATAATTCATTTTGAAATTATAATGAAAACAGTGACGAGTTTTATATCTTACTGAATCTGGATATGAGAATAATCTGAACAGCAGTAATAAATTCATCAACCTGCTGACTATCTTAATTTATTTTGAAATCAATGAATACAGTGGCAATTTGAATACCTACTGAATCTGGAACATTTGAATTCCCTGAACAGCAGTAAATAAATCAACCTGCTGACTATCATAATTCATTGTGAAATTATACTGAAAACAGTGACGAGTTTTATATCTTACTGAATCTGGATGTGAGAATGTTCTGAACAGCAGTAATAAATTCATCAACCTGCTGACTATCTTAATTTATTTTGAAATCAATGAAAATAGTGGCAATTTGAATAACTACTGAATCTGGATATGAGAATGTCCTGAACAGCAGTAAATTAATCAACCTGCTGACTCTATATCAAAATTCATTTTGAAATTATACTGAAAACAGTGACGAGTTTTATATCTTACTGAATCTGGATATGAGAATGTTCTGAACAGCAGTAATAAATTCATCAACCTGCTGACTATCATAATTTATTTTGAAATCAATGTAAACAGTGGCAATTTGAATAACTACTGAATCTGGATATGTGAATGCCCTGAACAGCAGTAAATAAATCAACCTGCTGACTCTATCATAATTCATTTTGAAATTATAATGAAAACAGTGACGAGTTTTATATCTTACTGAATCTGGATATGAGAATGTTCTGAACAGCAGTAATAAATTAATCAACCTGCTGACTATCATTATTTATTTTGAAATCAATGTAAACAGTGGCAATTTGAATAACTACTGAATCTGGATATGTGAATGCCCTGAACAGCAGTAAATAAATCAACTTGCTGACTCTATCATAATTCATTTTGAAATTATAATGAAAACAGTGACGAGTTTTATATCTTACTGAATCTGGATATGAGAATAATCTGAACAGCAGTAATAAATTCATCAACCTGCTGACTATCTTAATTTATTTTGAAATCAATGAATACAGTGGCAATTTGAATACCTACTGAATCTGGAACATTTGAATTCCCTGAACAGCAGTAAATAAATCAACCTGCTGACTATCATAATTCATTGTGAAATTATACTGAAAACAGTGACGAGTTTTATATCTTACTGAATCTGGATGTGAGAATGTTCTGAACAGCAGTAATAAATTAATCAACATGCTGATGACTATCATAATTTATTTTGAAATCAATGTAAACAGTGGCAATTTGAATAACTACTGAATCTGGATATATGAATGACTTGAACAGCAGTAAATAAATCAACCTGCTGACTATATCATAATTTATTTTGAAATCAATGTGAACAGTGGCAATTTGAATAACTACTGTATCTGGATATGTGAATGCCCTGAACAGCAGTAAATTAATCAACCTGCTGACTCTATATCAAAATTCATTTTGAAATTATACTGAAAACAGTGACGAGTTTTATATCTTACTGAATCTGGATATGAGAAGGTTCTGAACAGCAGTAATAAATTCATCAACCTGCTGACTATCATAATTTATTTTGAAATCAATGTAAACAGTGGCAATTTGAATAACTACTGAATCTGGATATGTGAATGCCCTGAACAGCAGTAAATAAATCAACTTGCTGACTCTATCATAATTCATTTTGAAATTATAATGAAAACAGTGACGAGTTTTATATCTTACTGAATCTGGATATGAGAATAATCTGAACAGCAGTAATAAATTCATCAACCTGCTGACTATCTTAATTTATTTTGAAATCAATGAATACAGTGGCAATTTGAATACCTACTGAATCTGGAACATTTGAATTCCCTGAACAGCAGTAAATAAATCAACCTGCTGACTATCATAATTCATTGTGAAATTATACTGAAAACAGTGACGAGTTTTATATCTTACTGAATCTGGATGTGAGAATGTTCTGAACAGCAGTAATAAATTCATCAACCTGCTGACTATCTTAATTTATTTTGAAATCAATGAAAATAGTGGCAATTTGAATAACTACTGAATCTGGATATGTGAATGCCCTGGACAGCAGTAAATAAATCAACCTGCTGACTATCATAATTCATTTTGAAATTATAATGAAAACAGTGACGTGTTTTATATCTTACTGAATCTGGATATGAAAATGTTCTGAACAGCAGTAATAAATTAATCAACCTGCTGACTATCATAATTTATTTTGAAATCAATGTAAACAGTGGCAATTTGAATAACTACTTAATCTGGATATGAGAATGTCCTGAACAGCAGTAAATAAATCAACCTGCTGACTCTATCATAATTCATTTTGAAATTATAATGAAAACAGTGACGAGTTTTATATCTTACTGAATCTGGATATGAGAATAATCTGAACAGCAGTAATAAATTCATCAACCTGCTGACTATCTTAATTTATTTTGAAATCAATGAAAACAGTGGCAATTTGAATACCTACTGAATCTGGAACATTTGAATTCCCTGAACAGCAGTAAATAAATCAACCTGCTGACTATATCATAATTTATTTTGAAATCAATGTAAACAGTGTCAATTTGAATAACTACTGTATCTGGATATGTGAATACCTTGAACAGCAGTAAATAAATCAACCTGCTGACTCTATCATAATTCATTTTGAAATTATACTGAAAACAGTGACGAGTTTTATATCTTACTGAATCTGGATGTGAGAATGTTCTGAACAGCAGTAATAAATTAATCAACCTGCTGATGACTATCATAATTTATTTTGAAATCAATGTAAACAGTGGCAATTTGAATAACTACTGAATCTGGATACATAAATGACTTGAACAGCAGTAAATAAATCAACCTGCTGACTATATCATAATTTATTTTGAAATCAATGTAAACAGTGGCAATTTGAATAACTACTGTATCTGGATATGTGAATGCCCTGAACAGCAGTAAATAAATCAACCTGCTGACTCTATCATAATTCATTTTGAAATTATAATGAAAACAGTGACGAGTTTTATATCTTACTGAATCTGGATATGAGAATGTTCTGAACAGCAGTAATAAATTAATCAACCTGCTGACTATCATTATTTATTTTGAAATCAATGTAAACAGTGGCAATTTGAATAACTACTGAATCTGGATATGTGAATGCCCTGAACAGCAGTAAATAAATCAACTTGCTGACTCTATCATAATTCATTTTGAAATTATAATGAAAACAGTGACGAGTTTTATATCTTACTGAATCTGGATATGAGAATAATCTGAACAGCAGTAATAAATTCATCAACCTGCTGACTATCTTAATTTATTTTGAAATCAATGAATACAGTGGCAATTTGAATACCTACTGAATCTGGAACATTTGAATTCCCTGAACAGCAGTAAATAAATCAACCTGCTGACTATCATAATTCATTGTGAAATTATACTGAAAACAGTGACGAGTTTTATATCTTACTGAATCTGGATGTGAGAATGTTCTGAACAGCAGTAATAAATTAATCAACCTGCTGATGACTATCATAATTTATTTTGAAATCAATGTAAACAGTGGCAATTTGAATAACTACTGAATCTGGATATATGAATGACTTGAACAGCAGTAAATAAATCAACCTGCTGACTATATCATGATTTATTTTGAAATCAATGTAAACAGTGGCAATTTGAATAACTACTGTATCTGGATATGTGAATGCCCTGAACAGCAGTAAATTAATCAACCTGCTGACTCTATATCAAAATTCATTTTGAAATTATACTGAAAACAGTGACGAGTTTTATATCTTACTGAATCTGGATATGAGAATGTTCTGAACAGCAGTAATAAATTCATCAACCTGCTGACTATCATAATTTATTTTGAAATCAATGTAAACAGTGGCAATTTGAATAACTACTGAATCTGGATATGTGAATGCCCTGAACAGCAGTAAATAAATCAACCTGCTGACTCTATCATAATTCATTTTGAAATTATAATGAAAACAGTGACGAGTTTTATATCTTACTGAATCTGGATATGAGAATGTTCTGAACAGCAGTAATAAATTAATCAACCTGCTGACTATCATTATTTATTTTGAAATCAATGTAAACAGTGGCAATTTGAATAACTACTGAATCTGGATATGTGAATGCCCTGAACAGCAGTAAATAAATCAACTTGCTGACTCTATCATAATTCATTTTGAAATTATAATGAAAACAGTGACGAGTTTTATATCTTACTGAATCTGGATATGAGAATAATCTGAACAGCAGTAATAAATTCATCAACCTGCTGACTATCTCAATTTATTTTGAAATCAATGAATACAGTGGCAATTTGAATACCTACTGAATCTGGAACATTTGAATTCCCTGAACAGCAGTAAATAAATCAACCTGCTGACTATCATAATTCATTGTGAAATTATACTGAAAACAGTGACGAATTTTATATCTTACTGTATCTGGATGTGAGAATGTTCTGAACAGCAGTAATAAATTCATCAACCTGCTGACTATCTTAATTTATTTTGAAATCAATGAAAATAGTGGCAATTTGAATAACTACTGAATCTGGATATGTGAATGCCCTGGACAGCAGTAAATAAATCAACCTGCTGACTATCATAATTCATTTTGAAATTATAATGAAAACAGTGACGTGTTTTATATCTTACTGAATCTGGATATGAAAATGTTCTGAACAGCAGTAATAAATTAATCAACCTGCTGACTATCATAATTTATTTTGAAATCAATGTAAACAGTGGCAATTTGAATAACTACTTAATCTGGATATGAGAATGTCCTGAACAGCAGTAAATAAATCAACCTGCTGACTCTATCATAATTCATTTTGAAATTATAATGAAAACAGTGACGAGTTTTATATCTTACTGAATCTGGATATGAGAATAATCTGGACAGCAGTAATAAATTCATCAACCTGCTGACTATCTTAATTTATTTTGAAATCAATGAAAACAGTGGCAATTTGAATACCTACTGAATCTGGAACATTTGAATTCCCTGAACAGCAGTAAATAAATCAACCTGCTGACTATCATAATTCATTTTGAAATTGTATAATGAAAACAGTGACGAGTTGTATATCTACTGAATCTGGATATGAGAATGTTCTGAACAGCAGTAATAAATTCATCAACCTGCTGGCTATCTTAATTTATTTTGAAATCAATGAAAATAGTGGCAATTTGATTAACTACTGAATCTGGATATGTGAATGCCCTGAACAGCAGTAAATAAATCAACCTGCTGACTCTATCATAATATATTTTGAAATCAATGTAAACAGTGGCAATTTGAATAACTACTGAATCTGGATATGTGAATACCTTGAACAGCAGTAAATAAATCAACCTGCTGACTCTATCATAATTCATTTTGAAATTATACTGAAAACAGTGACGAGTTTTATATCTTACTGAATCTGGATGTGAGAATGTTCTGAACAGCAGTAATAAATTAATCAACCTGCTGATGACTATCATAATTTATTTTGAAATCAATGTAAACAGTGGCAATTTGAATAACTACTGAATCTGGATATATGAATGACTTGAACAGCAGTAAATAAATCAACCTGCTGACTATATCATAATTTATTTTGAAATCAATGTAAACAGTGGCAATTTGAATAACTACTGTATCTGGATATGTGAATGCCCTGAACAGCAGTGAATTAATCAACCTGCTGACTCTATATCAAAATTCATTTTGAAATTATACTGAAAACAGTGACGAGTTTTATATCTTACTGAATCTGGATATGAGAATGTTCTGAACAGCAGTAATAAATTCATCAACCTGCTGACTATCATAATTTATTTTGAAATCAATGTAAACAGTGGCAATTTGAATAACTACTGAATCTGGATATGTGAATGCCCTGAACAGCAGTAAATAAATCAACCTGCTGACTCTATCATAATTCATTTTGAAATTATAATGAAAACAGTGACGAGTTTTATATCTTACTGAATCTGGATATGTGAAAGCCCTGAACAGCAGTAAATAAATCAACTTGCTGACTCTATCATAATTCATTTTGAAATTATAATGAAAACAGTCACGAGTTTTATATCTTACTGAATCCGGATATGAGAATAATCTGAACAGCAGTAATGAATTCATCAACCTGTTGACTATCTTAATTTATTTTGAAATCAATGAAAACAGTGGCAATTTGAATAACTACTGAATCTGGAACATTTGAATGCCCTGAACAGCAGTAAATAAATCAACCTGCTGGCAATCATAATTCATTGTGAGATTATACTGAAAACAGTGACGAGTTTTTTATCTTACTGAATCTGGATGTGAGAATGTTCTGAACAGCAGTAATAAATTCATCAACCTGCTGACTATCTTAATTTATTTAGAAATCAATGAAAACAAAGGCAATTTGAATAACTACTGAACCTGGATATGTGAATGCCCTGAACAGCAGTAAATAAATCAACCTGCTGATTATCATAATTCATTTTGAAATTGTATAATGAAAACAGTGACGAGTTGTATATCTACTGAATCTGGATATGAGAATGTTCTGAACAGCAGTAATAAATTCATCAACCTGCTGACTATCTTAATTTATTTTGAAATCAATGAAAACAGTGGTAATTTGAATAACTACTGAATCTCGATATGTGAATGCCCTGAACAGCAGTAAATAAATCAACCTGCTGATGAGTCTATCATAATTCATTTTGGAATTATTATGAAACCAGTGACGAGTTTTATATCTTACTGAATCTGGATATGAGAATGTTCTGAACAGCAGTAATAAATTAATCAACCTGCTGGCTATCATAATTTATTTTGAAATCAATGTAAACAGTGGCAATTTGAATAACTACTGAATCTGGATATGTGAATGCCCTGAACAGCAGTAAATTAATCAACCTGCTGACTCTATCATAATTCATTTTGAAATTATAATGAAAACAGTGACGAGTTTTATATCTTACTGAATCTGGATATGAGAATAATCTGAACAGCAGTAATAAATTCATCAACCTGCTGACTATCTTAATTTATTTCGAAATCAATGAAAACAGTGGCAATTTGAATACCTACTGAATCTGGAACATTTGAATTCCCTGAACAGCAGTAAATAAATCAACCTGCTGACTATCATAATTCATTGTGAGATTATACTGAAAACAGTGACGAGTTTTTTATCTTACTGAATCTGGATGTGAGAATGTTCTGAACAGCAGTAATAAATTCATCAACCTGCTGACTATCTTAATTTATTTAGAAATCAATGAAAACAAAGGCAATTTGAATAACTACTGAACCTGGATATGTGAATGCCCTGAACAGCAGTAAATAAATCAACCTGCTGATTATCATAATTCATTTTGAAATTGTATAATGAAAACAGTGACGAGTTGTATATCTACTGAATCTGGATATGAGAATGTTCTGAACAGCAGTAATAAATTCATCAACCTGCTGACTATCTTAATTTATTTTGAAATCAATGAAAACAGTGGTAATTTGAATAACTACTGAATCTCGATATGTGAATGCCCTGAACAGCAGTAAATAAATCAACCTGCTGACTCTATATCAAAATTCATTTTGAAATTATACTGAAAACAGTGACGAGTTTTATATCTTACTGAATCTGGATGTGAGAATGTTCTGAACAGCAGTAATAAATTAATCAACCTGCTGACTATCATAATTTATTTTGAAATCAATGAAAACAGTGGCAATTTGAATAACTACTGAATCTGGATATGTGAATGCCCTGAACAGCAGTAAATAAATCAACCTGCTGACTCTATCATAATTCATTTTGAAATTATAATGAAAACAGTGACGAGTTTTATATCTTACTGAATCTGGATATGAGAATAATCTGAACAGCAGTAATAAATTCATCAACCTGCTGACTATCTTAATTTATTTTGAAATCAATGAATACAGTGGCAATTTGAATACCTACTGAATCTGGAACATTTGAATTCCCTGAACAGCAGTAAATAAATCAACCTGCTGACTATCATAATTCATTGTGAAATTATACTGAAAACAGTGACGAGTTTTATATCTTACTGAATCTGGATGTGAGAATGTTCTGAACAGCAGTAATAAATTCATCAACCTGCTGACTATCTTAATTTATTTTGAAATCAATGAAAATAGTGGCAATTTGAATAACTACTGAATCTGGATATGTGAATGCCCTGAACAGCAGTAAATAAATCAACCTGCTGACTATCATAATTCATTTTGAAATTATAATGAAAACAGTGACGAGTTTTATATCTTACTGAATCTGGATATGAGAATGTTCTGAACAGCAGTAATAAATTAATCAACCTGCTGACTATCATTATTTATTTTGAAATCAATGTAAACAGTGGCAATTTGTATAACTACTGAATCTGGATATGTGAAAGCCCTGAACAGCAGTAAATAAATCAACTTGCTGACTCTATCATAATTCATTTTAAAATTATAATGAAAACAGTCACGAGTTTTATATCTTACTGAATCTGGATATGAGAATAATCTGAACAGCAGTAATGAATTCATCAACCTGCTGACTATCTTAATTTATTTTGAAATCAATGAAAACAGTGGCAATTTGAATAACTACTGAATCTGGAACATTTGAATGCCCTGAACAGCAGTAAATAAATCAAACTGCTGGCAATCATAATTCATTTTGAAATTGTATAATGAGAAAAGTGACGAGTTGTATATCTACTGAATCTGGATATGAGAATGTTCTGAACAGCAGTAATAAATCAATCAATAACCTGCTGACTATCATAAGTTATTCTGAAATCAATGAAAACAGTGGTGATTTGAATAACTACTGAATCTGGATATGTGAATGTCTTGAACAGCAGTAAATAAATCAACCTGCTGATGAGTCTATCATAATTCATTTTGGAATTATTATGAAACCAGTGACGAGTTTTATATCTTACTGAATCTGGATATGAGAATGTTCTGAACAGCAGTAATAAATTAATCAACCTGCTGACTATCATAATTTATTTTGAAATCAATGTAAACAGTGGCAATTTGAATAACTACTGAATCTGGATATGTGAATGCCCTGAAAAGCAGTAAATTAATCAACCTGCTGACTCTATCATAATTCATTTTGAAATTATAATGAAAACAGTGACGAGTTTTATATCTTACTGAATCTGGATATGAGAATAATCTGAACAGCAGTAATAAATTCATCAACCTGCTGACTATCTTAATTTATTTCGAAATCAATGAAAACAGTGGCAATTTGAATACCTACTGAATCTGGATTATTTGAATTCCCTGAACAGCAGTAAATAAATCAACCTGCTGACTATCATAATTCATTGTGAGATTATACTGAAAACAGTGACGAGTTTTTTATCTCACTGAATCTGGATGTGAGAATGTTCTGAACAGCAGTAATAAATTCATCAACCTGCTGACTATCTTAATTTATTTAGAAATCAATGAAAACAAAGGCAATTTGAATAACTACTGAACCTGGATATGTGAATGCCCTGAACAGCAGTAAATAAATCAACCTGCTGATTATCATAATTCATTTTGAAATTGTATAATGAAAACAGTGACGAGTTGTATATCTACTGAATCTGGATATGAGAATGTTCTGAACAGCAGTAATAAATTCATCAACCTGCTGGCTATCTTAATTTATTTTGAAATCAATGAAAACAGTGGCAATTTGATTAACTACTAAATCTGGATATGTGAATGCCCTGAACAGCAGTAAATAAATCAACCTGCTGACTCTATCATAATTCATTTTGAAATTATAATGAAAACAGTGACGAGTTTAATATCTTACTGAATCTGGATATGCATGAGAATGTTCTGAACAGCAGTAATAAGTTAATCAACTTGCTGACAATCATAATTTATTTTGAAATCAATGTAAACAGTGGCAATTTGAATAATTACTGAATCTGGATATGTAAATGCCCTGAACAGCAGTAAATAAATCAACCTGCTGATTATCATAATTCATTTTGAAATTGTATAATGAAAACAGTGACGAGTTGTATATCTACTGAATCTGGATATGAGAATGATCTGAACAGCAGTAATAAATTAATCAATATCCATGCTGACTATCATAAGTTATTCTGACATCAATGAAAACAGTGGCAATTTGAATAACTATTCTGAATCTGAATATGTGAATGCCTTGAACAGCAGTAAATGAATCAACCTGCTGACTAATATAATTCATTTTGAAATTATAATGAAAAACAGTCACGAGTTTTATATCTTACTGAATCTGGATATGAGAATAATCTGAACAGCAGTAATAAATTAATCAACCTGCTGACTATCATTATTTATTTTGAAATCAATGTAAACAGTGGCAATTTGAATAACTACTGAATCTGGATATGTGAAAGCCCTGAACAGCAGTAAATGAATCAACCTGCTGGCAATCATAATTCATTTTGAAATTGTATAATGAGAACAGTGACGAGTTGTATATCTACTGAATCTGGATATGAGAATGTTCTGAACAGCAGTAATAAGTCAATCAATACCCTGCTGACTATCATAAGTTATTCTGAAATCAATGAAAACAGTGGTGATTTGAATAACTACTGAATCTGGATATGTGAATGTCTTGAACAGCAGTAAATAAATCAACCTGCTGATGAGTCTATCATAATTCATTTTGGAATTATTATGAAACCAGTGACGAGTTTTATATCTTACTGAATCTGGATATGAGAATGTTCTGAACAGCAGTAATAAATTAATCAACCTGCTGACTATCATAATTTATTTTGAAATCAATGCAAACAGTGGCAATTTGAATAACTACTGAATCTGGATATGTAAATGCCCTGAACAGCAGTGAATAAATCAACCTGCTGACTCTATCATAATTCATTTCGAAATTATAATGAAAACAGTGACGAGTTTTATATCTTACTGAATCTGGATATGAGAATGTTCTGAACAGCAGTAATAAATTAATCAATCTGCTGACTATCATAATTTATTTTGAAATCAATGTAAACAGTGGCAATTTGAATAACTACTGAATCTGGATATGTGAATGCCCTGAACAGCAGTAAATAAATCAACCTGCTGACTCTATATCAAAATTCATTTTGAAATTATACTGAAAACAGTGACGAGTTTTATATCTTACTGAATCTGGATGTGAGAATGTTCTGAACAGCAGTAATAAATTAATCAACCTGCTGACTATCATAATTTATTTTGAAATCAATGAAAACAGTGGCAATTTGAATAACTACTGAATCTGGATATGTGAATGCCCTGAACAGCAGTAAATAAATCAACCTGCTGACTCTATCATAATTCATTTTGAAATTATAATGAAAACAGTGACGAGTTTTATATCTTACTGAATCTGGATATGAGAATAATCTGAACAGCAGTAATAAATTCATCAACCTGCTGACTATCTTAATTTATTTTGAAATCAATGAATACAGTGGCAATTTAAATACCTACTGAATCTGGAACATTTGAATTCCCTGAACAGCAGTAAATAAATCAACCTGCTGACTATCATAATTCATTGTGAAATTATACTGAAAACAGTGACGAGTTTTATATCTTACTGAATCTGGATGTGAGAATGTTCTTAACAGCAGTAATAAATTCATCAACCTGCTGACTATCTTAATTTATTTTGAAATCAATGAAAATAGTGGCAATTTGAATAACTACTGAATCTGGATATGTGAATGCCCTGAACAGCAGTAAATAAATCAACCTGCTGACTATCATAATTCATTTTGAAATTATAATGAAAACAGTGACGAGTTTTATATCTTACTGAATCTGGATATGAGAATGTTCTGAACAGCAGTAATAAATTAATCAAACTGCTGACTATCATAATTTATTTTGAAATCAATGTAAACAGTGGCAATTCGAATAACTACTGAATCTGGATATGTGAATGCCCTGGACAGCAGTAAATAAATCAACCTGCTGAAATTATAATGAAAACAGTGACGTGTTTTATATCTTACTGAATCTGGATATGAGAATGTTCTGAACAGCAGTAATAAATTAATCAACCTGCTGACTATCATAATTTATTTTGAAATCAATGTAAACAGTGGCAATTTGAATAACTACTGAATCTGGATATGAGAATGTCCTGAACAGCAGTAAATAAATCAACCTGCTGACTCTATCATAATTCATTTTGAAATTATAATGAAAACAGTGACGAGTTTTATATCTTACTGAATCTGGATATGAGAATAATCTGAACAGCATTAATAAATTCATCAACCTGCTGACTATCTTAATTTATTTTGAAATCAATGAAAACAGTGGCAATTTGAATACCTACTGAATCTGGAACATTTGAATTCCCTGAACAGCAGTAAATAAATCAACCTGCTGACTATCATAATTCATTGTGAAATTATACTGAAAACAGTGACGAGTTTTTTATCCTACTGAATCTGGATGTTAGAATGTTCTGAACAGCAGTAATAAATTCATCAACCTGCTGACTATCTTAATTTATTTTGAAATCAATGAAAACAGTGGCAATTTGAATAACTACTGAACCTGGATATGTGAATGCCCTGAACAGCAGTTAATAAATCAACCTGCTGATTATCATAATTCATTTTGAAATTGTATAATGAAAACAGTGACGAGTTGTATATCTACTGAATCTGGATATGAGAATGTTCTGAACAGCAGTAATAAATTCATCAACCTGCTGGCTATCTTAATTTATTTTGAAATCAATGAAAATAGTGGCAATTTGATTAACTACTGAATCTGGATATGTGAATGCCCTGAACAGCAGTAAATAAATCAACCTGCTGACTCTATCATAATATATTTTGAAATCAATGTAAACAGTGGCAATTTGAATAACTACTGAATCTGGATATGTGAATACCTTGAACAGCAGTAAATAAATCAACCTGCTGACTCTATCATAATTCATTTTGAAATTATACTGAAAACAGTGACGAGTTTTATATCTTACTGAATCTGGATGTGAGAATGTTCTGAACAGCAGTAATAAATTAATCAACCTGCTGATGACTATCATAATTTATTTTGAAATCAATGTAAACAGTGGCAATTTGAATAACTACTGAATCTGGATATATGAATGCCTTGAACAGCAGTAAATAAATCAACCTGCTGACTATATCATAATTTATTTTGAAATCAATGTAAACAGTGGCAATTTGAATAACTACTGTATCTGGATATGTGAATGCCCTGAACAGCAGTAAATTAATCAACCTGCTGACTCTATATCAAAATTCATTTTGAAATTATACTGAAAACAGTGACGAGTTTCATATCTTACTGAATCTGGATATGAGAATGTTCTGAACAGCAGTAATAAATTCATCAACCTGCTGACTATCATAATTTATTTTGAAATCAATGTAAACAGTGGCAATTTGAATAACTACTGAATCTGGATATGTGAATGCCCTGAACAGCAGTAAATAAATCAACCTGCTGACTCTATCATAATTCATTTTGAAATTATAATTAAAACAGTGACGAGTTTTATATCTTACTGAATCTGGATATGAGAATGTTCTGAACAGCAGTAATAAATTAATCAACCTGCTGACTATCATTATTTATTTTGAAATCAATGTAAACAGTGGCAATTTGTATAACTACTGAATCTGGATATGTGAAAGCCCTGAACAGCAGTAACTAAATCAACTTGCTGACTCTATCATAATTCATTTTGAAATTATAATGAAAACAGTCACGAGTTTTATATCTTACTGAATCTGGATATGAGAATAATCTGAACAGCAGTAATGAATTCATCAACCTGCTGACTATCTTAATTTATTTTGAAATCAATGAAAACAGTGGCAATTTGAATAACTACTGAATCTGGAACATTTGAATGCCCTGAACAGCAGTATATAAATCAACCTGCTGGCAATCATAATTCATTTTGAAATTGTATAATGAGAACAGTGACGAGTTGTATATCTACTGAATCTGGATATGAGAATGTTCTGAACAGCAGTAATAAATCAATCAATAACCTGCTGACTATCATAAGTTATTCTGAAATCAATGAAAACAGTGGTGATTTGAATAACTACTGAATCAGGATATGTGAATGTCTTGAACAGCAGTAAATAAATCAACCTGCTGATGAGTCTATCATAATTCATTTTGGAATTATTATGAAACCAGTGACGAGTTTTATATCTTACTGAATCTGGATATGAGAATGTTCTGAACAGCAGTAATAAATTAATCAACCTGCTGACTATCATAATATATTTTGAAATCAATGTAAACAGTGGCAATTTGAATAACTACTGAATCTGGATATGTGAATGCCCTGAACAGCAGTAAATTAATCAACCTGCTGACTCTATCATAATTCATTTTGAAATTATAATGAAAACAGTGACTAGTTTTATATCTTACTGAATCTGGATATGAGAATAATCTGAACAACAGTAATAAATTCATCAACCTGCTGACTATCTTAATTTATTTCGAAATCAATGAAAACAGTGGCAATTTGAATACCTACTGAATCTGGAACATTTGAATTCCCTGAACAGCAGTAAATAAATCAACCTGCTGACTATCATAATTCATTGTGAGATTATACTGAAAACAGTGACGAGTTTTTTATCTCACTGAATCTGGATGTGAGAATGTTCTGAACAGCAGTAATAAATTCATCAACCTGCTGACTATCTTAATTTATTTAGAAATCAATGAAAACAAAGGCAATTTGAATAACTACTGAACCTGGATATGTGATTGCCCTGAACAGCAGTAAATAAATCAACCTGCTGATTATCATAATTCATTTTGAAATTGTATTATGAAAACAGTGACGAGTTGTATATCTACTGAATCTGGATATGAGAATGTTCTGAACAGCAGTAATAAATTCATCAACCTGCTGGCTATCTTAATTTATTTTGAAATCAATGAAAACAGTGGCAATTTGATTAACTACTAAATCTGGATATGTGAATGCCCTGAACAGCAGTAAATAAATCAACCTGCTGACTCTATCATAATTCATTTTGAAATTATAATGAAAACAGTGACGAGTTTAATATCTTACTGAATCTGGATATGCATGAGAATGTTCTGAACAGCAGTAATAAGTTAATCAACTTGCTGACAATCATAATTTATTTTGAAATCAATGTAAACAGTGGCAATTTGAATAATTACTGAATCTGGATATGTAAATGCCCTGAACAGCAGTAAATAAATCAACCTGCTGATTATCATAATTTATTTTGAAATTGTATAATGAAAACAGTGACGAGTTGTATATCTACTGAATCTGGATATGAGAATGATCTGAACAGCAGTAATAAATTAATCAATATCCATGCTGACTATCATAAGTTATTCTGACATCAATGAAAACAGTGGCAATTTGAATAACTATACTGAATCTGAATATGTGAATGCCTTGAACAGCAGTAAATGAATCAACCTGCTGACTAATATAATTCATTTTGAAATTATAATGAAAACAGTGACGAGTTTTATATCTTACTGAATCTGGATATGAGAATGTTCTGAACAGCAGTAATAAATTAATCAACCTGCTGACTATCATTATTTATTTTGATATCAATGTAAACAGTGGCAATTTGAATAACTACTGAATCTGGATATGTGAAAGCCCTGAACAGCAGTAAATAAATCAACCTGCTGACTCTATCATAATTCATTTTGAAATTATAATGAAAACAGTCACGAGTTTTATATCTTACTGAATCTGGATATGAGAATAATCTGAACAGCAGTAATGAATTCATCAACCTGCTGACTATCTTAATTTATTATGAAATCAATGAAAACAGTGGCAATTCGAATAACTACTGAATCTGGAACATTTGAATGCCCTGAACAGCAGTAAATGAATCAACCTGCTGGCAATCATAATTCATTTTGAAATTGTATAATGAGAACAGTGACGAGTTGTATATCTACTGAATCTGGATATGAGAATGTTCTGAACAGCAGTAATAAGTCAATCAATAACCTGCTGACTATCATAAGTTATTCTGAAATCAATGAAAACAGTGGTGATTTGAATAACTACTGAATCTGGATATGTAAATGCCCTGAACAGCAGTGAATAAATCAACCTGCTGACTCTATCATAATTCATTTCGAAATTATAATGAAAACAGTGACGAGTTTTATATCTTACTGAATCTGGATATGAGAATGTTCTGAACAGCAGTAATAAATTAATCAACCTGCTATCATAATTTATTTTGAAATCAATGTAAACAGTGGCAATTTGAATAACTACTGAATCTGGATATGTGAATGCCCTGAACAGCAGTAAATTAATCAACCTGCTGACTATCTTAATTCATTTTGAAATTATAATGAAAACAGTGACGAGTTTTATATCTTACTGAATCTGGATATGAGAATGTTCTGAACAGCAGTAATAAATTAATCAACCTGCTGACTATCATAATTTATTTTGAAATCAATGTAAACAGTGGCAATTTGAATAACTACTGAATCTGGATATGTGAATGTCCTGAACAGCAGTAAATAAATCAACCTGCTGACTCTATCATAATTCATTTTGAAATTATAATGAAAACAGTGACGAGTTTTATATCTTACTGAATCTGGATATGAGAATAATCTGAACAGCAGTAATGAATTCATCAACCTGCTGACTATCTTAATTTATTATGAAATCAATGAAAACAGTGGCAATTTGAATAACTACTGAATCTGGAACATTTGAATGCCCTGAACAGCAGTAAATGAATCAACCTGCTGGCAATCATAATTCATTTTGAAATTGTATAATGAGAACAGTGACGAGTTGTATATCTACTGAATCTGGATGTGAGAATGTTCTGAACAGCAGTAATAAATTAATTAACCTGCTGATGACTATCATAATTTATTTTGAAATCAATGTAAACCGTGGCAATTTGAATAACTACTGAATCTGGATATATGAATGCCTTGAACAGCAGTAAATAAATCAACCTGCTGACTATATCATAATTTATTTTGAAATCAATGTAAACAGTGGCAATTTGAATAACTACTGAATCTGGATATATGAATGCCTTGAACAGCAGTAAATAAATCAACCTGCTGACTATATCATAAATTATTTTGAAATCAATGTAAACAGTGGCAATTTGAATAACTACTGAATCTGGATATGTGAATGCCCTGAACAGCAGTAAATTAATCAACCTGCTGACTCTATATCAAAATTCATTTTGAAATTATACTGAAAACAGTGACGAGTTTTATATCTTACTGAATCTGGATATGAGAATGTTCTTAACAGCAGTAATAAATTAATCAACCTGCTGACTATCATAATTTATTTTGAAATCAATGTAAACAGTGGCAATTTGAATAACTACTGAATCTGGATATGTGAATGTCCTGAACAGCAGTAAATAAATCAACCTGCTGACTCTATCATAATTCATTTTGAAATTATAATGAAAACAGTGACGAGTTTTATATCTTACTGAATCTGGATGTGAGAATGTTCTGAACAGCAGTAATAAATTCATCAACCTGCTGACTATCTTAATTTATTTAGAAATCAATGAAAACAGTGGCAATTTGAATAACTACTGAACCTGGATATGTGAATGCCCTGAACAGCAGTTAATAAATCAACCTGCTGATTATCATAATTAATTTTGAAATTGTATAATGAAAACAGTGACGAGTTGTATATCTACTGAATCTGGATATGAGAATGTTCTGAACAGCAGTAATAAATTCATCAACCTGCTGGCTATCTTAATTTATTTTGAAATCAATGAAAATAGTGGCAATTTGATTAACTACTGAATCTGGATATGTGAATGCCCTGAACAGCAGTAAATAAATCAACCTGCTGACTATTACAATTAATTTTGAAATTATAATGAAAACAATGACGAGTTTATAATATCTTACTGAATCTGGATATGAGAATGTTCTGAACAGCAGTAATAAATTCATCAACCTGCTGACTATCTTAATTAATTTTGAAATCAATGAAAACAGTGGCAATTTGAATAACTACTGAATCTGGATATGTGAATGCCCTGAACAGCAGTAAATAAATCAACCTGCTGACTATCATAATTAATTTTGAAATTGTATAATGAAAACAGTGACGAGTTCAATATCTTACTGAATCTGGATATGAGAATGTTCTGAACAGCAGTAATAAATTCATCAACCTGCTGACTATCTTAATTAATTTTGAAATCAATGAAAACAGTGGCAATTTCAATAACTACTGAATCTGGATATGTGAATGCCCTGAACAGCAGTAAATAAATCAACCTGCTGACTATCATAATTGATTTTGAAATTGTATAATGAAAACAGTGACGAGTTTTATATCTTACTGAATCTGGATGTGAGAATGTTCTGAACAGCAGTAATAAATTAATCAACCTGCTGATGACTATCATAATTTATTTTGAAATCAATGTAAACAGTGGCAATTTGAATAACTACTGAATCTGGATATATGAATGCCTTGAACAGCAGTAAATAAATCAACCTGCTGACTATATCATAATTTATTTTGAAATCAATGTAAACAGTGGCAATTTGAATAACTACTGAATCTGGATATGTGAATGCCCTGAACAGCAGTAAATAAATCAACCTGCTGATGAGTCTATCATAATTCATTTTGGAATTATTATGAAACCAGTGACGAGTTTTATATCTTACTGAATCTGGATATGAGAATGTTCTGAACAGCAGTAATAAATTAATCAACCTGCTGACTATCATTATTTATTTTGAAATCAATGCAAACAGTGGCAATTTGAATAACTACTGAATCTGGATATGTAAATGCCCTGAACAGCAGTAAATAAATCAACCTGCTGACTCTATCATAATTCATTTCGAAATTATAATGAAAACAGTGACGAGTTTTATATCTCACTGAATCTGGATATGAGAATGTTCTGAACAGCAGTAATAAATTAATCAACCTGCTGACTATCATAATTTATTTTGAAATCAATGTAAACAGTAACAATTTGAATAACTACTGAATCTGGATATGTGAATGCCCTGAACAGCAGTAAATTAATCAACCTGCTGACTCTATCATAATTCATTTTGAAATTATAATGAAAACAGTGACGAATTTTATATCTTACTGAATCTGGATATGAGAATAATCTGAACAGCAGTAATGAATTCATCAACCTGCTGACTATCTTAATTTATTTTGAAATCAATGAAAACAGTGGCAATTTGAATAACTACTGAATCTGGAACATTTGAATGCCCTGAACAGCAGTAAATGAATCAACCTGCTGGCAATCATAATTCATTTTGAAATTGTATAATGAAAACAGTGACGAGTTTTATATCTTACTGAATCTGGATGTGAGAATGTTCTGAACAGCAGTAATAAATTAATCAACCTGCTGATGACTATCATAATTTATTTTGAAATCAATGTAAACAGTGGCAATTTGAATAACTACTGAATCTGGATATATGAATGCCTTGAACAGCAGTAAATAAATCAACCTGCTGACTATATCATAATTTATTTTGAAATCAATGTAAACAGTGGCAATTTGAATAACTACTGAATCTGGATATGTGAATGCCCTGAACAGCAGTAAATTGATCAACCTGCTGACTCTATATCAAAATTCATTTTGAAATTATACTGAAAACAGTGACGAGTTTTATATCTTACTGAATCTGGATATGAGAATGTTCTGAACAGCAGTAATAAATTCATCAACCTGCTGACTATCATAATTTATTTTGAAATCAATGTAATTAGTGGCAATTTGAATAACTACTGAATCTGGATATGTGAATGCCCTGAACAGCAGTAAATAAATCAACCTGCTGATGAGTCTATCATAATTCATTTTGGAATTATAATGAAACCAGTGACGAGTTTTATATCTTACTGAATCTGGATATGAGAATGTTCTGAACAGCAGTAATAAATTAATCAACCTGCTGACTATCATTATTTATTTTGAAATCAATGCAAACAGTGGCAATTTGAATAACTACTGAATCTGGATATATGAATGCCTTGAACAGCAGTAAATAAATCAACCTGCTGACTATATCATAATTTATTTTGAAATCAATGTAAACAGTGGCAATTTGAATAACTACTGAATCTGGATATGTAAATGCCCTGAACAGCAGTAAATAAATCAACCTGCTGACTCTATCATAATTCATTTCGAAATTATAATGAAAACAGTGACGAGTTTTATATCTTACTGAATCTGGATATGAGAATGTTCTGAACAGCAGTAATAAATTAATCAACCTGCTGACTATCATAATTTATTTTGAAATCAATGTAAACAGTAACAATTTGAATAACTACTGAATCTGGATATGTGAATGCCCTGAACAGCAGTAAATTAATCAACCTGCTGACTCTATCATAATTCATTTTGAAATTATAATGAAAACAGTGACGAATTTTATATCTTACTGAATCTGGATATGAGAATAATCTGAACAGCAGTAATGAATTCATCAACCTGCTGACTATCTTAATTTATTTTGAAATCAATGAAAACAGTGGCAATTTGAATAACTACTGAATCTGGAACATTTGAATGCCCTGAACAGCAGTAAATGAATCAACCTGCTGGCAATCATAATTCATTTTGAAATTGTATAATGAAAACAGTGACGAGTTGTATATCTACTGAATCTGGATATAAGAATGTTCTGAACAGCAGTAATAAATTAATCAATAACCTGCTGACTATCATAAGTTATTCTGAAATCAATGAAAACAGTGGCAATTTGAATAACTACTGAATCTGGATATGTGAATGTCTTGAACAGCAGTAAATAAATCAAACTGCTGATGAGTATATCATAATTCATTTTGGAATTATTATGAAAACAGTGACAAGTTAAATATCTTACTGAATCTGGATATGAGATTGTTCTGAACAGCAGTAAATAAATCAACCTGCTGACTATCTTAATTTATTTTGAAATTATAATGAAAACAGTGACGAGTTTTTTATCTTACTGAATCTGGATGTGAGAATGTTCTGAACAGCAGTAATAAATTCATCAACCTGCTGACTATCTTAATTTTTTTGGAAATCAATGAAAACAGTGGCAATTTGAATGACTACTGAACCTGGAACATTTGAATTCCCTGAACAGCAGTAAATAAATCAACCTGCTGGCTATCATAATTCATTGTGAAATTATACTGAAAACAGTGACGAGTTTTTTATCTTACTGAATCTGGATGTGAGAATGTTCTGAACAGCAGTAATAAATTCATCAACCTGCTGACTATCTTAATTTATTTAGAAATCAATGAAAACAGTGGCAATTTGAATAACTACTGAACCTGGATATGTGAATGCCCTGAACAGCAGTAAATAAATCAACCTGCTGATTATCATAATTCATTTTGAAATTGTATAATGAAAACAGTGACGAGTTGTATATCTACTGAATCTGGATATGAGAATGTTCTGAACAGCAGTAATAAATTCATCAACCTGCTGACTATCATTATTTATTTTGAAATCAATGCAAACAGTGGCAATTTGAATAACTACTGAATCTGGATATGTAAATGCCCTGAACAGCAGTAAATAAATCAACCTGCTGACTCTATCATAATTCATTTCGAAATTATAATGAAAACAGTGACGAGTTTTATATCTCACTGAATCTGGATATGAGAATGTTCTGAACAGCAGTAATAAATTAATCAACCTGCTGACTATCATAATTTATTTTGAAATCAATGTAAACAGTAACAATTTGAATAACTACTGAATCTGGATATGTGAATGCCCTGAACAGCAGTAAATTAATCAACCTGCTGACTCTATCATAATTCATTTTGAAATTATAATGAAAACAGTGACGAATTTTATATCTTACTGAATCTGGATATGAGAATAATCTGAACAGCAGTAATGAATTCATCAACCTGCTGACTATCTTAATTTATTTTGAAATCAATGAAAACAGTGGCAATTTGAATAACTACTGAATCTGGAACATTTGAATGCCCTGAACAGCAGTAAATGAATCAACCTGCTGGCAATCATAATTCATTTTGAAATTGTATAATGAAAACAGTGACGAGTTTTATATCTTACTGAATCTGGATGTGAGAATGTTCTGAACAGCAGTAATAAATTAATCAACCTGCTGATGACTATCATAATTTATTTTGAAATCAATGTAAACAGTGGCAATTTGAATAACTACTGAATCTGGATATATGAATGCCTTGAACAGCAGTAAATAAATCAACCTGCTGACTATATCATAATTTATTTTGAAATCAATGTAAACAGTGGCAATTTGAATAACTACTGAATCTGGATATGTGAATGCCCTGAACAGCAGTAAATTGATCAACCTGCTGACTCTATATCAAAATTCATTTTGAAATTATACTGAAAACAGTGACGAGTTTTATATCTTACTGAATCTGGATATGAGAATGTTCTGAACAGCAGTAATAAATTCATCAACCTGCTGACTATCATAATTTATTTTGAAATCAATGTAATTAGTGGCAATTTGAATAACTACTGAATCTGGATATGTGAATGCCCTGAACAGCAGTAAATAAATCAACCTGCTGATGAGTCTATCATAATTCATTTTGGAATTATAATGAAACCAGTGACGAGTTTTATATCTTACTGAATCTGGATATGAGAATGTTCTGAACAGCAGTAATAAATTAATCAACCTGCTGACTATCATTATTTATTTTGAAATCAATGCAAACAGTGGCAATTTGAATAACTACTGAATCTGGATATATGAATGCCTTGAACAGCAGTAAATAAATCAACCTGCTGACTATATCATAATTTATTTTGAAATCAATGTAAACAGTGGCAATTTGAATAACTACTGAATCTGGATATGTAAATGCCCTGAACAGCAGTAAATAAATCAACCTGCTGACTCTATCATAATTCATTTCGAAATTATAATGAAAACAGTGACGAGTTTTATATCTTACTGAATCTGGATATGAGAATGTTCTGAACAGCAGTAATAAATTAATCAACCTGCTGACTATCATAATTTATTTTGAAATCAATGTAAACAGTAACAATTTGAATAACTACTGAATCTGGATATGTGAATGCCCTGAACAGCAGTAAATTAATCAACCTGCTGACTCTATCATAATTCATTTTGAAATTATAATGAAAACAGTGACGAATTTTATATCTTACTGAATCTGGATATGAGAATAATCTGAACAGCAGTAATGAATTCATCAACCTGCTGACTATCTTAATTTATTTTGAAATCAATGAAAACAGTGGCAATTTGAATAACTACTGAATCTGGAACATTTGAATGCCCTGAACAGCAGTAAATGAATCAACCTGCTGGCAATCATAATTCATTTTGAAATTGTATAATGAAAACAGTGACGAGTTGTATATCTACTGAATCTGGATATAAGAATGTTCTGAACAGCAGTAATAAATTAATCAATAACCTGCTGACTATCATAAGTTATTCTGAAATCAATGAAAACAGTGGCAATTTGAATAACTACTGAATCTGGATATGTGAATGTCTTGAACAGCAGTAAATAAATCAAACTGCTGATGAGTATATCATAATTCATTTTGGAATTATTATGAAAACAGTGACAAGTTAAATATCTTACTGAATCTGGATATGAGATTGTTCTGAACAGCAGTAAATAAATCAACCTGCTGACTATCTTAATTTATTTTGAAATTATAATGAAAACAGTGACGAGTTTTTTATCTTACTGAATCTGGATGTGAGAATGTTCTGAACAGCAGTAATAAATTCATCAACCTGCTGACTATCTTAATTTTTTTGGAAATCAATGAAAACAGTGGCAATTTGAATGACTACTGAACCTGGAACATTTGAATTCCCTGAACAGCAGTAAATAAATCAACCTGCTGGCTATCATAATTCATTGTGAAATTATACTGAAAACAGTGACGAGTTTTTTATCTTACTGAATCTGGATGTGAGAATGTTCTGAACAGCAGTAATAAATTCATCAACCTGCTGACTATCTTAATTTATTTAGAAATCAATGAAAACAGTGACAATTTGAATAACTACTGAACCTGGATATGTGAATGCCCTGAACAGCAGTAAATAAATCAACCTGCTGATTATCATAATTCATTTTGAAATTGTATAATGAAAACAGTGACGAGTTGTATATCTACTGAATCTGGATATGAGAATGTTCTGAACAGCAGTAATAAATTCATCAACCTGCTGGCTATCTTAATTTATTTTGAAATCAATGAAAACAGTGGAAATTTGATTAACTACTGAATCTGGATATGTGAATGCCCTGAACAGCAGTAAATAAATCAACCTGCTGATTATCATAATTCATTTTGAAATTGTATAATGAAAACAGTGACGAGTTGTATATCTACTGAATCTGGATATGAGAATGTTCTGAACAGCAGTAATAAATTAATCAATATCCATGCTGACTATCATAAGTTATTCTGACATCAATGAAAACAGTGGCAATTTGAATAACTATACTGAATCTGGATATGTGAATGCCTTGAACAGCAGTAAATAAATCAACCTGCTGATGAGTCTATCATAATTCATTTTGGAATTATTATGAAACCAGTGACGAGTTTTATATCTTACTGAATCTGGATATGAGAATGTTCTGAACAGCAGTAATAAATTAATCAACCTGCTGACTATCATAATTTATTTTGAAATCAATGCAAACAGTGGCAATTTGAATAACTACTGAATCTGGATATGTAAATGCCCTGAACAGCAGTAAATAAATCAACCTGCTGCCTCTATCATAATTCATTTCGAAATTATAATGAAAACAGTGACGAGTTTTATATCTTACTGAATCTGGATATGAGAATGTTCTGAACAGCAGTAATAAATTCATCAACCTGCTGACTATCATAATTTATTTTGAAATCAATGTAAACAGTGGCAATTTGAATAACTACTGAATCTGGATATGTGAATGCCCTGAACAGCAGTAAATAAATCAACCTGCTGATGAGTCTATCATAATTCATTTTGGAATTATTATGAAACCAGTGACGAGTTTTATATCTTACTGAATCTGGATATGAGAATGTTCTGAACAGCAGTAATAAATTAATCGACCTGCTGACTATCATAATTTATTTTGAAATCAATGCAAACAGTGGCAATTTGAATAACTACTGAATCTGGATATGTAAATGCCCTGAACAGCAGTAAATAAATCAACCTGCTGACTCTATCATAATTCATTTCGAAATTATAATGAAAACAGTGACGAGTTTTATATCTTACTGAATCTGGATATGAGAATGTTCTGAACAGCAGTAATAAATTAATCAACCTGCTGACTATCATAATTTATTTTGAAATCAATGTAAACAGTGACAATTTGAATAACTACTGAATCTGGATATGTGAATGCCCTGAACAGCAGTAAATTAATCAACCTGCTGACTCTATCATAATTAATTTTGAAATTATAATGAAAACAGTGACGAATTTTATATCTTACTGAATCTGGATATGAGAATAATCTGAACAGCAGTAATGAATTCATCAACCTGCTGACTATCTTAATTTATTTTGAAATCAATGAAAACAGTGGCAATTTGAATAACTACTGAATCTGGAACATTTGAATGCCCTGAACAGCAGTAAATGAATCAACCTGCTGGCAATCATAATTCATTTTGAAATTGTATAATGAAAACAGTGACGAGTTGTATATCTACTGAATCTGGATATAAGAATGTTCTGAACAGCAGTAATAAATTAATCAATAACCTGCTGACTATCATAAGTTATTCTGAAATCAATGAAAACAGTGGCAATTTGAATAACTACTGAATCTGGATATGTGAATGTCTTGAACAGCAGTAAATAAATCAAACTGCTGATGAGTATATCATAATTCATTTTGGAATTATTATGAAAACAGTGACAAGTTAAATATCTTACTGAATCTGGATATGAGATTGTTCTGAACAGCAGTAAATAAATCAACCTGCTGACTATCTTAATTTATTTTGAAATTATAATGAAAACAGTGACGAGTTTTTTATCTTACTGAATCTGGATGTGAAAATGTTCTGAACAGCAGTAATAAATTCATCAACCTGCTGACTATCTTAATTTTTTTGGAAATCAATGAAAACAGTGGCAATTTGAATGACTACTGAACCTGGAACATTTGAATTCCCTGAACAGCAGTAAATAAATCAACCTGCTGGCTATCATAATTCATTGTGAAATTATACTGAAAACAGTGACGAGTTTTTTATCTTACTGAATCTGGATGTGAGAATGTTCTGAACAGCAGTAATAAATTCATCAACCTGCTGACTATCTTAATTTATTTAGAAATCAATGAAAACAGTGGCAATTTGAATAACTACTGAACCTGGATATGTGAATGCCCTGAACAGCAGTAAATAAATCAACCTGCTGATTATCATAATTCATTTTGAAATTGTATAATGAAAACAGTGACGAGTTGTATATCTACTGAATCTGGATATGAGAATGTTCTGAACAGCAGTAATAAATTCATCAACCTGCTGGCTATCTTAATTTATTTTGAAATCAATGAAAACAGTGGAAATTTGATTAACTACTGAATCTGGATATGTGAATGCCCTGAACAGCAGTAAATAAATCAACCTGCTGATTATCATAATTCATTTTGAAATTGTATAATGAAAACAGTGAAGAGTTGTATATCTACTGAATCTGGATATGAGAATGTTCTGAACAGCAGTAATAAATTAATCAATATCCATGCTGACTATCATAAGTTATTCTGACATCAATGAAAACAGTGGCAATTTGAATAACTATACTGAATCTGGATATGTGAATGCCTTGAACAGCAGTAAATGAATCAACCTGCTGACTATCATAATTCATTTTGAAATTATAATGAAAACAATGACGAGTTTAATATCTTACTGAATCTGGATATGAGAATGTTCTGAACAGCAGTAATAAATTCATCAACCTGCTGACTATCCTAATTAATTTTGAAATCAATGAAAACAGTGTCAATTTGAATAACTACTGAATCTGGATATGTGAATGCCCTGAACCGCAGTAAATAAATCAACCTGCTGACTATCATAATTAATTTTGAAATTGTATAATGAAAACAGTGACGAGTTCAATATCTTACTGAATCTGGATATGAGAATGTTCTGAACAGCAGTAATAAATTCATCAACCTGCTGACTATCTTAATTAGTTTTGAAATCAATGAAAACAGTGGCAATTTCAATAACTACTGAATCTGGATATGTGAATGCCCTGAACAGCAGTAAATAAATCAACCTGCTGACTATCATAATTAATTTTGAAATTGTATAATGAAAACAGTGACGAGTTGTCGAGCGAGTTGTATATCTACTGAATCTGGATATGAGAATGATCTGAACAGCAGTAATAAACTCAACAATAACCTGTTGACTATCATAAGTTATTCTGAAATCAATGAAAACAGTGGCAATTTGAATAATTATACTGAATCTTTATATGTGAATGCCCTGAACAGCAGTAAATAAATCAACCTGCTGACTCTATCATAATTTATTTTGAAATCAATGGGAACAGTGGCAATTTGAATAACTAATGAATCTGGATATGTGAATGCCTTGAACAGCAGTAAATAAATCAACCTGCTGTCTCTATCATAATTTATTTTGAAATCAATGTAAACAGTGGCAATTTGAATAACTACTGAATCTGGATATGTGAATGCCTTGAACAGCAGTAAATAAATCAACCTGCTGACTCTATCATAATTCATTTTGAAATCAATGTAAACAGTGGCAATTTGAATAACTACTGAATCTGGATATGTGAATGCCTTGAACAGCAGTAAATAAATCAACCTGCTGACTCTATCATAATTCATTTTCAAATCATACTGAAAACAGTGACGAGTTTTATATCTTACTGAATCTGGATGTGAGAATGTTCTGAACAGCTGTAATAAATTAATCAACCTGCTGACTATCATAATTTATTTTGAAATCAATGTAAACAGTGGCAATTTGAATAACTACTGAATCTGGTTATATGAATGCCTTGAACAGCAGTAAATAAATCAACCTGCTGACTCTATCATAATTTATTTTGAAATCAATGTAAACAGTGGCAATTTGAATAACTACTGAATCTGGATATGTGAATGCCCTGAACAGCAGTAAATTAATCAACCTGCTGACTCTATATCAAAATTCATTTTGAAATTATACTGAAACAGTGACGAGTTTTATATCTTACTGAATCTGGATATGAGAATGTTCTGAACAGCAGTAATAAATTAATCAATAACCTGCTGACTATCATAAGTTATTCTGAAATCAATGAAAACAGTGGCAATTTGAATAACTACTGAATCTGGATATGTGAATGCCCTGAACAGCAGTAAATTAATCAACCTGCTGACTCTATCATAATTCATTTTGAAATTATACTGAAAACAGTGACGAGTTTTATATCTTACTGAATCTGGATGTGAGAATGTTCTGAACAGCAGTAATAAATTCATCAACCTGCTGACTATCTTAATTTATTTTGAAATCAATGAAAACAGTGGCAATTCGAATAACTACTGAATCTGGATATGTGAATGCCCTGAACAGCAGTAAATAAATCAACCTGCTGACTCTATCATAATTCATTTTGAAATTATAATGAAAATAGTGGCAAGTTGTGATAGTTGTATAGCTCCTCAAACTGGATAAGAGAATGCCTCGAACAGCAGTAAACCAATGAAATTGCTCAATTTACCATAATTTATTTCGAAATTGTAATGAAAACAGTGGCAAATTTTATATCCATTGGATATTCCTGACTTTTCAACAGCAAAAAATACTCAATGTCAAAATCAAATGAAAAAGAATACTCGTTTTTATGCTTTTTTTTCTTATTGGCCTCTTCCCACAAAATGGGCTAATGTTAGATTGGCGTGAGTCACAATGGTGGTTAAGTAACTTTTATTTCATCAATTAGATATATCCATTCTTTGTTTTGCATTACATTACATTACATTTGGATCAAAAGTGACTTTCTTCTTGACTCGCGAATTTCTAGTACTCGGCTACGCTTATCGACACGCAAACGCAAATTCCGCTTGTCAAACAAAGGGAATGGTTCAATATATCAATTAACGGTTCATCCTATTAATTGCTCAATCAACGGTTCAATCTAACATTTTTCTTTTTCACCTAACCTATAACAGAGTAGCGGATGACCCTTGATGGGAAACAAAGTACGTGTATATATGACTCCACTTGTTACCTACTAGCAGAGCAGATTATAATCTTTATATAACCAAGTTACAAAAATGTATTGTTGGAAATAGATTCACAGGATTTGAGATTGGCAAAATCGTTTATCACTCACCTTCGAAATTAGATATCGTTTGGCGATCTAGCAGGGCAGGAAGTAGGGGGCCCCGAGGGGGGGCCCTTAGAGGAGGCCCCGAGAGGGGGCCTCGAGAGGTGCCCCGAGAGGAGGCTCCGAGGGGAGCCTCGAGGGGGGCCTCGAGTGGAGCCCCGATAAGAGGCTCCGAGGGGGGCCTCGAGAGGAGGCCTCGAGGGGGGCCTCGAGTGGAGCCCCGATAAGAGGCTCTGAGGGGGGCCTCGAGAGGAGGCCCCGAGAGGAGGCCTCGAGGAGGGCCTCGAGTGGAGGCCCCAAGGGGGGCCCCGAGAGGAAGCCTCGAGGGGGCCTCGAGTGGAGGCCCCGAGAGGAGGCCCCGAGGAGGGCCCCGAGAGGAGGCCCCGAGGAGGGCCTCGAGGTAGGCCTCTAGTGGAGGCCCCGAGAGGGGCCCGAGAGGGGCCCCGAAGGTTAGCTAGGGGTGGCAGATGGGGGCCCAGGGTGTCCTACCACCCCCAGCTCGAGATGCCAAAATATCCAGGAACGCCTCGTCCGGAACCAGTGGCGGATTTACTATTAGGCTTAGTAGGCTGAAGCCTAGGGCGGCAGATTTTAGGGGCGGCAAATTTGGGGCCAAATCAAGATGAAATATGTTTTAATCGGAGATAATCAACACGGATTCCGCCTTATGTGGAAAAATAATCTCGCGTACTTACAAGGTTCCCGCACTAAACCGATATATTGATCCAGGGTTGTATTCACAATCATCTTTTGGCTATTGCAATAAGTGGAAAATAATTAACTATATGAACTCAATATAGGATTCAAGATTCATTTCATGAATGAGCTGAAGTCATCATGATTCCTGAAATCTCTTAAAATTCACTTTCTCAAGTTCGTAGAAAATACACACAAGAATACAAAAGATATATTTCAATCAATAAGAGAATAAAAAACAAATTCTACTACTTGATTTCCAAGTGAAATGAAAATACAGAAACATCAATAAGTTACTGTTGCAACATGCCGTTCTAATAAATGATAATAAAACACATAAATGCGGGAACCAAAACTTCGAAGGTTTTGTTTGGTAAAATTTATGCTGATTCATACGGTTCCCGAAGTGAAGGCTAAAGCACAAGAGTTTCAGAATAATTTTCAAACGTCTCGGCTAGCAATGAACTGACTTCTTTCAGCAATAGAATCGCTTATTTGGTTGGTATAACCCAAAAAAAATAGCCATGAGTAATTATCCGGTTCTCGCTGTACGAACACAATCTACATATCCCGCAGTGAAAAAGAAAATTTGATTGTGACCTAGGGAATCAAATCGTAGAGAAATTTGAATAGCCTACTGGCGATAAATGTGTAAATCCGCCACTGTCCGGAACTAATGCATGCAAAATAAAAATTCACTCACCCTCGGGAAACAATTCTTCAATCCACCCCTGCTTTTGATGAGTAGTGATTTACGAAAAAAACCACCGGCAACTGGTCTTGGAGGAATTTTCTCTGGAACTCCATGCCATGTTGATGCTGTTCCTTTGGCACCTCATATTTTAGTACACTACACACGCGGTAACCGAATAAACCGCAGAGTACACACGGTAACCAAATAATCCGCACTTCACACATTCACAATGGTAAATTGGGTAAAGGAGACCGCACTTCCTATGTCTTAAAACGATTATGATACCGTCAACGACAATGATGGATGAAACCGGCGGATATAATATCATCATCATTTGCTGAACATCCATAGTGTTCAAGCATCGCGAACAGACTAGCTTATCGATATGGTTCAAAAACAGTTATTTAACTTGCATGTGTCCACGATATCGATATGAATCAGTACAATACAAAAGAACCATATCTTTTTATTACTGCTTTTTATGAGTATGAATCAGTCATATTCAAGTCGATGAGAGGCGAATATAATTAATATACCGAGTCTCGTTAGTTTTCAAATTTGCATAGGATTTTATAAATCCTTTGAATTTCCTTGAAATTTCATTTATGTGTTCAAGAATGATGTGTACCTACCTAAAAAATATAGACTTATTTGGGATTCTTCGAATTGCCTTGAGGATGGAATTACCTACTTATGAGAATATTCAAAATTACATATTTGAAGCAAAATGTAACGGTAGATTGGGATGATACCGTGAATATATTGAAAATAATAAAGAAAAATTTTCTGAGATGAGTCAACAAAGAGGTGCCAATAAGATGACTTTCAATCATTTTAGGAAATCATTAAACCATTCCAAAATATTTATAAGGGCGCTAATTATTGATTGTTTATCATTTATAGAACGCGAGACAGGCATTTTACGTGAGTTTATAATGTTTTTACAGGATTCTCAATATACCACTTCTACCAGGACGATGCTTCTACTGCCAAGACTGTCAGACCGATCGAACTCAAAAACACTATAAATAATAAATAGAGTAATAAAAAAAGCTATCGTTCTAACCATGTGGCGTCTGTGCAGTTTTTTGCAAAAGTGCCGAAAAAAATTCATTTCGAAAATTTATTTTTTTTTCGTGTAGAATCTACGGTCGAGTTTGGCAAGGAATTATTCTTTCACAGGTCGATTCTAGACATGAAAAGCTATCGTTCTGACCATGTGGCGTCTAAGCAGTTTTTTTGCAAAAGTGCCGACAAACATTCATTTCGAAAATTTTTCTTTTTTTTCGTGTAGAATCTACGGTCGAGTTTGGCAAGGAATTATTTCTTGACAGATCGATTCTAGACATGAAAAGCTATCGTTTTGACCATGTGGCGTCTGTGCAGTTTTTTGCAAAAGTGCCGACAAAAATTCATTTCGAAAATTTCTTTTTTTTTTCGTGTAGAATCTACGGTCGAGTTTGGCTAGGAATTATTCCTTCACAGATCGATTCTAGACATGAAAAGCTATCATTCTGACCATGTGGCGTCTGAGCAGTTTTTTTGCAAAAGTGCCGACAAACATTCATTTCGAAAATTTCTTTTTTTTTTTCGTGTAGAATCTACGGTCGAGTTTGGCAAGGAATTATTCCTTCACAGATCGATTCTAGACATGAAAAGCTATCATTCTGACCATGTGGCGTCTGAGCAGTTTTTTTGCAAAAGTGCCGACATTCATTTCGAAAATTTTTCTTTTTTTTTCGTGTAGAATCTACGGTCGAGTTTGGCAAGGAATTATTTCTTGACAGATCGATTAGATCGATTCTAGATATGAGAAGCTATCGTTTTGACCATGTGGCGTCTGTGCAGTTTTTTTGCAAAAGTGCCGAAAAAAATTCATTTCGAAAATTTCTCTTTTTTTTCGTGTAGAATCTACGGTCGAGTTTGGCAAGGAATTATTCCTTCACAGATCGATTCTAGACATGAAAAGCTATCATTCTGACCATGTGGCGTCTGTGCAGTTTTTTGCAAAAGTGCGTGTAGAGTCTACGGTCTACAAGAAATTATTCCTTCACAGATCGATTGTAAACATCCTGTTCAGAAACTCTTAATTTTTTGTCGGAAAACATGCTAAACAGCATTAGATGACTGAAATGCAATTTGTGGCCCCAAAGCGCGCCACTGGCCAATCGGGTATGTTCGGCATATCCAAGCACCGGCAAGCACCCAGCGCTGGCAGCGCTTTTCAGGTTTGTCATTAAGACGAGGATAGTCGATCTCGGCCACTCGGCCATTCTCGGCTTAGAAAAGTTATAAATAGGCTTGTTGAAGAAAAATTTGTTATTCTATTCGTGATCGATACGCTGGCGTAGTGTAGATAGATAGATTGTGAGCCGAGAAGTGGAGTTGTATTATAATTTTGCGATCAAAAACAGTGTTATATTTGAGTTGACTATTAGTGGAAGTGCTTACTCAAAAACCGAAGGAGCTGGAATACGTCGGAAACAAAGAAAATTTCGTCACATATGGTGGAGCTTATTGTTCTTTGTGTTTGATCTGCCAGATTTCGTCGTCCATGTTGTGAAATCATATTGCGTCGTACGCAATATCGTCGATTCTGGGTGTTTTTCATCGCGAAATTCCACGTCTTGGCTGTGATACAACAGTGGAGAGCAGAATAAAACACCTTCTCGTCGGATTCTGGATGAAGATTGTTCCTGAAGTGTGTCAACAATTTGCTCACAATATGGTGCACAAGAACTTAGACGGCGGAAGAATACCCAACCTGAACACTCGGGCGACGAGACACCTCTCGAAGGTGTCCCCTCGTCAAGGGGGCACCCCTCCCAAGAAGAGGAGCCCTCCGCCGAAAATCAAATCTTCCGTATCAAGACTGAATTCATCTCAGGGGACGTCTCCTTCGCCTCAGGGTCACTCAGGACCTAGTGCTTCTCCGTCGCTAGGCCTGATGGCCGGCCACTATGCAGGCTGCAAATTCGCAGAGCCCCCACAACCGTCTGCTCTGCCGCTGCCTCCCCGAACCTGGATGCAGACCAGTTGCTCTGTTAGGCTGCCATTTCATCCTGTCACTGTTGCCATTAGTCACAAGGATGTGGTGCATCAGATGAGCATGTTGTTGAAAGCACAGGCATGACCTGGTCATCAGCTTCCAGGTAATTGCAGATACAAGAGATCTTTATATAAACTGTTGTGGTAGAGTGAACATGTGATAGACATTAGGAGTTTGTTTGGTTTAGTAGCGAGTGAACACGACAATGTGATAATTGCTTTACCTGGAACTTTATAATATTTATGGAGCTCTGGTTTCAAACTGGAAAGTAGGCATCCTACAGAATCAGTGTTTGGATTCCTCAGTAGGTGATTTTTTAGTGTTATTTCCATGCAATGTGCTGATTCTCAAATTTGCACAATTTCTGTTCATAGTTTAACAAGAATGTTGGATACTTTTAAGTTTGAATTATAGAAATGTTATTTGATTGTAGATCAACAAACTGACTGTGTTCTCAAATTGGGAAATCAATTTCAAATTCAAATTTTGGACATGCTTCTGTTGTTTTTATAATATTTCATATATTCCCAATATAATTGGGAGTGGCTATTATATTATATTTCATTTATTAGGCAAATATAATTAAGGAAACACTTGGGTATATTTTTCAAGATGATATACAATATTGTTCAGCTGTGATTTCTCTGTACAGTCAGTGGGTTGATTGCATAAGGAAAGTTATCCAGTACATTTTTGTTGATATTTGATTATATATTTAGTATGTTTCCAAAGATTAATATGACTATGTATTTTTTATATATCAGGCTGATTTCCACAAAAAATACTAAAGAGAAGCAGATTTGAGAAATTATTTTATTTGTGTCTAAATAAGTACTTAATTGCTTTGCTGGATATTTTATTATCAATTAGTTCAAAATTAACTCAATAAAAAATGCAACAAAGCCAAATGTTTACAATTTCAGTCATAAGACATATTTTCTTATCATTTAAAATTCATCACATTAAATATCACCATCAAGGTATTTCTCAGGATTTAAATCTTATGACTGGAAATTGTGAAATTATTTCAGAAGACCTAAATTAAATGTAAGCATAACCTTTTTGGTCTTGTTTGGAATTTTGGTAAATTTTTGGTCTTGTATGGAAGTCAAAACTTTTTTTTTATCCAAATGACCCCCTACTTTTTTCTGAAAAACACTGATTATGAGGCCTACTGATTGCCTCTTTAAAACAAGAGAGATGGTAAGGTTACGTATGTTTTTTTTTTAATTATTGTCCTGTTCAGCCGCACTGTGATATTGCAATCAATTACAAATTCTGATTGCTTAGGTCATAGCTAGTTTTAACATTAAACTTAGTATCTTTCTGAATGTGATTTTGTACAACTGTAAAAGTATAAATTTCAGTTTGTACTTGCCAGCAAGTGCTCAGATATGAGTGTGTGATAAATGTTTAGTGTGTAACAATTTTGAATTTGCAAGGTACCATTCAAAGAACCATTGTCATCTCAAACAAGCTCTACAACCTTTACTAGCCCAATGGTTTCATTGGCAGTACTGATTCCTAAAATAAATGTTGGAGAGATTTGCTTGGAATGACCAAACAAAGCTTTAAAGATTTTCTCAATGTCCAGTCAATTTATATAGAATTACAGTAATACAAATGTTTAAGAGGAGTTTTTGAATGATGCCTTGTCTTTATTGGAAGATTGGTTCATCTGATCCAGTCTTCAATTAAGAAGAATATTTTTGTTAAGTGCAGTACAAAAATTATAATCACTTTAGACTTAGGTAAAATATATATGAGTGAAACAAAAATGCTTTAATAGAGTATACAATGCCTTGTTCATATTTCAAGTTTTTCCAAATTATGATGAAATTGGGCATAGGGATTGTAAACTTGATCAATTTGTTATCATCTTGCAAAACTGTGTTTACAAAAGTGTCACACATATTTTGTAGGGATGTGCAATAATCAATATTGGTGATTCAATAGTTTTTAAATTATTAGAGATTCAACCATTTTGGTTTTTATTTTTGTTTTTATCAGTTAACTGAAAAATTTTGCAAATTATAATTTTTATTATTGGGGCTATACTTAATAGGATCTCTAGTAGGATATGTTTGCATTAGTTTTAGTAGTTGTAGAATCTCCGATCTCATTGTTCACTAAATTTTTAGTCATATTCAGCATCTGCAATACCATTTAATGTAATTTAACAATGATCTAGTACCTATTTCATCTTCATCCTTGAATCTGTGATACCTGCCTCAGTCCTATCCTATTTCCTTGTTGCTATTTCTTGAATTCCTTGAACCAATATTTTTTTGAGAATTGTTGATACAAATTTGAAAAATATGGAAAAACTAATGAACCATAATACTATTGTAATATGTCAACAAAAATATTTCTATTTTTCACAGTAGAACTATTTTTGTTTTCTCTCTATCATGAATGATGAAAATATTTTTAAATGAAAAATTGAATTGATATATTTTTAATAAAAAAAAATATTTTCATCAATCACATAGTTTTCAATAAAATTAGGTTTTTCAACAATGTACACATTGGTAATTTTTAGCAAAGTCCTAATGAACTGTGTTATCCCTGTTTTGAAAAAAATCCAAAAATTTATTTATTGTCAAGTCAATTTATTGAAGGTTGAGAGTTTATTGTAGTTTTTTAGCATTGTTGTATGGCCACATATCAATTTGGTTTATTTGTTTTTCATCCACATATCTTGTATTTTCCCCTACCCTTTTCCTTTTTCCTTTCCGGGGTTTTTACCCCACCAAATATTTCACTATAGAATTCGTTTGCATCCACTTGTACAAACTGAGAGGAATCAAGAAGTTTGGTGAGTATCGAAGAAATGGTTGAACCACATATGGAAACTGATTTTTGATCAGGCAAAGTTTTTTGGTAAGTATCAGATGGTGCATTCAATTTCAAAATAATGCTGTGGTCAGACATTGACTTTTCAGTTTAAAAATTCAAACTATCTTTTTTTGGATATTGGAATGGCACAAAATCTGTTCTTTCCTAAATTCTAATGAAGTTTTGGGGCACAGTAAACTTGATAAATATAATTTTTAGGTAAATCATAATCTGTAGATAAAAAGTTTTTGTCTTTCAAAAATTTCAAATTAACTAGTCAATCTCTATTTTTATCACATATTTAATTACTGATTTACTCTTAGTTTTGGGGTACTACCTTGAAAACTTCAAAATAAAACATAAAAATAATCATTTTTGGAATTAACATCAAACCTCTACCAGGAATATTCTAAGTAGATATTGACTGAAAAAAACTCAGAATAGTTGGTGAAAATATTATATTTTAGTGGAATGAACATTTGTTACCAGTATACAAAATGGGATAAAATCCATCAATTGAACTGATTTTGTATTTTTTCCTGTGTACTTGCATAAACATGTAAATTTCTTGAGATACATGAATAATAATCGTAAAAATCTGAGAATAGGGAATACATAAAATTGCCCTGGATAAGAGCTCAAATATGAAAAAAATGTTGAAATTAACATCAGCCTTTGCAAATAAATAATTGAAGATTATTTTTTCTATTTTCATGAACACCAATATGGTTAATCTAGTGGAACATGTATTTCTTCAAAATCTTCTCCAAGTTGTATTAGCTGAAAAAATATGTTATGTTAGAATCAATGAGTTGCTCTTAGATGAATCATATATGCTCAATGATAGTCTGTAATATGTAAATGTATATATTTTGAATCTTATTGCTATTGCAATTTTTATTGTAGTGTTTCAGTGTTATTGTATATTTCTTTTGATTTATTCAATATCACATTGATGATCTCACTGAATAAATTTGATTAGTATTATTACAAACCTGTCTTTTCTTTATTCTGTGACATTCAAAAACATCCATTGTTTTCAACAATGGTAGGGTAAGAGCAGCTTCTCTACAACTTTTTATTGTTATGTTTGTGTCCCTCAGTTCTAGAGTTTTGAGATGGACAAACATCCTCAGAGCAGGAATGAAATTATCATCATTCACCTCCTTCCAACCATGAATTGACAGGCTGCAAGATGTTCAATTCACTGAAATGTGTGTAATCTTCAGATATGTGATGCTTACGTTTCAAGGTGGTGGCAGCCAACTGCCAAAAGCTCCAGAGCATCTTCAGGATCACAATCAAATCCAGGCCCTGAGACCAGTTTTAGTTTTCTCAGGTTGATCAGCCTTGCCAGTGTTCTCAGACTTTTTGACTTGACCCTTTTTCTTTCACTGAAGTGAACTTCCCTCATGTGGGGATTGTGTATTGACATAATTTCACAAATTTCATTGGCATTTACATTCACATTATTAGCTGAAACAATCCTGAATTGGAAAATATAAAGCATTTTTTAACAATACTCTTGTACTCACATAAATATAAGTACTTCAGATCCCCACTAATTTTTATCAGTTCACTGACAATTTTTTGAGGAAAATGACATGATGTAAAGCTGATACTGCTTAGGGAACCTAAAGCTAGCAAGGAATTAAAAGAACTTTTGCATCTGTAGAGCATCAAACCTGAAACCATGGTTGTAAATGCAATTTTAATGACAACTGCAAGTATACTTTACTTTTCAGGTTTACACATTCCCCTATATTCAGTAGAATTTCTTCACTATAACAGTTTTCTATTTTGAGAGATTGTATACATTCTCCACATTTCCTGAGTAATCTGAATAAATAAATTTGAGTACACACAGCAGAATAAAAATATTGTTATACCTACCTCTCAACACATGCATTTAAAGTGGTACAGTCCTCTTCTTTTCCAGCTTGATGATCATGATGTTTATATTCAATGATGACTTCTGAAGGTTCTGAGACTTTTGAAACTAGAGATTCTAAAAAATTAGAAGTCATGCTGTACTGAAAAGCAAGTTACAATTACAACTGGGAAGTCTATGGAGGACTGCTTACCTTTAGAATTACTTGTCTATATAAGGAGCTGTCTTTTGAAAGATTATAAAAGGTGGAACATACTTTGGCACAACTATTCATTGACTGAAAATCTAGATATTGGAATATTTTCATTAGAATGTGTTTCTGAAATGAACATAGGCTAGTATAAGCAGAAATTGAATACTTTATATTGTTTACCGGTAAACTTCCAAGTCCTTTTTCCACATGTATTTTTAATTTTTTCTTTGAAGGACCGTCTCCATTAATACTCGTCACACTCTCTTCCAACTCCATTTAATTTCTCAACTATTTGCTGCCTTTAATTAAAATTGATCTTCAAGTTTCTATATAAACTGAATGAGAATAAATGAAAAAGTTAATTTTCAAACAGAAGCAAAATGTAAAGAAATGAGAAACATGATACAAGCACATGAATCACATGATGAAGATGACTTTGACACATCATCAAAGCCAAAGCAAAGAACTCGAACTCCGATCTAAAAGGGATGAAGAGAAACAAAATCGCTTTTTAGACTAAACCTTGGCTTTAGACACAGTATATTTCAATGGTGATCAAGGAAGCTATGCGCATGCGGCATGTCATGTGGTTTCGTTTCGCGTTTTTAAAATTTGAATTGAAGTAGTGCGATGGCTTCCCAATCCAGCTGTTTTATTAGAAATTAGATATTGCAATATGGAAATTTGTGAATCGAAATAAAACCAGTGCATCATATAGGTGAGTGTGAATAAATTCACAATCCATTTAATTTCATCTTAAGTTTTAATACACACGTTATTATACCTACTTAATGGGCAGTTATCGCAAGTTTTTAAGCGTTCTCAATCAAATTTCCGTATGAAAGTGTGCAATTATTTTTTCACACTTACGATACAGTTCATTATATAACAGGTAGTTATTAGTCATCTATAATATAAGTATACCTACTAGGACAACAGTCTAACTCTAACATCAAACAGGAAAATGAAGATTTAGTGAACGGAATGGAAATTTTGTAAATGATCTATTTTCCTAATGCTATCATATGATTATAATGCACAATTCCAGATGTCTTCAACTTTTTAATACTTATCACTGCATTTCAATAGGAAAATGTTATTAGTTCTTGATGGGTGAAGAATATTGAAAGGTGAAACCTTATTTACTGCGATTGCCCACAGGATGTTATTTTGTTGCTTTATTATCTCGTTTATTAAAGAAGATAGTCAAAAGCTGAAAGCACTTGATTATTATTGCTACTTTTTGCAATCTACAATATGACATTCTTGGTTTTGATGTTTTATTGTGTCCAATTTTTTCAAATACATATCTATATACATACAGCAATTATCGGAGTTTGATCTGGAATCTGAAATACTCTGCATTAATCATCAGGACGTTCAATCCAATAAGAAATACCTATACAATTTCAAAAATGACCATCAGAAACGTAGCAAATAGAGTTGCACCTTTGATTCACCCTGTAAGAAACCTGAATTCACCTATAATTGAAGGGGCGTTTTTATTCTAAATTCTAAATTTATGTACACATATTTTCTTCATCCTATATGTTAACATTATTCTCCTTATTACTAAACAATCACAAGTGCAAAATCAAAATTCGTTCGATGAATACTTATACTTATAACGTTTCTCATAATGATAAAAGAGAAGTGAACATTAAAACCGAAACAAAAAACGTATGATATTGATAACCCCCTTTTTGCAACCTGATCAGAAAAATTGCCAAATGCCCTTCAGAAATAAGGTAAGTTATATATTATTTATCATGTAGTATACATCAGGATGGTGTATTCTGCTTCGATATTGATCGAACCATCAGATATGTAAAAAAATTGAATCACGAGAGTTGAACAATCTCCCGAAATTATTTCCATCTATATCGCGTCGTTGGCCTAACTATATTTGCGTGGGGAAAAGAAACACTTTGCGCACTCGCAATAACTATAAAGTGTGCAAAACCGTAATCATGATGTTCACTAAATTTTTTCAAATGGAACAAATGCATGGGCTCATTAAGATATCTGAAACGTTTTTGTGGATTGAAACTTTCAGATGATTGCCAAAATTTTCTATTAAAATAAGTGAGAATATACCTACCAGGTGTCCCATTAGAAATAATGAAGTAAGGTTCAGTTCCATTCAAACTAGAGGTGATTGAAAACAATGAATACGTCAAAAAAATGGGGTGGGGCAATATTGATACCCAACAACTATTCTTCTGCCCATCTAAAAAAGCGATGGTCAGTCTACGCAATAACTAACAATATAAGCACTTGACAACGCTAATTTGTGTTAAATACCAATAACTGTGATCCCTGTATTTCTGCCTTACGGTTATTACATCAGTGACGGATTGCGCGAAGTTGGGGGTTTCACACGATGAAATTTTCCAAAAACCCCTTCCTTAGAGCAGCATATAGTCACTTTCCTGCGTTAGCGATAAGTCAATCAAATAGTGATACATTGATACTAATTACTAACCATATATATCTATTAACTATAATAATGACGATACGCCATAAGAGACAATGTTAGCAAAGTGAAGCCAAATTTCATATACAGTACGATGCAAATGTATGGAATAAATTCATTATCTCTAACGTTTATGAATTTTAAGGAAAATCCCGAGACAGGTCGATTTTTATTTTCAAATTGACATCTCTTGATATACATACGGAGTTTGTGACGTCATCCGCGTAGTTGTGGTGACGTCATCGATTATTTTTTTAAATAGGAAGACATCCTGTTTATTTTTTTTTCTGGATGGTATATTCATTGTCTATCTGACCATATACTAATATCAGGACAATAAAGTGATACAGAGTGTGAAAACATTATTTTATATTTACAACATCATTATGCTATCAATGTACGCAATTACCTTAATAGGTTTTTAGAGGGTCAATCGAATGGCCAACTATATCTCCTGATTCAACTCCTCTCGATTTCTTCTTCTGAGGTTATCTGTAGAGCAGTTTATGGAGGAAGCCGGAAAGATCAGATAATTTGAAAGAACGAATACGAGTGAATATTTCACAAATATATTCAGAAACGATAGCAAGGTTCAAGAATGATTTGTTTTCTGTCTATCACATTGTATTTTTGCAGAAGGTCACAAATTTGATTATTTATTATAACGGTTTCCGTTGTAAATATAAAATAATGAATAACTTTTTCTCACCCTATATTACTTTAAACTCCTAATATTAGTATACGGTCAGATCGACAATGAATATACCTTCCAGAAAAAAAATTGAACAGGGTGTCTTCCTATTCAAAAAAATAATCGATGACGTCACCACAACTACGCGGATGACGTCACAAATTCCGTATGTATATCAAGAGATGTCAATTTGAAAATAAAAATCGACCTGTTTCAGGATTTTCCTTAAAATTGATATACTTTAGAGATAATGAATTTATTCCATACATTTGCATCGTACTGTATATATCCTTTTCTAATTGGCAATGTTGATTGAGGGAGCATACGTGAAATCGGGTGCGAAATTCAAATCATTAAATGTCTAAAATTCGTGAATCTCATATTTATTGGAAAAATTTACTTATATAATATGTAAACAAATATTTTCATTTGGAACATGTCCGATGATGGTAAAAATACATGAAGTATACTTAGCTTTGACAGAGAGTAATCAGAGATCTTCTAATTCCTTTCAGATCAGATTTGAAAGAATATGAAGCAATCAAGATCAAAACAATGGTAGGCATAAATGAATTATCCTGATCTTTGCAATATTTTGTCTTGATTTCTGGAATCGTGGAAGATATAACCTAGAGGCTGATGGACACCGACTGTCCGACAATGGACATATTTACGCGGCAGTGTCGAACTTAAATTACTAATAGTATCACCTGGACAAATATGAACTAATGAAACACAAACATGCACTCAACACGCAATCGAAAAACAATAACTAGAAACGATGAACACATATATAACTAGCTTGTTTGAAAAAGATCGCAAAAGTGATACCCGACATACGATCATTTCCAATTTGAGTAGCAGCGAGGACACAAGAGAGAAACAACACTATAAATTCTGTAAACTTTGACTATAGTATAGAGGGTCGACCTTGACTGTCATCTACTTTTATTTTGGCGCATGCGCATAATTTCATCGTTGCCAGCAACGCTCTTTTGTTTCGGCTTCAGATAGGCTGTCCTTATTATCAATATTCGTAGTTAATAGATATATGATACTAACGCAAGTAAATCATTCCAAAGTGTTGAGACGCCACGCTTCTGTCATAAAACGTGGAAAAACACCATGAATTTTTAAAAAAATGTTGATTTTTTCAATGCCCCCGTCATTTTGAATCCGCCTCTTCACTCACTCTTAATAAAATTCTGATCCAATCTATATCGTTGATAATTTTAAGACACGCTTCTGGTAAATGCTTGATCCGAACTTATTATACTAAAGACAAGTCCATATATCTAATATATAATATATAAGAGATGTCTAGCAAAATGGTGCAATCACTAGCGGCTAGCTGCCAAATTTGCATTGTGGACACCCTTGAAGATATTTCAGAAATACACTTCCAATTTCGAATGCAATAAACTAGAATAAACATCCATAGCACCTTCTTTCTGCTCAGCTAATCGAAATAATGAAAAATGATAGCTGATTTTTTTGTTAACCTACATCGCTGAATTGGTATTTCAGAGAGTGGTTTTGATTTTCTTTATTATTTCGTATACTATGTCCGCATCAATGATGCACTTACACGACTCTTGCATCACAAACCAATAGAGCTTGTGAAATGCATATTCCAACCATATCTTAAAACTAAGAAATTCAAGGATGAACAGAAGTATTTCTAACTATCGAAAGTGAAGAAGAATCACTTATCTAGTACTTATAATCTAGCCATGCATCAGTCAATGCTGGAACTAAAACCTTTATTGTCGGTCAATTCTAAGCAAAGGTGACCGCCTGTAATCACACCAAGTTTCTACAATCCGTACAATTTCTGTCACAAGCTCATTGAAGCAAATTATTTCTGCCTTAGGTTGTCCTTACAAACTAACAATCTTTCGATTTGGAACATCTAGGTACAATTATTCGACCTCAACTCTTGGTCGAAATCTCCTCGAGCTGAGCAAAAATGCAATTCTCGAATTTCAACCGAGGCTATAGTTCTGCCGGGCCGGAATTTTCACGTTCAGACCCCAGTGTTGTTGTAGATGTAGGAGACCGCGTTGTTATCGTGCTGAGGTATTTTTTTCGTCGACGAGTTGTTGTTGTAGAAGTGCGAAGATTTGCGCATGCTCGTAGATGAGGACATCATCGCCATGGTTTCGTAATAACGCAGCCGTCCGCAGCACCTGAAATTAAGGAAAAACTTTTCAGTCGTTTCTACACACCCAGTCTGTGTCATTGTTGTTGTTGTTTTCACTAGCTATAGCTGTCATTGTAGTTTCAGTAAATGTAAAGTTGAAAATTAGCTTGTAGGTCTAGACAAACTCTTATAGTTGTTGATGATGCAAAAATTTATAGTTGTTAATGATGCTGAAACATCGCAGTGATACATAAAGGACGTGGTTTTTGAAAAATAGTGAATGTTGAGGAACCAAAACCAACAGGAGCAGAAGTGTGTCCAAATGGCAAAAAGAAGACGCAGAATCCCTAGAACTTCTAGACACCTTCAGGACTGAATAAAGACCGTCCACCATCACTTATTATCTTGTGCAACTGCAAAGGAGGAGGAGGACAATAAAATTTTAGACCTGAGGCAATTATATTTTTTACGTATATCTATAGATCAATTCAAAAATAAAAGTAATCTGAAACATATTGATCACAATTATAATACTAGGACAAAACATAAAAATATCTTACGCACTGAGAACTCCTTTAAAACAATTGGTCAAAGAGGATACACTTACCTTAGTACGCGAATATTCAACAGCATCCCCAGTAACATCAAGGAATCTGTATCAATCCATTCATTCAAAAAAAAAAGATAAAGAACTTTTTTTTTGCAACTGAGAGGAGATATATCCATAATTTGATAGAACCAAATAATTGATTATTTTATTATCCAATCTAGAATTATTATTCAATGTTCAAATTAGTTACTTAGTTATTTTATAGTATTGAAAAGTAGGTATTATTAGTTATATAGAATTTAGTTCATCTAATTTTTTCTTTTTAATTAGTCAAAAAACATGTAACTGAAACAACAATTACCTCGAAAATGTACTACTTATACATATATAGACATTTTAGACCGCGCGTAGCCTTAGTGGTGTATCCTTGTTTATTCGTATAGTAAATCTTTTAGAATAATTACTTGCTACTTCAATAATTTTTTTTTGTAAACCAGATTTGTAAATCGACTTGTTTGAAAAATATTATCAAAGGATATGTGTAGCAAATCAAAGTTGATTCATGTCTATAACAAAGAGACTGTGACGAGTGTGTACTTATTGCAACGAAAATTTCATAAATTTATTTTCAACCAATTAGAAGGCTCCTTTTTGTATACGTTGCTTATAGCAACGGACGATTACCGTGATAATTTTGTTATTTCCTATTGACGGAATCAAGGTGGATATAGGATGGTGAAACAGCTCTTCAATTGTTTCTGCGAAAAACTTGTAGACCGTTTGAGAAGGTACTAATATTTCCACGACTTGAATGAAGATGGCGGTGAGATCGATTATCGAAGAAGATTTCTGTTGCTCATGTATTTCTGTGGTTCGCATCTGACAGACATGAGTTGAAATGACATCAAAACACAATATTTTCAGTGAATCTGGAATAATTATCGATATTTTGACTCTTCTCAATTATTTTTCTGATAAAAAGGTGACTGAAGCACAGTTTCTGTTTTACCGACACAAGGTATGTCGCCATCTCTGATGACTTCAGGAAATATTACTACAGTATGAAATCAAGTAGGCAAAGGTCTACAGTTTATTCTAGTGCTTGTTAATAGGAAGCTGTTTCACCATCCTATATCCACCTTGGACGGAATTAATAAGTGATAATTTTTCTGTCAAAAATGAAGCTTCTTATATTCATTGACAAAAGTCACTCAGAATGAAATCTGGGTAGACATGTGATATTAGATGTTATAATTGAAAACGGATTACTGTTTTAAATGTAACATCTGATATCATAATGTGAGTAATAAACCTTATAGTTATAATGTCTACGCAGAATAGGTCGTAGGGTTCATCTTTTCATCATATTAGAAGCAACTCCAATTTATAAAATTTTCTTACCGAATCTCCCACGCTGCAGAATTAATTTCCTATAATTTTTTTCTCGGTTTCCCTCATGTTTTTGTTGATAGAAAATGTCCCTCGTCTTCGACTCGGGATAATTTTCTATCAACAACAAAAACATTCGTAACCTCAAAAAAAATTATCGGTAAGAATTCTGCTGCTGGGGAGATTACAAGTGACAATTCATCTCGATGAGCTTCGGAGATGATAAAGTATCCACATATATATCCCAAATGAAAAAATTTTTGGTGATCTTACAAGAAAGATATAAATACTTCAGACCTGCTTGTGAATTCATACTTATTGAAAAACGGATCCCGATGGATTAGTTGACCTCTGGACTACTCAAAGAGGAAGAACAATGCAAGTCTTGTTAAATGGGTTAAATGTAGTGGAAGAATCGAATGTTTTGCATCATGAAAGAAAGGATTTATAAGAGAATTTATCTAAAAGGATAGAAACTCCTGGCACGAAATGCATGAAGTTTATACATCTAGTACCGGACTGATCGTTTCTGAGAAGAAAGAAGGAGAACAACAAAATGTAGATAAGTCAGCTCAAATAAATCCATTTTTAGGGGCACTCAGAAAATTCTGACTAGTTGCGTTCAGAGTTTTTAATTGCAACATATCTTGGGTATCTAGAAAACAACCTATCTCATCTATCGGAGCAGAAATTGTAGCATACCGAGCCAATCGGTAAGGTAGTGAAGCATGCTGACTCAAATATTGAGTGGATGATTTGAAAATTCATGAAGAACTTGTTGTTGATCAGTCAATTGTGCAAGAATTTCATAAGAAAACTGCTGACATATTTACTGATCCACTATGATTTCTGTAGTGCTTAAAAAGTCTAGTACAAACTTAAGGCTTTGAGCACAGATTAGAAAACCTTACAGATGAGACACTCCGCCCATTTCGTTTGATGTGCCGATATCTGTTTTCATTGACCTCGGACCTTTAAATTTTGCGCATTGCAGTTGCCGGATAGTCGTCGTCACCGCTGGAACTACTGATGTGCAATGTTGCCATTTCAGTAATGCATAATCGAAACCACTATAAAAGGTTACCTACTCCTGAAGTTGTCATCAGAAATTAGTTTTTATCAGGAATAAGATGTATTCTGAATGAATTTCACGATGAAATTCGAATATTTCGAAAGTAGCCCGTTCATTGTCATCAAGAAAAATAAATAAACCCGATTCAATTATCTAATAAATGATTAGAATCTGAATTCCTCAATTGAAATGTGATATAGCAGTATAGGTATAGCAAAAATGGCGATATTCTCATCAAATGGAAAAGTTTGAGTGAAGTCAATAATATCACTCAATATAGGTACTCACAGTTATTTGATATTCTCCGATTTATTTGAAGATGACTTGCAATCTTTATATACACAGTAATGATTACCAATAAAAATACTATTGTACCTGATTCACATTCCAGATAATGAAGAGGTATATACCTACGATCACAGGTTGTTCAATCTGTACTGTGATAATCCTCAAAACCTTTATTACTTTTTACTAATATTTAATATTGCGCTATCGTAATCTTCCTCTAATTTTATTCGCTTTGTCTGACTGGTCTCCTCTGTAAGGTTTTCTTATATCTGTGACTTGAGTATCGTTCTGAAATTTTCGTTTTTGAAAGGAATTTACTACTGAGGAGGCGTATTCTTAACATTAGCAATCACGTAGATGTCATTATAGTAGTGACAGTAGATGATGTCTTGTCCAAGAATGATGAAGTGTTTCATCAAAAAAATAGAAACAAAGTAATTCACAACCAACGATCTCCACTTACACAAACCAAATCGACACTCACCTCCTGCTCTTGATGATCGCCACGAAGCCTCTCCGATATTTTTTGTTGAAGAACGCATACAGGATGGGGTTGATGCAGCTGTTGGAGGCGCCCAGCCATTGCGCCACGGGGGTGGCTATCGGCAATATCTCCTCCTCCCACATCTCAATTTCACCCCCGAGCTTTATCCTGGCGAAGATCGCGTACAGGGGCAACCAGGAGATGACGAACAGTATGATGACGGCGACCAGCATCTTCACCACCTTCACTTTGGACTTCTGCTGCATTTTTTCCATCTGCGCGTCTTTGGTGTCCGTGGGGATGTCTCTTTTCCATACCTGGAGGGGGTAATCGTGATGTTATCTTTGGAGAACAATAAGGCCATCACCAGTCCACGATTTTATCTCATTCTTCTGGTAATTGAAATGCAGGAATTTGATTTGATACTTCATATATGCTAAGACTTTTTATCTTACATAAATAATTATGATATTCGGAGATCAGCACACTTTTACAGTGTATCATGGTGACATATTTCGAAGAATATAAAATGAGGAGGGCATATTTCCACTATTCAGGATATTTTATGAGGACGGTTTGGTGGTTTTTTATGACCGCACGGTTCCTGTCGGTTTGGACATGATGATCTACCGATTTACTACTAGTCTAGCTCAGTCTAAAAGCACTACTTGCTGCTCTTCTTCTTAGATCATAGAGAACCCTGCTTCTTTCATCACACAATGATACTGTGACGAACCGTGCTGTGTTCCGAGAATACCGGAAGTCATTATCTCAGCGGCGCACGACTGGCTGTGATTTATAGCCTCGCGATCGCCGTCGAAGCAATTAGCGGATGACTCATACCCGTCGCAGTTTCTTCAGAATGAACGGTATTTATCAAGAACTCTATTGAATATTCAAGATTTCACGAGAATGAACTTATGCCTATATAAAAGGAACGGATCGGCACGGACAGTCAGTTATAGTTTGGAAAGAGTTCACTTCAGAAAGAGAGCTAGTATTGTGAACATTGAGATTCGTAAAGCGAATATCGTTGTGATTAAACTAAGTGTTTATTGAGTTGTGTTTTGAGTGTTTAGTGAAAAAAATTGTTCAGTTTTGTACTGAATGTTTAAAATTAACGAACCCCAGTAGAAATATCGTAACAATACAATGGTGAAAGGTTCAGCATTACCTCTAATGTTATTATTAAGGCACTTGAATATTGCTCTTGTGATTCCCAGACAAGCTAGCCGCAGCTCTTTCTGCAGCTTGATTTGTTTCAAAATCCATAACATTTTTGGCCACCATATCAATGAAGCATAAATGACCATGATGGGCTTGATGATAGTTTGGTATGACCAGCAGCCCAGATATTCAACCTCTGATTCAAAATCTGAGCTGGGTTCCAATCAAAATTGGGGCTTTAAGATCGTACCAATAAGCAGCACTCTTTTGCTAGGAATGACATTAAGTGTCTTCTTTGATTGTGTTTAGGACTACTTTTATATGCGATTGGAAATTTGAAGTAGGAAAGCTATCGTAAATGGAACTGTGGACCTTTCAGATCCAAGTTCAATTGAACTGTTTCGCAACTCGCAAAATTTAGTTTGTTGGTGTTTTTTCCCCCAATTTTCATCTGCATATAGAATATCGTGTGGTACATCGTTCTGCTTAGAAAAAAATGCCTTCAAGATACCCAGTCACACCCTTACCTTTATGTAGATGAGAACGTAACACATCGTGATGAGGATCATGGGAAAGATGTAGCAGAAGAGCAGATTGGCGGTGAGAAAGTAAAGGGACCCGTCCATGTTATCAGGCCACACCTCGATGCACAGTCGAACGTTGGGCGCGTCGCTGAATATGACGACCAAGTCGAAGAACACGGCCCAGGGTATTGTCGTGGTGAGGGCCACGAACCATATGAAGATGATGATGATACGCGCCCTCCGTTTGGTGATTTGGCATTTCAATGGCCACCATATCGCCAAGAATCTGCAACCGACGGACGAGACATTCCACGAGGTGTCGTGTGATGACATGCAAAAATAAGGCCCGGGCCTTATTAAAATTTTCACATGAACAATGTCCGAGCTTTACCATAAATGAGGCCCGGGTCCAATTCAATTTATTAAATGAATAAGGCCCGGGCCTAATTCAATTCCTCACATGAATAAGGATAATATTGGTTGAAATTCAAGGCTCGTGCATCACCAAACTCATGGAGTATTATTGAGGCCCAGGCATTTATAAAACTCTCATATGAATAATGTCCAAACTTTACTACAACACTAACATGAATAAGGCCCGGGCCTACTTCAATTCCTCACACGAATAAGGCCCAGGTCCTATTTAATTTCTCACACGAATAAGGCCCGGGTATTGAATAATATTAGTTGTAGTTCAAGGCCCGTACATTACCAAATTCATTCGGTATTAATACGGCCCGGGTCATACTAAAACGCTTTTATGAACAATGTCTGAGCTTTACCACAACGCTGAAATGAAAAAGGCCCGGGCCTTATCCAATTTCTTAAATGAATAAGGCTCTGGTCTTATTAAATTCATTACACGAATAAGGCCCGGGTATTGAATAACGTTAGTTTAAATGCAAGGCCAGCCAGCCAGGCCTTATTAAAACTCTTATAAGAACAATGTCCGAACTTTACCACATGAATAAGGCCCGGGCCCTATTCGATTCCTTACACGAATAAGGCCCGGTTATTGAATAATATTGGTCGATACTCAAGGCCCGTACATTACCAAACGGGGGGATACAATTGATATATTCACAAATATTCGTTCAACTTCTTTTATGTCATTCTGTCATTTTGCTATTCCTGTAAAAATGCATTTTGAGATTTTTCTTATAGAAAAATCAAAATGGCGGCTCCGAGATGGCGGGGAAGTTCTGTGATTATGGTCTGATTCGATTCAAAAATGGGGATTTTTGGGATCAAAGATCACGTATTTTTTGTCAAAATTCGGAAATACAATATGGCGGCTCCAAGATGGTGGACGAGTTTCGTGATTATGGTCTGATTCTATTCAAAATTGGTTTATGGGCGTTTTTGGGATCGGAGATCACGAATTTTTTATCAAAATTCATGAATTCAAGATGGCAGACGAGAATTTTGATTATGATGCGATTAGATTCAAAACTGGTTTATGTGGGTTTTTGGGACCGATATTATGATTTTTTGTCGATATTCAAACATTCAATATGGCGGTTCTAAAAGATGGCGGATGAGTTTTGTGATTATTGTCCGATTCGATTCAAAATCGGTATGTGGGAAATTTCTGAGTCGGAGATACTGAATATTTTGTGAAAATTGAAAAAACCAAGATGACGGCTACAGATGATGAGTTTTAGTGATTATTGGCGAATTCATCAGGTTAAGATTTTGAATCACAGAATAATCTAGATCAAACGATGAGAAACATTATTTTTGTATTCCAGTGTATTTGTATGGGTTTTTTTTTACCAAAAATATTTATGACGTTCATCTTCCATCAAATCCATGACAAACTTCGAAGACTCTTTCCATTTCCCTTTCGCAAGATCCGTCTGACAGTATTTCACCCCAAAACTTCCAACAACGTCGCAACGCCATTTGTTACAACGATTTTATCAGTCGAATGTCGGATCAAACAAGTGAAAATCGCGCCGAGAGAAATCAAGTTTGCGCGAGTTTTATTTGCTCTCGAATATCGGCGACTTTGGAAAAGTTGGGAATCAACTTCGAGAGTTGCGATGGAGTTACGCTCACTGAACTTCCGAATGTTTCAATGGTGAAGAATTCTTAAGCGTCCAGAATGGTTCTCAAGGTTGAGTTTTTTGGGTTGCGGATTTTGGATACTCGTTCCAAAATGTATCGGGGCTTCTTTCTTTTTTACAATTTTGAATGAAATGCATTTCAAATAGACTTCCACGGAATAGGGTCATAAACCTCTAAAGCTTTAGCAGAATTAATAATCGTTTTCCGATACCTTACTAAACTACTACCGATATGGCATCAAAATTAAATCGGAATATTCTTTTATTCTCGAGAAAATCGAAATAATAGGGAAGAAGAATTTTTTGACATAAGTGATGGCAGATAAGTCAGATGATGATATGTCAATTTTTAATTCAAATTTTTTTCGATGACGAAACTAATTCAAAATATTCAAAAGGGCGCATTAATTTATTGTTTATCATGTATATAACGCAAGTCAGGTATTTTTTATGAGTTAATAATATTTCTATAGGATTTTCAATACCACCTCAGCGAAAACAATGAGACGATATTGAACTCAAAGACACTATATGAAATAGAGAAATAAAAATGACGAATTAATTCAATTAATACCTTTATTGTCTGAGAAAAGTAGGTGAGTGTAGTGGTGCATCTGATAATATTTTAAATAAACAACACAAGTTGATATTATAATTACATATTCACAATATAATGTAAAGAATATAAATATATAAACTCACATGATAGATAGATAGTAGGTACGTACTAAGAATAACTGAGGAATTAGGGAAAAACATTTATTATTAATTGCATGACAATAAAGATTTGGTTTATTAGCTTATACCTATCACTAAAATACTTTGTGCTCACACTTCACAGGTTCTCATGATGTTCATGTACAAAGATTAAAATAATAAGGATAAGAATTTTAACTTAGATCAAAATTATCTTCATAACAAATACTTGCAGATGTAGCTGATGATATGTGTTGTCCTACTGCAAAACACCAAGTTTGTTTCATATTAACACTTGGAGTACAAATATGTATTTCTAGAATCCACATTCGTGTTGCTATATGAAGCACAAGTCTTTGAATACTCAAACTTTCTGAAAAAAGTGGTCAGTAAAGGGTTTAATGAACGCTGAACAATGAAATAAAACTCAATAGTAACTTACTTTTAATCATCCGAATATATTTTCGCAGGAAGAATTAAAATCGCCCAGTAATTTTTTACCGCCATCTGTCAAAGATGACAGAGATTGTAAATTCTTCTTCCACTCCGATTAATGAAACTTAACCTAAACCAATCTACCAGGTGACGTCAAATTTTTAGAAAAGGATAGAGAATTTTCGATATTCGAATGCCGATTTTGGAAAACTCCTTAAAAATAAAAATTTCAAAAAAATATCGACGTATTCTCTGGAGATCCGCGTTTCACATATATAATTTTTGAAAAAAAGTGAACAACCCTATTATGTTTTTGTCCAGATCAAAAAAATGACAATAGTATCCACTATAAATCATGTTCCTGAGCTTTGAGAGTTTTCGAATAACCCCATCAGAGAAAATAATCCAAAAATCTATCGATTTTACTGGTAATTCTTTTCGAACCGCCTATAGCCTTCTCTATCTCCCAAGTCATGCTGAAAAATTTTGCAACAGTGTCCAGAGGTCCCTTTCACACCTTTCAGGTACTTCCAATATCTGAAGAATAAAGTACCGACAACTTTACTCGAAACTGTCCGATTTGGGAAAACCTGATGTTAAACAGATGGAATTGATAGTTGGAAAGTCCATAAGATTGTGTTGATTACTTATTGTATTTCTATCAATCATTGAAATATTGGATGAGATGCAGATCAATGTACAATTTTTTTCAACGATTTTATAGAATTAATCCACCACTTTTGAGAAGCACTGTATATATCAGTTGAATCGGCACACCAATTATTATTATGAATGATTTAAATTCGATTCAAGGTGCCTGATGCAGAAATATTTTATTGTAGTGTGTAGTAGTGTAGTTCCTAGACAAGAAAACTCGATCCCTCATTACTATACTTCTACTCAAACTACCATAGAGTATGAAGCTACGCTACGGTCTCAGAATTGTCTCCATTATTAAAGTGAAATGCAGTCAGAATAATGTTTTCGTACTTCCGGGCCTAAAGTGACAACTTCACTCCCTTGTGACAGGTACTAAAGTGTCACATTTAATCCCTCCGGGATTAAATATTGACGAAACTCCCGGAACGATTAAATCACAAACAAACGAATTTAAGGGATATTTTATTGAAAAATATAATTAATTAGAATGGTAATTAACGTTAATATTCAAATTAATATTGTGACAGTTCGTCATATTGACCAGTCTCAGAGAGTTGAGGCACAAACCGCTTTTGATTTATCATCGAAGTAGACTAACAGCGCATTTTCAGTAGGTTGTCTCACATTTTTTAAGCGGCACCACTTTTTAAAAGCATCGTACTGCTGCTCGTATAGTTTTCTAGATTTCGGTGGTAACAATTCTTCACCTACTTCGGCTGCTCTTTTATCAATATCAGATACACCTTCTTCACTAATGATACCAATAATTATCAATAACAATGTTTCTTTACAATGACACCAGTAATGACAATGTTTCTAAATTATAACTGTCACAACGCAATGTTACTATGGTAACTTATTTTAAAGACAGTTTATTAAATGAGTTGAAGAGAGAAAAAACTGATTGAAATTATTGAAATAATTAATAAAATCATACCGGAAGTACGAAAAGTATCGTATATACCTTGCGACTGAAGTACATTTAATCCTTCAGGTAAATTATGGCCCTCCCTGCGGTCGGGCCATAAACTTTACCTTCAGGATTAAATCTACTACTTCAGTCCCGCGGTATATAATGTACTATTAATACTTTTGACATTTATCGTCATGCATAAAAATCTCACGAAGCAACGCTCAAAGATTATTTTTATTGTATGCAGTATTCTAATTCAGAGGTATCATATATGCACCTTATGATAGTTGAGAGAACAGAATCATCATTGAAACTGTGGCTAGTCGAGGTCAATAGTTCATAGACCGTCTCGTTTGTGGCGATTTGAATAAAGTTTTCAGTTTTCTCTTGGAGAATAATACATCATTCAAGAAATAGAAAAGGAATCCGGCTACGAGAGAAGTTTATGTAGCTTTATTTCTCTGGCAAGACATTTTCCATTGTTGTGCTATCAGCAATTTGATAACAGGCCCTACAGGCACAACTTTTTTTTAAAGTTGTCTTTCAAAGTAGCCAATTGAAAAGCAAAAAATCAACTATAATTCTTGATTTTGTAGCGTGTCTATTAGTTTTGAAAAAGATAGGAGCAACAGGGATATACTAAATAGATAATTCTGACTAAAATAAAGAAATTGCAATGTTCAAAAATTGATATACTACCTACATTATGATCACACTGTGGATTGAAATTTACCAATAAAAACATCAAATTTTTCACTGCTAGTATTACCAAATCCAAAATCGGTCAGAAGTAAGCTGGGCCTAACTCTTCTGACTTTCATTTCACAGTTAGATTGTGCCAACCTCCGATTAATTAATTATAAAAAATACGCATTTGCGTTTCATAATGACTTCATTATAGAACCAAAATAAAAATATTATTCATACTATTTTTAGCACTAGTTGATTCAAAGCTGGAAATACAGAACTCATTTCATTCTACAACGTTATAATTAAATACCTACTGAATGTACCGGGTGATTCTTGTGGTTCACCCCTATAACTTTTTTGTTTCGCTTATTTTCAAAGATAGAGATACCGCAAATAAAATTATAATAGCCCGCTTCGTTTTCGATATATAGGGCAAAATTGAAAATATTGCATTTTGGAATTCCCCCCATATCTCAGCAATATTCCAACTCAAAGAAGAAGTGAAAACTGGTTCTTTTGCAGTTTCCTACGTAGATTTCATGGGCGGAGTTATATTTTTGAAATGAGTGGTCATTATTCAGATATAACCCAAAGTTATACTTTTAAATGGATCAGCCTGTATATTTTTCATTATTTGACACATTAATGTTTTGAGCGTTTCAAAAATATATTACATTTATACGATTTTTCGAACATTCGCGCTGTATTTAGATAATTTTCAGTTCACAATAATTATTGAATACCGCATCACTTTCATTTATATAGGGTAGAATGAGAATTATTCATTCAAAAGTATTACTTTATATGAGTAGATAGCTGAACAATTCAATATATTCAAACTTATACGAACTTTCTTTTTTATAAGACAATTTCGCAATTCTTCTTTATAATCTATATAGTTAGTGGACGACTAGTGAAATTTGATCACGTGCTAGACATGATTCATAAAATGACGGAATAGTCCATAAGGTTCGTTGACATATTAATTGGAAAGCTCAACTCTTCGCCTTGTAATATGAAGAGAAACTTTCCTTTTCGTAGTACGAGAATTCATTTCAGTTACAGTTCTCTCGAGAGAGAATTTCAAAGATATTCTCTGATTTATTGTTGTTGGAGAAGTTCTTACATCGATCGTGTATAGGTATCTTTGATTGAAGAACTTGATTTCTTAGTTATGGTATATATTTTTTATATACAGGGTACCCGTTTTATGGGGATCTCAGTTATTTTTTTCTTTCGAATTTTTAAAATTTTTAATATTTGTAATTTTGGATATTGATTTTTAGCTGTAATTTATATAATATTTGTAGTGATAGAATATTTTATCATTAATATCATTTTATATTCTTGACTTTGAAGTCATATTGCCTATGCGACTTGCCATAAATGTTTAATGTACATAACATGGTCAAATAAATAAATACTAAAAAATAAATACTAAATACTATAAAAGATACGAGGTCGGTTGAATTGGGGCAGAGTTGCGCAATTTTATGCTGAACAATTATGTGAAAGAAAATTTCATGTATCATTTTTCGTTTTTGAAATATTGGAATAAAACGGAAATTTGTAGTTTTCGTTTTTATTTTTTCAATCAAACGAAGCGAACTGGACGTTTTTAACCAGGACGTTCTAGACTAGAGGAACTTCTTCACAAGGAATCTAAATCTGTCATCGTATTTTCCATTGCATTCTTGATGTCAGAGATACAACACTCAACTTTGGTTTTTCTTATGGTCGCCATATTGGATTCATGCATTTCGAATCTTACATGCTGATCAAAATTAGCAAAAAATCGTTTTTGCGAAGAGTGCTTTGGAAAAAATGTCAAAAATGTAGTTTAACAACTAAATCCTGATAGTTCGATTCAACTTGAAAGCTTACTTACATAAAAAGCAAGGTTATTTTAACCATCGTTATTGAGAAGGTTGGCGTTATTTTCAAAACACTCTTCGTAAAAACGGTTTTTTCTCAATTTCGATAAGCATGTAAGATTCAAACATATCGTGTGTCACTTCATTGAATTCAAAAAGTAACATACTTTTCAAAAATGCAAAAATCCAATATGGCGCCCATAAGAAAATCCAAAATCGACTGTTGTATCTATGACATCAAGAACGCCTTGGAGGATTCGATGACAGATTTAGATTCCTTGTAAGAAAGTGCCTCAAGAACGTCCTAATTAGAAACGTCCAGTTCTTATGGTTTTCGCTTGAAAGAATAAAAACGAAAATTACAAATTTATTTTCTTCCACAATTATTCAGCATAAAAAGGTTCAACTTTGCCCTAATTCAACCGACCTCGTAACTCCTATAATAACTGAGATCCCCATGGTTAACCCTTCAAGTTGCAGAAGTTGGGGGCAACAAAAAAAATATTTTTTTCGTATTTTTTCTCTTGTGGTTATTTTTGTATGAGGTGGGAAATTATTATCCCAAAGAACTTCTAGTTGGACGACTATCCCTACAAGTTCAGTGGGAGAATAATTTCCCATCTGCATGAAATAGAAAACAAAAATTCTCATCTGAAGTGTAATTTATTATAAATGAACAGAATGTTCTTCCAATAAGTTTAAAAAAGTATAAGAATATGAAAGTAATGAATTTCTTGAAGAGTTTCTGAAGAATATTGATTTGTAACTTCTACTCATCGTCTCTGGTATGTTATCTTCCCCATTTGAATCATCCTCAAATTCCGAATCAGTTGCCATTTCATCAGTGATTATATCTTCCTCATTGATCTTTATCTGATAAATTTTTGGCTGCCACATGACTATTACGAGAATCGTACATTCACAATGCAAAAAAAACAGATGAATTGATATTTTGCGTGTAATTTCAGCTCGGCCAAGTATCAGATCTTTGACATTTCATTTTTTTCTCACAGTTCATATATTGACTGGTATACATATCAAATATTACCTTCCTCAGTCATGATTCAATAGAAAAAATTATATATGCATAAAGTACAAATTCTATCCTCGAATGTTTATTTCATATTTTTACGTATACTGTGCCTAAATATCAACACTATTCGTAAGAAATTCACTATATTTTATTTTATTTTATTTTTTTTTATTTTTTTTCCTTTTTTTTTGTGCTAAAACGGCGCTTTCTCTATGGGCGAAAAGATGGCAGCATATGCCTACTTATGTATGATAATGATTTGGGAAGATACAGTCCCAGTAAAATATAAGCGTCCCACATTAGATACGATGGGAACATATTATCCCAGTAAACCTTATAGGGTTAAGCTCGGAAAACGGGCACCCTGTATTGTACAAGGTGCGAAAGATTTTGGGGGATTCTCGTCGAAAATTAAGGGAGATCTCAAGATTATATGGTAACCATTCTTTATTTCTAATGCTCTTTCGATTGGGTGAAACATGTAACCCCCATTCAATTTTCAACAGAACTTTTTAACAGAAGCAATGGTTTCCTAATGGAATGAAATAAATGTATATATATTTTAGAAAAATACGCTCTTGTTTATTCAAATATTTTCTTGACTGCTTGAGCTTGAAAATGTTATTGATACACTTCATGTAGAGTGATTCCTTTTCTAATATTTTGTTTTTATTCAATTCTCATATTGAAATGCAGTTCCTAAAATTACAAAGGTGCTGTTCATAGTTTTCCACAATATCCTAGAAATTCCCAAATTCCATGAAAATAAAAGATTTAGCATAGCCGTATAACAGCTTATAGGTAGGATGGCTCATTTTGAATTCAAGATTTCATTATCAGAATAGAAAAATGAATTCGGTTATCTGACTGAACAATGTAAATGGTATTTAAATCGGCATTGCAATTTGCAGTAGGTAGGTATAATATGTTCTAGGTTAGTGAGTTGTTGTTCATCAGGTACCTATACATACAATAAAATTTTTATTTTATTTTGAAACCGAAAAGAAATATGAATAAGCTTTCACTTAAGAAGGCTCAAAGAAAGTTATATATTGACCATTGATAATAATATTTCTACCTGTGTAAATTATACATAATCTTATACAGGGTTATTCAGGTAGAATCTATAACATTCAGAGAATTTTACCAAATTATCCTATCTGTGCTATAACTATCCCATCCGCAACGGTTTTTCGATATACCTAATTACTATTATTTTTCCATATTTTTTGTTCGAATTGAATGTTTCGAATAATGCAGTCTTTGGGTATTTATAAGAAGTTTGTTTTGCGAGATACAGGGTCGTTAAAAAAATTTCTGTAAAAATCAGATTATTTTGGCATATTTGTCATTTACTGTGTGGTATGCGAATCAGATGGCATTCTTACCTGTCTAGTGATACAGCTACTAAACTATACACTGAGGCAGCTACAGAAACACCTTGTATATACGGTACAGTCTTGCACATCCACCACCCAAGGATCCAAGCTAGAAAAAAAAGCAATTTCGTTAAACCCTTACATTCTGCTAATGTAATTTTTTTTAACGAAGTAATCAATTCATCTATCATCAGGAGAAGGTACATTCAGTTTTTCAAAGTAATACCGAGACAATGTTTAAAACACATAACAGAAAATTGAAAATATGAAAAAGGGAATATGAAAAAATAGATAATCGATGTATTAATACTCTATACTTGATTCTCAACTTGAAATAAACTGCTTATAATACAAGCAAGGTTTTTTATTTTTCTAATTGGGATGAATAAATTACGAAATATAGTGCTTTTTATAGGACAATCTGTATAGTAAAATATAGAATTGTAGTTAGATAAAAGTGTTTTCCATCACTGAATGAAATTATCGAATTTCGTTGTCTATAATCTCAACTAAACCTCGAAAAATATCATTAGTATAAGTCAACTTTTTTGTGTCATAGTCGACCTAAGCCAAATTTCGAAACAACAAAAAACCTCGTCATTTATTGTGTGTATAAGGAGACAGGTACCTATCTTCAGAATCATTTCAAGAAGCTCGCAAGTATATAAATATTCATACGAGGTGTTTCTCAATAACATGCTAATATTTAATCTTGGGTTCCTTTCGAGTAAAAAAAACCTCATATGACCATAATATGTCCTGAAGCATTCAACTTTTGAACTACAGGGTGCTATAGTTTTGCCTAAAATGATTTTTTTATGTAAGACCGACCCTTCTAATGAGGATGTCTCTGATTGTCTACCAAAATTCTATTCTAATTACAATTTCCACTACAGCTATGTGAAAGGTAGGTATATAATAAAGTTGACTACAAATCCGGTTATAACAGAAGTTGATGTTAACTTGATGCTTATTTCGCATGGAACATCCTGTATTTTGCTTATTTCAAATGGAACATTCTGATTTGTGATGCACCATGTATTTGTTTCAATTGAATGTCAAGCATATACAAATAGCTATTCAAATTCGAGTCTATGCATGGGGATTTCGATAACGGTAAGAGATAGAGGGTTGGTTAAACGGCGGCAAAGTAGCGTATTTCAGGAAAAATCGAAAATTTCGAAATTCTTCTTTTGCCTATATCATTTTATTTTACGAAGATTCCTTAAAAATTTTGCCACTTTGCCATAGCAACTTTTTGTAGCATTTCCAAATATCTGAATAAAAATTATATATTGGGCCACCCTCAACTTTCAATTTTCAAATACGGACCTGTATTTTTTATTGGATTTTTTTGAATGCCAAGAGTCATGTTTCATATTTGATCATTTTGGACCATAAACATAACACCCGACACAAAAAAACTATAGTGATACCAGTCATGCACAAATCAGTAGGTCAAAAAAATTATAGATACTTAGGCCCAAAACTCTTCAGCTCATTACCGATAAACCTGAAATGTGAGACGAATCCAAAAATGTTAAAAAAAATCTCCAAAAATATATGAAACTAATACCCCGTACAGAAATAACTGAGCATTAACTTGGAATCTCCCAAGCTCTACTGTAGTACACTCTCCAAATACACTTCTTTATATATATATATATATATATATATCTCACATAATAATATCTTACCAAGTCATGTATGTTCATCGTGATATTAAGTCTTGCGAGTCCTCTTACGTCCTATACCATATGCATGTCGCTACCATATGATTTTTATCATGTTAAGTTATTCCTAAATATGTAGTCTACTATATTGAGTCCCTAATAAACATGTCTTAATTTAACTGTAATCGTTTCCCTATACAAACAATTTCACCCTATATGTAATTAATATGAATGCTTTATTTCTATTTTTATTAGCGTTCTTCCATTACACCATGTATATTTCCCTGATTCCACGATCTTTATATCAGATCTTTATATCGTGTATATGTAATACTATGTTAATAAGTTATTTTTAATTTAAGTTTACTGTACTATGTTCCTTACTTTATATATCTTAATTACTTTGTAATCGTTTCCCATACAAACAATTTTAACTTATATATTAGCCTTCCTTACACACAAGCAGTTTACTGCTTCGTAAGTTTCTTGTCTCGATTTATTCACCATGTATTGTTTAAATGATTTGTTTTCGTCTTGTTCAGAATATGTGAATAAATTATTATTATTATTATTTTTTGGAAATATTGAACTATAACCAGTGAAATTTTAACATTTTTTTTTCAATCTTTCCTGTATAACTCCAGAACTGAAGAAGCTAGATCAGATATTTTCCTCAATTTAATTAACCTCTGAAATACACTACTTTGCCCCCATTTAACCAACAAGTTATCGAAATCCCCATGCATAGACTCGAATTTGAATAGCCCTGTATATCTAGAAAAATAATTGCATTTCGAAAACCTGGGTGGTCCATAGGAAAAAATACAAGTTTTGACATATATTCGTATTGGTGATTAATATATCATATTTCGCACGATATTTCGTATCCAAGAAAAAAGAAGATTTATATAAAAATTGGATCGGTCACCCGAAGGCCAAAAACTCCCAATAGGGAATTTCCCAGAAATCCCTGATGATGTGAAACTCCGATTTCATTCTACAGATAGCAGTTCAACGACCTCTGATCTCTGGAAGGGCCGTAGTAGTCTCCATTCGACAGAGGCGGTACAGAGAAATGATTATAATAAAAAAAGCGTTTCAGCTTTATCGCGGCTACTGTCTTATCCAGTGACTGGCAATCCCCCTAAAGGAGCCATAAAACACGACAAAAGTCCCTCTAGATTTTCTCCACTCTAATAATTCACCACCATCTGCGAGTCAGCTATAATACGAAAGAAGAAAAAATGTTGTTGATCCCAACAGAAGATCAATAGAGAAATCATCGGAGTGGGCTTTTTAATAACTTTACTGTGTCCCACATTGCTGGTGAATGTATTATCTAGATTTATTCAATTCAGAAACATTCCCAAACAAAAATGAAAAAAAAAAACAGAAGTGGGGCAAATTACCTAGTCGAAAATGCAAAAAAAAAAATAAAAAAATCAGAAGTGGGGCAAATTAGTCGAAATAGCAGAATACAAGAGAAACTTGTAAATACTGCAAAAATCTAATTTCGGTACACCCTGTATACTGTTATTCGAGAATCCCAGTACGATAATAGATATACTTCCACTTTTACTTCTCCAACTATCTCGATCTCAGACCAATTTCGAAGATGAGTGAGGCGCTGCGAAATCCTTGGTGGATATGGACGTCATTAATCAAGGGATATATATAAATTGTACTGGAAGGATGCAGCCTTTTGGATAATAATTTAAAGTTGACGTACAATGCGAATTTATTGCCGTTTCAGCCTCATTTGGTATCTAAGTTATAACAGCTGATGATTTATTGCATAGTGAAACAATCCGCATTCAACGTTGGTGATGTCTATATATGACATTAGTGACATCTAGTGACGGCTGTCAAAACTTTCAGCTTCGAAAGGGTGTACGCGGAAGATGGTTTGATGGTTCGTCAAAACCTGCATATTTATTTACCATCGTGGAAGAATGTGCCGAATGTGGTGAAAGGAGAATGAACACCTAGTAAACAAAGTAATGTAATTTTTTTTTCCTCCAAATCATATTGCCTATATGCGGTCCTCTTGATAATTCCGATCCCAATATTGAAGGGACATACCATGGACATACACACTGAGCAAAGATTAGTGGTTTGTGCACCAGTTTTACCAATAGTATTCGCTATAATTGACGCCTAGTTGTCAATAATGTCAATGTCATTGTCAATTCTATGTTTTCCATGAATTACGTTTGGAATATTGGAAAAATACATAACGAATGTTGAATTTCGTTGCATATTTGATTCATAAGAGAAAAAATAAGCAAAATAATATCCCTGAACGGAAAAATCGATCCATCCGTTCGGAAGTTTTGAAGACGATTTGAAAAATTCGAAAAAGTTCCATGAGTACCTATATCCGACCTATTATATGACGGTTACACCTTTGATTTTTCTTAAGAATTATAAACATTAAGTCACATCTATTCCAGATTTTTCTGCCGAAGGTGCAAATTTAAAATATTTTATTCATTGGACACAAAGATTTACAGTGACTCTATACACAAAGATTATAACTAGACTAGATCTGGTGAGGCTTGACCTAAACAGCAGAGTTTATAAAATGGGTTACAGCGCTCTGCATATATGTTTGAGTGAGAGTAGATCAGTAAGTTTGACCAGTTTCTGCAAGATGGGGACACTTCGTTCCCTAGAAACATTACTATTCCATAATACCAGCATATTCTATATTTGCACCTTCTTCTCTATCAAATGGTATTTCTCACGTATCCTGAAGATTAGTTCATGTTGGAACGAATTCCGCGTCCCTTTTATCGGAAGAAGGTTCAAGAAATTGAACTTTATTGCAATTTCTGCAGAATTTGTCATTCCAAATGGAATAGGGTTATATTAAGAAAATGTGTTTAAAAATAAGAGGTGTTTATTTCACAGGAGAGTTGATGTGGACGAATGTGAATTAAATTAAGTTATGTATTTGTTGGAAACAAACTGTCTCTCTATCCTTTATTTCCACTCACGACTTTGAGGGATGGGGAAACTATTCTTTTAGCGATTGTTCGCTTCAACATGAACTAGGTATTTCGACAATCCAATCAAATTTGCGGAATCGCATAAAAATAATCTCAATCGTTCTAACATGAACAAGGCTTTACGCTCCTGAACATTTGAACCACGGCCTCAATTTTCTGCGAGTCTCCAAATGTCAATTGTCAACGCCAATTCGTAGACACCCTTAAGGTAGGTCGCATCAACGGGTAGATTGACCCCGTGAGGCTAAAAGCACGATGCATGGCCGTAGTAAAGGTGCGTTCGCATGCGCCGTGACCCGCCATTTGCCGGCCGACACACACAGGTGCATTGATTTATCGCAGTAGGCGCTGCAATCCGAGAAATCCGTTGGGCGGGAAAGTAGGCCGACGGTGCAACGACAGGGCGACCTGGTTTTTTGGTCCTTGAAGAAGGGATCGTGGCCCGATTTCGAATGTTTTCGACGAGCGTCAGATAATTTTAATAGGGTAGCTCCGATAGGAGTCCAGAAGTTGCAGGAGATATGAATTATGGATGAAATCCATGCACTTTTTCACCTTACAGATCAGGGTTTTATAATGCCCTTCTGAATGTAGTTGTGGAGCCCTTTGTGAGCTGAAAGCTAGGCTCCCTTTGCGAAGCCGATTTTTCCTTTTATTGTTCCCTGCTTGAAATTGTGTGTTTCACCGCAGCAGGAGATTTTTCCTGAATGTTCTCAAGTATCCAGATCAACTCGAGACTGGAATACTTTTTTCATAGAGTAGTATTGAAGATGAATAATTACCCCAAAGCTGTTTCACTGGATGGTATATTTTTTATCTTATTGCCCTTAAAAGAGAGGGATAGAAAAAGAGGGACTGTTAGACCTAGACGCAAAGAGAGTATACTACCAACATTGACTTATGACTTTCACTAAATCAACTAAAAATCATCTATGGTGAATTGTGATCAACAATTCAGTTGATCATAGCATGATTGAATATATTGAAATTAGGATAGACAACAATAAACAGAATCTTCCTGAATTTCTTATATAAATTCATGAATTATAATAAATCCGCCTAACATCCATTAATCCTTTTAATGAACCGTCTCGTCGAACTCGTTAAAAATATATCGGTATCCATCTCAGGTTACTGATCTCCACTAGCAACAATTTTGCGACCATACAAAAATTTTAATGAAATGTTGAACTTCATCTACTTTCACCCACTTTCCATTTCCATTTGGTGTAATTCTATTCATTATATTCATTCCCAACTATATTTAAATCATTACTTATCAATTTTATATTCTTTGAATTGGGGAAAAAGTGAATTGTGTACATTCATTTTTGTATCGATGTAAATAGGCCATTTGCCTAGTGTGGACAAACAGACAAATAAATGAATAAATTATAGCAATCAATGTGCTTCTTAGATTCATGAAATAGCTAAGGTTTCAAAATAAACTTTCTGAAACATTGGTTGACGAATTCATAATAACTATCAATTCAGGTTACTCATTAGAAGGCGAGCCTCCTGATCTGTCAGATGACAGTGATCAAGAACTTCAATTTTTCTCCATTTTAATTCAGTTAACCTGTCGATTTCATAGTTCCATTGAGCAGTTTCATTGCAAGTCAAATCAGAGATCTTACTCGAGAATTGTATCTACCTATAAATTTGAAAATCGCAACAATACGTGTATCATATTTTTCGGTAAATTGCATAGCTTTCCTATCAAAGATAAGGCAACCATCACGCAATAAGTCTCCGAAATAGTGATTGGGAATCGACCTTTTAGGGATCTCTCAATTTTTGTGGCTTGTTTTAGATGCATATCACATTCAATCGTCCCCCGATTTTTCTGTGAGCATTAGTGTAGTTTTCACCAGTACTTCCAACTTTGAAGCCGATCAACTCCGCTTCTAATTCGTCCAGGAACTTCGGTGCTGGAACAGGTCTGTTGGTCCATCGCGACGTTTGGAGGGAATTTAATGCCGCAGTTTCGGTTAGACGTGAAATACGAGCCAATAGAAAACGAAACTTTGGCCGTTAACTCTGTTGCACTGTAACCTGTATCGAATCGATACGGGATGAACCGAATTTAACGTCATTGTTGTGTAACTTTAGAGGAAAGGGTTGGTCCATGGGTTGTACTTGCAAACTAGTGATTTTGCGAAGGATGAGAACTTTCATTTCAGTTTCGGGGTTGGTGTGCTGAAGTTTTAATCGTTTTCGCCACATTGTCCTTATCGATATCAATATCGAAGTTTCCGGAATGGAATATATTACTAGGAAGACGCGTGTGATGTTCAATATAGGACATTTTCTCTAGGATGGATCACAAAAAGTTGTCATTGTCAGGTCTCATAAGCAACTCAATTTTTGTTTCATTTTTTGAGAATGCTCAGGTAGTATAGGTTTAGGTTTTGTATTGACTCTTGGAAGTTATAATATATAGAAAAAAATTGGTATCGCTCCATGGTGAAATAGTAGACGTGATTTCTATGCAGAATCACTGATGAACAGATGATCTGCTCTCCTTTGGAAAGGAACTAGGAGCCTGTATTCCAAAGAAATGGAAAGAATACTCCATTACAGGTCGAATTTGAGCTTTGTTGATTATTAGAAGCTGCTGAAGTATGAATTGGCTGGTTTAAAGTGGAGCAACTTCTGTAATGAATCCCTATGAAAGAGTTGATGTTAATAACGATAATGGGTATTGATGATTTCAAAGAAATAGCCTTGCCTGAAATGACCATATTAGGCAATGTGGGGTTCGCTTTTCTCGAAAATACAAGCTTGAGTTTTGGTTGCATTGAAAACTCTGACCCTCATTTCTTCATTGGATGATATGAGGGATCTACAGAAGAAAACAGTTTATTACCTATGTAACAGTATATTATCGTCCTTTGTTGTGGACGTGCCAAAATACATTCTTGTGGAACACCAGCGTCTGAACCTTAGATCATATATGCTTACGCTAGATCCGGTATCTAGGTTATTTGTTTGGTCCGGGGAGGAAGGGGTTCACGTACTAAGCCATTGATTGGTCTTTTTGAAATTTTGACCATACATATGTGATGTTTTACCACGTGATATCGTAGTACTTTCTTGCAGACCCCTATAATACCAAACAAATACTATATGATGCCGTATCTAGCGTAAGCATATATGATCTAAGGTCTGAACCCATGTTATCAGAGGAGGAATTGTCAACTCTATACGGATGATATTTTTACAAGAGAGTGTGGTTGTAGATGTCACGCATATTTCATCCTCTTGATCTCTGGTGACTTAAGTTGGTTTTTCTATTTTGGTTCTATAATGAAGTCATTATGAAACGCAAATATATATAAAAAACAACAACAAACAAAACAATACCAACATCGCATTTTTCACCGATGGAAACGCAAAAACTGAATTTTTTGCTCAATAGTAAACTGGGCTTTACGCTTGTGCGCCAGATTTCAAATATTTCAATGTCATTATTGTTACCAATCGAAGATGTTTCTATCATCTATCGATATTAAATCAATGTTTTTCAATAGAAGACTTCAAATTGATGTAAAATAGAAAAAATTGTATATGACACACGTTTTATAAGACACGTTGTCGCACTTGTTCCCTTGGAGCACTTCTAGCTTCGCTCGTCGTACTCCAAACAACGCGTGCGACAAAATAGCGTCTTATGAAACTCGTATCATAATATGATATTCTTGCAGCATTCATCCTCACTATAATGGGATTTTTTCTATAATCCCCAATATGGTGCTCTGATGCGTTAAATCTAAAACGACTTCACTGACAATCCAACTGAAATTTTTTTTCTTACTGAATTCGACCTTTGATAACTATGTAATTTTTCATACAATCGTGGATGTGTCGTTTGCTTTTTTCTTCATCTTTTACAGACGATAAAACGCCGAGAACGCTATCGCGTGGAAGCGAATATTACATTTGTGAGAGGATATTCGGATAGATTTTCGCGGATTGACACATGGAGAGCAGTTTGAATTTTTTATGCGAACATTTCTCTGCGATCGACCAACTCGATATTAACTTTTTGTGTTTACCGAAGACGATAACTTAGTGATAAAATATATTGTTACTCGAGAGAAGATGAGTTTGTGAGTACATAAATCACAGAAGGTAACATATTCTAGCTCACTAAACAGTGTTATGATGGGAAATAGAGTTCTCTGAAATAATAAAACAACACAAATAAAGTTTTGTCAACAAATACAGAACTTCATATCATGGTTTTCCACTGAGAAATAAGTTACTAGTGGAGAACGTGCAAATATGGAATATGCTTGAATTATGGAATAGTATCGTTTCAAGAGACCTACTAGCAAATATATAGCGATATAAGCAGGAAGATTTTATTTCAAGTTTGTGTTTATGAAATTGTTCATTATACCACAACTAGAGCAAAGTATTTCACGGGCGACCTGGTAACAACAACTGCAATCAAAACCCCTTTTTTTTGGTAACCGAAATTATGTCTGTATAGCAGCGACTGGGACGTGGCTTTTTCGTTCCAAAGTTTGCGATACACTCCACGTGGTGTCGTATTTTTGCCTTCATTAATTCAGGGGACATGATTGATGTTCGCTACTCAGGGTATTGAAATTCCGGAAATTAATATCCCAAGGAGATGAGGATGGATATTCCGAGGTCCTTATTTCTGTTACGAATTCCAAAGAAAAATGCCTTGGCGGTGAAGAAGTTTTATAGTGAGATCGGGTTCTTTGAGTCTTAGGAGTCTCGTTTGTATTAGGTAATGTCCATTTTTTCGCGGAAAATGCTGTGAAAAGCGGGTAATTACTACACCTTTTCCAGTTGTATTTCAGAAACCATCAAGTTTTTTTCAGAAAGCGTCAATTGAATTTCAGATTAGTCACTTCAATTTCAAAAAGTATCAATTGTATTTCAGAATAATGAGTTTAATTTCAGAAAGCGTCAAATGTATTTCAGAATAGCGAGTTTAATTTCAGAAAGCGTCAAATGTATTTCAAAATAGTCAGTTCAATATCAGAAAGCGTCAAATGTATTTCAGAATAGTCAATTGAATTTCAGAATTCGTTATTTGTATACAAATGATATATTCTGAAATTCAAAAGACGAATTCTGAAATTAAGTTGACTATTCTGAAATACATTTGACGCTTTCTGATATTGAACTGACTATTCTGAAATACAATTGATGCTTTCTGAAATCGAACTAGCTATTCTGAAATACATTTGACGCTTTCTGAAATTCAACTCACTATTCTGAAATACAATTGATACTTTCTGAAATACAAGTGATTATTCTGAAATTCAATTGACGCTTTCTGAAATACATCTGGAAAAGGTGTAGTGAGCCTTTCGCCAAGGAAAGCTAAACAGCTTCTCGAGTTTGACAAAAAAGATTTTAAACTGGTAACGGGACTCCTCATTGGACACTACCCTCTGAGGTTATCACCTCAAGAAGATGGGTAAAGCAGAAAGGGATAGTTGCCGCTACTGCGAGAACTTCGCTGAAACTGCAGAACATTTGCTTTGCGAATGCCCAGCACTCTTCTGCAAGAGGCTCAAGTTCCTGGAAGGGGCCTTCTTAGAGCCCTCCGATGTCAGGAACCTAGCTAGCTCCCAGGAAACTGATAAACTTTGCACGAAGTCTCGGAATACCGGGCCTCGAATAGATTAAGGGTTATGCACAGAAGATCTAATAGGTCAAGGTGCTTGAAAGGCTGCACAGCCTACAATCTATACAACTGTTATTTTCGCTTGTGAATTGGGATAATAATTATGACGATGCTTTTTACCAGAATTCACAAAAAATCTGTCTTCTATACACACAAACAATCAAGAAAAATTCAAAATCCAAGGAAGGTTTTCATTTTCTGTGGCAATAATCAGTCGAAGCCAGCATCGTCGAAAGCTTCTTCTCAACAATGAAATCAATGTTCATAATGTAATGTACGCATCGGTGATGACATCAACGTGTGTGGGTTTTCTCGATTTCAGAACTAACCCACTGAATCCCTTTCCTTGTTGGAAGTAACCGTAACCGTTTCATGAGAAATGAAAATGTGCATTCTATTAATACTAGGTAAAAGACAGACTTTCACGTGCCATATTGTAAATATGCACTGACTTATAATTCCCCCAATGTAATAGGGCTCAGATTATTCAATTTGCTCCCCCTTGAACTGAAAAACTGTAGTACTATCTACAGCTTCAAAGTTGCACTTAAGTCTTACCTTCTACACCTTTTCCAGTTGTATTTCAGAAACCATCAAGTTTATTTCAGAGAGCGTCAATTGAATTTCAGAATAGTCACTTGTATTTCAGAATGTATCAATTGTATTTCAGAATAGTGAGTTGAATTTCAGAAAGTGTCAAATGTATTTCAGAATTGCGAGTTTAACTTCAGAAAGCATCAATTTTATTTCAGAATAGTCAGTTCAATATCAGAAAGCGTCAAATGTATTTCAGAATTGCGAGTTTAACTTCAGAAAGCATCAATTTTATTTCAGAATAGTCAGTTCAATATCAGAAAGCGTCAAATGTATTTCAGAATAGTCAATTGAGTTTCAGAATTCGTATCATCTGTATACAAATGATATATACTGAAATTCAAATGACGAATTCTGAAATTTGGTTGACTTTTCTGGAATACAATTGACGCTTTCTGAAATTAAACTCACAATTCTGAAATACAATTGATGCTTTCTGAAATCGAACTCGCTATTCTGAAATACATTTGACGCTTTCTGAAATTCAACTCACTATTCTGAAATACAATTGATACTTTCTGAAATACAAGTGACTATTCTGAAATTAATTTGACGCTTTCTGAAATACAACTGGAAAAGGTGTAGTGAAAAACTACTAGTACTCCTATCAGGAAATGATTGAATAATAATAATAATAAAAAATCAATAAATGTGTTACTGTTTGTGAACTGTACAATTATATATGTTTTATGTTTATTTTTAAGCGTCTCTCCTTGTACTTCTATTTTTATTTTTATTCTTGAGCTTGTCCATGACTAATCCTATACAATGTAATTTTTGATTGTCTAACGGGATAATAAAATTATTATTATTATTATATTATTATTATTATTAAACCACGTGTGATAAACCTTCCAATTAAAACCCACTCGAATACCATAAAACGAGTCATAAAACAACGTGCCATACTTTCGGTCCATGACGCGAAAAGACAACAAAAGATCGGGATTCTGCAAATCCATCAGACGGTTCGCCTACGCTGAAGCGAACACCGCATCCAATCGATGACATTGTCCGCTGCACTGAAACAACAATTTCGGCATGGCATAGCGAATTACGCCATTCTGGCATCCGTTTAATTACTCGATTAGGTTTCGTATATTGGAAACGCGTCGTATAGGCTGGGAAAACCAACATTTTCAGTATGCGAACATTATTCGGATTGCGAGGATGAACAATGAACAAAATTAATTCGTTTTCAACAGGACAATCATCCATTTTTGTCGATATTATTTATGTCCTGGTTCTCACGAAAAGGAACATCCTGTAATGTTCAGAGAACATCGTGAGAACCAAGGGAAGAAGGTAGGTGTTGGTGTTCTTCTTAAATTTCTGGAAATCGTATGTCTCGGGGAACACCTCCCTAGGCAATGAGTTCTAAAGTCTCGATGTTCGTTGGATGAACGGTCTTTGGAAAGGGACGTTCTGCAGGTCTCTAAAGTGACCACGAAGGGGTGTGAATACTGAACTTGGCGGGTTAATCTCGAAGAGACTGCTAATGGAGGAACGATTGTTGATATTTCAGAAGAGCATCGCCCTTGAAAACATCTATGAAATAGGGATAAATCGCCAACTTTTCTACGATGTTCCAGAGAAGTGAGCGAGTTTGTAAGCGAGGCATCACCGAGGAGACGAGTTGCCCTTTTTTGGACAGAATCTAACAGTTTCAGGATATGTTTAGGTGCCGCACTCCAAATAAGGGAACAGTATTCCAGGACTGGTTGGATCTGTGCTTTATAGATCATATGCAGCTGACTGAAATAGCTCTTGGCTCGAAACAGAAAACCAAGTTTTTGGGATGCACTTTTGGCAACGTGTCATGTAAAACGTGTGTAATTTTTTTTCTATTTCCATCAATTTAAAATCTTTTATGGAAAGAAAAAAGATTCAATATCGATGAATAACAGAAACATCTTCGATTGGTAACAATGATGACATTAAAATATTCAAAATCTGATGCACAAATGCAATGCCCAGTTTACTGTTGAGCGATTTTGATTTATGCGATACCAGCGGTGAGAAAAGCAATGTTGTTATTATTTTTATCGGTCAATTCAAATCAAATCACACTCTGAATTGAAATCACCAACAAAAACATTGAGTTTTTCACTGCTAGTATCACCAAATCTGAAATCGCTCAGAAGTGAACTGGGCCTAACTCTTCTGACTTACATTTGACAGTTCGATTGTACCAACCTCCGAATAATAATGACTTCATTATAGAACCCAAATAGAAAATAACTTTATATATTAGTTGAGAGTGTTGGTGGTAACTGTCACTATACATATAAGCGTTTCTTACACCAAATTCATATTTGTTAGATCTTTCCATAGACCTATTATGGATCTTTCTGAATTATAGGAAGAATTTGTAATTGATTTTAAAGAGTCAATGGGACATGGTCAATTCACTTAGATGAACATTAGGATCTCATCGTGACTGGAACTGTTTCTACTACATGGCTGATGATGTTGATGGCTGCTGGTGACGTCATACACGACTTGCGACTAAAAAAATAGCTTGCACCATGCACAGATGTTTCTACTCAACATTTAAGATGAACCATCAGCTTATATTACATATACCATATTGATGAAAATATCATTTTACTTCTGTATTTTGGGTTGCGAGATAACTACTCGTGCGAAATTTGTCACTTTCCACACTCAATGTAATATGTAAATTACTATCATGAAAGTACTATTTTTCTGTTCAGCCGCTGTTCCGGAATTCGGAAAAAATATCATTCATTCATTTGTAGTAGCATTATTTGAAATTCGCGCTTTTCTTGGATGGTCGTAGTTCTGTGATTTAGGTGTCAAAGTACAGAGTGATGACTTATGACAGGTCTCACGTCATACGCTCCTTCCGGATCTCTGATGATCAAGGTTGGATTGGAAGAGGATTGGAACGTCACTTGTTAGTTGTTCGTTATGTTTAACCCATTAAATCCCACTGTACTCATGTGAGTACACTTTGAAAAGCCGCATAGTGTATCCACCTATTGAATTATTTCGAAACTTTGAACTTCATGGCTGATCCATTGTACTGTTTTCTATAGTGTCATGAAGAGAAATCACCTTATTGTTTTTCTATTTTCGGATAATAAGCCATTTTGTCAACAGTGGTTCGTATTTGATTACTGAGCGAGTGCATATATTCGGTGGATATAATAAAAAATCAGATTATCGTTCTTCAGCCCCGTTTACTGCATGAAAACTTATTGTTGGGTGTATGGTGGTGTGTTTGGAAACAAGTTCTCGAAAAACTTTCACGAACTTTGGAACTGGTAGATGGATAATTGTTCGTGTACTCATTTGGGTACAGTGGGTTATAGCCGAGGTTATAGCGGTCCATTGTCATTTGGTCAGCTTTATTCTATGAATGTTGGCTCTTTCACAGATATTCAAGATCCGCTTGATTTTACCAAAATACTTCCTCGCAACTCTCATGGGGTCTCTGAAAGTAATCAGACTGATGAAAAAACTCGATGATAATAATTATTCATAAGAAGGAAAATATTCCATACTTGATGATTGAGTGTCGCCACATAAGCAATGATTATGAAACTTGTATGAAGAATATAAGTTGCCTTTTTTGCGACAAAAGCTCAGTACATCTTTCAAAATAAACCGTTCTGAAAAATACTGCAATTGGAGCTGAAGTGGACTGAAGATTATGTGAATATCTATACTGGCATGCCAGCAAAAACGAGATATGCAGACTTGATATGGTGAAAAATGTTTTGGAGAATTTGGAACCTAAAGCAGTCTTCAGAAATCTTTTCGAGTTTTCGAAGTTTTGGTGCATCAAACCAATATATATTGAATTCTCGGATTTGAGAGAATGATAGTCCGTCATTATTCATCTTGTCACGTGAAGTCGACGTAAGCTGAACAGAGATCAATTGGTCAGCTACCCATGATTGTTAGGAGAGATGGAGTTGGCCATTTTCCAGAAAATGTGGATAAACAGTTGAGGTGTGCTCAATGCCTTCAAAGAGTCAGTTGAAGTTGTTTGAGATTTAGAGTCACTCTCTGCATTGAAAAGAGTTACCACTCTCAGAGCTATGTTTCATTTCATTTGTATCGCCTGGTTATATAAAGTGTACTTCAGTAATTCGGCTATATTTTTAGTACCTATTACTTCCCATTGTACTCATTCGAGTACATGTATTTTTTGTTAGGAAACTAAAATTTTTCGATATCAGTTACATTTGCTTTTTTGTACTAAATAATACAACTGAGAAAATTCACGAGAAAAAACAGTGTTTTTCCAAAAAAAAATGTCTTGGGATCTAATGGGTTAAGAGCAATGGCTGCTACTTATGTTATGTTACAAAAAAATTTATTAAAAGCATTCTGACAACGAGAGTTTATGATATATTCCTACACATTGGTCTTACGATTCTGCTCCAGAAGTCTCATAGCTCATCTACTATAATTTCTCGATTGATGAAAAGCATTCGAAGTGGTAATTCAACTATGCGGGATTCAGCCCTTCATGCCTTTCACTTCATCTACTGATTGTTCCATTCATGAAAAAAAATTCAATTCCAAAATCTACTAGGACTATGACGAAAATATATCACGAATTCTTATCCGCCGCAGGAATCTAAATTTGCAGGATTGTGCCTGCACCATAACCACTATATTTAATCAACGACGTATACAAAACGGAATCTAGCGGTTATTCATCGCATCAGAATTTATTAGTACACATCATAAATGGTAATCACATCAAGATGCTGAGCATGTCCCAGCTCAGAAAACTGTTCGGTATTCGTGACATCGGCACTGTCAGCATCACAGGGATTTACTAATATGGATAAAGATAAAACTATCCTGCTGCAGATATACTGTTTGCACTTCTTTCCTAGAAAGGCCAGTGGCGGGTTCAGTGCGGTATGGGCACTTTTCAGATGGAAAATAATAAACCTGATGGGTCCTACCCAAAGAATATTGTGTGAGAAAGTACATTGAAAATGTGAAATATGTCCTTGAATTATTACTTGATTTCATCAACAAATTTCAAATTTTTATGAAAGAGTTAGCTTCTAGTGAGCATGTGATTTGATTCGTAATTGTATGTAGAAGCGAATAATCAAGCGCTCCGTGTTAATTTCTGAAGAATCGAATCAATGTTTCTATACTAGAGCTAGTGTCACACAAAAATCTTACAAAACTATGAACACTATTATCATATGCACAAAAGATCTTATAGGTCGAGGTGCTTGAGAGGCTGCACAGCCTTAAAGACCCCCCCTACAATTTACATATGCATGGAAATCTTCAGGTGTTTTTAATAATCAAACCCAGTGGTCAGTAACACTATAGTGTTCGTGCTGAATTTAGCAGAATGAACACTTTGGTGGTATTTTTTATGCATTTCCGAAAGTTCGATTTAACACCGCAATGGTGTGATGCACATTCTGTGATTTTCTTGATGCTGAATCCAAGGTGGATATAGGATGGTGAAACAGCTTTTCAATTGTTTCTGCGAAAAACTTGTAGACCGTTTGAGAAGGTACTAATATTTCCACGACTTGAATGAAGATGGCGGTGAGATCGATTATCGAAGAAGATTTCTGTTGCTCATGTATTTCTGTGGTTCGCATCTGACAGACATGAGTTGAAATGACATCAAAACACAATAATTTCAGTGAATCTGGAATAATTATCGATATTTTGATTCTTCTCAGTCATTTTTCATCTAGAACAGATGAAACTGATAGAAAGATGACAGATGTAGAGTTTCTGTTTTACCGACACAAGGTATGTCGCCATCTCTGTTAATTTCAGGAAATATTAATACGGTATGAAATCAAGTAGGCAAAGGTCTACAGTTTATTCTAGTGCTTGTTAATAGGAAGCTGTTTCACCATCCTATATCCACCTTGGCATCAGTGATAGGGTGCTTAAAAACGGGAACATGCCAAATTTCGAAAGATTCGATACGTTATCAAAGTCACACTCACAGCCCCTGTTCTGCCACTGCATTGTATCATTTGCGTCTCGCCGTACATCTGCTAGGTGTGGGTGATGTGGTTTTCATCTCAGGAAAGCTGAGTCGTGTTCCTGCGACATTCCTGCTCGACTTTCGAATGTTTGCGAAGGTTGGCCAGATATAATTGTCGAGTTGATGTGCGACTCAAAGGCAAGACGAAGATACATTCGCGTACGTCTTATTTTATGCGCCTGGCGGTTTCCTGAAGGTTTCTGTTCCCCTGAACTAATTCCCTCGGGAATCGAGAATTGTTCTCGCGGAAATGGGGATGATAACGGTGTCGATTATCCGAGGGCAAGATATGTTTGCGTGGGGTATTGAGAAGGTCAGTGGGTGGGATTTGTGTTGTTTTTGAAACTGAAACGGAGTTCTGAGATATCGATATTTTTCATGTTGTACCTATGTAGTTGTTCTGTTATTTGAAGAGTAGCTATATCACCATTCCATTGTTGATTGAGAAAGAGCACACGTGTTGAAATGAAAAAAAAAACGCACGCTCGCATCATGTATGGATTGAAAAGGGGATAGATATAGTTGGGTATTGTAACTCACTTTTGTTACACCACATGTATTTTCTGCCCTTTCTCGGATTATAAGTATACTAAGTAACTGATTCCAATATGTACAGGGTGTCCCAATAAGGTCGGCGAGGTACGATATTATGGAGACCATAAACCTTAGAGCTCCTAGAAAAAAATTTTGAGGACTAAATCGGCCAAGAGAAATTGATGGAAAATATTTTCAATTTCCTAAAATGACCGCTAGAGGGCACAACTACTATGACATAAATGAAAATTCTATTTTTCTCGGAAAATCACCATATCAAGGTACTGTATCAATGACGGAAATGAAGAGTTCAGCAAAATTTGCGTCAGTTTGTTCTTTTACTTTTTTTCATATCTCGAAAAATAATGGTGGAAGAAGCTGTTGAAAAAATAATTTTTTAAATCGCTGTATCTCCTGAACCCTTGCTCCAAATTTGATCAACTTGGGCTAGTTAGAAAGATAATTTCACAATCATTCGAACGCTCCATTCGATGTTGATCTCCAGTTCACACCACGTCTACTAGAGATTTTCTCAAAAAATTCAAATGGAATGCTACAAATTTCTAACATTTCTTTCGAAGAGAATAGTATTAGCTACAGTTTGGTGAAAACCGCGATTCGATATCTTCATTCGTTTTTCAGTTATTCGCAAATAATTAATTTAACCTGAAAAAGTCAAGTATTTTGTTGAAAAAAATATTCTATGATTTCCGTTTTCTTCAGTGAGTCTGCGTTGCAAGCGAAATGTGAGTTAATTCAATCCAATTCACCTGTGCTAGTGATTAAAACGGTTATTATTCAAATGTTCAGCCTTTTGGTGCATTTGTGCGTTGATCTAATATTCCGTACTACACTCAAAATAACAATTGATGCAAATGCCACTTACTGAGAATGAAAATGTGGATCCTTCTAGTCAAGAACTAAACTGCGATAACGGAAAGTGACTTTTAATAATAACAAATAGAAGAATATCAAATACCCTCTACATTCTGAAGCCATTTCTGTCACACATCTTTATCGACAACGTGATACAAAAAAATGTCCCTACAAATGTTCAAAATACATTCCATTATTTTCAATGCAACTAGCATGATTGAAGAACGATTCCCATAGATATCACGATGAAAATAGAGGAATAGTTTGCATCAATTGTTATTTTGCGTATAGTACCTACGGAATATTAGATCAACGCACAAATGCACCAGAATGGTGAACATTTTAATCACTTGCACAGGCAAATAGGATTGAATTACCTCATATTTTGCATGCAATGCAGACTAACTGAAGATAACGGAAATCGTAGAATTTTTTTTCAACAATAAACTTGATTGTTTCACGTTGAATTAGTTATATGCAAATAACTCAAAAACGAATGGAGATATCGAATCGCGGTTTTCACCAAACTGTAGCTAATTCCATTCTTTTCAAATGTGATGATACAAATTTGTAGCAATCCATTTGAATTTTTTGAGAAAATCAGAAAAAACTGAACCTTGGGTGAACAACGCCCTCTAGTAGACGTGGTGTGAACTGGAGATCAACATCGAATGGAGCGTTCGAATGATTGTGAAATTATCTTTCAAACGAGCCTAAGTTGATCAAATTTGGAGCAAGGGTTCAGGAGATACAGCGATTTAAAAAATTATTTTTCCAACAGCTTCTTCCACCATTATTTTTCGAGATATGAAAAAAAGTAAAAGAACAAATTGACGCAAATTTTGCTAAACTCTTCATTTCCGTCATTGATACAGTACCTTGATATGGTGATTTTCCGAGAAAAATCGAATTTTCATTTTTGTCATAAAATTTGTGCCCTCTAGCGGTAATTTTAGGAACTTGAAAATATTTTCCATCAATTTCTCTTGGCCGATTTAGTCCTCAAATTTTTTTTCTAGGAGCTCTAAGGTTTATGGTCTCCATAATATCGTACCTCGCCGACCTTAGTGGGACACCCTGTACAATCATTTTGATGGGAATCAGTTCGTGAACTATTTCTACTATCTACTTGTCTGATTATATTGATGACAGCGGGTGAGATTATCCACAATTTGCTCCTAAAGAGTACGGCTTGTATCATGCACAGAAGTTTTAACTTTCAACATTCGATGTAACGATGTAAACTTATATTTCTCGGTTGATGTCGATACGCACTGCTGTATTACTGGTTGCCTGATAACCTACTGGCGACAACGGATAAAATATTACATTTGAAATAACTTTTATATTCATGAAATTCGTTTAGGAATGTGGTTTCAAATAACAATGAAATTATTCGTACAAACAAAGATAATTCAGTAATTCACATCTAGAATTGTCGAAAAAGTTTTCAATTATTATCTAAAATGTGGAAATATACAGTATAATATCGAATCGACACCACCTGAAATTACAGAAGGCCGCTACATATTTAACATGAATAAAGAAAATATTTATGTTCATAGGAAAAATACTGTAAAAAGCTCGTTGGAAAGTGTATTCGTTATGTATCATATCACGATGAAAAAACCTGATATTTAATGCAGGCATCTGAATGGTGTGAATTTTATGCGCTCATCTGTTCGATCTTAGAACCTTGGAACTTTTGCCAATAGGTGGCACTGAGGGTCTTCCTACCGTACCTGATTTCAATATTGGGCTAGATATATTAGATGATTTCGATATAGATCAATATTGATTGGCCTAGTCCCTAATACCACTGATCAGGATAAATAAGCCGAAACAGTTCGTTATCATCCGAATTGTCCCTAGATTCTTCTGAGTCTAGTTTATCATCAAATGAATTATATTTCAATAGGTGATCCAACTTAGTGAAAAACACCGGAGGTGGTGAAAAAAGCACTGATTCGCATAAACACACTCATCATATGGTGTTCCTTCACACCAGAAAAGTTTTCGCATGTACCTGCTCAGTGTTTAAACACACCGAAGAGAATTTCGTGGAGGTAGGATTTAGCATCAAGAAAATTACGGAATGTGCATCACACACTACTGCGGTGTTAAATCGAACTTTCGGAAATGCATAAAAAATACCACCAAAGTGTTCATTCTGCTAAATTCAGCACTAACACTAGTGTTACTGACAACTGGGTTTGATTATTAAAAACACCTATGGTCACCTATGGACACATAACACCAATAGTGGTGAATAATATGCCGGTGTTTACTGACACTAATGGTGGATTTATGCAGCGATTTTAAGTCATAAGATTTAAGTCGTAAGTTTTTAGTAATAAGTCATAAGAAGTTCAATCATTAGTTTTCAATGTTACCATTCATACACTTGACATAAGTTTTAAGTTGCAAGTCATAAGTTTTAAGTCGTAAGAAAGTTGGCCAACTTTTATCTCTTATGGCTTAAATCTTAAAACTGATCATATTTGCGCATGCGTTCGAAGTTTTCAATTCTGTGACGGTTTTTATAGGTTATTATTGTCTGTGATTGTGTTGTTTATTCAAACTTATATCAGAATCATCAGATTATAAAAAGGAAACATGGATATTGATGACTGAAATGTAAAGTGACCACTGACACAACCACAGAAATTGACCAATGGGAGAAGTTACCCTTAAGACATGACAGTCCTTAATAATTCCTGCATAAATGGTGTTTTTTCCTTTATGTCTTAAATCTTGTTACTAAAAACTTACGACTTAAAACTTATGACTTAAAATTGCTGCATAAATCCACCATAAAACAATCTGGACCTCAGGGGACACCAGCCGGTGTTAGCAGGTGTGATCTGGTGTATTTTTTTTTCACTGCGTAGAAATGTTTTGGAACGAGCTACATTCACCTAATTTTTCGTGTGTGCATGTATTTATTTTTCTTAGACGTTAGCTCCATCAGGAATGGGCACTCCTCCTTGACACAAAACAATCATCGCATTGCATTTTCGCATCTCATCGGCAATCGCCTCAAGCATCGACTCGTTCCACATCCGGAGTTTTATCCTGATCGCGTGCCTTACTCCGGCCTTGGCTCGGTCGTTATCCTTTTCACCTGGAATCGCTATTGACCGGGTCAGCGGCCTACTTGCCAGAGCCGCGACCTACTTTCCTAATTCATGCGGGTCGCTCTCCTTCTCACCCTTACCCCCTCCCTCTACCCCCTCCTTGCCGACCCCCTTCGGTGGGGGTGATGATTTATCCGGTATTTTGTCGGCATGCGATCGGCGTCTTTTTTTTTTCGTTAAGATTTCGTTTCAACTCGCCTTGTTTGTTAGTCATTTCGGTTTGAAATTTGTAATCAATTTTGCAGGGCTTGTTGGCATCCGCGATTGGGCTGGAATTTGGTGGGTGTTCTTGATACCGGTGAAAATGCATTATTATGAAATTTTTGTTGGGGGGAAAATGAAATGGCGGCTTCAATATGGTGGACAAGTTTTGTGATGACGATCTGATTCGGTTAAAAATTTGTAGGTGGGGGTTTTTGGGTTCGGAGATTGAGAATTCTTTGTCTAAATTCGAAAATTCAAGATGGGGGTTTCAAGATGACGGCCAAGTTTTGTGATTAAGGTCTGATTTGATTCGAAATGAGAATGTGTCGGTTTTTGAGTTCGGATATTACGAATTTGTTGTTGCAATGAATTTTCTGTCAGAATTTGGAAATTCAAGATGGAGGCTCCAAATTGGCGAATGCAATTCACGATCATGGTCCGATTCAAAGATTGTTTAGGGTTTTCGGGTTCGGATTTCATGAAGGTCATGAATATTTTAAAAATTTTGTGATCAAAAAATAAATTCCAAGAATAATTTATGATTCTGTCGTATTCATTGAGGAAATTTCACACTGCACGAGAAGTTACTGATGACAATACAAGAATGCGTATTATAGGAAAATTGCGAATTTTTATATTTTGGCGAATGAGCTTTATATGAATATGAAAATAAAAATGAAATGAAAGTAAACAAGTGCAATAATTTTTAAAAAGCCGCACTTGAATGTAAAATAATCTGGTCAATTTTACGCTTATTAAATCCTGATTAAGGCTGTTGATATGAAAACTGAAAACTTTTTGAATAGTAATCTTCAATTAATATCCATTGTTACTTTTTCCGTGAAGGTTCTGCCGGTTATTTTTTTGTAGTGATTTACAACTGTAACAGTTCATTATTCATTATTTAATCAATTATTGCATATCAGCAATAATCAAACTTTCTCTGGCATAAATATCAGATAAAAGTCGTACTTTCTCAGTTGGATTAATAATCGCGTGTAATACAACAAGTGTATTGATGATTATCGAAACACAAATTCCTTCGATTTTGAGAAACAAATCATGTTGCTTGGAAACAACACGAGCGCACAGCGCGAGTGTGGTAAAATCAAAGCCATTTTGATGATTTGCTATTTATTGTTAATATAAATATTAAACGTACAGTTTATGGAATTACTTATTTTGATTATGCATTGTAGTTCGACACAAGAAGATTCGTTATGCAACCAACAATACATTTATGCCATTGTATGATGTAGGCAAGATTACCTATGCACTAGGTACTACTGAGCTAAATTCATTTTGATTGTTGTCACAATTTGTGTGGTTAGAATCAGAAAGCGAAATACAGAAACGAAAACACAGCATGTAGGTAATCAGGAGCCGAAATACGAAATCGAAAACATGGTGTTATTGCTTATCAACACAATCATTTCAACCAATCAAAAACGTGTATTTTAGCATGAATGAAATAATCAGTGTAATCTTGCTCATCTCTATAAGAGATTTTCAAACATATTGATGAATGTTTGAGCATCCAAACAATAGCAAGAAGTTCTTTTTCGATTGAAGCATATATTTTTTGTGCTTGATTGAGTGCTCTTGTCACATGCGCGCATGTAATATACCATCATGAAAAAAAGGAAGCTTTTCCTTGCCTAAATATCAAATCAAAGACGTACTTCCTTAGTTGGATTAGTGATTTATTTTTGTAATCTTAGGATATCCATTTTTATAAGAGCTTTTTAAATAGCTGGCAATGGTTTGTGGTCAATTCTTATTATAACTCTGCCACCAAAAATATATTTGAAACTTTGAGCATCTGAATCAAGTAGCAAGAAGCTCTCTTTCGATTGTAGCATAGTTTTTTTGGATACATCAAATCAAAGTCGTACTTCCCTAGTTAGATTAATAACTTTTGTGTAATATTATATATTCATCTTTATAAGGGCTTTTTGAATAGCTAATAATGGTTTATGGGCAATTTTTATTATTAATCTCCTACCAAGAATATTTTGATGAAATTTCGAGCATGCGAACATAATAGCAAGAAGTTCCTTTTCAATTGTAGCATATTTTTTTCGGACTCCATTGAGTGCTCTTGATACATGCGCACATGGAATACCATCATGAAGGAAGATAGCTGCCACACCAAACCACTTCCGAAACTACAAAAATAATTGGGAGTGGCTAATGTACCGACCCCACGTATACATTACAAACGCGAGCATCAGACCCTCTTTGTATATGCATGCAAATCGGATATTTAGCGAGTTTTTTCCGGATCGCCCGGAGTCGGTTCCGGGGTATCGAGCGCGGCCTTGGCGTTGGTCGTTATCCTTTTCACCTGGAATCGCAACCAGGTCGACGGCCTACTTACGACGTCCCTAGGGCTCTATCCAGGATTTCGACGCGGGCAAAGGGAATACATTATTGCGGAAAGTGGGCCGCTGTGGGGAGTTCGAATAGTGAGTACGGATGTTGAATGAGAGGACTTTGACTCCGGTACAAATACGTTGTGATAATTTTTTTTAACATTGCGAAAATTTTCCGTGATATCAGAAAAAGAAACGGAGTTTCATGAATTGTATCTTTCATTTTTCCTGACATTATATGAGGGAATATACTGAAATCAATAACACTTCTTAATTGCCACTTTTATTTGTCTACATCATCATCATCATCATCATCATCATTATCATTCACCTATTCATTTCTATAAGACAATTCATATTGGTAGAGTCATTTCATGAGGTATATATATACTACAACAGTGGATATAGAGAAGAACAGATGAAAAAAAATGCAACATTCAACAGTGCTGGAAACAGTTAACGATTAAAAATTGTTCAATTTGTTTTGAAATCAATCAATGATTTATTTGTTTTCACATGGACTGGTAACTTTAGATACTTCCAAACCCATATGATAAAGTGACTGGCAAGCTATTTTATTTTTGAGAAATCGTATCTACCTACATGCTAATGAAATATGGCAATGTCAGATTTGAAATCCGTCGTTTCGTCTCTTTTAAGTTTTAAGTTCTGGTTCTCACGAAAAGGGTTATCCTGTAATGTTCAGAGAACATCGTGAGAACCAAGTGAAAGAATGTACGAGTTGGTGTTCTTCTTAAATTTCTGGAGATGGTATGCCTCGGGTAACACCTTCCTAGACAATCAGTTCCAAAGTCTTGATGTTTGGAAGAACGAAGCTTTGGAAAGGGACGTTCTGCAGGTCTCTAAAGTGAACATGAAGGAGTGTGAAAACTGAACTTGACGGGTTGTTCTCGAAGAGAATATCTATAAAATACAGTTAAATCGCCAACTTTTCTACGGTGTTCTAGAGAAGTGAGCGAGTTTGTAAGCGATTCATCACCGACGAGACGAATTGCCCTTTTTTGGACAGAATCCAATAGTTTCAGGATATGTTTAGGTTGCGCACTCCAAATATGGGAATAGTATTCCAGGACAGGTTGGATCTGTGCCTTATAGATCATAAGCAGCTGACTGGGAGTGAAATAGCTTTTGGCTCGAAACAGAAATCCAAGTTTTTGGGATACACTTTTGACAATGGACGTGATTTTCCCAAGAAAGGTTATTGCTGATAGTAACGCCAAGCATCGAAATGGATGACTTCAATGGTATGGTTACTCCTGACTGAATTATGTTGGGCACAGTGAGATCGGCTTTTCTAGATAAAAGACATGCCTGTATTTTGTTTGCATTGAATTCTACCAGGTTATTAGATCCCCACTCGAAAATTGTTGCTGAGTCCATATTTATTTTGTTAACATTTCTTCCTCGTTCATTTCTGGTTTGACGGGCCGATAGAGCCGATAGAGGAGCCCTGGAAGAGAAAGCGGTATGGAGGGTACTATCATCCGCGAAACTGTGTATAGGACATGAAGTTGCTTCCAACAAATCGTTGATGTGAAGTAGAAATAGTGTTGGTGCTGAAATTGGTCTCTGCGAAACACCAGCATTTATGAGTAGAGTATCAGATGAAACTCCACCGACCACTACATGGAGAGACCTGTTTGAGAGAAAACTAGTAAGCAGATAACACAGCTGAGGGAGCAAACCATAAGATGGAAGCTTGGCGAGGAGTCCCTGGTGCCAAACTCGATCAAATGCCTTGGAAATATCTAATGCCACGGCTAAAGTTTCTCCATAAGTAAACATATTGTATGGTTAATACATAAGGAAATAGAGACTGATAATTAAAAAATGCACATACATATAAAAATTCACTTCGATCGAATCTATTCGTTTCAATTCAAAAATATGATTAGTTTATATGTACTGGAATGAATTTCTCTACCAAAATAATTGATTTTCTATGATATACATACAGGTAAATATCCTGAACAAACTCATACTATACTATAAAACTCAATTACTTTCACTTTGGAACAATTATTTCAGAAAAAGTAGGCGAATACTCTGATGAAGCGATCAATTGAATGAATATATTTTCACAAATGGAGAAATCACTTCAAATTGTGCCTATTTTTCAATACAAACATAATTTTCGGCTTTAGTATAGTGGAGTGCAAGCACTGATTTATGATTTTTTATGCCAAAAACGGCACGCCAAAGATTGTTTTTTGATGTCCCAATTTTTCTATTCCCCTCTCAATTTGAAAGGTGAGTCTGCTCTTGAGTTTTTCAATTGCACATTGCACAATCATTGATATTCCATGATAAAAACGCTGAAAAATACATCGCGGTCAAGGCTCATAGTAGTCAGCATTCCCAAAACTAATTCACCGTCGAATTCAATTCCCGAATTCGCGGCAAAGTCATCCGGCATTGAGCTTGACGTTAATTAAGTAGAGCGAAAAAAAAAATCTCCCGGACTAATTGGATTCCGGGCACCATTGTAAAGGTCTTCATTACAGATGCTGCATCAGAAGAATGTAGCTCGACTTCAAATCAAGGACCGCGAATTTCCACTGTTTGTCAGAGGATTTCCCTTGAGAACTGATTTGCAAATGTACATCAGCATATCAAAATTCTCACAATATTGGAATCACAAGATACTACGAAATGGCTGCCTAAAAACAGCAACAAAAAATGACGAACGATCATTATTTTCTAGCGATTTGAAACAGCCTAAAAGATCCGTAGGCACGGATAATACACTGAAATCACAAATATTGTCCGCCATCTTGGAGCCGCCATTTTGAACTTATCAATCTCAAAAAATATCCATCATCTCAGAACCCAAAAATTCAACACATCACACTATAATCATGTATCTAATAATAACTAGATACTAGGTAACAATAATACCAAAGCTGAAGCCGAAAAATAAAACAAATGACAGTCTGTGACTTCCAACTCGTCAAAACCCGCGCATGCGCATAATTCATCATTAGTAAGCTAGACAGTCTTTTGTTCTTCCAAAACTGGCTTCACTTTCGCGTGAAGAGAAGAATAGGTGATGTTATCCATATACTTAATTGTTATTATACAGGGTCACTCACGGTCGATGGTACCTTAGACGTTTACGGAGAACGAGACGTAGGATTATTCTGAAAATTTGGTTTATTGGGTAATCAGTTTTGTTCTATCGATCTAAAATACTTTCAGCGTTGCGGCGTTGCCGCTTCTATCAAAAAGTAGCAACAACTTTGTTATTCCAAATGGAACACCCTGTATTTTATTTCATTTTTAGATTCTTCCTGAAGAGCTGATTTTGTCGATCTATCATACTTGGGGTATAGCGCGAAATATTACAGATATATAGGGTGTGAAAAATCGAGATTTTTCAATTTTAGGAATTTTTCGTGTTGAAACTAATCATTTCTGCTCAAAACGGCTTACATGTCCCTATCTTAACTTTTCATTTACTATCTACTGACATTTGATAGAAACAAATAGAGGGTGATGCAAAACTCAAAATTTTGAACCACCCGTATTGTGACCCTGTATATATGACCATGATCACGAAACTCTTCCACCATCTTGGGGACGCCATATTGAAGCCGCCATCTTGGAGTTGCCATATTGGAGCCACCATCTTGATGAGAGACCAATTTTGTTTTTTTTTTCTTAAGAAAAACTGCACAATGCATTGTATCCGAAATTTTGAAACCTGCCATCATCTTTCAAATAATTCGGACGTATGTAAGTATGGATGAAAATCAATTTGAAAGATTCCGTTATACGTTTTCAAAATTCGAAATGAAATATGAATAATATTTCTGTAGGAAAGTGGCATCTCAAATCTGTCAGAAGACTCTGGAACATTCTGGAACCGAGATCAAACAACTGCTGCTATTTGAAGACGCAGACAATTACAGCTTATTTACAGAGTGATCAACATGTTTCTATTCAACGTAGTAGAAGTGCAAACTCAAAAAATTGTATTTTGATCAATTGAAAGTAGGAAATGAGCTTCATCTGAGTTTATTTTTTTCTACTTGAGAAGAGCTGACAGTGGCCTGTTCTTGAATTCTATATGGTTTTAACTCCATTTCGTTGGAGTTTAGAGTCTAATACTCCACCTGCATCTTGACGAGATAATTTTTTCTTCCTTTTAGACGTGACGATCTGCATTATATCGTCAAAGAGATTGGTATCGTCCTCTTCTCACAGTGCATGGAAGAGGATATAACAAACTGGATATATGCATAGTATCTCCGAAAGTAATTCGAGATTTCTCATTCCACTGTATAATCAGACGACAAAGCACAGCACTACTTCGCATTCCCTTTATTATCTGAATTCGCTCGTCTCGAATATTTATTTTTTGCCTATCCCAATTGATCCTATCTACTGAAAGAGACCGATCTATTCGAAGAAATGGATGGAGTTCTCTAGTTATTCACTTAGGCATATTACATTTCAGAAGAACACAATCTTTAAACACAATTAATTTGGAATCTTTTTACATGAAAGGATTTTTTTCGTATTTTTTCACCTGATATAGCACAGGGTTTTCATTTAATCTCGTATCCCACGTGACCAAATTTAAAATTTGCCGCAAGAATGTGTTTTCCTCAGGTTGTCGCTACAAAATTTCTATTCATGTTAATTCATGAGTGTCGTTCAAATATTACCATCAATAATTATTTTTCCAATATTTCATAAATACAAATGAACCCACATATTTCTATTAAATGTTCAACAAAATATGTTCTCTTTGTGTGATACATCTTTCTTATATGCTTCTTCAGGCAATTGAATTGGTTTCCTGTAAAAATGATTTGTAATCCAACATACCTATGTTTTTCATGTAGGTCGTCGGAAAAGTATAGTGTACAACTCGTGCGGAAGTTGGATATTTCGATATTTTATTTTCCGCACTAGTTGCACAATATACTATTCTATTTTGGTTATATAATGACGTCATTATGAAACGCAGATACGTATCGAAATAACCTCTGTTTCGAAACGCATATTTTATTACACTGTTGGAAATTTGTTGTTACTTTCAACAAATTCTCATATCGTTAAAAAATTATAGTTGAATTCAACAACAATTGTGTCTCAATTTCACATCCACAATTTTTGATGTAGTTGTTAAATCACTCAGTTATTGAATTCACTACTGATAATGTGAATACAACAGCAACAAGTTTGCATCAAATGAACAGATAAAATTCCTGTCCAAACAACTTTATATAATCTGTAACACAACAACAAATAATTGTAACTAAAACTTCAATGATGGTTATTGAAACATATACAGTAGAACATCATCTTGTTCCTAATACATTAATATTAAATCACGGTTTTGTCACACTCCGTTGACAAATTTACATCACCTAGTTTTACAATTTGCAACAGTTTGTGCTCGGTTACAAAGATTTTTTAGTTCTGATCTCTTCGGATATATTCGTTACTTTTCGTTTGTCTTCTCACGAAAACCGATTCCTTACAAGTGCCAACCCAAGTTTACTCAGTTCTCTGCAGTCTGTTGCCCTTGTAGGGCATTAGAACGAATGCATTATAGGTTTTCCTCTCGTGTAGTCAAGATATAAAAAAGGTAAGTACCTACTTGGAGTAGATTGATGTGGACTCGCACATAACTTTTATTTATTATTTTATTTATTCAATATTATTTAATATTATTTAATATTATTTTTGTTTTTTTCAGTTAAGAATATTTTTCCTGATCTAGAGCAACTAATAACAATCTTTTGTCGGAATCTGCAAGCGCAATAATTTGTTGAGAATTTTTTGTAGCTAGTACTACATTAGGACGTAGGACTCATAACAACAAATTAAAGTGAAAATGACAATTTGTAATTGCTCAATTAACTTCATAAAATACTGCGAACAACTATAAGGTGAAGTAGAATTATTAATTTACTGTAGATAATTCACCAATAAGACGTAGTAGCCATACTAATAGGCTGTTGATGAAACGAGCAATACCCATTATGGTGAAAATTCACTTCAAATACTCTTGATATTCCAACTATAAAATGTTGTAGACCTACTGGGACTATATTTTTTTGCTGATTTAGCAACTAATTTCCAACAGTGTATTCGAACTGTCAAATTAAAGTCAGAAGAGTTAGGCCCAGCTTACTTCTGATGAGCGATTTTGGATTTGGTGATACTAGCAGTGAAGAACTCGAAGTTTTTATTGATGGTAAATTTCAATTCAGAGTGTGATTTGAATTAAATTGACCAAAAAAACAATAACAACATTGCATTTTTCACCGCGAAAATCAAAATCGTTCAACAGTAAACTGGGCTTTACACTTGTGTGTCAGATTTCAATTATTTCAATGTCATCATTGTCACCAATCGAAGATGTGTCTGTTATTTATCGATATTGAATCAATTTCTTTCAATGAAAGACTTCAAATTAATTCAAAATGAAAAAAATTTACACGTTTTATAAGACACCTTATCGCACTTGTTCAGTTGGAACTATTTTCCCAAGCTACGCCCCTTTTTAGTGCCAAATCCATGGAGCGGATTATCATGACTTAGTGTAACCAACTGTGCAAAGTTGGTTGCATACATTTCATGGTCGGTGTTATAGATAGAGCTGTATGTTTTTTAGTTCTCCCAAAACAATAATTTTGGTCATTTACTCGTAATTCGCATCATTCTTGTATTGAAATAAATGATGGTATACCGGGTGTAACAGGATCATGGTACACCTCCCGTATCTCCGTTAGTTTCAGAGGTAATTTATTGAAATTTGGGACATGCTATGAACATAATAAGCGTCACTTTTTGACCTACAAATGATTTTTTTTTCACTTCCGGTTTCGCCGGAAGTGATATCAACTCTCGATTTTTGAATGGAACATCCTGTATATTATTACATTTTTGAAATCTGCATAATTTTCTGGATCCAATGATACCACATAAGTGACATTTCAAACGTCATATTTTTTTAAAATTCAATTCTTAGTTTTTCATTTAGGTGTGCCATGATGGTTCCGATTTATTCCAATTGATCCGTCTAATGCTAGAAAAATCTAAATCCCGTCAAAGCAAATAAAGTTCATCATAGTCGATTTTGCGGTAAAACTCATTTTTTTCAAATGGAACCATATTGGTACCGTGGTACCATTTATTAGTACTACCAATTAGGAATTTATTCATAGCTGGTAATCAAATGTGCGTTAAATACAACTAAAAGAAAATAAGAAAATAAAATTATTGAAAATTTTGACGTTTAAACTGTCACTTATTTGATATCATTGGATTCAGATAATTTTGCAGATTTCAGAAATGCAATAATATTCGGTATATTGTTTCATTTAAAAAATCGAAAGTTGGTATCACTTCCGGCGAAACCGGAAGTGAAAAACAAATCTTTTGTAGGTCAAAAAGTGACGATTATTATGTCCGATTAGCATGTCCGAAATTTGAATGAATTACCTTTGAAACTAAACGGAGATACGGGGGGTGTACCATGATCCTGTTACACCCGGTATGTCTGCAATCCATTCAGCTTGAAATGGTAGTGCCCTTCTCAACAAAATGATGCCTGTGGAATCTGCTAACGAGAAAACTCAACCCTCAGTTCTGAGAGTATTCGCCTCACATTTGCACACCCGAATTTCCCATAAGGAATGAAAACAATTGTCTCTGCGGAAAGTACTGTTCAGCTCCACCATACTCTGCCATATATCTGACGAGATTTTCGTTGTTATCAGACGTCGAAAAACGAACGCGATAAGTCCATCCATCTTTCCGGCAAGAAGAAATGCAGCCGACCCAAAAAAATTGGACGTCAGGCCAGCCGAGTGTGTTTAATTGAAATCCATCTTGCTCGAAATTGAAATTTGAAGGCCGGCACTGTGTCGAACGATTTTGTAATACCGATTTTATTGGAAGCCATGGCTGAGGAGTTATAGGAGCTGAAGGATGCACATGGTCACAAGTCGCCAAATTGATTTTATGTTGCATTCGCCGACTTTCCTCGGTATATTAGGGTGGTTTGTCAAGACTGATATTGGCCTCGTGATCCGATTGGACATTGATCGATTATCGGTTTGATAGGAGTGTGATTATTCATCAGAACATCGTATTTTTTCATTGTTTATGCAGATAATGATCTTACAAGATCAATAAGTTCTCTTGTTCCTGAATCTAATCTCGATTATCTTAAAATCAAAGCAGCTCATGTTGATTAACAATATAAAAAATCGACCCATATCACTTTTAATTTTGGAAATAGTATATTACACAACAAGTGTGGAAAGTGACATATTTCACACGAGTGAAGGAAATGCACTTTCCAACAAGTCTTGTGCACTAATTTTCCTACGACTCCGAATACTTTCATTTCGCGGGAAGTCTTGTGAAAAATGTAACTTGAGCGGTCTCTATAAGTTCAGGAGGTTTTGATTCTATACCAAGTACTGTTTATTTCCATGTTCAAGATGATATTTGAATACTTCTCCGACAATTCTTTATTATGTGAATTACTGATAGATTTAATTAGTTTTGTTTGGACAAACAATTTTATTGATATTTGACACCACACGCCTGCTGGCGCCAGTAATCACGCAACCAGGATTACAGAATCACAGAAGTACGTAGTGCGCAAGCGCGTCCGAGTAAGTGCGTCCTTGACTCCTTGTCAAATGTAAATAGTGCAAACATCTGTGATACTGTGATATGATGCAACATGCAACTGATGCAAGCCGCGCATAAAACTGTAGCCGTACTCTTTTGAATGTATAGAAATAGTTCCAGTCACTGTCTCTAATTTTCATTAATGTGAATTCAGAGGTTATGTATCATTGACACATTGAATTTAATATATACCTAAAGAATTCTCGATACGAAACGAGACAGACATTTCAGTAAATAATATAAATTTGATTTGAGAACGCTCTTATATTGACAGTGAGTACCAACTAATATTCCTAATTATTTCTATCAGTTCAGGCGAGCGTGTGATGTTTTTCATATCAACACGTGTGCTTTTTTCTTTCAAATAACAACACCATGGTGATATGAACTACTTTCCAAATAACAAAACAGTGTACTATATGACGTTTTCATACCGGGTCGTAGGAAAAAGTAGCTCATACCACCATGGCATTGTTATTTGAAATAAAAAAACGTGTTGAACTGAAAAAAATCGCACAGTCGCATGTATTGATAGAAATTATTAGGTATATTTTAGTTGGTAATCACTGTCACCATAAGCGCTTTATTTCAATGTGCAATGAAACATGACCTCTATATTAACTTTGATGAGAACTATTTCTAATGCATGTCTGATGATATTGATGGCAGCGGGTGACATTATCTACAACACGACTAAAGAGTACGGCTTGTATCACAGAAGTTTTCAGTTTTTACATTTGCGATAACGCACCAACTTTTATATCTCAGTTGATAACAATACGCACTGCTGTATTCCTGGTTGCCTGATTACCTACTGGCTTTGAATATCAATGGAATTGTTTGTGTTGCTGGTTGGATGAAAGCAAGCTCAAACCTGGTCTATGACTTGGTGAGAGACTGAATCCTGCTCTTCGATAGTATTTGCTTGTTTTTTTAGATAATGTTACTCTCTGTATATTCGGTGTATGCATTACACTATCAATAAAATCAATTATTATTATTTTTAAAATTCAGTACTTCACTGAAATTGTGTTGAATTATTTCATGAAAAATTTTTCTTTCTCGGCTTTGCACACGCAAATTCATCTTGTCAAATTATTTACTATATTTTAAACCCCCTCAAAAATTAATTTCAACTCAACTCAATATTTGTGGTTCACGAAAAATTCTGGTTTTTCTTGATTCATTGCACCATGAAAACTCACATCCGAGAATCTATCAGTCGAAAGGAAAAATAGTAACGATTGTGTAAGAACTATGGAAACTTCTGGACTCCCATCGGATTAGTGGAACAAGTTGAAGTTGCTACAGATAATATGTTCGGAGTTAGACCGAAAGACGTACAGTCTTACTTGGCAAAATGCCATAATTTCTTTTTGCAGTGAATACTCGCTCTCATTTATGTATGTGTATTTAGCGCTCGTTGTCGGTGAATAGGATTATTCCCATACCAACAGATCGATATCCACTGTATACTTTGTGCTTCTTTTTATTCGAAAAATGAGATGACCTTGGAGAATAACAGCATGTGGTTTGTTTATCTCCTCAGCGACCCATACAGGATGTTTTTGCTGTCCCATAGAGCCCGAAGACCATACGAGATTCATGTTTCTTATTACCATCAACAATAACCTTCCAAGAGCTACATATTTGAAACCCTTATGATTTCTCATGTTCTGAAAGTACAGATAACTTTTGCACTGAATTTGATATATCTGCTGAAGTTAGGAAAAAAACAATATAACTTCAACCTAGAGTTAGATCACTGACAGTGAAAACCTCCGAACAACAAACCTACTAGAATAGTAACACCCCAAATTACCAGAAGTCAACATGAAATTCATATTCATATGTTTTTTTCCCTACAGAGGTTGCCACATCATAACATTTGAAAGTGATAATCATCCCAAGACCACATTTTTTTAAGATCCCCAAATATACATGGCTATTCAAATTCGTTTCTGTACATGGGGATCTCGTAAACGATAAGAGATAGAGTGTCGGTTGAATTGTGAGAATGATGTGAAAAAATTGAATTAAGCTCTTTTGGTTCTGGATATATACAGGAAAAACAAAAAATTATTCATTTTCCTGTATCTTCTTTATTCGCAGAAATATTGAAAATCTATCCACATTTTGCTTTTGGCACTTGATGTGAGCTATCAGAATAAGTTCATGAATCTTTTATACAGGGTGTCATCTGACTTGGGCCACCCCCATCTTTGAATTTTTAAACACGGACCTGTATTTTTTGTTTTAGTTTTAGGATCGTCGACGTGCACTGCATACTAAGAAATTAAAATGTGGATAGATTTTCAATATGTCTGCGGATAAAGAAGATACAGGCAAATAAATTATTTGGGATTTTTTTGTTTTTCCTGTATATCTCCAGAACCAAAAGAGCTGAATTCGATTTTTTCACATCATTGAATAGGTCTCTTAAATACGCAACTTTGCCACAATTTAACCGACACTTTATCTCTTATCGTTTACGAGATCCTCATGTACAGAAACGAATTTGAATAGCCCTGTATATCCTTCTGTTGGTACTTACACGAGTCATATGAGTGTATCAAAAGCTATGTATTCAATGTTCGTCATATAATAAAGTGCTTCCTTTATATATAAGTGGTTAGCACGTCTTTGTGGAGATTACATCATTTTTGGTGAATGCGCCAACGCAGCTAATTTCGTTCAACCGATAATCGACCAAACTCTGACAGTGACAGCGCGATATACGTCTCGTTTTCAAATCGAATTTTGTGTGATAGTTCAATAAACGGCATTTTTACAGTTTTGTGTGAAATGAATAGGATTTCACTTCAAAACCTTGTTTATTCTGTTGAAATCGAATTTAAAGGATGGTGAAACGCAGTTAAATGTGTAAGTAAGATACGATTCAAAGGTGGTGGCCAGAACACAACATTCCACTGGTGAGTTATTCAGTGTCGTTTCATTCGTTGTATAAACATTATTTATCCACCCTCATATGCATAACGATTTTTGGCAATTTGAAAACATTATCAGGTTTCCCCGAGATGAAAAGTTAGTGGATATATGTGAAAATATGATCAAGAAAGAGAATTTTTCAAGATACGCTAGAATTTGCTTGCATCGTTTCACTACAAGTGATAAAATGGTTGGCCCAAGAGGTAATAAGATGCTCAGAGTAGTAGATAGGCTTATCTAGTGGAATTGAAAAGTAATAACATGTTTGATGTTGTCTTAACAGGAATGTTTTGATAATTTTGTTAGTAGGTCAATTTATTAAAATTCAGACCCTTCCAAGATAGCAAGACAATGATTCTGGGGAAATATGTTGTGCTATCCTTGTTTCAGAATGAGGTAACCCTAGTAACAAATTAAGATGTTGGCTTCAAACAACTACTGTGGTGAGAATTGAAACGAATGATTATAGCGACATTTTCTTGGCAAACGTTTGGGACTTAAGTGAACAGACAATTATAGTTCTAGCCTACTAGGTTTTCATTTAAAACGACAATTACTTGACATAATATAAATAGTGAAAAATACGTTGAATATCTTATGTAGTGTGATGCATAAAGTCCGTTTTATTTTTCAAGCAGTATCCAGGAATATGAAAAATATAGGGCTGCCACTGAAAGCAGAAACCGAGAATATGGTGAAAAATATTGAGTTCACTGAAAAATAATAATGTGGGTCTCTCTCAGAGAAAAAATAACACCTTGTATGGCGTTAATGATCTTTATTTCATGAGTTTGTTCGTGTATCTAAATTGACTTTCAATGGATATATTTGCCTGATCCGGTATACTTATTTGACATTTTCGAAGTATTTTTCCTCCAGCTTTTAGCTGTGTATGCAATCAGAAAAAGTCGTTTAGCTAGTCCGCTTAGACTATCCGAACGACTAGCTGGATTTTCGCAGACATTCGGGCAACGAAGCAGGAATTACAAGGATTTCGGATAATTCATGGCGGAGTCGTGGGAAAACCGGCTCAGGGAACATTGGGGTGATCTATGATGCTTTCCCCCTCCTATCTAGTTTACTCCCGAATCACTCCAATCAACAGATATTGCTGTGAAAGGCAACAGTTGATTTAAGGGGGATTGCCTTTAAACGGAATATATATATACCATAGATCTTATTGTTTACGCTAGATCCGGCATCCTGTATTAATTTTTTGGTCTAGAGTACAGTGGCTTAATAGGTTACAGTGACGCCAATGGGCTAGCGGCCGCCATGTTTAATTTTCTATGGGTATTATAGGAGGAAATAACAGAATTCACGATTTTTGTGGAATTGGACTATAATTTATCGTGATAACATTCTGATCATGATGTACTATTATACTATCTTTATTGTGATTAATTTTTCAATGACTTATTATACCTTATAAATGAAGTAACATTCAATTTCGAGAATGCGAATATAACGCGGGTAATTCAAAATTATGAATTATTCGCGGTAAATACGAATTTCAAACGATGCTTCCACACAACGTTACTACATTCCTAAATAAACTTAATTGATCAGAGTTGAACTGGTATTCGAGTTAAACGACGAATTATATAATATGAGAATGATGAATTGATTATATGTATGTCTTGAAATGTTCTTCTACATTCTACTTACCTCATTTTAAGGACATGTAAAATAAATAAATAACAGACCACTTAACAATACATTCATTTCATCTTGAAATGATAAATACATATATAAAATAATCGACACTTCATTTATTTTTAAAACTCAATAATATAAGTTGGATACATACATTTATTTCATTTTCTCATAGATTTACTGCCATAATTGTTGACTTTATTGACAATTTTTTTTACTTGCTTCTTCAACCTGAAGTTCAAAAAACGAGTTTTTATTTTATTTTCCAAATTATGTCAAGAAGAGTTTGTTTCCACATATCCCCCTCAAAGTGAACATATAGAATTTGGAACAATATTGAATAACACACAAAACCACAAAGAACTGAATAGTTTGTTGGTTGCCAGTTCTCTCTCATAACTTTGGCTGTCCAAAGTTTTCTTCTAGCTGGGTCTCTGGGAGAAGTTTCCATCAAAAACCCTTTAGCTGCAGAGTTTGTACAGTTGAAAGCTGAACATCCAGGCATTCTACTATGAATTTTTCTACCTAAAAATTATACCACTTGAAAATATGCATATCAAACACTAAGTTAGATGAACTTTTTGTGAAATAATTCACAACTTCCATAATATCCATAATATTGATGATTATAATATATATTAACACATATATAGGAACTATACAACTATCTTGAATGGAGATATTCTCAGAATTGTTTGTTGTTTATTTTCATATTATAAACTTGTCTACAGTTTCACTTTATACCCAAAATAAATCATAGATATTAGATAGAATTGAGGGACTTACCTGGGCATGTCGAATTCCAAGCGATTCTTCATTCAATAGCCACGAATATACAAGAATTTAATAAAAAACACGATATTTCCAATGCTTCTATCACAAATTTAGCATAAACATGGCGGATTTACGTCGACCTTGAAACAACCAATAGAAAAGATGACATTCAGTTGTCGTCACTGTAACCTATTAAGCCACTGTAGTCTAGAGGGGTCTGCAAGAAAGTAGGTACTATGGTCACGTGGGACAACAGATTTTTATGGTCAACAACTGAAACGACCAATCAATGACTTAGTACTTTCAACCCCCCGAACCTACAAAACAAATAACCTATATATATATACCATGCAAGGGGATGATCGATATTTTTCACCGTCAACGTTGAGAACAAGGAATAACAAGTTGTTCTTGGGCCTCATGGGCAATACGATCTAGACAATCTATTGTGAAAAACCCAGAATTCATGTCCACTTCTGAGACATTCTGTAAACTTTGCTAATACTTCACTGGATGCAGAAGCGGGACTGTACCATTTTGTATCACCTGGAACCTGGAATCGTTTTCTTATTCTTATCTTCCTCCCATGTTTAAATCTCTCGGTTCATCAACGACTTTTAGTGGTTTATTCATACTGTATTTCTCAGTTCAGATGTCTCGTCAACCTGGTAAGTTTAGTCTACAGGAATCGAGTTTTGTGCAATGTTGTTATTGTTTTTATTGGTCCATTTAAATCAAATCATACTCTGAATTAATATTCACCAATGAAAACATTGAGTTTTTCACTGCTAGTATCACCAAATCCAAAATTGCTCAGAAGGAAGAAGGGCCTATCTCTTCTGACTTTCATTTGACAGTTCGATTGTACCAACCTCCGAATAATGAATTTAAAAAAATGCGCATTTGCGTTTCATAATGACTTCATTATAGAACCAAAATTAAAAAATGATTCATACTATTTTTAGCACTAGTTGATTCAAAGCTTGAAATATAAAACTCATTTCATTCTACAACGTTGTAATTAAATACCTAGTGAATGTACCGGGTGATTCTTCGAAGTGGTTCACCCCTATAACTTTTTTGTTTCGCTTATTTCCAAAGATATGACTTCATTATAGAACCGAAATAGAAAAAATGGTTTTCCTAGCCTTTTTCGACCATGAAAGAGATCTCCTGTCAATCTAAATCCAATTGAACAGTTGATATTGAGAATAAATATTCTCTGTATAGACGCTAACAAGGCACGTGCAGACATACTGTAAAACATATCAGACTGACTCTAACAAGAGTGATATATTTCTAAAGGGGCATTGACTCAAATCACAGCACTTCAGGTCTCTGCACACATAAAAAGAATTACTTAATTTGATTTGATATGCTTTGATTCAAGAGTATGGCTTGTTTATATATACTGGAATAAATGTCTGCTCAATTCAAGACTATTACGTTTTCAACTAAATACACTCATACCAATGTTATAGATTTCTTGAATCGTAAATGAATGGAGTTCTTCGTGAGAATAATACAATATTTCAGATTGAGAACACAATATATTCAAATCAAGACAATCATAATCTCTCAATGACTCGCATTTTTCTTGAACAAAAAGAATCAGATTTTCAGTTTTAGCTGTAGATTGTTTTGTATCAAGAATTTTATCAAATTAGAGGAATTATATCGATTTCTTGAAATGAGAATCATCCTCAACTTCCGTTCTCTTATTGGGGCTCTCATCAATCACATCATCACTTGCAGACCTTCTTCTTGACAACCTTTCCCCCTATTCGTAGAGATTATTTCTGAACTTGTCCACCAGTTTACCTCGCAATAAAGTTGTATTCCTCTGGTTTCAAACTACTGAAAAATATAAAATGTATCATTCACAACTCCATGTAGCTACAATGTGAGAGATAATCTGACTTAGCACAATGCATGGTTATTATATTTCTTCAAATCTGGGTTCACATTCTCACTACTGAATTCATTTTCCTAGGATCAAAATTTGGTAAGAAAATGTAAAAATATGTTAGGTACAATATGCAATATCAAAATACCTAAGATGTCTACAAGTTCAAGAAGCTCTTTTCCACTGTTCAATCAGTGTTTGGACAAATTTGAACGTTCATACGCACATAGGTATCTAACCCCAATTTTCACTCACAATGCCGATCCTGGTTATTCAAGTTTTTCACGAATTATCAGTTTTCGAGATGATATAGCTACGTTAATTGATTGGATACACAATAATACCTACCCAAGAATGAACGTCGATAAGATATATAGGCATGTAACTTGCCTCTATAAGTGGTAATTATATCCTCAGATATCTCCTTAGTTTTTCTTTCATGGTAAGCCAATATTTCTATGCCAATAAAATAGGTTGAACTGGTTGAACAATGATGGATGCACGACAAGAGCACCGAAACAACACACTCACACCGTTTGGCAACATTCTCGGCTTGAAGGGATCACAATTATATTCAAGAAAATGTTATGGTCAATCCAAAGAAACTTTCTCAGAGATTTACTCATTCAGCGATTGATTGTCTTATAAATCTCGTTATTGAAGAAAATGCTACATATCTTATTTTGAAAGAAGACATTCCGTGATATATTTTTCAAGAACTTCATTATATTTTCTGGATACTTTGAATTTCTTGAATTGAGAACATTTTGTTATACCAAATGAATATTGCAGTGAAATAATTTTCTACAATTGACAAATTCAATAAATTCATTTCAAATAAATTATTTCAGAAGAAGAATGCGCTTTTTCAAAACTAGAATTGGACGTTGAACGAATATATCGTTTTCATTTGAGAATTTGTTTTTATGTGTGTGGAAAGAAAAACGTTCCTCAGTCCTTCGCTCCGTTTTTTCGCCAGACAATCACCTATGACCTTCGATTGTATCTCTGCAGAGGAAGACGTGAGGATCGGGCGAGTTTTTTTGATTAAAGCAGTTTGTCATGTCCCCAACATTGAACTGCTGCTGGTGTAGCAGAGCAACCCGAACGGGATTCTGGTAGCAAACTAATCCGGGATACAAGGGCACCGGCACAGTCTATTGCCCCCTGGTTATTGCATTGTTTTCTGTTGCCACGCCATTTCAGCCAATAAAAGTGTAGGATGGTGATGGAGGTTGCCCATATATTCGAACAATGGTTTCAGAAGTGGGATAGATGAGTTCATTTAAAATTGGAGTCCTGAGGATATCCATCAGCCTATTTGTCTGTTTTATTGAAATTATCAAAAATATACCTGGTGCCCCATTTATAAATGGTTGTAGGTTGTAAGACCAAACATTAAGTATTTGAAACAAAGATAACACACCACTTGTTCATCTGAAGAAACGAATAAAGGTGAGCCACTTTCAGAAACACCTGGTAATTCTTGATATAACTGCGTAAGTTTGTTGCGTAACCATATTTATTACCCCAAAAAGTAACAATATTTTTTGGATTTGAAGTATTTTCCATGAGAGTTTGTCTTTGCTCCATTTCATTATTGATTGATGAAGGTAAGGTTTGGCGGGAAATTCAATAATGGTTTCAATTTCAATGTGAGTACATTAGAAGCATATTTTTCAAAGAATGGAGATCAAAACACACTCGAATGATGAAGGCATCCAATATTTGATGTCTCAATGATAACAATCACTTCTAAAAAGCTTGATTCCATCTCAAATTTGAACCTCCATTCTTCGTTAAGAAAAAGTGAATCATTTTTATATTTTTGAAGTAATGTATAGTACGCCAATGGTTTTCCTCCACATAAAAATTATTTTCGAATTCATATCAATCTGAGACTGCCTTGTCATTCCCATAGCTGTTCAGGGCGAACGCGTTCCTACTAATCTGAATTCCAACAGTCATTCCAAAGCCATTTGGAGCGGAAAAAACTGAGGAGTTATAAAGATTCCGTCCGACCTATAAAAGGCTGTGAGAAATTAGATGGAGTGAAAGTTAAAACTCTAGCTGTTTGCCAGATGAATTAGGACTCATCTGAAGTCAAGAGTTTTGACTTCTCATATGATTTCATGAGACAAAGAATTGCTTTAGTAGCAACGGCTCGTAGAATGTAACTCTCATATTCTGACTGCTGAATTTTTGCTGTGATTGTATCATCATGATTCCATTATCAGCATCGTAATCTACTTGTCAGAATACATAATAATAGGAAAAATATGGATTATATTCGTGTTCAAGTTCTGTGTTGAATTAATTATAATTGTTACCTAAAAATAAACTCATGCATATCAGCACTCTGATACTAAAATGAAAGGCTTATGAGTCGTTCGCAGAAAAAGTAATTCATCGTAACTGACAAGGAGAAATTCATGAAGGAAACTCCAAAAAGAAATATCTCAGGATAAGAGTGTATGAAAATATCCATGCGTGTTTTCTGCACTTTTTTGGTTAGTAGGTCATCAGATAGAATTGTAGGGTATCGATGCTGCAATAAATTGCATTTCATGTCAATTTGGAGGTCACTTCTATTTTTACGGCTGGGATGAGATTGGAATAAAAGTGAGCTTTGTGAGTTTTACTATGCCATTTTATCGGGGGTTTTATTAAAATAAATTCGAGACCACGGAATGTAGGAGTGTGATTTGATTTATGATGAGCTTCATGAAAGTTGCATTGATTTCATCCTATACAGAAAAACTCATCGGTATGATTCGTGCTATTTCAATTGAATTGCATGGAATTGCATTTTGATTATGTAAATTGAAAGAATGTCATATCTCGTCAAGTCCAATTGAAAATCAAACACTGTTTGAATTGTAAATACCTCTTCACCTCTCAAGCATAATAGGAATGAAAAGGTTCTCAAATACCTTTTGAACCCCTAAAAAATAATTTATGCTTCGCCCATGATGTTCCTCAAGAAAAAGCATTACATGAGAGTGTTTTTTCTTTTCTCTATCTCTTATAATAAGGGAGTTATTAAGGGTTCACAATTTGCTCATTTTCCAGACTGGTGCATGGGTGAATAAATAGGCTAGTAGCCATATTTGCTGTCAATACAGACAATAGTCATTACGAATGCATACCAGTGACGAAGAAAGTGTGAATTGTACTCCACCAGAAATCAGTAAAGCCAGCTGAGGATGCGAATAATTAATGATTTATTGTACGGCGGGGGTAAAGTGCCATTTTACGCCCGGCGGGCGGTAAAGTAGTCCGAGGGAGGTAAAGTGCTATTTTACGCCCGCACAACCGAACGATAAAGTGCCATTTTACGCCCGCATAAAGATATTCAATCGGACAAGACGAGATATGTATTTCTTTTAATTTAGATACTTTGTCCAAGTTAATGGCTTTTCCATTTTGCATTTTGTTTATGCTTTGAAATTGACAAGCTCAGCCAGCTTTGAGAGAGAAGAAATATGTCCGCCCTAGTGTTGTCTTTGTCATCAAAATTGCAACTTGAAATGATGAAAATGTTATGATTGGGACGTAAAAAAAAAGAAGAAGACTAATATCACAATTGTAATGTGTTTGGAATTGATCAACAATAATTATTGTGAGATCACAATACTCACAAAATACTGGAAATAAACCTATCAATACTGCAACATGAGGAACTCTGTGACAGTTAGAGATATAGGGTCGGTTGAATTAGGAAAAAGTTCAATATGCCGCAAAGAAGTGTTTGAAAAGTTATACACCCTGTAAAAATCGTCAAAATATCGCGATAACTCCATTGCCACCCACGCTAATGTATAAGTTCTATAAATCCACGCACATGTTATTTCTGGATATTCATTGCGATATTTGAAAATGTGATCATCATCATCCATCACTTCTACTTGGCTGTGCTCTGAAGCAATCAACTACCCTGCCTCAACCTCATCACCGTCAATCGAACGTTCAATTTCACCCCAAATTTAACAGCCGCCCTGACATTCCTCCATGTAGAATATTCCATCATATCAATTTGCGCTTGTAGAAACACCTATATACAGGATCGTCTTTCAAGATTTCATGACTTGAATTTTTTATTCGATATGTTCACACTTGGTTTGGTTCACATTTAGCATCTCACGAATTATATTTTCGATAATCCGAAGTATTATCAATTTTGTATGGGAAACTATGAATGAATATTGTATGGTTGGTGAACTGGTTGATTTCGCAGGTTTCAACACGCAAAAAGTAAACAAGGATGAAAGCTTGTTTGGAAAATATATTCATCACGTTTATTTCATTTTGTACTTTTCAGCATCAAACTTTGTTCAATGTTAGAAAGAGAAATTAGTCTATCCAATTAGAATATCAAACATAGTTTGAAATGAAGTTCTGTGATTTGGGAGATTTAGTTCTGGAGTGTTTCTTTCTTCTGCCGCATGGTGTCGCCACTTCCAATTGTCTGTTGGAACGCGGCTCAGTGCGGTCAAATAAACGCGACGAAGGTGCATTGGGACAGGCAACGCTTCGAGTGGAGATCTTACGGTCTCTACTCGGATAACTACCCTGCACTGATGAGGGCCAATAAGCCCGAAACCGGTCTGTAGGTTGTTAGGCGTGCCTGTCCCGATGTGAATTTGTCACGTCTTAGGAAGAAAGAAACATTTGCGATCTGCATTCACAGTGTGAATCGTTGCATGGATTACGAGCAGATATAATTCAATGTTCTGCGTGGTATTTACCAGGAAAGTAGTTGTTTTCTGCTCGTAGTCTACCAGACATTCATTTCAAACTATGTTTGATATTCTAATTGGATAGACTAATTTCTCTTTCTAAAATTGTTGTCCAATTTATGGCTTTTCCATTTTTCATTTGTTCAATGTGTCCTAATACTTTCGATATCGACTCGAATCGGATCATAATTACAAAAGCTGACGGCCATTTTGAAGCCGCCATATTGACTTTTCCAATTTTGACATAAGGAGAATCATAATCTCCGATCTCGAAAACCCCCAAATACCAATTTTTAATTGAATCTGATCATAATCACTAAACTCGTCTGCCATATTGGAGTTGCCATTTTGTTTTTATTCGAAAAAAATTTCGATATTCATTATCACCGGAAGTGAAGCTAAATGTAAGCTTGTAAAAGAGCATGATCTTGTTACCATAAAAATTTCCTATTGTTATACTAACCATAATTTTGTTAACATGACAATACATGTGATTGTGGTAACGAAATAATTTCGTTAGTATAACAAAATCAAATTTTTTTTTTGCCTATATTGACAAGAACTTGTTACGATCACAATGTATAGTTTTTTTCTCGAGAAGAAACTGAAGAATCCTCAAATTTAGATTTCAACGTGAAAAATGGAATTGAGTAACATAATATAATTCTTCTGCTTTTTCGCAAAAGGATACTTCTTTCATTTGCTAGCAACGGCATTTGGAAAATCGATCATACTCCGTATGCGAATCTCGTCACTGTATAGCAAGAGCAACATCTGAGCCGCGAGTTACGAGATAATTGAATATCAGCATATCCATGAAATCTTGATGAGAATATTGTAGAAGAAAATTTGATTCAATTCACACTTCAGCGTGAAGTTTGTACAGGAATACATTACTTCGAATGCTTGAGAAATAAATCCCCTGAAGGTAAATTGAATGAAGAATTTTTTTTGAAAATTATATATTATGTATATTAGGGTATAAAATTTATTTTGTAACCCACGTGACCATACGATGTAGTTATGCAACCCACATTGCACAGTTGGTAACACTGAGTGTTGATAATTCGCTCCATGGATTTGACATGAAAAATAGGCGCAGAGAAAATATTTCAAAACAGGGTTACTATTGCGAAGATGTTTAGAGTGATATGTTAACAAGGATGCTCTGCCTAAATACTTGTTGCCATGATTACATTAGTTGAAATGTGGTACCAAAGACTTTCAGAAGATGAATAGAAGTTCTGTAGCAACACCTGAGAGCGACAAATTTGTGCGAAAAATTCAAATGAAAACCCTGTACAACCGTAGATAATGTTGCTTGAAGTGATCAAATTATCGAATGTTGAAAGGAAGCCTCCCTCGTAGATTGCCCTTTTTTATTTGCAGATTTGATTTTCACCAGCTTTATTATGTAGACTGATGTAGACGTAGACAACAATGGCGTACAAATTCAATGGACAAACTCTGAAAAATGATCGGTTATCTGCGGATGACTTTCGGGATGCCACGTCTTTATATCATAATTAATCTTATCTCGATTCCCTATACTCGATATTATTTTCCTGTGGTAGGAGCAATCGGAAGTTCCGAGACAAGTGAAGGTTGTGTACTGATAAATGATGACATCACTAGGAAAAACGCGGAAATAGAGCTTTTTTCCTCTAGGATTGTTCATGTGTCGAGGTTAGGGTGTCAGCATAACAGAATAAGGAAGATGAGGAGAGTAGAAGAAACTGTTGTGTATAGTTGGAGGATTTTCTTTTGTTTTCCGCTCCGTTCTTCAGTACATGACTAATGGTGGTTGTTGGAATCTTGTGAAGTATTAATCTTCTTAGTTCTCGAGTGTTTCACCAAGTTGAAAAGTGTTTGCCTATATAAGAAAATAGTTATGATGATTGATGACATTAGTGTGTAATGTTGTTCATAAGTCATACGAGAAATGTTCAAAGCTAACGTTCTCGAGAGATGAATTTTCTTGTTCTAAATCAAAGCCTAGTAGACGAAACATTATTGTCTGTTCACTGAAACTATTTTGGTAAGCTAAAGACATCATTTGAACTAACCGTGATCTAATTTGAGCTTGAAGTGACATAACTGGTCATAACCTAGCTTTTTCATCCATTGAATCATGAAATTGTTCGATATAATTGTTATCCCATCATCTCAGAATAAGAAAACTGAAAAAACATCGCAAGTCAGTGCATAGATGTATCAGGTAAGTATAAAGAACGAGTTCAAAATTGAGAAACTAAAACGTGATGCAAGCTGAAGTATTGGCATATTGGGATGGTTAATATAATTTTGATTATTTATATTGAACTGTATATTCAGGTACCTATGCATATTTTATATCAACTGTAGAAATTTGACATTGTGTTATTAATTTCAGTGAACTGATAGTGAATAAATATATGAGATGAACGTGACATCTCACAAACATAATGTAAAAACCAATAGAACTATAGTACGAAAGGTTGAAACATCCAGAAATAACTTTTCCGAATTTTGGTTCTAAATTGAAGTCATTTTGAAACGCAAATGAGTATCGAGCCTCTGTTTTGATAGGCATTTTTTATTATTCGTGGGTTGGTACAATCGAACTGTCAAATGAAAGTCAGAAGAGTGAGGCCCAGATTACTTCTGAGCGATTTTAGATTTGGTTCATTGGTGAATTTTAATTCAGAGTGTGATTTGATTTAAATTCACCTATGAAAAACATAAAACAACATTCACCGCCGGTATCGCAAAAATCAAAATCACTTAACAGTAAACTGGGCTTTACGCTTGTGCGTCAGGTTTTAAATATTTCAATGTCTTCATTGTTTCCAATCGAAGGTTTTTCTGTTATTTATATCGTTATTGAATCATTATCAATAAAATAATTCAAATTAATGTAAAATAGAAAAAATTGTATGTGACTTGGGTCGCTGACAGTGAAAAAAATTTAAACGAATGAGCATTGAACGACTTCTATAAAGTAGCGACATCTTCTTGGCAGACGTTTGGGACTTGGGTGAACAGACGAATACTATGACGAATTAAAAAAAAGTGATATTCCAATAAAAAAAGATCGGCGTTTCTCATCAGATGCTGTGTAGGAGTTGACAGTACTTTGGAATTCAGATAATTCTATTAACAAATTTAACGAGTAGAAGATTAGAAACTTACAGCCAGTAATTCCGGCGATAAGGAACTATCATAAAATGAAGGAAAACTTAACGCTTCCATTGACACTATGGCTAGGAAACATTTAACATTAGAATAGCAGATGATGATTCTTGGGGAGGAGGAAGCTATAACAATTCTGAACTTGAAGTATCTACAGCATTTTATCACCAAGTGTTCTTGCATTTTAGTGGAAGGAGAAAAATGATAAGAGTAAGTGGCTAAAATTCAGGTAGGAGTAGCAACAAAAATTAGTATTGGAGGTAGCAAAAGTCTATTAATATATTATGGAAATCTTAGATTCATTAAAGATAGTATCGCATTTTCGGGTCCACAAGAAAATATTTCGTGACTTCGTTGTACAACTTTGTTATTTGAAAGTATAATTTCGCCAGGCTATGTGAACAGAAAGGCGTATTTCCCACTATGAAGTGAATTTGAATATTGTTTGTTAATGGTCTCGGAAAATCCACGTCACTTGGACAAGATCGATAAAGACGCCGTTTATTGATTTCTATATTATTAATTCATGGATTGAAACTTCTCTTCTATAATTTCCTGGATGCTATAATATGTTTTTCAGATATCATTTCAATCTCATATATTAGTTCATAATCATTTCACTGAGATTTCTTCAGTAGATATTATCAATATGCATGGAGTAATTTCAACATAAATTATCAAAATTGAAACATTAAAAAAGCGTATAGTCCTAACCGTGAAGAAAAAAGCTAGGTTATAACACTCTGAGCTCAAATAGTTCACTATAGACCAAACTAAGACGCTGTCAAATCAATTCAGTTCAATTTGAAATAAGTTTAAACTCCAGAATAAATTTAAACATTAATTTGCGAATATTCCATGTTTAGACTACATTGTGATTTGTGAATTTTCTTATAAAATTGAAGATGGAGCTACAAAAACATGCTAAATACTTGTTGTGTTGTTAAGTGTGGGAGTTGAGGAAATCGTGATGATGTGAAGTTTTTCAATATACCCAGTATACAACATTTTGCACACAAAACAGAATTGAATGAACTCTCAAAAATCCGAAGAGAAAGATGGTTGAAAGCAATCAAAAGGGAAGATCTCACAGAAGCTAAACTAAAGTATGCTAAAGTATGTGATAAACATTTTTTGAAAGGTAAAAAGTTACATAACTTTTCATGAAGGTATTTGTTGCGAAATGTGGTTTCAAATTTTAGGAAAACCAGCTGCTTTAACTGATTCATCAGAGTGAAAGGAACGATGCCTTGAATGACTCTGATTTTTTCCTTATGCCGTAATGTCTTTATCTTCAGTCTCTAACGATAACAGATAATCACTTTTATCATCACAAGCCATTGTATTCATTTTTGAAACCTTCAAGAAGGAAATTCAAACTATAAACACAAAAACACATGTAATCAAATAGACTAAACACCCCGAGTGTGCCCTAAGGCAGCCATTTCTGATCACGTGTTCTGGATTGGCTTATTGGATCAAAAAATATCGCTAGTCTACCAAAAAACATTCGTTTTTATCTCAGTAAACAAATTGTTCCACCTACTATAGACTTTCCCAGTGAACACATTTCATGAATAGTTTTTCCTATCAGTTCACAGCTGTATCTGTATTTTCAAGTGTACCATTAATTGATGAATTTTGTCTTCTGAGGCCCCTATTGAGGTGTATATAAGCATCAGCTTGTATACCTGAGTGTTTCTATTTGAAATATGATGAATGAATATTTGAAAATTTTGAATTCAATAAGAGAAATCGTGTGGTCGTTTTATTTGTATGTGTTCTTTTTGACGTCGTAGTACATGGTCTAATTTCCCTAGAATACATTTCCAAGCCTACAGATATCATACCAGTTAGGTACGACTTCGAAATGCAGTTTGAAGTGGTCATAAACAACCACCAAATTTGCACAGAGAACGGACCTCAACTGGGAAGGGATGCATCAGTGTGGTATACTGATGGATCCAAGATGGATAAAAGGGCTGGAGTGGGAGTTACAGGGCCACAGTTCAGGCTCTCAAAACCCCTAGGTAACACCCCAACCATCTTTCAAGCAGAAGTACATGCTATAGAGATATGTGCACAGGAGTGCCTCGAAAGGGACACTCGAAGGGCAGAAATCTATATCTACATATCAGATAGCCAAGCAGCACTAAAAGCTCTGAAGTCATACACTTGTGAGTCTAAGATGACTTGGGACTGCAAACAATCCCTGAGACAACTGGCCGCACGCAACCAGGTCACTTTGATGTGGGTTCCAGGTCACAAGGGAGTTAAAGGCAACGAGAAAGCGGACTGCCTTGCCAAAGAAGAGGCAAATACACAATTTCCCGGCCCAGAACCCTTTTGTGGACTCTCCAAGGCCCACTTGAAAAAAGAGTTTCGACGTTGGGAAGCGGATGAAATAAAATCTCACTGGAATAAAGTGCTAGCACAAAGACAAGCAAAAAGGCTAGTGAGCCTATCGCCAAGGAAAGCTAAGCAGCTTCTCGAGTTGGACAAGAAAGACTTGAAACTAGTGACGGGACTCCTCACTGGACACTGCCCTCTAAGGTATCACCTCAAAAAGATGGGCAAAACAGAGAGTGATAGTTGCCGCTACTGCGAGAACTTCGTAGAAACTGCAGAACATTTGCTTTGCGAATGCCCAGCGCTCTTCTGCAAGAGGCTCAAGTTCCTGGAAGGGGCCTTTTCAGAGCCCTCCGATATCAGGAACCTAGCTCCCAGGAAACTAATAAACTTTGCACGAAGTCTCGGAATCCCGGGCCTCTAATAGATTAAGGGTTATGCACAAAAGATCTTATAGGTCGAGGTGCTTGAGAGGCTGCCCAGCCTTAATGACCCCCCCCCTACAATCTACAATCTACACAGTCTAATTCAAAATGTGGAACAAAACGATATTATTGTGTTCATTAAGCATTCAGGAAAATAGAATATGTCTGCTCCGCTTGTTTCCTAGGAGATCGTGGACCAGTTCCACCCACGTGTTGTTTGCATATTTCCTAATGCATCCAGAGGTATCGCGTATTCATATAATTATAAGAGCAACTGAAAACACGATGGATCGTGAATGAACTGAAATGGGATGTATATCAGGAAAAACACATAATGTATTAAATATACCCTTTGAAAATACCTTAATGAGTGATTCTTTCCGTTGATTTACTACACTCGATTACGTATGGAATTCTAGAGGACATCTACTATCCACCATTTTTTGATATTTGGAGGTCTTTCATGCATTTAAGACTTCATGGATATGGATAAGTTTCTATTTGTACTGCTCCAAGTTTATTGGACATGAAATTGACTTCATCTATCATATTGAGAGATAATGATACTATTCGAGAGTGGACAAATAATCGTATTATTCATATTCGGAATGTGATAAATTAATTGGATCGAAATGAAACTCATGATGTCCTCCAAATATCCCCGAATTGATACATATGAGTGATTTTGTATCAGCAGGAGCAGAATCATCAGTTGAGATCTGTGCCATATGTTGTTTTCATCTTGTCTATTTTCATAAAACATATGGCGTGACTTCTACTGACGGAAACTTGGGAAAAAACAACTACAAGTAGCAATTTATTTTTCCTATGTTGTTGTAAGCTGTTTTGAATGGCACAATTTATTTTTATAATGCGCTTTTTGTTCGCCCTATCCTTCACCTCAGTTTTGTTCCTCGCAGTGAAACCTTCTGATGTATTTCTCCGGGAATATGATTGATCGCAGGACTAAGATGGTCGTAAAAAGCAAATATTGACATTTTGTCTGCAGATTATTTCGTTCCATATTACTGAAGTAACATAGTCTGCTGATTTTTTATTCAAAAACATGCTGTCCCAATTATTGGGTTCTCTCACGTACAACTCTTGATTGATGAAAGCAAGAAAGATCTAGACATAACCAGAATGAATGATCTTTCCGAGAACAATCTTTAATGTTTATCTTGATTCGATTCTGATTTCCATATCCCTTTATCTAACGTTTCACCTTCAAGATGAGCCTGAGATTTTGAAAATCCGTTAACGAGGAAAAAAGTTATGACTGCAAGACCAAAAAGTAAATTTTTTGAGATCACCTTCCAAAACAGAAAAAAGTTGTTCGTATTTTATGATTTCAGTTTCAAAAAGAGAAACAAAAAACTCGTTGTAGTTTTGAAAACATACTCGCAACTCGAATTCCACCAATCAAACAAAAAATCTGTCTGTCGCGTGTTTTGTTTTGAAGATGTTTCCTGTCGTTTTCACTACACGAACAGTTTTCATCATGCCATGAAAGTCACATACCACTATCCAGAACAAAATAGTGAACTGTTGTCGCCAGCCGTTTCCACATATCGAACTCTGTTTACAAAAACAGAGACAAAGCACAGAAACCTTTTGAACTTTTCGCCTGGCGACAAGACTTTTTGTTGACGACAACACGAACTTGCGACACAAAGTCCTCAAAATGTTTCTTATTTTGACAACAAAAGTTTTTTCGTCATCGAAATTGACACTGTTGCTGTTCCCAATCTGGCGACTTATTGGAACAAAATAGCTAACCTCATACACCCTATATATAATCTATACATTGAACGATTTAGAATTCACAGCACTGACCATTTTCGGTGCAGTTTTCTATACGTACGATCAGTCGTGCATGTAGCCACTTCCAATGGAAAATAAACGAGCAGTTGTGTGATTCCAGAACGGGTGCTCGCAAGGCCCGAATAGATTGCAGAGCTGCATCGGGATAATTTGCATGCATTTCGCTGGGAAAGTGGTTTTTAGAATGGATAAAAATAAATGGCGGAGGCGCTCGAGTGAATAGAAAATTCCGGGAGATTTAGGGGTAGACGAAGGAGATCTGGACTTATCGGAGCCATAAGAAAACCATCGTAATTCAGGAGCAGAACTTTCAGCCTGAGGATTGCTTGTTGGATTTTTACTTCAAACACTTTTCAAGATGTCACTTTCATGAATAAAAAAGATGAGACTACATTCGTTTCAAAAAGTTAATAGGTACTTGTTCATAATTTTTGAAACCAAAATCTACAACATCTGAAATTGGAAGATATTGATGACTTGCTTAAATACCTACCCATTAAATATTCTGATGGAGAAAATGATTATATCATTTACTTACCACAAAAGTTCTGATTTGATGAAGTGAATGACAGTGAACATAACGAAAATAACAGAGACATGAACATGTGAACTGCATAAAATTTCGTGAATAGGGTTATGTTTTGTGACCATGCAGAGAACTTGAAAATTGAAATGGCCGGATAGTCATAAAAGCAAAAGAATGTCGTGATAAAATAAGGCATATTGTCGCTCCAGTCTATAATCATGAACTTGACAGAAATGGAAAATAGACATGAATGACACGAAAAAGCATATGATTTCGCGGGTGATTGATCGTCATTTATTTATTTGTTTATTTTATATACACTGTTCTACAGGATAAATCCCATCTACAGAACAGGAATGTAGGCAGGAATCAATTCACATAAAATAATAACATAATTCTGCGGAATCATACATGTAGCCTATAGAATTATTTGAAAAATTAGGACTTGATAAGTCTCATTGAACGGTTAAATATATCTATTTGAGAGCATTTTGAGTTATAAATCGACAACATGGGATAGTATACTGGGTGCCAACAATTGCATAGCTTCAGTACTGCTATTTCTTGAGAAATTTTGGAAGACCTGAAAAAATTTCGATGTTTTACCAAAGTCGTAGAAGTTGGGATTATCAGAAATATTTCAACTTCTATTCTATTTGTTCTTTAGATCATCGAATAGAGCTGAAAATTCTCTACACACACACGTAGGCCATGAAACGAAATATTTCAATCTCCATGACAACATCAGTTGATAATAATAGTTCTCTGACATTCGAATCATTTTGAAATGTTTCTCAAAATTGGTTTTTGAAGAAACAAAATTGTTCCCTACAATAATTGTCAAAATTATTGAAGGTATGTACGATATCTACATGATAATGTTATTCACCCAATAAAAATTCAATTATGTAAATGAATATGCTTATTTCCCAACTTTGGGTTTTATTCTTAATTATTTCATTGAGAAGGGTGGAAATCGATTAGATTAATGATTATTGAACAAACATTGATATTTTTATATTATTTTACAAGACAATTTCAACGATTTGAATATATTATTTTCTACTTTGGTCATCATGACATTTGCAATGTCTATCGAAATAGCCTCTGTTTCGATACGCATTTTTTATTATTCGGAGGTTGGTGCAATCGAACTGTCAAATGAAAGTCAGAAGAGTTAGGCCCAGCTTACTTCTGAGCGATTTTGGATTTGATGATACAAGCAGTGAAAAACTCAATGTTTTTATTTGTTAATGTTAATTCAGAAAGTGATTGATTTGAATTGACCAATAAAAACAATAACAACATCGAATTTTTCACCGCTAGTATCGCAAAAATCAAAATTGGTCCACAGTAAACTGGGCTTTACGCTTGTGCGTCAGATTTCAATTATTTCAATGTTATCATTGTTACCAATCGAAGATATTTCTGTTATGTATCGATATTAAATCAATGTCTTTCAATAAAAGACTTCAAATTGATGCAAAATAGAAAAAATTGTATATGACACACGTTTTATAAGACACGTTGCCGCACTTGTTCCTTATTGCTTTGCTCGTCGTACTTCAAACAACGCGTGCGACAAAATAGCGTCTATCTATTTTCTAACCTAGTGAGCATATTTCAATTTTCTCAACACTCTGACAGGAAGAAACCAACTAGTCATAACTGACCACACATCCGGATCTAACGTCACTTGGGGAATACCACAAGGTTCAGTATCAGGTCCATATATTTCTCTACACTACATAAATGATTCATTATAATATACTATTTTCCAATCATCATGACCTATACAACGTTTGGACTTTGGTTTGGACTGTATAATTTTTTATTATGATAACTAGCAGAAAACGTGCTTTTTTCGAGCTGTTTTTAGTGATGATAATGTGATAGGAATTTTTAGCTCCTTAATGGAAGTCATAACAATAAATAGTTCTGAGATATGCAAATGTGTTCGATGAACTGCCATCTTTCTAATCCACACTTCTGGCCATCCTGTATATTGTCCTTTTCTATAGCCAGCTACGATGTGTATCAAGGGAATTCTCGAAAACTCTAGGTATTATACCTATTTGTGTAGTCGCCTCAACTCTGCCATTACGTGTGCATGTGCATACAAAGCAAAGGCAAAAGCTTTGAATACTTTCGCTTTTATCGTTACGAACTCCATAAAGGTCTTTGAAAGGGCATTCTTCCCCAGCAGTATGGGCGAAAGTATATTAACTTTTGGAATATTCGATGTAGTTGTTAATTTTATGATAACAGTTGATTGCACCTTATAATAGGTTCAAACACTTTTGCGTCTCGGCAAAACTTCATGGAATAAATTGAGTATCTCAATAAATATGCATATTTCCAAAAAAATTCGAGATAGGTACGTTGTTTTTGGATCTGGAAATGACATCCTGCAGTCTATAGACCTTTTTTGTCCAATTTTTTTGATAAGATATAGAGACGGACTTGTGCCTCATTTGAATTTGGTTTTCGTTTGTGTAGGTATCATAGGTATTCTTCACTTGAAACATAATTACCTACCATTTTATTCGTACGCACTCGAACACAAGAAAACTATTAACTTTAGACTTGTGATCAAATCGTAGACTGTCAAAGTATCTTGCAGAAGACTGTGCAAAAAGATGTAACTTGTTGTGGACAGCATATTCGAGTGAAATTAATACTTTTTGTTTGCGCGAATTGCATGCAATATTTTTATACGTTCTTGCATAAACTATTATATTAAAGTTATTTATGTATCAAGGGGGTAAAATAGGCTTTTATGGACCGCAGCCTGAACGATACGTCCATAAAAGCAAGTTACGCCCGTAATACATACAACATTTTATGCACGACCAGTTTATTTTATTGTAAATACCTTTTCACCTCTTAAGTATGATAGGAATAAAACGGTTTTTGAATACCTTTTAAACTCCTTTTAAATAACTTTTGCTACGCCCATGATGTTCCTCTCGAAAAAGCATTACATGAGAGTGTTTTTACTTTTTCTCTATCTCTTATAATAAGGGGGTTATATCAAGGGTTTACAATTTGCTCATATTCCAGATTGGTGGGTGAATAAATACTCTAGTAGCCATATTTGCTGTCAATACAGACAATAATCATTACGAAATGCATTCCAGTGACGTAGAAAGGGTAAATTGTACTCCACCAGAAATCAGTAAAGCAGCTGAGGATGCGAATAATTAATAATTTATTGTTCGGCGGTCGGTAAAGTGCCATTTTACGCCCGGCGGGCGGTAAATTGGTCTGAGGGCGGTAAAGTGCTATTTTACGCCCGTACAACCGGGCCATAAAATGCCTTTTAACGCCCGGTCGTGCATAAAATATTATATATTAGATGTTATTCCAATAATACTCATTTCAGATTGTCAGAATAAATTCTTGTCTGGCGTTTATGTTTGTTATGATCGAAAAACGCTTCAGTAGACTGAAATTTGAGGGCAAAAAAATGCAATAGAGAACCAGTTTTTCCACTAAACATAGTTCAATGAAGTGTAGTTATTTGCGTGAACGTAGAAATAGTAATTTACGTAACATGTCCGGAAAATACTGTTTTTTTGGATGAGTGGACAAAATTCTAGGACGAGCGTATAGCGAGTCCTGGAAGTCTGCGAGTCCAAAAAAACTGTTTTCGGGCGTGTTGCGTACACAATTTTTTCGGCAACCGTGTAGAATAACAAATCAAAGAAACACATTTCTTTATTAGAACAAAATTTCGAACATTTCAATTCTTATTTATATTAATATTTATATTAAAATTAGAACAATTGTTAATATTGAATGGACTCAATTTGTTTGAAATGCTTGGTATATTTAAGTGCCTTTTGTTGAAGTCAGAACAAGAAGGTAAAGTTTTCGTTTCACATTGATTGTTTTCATCTGATAATTTTTGAATGTTAGCTAATTTTATGTCAGATAGCTGTCAGTCGTTATTTTGCTGCTATGGTAATTATCAAGGTGGATATAGGATGGTGAAACAGCTCTTCAATTGTTTCTGCGAAAAACTTGTAGACCGTTTGAGAAGGTACTAATATTTCCACGACTTGAATGAAGATGGCGGTGAGATCGATTATCGAAGAAGATTTATGTTGCTCATGTATTTCTGTGGTTCGTATCTGACAGACATGAGTTGAAATGACATCAAAACACAATATTTTCAGTGAATCTGGAATAATTATCGATATTTTGACTCTTCTCAGTCATTTTTCATCTAGAATAGATGAACCTGATAAAAAGATGACAGATGCAGAGTGTCTGTTTTACCGACATAAGGTATGTCGCCATCTCTGATAGCTTCAGGAAATATTACTACGGTATGAAATCAAGTAGGCAAAGGTCTACAGTTTATTCTAGTGCTTGTTAATAGGAAGCTGTTTCACCATCCTATATCCACCTTGGTAATTATCAACTGCATTTATCAAAACCATACTACCCAGATTTTCATATTTACAATGACAACAACGATGTGATTCTTCCCGGCCTAGTCCGAGAAGTACGTACTTCCCGGACTAGGCCGGAAAAATGCCACTTTCTCAAAAAAAATCGTCTGGAAAGTACGTACTTTCCGGACGGTTGCCGAAAAAAACTATTATGTTATGTTTGAAGCAGTTGCCAATTGCCATAACTTTCAACATAACGAGAGTTGACTTCAAATTCCTAACGAATTTATCACCTATGCGTGCTGTTTATAACCTATTCGACCCTCACGTATTTTCTTGATTCTATCGCAAATTCACATGATAAAGGGAGCACTATGTTCTCCAGAAACACAAGTAGGGTAGAAAAATCCCAGGATCAAGCGAAAAAGTTGAGTTTATTCGAGCACTCCAATATGTTATCTGAATGAAATAGAGCAATAATATTTCTCGGGAGAGAATTTACGGAAAATCTAAGTTGAAGCTACTATCTACGGGGCGTTATGTTCATACCGTTCCTATAAGCGAAGTTTTTTTGTGAGGGTTTCCTATACATTTGCAGAGTATTGGCACTTCAATTTTGACATTTATTCAGCTTCGAAAAATGCGATTATGAAATACCCTTTTTCTATTTCGGTTGTATAATGAAGTCATTGTGCAACGCAAATGCGTGTCGAAATAGCCTCTATTTCGATACGCATTTTTTATTATTTGGAGATTGGTACAATCGAACTGTCAAATGAAAGAGTTAGGTCCAGTTTACTTCTGAGCGATTTGGATTGGGTGATATTAGCAGTGAAAAACTCAATGTTTTAATTGGTGAATTTCAATTCAGGTGTTATTTGATTTAAATTGATCAATAAAAACTATAACAACATTGAATTTTTCACCGCTAGTATTGCAGTAATCAAAATCGGTCAACTGTAAACTGGGCTTCACGCTTGTACGTCAGATTTTAATTATTTCAATGTCATCATTGTTACCAATCGAAGATGTTTCTATTATTTATCGATATAAAATAGATTTTTTCTTTAAACCAATTCAAAATAAAAAAAATTACATATGACACACGTTTTATAAGATGCTCGTCGTACTCCAAACAACGCGTGCGGAAAAATAGCGTCTTATAAAACTTGTATCATAATATACCTACTATTTCGAATTTGTCAGACTCAAAATATTTCGAAACCTTCCATCGAAGATATCCTGGAAGGTCTCTCTCTACGTATTTTTGAATAAGGTGATCTTGACACGTTTTGTGCAAACGTTAGGAAACATTTTGGAAAGTGGCATAGATAAAATAATGAATTAACAAACTAGTGGAGAAATATCGCAATTTTGGTTATGGAAAACCATAAATTTCACCTCGGTCGCTCAGCTGCAGAGGACTACTGCATATTTTCCGTGCAATTATAATTCGGGAAGTTCTCTCTATTATTAAAATAGTGATAATCATCCGAATTGAACGAGCAATTTCCATTCGATAATAGTTATTGAATTCGTGCTGTTATCGGTCGAGCTAGATATAAAATGTTATAACATAAATTATGATGTATACGTTACGCACATCATGTTTCGTAAATATTGTGTTGGACACAATAACATTATTATCATATTATGTCCTATGAAGAGTTCTATGAATGTTGGTGACAAGTAGGTAATGAAGATTCTTCTCGTAGTTATGAATTAAAATATCGAATCTTCGAAATCAATTATTATCATTTTCATTAGATAATGGTTATTGTATTTATCTGAACTCCGTGCTTCGTTGGAATACACATTTATATAACATTTCAATGAATAATTGAAGTTGTGTAGGAACTTGGTTTGCACTTGCTAAAAATATTGATGACATTTTGGTTACGTTTAGACGAGAACGTAATAATTACGCTCCAATCAAGACGTTTCTTTACGTTCTAGAAGTGTTGTTTTCAAAAGGTGCTGAAAACGTTTCATTTTAGATATCTAGCAAACGTTCCAGTTTGATACGATACTATCTACAACTAGACCTTCCTTCTAGAAAGTGTTTATGATGTGGTTTCCAATCGTTTGATTCGGGACATTTAGCAAACGTTCAAGTTCTTCTCCTAGAACGTTTCAGAGATATCATCTCAAGAATGAAACGAAAACGAGTAGTTTGAGGATGGTTTTTGTGCAACGTTTCAATAAAGTGTTGGTCCCAAACGTTTGATTTGGGAATCAAGCAGACGTTCTAGTTTGAGACGATATGAAAACGTATGAAGCGAGTAGGAGGGTAAATATCGAAAGCTAAAACCTTTCTTTCAGAGGTTTTGGAGGACGTGGTGATAACGTTTAATTCAAGAACTTTGAGGATCATAATTGCACAACGTATCAACGGTGTTGTTTCCAGAAGGTGATGAAAACGTTTGATTTGAGACATCTGGCAAACGTTCCAGTACTTCGATACGAAAACGTACAAATCGTGTGAGACAATGAATATTGAAAACTAGAACGTTTCAGATGGGTTTTGTCCTAATAATCAACCAAAAACAAGGACGTGGTGATAACGTTTCATTCAGGAAGTTTGAGGATCATTCTGGTACAACGAAATAACGATGTTGTTCCCAAAAGATGATGAGAACGTTCTATTTGGGATATCTAGCAAACGTTCCAGTACTCCGATATCAAAACGTACAAATCGTGTGAGACAATGAATATTGAAAACTAGAACGTTTCAGATGGGTTTTGTCCTAATAATCAACCAAAAACAAGGACGTGGTGATAACGTTTCATTCAGGAAGTTTGAGGATCATTCTGGTACAACGAAATAACGATGTTGTTCCCAAAATATGATGAGAACGTTCTATTTGGGATATCTAGCAAACGTTCCAGTACTCCGATATCAAAACGTACAAATCGTGTGAGACAATGAATATTGAAAACTAGAACGTTTCAGATGGGTTTTGTCCTAATAATCAATCAAAAACAAGGACGTGGTGATAACGTTTCATTCAGGAAGTTTGAGGATCATTCTGGTACAACGAAATAACGATGTTGTTCCCAAAAGATGATGAGAACGTTCTATTTGGGATATCTAGCAAACGTTCCAGTACTCCGATATCAAAACGTACAAATCGTGTGAGACAATGAATATTGAAAACTAGAACGTTTCAGATGGGTTTTGTCCTGATAATCAACCAAAAACGAGGACGTGGTGATAACGTTTCATTCAGGAAGTTTGAGGATCATTCTGGTACAACGAAATAACGATGTTGTTTCCAAAAGATGATGAGAACGTTCTATTTGGGATATCTAGCAAACGTTCCAGTACTCCGATATCAAAACGTACAAATCGTGTGAGACAATGAATATTGAAAAATAAAACGTTTCAGATGGGTTTTGTCCTAATAATCAACCAAAAACGAGGACGTGATGATAACGTTTCATTCAGGAAGTTTGAGGATCATTCTGGTACAACGAAATAACGATGTTGTTCCCAAAAGATGATGAGAACGTTCTATTTGGGATATCTAGCAAACGTTCCAGTACTCCGATATCAAAACGTACAAATCGTGTGAGACAATGAATATTGAAAACTAGAACGTTTCAGATGGGTTTTGTCCTAATAATCAACCAAAAACGAGGACGTGGTGATAACGTTTCATTCAGGAAGTTTGAGGATCATTCTGGTACAACGAAATAACGATGTTGTTCCCAAAAGATGATGAGAACGTTCTATTTGGGATATCTAGCAAACGTTCCAGTACTCCGATATCAAAACGTACAAATCGTGTGAGACAACATACACAAAAAATACTCACGAACGAAAATATTGGACATCAAGGTGGCTGGCAAACAAAACACCACGACCAGTATGTCGGCTACGGCCAGATTGACAATGAAGAAGTTGGTGACGGTCCGCATCCTCGGCGAGCGGAAGACGACGGCGATCACGAAGAAGTTGCCCACCAGGCCAAGCGCAAACACCAGCAGATAGGCCACGCAGTAGACGGTGGTCATGGCGACGGAGTGTCGATAGAAGAGCTCCGGCAAGAGCACCTCCGCCGAGGTGTTGACCTGCAGGTCAACGTCACGCAGCCCGTCGAGGTACCCGGTGGGAATCATCTCCTCGGGCTCGTCGGACAGGGCGATCACCGGGTGGCGGGGCAGCTGCATGGAGGCGCTAGTTTGGCATCGTGGGACGCGTGATCGAGATGCGTCGGGACGCTCGGGCGTCGAGTGGGTAGCGCGGCGGGCGTCGTAGGAATGGCAGACGTCGCGGCGCTAGGAATCGCGGTGCGGTGCTTTGGCGGCTGCGCTTGGATTTGGGGGTTTCTGGGAGGATGGGGGGGTTCGTTGTAGAATTTTTCACAATTTTCGAAGCCTACCTTGGAATTTTTCCGGTGGTTAGAATTTTTTAATAAATTTTTTCCTGCCTCACATATTTTTAGTTTTTACTTCTTTCCGCTTTTCGCCCAGATAATACCTACCCATACAGGGTGTTTCATCAATAATTGGTAATATTGTAACTATAATCCAGGATTTATCGACATCTTCACATATAGCTATTCCGTTACACATTTATGTATTAATATTTTCGACAAATCAGGAACAACACATGTCATATGTCTATAAGTTGATACATTATTCCGATTTGAAATTGATAAAATTCTCCAGAAATTATAACTAAGTATCAATTTATTATGTATTGGGAAGTTTTAATCATTCCAGAAATTCCAAGACATATAGTTTCAAAGTAATGGGGAAAAATATCTCAATAAGAAGGCCATATTCCATTATATTTCATATTTGATTTGGGTTTAACATTGATATGTCGAGCCCAAGATGCCAGAGTTAAAATATTTCCAATTATTAATGGAATACCCTTTAACTTTTCTTTTTCTTTGGATTATTCTTCATATCCCTCTTTGTCTCCTCCTAGTGCTTGGTCTTCTTCTTCATTTTTTATTATTTCTTCTGTTTCTTTTCCTTCCTCTTCTTAGTTGTCGACTTCTTCTTCTTTTTCTCTTGCATATCCTGTGAAAGTTTTATTGTTTCATGGAGAAAGATCAACACAATAATCATTCAGATGAACCTAGAGGAAATTCCAATCAAGGCCTCAACTTTGATGGTAAAAAATAAACAAAATGCAGGTCAGAAATAGTTTATACTGATGGGGATCTGTATAAAATAGTTTGCCTGTAATCATGAGAGGCTTCAATTGATATAAATTCAGAATACTTGTACGCTTGTACGCTGGGTTTCCTTCGATATTGGCCAAACTATTGGATAAACGAAAACATTTCGAATACATTCAGCCAAATCCACCAGGAATTAAAAAACTGGTTATAGCAATTCGGAACATTCTTAAGAAAATGCAATTGCACGTGTCTTATTAAAAAACTCATCTGAGTTTATATCGTGGAATTAAATAATTTTTTGAAATCCAAAAAAAAATCAGTCACGAGCATTGAGATTTTACAAATGAAGATGTTTTTTTAATTTTGGGAGCCAGAAGAAGTGGGTAGCTCAGTTAGACCTCAAAGTTTTATATTAGCGGCGTCTCGATATTCCTAATTATAGCGAAGATATGGATTGTTCGTGTTAGAGGAAGCAATATTTTCGTTTTTGGTTATATTTTCGAGAAGTTATCCCTTTTTTCTCCCACTTCAAATTTCTTTCAGACGACTGCCTCTCGCGCTCAAGAAACGATCACTGAAACGATGTAGGTGTAGGTAGATGTAAATTCATGCACTAGCGTATGAGTTATTGTGTTGCCAACCACGATAACCCAAATTATCCGAAGACTGGTATGAAATTATCCGAAATTATCCGATCCTCCAATGGTGAGTCGAATAATGTTTTAGTTAATTAACTGACCAATAGATGGCGCCACTTGCAACAATAATCTTATTCAAAATCATTGTTTAACCAGTTATTTGATTGATATTTGTTTTTGCTAATTTTTCGTTGAGAGCTTCAAATCAGTGATATCTGCTATAGGGGCTATTCGTTAACGAATATAGACGATTATTATTCGAAGAGAACGATAGCAGCGCATCTTCCGAATGTCCTTCGAACTAAATCCTTATGTTGGTTCCAGTGTTTTTCACATAGAACATTGTCAGTTATTTCATTTGAGTCTAGGGTTGATACAACCAATGACGGCTAATAATGAAAAATCTAGCTAACTTTTGTTGGCCCGAAATTATCCGATAAATTTCAGGATCCGAAAATTATCCGCTGGCATTAGAAATTATCCGCAAATCGGATAATTATCCGCAAATCGGCAACACTACATTGGTCAACTTTCATTTCCAAATCACGTGTTCCAAAGTAAAACCCCCACTCCATCCCATGGTTTTTGCCCTTCCGCAGACTTTGTGATTCAAGACAAGAAGCCGACGAAACAATAAGTTCGTTCCTTTTATTAAATCATCTTTATGACTGCCAAGATTATTTTCCTGGTTCAGATGGCGGTAAATCCATTCCGGATAATGAATTTGACGTGATTTTATTGGTTTCCTTGTCTCCGGAAACTTCAGATCACGTGTATAGTCGGGAAAGATGAGGTTATTGACGCTTTTCGTCTACAAGTTTTACTGTGCGCGGTGTAGTAGCCTGGTAAATTATTGGAGTTCCCACTCGTAAAGGCGTTATCATACGAAGGGTGAGAAGGGTCCCTTTTTTTCTCATAACATGGAAGGCATCTCTGATGGTCGAATATATCTACAGTGTCCGCCATAAAGTTGGCTACATGCACAGTAAATAAAACTTGGGTGTAATTTCAATCAAATGGATGTCAGAGCGAACTCCGACGAATACAACAACTGAATATCAAAGTTGTGTCCTTTTTCACAATTGAGTGTTGAGTGGTGCTAATTTCGATCTTGGTAGTGAAAAATGACACGAATGTGTGGTGAAGTAAAACGATTCTGAAAGATAAAATCATAGGAAACACCAAATTTTTCAAATTTAATATTCTCAACGGTGCTATCATTGACGTTAGAGCATAAAAAACACCTATTATATTAAATTAACACCAAGTTACACCGTGTCATATCACGATGGAATCCAGGCGGTGTATATAAATCATCTAATTTGGTGGCAATAATCATTCGTTAATTATCCTGAAAACACCTGATTTGATATAAATTAATAAAAATATTGTATGTAGGCATCTGAATGGTGTGAATTTCATGCGCTCATCTGTTCGATTTTAGAACCTCAGAACTTTTGCCAATAGGTGGCATTGACGTCCTTCCTACCGTACCAGATTTCAATATTGGGATAGATATATTAGATGATTTTAATACAGAGCAGTATCAATTGGCCTAGTCCCTAGTACCATTGATCAGGATTAATAAGCCGAAACAGTTCGTTACATCCGAATTGTCCCTAGATTCCTCTGAGTCTAGTTTATCTTCATATGAATTATAGATAGATAGATAGATAGATAGATAAATCTTTATTTATTCCTGTGTAATGGTTACATCACAAAAGCCACAAGTGGCGTGGAACAATGTCAGTAGATGCCAGAAGTTTAAAGTTAGATTGAACAATTATTTTGTATGTACATTTTGATTAGAACTGCAATAGAAGTTATAAAAAATCTTTCTCTTTATCATCAAAGAATTCTTGCATTGAGTAAAACGCTTTTTTTAGGAGGAACTGCTTCAGAACACTCCTCAACTCTTTCATTTGTAAGTTTTTCACTTTTCGAGGAAAACTATTGTATATTCTAGTGATACTGTATTCAACATTTCTCTGTATATAGGAGTAGTTACAGCGATCTATCAACAAATTGCTTTTATATCGGGTATTGTGCTTATGTGTTCTTTCACAGTCCTCGAATAAATCTGGGTTTCCTGCAATAAATATCATAGCTTCATAAATATACATTCCTATGAGTGTTAAAATGTTATTTTCAATGAAAAGATACCTACAACTGTCATATGTTGATATATTGAAAATACTTCGAATACACCTTTTTTGTAGAATGAGAATTCTTTGTATTTCACATGAGTTGCCCCAGAAGATTATTCCATACTTTATTCTAGACTGAATATAGGCATGATATGCTGAGAGAGCTGCGTCCTTTCCTACATTTTCTGAGATTATCCTCAAAGCATAGCAGTATCGCGAAATATTTTTGGCTACAAAATCTATGTGTGTTTTCCAGTCTAACCTCCTATCGATGTATACTCCCAAGAAAAGAGCACTCTCGACAGAAACAATTTCTTCATTCTTATATATTATATTGATATTGCTATTTGTTTTATTTCCAAAAGGTAGTATCTGAGTTTTTTTGATATTTAAAAGAAGATCATTCGACGAAAAGTATTGGTTCAGTGTATCAGTTGCACAGTTGACTTTCCTAAGAAGTAGTTCTTTATTTTCTTCACTGAATATTATAGTAGTGTCGTCTGCATATAGCACCATGTAGTCATCACTTATATCTGGTAATTCGTTCGTATATAAGATGTACAGTAGTGGTCCAAGAATGGATCCCTGAGGTACTCCCTTTTCCACTACAGCACCACTAGACCGTATAACATTTCCGTTTTTTTCATTTTCAAACACATATTGTTTTCGCTGTGATAGATATGACTGAATGAGCTGTAATGCAACTCCTCTAATACCGTATGTTTCCATTTTTTCACAAAGTATTTTATGATTCACGCTATCAAATGCTTTTGTTAAATCAATGCACATGGCAACGGTTTCGTTATTTTTGTTCATAGAATTCAGTATTTTTACCATGGCTTGATATATTGCGCGAGTTGTGGATTTTCCTCTTCGGAAACCATTTTGTTGCTCGGACAAAAATGAGTTCTCATCCAAATATTTTAAGAGTCTACTATTGATCAGTTTCTCAAAAATTTTACTGACATTTGATAGCAGCGAAATAGGTCTGTAATTTGCTTCTTTGTCTTTTTCCCCTTTTTTGTGAATGGCTCTTATCATTGCTACTTTCAGCTCATCTGGAAAGACTCCAGTTAAAAAACTGAGATTGATAATGTGTGAGAGAGGTTCGGATATAATGTCTACTGTTGCCTTAAGCAATATGATTGGAATGCCATCTTCTCCAACAGATTTTTTATTTTTTCATTAGGTAATCCAACTTTTTAAAAAACACCGAAGTTGGTGAAGAAAAGCACTGATTCGCATGAACACACGTATGATATGGTGTTCCTTCAAACCAGAAAAGTCTGCGCATGCGTTTAAACACTGAGCAGGTCTCAGTGTTTAAACGCACCGAAGAGAATTTCGTGGAGGTAGGATTCAGCATCAATAAAATCACATAATGTGCATCACACCACTGCGGTGTCAAATCGCACTCTTGGAAATGCATAAAGAACAGGGCTTGAATTATTTTCTGCAAATTTTCGAAGATATCAAGTACCACTTCGAGTTTCTTGTGGGAAACCTATTTCAAAAACTGGCGGTGGAAAATTGGAATGTCAGTGGATATTGCAGCAGAAAACTGCAATTCTTCAGTCCCGAAGTGTTTCGGTACCAGCCGAAGTCAGACTGCCCAGCTCTCAAAATTCGAAAAATAAGAAAATGGCTTGAAACAATACCACGGGTTCCCGGAAAACAAATTCAAATTCTATGACGAAAAAGTAGTCTCTATAAACGATGACAGCGCCACCTCCACGAAGCGGCTCGAAGCTGAAAATTCGATCAATCATAAGTTTATAGAAACCTCTAAGTGAAACTCGGGTTTCTTTCTACTTTGTAGAGTCACTGTACTTTCTATACTCTGATTCTGTGAATGTTTGTCTCGATATTTCAAGGTGGGTAGAAAACTGCAGCGATGCCATCATTGGGAGATATTCGTTGTTATCACCCTAATCACCCTAATATCCAGATAGCTCTGTTCGAAGACTACGTTGGGTTCTCATGTACAACAATAGATGGCGCTACTGTCGAAAGATATTTGAGGGATTTTCTTTAAATCATGTTTGATACATATTATCATATCATCAAGTACAATGAAAAATGGCGACATGAAACTATTAGAAACGATTAGACGTCATTTAGAATCGAATAATCATACTTTTGTGTTGACACCTGCAGTAACCTGTAAATTGTGCATCTACCTGCAGTTACAGTGACTCTATACAAGCCTGCAGTAACCTGGAAAATATTGACGAAGAAAAAAATGGATGGTCACTGCAGGACATAAAACGAGTTGTTCTTTTCAGAATTCAACTTCACCAAAAGAATTGACCCATTAATTGATCTTCGTCAGATGAACTTGTCATCGATTCAACGGCCGAATTCGCAATAAAACTACATGTTTTCATCATCGCTGTCTATCTTTAATATATTTGAAAAAGATTCACAAGCAACAAAAAAGTACAAAATTATTATTAAGCATAACCTCCAAATCAAAATCCTAGGATCAGCAAGAAAAGCATCTAACATACTAATTACACTCCATTCAAAGCAGCGAACATACCTATTAGTGATAATATGTGCATATTTGAATATATGTTATACACTGTGTCCCAGATTCGTGCTGCATGTATTGCTCGGTTATTCTATAAGAGCTACAAAATCGGTTAAATGTGAAATGTTTTTCGGGATTTTATAACCATTTCAGAACTGCTATATATAACATTATTCCCCCTCAGCTGCCTTTGGATTCCGAAATAATCGCGAAAAACCAATATTGTGCGTTTTTGTATCTCGATTGTACGAGAACATACCTACGGTATTTTGGTTATGACATTGCATTCATACTATTTCGAGGTCTTTGTTTAGAAAAAAATTAATGGGAAATGTCATATAACACCTACAGTGGTAAATAATATGCCGGTGTTTACTGACACTAAAACAATCAGGACATCAGGGGACACCAGACGGTGTTAGGTTAGGTTAGGTGTAATTTTTTTTCACTGGGTAGGTGCTTTTTCATTTACATTTTATACAGGGTCACTCACGGTCGATGGTACCTTAGACGTTTACGGAGAACGGGACGCAGGATTATTCTGAAAATTTGGTCTATTGGGTAATCAGTTTTGTTCTATCGATCTAAATAACTTTCAGCGTTGCGGCGTTGCCGCTTCTATAAAAAAGTAGCAACAACTTTGTTATTTCGAATGGAACACCCTGTATTTTATTTCATTTTAAGATTCTTCCTGAAAAGCTGATTTCGTCGATCTATCACACTTGGGGTATAGCGAGAAAGATTACAGAGATATAGGGTGTGAAAAATCGAGATTTTTAAAATTTAGGAATTTTCTGTGCCGAAACTATCCATTCTTGCTCAAAACGGCTTACATGTCCCTGTCTCAACTTTCCATTTACTATCGATTGATATTTAATTGAAACAAATACGAGTAGTTCAAAATTTTGAGTTTTGCATCACCCTCTATTTGTTTCTAATAAATGTCAGTAGATAGTAAATGAAAAGTTAAGATAGGGACATGTAAGCCGTTTTGAGCAGAAATGATTAGTTTCGACACATTCCTAAAGTTGAAAAATCTCGATTTTTCACACCCTATATCTCTGTGATATTTCGCGCTATACCCCAAGTATGATAGATCGACGAAATCAGCTCTTCAGGAAGAATCTAAAAATGAAATAAAATACAGGGTGTTCCATTTGAAATAACAAAGTTGTTGCTACTTTTGATCGATAGAACAAAACTGATTACCCAATAAACCAAATTTTCAGAATAATCCTACGTCCCGTTCTCCGTAAACGTCTAAGGTACCATCGACCGTGAGTGACCCTGTATATCCACTGTTATATTTTTTTTTCACAAACTTCGTCCACAAGATTCCCCAAAAAGTTTCACCTCCTCTCCCCGTCCTCGTAGATCTTGTACGCCCCGAAGGGCTTGTTGTTGTGGTGGTTGTTGGCGGCCATGTACCCATACAACCCCCTGCCACCCCTGCCACCCCCACTGTGGGGTAGATACCTTCCGTACTGCGACAGCAGCAGCGCCACGAAGGGGTTGACGGGCAGCAGCTCGGGGTGGTTGGGTGGTGAGTACGCGGAGGGTAGGCCGAGGATCTGGGCCAACAGGAGGGTAGCGGCCACGGGGTTGTTGTCCACCAGGTGCTGGAGGTGCAGCTTGGGGGCGGCAGCCAAGGGGATGTTCGAGGGGGTGTAGGCTGGAAGGCAAGATATAGATAGATAGTGTAGGAGGGCTTAATTTTTCTAATAAAACTCAATTAAATTTAGGATTTCATCGTAAATTTAATTTCATCACTTTTCTCAAAAAACAATCAGAATGACCGGGAACGACCTCTGATCTACCCTCACTTCTACCCATTCCAGTGTTGCCAGTCTGAAATCTGTCAATATCCCACAGATCTTGACAGAATTTCCCGCCATTTCCCGCCATATTCAAAATAATACCTAAAATTCAGGAAGTACTCCAAAAAATATACAGATTTTTTTCTTTTGAAGTATTATTCAGGAAATTAGTTAAAATGTTTAGAGTTATTTCAAAGAAACGACAACTTAATCAAAATATTAATATTTTTGTATCAGTTTTTTTCGTAATTTCAGTATTTTTGGGACCATTTGGAAGTGCCAAAGATTTGAAATCTTTGATTCGGTTCGCTGAATAAGGAAGATTATGTATCCATTTCTTAATATTCGAAAATTCCTACTTCTGAATCAGTATAGTAGGTATCCGATTCATCGCTGCGACGTTTTCACTGTTGAAATCATTTTCAACCACTGATATCATAGATCTTATTGCTTACGCTAGATCCGGCATCCTGTAGTAATTTTTTGGTCTAGAGGGGTCTGCAAGAAAGTAGGTACTACATGATCACGTGGTACAACACGTATGAACAAAAATGAAAACGACCAATCAATGGCCTAGTACTTTCAACCACCCCGGACCTACAAAACGAGTAACCTGGATACCGGATCTAATGAGTGATATGTACGACGTGGTGATACGTGACAATAGTGACAAGTGACAGCATCAAGATTTTTGAGGGAATGACAATGGGTGTCACGAAGGTCATGAAACGTCAATATTTCATCATGGACGTGATGGATTATGTACGCTAGACAAGTGAGAAAAATCAAAAATAAATACCTTTTATTGAATATCACCATGAGATATAAACATGATTTCACTAAATGCATAAAACTTCATGATTTCCCGCATATTTCCCGCGGAATGACTTATCCCGTCAAGAATCCCGCGGGTGATCAAATTTCCCGCCAATTGGCAACACTGCCATTCCCTCCAATTCACATGTCATGACAAATGTCAACTGTCGACCGTCAATGGTAATAAGCGGGACATTCAAATTTTAAAATATCAACTACAATAGATAGATATATTAGCTTTATTGTCAAAAATGAAAACGTTTTGTCGACCTTATTTCAATAAAAAACAAAAAATAATTATTCCCAGAAAATTAAAGAAAAAACACTAAGAAATATTAACAAAACAGTATTTCTTCGTATATAAGAATAATTTGATAGATATATAAGCTGTCTTTAAAAGATCAAACTATTCCAGCGTTATGTCCTTGAGCGCCGAATTCGAAAATGCATAAAGTCCTCGACGTATTGCGATAGGTTCGAGGATTTTGATCATCTCGTCCTTAGCTACGATACTTTCATCTACTACAGGTGGATAATGACAAAAAACTCTATCGCCAATCTTCTTTCGTCTTAGAAAATTCACTAGATTATTTTGAGAATTTCCATAATTATAGAGTTGCATGGCATTGCAGGCCTCTCTGATTGATTTTCTTTCCTTTCTCACATCATCAACTGCTCGTTGCAGTCTTTCTGATGGATAATTTATATAACTGCGACCTCCAAGAACTTTTTATTAATCTCTTACCATGTCCGAAATTGTATAAAAATCAACTGATGAGATGGAGTGATCAAACTATGCTATGGCGAAGCATTCTTGAAACTCGAGACTATCGAAATATTCAGTTGGAATTGAGATACAGGCAACGTTATTTATCGTGGATCAGTTACTTTTCCACATTTCTTAGAACGCCATATTCTGATGTCGTCAAAAAATTATTATCTAACCTAAAATACTTGTCAGAGGGTGACTATACGCTACCACTAGACATTTTCGACTAATAAGAATTGACAGGTATGAACAGCACGGTCATATCACACTTGCTTTTTCTGAAATCGAATTTTAAGTGCGCCAAGGTCAAACTGTCCGAAGTTATCCGCATTGTCCGAAGTCACCCCGTTTTACGGTACCAAACAATAGTAGAACAACATTAATGCAGTTCTATTAATAAATCATTGTTGTCATAAACAAAAATTATATTATTCAGTTGATTGGTCAGAAACATAATGTGTTTATTCTATGCAAACTTGTAGTTGCTATTTTGAGAATATTAGAAGTGAATTCAACAAATCAGCAGGTTAACAACTATACATCTGAAGTGTTGATAGTGAAATTGAGACATGATTGCTGTTGAATTCGGCTACAGTTTTTTAACAATACGAGAAATTGCTGAAAGTAACAACTAATTTCCAACATTGCAGTAGGTTAATCAGATAACTCTATTCGCAGTGCCAAATATATAACGAAGAAAATTCTGATGAAAACAAAATACTTACTATAAGTAATGTTTGAGACAATAATTGTAGTTGCTATTTTGAGAATATTAGAAGTGAATTCAACAAATCAGCAGGTTAACAACTATACATCTGAAGTGTTGATAGTGAAATTGAGACATGATTGCTGTTGAATTCGGCTACAGTTTTTTAACAATACGGGAAATTGCTGACAGTAACAACTAATTTCCAACATTGCAGTAGGTTAATCAGATAACTCTATTCGCAGTGCCAAATATATAACGAAGAAAATTCTGATGAAAACAAAATACTTACTATAAGTAATGTTTGAGACAATAATTGTAGTTGCTATTTTGAGAATATTAGAAGTGAATTCAACAAATCAGCAGGTTAACAACTATACATCTGAAGTGTTGATAGTGAAATTGAGACATGATTGCTGTTGAATTCGGCTACAGTTTTTTAACAATACGGGAAATTGCTGACAGTAACAACTAATTTCCAACATTGCAGTAGGTTAATCAGATAACTCTATTCGCAGTGCCAAATATATAACGACGAAAATTCTGATGAAAACAAAATACTTACTATAAGTAATGTTTGAGACAATAATTGTAGTTGCTATTTTGAGAATATTAGAAGTGAATTCAACAAATCAGCAGGTTAACAACTATACATCTGAAGTGTTGATAGTGAAATTGAGACATGATTGCTGTTGAACTCGGCTACAGTTTTTTAACAATACGAGAAATTGCTGAAAGTAACAACTAATTTCCAACATTGCAGTAGGTTATTCAGATAACTCTATTCGACAGTGCCAAATATATAACGATGAAAATTCTGATGAAAACAAAATACTTACTATAAGTAATGTTTGAGACAATAATTGTAAGTGAATCGTTTACTAAATAAAGGAATATATTCATTCAGATCACGAACAGCTCAAAATGCTACAAGCATCAACATTTTATATGTGAATCAATAGAAAAAAACCACAACCGTCAATGTTTAGGTAATACTAGACCAGAAACTCAGATGAAATTAACAGAGGTCACCAAAAGACATGAGAGAAAACTTACTAGCCTATTTATAACTCAAAAGTTATCATTCACTGAAAGAATCTTATGATTTGTTATTTACGCATCAATGATTTTTTTAATAAAAAAATGTAGAAAAAAAAAATGTATCTGTGGTTTCCTTACTCTTGTATTTGTAGTGATAATGGTCTCTTTGATCACGCTGTAAAACATCCAACGGCTGATCTTCACCCTCCTCATTAGATCTCCTCAAACTTTCTCCATAAACCACCAGACACAATTCCATAATCACAACGACGATTTCCATTTCCTAAAAATCACCAAAATCACAATGCAGTTCGGAATTGTATCCGAATGAATAGATACCTTTCTCATTATTCCTGTTTCGAAGGGAAAGTCGAACTAACCTACGGTCAATTATTCCAAAGACAAACACTCACTGGACGGCTTGCATCTTGTTATCGTTGTAAGCACTTGAGTGAAAAGTTGTGTTTTCCGAATACTTAAACTTTCCCTCTCGACTAAACAACAATCGCATCAGTGAAATCTAATCGACCAACTGAATGTTCCATATTCGGTGTAATCATAGATTACAAGGGCGTATTTATAAAGGGGGTTTAAAGGGCCCCAACCCCAAAAAATATTGTCTGAAGTAGACACATTTTGCAATGTGGTAAAATATAAAGAAACGTAGGATCTTTAAAAAAATTGAGATTTAAGATGAGAGAGAAAGAATAGTTATTTGTTTTACTAGGCATGCCGTGTGAAACATATAATTTTTTTTCAAATTTGTTCCAATTCCACGCAAAATCGACTTTTTCATATTTAAATTGCGTTTCATTATCAATATCCAAATTACTAAATTATTTTATCAAAGGTAACTGGGCCCTGCGTTACTATGTTTACCGCTGATGACGTTTGTTGAATATGTTTGTTTACTGTTTACTTTGTCATTGTCAATTTTGAAAAGTTGTCATGTTAGAAATGGATTTACTGCAAAGTGAGGATGAATTGATGCAATTAACACCACCTGAGATAAGAGACCAGGCGCGAGATGTGGAATTTAACCTTTTACCGGAAAAATCAAGAACTGTATATGAACTCACATACAGCAGATTCATGGAATATACACAGAAGAAAAATATAGGATCTTTCTCTGAAGATGTGCTGATTGTCTATTTTTCCGATCTTTCAAAGAAAATAAAACCTTCAACGTTATGGTCTACCTATTCGATGTTGAAAGCTACCCTGAACATAAAAAATAACATTGATTTGCAAAATACCTGAAGTTACGGGCTTTTTTGAAACGCCAGTCATACGGTTTCCATGCAAAAAAAACCCGAGTTTTTCAAAGAGAAGAAATCGAGAAATTTTTATCAGATGCCCCAGATGAACTGTATTTGTGTACGAAGGTAGGAATATATTGAAAATGATCTATTATGGATTAAAGAACTAATTTTCAATTTATATTTTAGGTTGTACTTATTGTTGCAGTCGCTGGGGCTTGTAGATGTGATGAGCTTTTGCAAATGAAAACAGATGATATAAATGATATGGGCGACAAATTGCTAATTATGCTACCAAATACTAAGACCAAAAGATCAAGATCTTTTGTAGTAATGGAATATTTAAGCGTTTACAGAAAATATGCAGCCTCCAGACCCTCGAATTTAAATAATCGGCGTGTCTTCTATAAGTATGTGAACGGTAAAGCACATCATCAATTCATTGGCATTCACAAATTCGGTAAAATGCCAGAAGAAATTGCTACTTTTCTGGGACTATCCCATGCGAAAGAGTATACCGGGCACTGCTTTCGCAGAACTTCGGCCACGTTGCTGGTGCATCCTGGTAGGGACATAACAATGTTGAAGCAACATGGAGGAAAATATTTTCTGGCGTTTCCGGAGTATCAAGTGTGGATACTAACGTTGTTAATTTTACTGGAAAGGAGGGAAGTGGACAGATTTCAATTGTATTAAATAATTGTTCACAAATCACCATAAATATAAATATTATATAAAAATTTCGTGTTGTAGTTTGTAGTTTTAATGCAATAAAACCAGTTTATTATCATCAGCATCATTTTGAGTTTTCTTAATGTCATTGTCAATTTTAATAAACAGTTTGATTTAAATTATTACTTGGAAGGTTGCCTAGCAACGAACTTTTTCTGCCTAGGCAGTAAAAGTGGACTTTTTCTGCCTAGACATTAAAAGTACAACTTCTAAGCCTGCCAAGTGTCATTAAAAGGCCGCTTTTAATGTCATTTGGAGAAAATAGTATATTAAGGGCTGGTTTATCAATAGTCAGTCAAAAGTCTCTTCTAGGTAACCAAAAGTCAACGGTGACTTTCAGTCAAAGTATTTTTCAAATCAGGAAGTGTTTATCCACTCGAGCATTAGCTAATAGTTCCGTAGCTTCCATTCACCAATACCTTTTAGAGAGTTGGCTATCCTGGATGTTTCAGACAGTTTCAGCACTTGGTGGTGATTGGATAATTTCAATTTACCGCGTTTTGTTTAACCTAACCGAAAAAATTCAAAAATATCTGACAAGTTTTGTTCATATCTTTCATGGAGAAAAAGGACAGGGCCGCGAATTTTTCGGCGTCAGAAAGGGGTCTCTTGGGGTTGAAGATCGCTAATAACAGAAAAAATATCCTAGAAAACAAGAAAACGGATGTCTGTACATGAAAACAAAAAGAAAAAGGGTGAATCAAACTCCAGGATGGATTTAATTGTTCAACCACAGGACCAGTAAGTTGTACTTAACTTATACATCGTACATGTGATGTTCTGAATAAATATATCTTGGTGAAAAATATGCTATGGCACGACTGACTTTCTTCTCAATGTTACATGCTGTACTTTTGCTTACATTTATGAAATCTCCAACTGATATCAGGAAATTTCCTGTTGCATAAAGCCTCAACGCCAGCAGAAGTTGATTGATGAATACATATTTATTCTTCAGTATGAGCAATCCGTACCTGTTCGAGTTTCAGTTTGTGGTTCTATTTGCTCCAAAATAAGCAAAACGGTTTGTTTTTTAAATCTGAATCTGCAGAAAAAATATTCATCATCGAAATTTTCTTTCCTTTCTCTAAAAACATAATATGGTATTCTTTCATGTTTTTTAAATTCTAGTATATCTTCATTATCGTCGCTAAAATCATTCACTTCAACATCAACTTGTTCAACTTCCGCCACCGAGACTTTTACCAGAAATGCACACCAAATTTTAGCTTTTGGTCAAGTAACAAACAGGAGGTTGGAAGTCTCTGTCAGTTAAAATCTTGAAATAGCCGACAGTTATATTTATCTTCAGAATAATAAACACTTTGACTGACAGCTAAGAGATATCTGTTAGTCAGTGTGCATTAGCAGGACATTGATAAACCGGCCCTAAGTATGGAGAACGGTAAGGGTTTTATACCGATCGAAGACAATTGTTTATGATACTCATCTAAGATGGCAGATGGATAATGGAGTTTCACAGTTTTCCTTAAAGAAATTCTGAACAACACCCCTGAAATAAACTTTACATTCCGGAAACAACTATAACAATTAGAATTGAGACCCTACGCTGAATTCCACTCTGGAGACTTGCTTCTCTTGAACAATGCAGTTCTCTACAGCTCTCGCTAGAACTCCCAAAAGGTGCATGTTCGCGATGTTACTTATATGTCTAGGATTTATCCAGAATAACAAAAAAGTACAAGGAAACGTCTAAATTCTAAATATCGCCCTCAATGTATTAGGGAATCGGAGAAATTAGTATTTTACACACCGAGGTCGGAAGAGATTCATTCCTGTCGTGAGATTAGTTAGTGATATTCCCATCAAATGGAAAAGTTTGATTGAAGTCAATAATATCACTAAATAAACCTGAGTACTCACAGTTTTTCGTCCATGATTTGCAATCTTTATATACACAGTAATTATTGCCAATAAACATATCATTGTACCTGATTCACATTCCACATAATGAAGGTATATACCTATGATCACAGTTTGTTAATCTGTTCTGTGATGATTCTGGAAATCTTTATTACTTTTCCTTTTGAATTATAGTTTTTGACAAATATGTTATACATTGTAAGAACATAAACCCATCCGAAATAATGTATCGTGAATAGGGTAGAACGAAAACATTTGTAACATTACCAACAAAATGATGACAACGATGTAAACGAAACTCGATCGATATTTTAGCGTCTTGGGCCTCTTGTAACTGATGAGATCTCTATTATAGAAAGAAGTGTGTTACTATCAGCAGTTAGGCATCGCTCATCAAAATGATGGCCAGACAAGCAGCCCCACAACACCTCTTTTGAGTGATTTCTTGCGGCTGCAAAAGGGGTCACTGGAATACGACGATAAGAAAGCAATTTCCAAAGAAACAGGGTCAAAATTCAGGCAGGACAATAAGATATTGCTGAAAATTGACTAGTTCGAAAAAGTTCTGTAGTTTTTAATGGGCCTTTTCTCAATAACTATGTCTACTACATAAATGATTATTATCTTAAATTGTAGGAAATTTAGTCCACTTTAAAAATCTACTCTTTGAATATTATCGAAAACCTAGTCTTACAGGGTGAAAATGGCCAAAAACTCCTGTGAAGTGGAAAATTTCGCTGTTTTTTCGATTTTTGACAAGGTTGCGTTCGGTTCTAGAGGTCACAAACTTGGATTTGTCATTGGGCCAACATCATAAATAAATAAGCAAAAAATCAGAACTACCAGATTTGACGCAAGGTCTGATGTATAAGGTTTACTGGACTAGATTGTCACTTCTCGAACCTCTATCGCATCCTCATCGACACCAACACCAACCGTCACGTACCCCCGATCGCTTCCGACTCCCGATCGCTCTCCCCCCTCCACCTCGCCCAAACTCGTTCCAACCCCGCGACTGGCGCACCGCGCCGCGGCTCAGTCTTTGCGCGACCGCCGACCGATCAACACACGCGCGCTGCGCAGCCTGCTAGACCCTCTCCGCTTGCGACACACGAACGAACGAGAGCGCGCGAAACCAAGTCAGAGAGGCATGGCGGAGCGCCTTCCTGCGGCGAGTTGAGGCACATGGAGGCGGAAGGAGACTGCCCCAAGCGGGGTCCACCCCGCTGCAGGGTGGGGGTGGTGCATCTGGTGCTGGGGGTGGTGTGCGCGGCCAGCGTGGCGTCTTCGGTGTGGCGCGAGTGGGACCTGAGGGTGAGGTTGGGGGTGTTGGAGGACAGGGTGGCCTTGATGGAGGTGGGGGTGAGGAGGGAGGTGGGGGTGAATTGGAAGCGGGACAGGAGGGATGTTGGGGGGGTGGGGGAAGGGGGAAGAGGGGTGAGGGATGTTCCCGAGTGCGTTTGTCCAACAGGTGAATATTTTGTTTGTTTTTTTTTTGAGGAATTTTGTCGGGTGGTTGGGCGCCAAATTTGTCAACGATGGGAGAAGGGGACACTTGTGATTTTCTTTCAATTTCACAATGTCAATTATCAGGAGTTATACCACTAGATCTTCAATAATTACTGGAATTTTTTGTAGAGAATACGAACTTTCTGAAAAATATTGTAAGAAAATATATTTCTAGCAACTTTATTGGAATAAAGTTAGTCAAGAATATTGGTTTGAACTACCACCAGCTGCCTTATTATTATTTCGCGTAGGTAACTAAAGTTGATATTTTATATGTTTTGGAGCGTAATCTCAACTGGCTTCTTGGTCTAAAATCATCTATCAGATAATTACGAGGATAATTAAAAAGCCACATTTCGCTGTGAAATGGTTATAACCATTAGGTTAGTCTAGCTTTCTAGCTTCAATTTTTGTGCGAAATTCTCCTCGAATTTGGAGAATTTTCAGAATATTCGTGTTCTCAAAAAAAATTAAGCAATGATTGAATCTCTTATGATTTCATAAGTGAAAATATGATCTGAACGAATCTTATGAATAAGTAGGTTGAAATCGACATAATCACTGATGATGATCTCAAAACATTTCATTTAGAGACAGGAAGTAAGGACACTTAATTCCGCTATTGCGTAGCTCATACAGGTGGGTCTAAGAACCATCAGGGCGGTATCAAACCTACCCTAAAGTGTAGATTGGGTTATTTACTAGTTTGGAACCCAATATGCATTCCTCGAAGCATACATACTTACCGATGTATTTTCTAATTTTGATCTAACGAATGCATTGAAAATTAAATAAATGGTATTACCAATTCTAGATTCATTTTGCTTCATGAATTCAGAGTTTCTTATGATAAATTATCGAGAAAAATCTCGAGAAAAATCATCTAACTGAGTAAAAGTTTCGCCGAGAGTTTCGCCATATCTTGATGAGATTGTTTTTCATTTTTCTCTGGTGATTTATTTAAAAATTCGATTTCTTCAATGAGCTTGGTAGCCTTCGCAAATCAGCATTTTTTCATCAGCAATATATTCTCTAAACCCTCTTGGGCGAAAAAATGAGAAAAAAGAAATATGAATACATCTCGGAATACATTGACGATTTCTAGTATAGAATAGATTCAGTGCGCTCAACTAGCACTAATTTGACCAATGAAGCAATGCGTTTCTTATGATATTGCATAAATCATCATTGTTTTGCTAATTACTCATGACAATAAATTACTTGCCTTGGAACTAACTGCTCGAGGAATTGCTGCATTAATCAATCAATCACTAGGGTCAGGATGTTGTGATGATATCATGATTAGTTGAGGTCAATGTTTCCATAAGTGCAGAATAATAATATCAATCAGGAAAACATATCTCCTCTGGATACAATCCAGGATCCTCATCGTATAATTTTTGTGGGCTGAATTTCAAACATGTGAATACATGTTGATAGAATCACCCAATATATTGAGAACTTGAGTCAACAGTCATGTAGATATTGTGAGGTTCGCATTCCTGCATGCAATCTACTGATCTAGTATAGCATTTCAAGTTCTAGCGAGATCTTCATTCACAGTATCTAATTCGACCTAACTGTCTTCTAATTGCACCTCTGTCTTCATTACTTTTATTCGCAAAGCTGTAGCTAGTGTTTAACAATTTTCGAACCCTTCTACTGACGCTGACGCTTTCCAAGAATTCAAAGATCTACAAACGAATTCTCAAATCGAAGCCATTCTGATTGGTCGTAAGGTTTGGAGTATTACTGGCCACTACAAATTTCCTGATTATCATTCTCAAATCCACCCATATAAGGACGTCAAACGCTTAACCTTTAACGATCCGAAGAAATAACTGAACACGTTTGTAAACATTCTTGACGCAGATCGGTCTATAAAATGTTGATATCATACGGGGTTAGTTTTTAGAATACACCTCGGAATATAACTCATTAAACTAGTTAATGGGGCTACTTCTTGTGAATGATTTCTCACCTCGGGTACCCATATTCTATTAGCGTAATTAGTTTTAATGGTGTTGAGATAAATGTTGACACGTTTTGGTATGTGAGCTCTGCATGAGATATGAATGAAGATGATTCACTTCGAGAGATGTTTGTTTCGTTTTTGGGTCAATAAGTATATTTTCTACGTTTGTCATATCGGTACCATCATCAACTAGAACTCCCTACCTAGTCCAGAAAAGTGCTAACTGTCAAGTGTTTTTAACGCCTACTATTGGCAACATCCCAAACTTCATACGATTAATTTAACGGTGATTGAGTTTCGGTCTACGTACTAAAAAAAAAATCTATGCTTCTTCCGGAACCACTGTTCCATTACAAACATCCTCCCTTCAGGGCGGTAGCTGTTGTCCAGCAATCAAAATAATCGACATCAGACAACAATTTATCGTCCAGCATTCGTTTATATCTGATTGCATGCCTCATAAACCGGCTTAATAGAAAATTGATGGTCTATTTCCGGTAAGCCACGAATCAATAGCTCTACATGCACTGCAACCACTGAACTTTCAGACGTACAAGCACGTGCATGCATTAGATTAGACTACTGCACTTACATCGTTGGATGTGATATTCTCTTAGAAATAGTATTTTTTTTATCTTTGGACTGCACGAAAGAAAAACCTTTGATACGAGAGGGGAGATACAGGTATTTAGTTCGGGTGGTTCTGGGCATCAGAAAAGTCCTCCCTAATCCAAATCGCCTCGTATGATGAAAAAAAATTCTGATAAAGATATGTTCGAGAAGTCTAGAGCCTGACAATGAATGGAATAACTCGTGGTGGAATAATAGAGGTGATTTCCGTTGGTCATCTTTCATGAAAATATCTATAGAAGAGCAATAGATCACCCACTTTCCTGTGATGTTTTAGATAAGTGAATGTTCTGGTGAATAAGTTTGTGAGTGCAAGAAAACATCTCTCTTCTAGAAACCTATTCTTCGAATTGCTTACCAACTCATTATTCAATTCAAACGGGAGGTATTCTTTGTGAAACCCCATTTTTGCTTTTCATTACACAGGGTTTTCTTTCGTGAGTCAAAAGATAAACGAAATCCTCAAATGTTCGATTTCGTTTACTGTAGGTAAATACACAGGATCCCATTATGAATAATAAATTGTATGATGGTCAACAGTATTTTTTTTATTACTGCTTCTCGACATCTGCTAACCTACGAACTCCGGTCAGACTGCATGAATATTAAAGGCCGGTCGCTTCGAAAAAGAAACAAATGTGCAGTTAAATATTTATCTTGTATGAATACCAATGTCGAAATAAAATATACGGACAGAACTGAGTAAACAGTGGTATTTCAGTTAGATGCATTATGTGAATGTTTCTGTAAATATTGGAGTTGCGAGCGAGAGAAGTTCGTGCTTTTACAGCTTCTCTGTTTTCTCTCGGCCCACCATTATCATAGAATAACACTTCTACAGGGCGTAAGCCATGTCCATGAGGGATTTTGAGGAGCCGGTCATTTTGGTAGGTGGAAGAAATCAGAAGAAACCGGTAGAAACCCTCAAGAAATCAAAATTTGTTGAACATCTCGAAGGCCCTCGCAAAGGCCTTTATGAACAATTTCTCGTGATACAAGGTGTATTTTAGTCTCCACCCATGAGAAAAATCGAGGGGATGAAGATTTCCCGAAGATGAAACGTTTTTTATAAGTGGTATCCAGGATCAGATCGACTCCTGCTTCTTGCTTTCATTGAAGGAAATGATTTTGATCACAAAAATATTTTCACAACTAAAGAAAATATGTTTTGTGAAGTAGGTACAATATAAGTTTAAATAGCAATTCTTGTGACTTTTTAGATACAAAATCGTTAAAATCATCTTGGAAGTTGACCTTTTTCAACACATCATTTTCAATCGCCATTATCGACAATGAATTTAAACGGTTCTGTGATATTGTTGAACGAAGACATTTTTTTATTGATTTTATTTTGGAAAATTTCGTTCACCTGTGGCGTTTGATATCATCAGACTTCTATATATTTGCAATTAAATTCGGAAAACTTGATTGTATCATATTATCAATCAATTCAAACGATGTTATCTGTCTCCGCATCCATCATTTTTTCTATGGTGATATTACCGAATGTTAATAATCGGAAATGTCAAGAATGAAACCGAATGAAACGTTTTTTTCTATGTGCGTTCAACATCAATAATTATGCCCCTAGTCGGTGCGGGGCCCATAGGCAGTTGCCCAATCCGCCTTATGGATAATCCGGTCCTGGTGGTATCATACCGTATATATCCTAACTAATGCAACATTTTACGTCGGTAACTATAGAAAATAAAGTCAGTTCCGGGTGATCCCCATTTCTCGTGACCACCCTGTATTGTCACGACAGTATCGTTGCCGGATAGAGCCATTTGTCCCCCAGCCATGGAGATCTCTTCCTCGCTATTAACGGCCATGATTGCAATATCCGGGATACAGATAGATGCCCTTTTCCCCCCCTTTTCGTGTGAAATGGTTCCTGCTAGCACCAGGACAATAAAGCAATCACCGATCTTTTTCGGCTTTTCATCCTTTTTGCCATTATTTGTCGCGAAGACGGCGATACGCATTGGGGAGAAATTCAAGGAGAAATTCTACATCAAGAATTAGTTGTGTAGCAATTTAATTGAATACAAAACTCATCATAAGCAGATATCGTGAACAGGAACACTCTATATATGGATTAGAATAATTTCTATGAATGAAATCTTCTTTATGCATCTAATGGTTATGTCAATATCTGAAAATAACTCATTATTGTTTCACCCTGTAGATAAAAATATTCACAGCATTATTCTCGCTGTTTTTTTATGTTCTTAGAAGTTGGTGTTATTCTTAAATTTCTGGAGATCGTATGCCTCGGGGAACACCTCCCTAGGCAATGAGTTCCAAAGTCTCGATTTTCGTTGGATGAACGAGTCTTTGGAAAGGGACGTTGGACGTTCTGCAGGTCTCTAAAGTGACCACGAATGGGTGTGAAGACTGAACTTGACGGGTTAATCTCGAAGAGATTGCTAATGGAGGAACGATAAATGATATTTCAGAAAATATCTATAAAATAAAGATAAATCGCCAACTTTTCTATCGGTTTTCCAGAGAAGTGAGCAAGTTTGTAAGCGAGGGATCACCGACGAGACGAATTGCCCTTTTTTGGACAGAGTCCAATAGTTTCAGGATATGTTTAGGTGACGCACTCCAAATATGGGAACACTATTCCAGGACAGGTCGGATCTGTGCCTTATAGATCATAAGCAGCTGACTGGGAGTGAAATATCTTTTGGCTCGAAGTTTTTGGGATGCACTTTTGGCAATGAACCTCACGTGATTTTTCCAAGAAAGGTTATTGCTGATAGTAACTCCAAGCATACAAATGGATGACTTCAATGGTATGGTTCCTCCTGACTGAATTATGTTGGGCACAGTGAAATCGGCTTTTCTAGAGAAAAGACATGCTTGTGTTTTGTTTGCATTGAATTCTACCAGGTTAGGTTAGAGCCGAGGTTAGAGCCACATCTCCAATAACAGAACTTCTTCAAATAACAGACACCGGTGAATTTTGTAATCATTCAATAATCTTCATCTCGAAAATTTTTGAATTCAGAACCATGCCTAGGAATCAAATGCAAAACTCGATTGGTATACCCACTTATATGATTCCCTGTTTAGAGAAAAATCTTGTACAGGTAAACGATGAGAATTTTGTGTGTTTAAAAGGTATAACATCTTCCTCGAAATCTTCCGAATGGTCAAGGACGTGTCAACTCAACGAAATCAGTGGGATCACAGTGTACTTCCATATAGGTTATATAGCTCTTCATCGTGTTTTAAGGTGATCTAGTTTACAAAACCACCTAACCTGAATTTTGTTGGGATGATTGTGAAGATTTGTTTGTGAAACTCTTCACTTAGAGTCAAGGAGGTTAATGTGTGGATGCAGGGTTTAATGTGTTTGAAGATAATTTTAGTTTGTAGAATTGTAGACCAATAGGCATTTCAGTTGAAGCTACACCACACCAGTTCATTTATTCCATAATTGTTTCAATACATTTAATGTAAACTTTTTTTCGAAACTGTAGTTTCGATATATGTTCAATCAGGTTTTCTGTCAAAGTACTCACTCCTCGAGCCAATAGGTATGTAACTTCTCAATCCCACTATATTGATTTAATCTGAAGTCATTCGCCAACTCGTGAAAACTCACGTAGATTCTAGCTGGCTTCAGTCACTTTTACCCGCTTTTACCAGATTAATTAGGAAGTTTACTAGCAGAGAGGAAGTTGGAATCGGGATCAGGTAAATCGTCTGATAATTGGGGAATTTCGCATAATGGTGGAACATTCATCGAGACGGCTGAGACAGCAGAGATATGACGAAATGGAATTCGAGAAGTTGGTGACAATTTGAAGTTTCTGCCGCATCATACGGAGTGACTTGGTTTCATCCTAGGAATCTTATTAATCTCAATAAGGAATATTACAAGAGATATCTGGTTCAAAATTATGCTGGTTCTATTAATACAATCAAAAATTTGGACATAGCATAAACCGATATGCGACTCATATATATACTTTGGTGAAATATTTAGTAGAACATTTTGAGTCTACATTTCGAATCTATTGAAGGCGTATTTTTTTCATCTATCGATATAATCTGATAGTTCGTTTTATTGGTTGGAAGAGTTAGTTTTCATTTGATGAACTTTTTTCATATAGCTAATTTCATTAATCATACAGGGTAATTATTTATAACTGCCTCCTTCCAATCACAGCATAGCGATATGATATCTCATCAGATCTAGATTAAGTATTTCACAACAGATAAAAACACCCCATCTATCACTCAACTTTCAAACACTGACATCTACATAATAATTGGATATTTTTATCCCACCTTTCGCGTTGTATCTTTTTTCAAATCGTTGGTCAAAATTATTGTCTAGAATCATCTGTCCTCGAAGAGAATGGTCGCTTCCGATCAATCATGATTGATTGTATCACAGATGCTGGGCCGATAATAGAGAGGTCTTCTAATGGAACACGAAGCATACAATAAAAATGACCCATAAATTTAATCCAATACAATAATTATACTCGAGCAGATAAAATCTTTTGATTTAATAAGAGAATGGATGTTGGTCTGAGAATTCGATGATTCTACAGTTGAATCAGAGGAATATGGGAATTTCATGATCGGAATATTCGAGATTGTTGTTTGGGAATAAACTAGTATTTCGAAAGTCATGTTTTTTGTAATACCTCATCGGATGACAAGAACCAGTTGAGGTGATAACATCCTCGTTGAAGAAAGTCTCTAATTTGAATGGATCACTTGTATTCGACACCTACCGAATAACACTTAATGAAGAGGCAGACAAATCGTTTGTTTTTTCAACAACCGGTTAACAATTAGCCTTTGAAATCTCAACACAAAATTGACTTTTCCGAGGAATGTCATTAAGTGACAGCATTTCCGCTCGTGAGCGGAAATATGGAAAATAAGTTTGCCTCTACCATAGGTATATTGTTGAAAACGAATAACTAATATTGTCTTGCATCATTGAAAATAAGGGCTGTGAATTATCTAGACTAGGGCAACTTCTCATATAGCAGAAAGAGCAAAAATTGTAAATTTGAACCTCCTACCAGAGAAATCGAGGAAAAGTATGAATTATGATTTGATTCATGACATGGTGCCATGAAATGCATGAATGCTTAAGATATAAAAGTAAATACCCTATAAACTTATCGCATTTCTAAAAAACATCAGTCCATTGAATATAAAGCAAAAATAAGTTTGACAATATCTTTTCGGTTGGTTTCATAACTGTGGGATAGACTTGAGTTTTCAAGTAGCCTCAATAGCAAACTGGTTCAGTGCGCGACTTCTCAAGTCACCAGCCGGGGTTCGATCCCTGGGCAGGGCAATTCTCTTTTAATCTGTCAGTCATTTTCCATTCTTTTCTATTAGATGTATGAATTATTGGATTGAATTTCAATATAATAGTGAATAATTAATGAAATTGATGATTTAGATGAAGAATATCATGAAATGTATGTTTTCTTGTCTAGGAACTGTGTTTGTAGAAAAAAATATAGTGTGTATTTCGAAAGCAAAGTGTCTTTTTTTCGAGTGACAATATATCACATTGCGTTCTAAATACACAAATAGCTATTATTTTTGTGCTTGAATTTTGAAATTTTTGATTTAAATGGGATAAACTGATTGCCTCTCGCCCACCTTTTTTGCCATTTGTTCCGGGTTTTGCTGGCCTCACCAATATAACGTGAATACGTCAAGGCTCAAAGATTGACCCAATGGAGGCCAATGTGATCTGATGAGCCTCTTCTCCTGTCTCGCCACCTGCTTGATATTTCCCGACGTTCCTGCTACCTACTGCTGTGAATTGACGCAGGACTGGATACGGAAACGATAACTCGATTAAACGGGAAACGTTCAGTCAGCGCTTTAACGAACTCGCTCGTAGCGATCTGTTTCCTAATAAGATTCGCTTGATCCTGACTCTGATGATGCTCGGATTCGTTTGACATTTCACGATTTGACGTTGTTGAATCGTATCCATCAGAGCATTTTGGGGGGGAGGTCCCGAAGGGCCTTTTTATGCCGAGTAATAATCATAACAATTTTTTTTTCTTTCGAAAAATCCATTGAGGGGCATCATCACACGAATCCGCAGTCCTGCAACTCGCTTTTCGTCTTCTGTAGCCAGAAAGGATTTGGAGTTAAAAAAAAACTTTTCACGTGTGATATGGTTTCCCCGTGTGATATGGTTTCCACGTCTTCCCATCATTTGTTTAAACAATCTTACTGGACATACACAATCTCATTCAGTGTTTGCTACCAACCATTAACTGTCGGCTAACTTCTGATTTCCCCCTTGTGCTATCTTCGAAAACACTGGGTTATATTCAACTCTTCCGGTCTCTCTTCCACGGTTTTTTGTCTGGATTTTAAAATAGAATACCTTACAGTTTGCTGCTTCTCCACCTCTCCAAGCCAAATCATAGGCAGCAATGTGATAAAATTTTCTTTGGAGGCCTACAGGTTCTTCTTCACTCCAGGACAGTGCCATTTCAAAAATGTCTTATTTTTTGAGAGCATTAGAACTCACCTTCCTTTTTTCTGGGATTGCTTGTAAAATTTTGCCTTTTGTGTCGCGTGCATTTCTCGCTTTCTCAAACTGTATGTGCATGAACGGATTAAAAGTTCTTTTATAATCTTTACAGTAATTTTCTTGTAACATTTTTGCTGATGTGTTCCAAATCGTCTTGACTGCACTCTCTTAATAATCTTCTCCATTGTTCTTCTTCATGTTGAATGCCCAGTCACATAAAATAGAAGCTAACTATTCAGTGGAAGTTTCTGCAATTAGTTCATTTTTTTTCCAAACAAATCATCGCAAATTGTCGCCAAAAAATTGACGTAGTTGAATTCACATTATTGCAAGGCACATCATCATTGATGGCTTTTTCAATTTCTCCACTCGAATACTCTCCAAATCGCGACATTTCCACAAATGAGATTATTTTTTAACAACGCAAGTTTGAGAAAAATTGACATAACGTCATCAAGAATTTGTTCACAATGCTTTCAAAAGTTAGGTTTCGTTTTGTCGCTGGAAAAGTTGAGGCAAACTTTTCGCTGTCATAATGACAAAACACCGCGACATTTTTAGTGCACGAATTCAATCGTCATTTTAATTTCAAAAGTTTGAATCGTCAAAATTGATACTTGATTGACTTTCATGTTTGTTATCGCCAGATTCGTTTCTTGCATGAGTGCAGAAAAACGTATCTATATATTCTCCACTTTAACCCATGTAGTTGAAAAAAATTTACCCAGCACTCCCAAGAGCGAAAAAATAAAAGAAACCAAATCGAGAGCAGTAACAATATCAGCGGAAGTGTCTTTTCGAGGAACCCCAGAATGAAAAGTCAAGAGGGGACGGAAACAAAAGAAGTAAAACCACTCGGGCTTATTAACCGATCACCCTGAGCATTGTTCAACGTCCATTCTTGTCATCCCTTGAGGCATGTAAGGGTGTGTGTGTGTGTAGTGTCGACTCTAAAAGAAGTAATTGAATCTCGGAAATAATAAGTTGGAACATCTCAAGTCTCTCGACACTTAACGCTAAATTTCCCAAATACGCTCACTGAATGCCAGATGCATTACTAACGGTGTCATGTTCTTGATAACGGAATCAAATATTCCCTTAAGGTTTGTCAGGCTTTTTTGGGTGGAATATGCAATAATCGGTGAGAACTATCATATGTATAATTATGCATATGCGAATATGCATGTACGATTATGTAAATGAGCATGTGCGATTATGCAAACGAATATAACTGATTTAATATGCAAATATTCGAATATGCGACAATACAAATATGCATAGAATCCGGTAAAGTTCTTGATAACACAATGATACATCTTTATAAGATGTGGCCGGCTTATGAATATAAGAATATACCGAAAACATGCATTATAACCAGATTTTAGGTGAAATTTCGGGTAGAATATGCAATAATCAGTGAGTGCTGACTTAATATACATGTGCGAATGATGAAATATGCAAATATTTGAATAGCAAACATATAGATACGCGAATATAGAAATATGAAAATGAATATATACAAATATGCATATAATCCGGTATTAAATAACGCTAACAGCGTTAATATCATTATGAAATAGCCTGTTGAATATTGACATCTCAATGGAAAATGTTGTAAGTATACCAAGAAGAAGCATTATTACCAGTTTCTATATATGTAGGTATAATCTCGGGTAGAATATACAATAAACTATGAGAATGCGCGTGCATATGCAAATATGCATGTGCGAATATGCAAATGAATATAAATGATGAAATATGCACATATTCGAATATCAAACATATAAATACGCCAATATACAAATATGAAAAAGTATATGGAAATATATACATACTATTATTATACTATACATTAATAATATTATGAAATATCCCAATAAGATTTGGCCGGTTGAATCTTGAGATCTTATAATACGCATTATCACCAGTTTCTAGGTAAAATCTTGTGTAGAATATACAATAACCGATGAGAACTGGCTCAATATGCATGTGCGCTTATGCAAATGTATATGAAAGTAAAAAATTCGAATATGCGAACATATATAAATACGCGAATATTCCAATGATAATACGAATATCCAAATAATTCGGTTACTTCTGGCTCTGATAGTCTTTCCGGGCTAACATAACAATAAAATAAATTTAGCATCACTCATGTGATTTTTCTTCAAGAATCCAATCATAATTCGGGCCCACAACTCAAATAAATGCGTTTTCCCCCTTACCCACGAATTCAAGGGAAAAATATCTGATGGTACAGCTGTTATCCGAAAGAAAACAGCTTCTGCATATTTCGCTACATTAACTCCCTTTCTATTGCCTTCTTCCTCATCAGCGGTGTCCCTTTACGAAGCAGTAATAATATTTGTGTTCGGTGATAAACGATAGAGAAGTCAAGATAGCATAATAAAAAAACCCTGCGAGAAGAAGCTTTCACAACATTAATCATGATCAAGGCGGGGGTAATCCCCGATGAATTCCTCTGTATTTTACATACACTTCCAGATGGGTTGCCGGGGTAAAAAAAGGAGGATGCCGCTGATAAGGATTCTGGGGGTAGCGAAGGCATCCATCTTTAACGTTGCGGGCGCTACATGAACGGAATTTTTGTTGGGTAACTTAATTATCTCGGATGTGTTGACAGACAGTGGTGTGCCTGATGCTGGAAACGATAGAAATATATATTTTTTCGTTTGTTTTACAAATATGAGTTTTCCATATCAAGTCTTCTATTTCTTTCTCCATGAAATTTTTTCAAAGTTATCACATCAGTGGGTATACGTATTTTTTATTTTTCTTTGCGATCAAATTTGACTCTAGAATAGCATATTATGATAAAAGTTTTATAAGACTATTTTGCCGCACGCGTTGTTTGGAGTACGACGAGCGAAGCTACAATTTTTTCTATTTTGCATTGATTTGAAGTTTTTATTGAGAGAAATTGATTTAATATCGATAAATAATAGAAACATATTCGATTGGTAACAATGATGACATTGAAATATTTGAAATCTGATGCACAATAGTAAAGCCCAGTTGAGCGATTTTGATTTTTGCGATACCAGAGGTGAAAAATTAAATGTTTTCATTGGTCAATTTCAATCAAATCACACTGAATTAAAATTAACCAATAAAAACGTTGAGTTTTTCACTGCTAGTATCACCAAATCCAAAATCGCTCTGAAGTAAGCTGGGTCTAACACTTCTGACTTTCATTTGACAGTTCGATTGTACCAACCTACGAATAATAAAAATATGCGTTAAATAATGACTTTATCATAGAACCAAAAGAGAAATATGATATTGATCTACTAGCTGTGACTCCTCCACCATTCTGATGACACAAAAAACGTATCCACACAGCCACAGAGCATTTGCCATACTTTTAAAGTAATTTGTATTGGTATGTCGCTGACTTATGGCGCTGACGCATATCGATGACGCATATCGCTGACGCATATCGATGACGCATATCGCTGACGCATATCGTTGAAGCATATCGCTGACGCATATCGCTGGCGCATATTGCTGACGCATATCGTTGACGAATAACGTTGACGAATATCGATTACGCATATCGCTGACGCATATCGCTGGCGCATATTGCTGACGCATATCGTTGACGAATATCGATTACGCATATCGGTGACGCATTTCGCTGACGCATTTCGCTGACGAATATCACTGACGCATTTCGCTGACGCATATCTTTGATGAATATCGCTGACACATATCGCTGACTCATATAGATGACGCATATCGCTGCCGTATATCGCTGACGCATAACGCTGATGCATAATGCTGACGCATAAAGCGGACGCATATTGCTGACACATAACGCTGACGCATATCGATGACGCATATTGCTGCCGCATATTGCTGACGAGTATAGTTGACGAATATCGCTGACGCATAGCGCTGACGAATATCGTTGTAGCATATCGCTGACGCATAACGCTGACGCATAACGCTGACGCATAACGCTGCCGCATAACGCTGCCGCATAACGCTGACGCATAACGCTGACACATATCGATGACGCATATCGATGACGCATAATGCTGACGCATATAGCTGACGCATATTGCTGACGAATATAGTTGAATAATATCGCTGACGCATATCGCTGACGAATATCGTTGTAGCATATCGCTGACGCATATCGCTGACCCATATTGCCCCCACCAAAAATCGCTCAATTCGGCTAAGAAGTTTTCATTTCAAAAAAATTGAGGAACCGCGAAGTCAAACCTGATGAGTTTTATCACCCATAACCATACATTACATTACCTCTAAAGGCAGACGCAGTTGATTTTCCAGGGGCACGCCAGCAATAAACCATCTGTCATCCGAGAGCTGTCCCCCCCCCTCTACGGAGATGCCTCCCAAGGGCGCGCTAATGCCAAATTGCAGCGAGGATGTACGTTTGGAATGCGGGCGAGACAGGGATCTGCTGTAGGGGCACTAATGAAACGTGTAACCAAGTCGGACGACTTGGATAGACGATTTTTGAAGGAATTTTCAAGTGGAATATTTGCCATACTGAGGTCCCGCTCGGCTTTGTTTCACCCAGTCTTATTTTACCCTGAAGAAGCTCTATGGAGAGGCTTATTCTGCTATTTTACCGGCTGAAAATGTTGGCATAAACAGGGGGTTGTGGCTCGCAGGTGTGGACTCGCTCATTTCGAAAATATGTGTCAATCGATTTTCAACAGTCAATGACAGTCATCGCTGTTGATGAATGGAGTAATGATGACAGTACGATTGAGTTATATTGTTACATCCCATCCAAATCAAGTGCCTATTTGTTCTGTGTCAGCAGTATCAACAATAACTAGCATCGACCTATTTTCTCAAAGTATTGTTTATTTCTATAATGACCCATAGTTCGTAAGGAATATTATGATATTCGATTTTATGAAAACATAATTCTGAATAATTTTCTTTTTGAAATGGAATTTGGAAAAATAGATTCTGTAAGAAGATTATAGATTGAAAAAAATTCGTTGCGATCGGAAAGTCGTACAAGTATGGAATTATTCGTTTTTAACGAGTAACATACTGTATTTTCTCCACTACCAGAAATTATGAATCAAAAACAACATTTGTAGAATCCAGTTTGTTTAGTTCGATAATGGAATATTCACATTCTGTACAGGGTCTCTCATTTTTCGATGTCAATTTCGCTTATTTTTGAAGATAACCCCATATTTAGAGAGTAATATTTGTTTTATCTATATACGGGGCTAAAACTCAAAATATCGTAGGTATATGTTTGAAATTTTGGAAAAGCGCAAAGCACTTATGTTCCGAATATCGAGACATCAGTGTTCAATTTGAAAAAAACTAAAATACAGGAGGTATCTAGAAATGATTTCGGAATTATTAGGTATATAATTTTGGATGTGATAAAATAAAATTCCCAACTCATGCGTAAAGTGTCTTTCCCGCCCTTGTTAGTCAATCCTATGACCTTTATCGCCATCAATAATGGCTCCTCTTCCATCAACAGGCCATGGAGACTCGAGGAGCATTATTGATAGAGACTCGTCGGACATTGTATCGTGTTTAAAAGCTCCAATGACGATCGATGTGGATGTGCGTGTCCCAAAGAGACAATTCCCTTTTAATCTGATTGATTAGTTTACCGTAGAAGCCCTGAGGGATCAGGTTCTGTTTGCTGTGTTTTCGTTTTGGGTATCTATCAGGGACCCCCCATTCAGATATATATCGTATTTTATTCGGGGGGTGAAACAGCTACGACAGAATCAACAATGATGCTGAATCGAATTTATTTCCTTTGATTGCTATGCTATTTCCTCGTTTGGATTTTCAAAGCGAAAGCGAAAGAAAAACAGTCACGAATTGTTGATAAATCTAATTACGGAAATCAGTGTAGTTTTTATTCGATTTGAGGGTTCCTCTGGATTGTGATTGTGAGATTGTGTTTGACTATTCCTAACGATGATAAAGAATCTCATGAACATACCACAAACTAACATCCATTAAGCTAGCAGAACCACCTTGGATTTTTTGAATTTTTATTTAGCCATAATTTAAGGCTAATTTGAGGCTAATTTATTACCCTATTGCCGAATTTTTCGCTCTTCGTTTTATACGAAAAATCTTGGGTTCTGCTAGCTTAACGTTAAGCTGGCAAAACCACTTCTACTACAAGAAGTTTTCAAAGGATCTGATTACATCATAATTTAAGGCTCATTTAAGGCTCCAATCCTAGCCTAATGCCGATTTTCTTCCTCTCCGTTTTTTTTTAAAAAACCGTGGGTTTGGTAGCTTAACCGTTAAGCTAGCAAAACCAAACATAATAGAAATAGTCTATGAAAAATCCGAGGAAAAATCTGAACACACTATAATTCAAGGCCCACTTGAGGCTCTCATTGTAGCCTATTGTCGAATTTTTTGCTCTTTGTTTTTTTGGGAAAAAATACGGACTTTGATTCAGGTTCGGGTTCAGGTATGCAGGTAGTTAAATGAATTCTATAGAAAATCTGAATATACCAAAATTTAAGACTCATTTTGAGCTTTTGGGAATTTTCAATATCATTCTCTTCCTAATTTAAACGAATATATTACCTCATGTATTAAACGATATGCGATATTATAATTGTGTTTATAGTTATTATTTTGATTTCATATTAGTCTCGATATAATTAGGTACTTTTTGAAACGTGTAGTGTCACCAGGAACTCTTCATACATGAAAGGGTCACCTCGAGAAGTGTTTGAAGTGGGAAAACAAATCAAATATGCGGGAAAAATTCCAATGTCGTTGACTGCTGAGGGTCATAATTGGCAAATCTCGCAATTATTTCGAAACTGATTACAGAGAATTGGTAATAGAGCCTTTATTTTCCATAAACTTCATATTTTATATTTGATTCTGCTAGCATAATGGTTAAGCTAGCAAAACCCATGATTTAAAGAAAAAACGAGCAGCAAAAATTTTGCCTATGAGCTCGAATAAGAGCTCGGAATGAGCCTTAAATTATGGTATATTCAGATTTCCCATAAAGTTTGTCCTTAAGTCCGATTTTATGTTCCAAAAACGAAAAGCGAAAAATTCGGTAATAGGCTACAATGAGAGCCTTAAATGGGCCTTTAATTATGATGTGTTAAGATTTTTCATAAACTATTTCTGTCATGTTTGGTTTTGCTAACTTAACGGTTAAGCTAGCAAAACCCACGTTTTTTTTTAACGGAGAGCATGGAAATCGGCATTAGGCTAGGATTGGAGCCTCAAATGAGCCTTACATTATGATGTAATCAGATCCTTTGAAAACTTCTTGTAGTAGAAGTAGTTTTGCCAGCTTAACGTTAAGCTAGCAGAACCCAAGATTTTTCGTATAAAACGAAGAGCAAAAAATTCGGAAATAAATAAATCAGCCTTAAATTAGCCTTAAATTAGCCATAAATTATGGCTGAATAAAAATTCAAAAAATCCAAGGTGGTTCTGCTGGCTTAATGGAGGTCACAAACTATTGGTTATCGCAAGCCGTAATGTATGCAGTTAAAATATAGAGACTATTGAGCGTTGCTAATCAATTTGGCAAAGATGCAAATGATATCGACTCCGGAAACTAATGAATAAAGAAGCGATATTTCAAAATTTTCATCGCATCAAAATTGTTGGAAACGGCGGAAACTGATCGGGAAACTGTTTGGGTGGGTATACATTGGTTCCGATTCGAATATATCAGTGAGACCTACAGGGTGTCTGCCAGTACTGATGCTTTATGAAGTAGTATTCTTTTATGTTCTGGTTCTCACGAAAAGAAATATCCTGTAATGTTCAGAGAACATCGTGAGAACCAAGAGAAAGAAGGTAGGAGTTGGGGTTTTTCTTAAACTGTCAATTGATTTTTATCGGTTGCTGTGAGGATATCATCAACTACTGTTAGTAATGCTGTAGCACAACTATGACCCTTTTGAAATCCTGATTGATTCATTGGTAGTAATGAATGATTGTCTAAGTGTAGTTGTATCTGCATGTGAAGTATTTTCTCATACACTTTCGATAGTACTGGTAGTATACTGATCGGTCTCAAGTTCTTGAGTTCAATAGGGTTTTTGATTTTTGGGATAGGAACCACCAAAGCTGTTTTCCATTGGTTCGGAAATATTCTTTTTTTGATGGAATCGTTGAAAATATAAGTAATATATTTCAATATATTGGGGCAACAGAATAGCAGTATGGTAACCCCTATCCTATCCACACCTTGAGCATTGGACTTGATACGCAGTAAAGAGTTATAAACAGTATTTTCGTCGACAGCTGTGAAATTTAGTTCATTTATCCCATCTTTCTTGTTATTCGCGAGATAATTAATGTAATCAGTGTCGGGTCTTAGATTTGTTTGAGATGATTCTATAAAAAATTTGTTTATATCCTCTACATTTCTCAGATTAACTGGCAAGTCCGAAGATTTATTATTTCCATAAATATCAAGATTCTTCAATTCTTTGAAAATAGTTTTACTAGACTTCTTGTTATTGAACTTGAACTGAAGGAAAGCTTTTTTTTCAATTTTTATTGCTCGGTTTAAATAGTTTCTCAAATTTTTATAATAGTCCCAATGAGAATTAGATTTGGTCCTTTTAAATTTTTGTAAGGCTTGATCTCTGAGTTTCATCATCAATCTAATATTATCAGTGAGCCAAGGAGGAGTTTTCTTTTTACCTTTGATAATATGCTCGGGTGCGTGTTTGTCAAAAAGACTGAGAATGAGTTCATTCAGTTTCTCAACTTTACTGTCGATGTCTTCCATATCAAATAATTGCCAGAAAGGAGTGGTATCCAAATCTCGATTGAAAGATTCTAAATGGATTTTTTAAGGTTTCTTAGGACTATGCTATCAACAGGTGGAATAGAGCTGGTGACTCGTAGCTGTGTTGACAAATCAGGTTTATTAAATTTTCAAGTTCTGGTTCAATATCAATATCAGAAATTGATTGAATATTATATGCAGGAATCAGTTTCTTATTGATCATAATGAATACGATGTTGTTTATGCTTGAATTGGTTGAATTGGTAACATATCACAATGCTATAGTATAAGGTACCACATTTTTAAATCCCATCATGATTTGACAAAATCAACTTTATCTCCTAGGCATTAGAACTAGCCACAAATGGACGTCTTTTGAGTCGGTTGCAGAAAAAAGGGTATTTTACACGAGAAAAATATTAGATTCCAGCTGGAATCTCAACTCACAGATGAAACGAAACACCTTGTATATCCAAAAGTATTCGGACGAGCACGCGCTGATGCTTGATTCCTTTGATTCGCTCGATTTACGTCATTTTGGTCCAGTCGCCGACTCTGTATTTATCTCAATAATGGTTACGGTCGGCTAAATATTAATAAATGGCCCCCCGTCACGTGATAATGATGTCCCCGCATCGTCCTGACGGTATGCCCTTCGGTATACAGAACGATGATGTATCGTCTGAGGTTTGTATGTCGAAAATGCCAATGAGGGTGGTGGGCCATAAATTTGCAGACATTGCTTCACAGAGTGTTTCGGAAATCAGTTGGCACAGGGTGTCGATTTTGCGAGGAATTTTTTTTATGTGTCAAAAAATGACGTTTTGGTTGTTTCAAACCAATTGAGAATTTTCATTCCCTAAGTTCAATCATAGAATGATTCATGAGATGGTATCGAGGAATCCAATATATCAAGAAAAAAACTTGGCAACATTGTAAGTCCGCACGTTAGATCGCATTTTTTTTTGTGTGAACGCGGTTTTTCACTTGCTGCGTCATCAAAATGGTTGAGGAAGGAAATGTAGGGAATGTTATTTTGAATAATGCCAAACAAGAAATGTTTTCCTAGCACCCTTCACTAGGGTTGGACGAATTTATCGATAATAAACCGATAATATCAATAAATTCTTATTATCGATAATCGATATTTCCGAATCTTTATCGCCCACCCATGATTTTCTAAATCCTGTTTCAATAGCTTTCACATTTCCACCTCGATTTCCACGTACACTATACAATGAATCATTCGAATTTTTGGCATCAATAGCTTGTGAAGAATTGAAAAAACATGAATTTATCAACGACATTGGTAATTCAGTTGAAAAAATTATCAATAATATCAATAATTCCGATATTATCGATAATATCGATAATTCCGATAATATCGATAAATTCTGACCATCGATAATCGATATTTTCAAATCATTATCGCCCTACCCGTCACCGTTTTTCAAATGGTAACCAAAATTAATCTTATTCTCATTGAATAGGAAGTTTCAATATGATTGTAACGATGATATGATCTTATTGCTTATGCTAGATCCGGCATTTTGTAGTAATTTTTTGGTCTAGAGGGGTCTGCAAGAAAGTAGGTACTATGATATCACGTGGGACAACACATTTGTATGGTCAACAACTAAAACAACCAATCAATGGCTTAGTACTTTCCCCCGGACCTACGAAACAAATAACCTGGATACCGGATCTAGCGTAAGCAATAATATCTATGTATGATAGCGTAATTTAAAAAAGTTTGTGGTAGTTTTTACTCTTTTACTTCGTCTAAGGGAGTTTGGTATGGAAAAATACCAGAATAATGAAAATGAAATAATTGGTTACTATAGTATAAAATGAGTTGAAATAAAAGGACAGTTAGGTATTTTTTCATTCATTCGAATTATAAATCATTAATTATCATTGAAGACATCTGAAGTCGTTCACAAATGAAATAAAAACTCGATCAACCAAACAAAAATATCTAAAAATCGTTTTTCTAAAGATTATAATAAAAAATTACATCTTTCTGGTACATTAAAACGTTACACCACTCTGAAACCGATTAATTATTGACAGCTCTAATTTCGCAAAACTAAAATTGGTAGAGCTCACAAGAACTTTTTCTATTTGCTAGAACTCTCAAGATATATACAGATATCTTGAGAGAAAAAAAAGCTCTATATGTAGTAATTAATAATCACCTATTAATGAACCTGAAATAAAGAAACAATTTTAAGCAAACTTTGTATTTCTTTAAAGTTGCCCTCCTCACAAAAAACTTTTTTGTTTTGCCGAGAATTTATCCTAGTAGTTATACCTTCTGATTATATCTTATTGCGCCACCTTGTATACAGAACATATGAAACCCAAAGAAAACTCGATTGAATAATTCAATTCCAAACTCGAGAGTAAATTATCGGTAAATTATCATGCACCAAGACGTTTATTCTGTCGACCGTTTTGATAATTCCATTTCATACGCTCTCGTCGTCGTTTTTCAGTGTTGTGGCGCTTTTTTCCTGAATACCTAATCCGAGAACCAATAAACACAATCACCCACTCATTGTTGCGATATACGCAAATTACCCGGGCTTCTTGTTTTTTGTGCTTGAGGAAAATATGTATCCGACCAGCCAATGCTGTGTGGGATGCTAGTGTGGGTGGTGAAAGCATTATATGAAGTCTGGTAGGCAGATACTTATTCTTGACTTATTTGGTGCAAAACTCTATACAAAGGCATCTTATAAACGTCTGGAAAATTTTATCTCTTCAGATACGGTATACAAACGAGAATGAACGTAATATATCTTCTACAGCGTACGTCATAAAGTTTGCTACATATGGGAAAAATTGTTGTTGAAATTTCTGAAAAACTCAAATGGTGGTTCGTTTTTGTATGTCTCAAAACTGAAGAATCCGTTGCGAGTTGTATCACGTGACCTCAGCTTTGGGGAGAATTCAAATACCTATGGTGCCGAAAAATATAAAATCTAGCAAGGATGAATAATGCATTATTGAGTCTTAAATACAAATGTTAGTTTGTTCAAATCTTATTTAGGAGTTGAGAAGATTGACTAAGTCCATGTGCATCAGTAAATGTCATATAATTGATTAGTCTCGAACTAAAATTATGTAATCGTAGATATCAAATCTGTTTCCAGATAAAACAAGAATTTTTTCTATAGTATGGGTAGAGGGATAAAAAGATTTTTTTTTCAATGTGGTTCAAAATTGGTTGGTACATGGAGTCCTCCACTTTATCGATAGAATTTTTCGATATATTCTCAATTTCTCCTCTGAAAGATGGCATATTCTCACTGTATACATTATAAACATTAACTTGGGGATAAGCTAACCCCACCTTTCCCACAGATGAATAAGTCACAAATAGAAATATTAAATATGTATAGGATAAATCAGGAAAAATATCACGCACGATTGTACCATCCATTCACTGATTTGCAATATCGTCAGAATTCGAATGGAAATATGAATAATAAATAAGAATTCCACAATAAACTGCATGAAATTCCTGAAAACATCGGGGCCTTATGCTTCCTATCATATACCGAATGATAAATTCAGATGTTGCATTACAATATCATTTTTTGCTAAGCAATATCCACAACTACATTTCGTCAAATGTGCATGGGACAGTAATCTCAGTCACCTTTTGCTATTCGCGAAAATCACGAACCAACAGATGGCGCTCGAAAAATATCAAAAATTTTACATCAACAAACATTTGGTATATGTTTTCAATGGTAATATGTCAATTTTCAATTCGAATTCTAGGAAAGAAATAAATAATCCTGAGTATCCAAAAGGGGCGCTATTGATATAGATTATCGTTTATAGAATTCAAAACAGGTATTTTATGTGAGTTCCGTGGATTAATTATATTTTTATAGGCTTTTCAAACCACCTCTGCAAAATCAATGGGGTCACTAAGGTATTTGTATTTCAATAATTTCTCTTTATTTCAAGAATGGCCAAGATTGAAATAAGTATCTAGAGTATATTGGAGATAAGAAGAAACCCTCAAAATAGTGAAGAGCATTATTCAAAGCTGGTTACATACTTTGTGGGATCGATGTCAAACACATACTCGAACACATATAAATAAACTCCTGTTCACAAACTTCAGCTCTAGGGTAGCTCTAATATGAAATTAAAATAGTACCATGGACAAATTAGCAGTGGAGGTGTGAATTTATCTGTAAACCTGTAATAATTTTATCCTAACCCAAAAATAGATGATTAGCGAAACAAAAACAAAGAATTGTAGTCAATTAACTTTATTCCCTGAGAGAAGTAAGTATAGGGGTGCTTATATTGAGATACCCACCTATCTTAAATAGGCAACATAAGTTATTATTTTCATTCATATAATAAAAATAATTATATAATATAGATGAGTAGATACTAAAGAAGCTAGCAAAGCCACACACGAATTTCGACTCGGGATAGATCACATAATTTTAGGCTCATTTTAGGCTAATTTATTACCCTATTCCCAAATTTTTTGCTCTTCTCTTCGACAGAAAAAACTGTGGCTTCGCTAGCTTCGGCCGAACTCAGCAGAGCCATTTTTGAAAAACAATAATTTTGGTGTTTTGAAATAGCCAAATTGTAGAGCTTATTTTAGGCTAATTTATTACCCTATTCCCATTTTTTTTGCTCCCTCCCTTAATAGAAAAACTTGTGGCTTTGCTAGCTTCGGGCGAACTCAGCAAAGCCATTTTTGAAAATTCACTTTTTTTTGCGATTCAATATAACGATATCCAAGTACTAATTTTAGGCTAATTAATTACCCTGATTTGATTTTTTTTGCTCCACTCATTACAGAAAAAAACAAGATTTTTCGATTTTCGCCAAGTCGATGATGCAATCATTTCAAATTATAATTTTTTGACGATTTAACTTGTCAAACCGATGATACTCATCGCTGGATCAATGAAATGTCCATGTTGGAATGTTTTATTCGACGTTTTTTAAAAAAAACCTGTGGCTTTGCTGGCTTCGGGCGAACTCAGCAGAGCAATTTTTTCAAAAACATTATTTTTCTGTCATTTGATATTTGGATATTTTAAGACTAATTTTAGGCTAATTAATTACCCTAATTTGATTTTTTTTGCTCCACGCATTACAGAAAAAAACAAGATTTTTCGATTTTCGCCAAGTCGATGATGTAATCATTTCAAATTATAATTTTTTGACGATTTAACTTGTCAAACCGATGATACTCATCGCTGGATCAATGAAATGTCCATGTTGGAATGTTTTATTCGACATTTTTTTAAAAAAACCTGTGGCTTTGCTGGCTTCGGGCGAACTCAGCAGAGCAATTTTTTCAAAAACATTATTTTTCTGTCATTTGATATTTGGATATTTCAAGACTAATTTTAGGCTAATTAATTACCCTAATTTGATTTTTTTTGCTCCACGCATTACAGAAAAAAACAAGATTTTTCGATTTTCGCCAAGTCGATGATGCAATCATTTCAAATTATAATTTTTTGACGATTTAACTTGTCAAACCAATGATACTCATCGCTGGATCAATGAAATGTCCATGTTGGAATGTTTTATTCGACGTTTTTTAAAAAAAACCTGTGGCTTTGCTGGCTTCGGGCGAACTCAGCAGAGCAATTTTTTCAAAAACATTATTTTTCTGTCATTTGATATTTGGATATTTTAAGACTAATTTTAGGCTAATTAATTACCCTAATTTAATTTTTTTTGCTCCACGCATTACAGAAAAAAACAAGATTTTTCGATTTTCGCCAAGTCGATGATGTAATCATTTCAAATTATAATTTTTTGACGATTTAATTTGTCAAACCGATGATACTCATCGCTGGATCAATTAAATGTCCATGTTGGAATGTTTTATTCGACATTTTTTAAAAAAAACCTGTGGCTTTGCTGGCTTCGGGCGAACTCAGCAGAGCAATTTTTTCAAAAACATTATTTTTCTGTCATTTGATATTTGGATATTTCAAGACTAATTTTAGGCTAATTAATTACCCTAATTTGATTTTTTTTGCTCCACGCATTACAGAAAAAAACAAGATTTTTCGATTTTCGCCAAGTCGATGATGCAATCATTTCAAATTATAATTTTTTGACGATTTAACTTGGCGTAAATCGAAAAATCTTGTTTTTTTCTGTAATGCGTGGAGCAAAAAAAAATCAAATTAGGGTAATTAATTAGCCTAAAATTAGTCTTAAAATATCCAAATATCAAATGACAGAAAAATAATGTTTTTGAAAAAATTGCTCTGCTGAGTTCGCCCGAAGCCAGCAAAGCCACAGGTTTTTTTTAAAAAACGTCTAATAAAACATTCCAACATGGACATTTCATTGATCCAGCGATGAGTATCATCGGTTTGACAAGTTAAATCGTCAAAAAATTATAATTTGAAATGAATCATCGACTTGGCGAAAATCGAAAAATCTTGTTTTTTTCTGTAATGCGTGGAGCAAAAAAAATCAAATTAGGGTAATTAATTAGCCTAAAATTAGTCTTAAAATATCCAAATATCAAATGACAGAAAAATAATGTTTTTGAAAAAATTGCTCTGCTGAGTTCGCCCGAAGCCAGCAAAGCCACAGGTTTTTTTTAAAAAAACGTCGAATAAAAAATTCCAACATGGACATTTCATTGATCCAGCGATGAGTATCATCGGTTTGACAAGTTAAATCGTCAAAAAATTATAATTTGAAATGATTGCATCATCGACTTGGCGAAAATCGAAAAATCTTGTTTTTTTCTGTAATGAGTGGAGCAAAAAAATCAAATTAGGGTAATTAATTAGCCTAAAATTAGTCTTAAAATATCCAAATATCAAATGACAGAAAAATAATGTTTTTGAAAAAATTGCTCTGCTGAGTTCGCCCGAAGCCAGCAAAGCCACAGGTTTTTTTTAAAAAACGTCTAATAAAACATTCCAACATGGACATTTCATTGATCCAGCGATGAGTATCATCGGTTTGACAAGTTAAATCGTCAAAAAATTATAATTTGAAATGATTGCATCATCGACTTGGCGAAAATCGAAAAATCTTGTTTTTTTCTGTAATGCGTGGAGCAAAAAAAATCAAATTAGGGTAATTAATTAGCCTAAAATTAGTCTTGAAATATCCAAATATCAAATGACAGAAAAATAATGTTTTTGAAAAAATTGCTCTGCTGAGTTCGCCCGAAGCCAGCAAAGCCACAGGTTTTTTTTAAAAAACGTCTAATAAAACATTCCAACATGGACATTTCATTGATCCAGCGATGAGTATCATCGGTTTGACAAGTTAAATCGTCAAAAAATTATAATTTGAAATGATTGCATCATCGACTTGGCGAAAATCGAAAAATCTTGTTTTTTTCTGTAATGCGTGGAGCAAAAAAAAAACAAATTAGGGTAATTAGTTAGCCTAAAATTAGTCTTGAAATATCCAAATATCAAATGACAGAAAAATAATGTTTTTGAAAAAATTGCTCTGCTGAGTTCGCCCGAAGCCAGCAAAGCCACAGGTTTTTTTTAAAAAACGTCTAATAAAACATTTCAACATGGACATTTCATTGATCCAGCGATGAGTATCATCGGTTTGACAAGTTAAATCGTCAAAAAATTATAATTTGAAATGATTGCATCATCGACTTGGCGAAAATCGAAAAATCTTGTTTTTTTCTGTAATGAGTGGAGCAAAAAAAATCAAATTAGGGTAATTAATTAGCCTAAAATTAGTACTTGGATATCGTTATATTGAATCGCAAAAAAAAGTGAATTTTCAAAAATGGCTTTGCTGAGTTCGCCCGAAGCTAGCAAAGCCACAAGTTTTTCTATTAAGGGAGGGAGCAAAAAAATGGGAATAGGGTAATAAATTAGCCTAAAATAAGCTCTACAATTTGGCTATTTCAAAACACCAAAATTATTGTTTTTGAAAAATGGCTCTGCTGAGTTCGGCCGAAGCTAGCGAAGCCACAGTTTTTTCTGTCGAAGAGAAGAGCAAAAAATTTGGGAATAGGGTAATAAATTAGCCTAAAATGAGCCTAAAATTATATGATCTATCCCGAGTCGAAATTCGTGTGTGGCTTTGCTAGCTTCTTTAGTATGATGAGTAGGTATGTTCCAAGAATAACTTAAAAAGTTTGAGACCTTGTGGTCTACCAGTCATTCAAATTCATTTATTTCAATTGATACTTCATTCAATTCACAGCTTATTCATTTTGAATAAAGATTTGATTTCATTCAGCCCACATTGCCCTCACTCTTAAAGTTTGCTTGTGATGACTTCCAGATGTTTATTGAAGGAATTGCATTCTCTTGGTTTAATTCTCCTTGATGATCCTAAAGTAAAATCAAGGTTTTCATTACAAACAACATCAACAAGAGACACAACTACAGTTATACCAGATCTTATTTGTTTGATTTAACCTGAAAGACATACCTTCGCATTCACTTGAGAAATCCAGTTCTATAGGAAGTGCTTACTACAAACGTAAATGTTTGTGGTGATAAGTTCTCCTTTTTTCAACGTGATAATCCATTTTTCACACAATCATGAAAGAAAATTCAGGATTTTGTGCCAAAGGAACGATGTCTGTACGGTAGGAGGAACGCTGAAATACTGAACAAATCTTTGTAGATTTCGTCTTTACGACCTTTTGAACTTGCTGCATGTTTCAATAATATTAGTAACTAGCTGATAAGCACGAAACAAGTCCGAAAACTATTCAAAACAATTCAATTTCATTAAAAATAATACGAAAGCCTATGCTATACAATGCTAAATTGCTTTGTTTATCGCCCTCGGGAGGCTTAGAAAATTTGACACCAGAGGCCGCCCACTCCGTGATTTTCGCGAATAGTCCAGGTAGCGAGTGGTTACCATTTTCCATCCTACCGATAACAGACGACTGGACACCAATATAAGTCTCAACTGAGAAGTTAACAATTTGTAATTCGTAATTTTCAAGCAAGAATCAAATAATGAATTTTATCACTTTCGATGCATATTTACATTATGATTTCAACACTTGGACTTCATAGATATCTATATTCTTGGCAACTAGCACTGAGTTGAAACACCATTCCCCTTAAACATCTCAGGAATTATTATGACGTAGAAATTAACCTCATCTTATGGTCATTGTTCACTTTTATAAATCGTGTGTCGACCTACGTTGTTATATGTGCCTCTCATGAAGCACATTCCCATTGTCCAACGAATACACATATGTTATGACATGGAGCTACCTGAAATGAAATGACAAACTCTAACAATGGACACCGCAACAATGATCATCTTAGGGTAGATCAAGTTACCTATTCATGAGAACAACTGTCATTTATTGTGAGCTTAATGATGTGAAAGATGAAATAGGGAGATATAAAGTTTGATACAAGATACAAGTTAAACAAAGGTAACGGTAAAAGTGAAGGTGTTGGAATTCTTCTTTGTGGGTTATTAAGATTTTATATTATGATACATGGGAGAATAAGATACGACAGAAGTCCTATCGAGCTCAACCACTCGAATGAAATTGTAAACCTATGAAACACTTTCCACGGCTCAATTGAAATTTAAAGAACATGATACGTTTATGAATGAGTTAGATCAACAGCTGATCTGTCAAGTACCTATACGAACCCTTTAAAGAAGGCACAAGAAGCCTCATAGTCAGGCATAACCGAGGGCAAAACTTGCAGAAGCATTAATTTCGAAGACAGCTTCGAAAAAAAAACGTGATCGAACCTGTTTCCAGGACCCAAGATGATGATAGATTGTAGATGATTCATACATACTTCAACAGTATCTCGGTCTTCGCGACCAATAAGACCTCCTAAGGTGTTACCAATCTCCCTTCTAGTTTTCCTAGTTCTTCGTCTACGCTCAAATAAATCGAGGTTGCAGAACTCTTTATTATTACTCTTCTTATCAATGGTCGCATTGTTGGCTCGTCTTGTTGCCAAAATACGAGCTCCTGTGGTCTCGTAGTAGGTAATGGTCAACCGATCTTTCTTTTCTGTCGGTTTTTCTGACTGAGGATCTTGTTCAAGGTCAAAGAAACTGACCGTTTCGTTGCGTCTCTTCTAAAACTGTACCCGATAACTCTTGACGTATGGGTAGGTAGCTGTGTGAATCATCTCTCGTTTGTTTTCTGTGCACCAGTGAAATTTATATCAGAATCGCGGGTATTTTCATTCCTCGACACCTTGCGGTTTTTTATTGACCAAAAAAGAAACCGAGCCTCTTCAACTATTGATTATGCATACCGCCTTTTTACTTGACAAGCACATGTGGCCGTTGGCTGCTCCGCCCTTTGTTTGGAGTCATAATATCGAGAGACATAGCATAATATTTATGTTCCCAAATAACGCCTTCTGAATAGGTAAGTGGTCGTAAGAAAATAAAAATGAAATAGGGCAGGAACGAGAACGACATGATCCTGCCGAGACAGCCATTGTTGTTTCGAATAATGGACTAGATATAAATTCGTTTGATACAAGAGAGCATCGTAACCAGTAGAAGAGCTGAGATTGAAATAAAGAATTTATGAGTTGCAATGTTTTCTAAGTAACAGTGCTATCACGAAGTATTCATGTTGTTTTATTAATGTTAAAATATCAATATGAACCTGTGTTTTTCTGGTTGATGGAATAAAAATAGTAGATCATATAAGCAAAGCAGTCCAATGACTGTCATGATATTATTGCTCTCTGCAGCCACTGAAATTTTGTTTTGTTTTCCTATGACCACGTGATGATATGAGAACGCTCGCATGTATATATAAAAATAATTAGATATATTTTGGTTGGTCTTGGTTGGTACTCTCTGTCACCATAAACTCTACAAACGGTTAACAAAGTAGCATTTTTTGCTTTCAAATCTCAATAAAACAAAGTAGACGTTTTCCGAGGAATGTCATCAAGTGACAGTATTGCCGCTCGTGCGCGGAAATAATGTCATTAGGGGTCAACATATTTGCGCTCGCATCCATCATTGTTGAAAATAAACTCATCAATCTGTTGCATGATGGAAAATAATAGTGACAGTGAATTATATAACACATCTCCTGATGTAGCAGAATGTGCGGAATTAAATGCTTGAATTAATTTGAACATATATATATGAAAATAAGTTTCACTATATCTTTCCCCCAGGTATACGATCTCCAGAAATTTAAGAAGAACATTACAGGATATCCCTTTTCGTGGGAACCAGAACATATGAAAAATACACAAATGACTATTACATCCATATTTATTGGCTTTTTTGCTGCTTTTCGGATTTTTAGGAAAAATTCGTAACTAATTCCATTGTGTCAATGAGAAATTAGTCGGGAACTTTGTCTATTGCATGTCAAAAACTTGCCCCTATAGAGTACGGATTGCATCACAGAAGTACAGAAGTTTCCACTTTTTATATTTTAGCAAACGCACCAACTTAGATTATGCTGAAGTATTCCTGGTTGTGTGATTTTTCATATTTGTGATATTTGTGTAGGCATATGTGGTTGAAATATCGATAAAATCGTTTGTGCATACGAAGAAAATTCAGTAAATATAACATCTGGAAGAAATTGTCTAAAATGTCAATTATTACCTAAAATATGGAAACATACGGTATAATATCGAATCGACACAACTTATAAGGTTGCTCAAGTTATTTCTTCGACTTGTCATGAAATGAGATTATTTATGGTCGTATAGAAAAAACAGTTTGCTAGCCGACACTCGGCTGTTGGTTTTTCGACCAAAATCCGAGATAAAATGAAACTACCAGTCCCATGAATTTCAGTTGTGATTCGTATCTCCTGTTGTACATTATTTTCACCATATCCATTCTCTTTGTCGTTGATTATTCAACAGTGATACGAGTTATTAAATATAGGAAGCACAACTCACTCAATCTGAAAATGGAAGTAATGGATGAACGTTTGGAAACTTTGATTCGTTATTACTTCCATGTGGGATTACAGCATAGGGAAATTCATTTGTATTTATTGTCCTTAAAAAGCGCAAAAATGCACAAAATAGCGCAATGGCGCAAAACACAGTTGAAAAGCGCAGTTATTGCGCTCAGCGAAAAAGTCAGTTAAAGTCGACTAACAGCCGAGTTAAGAAAAAACACTCCTATGTGGCCCTTCAGCGCTTCCGTAGCTCTACCTTTAGAAAGTTCTGGAGAATTCAGAGTCATACTGTAGACATTTTTTATCGCAGTGTTTCGCGGTTGTTTTGAATGCAATCGGGCTTTGATAGCTAGCTCATTAGCAGTTAGCCCCCAGGCTGTTGCTTTTAGACGTTTCCATAGTACCGTACCATACCCAATCGCATATCACATAAATATCCTACGGTGTCTCGTTAGAATTCATGCCCAAGGTGATTCGCGTTACATAACACTGGATTAAAACAGGGTTGAACAGTCTGGCGACAGCTGGTGGAAAACATTGAGTTTTCCGGGCAGAGTTCATAAGGCGAGAGAGCTAGCTCACTTTGAGTTTGGGATCTAGATGTAAATGAGGTGGCACATCCGAAGATGTTTATGCAAATGCACCATCCCCCAATTACATTGGGGTGTCTCGTCTCTTACGCCCGGCAGATGACAACAAACCTGCTAATGGGTGTTTGAAATTGTGGAGTTATTATGGATGGGTACGCCTGTTGTTACCTTGCGGTTGATTAAAATGAGAGCGATAATTATGTATACAAGAAGAGGTATATGAGCGTCGGTGTTCAACTCTGTGTTCCACAAGAACGTGTTTTCAGGAAGAATTTCGAAATTTGAAGGACCTCCTTATAAACGGGAAATCGAGCATTTATTATTACGAGAATGAATGAGAACATTTATAAATAAGTACAAAGCACAGAACTATAACTATAGACCAGAGATAAGTGAACCTCAGAACAGACTAAACTTACCAGGTTGTCGAAACATCGGAACTGAGGAAAACGTTTTGAGTCACTCGAAGTCGATGAAGAAAGGATCATCCGAGGAGAGTGAATTAAGGAACCAAAAGAAACGTTTAGTCTCTTATATACTTCAAATTCGCTCGTGTTTAATTTATGGCCATGAGATCCGCAGTCGTAATAGTAAATTTTTTTATTACACTGAAAGATCGATTTCAAAATCTGTTCATTGCTCCTAGCATTTTCTTTCAATTTTTCTTCACATAGTAGCAATGGCGTATTTTGACGTTTGTTGAATATTGTTGTCATCATTATATTCATATAGTGAATGTCATTACTGCTTTCTTTGTGTAGTCTCATATAAATAAAGAATAAAATATAGCAACCGTATCTAAAGTAAAATAAACAAATAATATTCGAGTGGAGAATGAAAATTAATTACCCCAGTAGCCTTCAACCAACTTTTATTTTCTTGAACGAAGATTAATCAAAAAAGCGCAAAATTATGATAGGCCAACATACGTGAGTATAGCCAAAAGTTTGACAAAATCCGACAAGTCCTGTAAAACCTCTGAAACTAGAATGGAGCATTCGTTCGGTTGGCAGTGCAACAATGGATGAGTTGCTCCATTCAATCAAAGTTCCTCAGTTCCTTAACACCTGGTACCGAACTCATTACGAATACTTTATTAATTTTTCTGGACGATAAAATATATTGACAAAATTGGGCATCATAGCAATGTACTACTATCACTATAAAAATTGATTCCATCAAATTACATGCATCTATATAGGTAACATAATGCCTTGAATATATATGTGAAATTACATAACCCTTTTATTGTCTTGTAAAATTACATATTCTCTTTGTAATATGATGTAAAACATGATTCTTTAAGTAATACTTAATGGATTGTCATGTGATATCCAGGATTATTACAGATAAATTATGATTTTTACATGTACCTATTAGGTTTATTTTGCTATTATATTTCAAATGTTCCACCGTGTCGATACATAACTCAATTAACAAGGTTAGTACCTATTAATTCACATACAATTTATCATCTACTTTGGTAGTATAACTATTTGATGATGTTTAATTGATCGTTCTGTAAGTGTGCATTAAATGATCACTGAATGATCATTCAATGATCATTGAAAGCACACTTTGATCATTCAATGATCATTGAAAGCACACTTACAGAACGATCAATTAAATATCATCAAATACCAATACTACATAAGTAGATGATAAATTGTAAGTAAATTAGTAGGTACTAACCTTGTTTCAATCCGTTGCACTACACAAATCGTAGGTAAAACATATCAAAAATAAAAGGCAGCAACAATCAACTCCAAAGGACGGCTGGGTATATACTGATATACCCAGAACGTCGCAACATAATAACCGTATCATGAGTGGGAAGACGTTATGGAAGTTTACAAGTAAAAACATGGTAATTCACATATTTTATAAAATATTCTGTGAATCAACGTATTTATGCTGTAATTATGAGTAATTTCACTGAAAATACAATAATCTACACGCGTTTACAAATATTATGTGAATGAGCTGAAATCATATGAATAATTGCATTCAATCACACGATTATAGTAAAATAACGGAAGTATCATGAGTGTACATACTTCGAAACAATAATTATACACACTTTCATTCTCTCATCCTTCTAATACAACGTCTAAACGGTAACTGACTCTCTGCCTAACTTCTTAACGTATACGGGGTGAATGCATATCCTACATAAGGATGTATTTTTCCATAAACTTTTTACTGTGTACTTATTTAAACAATAATTCCGTGAGAATCCGTCCGAAAAAGGAAAATTCTTCATTTCCCCAAGCTCGACGTGGAATCATCACCCCATTATCCGCAGAAACGAACAAATCCGCTGCAAACATATGCCCCGTCCCGAACAATGCGACTGGTGTATCTTTCCCATTAATCCAAGTAATCGAGTGAACGAGTCGCTATTGAAATTGGCATTTCCAAAAGCCTTTGTGACGCATTCGAATAGGTGCTCATCTGCAAGCTCATTGTTGTCGAATGTTGGTCTATTAAATGACGTGTTACACCCCGGATAATAATGTCCTGATTATCTGTTGTGCGTCTACACCCATCGTTGGGTGGTGTTTTGAAAGGGGTGATTTGGAAAAATAGTGGGGTCAAAGGGGGTTGCTGCTCGAATAAGCAGAGTTTCAGCCCGAAAGTTTGAAATAACAAAGCCTTTGGTGGATTGGTTCTGAACGCCCTTTAGTTCATTACGTTTTTCAATTTCACGTGCCTTTTTAGGTTGAATTGAAACAATTTGTTTGATATGTTGTTGATGGCTTTCAACTGTTTTCGAATTTGCACTAGTATGAAAACAGAAGACTCTCTGACATTCGCACTAATTTACGGGGAATAATTTCAAGTTTCAGGACTTGCAATCATTTTTTCCTGGCAAATATTGCTGAATATTTTTGTGATTTTCTTCACTGGATCATGCATTCTTCAATAAATTATGAAATTTCATCGGAATCTACAGGGTATATATTCATGACTAGACGCAATCTGTGGATATAGAGAACTGAATATATAGCATGAATCTGAATAATTGTAGTTACGGCGAAATACACTCACCGGCAAAATAATCGATCAGCTCAAAATATTGATAACATAAGTAGTTGAAATTTTAAGAAATTAGCCATATCTTCAAATTATACAGGGTGACACGAAGGGTGTATTTTTACTCAAATTTTAAAATGATATCTGGAGTGGCGAAGCTGTTATATCGTGTGATTAATTATTTTATTATGAAGCTACGTTCATTCAATACATTTTTTTTTTGAAAAAATCAAGTTATCAAATAAAAAAAGAAAATGTATGCAATTTTTTTTCCTATTGAGAAACATTCATTCATTCTGTTAGGTATCGCGTAACTTATGGTAGTATTTTTTTTGTTTGTGTATAAAAACACATTGAAAAGTGTTTGAAAAGTGTTTTTAACCGCCAACTTAGTTGCAAAGCAACCCTCGAAGTCTCATTGAGACTTGTATGAGTAAGGAAGACGGGGACCTTAGATTTTTAAGTGTCATCCGAAGCACTACTCGGCTGGTTATCGTTGAGAGTCCGAAGGATTGATATCTAGTTATCAAGAATGTTCGGTTGGTCACTTATCTCTAAACAGTCTAAAATAGTGTACGAAAAATTCCTTTTTCTGTTTCATTTCCTTATTTCCTATTTATTTCCTAAAAATTCCTTCAATTCCTAACATTTTCCCGAATTTCCTCGAAATGCCTCCAATTCCCATTCAGTATCCTCATTTCATTTTAATTCCTCGCATTTCTCCGAAATGCCTCTATTTCCCATTTATTTCCCCGAAATGCCTCTAATTCCCATTCATTTCCCTAAAATATCTCGAAATTCCCCGAAATTCCTTTATTATTTATTCCATTCCCTTCATTTTTCATTCGAAACCAAAGTCAATAGGTGTACTGTATTGAATTAATTCATAACATTGCGTTTCCAGAGGCGTACCCAAAGGTCAGAATTCAGGAAATTATTCAAAAATCGAATTCTTGAAGTTCGATTATTCAGTATTTCTTCAATATATATCCGTATAATTATAGAATATAAGAAGCTGTGTCGAAACTATATAAGTACTTATTCATTATTGGTCAAAACGGCTTAACGTGGGAATTTCCGAGAAAATAGTGGAATTTCGGGAAAATGGAGGAAATAGAGGAATTTCCGAAGAAATAGAGGAATTTCGGGGAAATGGAGGAAATAGAAGAATTACGGGGAAATGAAGGAAATAGGGGAATTTCGGGGCACTTCAAGGAAATGAGGAAAATAATGGGCATCTTTTAAGGAATTTCCAGTGAGATTAAATAATCAGCCAAGGAATCGTCTCGGTAATCGTCATAGTACAAGTTGATGAATAGAGAAAAAAGAGTCTGCTTAAGTTGGCTGAATATGGGAAACTTTTTTATTATTGATGCCTATTATTTTCCTCATTCTCTCGAAATGCCCCGAAATTCCTATATTTCCTCGGAAATTCCCCGAAATGCGCCAGAATTCCTCTATTTCCTCTAAAATTCCCCAAAATGCCCCGAATTTCCCCCATTTCCTCGAACTTCCTCAAAAATTCCTTAATTTCCTACAAGATGTACGAAAAATTTCCCTGTGGTTAACCCCTCACCTATCTCCTCCCTCTAAACGATACTATAGAAATAAATAAATATTTCCAATAGCCGCCACGGGATTTGAACCCGGGCCCTCTAGACTATAAGCCAGCGATTCAACGCACTCGACCACCAGCCCAGTTAAAGCACAAAAATCGATAAAAACATCACCACATATTTTCAAATACAAACCAAACTATACGGAATTCAAGGCAGTCAAGATCTGTCAACGCTGTATAGAAATGAGCGGTAAACATTTCGATGGAGTCTCAACAAACCATCCGTCATGAAGATATGGCGCAGCTTTAGAGCAATTTAGAGTGACATGTTGTGAAACGAACACGCTTCAACGCGGCAATATCCTTCATGCCCTTGAGAGCACGCAAATAAACATACCTTCCGAAATAGATCTGGAAAATTCATTAAAATCGAGGAACGATTCGAGTGTCGACTCGACTCTCACAATGGAAATTGTTTACTTTCAAAGAGGGCAGTGTTCCCCAGACCCGAATGCAATTTGTCTGGAGGGTTCGAATCGGGAGACCTTGGGGACCGAATTGATGTGGTAGGGGACCAGAGTTTGAACTGACTGACTCCATGGCAGTCATTCTACTAGTTGGTCCATGGAACATATACTGTATTAATTGAATTGTTTATTTGTCTTTTTCCACGAATCACATCTGTGGAATATCTACTAAGATGAAGCTTATCTGATGATATATATTGAAGTGCGTATCAATGAAGCAGGAAAACAAGATTTGATCAAAATTGTATTGTCATACACCTTTTTCAGTTGTATTCCGGAACGTGTCAATAATTTCAGAATAGTCACTTGTATTACAGAAAGTATTAATTTCATTTCAGAACAGTGAGTTATGCTTTTCAGAAAGCGACAATTGAATTTCAGAATAGTCACTTGTATATCAGAAAATGAAAGTTCATTGTGAACACCCTGTTTTGATGATCTTATTTTCCATTTCTCAGAGAAATTATCTTGTTGCTAACGAGATTGAAAGGAATTAGCTGGTTATATCATTGTTCCTAATGTTACTTCCCTGATGAACTATGTATAAAGTTAGCCGAATCAAAGAACGTAGCAAACTGATGACGAAATTCTGAAATGAAATTGACTAATCTGACGCTCACTGATATCGAAATAGGTACAATCGATGCTATAACTGAAATTAAATTACCTATTCTGAAATACAATCGATACTTTCTGAAATACAATTGACGCTTTCTAAAATCAACTTTTTGCTTCCTGAAATCAACTTGATGCTTCCTGAAATACAAGTGGAGAAGGAGATATCTGGCAGTTATGTCATGTTTTGAATGATATTTGAAATAAAGATTGATAAGTTCCTGAAAGTGTGAAATAACGATGATATTGTGGTCCTACATGACAGTCACTTTGATGACACAATAGTATATGATGATATCTACAAGTTTTATAAGACGCTATTTTGTCGCACGCGTTGTTTGGAGTATGACGAGCAAAGCGAGGAGTGCTCTAAGGGAACAAGTGCGACAACGTGTCTTATAAAACTTGTGTCATGTACAATTTTTTCTATTTTGCATTCATTTGAAGTCTTTTATTGAAATAAATTAATTTAATATCGATAAATATCAAAAACAGCTTCGATATGATGACATTTAAATATTTGAAATCTGACGCACAAGCGTAAAGCCCAGTTTACTGTTGAGCGACTTCGATTTTTGCGATACCAGCGGTGAAAAATGCAATGTTGTTATTGTTTTCATTGGTCAATTTAAGTGAAATCACACTTCGAATTAAAATTAACCAATACAAAAATCGCTAGTATCACCAAATCCAAAATCTCTCAGAAGTGAGATGGGCCTAACTCATCTGACTTTCATTTGACAGTTTGATTGTATCAATCTCCGAATAATAAAAAATGCGTGTCTTAACAGAGGCTATTTCGATACGCATTCACGTTTCATAATGACTTCATTATAGAACCAAAAGTAGAATAAGAAAGGTTATACATCTTCAAGGGTATGAATTCACTTTTTTTCATAGTCATTTTGTAGTAGATAGATAAAAGTCATTTAGATCATGGGATATATGCTCCATTAAACGTCATTTTTGAGTTGTGTATATTTTATGGGAAACATCAAACCTATTATCATCATGTTGTCGTTATTCCTGTGTCTAATAGGTTGCTGAATTTGACCATTCAAATAGACCTCGAAATAGACAGACCAAGAGAAAGAACATTTTCAGCAAAGGCCGCCGAAAGAAATCAAAAATCATAATCCCGAGTTTTCCAAAAAGGTCCGGGTAGATAAAACGACCTCGCAGGGGGTTGGATTTCTGAAATATGTGACCACCCCTGAACCAAACTGGCGGTTCTGTCAGACACCCCCTCTATATTGAGGTACTTTGTGGTCGGTTGTATATAAACCTAGCCCGAATCACCGGAGAGTGAGCCATTTCTCAAGCAGAGACATAAATTTCACCACAGACATTTATTGCCGCATCCGGGCAGGTATGAGCAATGCGAGCGGCTGGTTTGAGGTCACGTGACATCTACCTACGTAATGAACTCTGCCGAACTTTAATTAACTTTGTTATGGACCGAAATGCCCGACTGTTACCATGTTGGGTACTTACTTATGTGGTGAAAAACTTAGAGTAACGAATTGATCAGTCAATCAATGAAAATTTTGATTGTATTTCTAAAGGCGGGTTTCCACCGAACGGACTCGCTTGCGACTTTTTTTCATGTTCTGGTTCTCACGAAAAGGGATATCCTGTGATGTTCAGAGAACATCGTGAGAACCAAGGGAAAGAAGGTAGGAGTTGGTGTTCTTCTTAAATTTCTGGAGATGGTTTGCCTCGGGGAACACCTCCCTAGGCAATGAGTTCCAAAGTCTCGATGTTCGTTGGATGAACGAGTCTTTGGAAAGGGACGTTCTGCAGGTCTCTAAAGTGACCACGAAGGGGTGTGAAGACTGAACTTGACGGATTAATCTCGAAGAGACTGCTAATGGAGGAACGATTGTTGATATTTCAGAAGAGCATCGCCCATGAAAATATCTATAAAATAGAGATGAATCGCCAACTTTTCTATACGGTGTTTCAAAGAAGTGTGCGAGTTTGTAAGCGAGGCATCACCGACGAGACGAATTGCCCTTTTTTGGAGAGAATCCAATAGGTTCAGGATATGTGGGGGTGCGCACTCCATATATGGGAACAGTATTCCAGGACAGGTCGGATCTGTGCCTTATAGATCATAAGCAGCTGACTGGGAGTGAACTAGCTCCTGGCTCGAAACAGAAAACCAAGTTTTTGGGATGCACGTTTGGCAATGGACCTCACGTGATTTTCCCAAATAGGTTATTGCTGATAGTAACGCCAAGCATCGAAATGGATGACTTCAATGGTATGGTTACTCCTGACTGAATTATTTTGGGTACAGTGAGATCGGCTTTTATAGAGAAAAGACATGCTTGTGTTTTCTTTGCATTGAATTCTACCAGGTTATTAGATCCCCACTCGAGAATTGTTGCCATATTTATTTTGTCAACATTTCTTCATCGTTCATTTCTGGTTTGACGGGCCGATATAGAAACCCGTTTCAAAAACAGAAACAAAATACTTGTTGTAAAGACGAAACACCGAAACCTTTCGATCTCTCCGCCTGGCGACGGGTCTCTTTGTTGTTGACAAAAACACAAACTCGCGACACAAAGTCTTCAAAATGTTTCCTATTTTGACAACAAAAGTTTTTGTTTTGTCGAAATCGACACAGTTGCTGTTTTGTTGAGATTTTGTCTGTTTGGTGGAAATCCGCCTCAAGAAGGTTGGAATATAAGACAAAGACGTGACTATGACATATTAAGGTACGTCAGTCCTATAGGACAACTACAGGAGAAATCTGTTTATCCGATATAGTTCCAAGGATGCCCCCTTTGATTCTTTTTTTACCTTTATGCAGAAAAACATGTTTTACCGATGTCAATTTTTTTATTGTAGAAACGAATTGATTCTACGAGAAAAGACTAGCGAAGTGATATCACGGGACGGTAAAATCGGTCCATCCGTTCTGAATAAGTTATGACGATTTGAAAAATTCGAGGAAGTTTTCTTTGATCCATTATCGATCTCTATAAAAAATGTTGATCAAATTCACTTCTTTCTCGTTTTTTTTTTCGGTTAGAGAAAAGGATTCTCCGAGAAAAAACAAGCTGAAGATGTCCCCGATGATATTTTGAGAGTGGTAAGACCTCGGGTAAGACACTTTGCGTTCGAAATAGACACAATATTTTTTCTATAAACACTACTACTACTACTGATGATGTTTCTCGAACTACCATAGAGTATGAAGTATAATTAAAATTAACCTTTTTCCGTGAATATTATATTCGCTTATTTCACAATGGCGCAGTTGTTAAGTTTTATGAAAGTCAAAGATTTTTGGGTCCAAATATCGACTCCTGCTTAAACTGGAACAAACATTGCACCTTTTTGAGTGCCAAACTTGCATCTCTGCACTATATGTTCAGAAATATAAAATCTATATTGGGAAAGCATCAACTGGTACAGTTGTATATTATGCAGAAGTTGAGAGTCGGTTGAGATATGGAGTGTGCCTCTGGGGAGATTAATCATTTTCTCAAAATGTTTTTGTCAAACAAAAAAAAATTCTAAGAATCATAGATGAATCATGTCGAGAGTTTCTCAAAAAACTGAGAATTCTCAGCTTGACTGCACTTTATAGCTTTGAGATATGTGTTTTCGTCAAAATAAGGATCTACACCAGTATAATAACCGAAATAAAAATGATCTGCATTTGCCTAAGAGCCGAGTGAACACCACATATAACGCTCCTGAACGAATTGGCCCAAAAATTTTGATCATATACAATATTGAAGGTGAAGAGACGTTCAAATATCAGTTGAAAAGTTATTTAACAAACTTATGTCTATATAATATGAATGAATTTTTCATTAGAAAGCATTGATTTTTTGAATAGATTTGGCAATATTTTATTTGTTTTTATATATGTATTAGTAATTTTACTCGCCTTTATACACTTCTACACTGACTTATTCTTATACAATGTATATTGTCCAAAAAGAAATAAAAAACTTTTGACTTTGACTTTGCTTCTTATTCAACTGCCCGATGTTTTTTGAGAACTGCGACTGGTTGAAGATACTTAATTTGATATCTCTAACATTCAAGCATTTCAAATGATTGATAACCCCGAACGAAAAAAAATCGGTCCATCCGTTCGGAAGTCATGGCGATTTCAAAAACCTGCCATGGGGCGATAGCGTTGTTAATTTCATATTATTCTTGTAATAATTCCCTCTAAGGGAGCCATTTTTCATGTCGATATATGGTAGCTTCCTCCTTTCTTACCTTTTATACCTGTCCAGTTGTTGCTCTAGGGGAAATATTTCCTGTTGTTCGAGCTGTCATATTGTTCATTCCATCAATTTAAAACGACGATTAAGCGGTCAAAAGATTGTTTGAAAAAACTCGAGGGAGCTCGGATTATGTTGGTGTTTTGGCGTTTATCATAATTAAAGAAGATGTATGATCAGAGTGTTCCGGTTCTCGGGTTTGATTTATGATGTTTGAAAAGGGAATCTTCGAAGGGAACATCACAAAATATATTTTGACCTCTCGTAAAGGAACTTTTTTTGAAGCCGTCTAGGCAGGTGCTTCAACTGTCAAGGTCTGTGAATGTTTTTTCCCTCTGTATTTTCATATGGTTATTGTGCATTTATTGAAGATTTTGGCGATGATTCACCAGTGTTATGATTTTTATACATTTTTTACAATAAATATTGGTGTAGCTCAAAAATATTTCATCGGCAATGATGATAATCCTGAAGCTCGATTTCAGTTATTATTCGGAGGTTGATACAATTGAACTGTCAAATGAAAGTCAGAAGAGTTAGGCCCAGCTTACTTCTGAGCGATTTTGGATTTGATGATACTAGCAGTGGAAAACTCAATATTTTTATTGGTTAATTTCAATTCAGATTGTGATTTGATTTAAATCGACGAAGATGGTAATAACCATAAAAAATGGTGCAGTAAAATTGTCAGATTTCTACGTGGTCAGAGATGTTGGAGGTGTCAACCCTCGAGTGCGTCTATTAGGAATTTCAGATCAGTATACCAGCAATATTCTTGAAAATTTTTGACCTACTGTATTAAGCCAATCAGATGCATTGATTTCGGCAAGTTGCTTTGACGACAACCTATATTATTCGGAAATTTTTGCGGTCACATGACCTAGGTGAAAAATTAATAAGTAATAATCTCCCTGGCTTTACAGTTCTTGACAGCTGTACCTATCGTCCAATATAACACAGATCTACTTCTTTCCCTATCTGATATTACCATAATATTGCGTAATTTTGATAGAATATCAAGTTGATTCAAGGATTGAGACCTTATTCTACTGAATATTTCCCTCATGTATAATATATGTCATAAGAGGAATGCAATTATCGAAAAATTGCAGCGGTAATTGCACTGCGGAGCGATGATTGCACTGCGAAAACATCCCGTCGGCATGACACCAATAACAACAACACTGACTGACAATACTGATAAATGTCAGATATACTTCAAAAAGTGAAAAAATGTCGCGTTTTGGTGAGTGGTCCATACAATCAATTGAGGAAAATGTAGTTGAAAGTGAACCAAAAAATACCAAATCCAACAGACAGTATATATGGCGACAGTTCATGGATTTTTGCAAGGCCAAAGGATATTTCCTGGACAAAGAGATGTCTATAAGCGTACTGGCAAAAATATTAACGGAATGGGCATTCAATATGCGCAAGCAGAATGGTCAGGAATATAAGGACTTCACAATAAAGACAATCTGGAATGTTACAGCAAAATTATTGATGGAAAAGTATTACAAGGAGTATGGTATTATTTTTAACCCTTTCACCGATATTGAATTCAAATCAGCAAGGGACGCTAAACAAACTAAGAGAAAGCAACTCCAAACGATACCCGAGAAAAGAAAGGATAGTTCAGTGTTTCTCAAAGGTGACGAATACAAAAATTTGGTCCAGAATTGTGACGAAGAGACACCAGATGGATTGCAAAAAAAGGTATTTTTCGTTTTTGCTTTTGAGTTAGCTTGGCGTGGTGGAGAAGGTAGCAAGTGTTTAACGTCATTCTTCAAGGAAGAAGAAAATAATAATGGTGAAAAGACGGGAAGAATAATTTATAATCCCATTTTTTCCAAAACAACACAAGGCGGGGAAAAACCGTGTGTTCCATTAAAATGGTTAATTAGGAATAAAACGAATTCTGATTTGTGTCCCATACGATTATACAAAAAATTTTTGGAGAAGCGGGAGGGAATTAAGTCAGATCGATTCTTTATTACTGTAAACCCCTTTTGGATGTCAAGCAGAGCATGGTATAAGAATATTCCTGTAGGACGAAATACAATGAGCTCTTGGACAGCCCAAGAAGCAGCAAAAATTGGCTTGGATACAAAAAACGTGAAGATAACTAATCATTCGATACGGTCTACAGCTGTCTCAAGTTTAGCAAAAAAAGGCGTCGGTGAGGAGCAGCTTATTAAAATTACCGGCCATTCGACCACTAAATCCATTACACCGTATCTGCAGTTAGACAAAGGTCACCATGAAGAAATAGTTGAAAAAATGCGTGGAAATGAAGTAGCACAACTAAGTTTTGTGTCGAATTCCGATAATGTGTCAGCTGCAGCTCTTAATGCGCCTGTATCGGGTCCATCCAGTCGGAATGCCAAAAACTTTTACAACTGCGTGTTCAACTGTAATTCTTGTAATTTTTAATTTGTGTGTTGAAAATAAAATTGTTTGAAAGCATGTCTAGCATAATTTTATTCATAGTCTTTGTCAGTAGTATGTGATTTTTCTCAGAAAAAAATCAATACTTATTTCTTTATTCGTGAAATATTCCATTGAATTACACTCGTGCATAAAAATGGCCAGATAATTTTACATTCAAGCGTGTTATCTATAAAAATTGCACTCCGTTATTTTCATATTTTGTAAAAGAGCCCTCCTCCTTCGGAGTCGGGCTCTTTCGCCAAAATATGAAAAAAATCTTGTACAATTTTTAGATAACACGCTTTCTTGCAAAATTATCGGTAATTTTTATGCACTTGTGCAATTATAACCGATAATTTCTCGACTGTTCTAACAACCATTCAAATTTCGTCATTTTGTGTCATGTGGAACAATTTCACCCAATCATGTCAACATTAGACTGATGATTGCATTCAGTGCAATTTTCAATCCCTATGACAACACGATCGAGTTTGACAACTTCATCCAAATAAATTTTGAAAATGTCACGTTTCGGCAATGAGAATGTATAAGTATAAATGCGTTAATCAAAGAAAAAATTCCCAGAAATACAACCTACAGTAACAAATATATTTGGGGAATATTCATGGAATTTTGCTGCGAACGAGAATATGAGTTGAATGAACATAGAAGCTTAGAAGAATTGGCGTTGATACTAAAAGATTGGGCCGTCAATATGAGAAAGAAAAACGGGGCCGAATTCAAAGAGGCAACGGTGAAGACAATGTGGAACGTTTCGTGCAAACTATTGCAAGAAAAGTACTATAATGACTATAATATTATGATTGACCCGTTTAACAATATAGTGTTTAAACCAGCCCGAGATGCCCGCGATGCAATCTGGAAGAAACTACAAGCAGATCCATGTAAACGTAAGGCCAGTTAAGTTTCGTCAAGTTGGTCTGAAATTAAAAAAATAATATTGCTTTGGTATGAAGATACCCCTGAAAGGTCTTATGCGTAAATTTTACCATATTGCTGCTGTAGAATTAGCGTGGCGAGAAGGAGAGGCAGTTGCTTGTCTGGTGGATTTTTTTCAAATCGAGAAAAATAGCGATGACACTCCAACAAATCGCATTGAATACAATCCGGTATTCAGTAAAACGTGCCAAGGTGGTTCTAAAAGCTGTGCAAGTAGTAAATGGTTGGTTACCAATAGTGAGAGACAAAGCTGCCCTGTACGTCTTTTTCATAAACTGATATCAAAACGAGGCGACAATATTACCTCACCACGACTGTTCCCAAAACCAAATCGACACTGGAAAAATGAAACTGACAAATGGTACGATAATGTACCTGTTGGAAGAAATACAATGAATGGATGGACTAAATCTTCTGCTGAAGCAATTGGCTTGAATGTAAAGGAGAAAAAGATAACAAATCACTCGAATAGATCAACTGCTGTTAGCGAATTAGCAAAAAGTGGTGTAGAAGAACAACAATTGCTGAAAATTACTGGTCATGGCAATCAGAATTCTATAAAACCATACTTAAATCTCGATCAAGAACACCACAACAAGATCATAAATATTATTCGTGGTAATAGATCTTCTATAGTAGAGAACAGCAACGAATCTTATGTTAACTTAAATTTTAATAATTGTACTTTCACTAACTGTACTTTTAATAAATAAATGTTTCGTTGTGTTGAGTTATGATTTTTTTTGTCGAAAAATTATCCGCCGAATATCCCTCGGACATTGATGAATGCCTCATAATTTCATGACAAATTTCTCAAGCTCGTTGCTTAAGGAACGAGCTTTCGATTGTCATGAAATTATCTCGTCTGTTATCAATGTCCTAGGAATATTACTACTGAAAATAGCCGAACAAGGAGCTGTCGAATCTCACATGAGCGTAGTGGTACAAGATCATGATTTATGCGACTCAGAAGTTGCAATGGAGTAGTGGACAGCGTGTTGGCGTAGGCGGACGGGGTTCGATTCCCGCCAAGATATGCCTTTTTTATTTTTTCAATCATCAATTAATTATTCCTTCGACAAATATTCACCGAAAATAGTGATCCGGACCCTAACTGAAAAAAAATTCTCACCGAATCCCCCGCGAGCTTGAATTAATCTCCGCAAATTTTTTCTCGGTTGTGAATTTTTTGAAGGTCAAATCGACTGTAAGGCTGTTCTGAGTATGCTGAATTTTCATGTCCCAAGAGTTAATTCAATGCGAAACATGTTATTCTACCTTAATGCCCCTAGAACGAATGTACAGAAAAATTAACCCTTATATTCAGAATTTGCAACAACTATAATGTAATCAATCATAGGTGTGACATCTTCTCCTGCAGCATTGCTTCTTTGAAAAAAATCAGATTTTGATATTATTTCTTTGTACTTTTCAGTCTTTGTATAATATCTCTTTTTTTTTTGAATATACCAGCTTTTAAATTATGTTTGTACCTTTAATGTCTCCCGCCCTGTAAATGGATTTCTGTTGGGTGGTGTACAATAAAAAAATGTTCAATTTCATATGATGAGAAATTCAATTGTCGAAAATTATCCATGCAGCGTTTCAGTCCAAATTCCCCCCCACCCCCCTTTGACAACCTCCCCAGCCCCCCGCCCCCCCTCCTAACACCCCCTCGTGGTCTTTTATCACGGTGGCACATTTGGGATGCCGTGAAAAAGTCGAGCACCCTCTAAATGTCGAAAAAGCCCACTCGAAACGACCTGGGGAATCCCCCCAAATGGGCGGATTCAATATCGAACGCGGCGCTACAGGTCGAGTGGCCCTCGAAAGGGTGTTCAACGTGAAGTGGTTCGGCTTGAATCGCCCTCCAAGAGGGGATTAACATCCTTTAAACGACCATCACCTTCGACGGCGCTGTTCCCCGAAGAATGGAGTCGAATATTCACTATTTTATGCGGTTCTGTGAGAGTAAAAGCGACATAAAACAACTCAACTGTCATCACAATTCACCAATAAACTACTTTGCTGGCTAATGTCACGCAGAACATTCAATTCAATCCACGCAGTCATGAACCGATTCATATTTTTTTATTGTCTCGTTATCATTAGGTAGGGCCAGGTAGCCGCGCGGTTAAGGTGTCTATCTCTTAATCAGCCGGCTGCCCGTCGTGGGTTCAATCCTCATCGACGGCAGAATTTTTCCAATGGCCCCAGAAGTGGTATCGGATCCCACTTTAAAAGGTAAGGTCCCCGCTATCCTAACTCGTACAAGTTTACTGTGTAAACTTCTGAGGGTTGCTAAGGCAACTAGGATAGTGGTTAGAAAAAAAATTTCGAACAGAGAGGGCAGAGGAAAAATCACACGTTCATTTTAGTCTTGGTCTCACAATGAATCTTCTCAAGACCAAGACCAAGACTTGACTTTCGATACTAAAACCAACACTCTCACCCAAGAGTCTTTGTCTTGGTCTCGAAAGAAAAATAAGGAACTTAAATCTACTCAATATAAGGAAAAATCGAATGGAAAATGTTATTTCAATTTTTTATTTTTCATATGGTAGGTTTTTGATTTTTGTTCACTCAAAATCGAAAATACATTATTTGAATTCATAATAATTGCAGTTTCACAGTTTACAACAAATAGGTGTATGTTATATTATACATAGATCTTATTGCTTACGCTAGATCCGGCATCCTGTAGTAATTTTTTGGTCTAGAGGGGTCTGCAAGAAAGTAGGTACTATGATATCACGTGGGAGAACACATTTATATGGTCAACAACTTAAACCACCAATCAATGGCTTAGTACTTTCAACCCCCCCAGACCTACGAAACAAATAACCTGGATACCGGATCTAGCGTAAGCAATAAGATCTATGATATTATATGGTCTCAGTGGTTCATACCTCCTACTATCGATACTGCCTTGATGTCGTTTTCAGCTGAACTTGGCAAACATTTTTATTTTAAATAAATAATCCTCTGTATTGATGCGTACACCTATTAGACTTTGAGGTTAATTATTTCACTAATATTCTACGCCTATCTTCAACTGGTTTTGAAATAATGATAGGTAATAAGTGATATTTTGCAGTTTTTGACAGCGCAGCTTGACAATTGAATTGGATAATTCAAATTTTTAGACGCATTTTGATTGAAGACCAAGACTATCAAGACCAAGATTGAGCCAGTCTCGTCTTGGTCTTGAAACATCTAGACCAATACCAAGACAAAGACTACATTTATTTTTTGAGACCAAGTCCAAATGGGTATTCCTCAAGGAGCGGTTTTGGGTCGTATTCTATTCATTTTTCATATCAGCCATCTAGGTTTCATTATTGGTGATGAGCTCTACATGCAAAATCAATTTTTCCTTGGTTACATATTTTTAGCTTATCACACTCCATATAAATATCTTTTATTTCGATAACTTGAAACTTTTATCCATCGATAGTGGTTATTATAAGTTGAAATTGTTTTTATTAAAACATTTTTTAAGATTTTTGTGTTTGCAGGGTAGGCAAATTCCGATGTTTTTATATGGTAACTTGGTTACTATAGGAGATACATAAAAATGGAGGTCGCATCTTGATCTCTTTTATGGAGACAAATTCACTGGTGAAAACAAAAATTTGCTATCGCCTTTTGTTTTCGAGTTATACCTAAAGAAAAGTTAGATTTTTCGACTTTTGGACACATGTGAATAACATGGTTATTTGGGAGATGATAATTTGTACATTCTTCAGGCACTTTTTCCAGTATAATCCAGTGGCCTGGCGAGATGTATGATATGTCAGGTTTCTTTTGATCTGTGAATCTTTTCATTCGGCATCCTCACTTTTAACGATTATATGAGTTTATTGATATCATGACGAGAACAAACAAACTGTCATAGATGACACTCGCCCACTTGGAATGAATATAAAAATAATCTAGTAAAATATTATTTTCGCTATTATAGACTCACACTTCGAAAGCGACCCGACATTATACATAGTTTGAAATCGAAAAAAAATATATGATTTTCATTTGAATAAGTAAAACTTTTGTTTTTCAAACTTTTTCGACGCTACTCGATTATTCAGGAAAAAATGCCTCAAGAATGTATCTCGTAACTTCACAAATAACCATGATATTCATATTATGTGTCTAAAAGTCTCAAAATCTAACGTTTGTTTACATCTAACTCGAAAACAAAAAACGATATCAAATATTAACTTTCGCCATTGTATCTCGAAATACCCCAAACAAATATCAAAACTTGCCCACCCTGTACGTGAAATACCTTATAAATATTTTTCTCACATCTCATTTTATCTTCAATGATTGCTCATGAATAGGTAGTTTTTTTATTTTTCCTAATAAGAAGAATGCATTGAAACCTCCCGTATACTATAAGGCGGAAAGCATCTCAATTCCTTTGTCCAATTAAAGTTCGGACGTCACAAAGAGTTAAGAAACACTTAAACGAATCTCTTCCAATTCCATCACGCCTTGAATCCATTACAGCACCTCATTACTTACTCCTTTGTGATATAATTTTCATGGCGCGTCAAATTGTCCACTTCCAGAAGAATCGAAATTGAAACGAGAAAACGGGCTTTCCTATCAATCGCTGTTCAGTCACGATCCCGACATAATTCCAAAGGGCCCTTTTTTATATGATCAGCAAAGCGGAATAAGTCCTCCTAGTAGTTTCGTGTCCAGTCCTTATGACCGAATACAGGGTATTTGAAACCTTCTGCTATCATTCGTAGAGAAAGTACCCTTGCCTACTCGCTTTCCTCTCGCAATCTTCCCACACATGGAAAAAACATTGAATTTCGTGTTTGTCCTACAAAATTCAAGCTTGAACCAGATGACTGATTTTGAAAATTTGTTTTATAATGTTCAGAAGTATCTACTTTTTACGAAAGTCTGGATAAAATAAAAGTAAAACTCCCACCAGAACGCTCGGCTACTCGTGACGTAATTTCTATATCTGTCAACAGTAAAAGTAAGGGGCAATGCAATAATTTAGTGACTATGTGTGTAAGATACTTGATATTTATACTTGGGTTTGTGAATTTAAAACACGCAGTACAAAACTGAACAATTTATTTCACTAAACACTCGAAATACAACTCAATAAACACTTGATTAAATCAAAACAATATTCGCTTTACAAATCTCAATGTTCACAATACTAGCTTTCTTTCTAAACTGACTGTCCGTGCCGATTCGTTCCTTTTATATAGGCACAAATTATTGATTCTCATAAACTCACCCAATCTCCAAAAATAACAGGAAATACCGAAATACTAGCGATGAATCATCCGCTCTAATTGATACGTCTGTGACCGATGTTGCAAAGCCATAAATCACGGCCTAGACGCGATCTGCCGAGATATTGACTTCCGGTCATCTTGGAAGCACATCGCTTAACAATATTGTTACGGACTGTGATGTGTTCCGAGAATACCGGAGGTCATTATCTCAGCGGCGCGTGACTGGCTGTGATTTATGGCCTCGCGATAAGATCGATCGCCGGCGTACCTAATTCGAGGACAATAGCGGATGATTCATAAACGTCGCAGTTGTTTATTGAATATTCAAGATTTTACTACAATTTATGTTTTTTACCTATATGAAGGACCGCAGTGTCGCGGATAGTCAGTTTAAGTTTGGAAAGAGTCAGTTTTAGAAAGAAAGCTAGTATTGTGAACATTTCGATTTGTATAGCGAATATAGATGTGATTTAATCAAGTGTTTATGGAATTGTATTTCGAGTGTTTAGTGGAATAAATTGTTCCGTTTTGTACTGAGTGTTTGAATTCACGAACCCAAGTTGAAATATCATAACAATGAATCTTAATGTACATAGAAGGTAAATTTTAATACCTACAATAAAAAAATGACAACACCAACAAAATAACACCAGGGTATGTTTTGATATTGTAGTCAATGTGAACTAAATAACGAGATTGTTTTGTTTTTGTCTCACAAAGCTAGGTAAAAGACGGAGAATTTCTCCAGAAATGCAAGCCAATCAGCTTATCTACGGAACCGATCCCCAATTATCCTGGCTGCTTCAATATAGCGCCAGAGGAAGTTGCTAAACGTTTTTCCCCCCCATCGAACGATTTCTAGTTTTCCAGCTCCCAAGTTTTATACGTTGGTTCGTTCTGGTGCCAATTCTACTAAGCGCCATAAATTTTCTACTATATTTCCTAGATGATCCTGCAGTGAAAAATCGATTCTCCTGCAGGGAATTATGAATGGAGACCGAGGAATTCGAGATATAAATATCAGTACATGAAGAAATTCCAAGCGATGATGTTTTGTATAAGATATATTATCTGTCACAGATATTCATTTATTACTTTTATCTGAAGTTCACTTCGTATTTTATGATTGGTCCTTCGAGTCGGATGTTTTGTCTTTTGTGCTTTCGTGTACGTTTTGAATGAAATTGTGCTTTTCATTTCAGAATATTTTTTATATATATATTGATTTATCTTTATGACAACAACATTTTTAACATAAAATACAAAGTGAACTTCAGATAAAAATAATAAATGAATATCTGCGACAATACCTACACACATAGAAAGTTTTATACTTCAATCGAATTGTCCTGTTTTATAAACTTCAAGAGCATTAATTTGTTTATATATACTGGAATAGTCTATTCTGAGTTGATTGTAAATAGCTAGAGCATACAAGATATGTCGATATTCAAGGAAAAACCATGACTATGAAAGCCATCGATATCATTGTTTTTTAAACAGAAAACCCCAAATCACCAATCTATGTCCCATAAACCCACTTATCTCCGAGTTACAAATGGCCCAGTGCATGAAATACGATCTCAGTACAAAAAAACAAGTTGGGATTGTCAAGAACTTGTGAAATAAGTTATGACTAATGATGACACATTAATTTGCTAGAGCCTGGTGGTCTGTAGACCCACATCTGTCACTTGCACAAGGAAAGTTTGAGGAAACCATAAATTATGCCACAGACGAATTCCGAAAATAAACGAATGAAGATAATGCAAAGTGTGACAGGTGTTAGTGTGGTTATATTGTGTGACCGTTTTATAATTGAAAACAGGAAATGAAAGTGCAGAAAGCTTGATGAATGAGAGAGTAAAGGATGTGGATCCAGATGAGACACTGAGCAAAACATCAAAGTACTCGGAATCATAACGATCTATTTTATGTTTTTATGGGCACATTAAAACTGATCGTTTGATTTTAGCGACGTGATGGGAAAATGATGGGAAAATGGGCTGTCAATGGCATGAATGGAATAATTGCAATGTCTCTTTTGCAGTATCCTTTGAAGAATTGTCACATAGTTTCATGATCTCATGTATCAATAGATTATTTTGGGATAGTGCTGTATAAAATATGGAGGAAGGAATCATTAAATTCTGAAGTATATTTGATGACCATCAATCCTATGATCTATGGCAGTTTTTTTTGCATAGTTTCAATATTCTTGCTGTTATGAATAAATGTTTCATCATAACTTTGGGTTATTATCGCTTTCAACGATTCCCTGTTTCTAAATTTCAATTGAGTCATCGCCTTAGACCTGATTGAACAGACAACATAGCAATTACATTCATCAGTGAAAATGATCAAACGAGGGCAGCAGACTGTTGGTACGACTTTTCAACAATGATCGCCTTTTGACAGATACAACCCTTCTGTCAGAGTGATTTTTTCAACATGATCAAATGATATAGGATGTCATTGAGATTCGTACTGTCTCCAACTTTCTCCATTCTCGACCGAGTGTATCTGATAATATCAGTTAGTTGATGCAGGTAGTATACAAAACTTCGCAGCTTCGTGATCCCATATTTCCTAGTTTATGTATCTTCTGCTTCCTACCTGCCATTGGTTTTTTGAAGCCTTCTCATCAATGACTACTTATTTCGACAGGATTAATGATAGACCCACGTTATTGGAAACTTCATAGGAACTTGTCATTGTCATATTGGGCAGTGTGAGGTTTGCCTTTTTGAAGCAAATACAAGCTTGGCCTCTGGTTGCATTAAGGTCTACTAGATTCTCAGATCGTCATTTCAAAACTTTGAAAGAGTGAAAAATTCGGGCAAAGGACAATAAATTAGCCTGATATAAGCTTAACACTATGTGACTCATGTGAGTCGAATATCGTTCGTGGGTTTGCTAGCTTCTGCAGTATATGTGAATTCTATTGTGAGAAAAATGCATCCAACTCAGCTCACACAACAAATCAGATTTGTTACTGTAGCAACGGTTATTGTCATTGTGCCCAGTTTCTATACAGTAGCGATATCAAAATACGTTCTGGAGCGAAATTCTGGAGAAGATTCATCCACTGTAGCCTTCCAGAAGCTCAGATATCTCGGCATAACCCTCGATTCGGTTTACTCAATCCATTCCATCGAGTTATATTTGTCAAGAGACGTTCTGGATTTGCCGCCAGACTTCTCACGGACACATTCGTGTCGGAAGAGATTTTCATCGTGTTCCTTATGAAAATAAAACGTCACCAACACATATCGAGGCAGGGGAGACACCACCAGATTTACGAGGGGAAGTTTGTCATTTCATTGAAAAGTCAACAGCAGAAAAATGTCCCCTTTCTGTTGGCGCGTTGGATTGATGCTTGGTCGTGGCGCTTCATTGGGATGCTGGGGAAGGCGTCACTAACTTTTTTCATCAGGCAAGAAAGCGGTTTTCCCGATGTTTCCCAGTTTATGGCACCAACAGCTTGGTTTTCTTTCATTGGAACGTCAGGGGAAATCGATAACGTCAGTTGCAGGACTCCCTGTAGCTACAGGGTTTCTATTGATTATACATAATGAGAGCTCCTGTCGTGAGAACGGTTGAAGTGGGGAAAAATCATTAGAATCTCCTCCTCAATATGAGAAGTCATGTCATCGGCTTTTTAACCTATCACAAACAGCGTTATGGCTAAATACTTTTTTCTAGCCAGCAGTTCTGATGCTCAAATCTTGCAATGCTATTGTTACGATATTTCTACTTGGGTTCATTAATTCAAACACTCAGTACAAAACTGAACAATTCATTCCACTAAACACTCGCAATACAATTCAATGAACACTTCCTCGATATACAAATGTCTATGTTCACAATACCAGCTTTTTTGCTACTATTTCTAAACTAAAACTGACTGTCCGCGACACTGTGGTCCTTTATATAGGTACAAAACATTCATTCTAGTGAAATCATTCATTCTCCAGAAATAACAGGAAGTTCTAAGATTTACAGGGGATGAATCATCCGCAAATATCTGCTAATTGTAGAGGTACGTTGGCGACCGATGTTATCAAGAGGCCATAAATCACAGCTAGTCGCTGTTCCGGTATTCTCGGAACACAGCACAATCCGTAACACTATCTTGAAGTCGCAATTGTTCTCCTTATCCACTTTCGATTCTGTCCAATGGATTACTGTCTCTCCATATATTCTTCTCCATCGACACCTTCAGAGATTCACTTCCCTCATTGATAACTAATCACTTGGCTACCGATTCGTAGAAGAAACATAATCTGCAGCTGCCTATTCACTTTGGTAGGTACTAGAACTAGGAGAACTCTCACTCTTCCAATCATCGTACGGCGGAGGTTAATGTCAGACCGTCTCTCACTCCTTATCCGAACTCAGTGAACGAATTCGAATTATCCGCTATCGCTAGTGCCAGGAGCTCAGACTAATCCTATTTCGGAATAAGAGAAGGCCCTTTCCGACTCACCACTTCTGCATGGTCCATAGATTCGAGTAGGGACGTCGATGATGCCAGTGAAGTACACAAACGAAGAAGCCGAGGGATTCAGACACGTGCAACGTTAAAAAGAGGTGCTGTCACTGTAGCAAAATTTATGTTCTACTATTTTTGGTCGCTCCACAGGATATAGAGTAAGGATAGGCTAAACGTTTGGTGGTGATTTTTGTCACTATTGTGAATTAAGGTGGTTAACAACTGTTCAAATATGGTAACACCCCAATTAACAACTAGGTCTTGTGGAAACATGACTACTGGAAAGGTGGAGTGACACTGAGCTCCCAGAAGAAGTGTGCACAGCTGAGGAGTCAATCTTGGTTGGGTGATCCTATACATTCTTTTGTCGAAATTCTTTGACAACTTGATCTGGCAAGCTGTGATTAAACCTCTATTTGGCTGGAAAAGTGAGTTGAAGAGGATTCTGGACCAACAGAATGATATGACCGTACCTTCTGGTAAAATGACATGACGTCTGCAGTTTGTAGATTGTTATGAGTCTCTTATGGAGAGATATTGTGACATTTGGGGGTTTTCTATAGTATGAGTTGAGGGTTGGATCCATTTTGTATCGCTCCACAGGATATATATGGCTAAACGCTTGGGGATTTTTGTCCAGCTTCACGATTATCTTCCTGTTCAGAGGAGTTCTAATAACTAGGTCTTCTGGAAGCGTTATGTGACTCCTGGAAAGATGGAGTGACACTGAGCTCTTAGGAAAAGTGAGTGGAGAACTGAGAATTCAAGGTGGTAGATTGATAATGGAGCGTGTCATCTTGGTAGGGGGATCCTACTTTCTTCTGTGGAAGTCCATTTACAACTTGATCTAGCAAGCAGTGGTGAAACCTAAATTTGGCTGGAAAAGTCAGTACAGGATGAAATGACTGTACCATCTGGTAATATGACATGACGTCTGGAGTTTATGGTTTGTTATGAGGCCCTTATGGAAAGATGGCGTGACTTTGACGTGACTTTGAGGGTATTTGATTTAAGGAGTTGACGCTTGGATCTTCTCGCGCAGTTTCTTGGCAACTGAATCTTTCAGCAGAGTGAAATGAAACCTGGGTTTCCTAGCGTGGTGGACCGACCTCTAGTGAACCATCTGGGATACCTTAAAAAGTGTTTCCTTTTGACAAGACTGGTGATATACACGTGTTAGAGTCCATGATAACTGAACTTTTCACACCGCCACTGGATGGCGTCGATTCGTTACAGGGTGTCGAGCGTCCGGGGACGTCCGAATGGTCACAGCCGCCTAAGACGTGATCAGGAATAACTGCCGAAACACTCCATTTGCCTCGGAAAGGATATGGGAGGGCGATCCCGTGCCGATTTGTGGGGAGGCCGCAGAAAACTTGGTGGACGTGAGTTGTTTGGGGATTCTTCGGTAACATCGGGAGATGAGATATTGCTCTGGAAAATTGATGGTGTTTTGTTCACTGGCGGATTCTGAACTGTTCAACAGTTCTTGCATGGTGAATAAAAAGTTTCATATAAACCGTTATTTGCCGATGAATCCACGAATATGCACTATGTATTTGAAATATATTTTACCTACGAGCGTGCGCAAAGTAATATTTTTCTACATGCATTTGCATGCGCAAAGTTACACTTTTTCGCACTGAGTGCTGATTAGATTTTTTTTCTTACTGAACCACTGTCCTGTGGTGAATCAATCTTTATCATATTATTAACTGCCCTTCTGCGCTAAGACAGTGTTCATCAAGCCGTATCATATAAATCAAATAAACTGATCGGATCTGTAATCAATTCGCAAAATATTACGAACAAATAATTAAACACCATGGCATTTTTATTTGGAATTAAGAACTACACGTATTAAAATTTGAAACGAAACCTTAAGCTCGCATGTATAAATTGGTATAATTGGGTATATTAGTTGGTACTTCCTGTCACAGCGTTTCTCACACCACATTCATATCTATTTCAGATTATGAGAAAAATAATGTATCAATGACACACAAACTATAAATTTACTTTTATGGAAATTAGAGATTTTATCAGAAAATTTAATTAGAATCAAATTAGTGTCCTCCGATTATTGAAATTGCACATCTTGATTAACGGAACTCCCGGTAAATATAATAGGAATAAGACTCAAACAGTCAATATCGTCTAAGTTGTATTTTATTTAACTGTTTATACACAGCCGTACGGTCAACTAACCACTTGTACTTATGCTTGCCTGGCGTCTAGACCAATGAGAAACGAGGTCGAACCTTCCCTATCTTTAATTTGAATGTATCAGTCACAGAAAACCGCTGAATTCACTTTGATGGAGATCAGAGATTTTATTATACCATGCCCTATATCGAAAACCTCTGCAGATGAAGAAAACGGAGATGCATACAGGATTTTCGAGAGAATAGTAAATAATTACAGAGAAGCGATGGCAAAAGTACTTCATTATCTCCGCATTCGTCTTTGTTTTTGTTGCTTTGTAATCAACTCCCGCGAATGGCGCATTTCCTATAAGCAGTTCCTCACAATTAAAAATTTATCTCTCCCTTCGATAACAACATCAACTTTTCATTAGATTCCAGCTCGATTTTCCTGCAGCGTACAAGATAATAACTTCAGTTTACATTATTCTCTCCCTGATGACTCTATCTTCGTAATGGAAATAATTACATGAATGTGAATGGATGGAAATGAGAGTTTTGATATTGAAAATTACCCGCATGTCTGGGAAGCGCTCTGTACGTGATCGTTTCATGACTTTGTTCAGATCAAATATAGTAGGTATAGCTTCCTCATATGATGAATAAGTACCCACATATAATAACCCAAAGACATTGAATTGAATCAAATAGTGTTTAGAAAGAATTCATACAAACGTATACATGAAAAAATCACAAACAAAAGATCGTCAGAAATTACAAGCCACAGAAATGGAATTTGGACAATACATAAACGTCTGCAGATAAAGAAAAGTTTTGTTATGTAAATTTTTTGGGAATCAGCTCTTGAATACTTATAGGCCCTTATGTAAAATGGAGTTATGCACATGACTAGAATAACATTATCTCAATATGAGTTATCAATTTCTCCATATATATCTGAAATACGTTTACCTCTGTCACAGATATAATTATTATAAGGCACATTGTTGTTTAATTTCCAAAATAAATATACAAATATTAGACACACACCACAAACAGAATATTCATTACATTTAACATTGTTCAAATTGGTGTAAATCTAATTAATTTTAATATAGTTCACATGGCTTTATTTTAAATAGTTTTCAATTGTTCTATTTTATAATTTGATAAAATGAATATAAGTGTTGAACGGAAATTTGATTCAAGCGCCACTATACGATAATATTTTGGTATCAATTTCCTATTCTAGAAATTCTCTTAAAAAATTTACTTAATATATAATAAACATGCTCATGGAACGTTACATTGCAGTAAAAAATGATTGTAGTTCCTTTTCATGCATTAATATTTCATTGTGAATAAAAATATTCATATCATTCATTCAATTAATGTATTTTTCCAAAATTTGGACTTGGACGTATTTATACAAACCTTATCATCACATAGTGGCTTGAGAATGTTCCTAAAGTCAGTATTTATTTTCCTCTGCATTTCTTTGCTATTCTTTCCTACAACATATATTTGTATGATCTTGAAACAGTACAGCTCCAATTTTTTCCAAATCTGGTTAACAAATATTAATTTTTTTTCTCATGAACTAACGTGGGTGAACTTAGTTGTAAAATGCCCTTGGTAACACCCCAACCATCTTTCAAGCAGAAGTGTACATGCTATAGAGAAAGATGCCTAGGAGTACCTCGAAAGGGACACTGGAAGGGCAAGAATCAGATAGCCAAGCAGCACTAAAAACTCTGAAGTCATACACTTGTGAGTCTAAGCTGACTTGGGACTGTAAACAATTCCTGAGACAACTGGCAGCAAACAACAAACAAGGTCACTTTGAGTTGAAGGCAACGAGGAAGCACACTGCCTTGCCAAAGAAGGGGCAAATAGACAATTTCTCGGCCCAGAACCCTTCTGTGGACTTTCCAAAGCCCACCTGGGAGAAGAGTTGCGATGCTGAGAAGCAGATGAAATGAAATCTCACTGGATTAAAGTGCCAGGACGAAGACAAGCGAAAAGGCTAGTGAGCCTTTCGCCAAGGAAAGCTAAACAGCTTCTCGAGTTGGACAAAAAAGTCTTAAAACTAGTAACGGGACTCCTCACTGGACACTGCCCTCTGAAGTATCACCTCAAAAAGATGGGAAAAACAGAGAGTGATAGTTGCCGCTACTGCGAGAACTTCGCTGAAACTGCAGAACATTTGCTTTGCGAATGCCCAGCACTCTTCTGCAAGAGGCTCGAGTTCCTGTAAGGGGCCTTCTTAGAGCCCTCCGATGTCAGGAACTTAGCTCCCAGGAAACTAATAAACTTCGCAAGAAGCCTCGGAATCTTGGGCCTCGAATAGATTGAGGGTTATGCACAAAAGATCTAATAGGTCGAGGTGCTTGAGTGGCTGCACAGCCTTAACGACCCCTCCTACAATCTACAATCTACGATCTAGCTGTAAAATGACGTACCAAATCAAAAATTCACTCAAAAAATGGAAGCGCTTCTTTACAAAATATGAAAATAACCGATTGCGATTTCTATAAGATAAAACGCCTGAATGTAAAATTAGCTGACACTTCCATGCAAGCTTGTAATTCGTTGTGATATTTTTTTTTTCTATAAAATATCAGTACTGCCAAAGACTTGTGAATATAAAAAGTTTGCTGGTCGCGCTTCAAGCGAGTTTTCAGTATCGTTTGTACTATCGAGTATGTTTATATTCCATTTCCGAAGATTCAATTTTCATTCCTCAAGCCTCTCCCAACAGATTAGGTATTCCAATTGATTCTCACAACAATGCGGAGCACTAAAAACTCTCCCATGGGCGCTCCCCGTCCAATCAGCTGGAAACACATGAAAAATCGCCGATACTCAAGAACCTAAAACACACAATTTGTAAAAGAAAGTGGCCTTCCCACGCGCCATCCGCTGTTCTACACGACTGCCTTGTCCCGATGGGATAGGCCGAGGGCATGGGAAAAGCAGTTAATTCTTCGAAACGCCCGGAATTAGTGGTAATGACAGAATTAATGGAGTGTTTGTGTCGGATTTCAGATCGTGGAATGTTCCTCCCACTTGTCTCGATGCCATTTCAGGCGTTCACTATTATTCACTTGTCTGTCACCGCGTTTCCTACTTTACTCATTCAATGTCTGGATGCATTAGGGCCATTCCTAGGAGATTTGCATCAACGTCCCATTTATCAACTGATTGACTCAGTCACCGAAAAACCCCTGTTGGGGTTCTGGCTAATAGTAATATGCTGTGGAAATTCTATCTCAGATAGAGCGGGATACAATCAATTTTTTTGACAGTTATTCTGGGAAGTTCAAGATGAATGCCATGAAATCGTTCGCAACGTAAGTTACCGGTGTTCCCCAAGGATCTGTTTTGGCACCAACACGTGCAGCGCCCTCACCTTTAAAGATGATCCATGTTTGGTATTATACTCGGTATTACATCAACAATACCTACCATATCATGGGATGAACATGTGTCTGAGAATTGCATATGATCAAATGAAGAGCTACCTTCGAAATAGAGGCTATATAAAGTTGAAGTGGGGGAGCAAATCAGCTCTACTAAAACTATGGCATATGGAGTTCCCCAAGGCACTGTATTGGGTCCGCTACTTTTCAATTCATATATCAATGATCTTTTCAAACTCGATGTGTCTGGAGATATAGTCAGCTTTGCCGACGATACGGTGGTTATGTATCATGCTGAGACATGGCTTGAACTAAGAGAAAATGTTCAAAAAGACTTTCCGCCCATTCTAAAATGGTTCAATAGTAAAACTCTCACAGTTAATGCCGATAAGACATTTTATATGCCGTTTTCTCATCTCTCCAGTAATTTACCCATTTACAACACTTTACAAATGTCTGTTTCGAATACGATAACGGAAATAAATTCTGCAAACAAGATCAAATACCTAGGCATCATTATATACAACCACCTGAAATGGAACCATCATATTGAACATATAGTCAAAAAAGTAAGAAGCTTAATATATTTGTTCAAGTTTTTGAGGAGGATTTTCAACCAGACTCATCTCGAAATACTTTATAATGCCTTAGTGAAACCTTATATTAATTATGGCATTTTAGCCTGTTATCTCTGGTTTTTCCAAGTGATTGTTGGTGAGGGGTGACCAACAACATAACACAAAAGTGGATTCTGAAGATTATTTTTAATAAAAGTTTCACATACTCAACTGAGGTACTATATAAGGAAACTAGAGTGTTTGATGCAAGACAATTATTTTATCAGCGTATAATACTAAACCATTATAGGTTTAGAAAGACATTCAGGCAAATAGAACATGGTTATAATACAAGACACAAAACCAAAACAACGGCTATACCGAAAGTTGAGAAAACTCTAACCCAAAGATGCTATAATTACCTTGGTCCCATTCTTAATGCCAAAATTCCTACCGAACTGACACGAATAAATGCGTACGGTCTATTCAAAAAAAATTAATCTCTGGCTTCAATCTGTCCCTAGAAAAGAAATTCACAGCTTAATTGATAGGAAAAATACCTATTACTTATGAATTCACTTATAAAAAAATATATAAAAATAAAATAACACTTGATCCTTCTGATAGTTGATATTGATATGACATATGCTGCCTCTGCTCGCTTATACCTATATGTTATGTTCAAATTATTTTTCAAATTTGTTTATATATTTATAATGTATATGTGTGAATGAATGTATATATTTGTATACGTGTTTGTACTTATGGATGCATAATATAATAATGTGTATATTTAGGATACATTATATACCCACGCACAGGGATTCATCCCTTTGTGGGTTACCTGTATTTGCCTGCTGTACTGATATTGTCTCATATTTTGTAATATTTTATTGGTAAATATATTATTATTATCATTGTATCATGCCAAGATCTATTTCACACCTCAACTGCTTCTTATGATCTACCACATGTTAAGAATTCAACACCCAAACATACTACTGGATCCTATTCAGAGTAGATCTGTTGGTTTTTATGTGCAATCCAAACAACAACAATAATTCGAACATGAAATATAACAACACAAAGTGTTGCATGTATTTCTATGCACAATTGAGAGGCTTGTTCCTGAGATCATTTCAAGCAAAAATGTTCATTGAATATAATTATTCAATTCGCCATGATTAATTAGCTGCCCCCATTGAGAGTTCATAATATAAGCTTCAAGGTGTAGCCAGAGATGTTGCTGTATTTGCTATTGACTATACCATCAGCATGAAAGATGAAATTCTTAGAAGTAATGAACTGTGAAATTCATCAATTGATAAACTGAAGTATTAAATGTTCTACACAGTATCGTCGTTGTTGCAGATAATGAATTGAATGAATGAACTGAAATATCGTGTGACTGTTTCTGTTTCAAATAGGTGACAAATAAACAATTCTGAATAGGGAATACAACGAAGATATGTCGCTGTTTGTCCTCAGCACAGACAGGTTTAACATTTCTATGTTATTTATTCGAATTTGCGGAACATGACATTGCAAAATTATAACGACATTGTTCTCAGACACCATGAAGCGAGTTTGTTACCAAAGTTGAACTAGTCTAGCCCACGCTTTCACCAAGAAAGGTTTATGATGTGTTCCTGGAGAAAGAAGTGTTATTTAACAGATTCCAGTAGGTATATTTGGAATTTTTTTCAATGGTAATGACTGACTATACGATAACTCCCATGATATGAAATTAAAAGCTAATTTAGTGCTGACGAAGATTTTCTTGCACTACCAAATTCGCATTTTTCTGATCATTCTCTACCAGATCCAATAGATCCAAAAATATTACGAACATATCTCAGTCACAACTACCTCTTGCATTATCCTGGCTTCAAATCCTATCGAGAAAATCATTTCCATTCTTTCTTGTTTCAATATCCAGAAAGGTTTCTACCTTTGCTTCCTAAAATTGGATCACCCATAAATATATTAAGTGTCATCTGATATAGAGTTACGAATCTTTTCAAGCTGACTTCTTCTAAATTCAATCAGAGAGGAAAAAACAGAAAGAGGCGCATATATAGGATGGGAAATGTGTCTCTATTATTACAATTTTTTCATCAGTATTTGGAGTAATGCGAGGGGCAAACAACTCTTAAATATGGTGTACACCTTGAATTTTTAAGTACTTAAATACTTTTAATTATTTCAAATACCTGTTAATTATTTTTTCAGTCTCTTGAGTATGTCTTCATTTTCTCAATTACCTTTCAAATACTTTCTAAATCCTTTAAGTACTTTTTCATTATTTTAAATATTTTTTAAGTGCTTTAATTACATCTTCAGTACATTAAATACATTTTTAAATCCTTTAAATATATCAGATGCACGTTGAAATATCATATTATATCGGATCCGATGTCGGCTAGGATTTTTACCCGTCCGCGTCCCGACAGCTTGTGATGATTCTTCCATGACTGATAATTTTTTTTACTTTTCAGGTCACGCGAGAAAAACGTGTTTTTTGTACTATAGTTGTTTACTTCTGAAGAATAATCATAAAAATCATCATTATATTATTACACCAGTATTATTGCTGATTAATAATACTTTCTGTCATTTTAAATTTTGAAAGGCATAGGAAAGCCTCTGAAAATATGTTTACTGCTACCCTGTTGCCAGATCTAGTGTTACTAAACCAACTTTGAAATTTAAAAACAAACACCATATTATTACATTATAATATTGGATTTTCGGATTATACAAAATATTCTGAATATATTTGCCTCGGCTATAGTATATCTCTCTCTGTTATCGACATAAATGAATTTTCAATTTTCGACAGCAAATACATCATTAAAAAATGTAAAATTTTTCCTCGAATTTTTCTGGTCAGTGGATACCTACTGAAATCCTATAAATTTTGAAAACTATGATATGCTTTACCAAATATTCTCAGAATCTTGAATTAGGTATTTTGATTCCTTAATAAATATCATTAAAAGACAAAGACAAAGTACTTCCAACTGGAGCCATCTTACGATGGATGTACACGTCACAAAGTAACAAGATGTGTGATTGGAATACAATATAAATCACAAGATAATAAAATATGTAAATAACTTCGAGTTATTATATAAAAAGTTCTTAAGTTGTTGAAATAGATTTGAATACTTGTTAATTCCTCTATTTATTATCAAATACTGCTGTATTACCACTATTACCCTTAAATGTTTCGAAAATCTACTCATGACTTCTAAATATTTTCAATTATTTCAAGTATATTAAATACTTCTAAATACTTGCTAATTATTTTAAGTAATCACAAATAGATTTTAAATACCTTAATCACAAGTATTTTAAATATGGTGTACGCTTTTTTGAGGAGTTGTTTGCCCCTCGGAGTAATGACACGTGTATAATTTTTTTTTATTTTTTTCCAGGTAAGACCAGAAGAATCGTTAGGTCTCGTAAGTACAATCGAATTCATTATCACTTTCGCCATCATACGAGCAGTTGATGTATGCTGACTGACGATAAGTATACATTGGGAAGAAGTTGATTGCTATTTACACTACTGTCAATAACTACTGAATAATTGTACACCCATCGACAGAAACTCCATTGGCACCTATAAATCAAATGGACAATGATTATTACTCTTGAGCCATCAAACCAATTTTCAATTCGAACGTGGGAAACAATATAAAACACCTAACTCGAAGTATAAAGAAGAGGTTGTACAACAGCGCTGGATGAATTTGTTCACGAAGTCATTTGTTCTGAAATCATCCCCCTGCGTCATTACATCCCCTAATGCAGGAAACACCACGATAATTCCAGCCTGCACACGTCCAAGTCCGTTGACAATACATCTGAGGATTGTCCCGCATAAACCGCGTTGTTCAAACTGTCACGAAGTTTGGGATAATTAACAGTTGTTTGTTGTTTTTGTAGCAGGAATTCGTCCCCGAAGAGCGATATTGCTCCGGGGTGTGTTGCGACTGAACAAAAAGTTATACGGCTTGTTTCAAAGTTTGAAATAGTGATGAGAATCTGATAGTTTGGGATCACATATTGGCTTTTTTATATTTCCTGTTATTTTTTATATTTATTGGGCTGTTCCACATTACATGTGTCACGTGATTCTCCTGCTGATCTCAGGATGGTCGATCTTGAAACTCTCTTTTCCAATTCTAAAAATGAAGCTTGTTTTTTTCAAATCCAATCACAGAGCCACTTGAAAATGTTCTTCAAATCAGTATTTATTATTCTCTGCATTTCATTGATATTCTAACTGAACATATATCAATCAATGTGTCATCAGCAAACGGTAGGTAAAACTTTACTTCCTTCCCAAACATCTACAATATCATTCAAGTGAATAATAAACAACAAAGGTCCCAGAATGGTCTCCTGAGGCACACCATGTTCTACAGATATGCAATCAGACATATTCGGTCTCGTATTCAGTTCGCTGAACCCTATCTGAGGAATATGAACAAAACCAGTCATAAATCGTTTCCTCAATTCCTATTTTGAGCAATATTTAATGAGCTACTTCTTCATATAGTTTCGAAAGCACGTATGAAAACTAAGAATATAGCTAGTACACAAACACCACTTTTCAAATCCAAAAAATCCTACAAATACTAACAACAAATTCACAAAAAATGTTGGATGAGCTTGATGGCTGCGGATCTATGATTCCAAGAAATAGTAACAAGAAGAAAACAATTCCGAGATCTGACCCCATACGATTGCATAACTTGAATTTGCACTTTTCGGTATTGAATTTGGATCTACTCCAATTCCCTACAGCTTCTCGAATTCCATGCCAACCCTATCCAAATATTGCCACAATCCATATTCCTTCAACGGAAACAAGTGATACACTTTAAATTCTCGCCGTTCGGTTTAGGAGCGGAAAAATAAACAATCCGTCGAGGCAATCCCGAATGCGTCTGGTCTAGTGTTTACTTATATCAAGTGTCCTTATCAAATTGAAGTGTCTAGTTTGCATTTATATCCCATATTGGGTATGGTAGGGCACAGCGATAATATGATTGAAAGTTCACGCAAACATAGGTTGAGAGTAAAGAGAAGAGGGCAATGTACTTTATTTCATGCACCAAGAAAAGCAAGATCGTGGTATGTCAACAAATATGATGGTTCACTATCTAGGTTACAACAAAAAACAATTGGATGATTTATCGTCTTTGGTTTTGACTTCTTTTGCATAATTCATTACTAGCAGGTGTGGCAAATCTTCAATTTACCAACTGAGCCTGATCTACTTTCCCAAGAGTTTGCATATACTTTGCAGGAAAATCTAAAAAAAACATTAATTGACGTAGATCAAGCTATCGACCCATTTATTAGATATAACCAACTAGAACCTTTCTGAGTGCCTTGAACCAGAGGGTCATTGGGTAGCTATAAAAAAAGAGGAACCACTATAAGAATATATTGAAGATTGTAGAGGGGTTTGTGAATGCTATGCAGCCACTCAAGCAGCTCGACCTATTAGATCTTTTGTGCATAACCCTTAATCTATTTGAGGCCCGGGATTCCGAGGCTTCTTGCGAAGTTCACCAGTTTCCTGGAAGCTAGTTTCCTTACATCGGAGGGCTCTAAGAAGGCCCCTTTCAGGAACTTGAGCCTCTTGCAAAAGAATGCTGGGCATTCGCAATGCAAATGTTCTGCAGGTTCAGAGAAGTTCTCGCAGTAGCAGCAACTGTCACTCTCTGTTTTACCAATCTTTTTGAGGTCATACCTCAGAGGGCAGTGTCCAGTGAGGAGTCCCATAACCAGTTCCAAGTCTTTTTTGTCCGACTCGAGAAGCTGTTCAGCTAGGTAACAATAACAGAGGATGCATCTCCATCTCCTTTCCAATGTTCATCATTGTTACTGATGGTTTTGATAGATGCGGTTGTACATTTGACATTGTGAGCATGCTGAGCATGCTGAGTGCGATTGATACAGACTACAGATTCAAATGTCGACCCAAGAGAAATATGTCTGGACCAACATCCTTCTCCAACCTTCAACAAGAAATAATGGTTAGACCCCATCCATTGATATCCACAGCACATGTAGAAAACAACAGGCAGTCATCCCTACACATTACCCAAATTCAACCCTGGATCTTCAAAAAAGGATATATTAATCCCAAGATCATATTCGTTAGGATTCCTAGCTAGACTATATCGTTCACGCGGCGCTTATAATTTCTGAGACATACGACAGCAATTCTATTTGTATGCAGAAAACAAGGTTGATATCTTCCATCTCCTGTTTGCATATTATGATTCTCGTAATTTGGCACGATTTTCTCAATGTGCTGGGACGGGCCTCTCGGATATATCGAATCAACTATGCAGAATCCGGAGTTCTACTTATGGAAATGCGCGTAGGGATTAACTTAGTTGGGGGGCCTACATTTGCGCTTAAGCAGATGAATGCTGTGTGTACGTTATAGGAAAGATGAATCATTTCTTCTATTTCGGTTTTATAATGAAGTCATTATGAAGCGCAAATGATGCGTATCGATATAGCCTCTATTTCGATACGCATTTTTCGGAGGTTGGTATATACATTCGAACTGTTAAATGAATGTCAGAAGAGTTAGGCCCAGCTCACTTCTGAGTGATTTAGATTTGGTGATATCAGCTGTGAAAATCTCAATGTTTTTATGGGTAAATTTCAATTCAGGGTGTGATTTGAATTGAATTGACCAATAAAAACAATAACAACATTGCATTTTCCAGCGCTGGTATCGCAAAAATCGAAACGTCAAACAAGGCTTTACGCTTGTGCGTTAGATTTTGAATATTTCAATGTCATCATTGTTACCAATCGAAGATGTTTCTGTTATTTATCGATATTAAATTAATTTCTTTCAATAAAAGACTACAAATTAATGCAAAAAAAATGGAGCACTCTCCGTTCCGCTCGTCGTATTCCAAACAACGCGTGCGACAAAATAGCCTATACTTACAACTTGTATCATAATATATTATCTTCTAACCTAGTGAGCATCTTTCTATTTTCTCAACATTCTGACAGGAAGAAACCAACCAGTCATAACTGACCACACATCCGAATTTAACGTTACCTGGGGAATACCACAAGGTTCAGTATCAGCTCCATATATTCCTCTAGACTACATAAATGATCAATTCGTCTTGATATATTATATGGCTCCTTGAGGAAAATTACTCAAATTAAAATCCTCTTCAGGTATCATTGAGACCATAGGAATATAGATTTCCATCGATATATAACTCCAGCGCTTGCCTACTTTATCATACAGCGGACGCAAAAGTGTCGCTTTTAAAATCGGGTGATAAAGTGTTACTTTACGGTCGTGCATACAGTTTCAATATATTTTAAAGACTTAGCGATATGTTATTGTTGTTGCCCATAATATGTATTTTTCACTGATGTTTGTCAATAAGGTTTCGTATCTGACTTTTCTTCGCGTTACTGATGCTCCCCTTATATAATCCTTGTCGCGCAAATTATGGGAATCATCAGGATATCGTTTTGCCTGATATGGAATGTGCATGCGTGTAATAAAGCCATTTCGATGGTAGGACGAGACCTGGCAGAATAAATATGGTGATTACAGTGGTCTGGATGTTGATAAAGCAAACAGTACCTGGGTATTATAACAGTCGGGTAGTCATTATGGAGGTATCTATTGACACGAGAAAATATGGAGCTCGCGAGGAATATGCCAAGAGATTGCTCTCCAATAACAGTCATGACTGGTGTTAGGTGGTAGGAATTTCCGAAGGCTAGGTATTTTTTCAAAAGAATCTGCGGACCGGTTGGATATACGAGGTCGGTTAAATGCCACTTAAAATCGAGCTTATCAAGGCTTTGTTTCAAATTTGTTTGACGCATCATCAATAATAAATAGTTCAAGATATTACAATTCTTGTGTCATATTCTGAGAGCTATCATTATAGCATATTGTGCTCTGACTGAAAACGAGAGTAGGATATCAAGCTTGAAATTCAAGGGAAACTCACGCCACAGGTAAACATAGGAATAATCAGGTCACTCGTAAATTTATAGAAGAAAAAAAGGAAGTTAACCACAGGGGAATTTCTCGTACACCTTGTAGGGAATTAAGGAATTTTTGGGAAAGTTCGAGGAAATGGAGGAATTTCGGGGCATTTTGGGGAATTTTAAAGGAAATAGAGGATTTTTGGCTCATTTCGGGGAATTTCCGAGGAAATATAGGAATTTCGGGGCATTTCAAGAGAATGAGGGAAAGAATAGGCATCAATAGTAAAAAAGTTTCACATATTTAGCCAACTTAAGCAGACTCACTGTATATTTTTTTTCTATTCATTAACTTGTACTATGATGATTATCGGCATGATTTCTTGGCTGTATATTTAATCTCATTGGAAATTCTTTAAATTATGCCTATTATTTTCCTTATTTCCTTGAAATGACCCGAAATTCCTCTATTTCCTTCATTTCGTCTATTTTCCCGGAAATTCTCGGAAATTCCCACGTTGAGCCGTTTTGACCAATAATGAATAAGTAGGTACTTACTTTCGACACAAAACCTCGAAATTGCAACAACTTTTTACATTATTGAAGCTTCTTTAATATTTAGGATATGCGGTTTTGATATTCTATAATTATACGGATATATATTGAAGAAATACTGAATTATCGAACTTCAAGAATTCGATTTTTGAATTATTTCTTGAATTCTGTCTTTTGGGTACGCCTCTGGAAACACAATGTTATGAATTAATTCAATACAGTACGCCTATGGACTTTGGTTTCGAATGAAAAATTAAGGGAATGGAATAAATAATAAAGGAATTTTGGGGAATTTCAAGGAATTTTAGGGAATGAATGGGAATTAGATGCATTTCGGAGAAATAAATGGGAAATAGAGGCATTTCGGAGAAATGCGGGGAATTACAGGCATTTCGGGGAAATGCGAGGAATTAGAATGAAATGAGGAAAATGAATGGGAATTGGAGGCATTTCGAGGAATTTCGGGAAATTGTTAGGAATGAAGGATTTTTTTGGAAATATATAGGAAATAAGGTGATGAAACAGAAAAAGAAATTTTTCGTACACTATTTCAGACTATGGTTAACCCCTCGGTTGAGAATTAGGTACGAGTAGAACTATATACTTCATCTACAACTATCCAAATATCTGAACAACTTTGGAAGTTCAAGAATGAATCATATAGTGACTCATTTTGTGAAATTGCTGAATCGAAATATCTTATATACCATAGAAAACGAAATACCTTGATGAGAAAAGGTGACAAATATTGCCATACCTAACTTTGATTATCATAATAATTAATAATCAATTGAATGGTTGTCATATTATTGCAGAATATCAATTTTAAGGAAATGGTATCCACGGGAAATGTCCTTAAAAAATCAACAATGCTATTAACTGCTCTATAAGTTTATGCTACTAAGCAACTAAGATTCCTTATGAAGCCAACCATGCATTTGTATGGTGTTTTGTCATTTTCGGAACGAACGCCTCTCAGTTACCATCAGCTGATTCTTCTGCAGGCTTTTGCTTTTTTGACCCCTGTCCGCATTTTCAGCGTTTCAACAAAACAGAAAACAGAATGAGCCCTCGTTTTTCCCAAATGGAAACTCAAGTGTCTTCAACAATTTTTATATTATGCTTTAGTAGAACTCTCATTTGAATTTGACAAGACGATGGGATGTCACAACATTACTGTCATTATTACTCGATTTATCACATCAATGACTGTCATGACTGTCAAAATAGGTGAGCAATGGATGATAGAGAGATGTAGAAAAAAAAGTTAAAATAATATATATATAAATATAGTAGGTATTCAAGTTTTATAAGACGCTATTTTATGCTCCGAAGGCTCCAAGTGCGACAACGTGTCTGATGAAACGTGTGTCATGTGAATTTTTTTCTATTTTTCATCAATTTGAAGTCTTTCATTGAAAAAAAATCATTTCATATCGATAACAAAAACACCTTCGATTGGTAACAATGATGACATTGACATATTTGAAATCTAACGTACAAGCGTAAAGCCCAATTTACTGTTGAGAAATTTCGATTTTTGCGATACCAGCGGTGAAAAATGCAATGTTGCTATTGTTTTTATCGATAAATTTGAATCAAATCACACTCTGAATTGAAATTTACCAATAAGAGCCTTGAATTTTTCACTGCTATTATCTCCAAATCAATGGCTTCATTATAGAACCAAAATAGATGAAATTATATTTCAGAGCACAAGTCATATTCTTATTGGTTGGTCTAATAATTACTCCTCCAAATCCTGTCGCACATTTTCACATGATGACAAGAGTGGATGATACCGATTGGTGGGTCACAAAATGTTTTCTAATCCATTTATCCACTATTTATCTGGCTAACGCTTCGGTCTAGAAATAATGGTCATTATTTACAGCGTGACAAACGTCTGATTGCCAGATTCAAGAAGAAAATATAATGGCACTGGCTTTTGACAGAACCGAACAAAGGTCGTTATACTGTCCTTCCTATCTCCAGTTTCAACACACGACCATGTCTGTGATTTATCGCCAGATCCTCGATATCACGGACCATTCCGAGAGGAAATAATCGGGAAAATAATTGAATGAAATGAGAATTATCGGGCGTATCGTATTTCAACTTTCTTTTAACGACGCCACGTTGGTACTATTTTGGATATCGGGCCATTTGAAAGCCTCAATAAAATATCTTGAAGTGTTTAGAGTTAGACATCAAGTTGTATGAGATATCAATATCATTTAATAACGATTTTTGAATCTTTATACAGGATGGGCTGATATACAGGATGGGCTGATATTTATAGCTAGAGATTTGAAGTCTTCGCGAACTTTTGCCACCTACTTTTTCGTGAAACTTCGTGAAACAAAATTTTCATAATTTTCATAGTTCGCTCAGTTTTTGAGATACAGGGCCAAATTGAAAATATTTCCTATCGGGACACCCCCTTGAATCTCAAATACCTAAGAAGTGGGCTATGAAAATTTTTTTCGCGGTATGATGGAACCAGATACATACATCCATTGCTACATTTTATACAGGGTTAGGAAAAAACAGCAGAATTGTCGAATACCCTGATTATTCTACATGCCCTGATCAAAAATAGAATCAGCGATGTTGCCAGATTTCGTAAATTTTTGTTGACTGACGTAACTTCATTCTTTCAGATGGAACACAGATGTATATTATTGATCATTCTGATTGTTAACTCAATTCAAGTATTTTTTATCAACTTCACATTATGCCTGATAGGTATTAAGATTCCAAGACATCTGAACGAATATTCGATGATTTATTAGCATTTCATTTGCGCAAGAATTTTAATTTCTCGAAGCTAATAAAATGTATATCTAAAACACGCATTTTATGAAACGTTTCATCCACAATCACTTTAATTCAGAATCAGTATCGCAGACGTTTCAAAAAAAGATTAGACATTTTGCTCTTTAAGCATCCATTGATTCTAGAAATTCATCAAAAACTTCGACAGGCACTATGCTATTTTTTAATGGAAAAGAAGTGAAACATGATGAAACAAAGAACGAAATCTCTATTGATGTAAGTGTTGATGTTAATATGTATATTGAATAAACCAGAAATGAACTAATAACCTGGTGGAATTCGATCCAAACAAAACACAAGCATGTCTTTTGTCTAGAAAAGCCGATCTCAATGTGCCCAACATAATTCAGTCAGGAGTAACCATACCATTTAGATGCTTGGCGTTACTATCAGCAATAACCTTTCTTGGGAAAATCACGTGAGGTCCATTGCAAAAGGGGATCCCAAAAACTTGGATTTCTGTTTCGAGCCAAGAGCTATTTCACTCCCAGTCAGCTGCTTATGATCTTTAAGTCACAGATCCGACCTGTCCTGGAATACTGTTCCCAAATTTGGAGTGCGGTACCTGAACATATCCTGAAACTATTGGATTCTGTCTAAAAATAGGGCAATTCGTCTCGTCGGTGATGCCTCGCTTACAAACTCGCTCACTTCTCTGGAACTCCGTAGAAAGGTTGTCGATTTATCTCTATTTTATAGATTTTTTTTTTGTAACCACTATCCTAGTTGCCTTAGCAACCCTCAGAAGTTTACAGTGTGAACTTGTACGAGGCATACGATCTCCATAAATTTGAGAAGAACACCAACTCCTACCTTCTTCCCTTGGTTCTCACGATGTTTTCTGAACATTACAGAATATCCCTTTTAGTGAGAACCAGAGCATTAAAGAAAAAGTTGAAATGTGATTGACTGAAGATTGTATTTTTCATTATTCCACTACCACAAAGTGGTACTTTATACGGTCCATGAGTGTGGATGAAACTTCAATTATTACGAGGTGTTAGTGGATAAAAAGTATTTTCAAGCTTTGAATTGGAGCTATTATAAATATCGTATTTTCGTGTTGTTTTGGGTCAGATTATAGATGAACAATTTTTGCACATAACATTGACAAAATTTGAGGGCAATGATATGATAGTTCTTAGCATAGATCTTATAACGCTAGATCCGGGATCCTGTGATATTTTTTTGGTATAGATAGAGGGGTCTGCAAGAAAGTAGGTACTATGATCACGTGGTACAACACATATGTACGGTCAAAATTTTAAAACGACCAATCAATGGCTTAATACTTTCAACCCCCCCGGACCTACAAAACAAATAACCTGGATACCGGATCTAGCGTTATAAGATCTATGGTTCAAGCATCGGATCAATTGCTATCCCCGACTTTTTAACAAATTCCACCCCCACCACCCATAAATCTCGTCCACCCCTTGCGACACCCTTCAAGGTCGATCTGCCTCCCCCGAGCTATCAGCAAAGGGCGGTCCAGGGCGGCCAAAGGGCGTTTGCTGCGTCTGTATCAGCACACCACGGAGTCTGAGAAAAACGCCGGATTTGCATTTAGGGGTCTCTCTTTGTCGGTCGTTCGCTTTAGTGGTTTTATTGGGGGATTTATTCTTTTCCGTTGTGGCAAAAGCTGGGCGATTTGGTTATTAATATAGTTCGATGTCTCCGAATATTTTCGATATATTAGATTCAATAATTCAATCAATCGGTCGATAAGTTTTTTCTCTCGATTTTTTACAAATGAATGTGTCCTTATCCACGATGTATATGCTCGTTAAAATATATCACTCATGATACCACTGGAGCTTCAATGGGGTAGTTTCCGAAATTCAGATTTTCATTCCAAGTTGAAGTTTATGAAAATTCATCGAATCCGTATTTTTTAGTTTCCTCGTGCTATCAAATTTTACTTGGAAAATAATTCCCAAAAATGTAGTTACGGCTCCTCCGCCATTCTGATGACGTACTAATTAGAAGAGCCTTGACAGAGATGGATAGATATTTTCATCATTGTCTTGACGCAAGCTAGCACTTTTGCGCCTGTACACAGTTGCCAGAAGTATCGATATGTCTAAATAGTCGAATATTCTGCATTAACATCTTGGTATTGCTATGATATCCAATGTATAATTTGTTCAATAATTCAAGTTGAAAATAAATTATATTTTGAAATTTCATCCTTGTGCCCAAGGGAATGATGATTATAGACAAGATAAATATCAAAATAGAGTATTTTTTCATTTTGAAATTATGGCCAGGTAAAAAATAATTTTGATATTGGCAATTTTTCTTTGAAGTTGATTATGCCAGTCGATTATTCCATGTTTTGATGAATATTTCGATTCATCCAAGAAACTAGTGACTTCAATCTGGCAGCAATAGCTTTCTACTTCTTCTTTTTTCGGCCCGTAGACTCAACCGAATTAAGTTCAGAAACTTATGACCAACAAATATTCCCAAATATCACTAAATCTTTATAGTACGTCATAGTGTTCCGCCATAAAAATTTTATATCGCTGCAATTTGAGAATTAAAATTATAGGATGATTCCAACAGTAATTCTAGACAGCAGAAACATAATACTTGTTATTCAAACAATAATTTCATGAAAATCAGTTCGAAGAAAACTTCCCCATTATTACTGGGACTTTTATTAGAAAATTTTCAAAATATTCGTGTTGGAGAAAAAATTTACAGTTTTTAATTGAAGCTACAGTGGTATTGGGTAAAAAAATTTCACAACCAAATATTATTGTCTGTACATTGAAGAGATAGGGAAGGTTCGACCTCATTTGTCATTGGTCTAGACGCCAGGCAAGCATACAAGTGGTAAGTTGACCGTACGACTGTATATAAACAGTAAAATAAGATACAACTTTGACGGATTGACTGTTTAAGTCTCATTTGCTCATTTCCATTATATTTACAGTGAGTTCCGTCAATCAAAATGTACAATTTCGATAATAGTAGGACACGAATTTGATTCTCATTAACACGTGACAGTTTTCATAGTTAGCCGCTACCGGTCCATTAGCCACCAAATCCGTATCGGTTATTTTGAAATATTATCGTAAATTTTGATTCAAAAATTCAGTTCATCATTATTTACCGATACCGTCTGGATACATTGAATAATCATGACAGAAAACTCTGAACCACTGAGGTAAAGTTGGTAGAAATATGTTTACACTGGGTGTGCACCAGTTGCGTTATCAGTTTCAAATTATCTCAAATTATATAAGTATATTCTATAGCTGAATGATGATCTTTTCGATATATCTCGAGATCTTATGAAATTCTCATGAAGTTGATAACACAAAATTCTAGTTCTTTTGGTAGAATTGTGCTTTCTTATGTTGTGCATTTCACTCACACAAGCAAAGATGATCAGAAAATTCGCCCTGTATCAAAAATGTAGCCAGTCCGATCCTGGAATAAAGCAAGCTGACAACATCCATAGGAGGCCAGCCTTCAACCAATCAAATTCATGATATCGCTCAGGTGGAGTATAGTGAGGTTAGGCGTGAATTTTGAATCACGAGATCTATTTGTGGAACCGACCTTTGAATTCTTGATATTATGGAGCTAAAAACTATACGTATCTCTCGTTTTTTTTTCAGATACTTTGGCAAATTTTTGTTGAAATAGATTCCATGAACCTTTTTCAACATGCTATAATCAAGAGTTCACAATGAAATGGTACCTATATTTTGAAAATAATTGTTAGATTATGGACAAATTCGATGGAAGTTTGTCTTATCTTCATTTCATTATTTATTGATGGATGCAAAGTTTGAATGGAAATTCTATTATAAACATACATGAGGTCACAAAAAATAATATAGGTTCAAAGTATAGAAAACTGATGCATATTTATGACACCAAAGCAACAAACATCTCAAAGTTATAACCTCCGTTTTGTTTAAATGGATCTCCCGCCAAGAAAGTGATTCTAACCTAACCAAAATGGTCCATACCGCAATGGTTGTTTTGGATCATATCGCTATCTTTATTTCGACCAGTGAATTTTTTCAGTGAATATAATTTGGTGAGGAATATCCATATTCTACGTGGTATATTCTACATCAGGATGTCTGGTACATTGATGCTGTAATGAAGAAAAAGTGGGGGTCAGGGTTCATCGATTCAACCCACCGATTTCGGTGTTGAAAGTGCGATTGCCCATAAAACGTTCACTATAATAACGCGAATAAAATCCAATAAAATGCAATAAAATCTTTATACGGAGCGGAAGCCATTAATGTCAGCTATAACGTATCGTTTATTGTTACTGAATAAATCACGCGAATGTTGGACAACCCAACTAAATATTGCAATGCCTACTCTTTGATCGATGAATGAGGGAATATAAGGAAGAAGTCAATGTTGTTGGAATGTACAATATGGATTGTAGGCAGGAGTTCACACAAGAAGAACGTTTTGTATTGTAAAGGAAGTTGTTCATTACACATGGAAATATTCATAGCTTGACGTCGACAGATGCTAAGTCAAATACATTCAATAAAACAATTCAATCAATTCAATCTTATTCCTTTAAATGTTTAATCTGCACAGATGTGAACAGGACAACTCATCTCTATAAGAGATTGTTGAAGTAGACAGCAACAACAAATACCGGTACCAAAACAGATACTTGTAGAACACCCGCTTCAATAACAGTTCTATCAGATAAGACAACAGCCACTAAATAGAGATATCTATTCAAAAGAAAACTCGTTAATAAACGACAGACGGAAGATTTAATAGATGACAGATAGTAGTGCGAGCGGTCTATGGTTACCAGAGCGAGTTTTCTTCTCAATTTGTGATTGGTTGAACTTTAGCTGCCTCCCAGTTTGTTGAGAACACACCAAGATTGTGCAATTGTGCAAAAGCTCGAAGTCACAGATAAGAAAACCTTACAGATTTCACCCATTTTGTGCCGACATCCGTTTTCATTGACCCCGGACCTTTAAATTTTGCGCATCGCAGTTGCTAGATAGTTGTTGTCACCGCTAGAACCACTGAACTGATGTGCAATGTTGCCATTTTAGTAATGCATAATCAACACTATTATAAAAGGTTACCTTCTTCTGAGTGATTTATCATGAACAAGTTGTCATAGAAAATGGTGATATTCTCGTCAAATGGAAAAGTTTGATTGAAGTCAATAATATCACTCAATATAAGTACTCACAGTTGTTTGTCCTGTGGAAATAATGTTATTATTGTATTCTCCGATTTATTTGATTGATATTTGCCAATAAACATATTATTGTACCTGATTCACATTCCGGATAATGAAGGTATATACCAATAATCACAGGTTGTTCAATCAGTGCTGTGATAATCCTCAAAAACTTTATCAATTTTCCTTTTGAATTATATGTTATACATTGCATATATATTATCAAAACCCAATCACCATATTATAATGGTGTATTTGGGTACATACATTGTAAGAACATGAACCCATTCGAAATATTGGATCGTGAATCGTGTAAAACGAAAACATTTGTAACATAACCAACAAAATTATGACAACGATGTAAACAGAACACTATCAATATTTTAGCGCCTGCGCGTATCTATGACTGGACATTTGAAGTTTGCGCTTTCGACATCTCTCTCCACTTTTATTCGCTCTGTCTGACTGTCTCATCTGTAAGGTTTTCTAATCTGTGACTGAGTCTTCTACTATTCAGTAAACTGGATATAGGCACACCACTGTTTTACAGTTAGAGAAAAAAATTTGGGATCGAATGGAGGATTGGTAAATTGGCAGAGTTTACTGCTCTGGTAAGAATCGATACGAAGTAAAACGCTTCCCGAACGAATTTTCTGGTAGGTAGTAAATGTCTGCACATTTTGTAGCTCATCTAATTTATTGCTGTTCGCAGTAGAACAAGAAACAAATTATTGGTGTCATGCGAATTCCTGAATAAATACTTGTCTATTCTCTACATAAAATTGTTCAATTACTTGGATAATAATGCTTTGTATTTTTTATGCGTCCTATATCGCTATTGGCATGTGAATGTGAATGTGAATGATAAGAAATGTAGAACAAAGAAAGTGGAGATACACATATCTGAATTCGGGAAAATGAGGACTACTTGAATTATTTCAAAAAAATGCAGGTCCGTATACAAAAAAAAAGAGTTGAGGGTGGTTCTCTAAAGCCTAAACGTCTATCTGAAATTAAAGCTCAACAATTCATAGCAAATTTGAAACTGAGAAAAAACTTCCTTGAACATCACATTTCCATATTTCGTTTTTTTTTTCTATATTTCGAAAATGGTTCGTTTTGTCTAATTCAACCAACTTCGTTTCATGTACTGTTTTTGATACGCCAATAGTATTGTAGGAGATAAAAAATACGGCTTGTTGAATTTTAGTATTTTCATGTAGAAAACCAGGACAAATCGATGCTAATATAGTTATTGGCTACCTACCTATCTACGTGTGGCGAAGACGGTTCAGCAATATTATTAATTGCAGTCATAAAATGGCGTCTTCTTGTGCGGTCTCTTAATCGCGACGTATCAATATCAGAATGCGTCCATTTTAATTGGAAGTATCGGACGAAATAGATTTGCATCAGTGATATCCGCTAACTACCATTATGTTTATTTACTCCAAGGAATACATCGAAACTGACAAAACAGATCATCATTATCTTCATCTTCTCATTTTTCACTTCATTCCTGTGTAACGTTGCAAACATACATGGGGATTCAAGGAGTTAATAAATTCATGTTCTGTTCTAATGCATCTGTCTATTATGCTTCTCCCTATGATTTATCTTTTATCATTTATATCTTCATACATCCACCTTCAATGAATATTGTATGATTTTGAATGATGTATCTGCCTTTGATGATTCTATTCATGAAGTATATTCATCTATTTCTTAGTCTAATCTATCCTATCCTCATCTATCCTAGCGTCGATGTATCTATCTCTGATATTTTCTGATAGTGTATCTGATGAATTTATCTTCAATGTATTCATATTCGAAGTCTTTGACACTCGCTTTGACATGATGTCAGTCTCTAACGTTGTCTTATCTACCTCTGATGCTTCTGTAGTTGATATATTCCTAAATATTTTTTGTATCTACCTCTTATTTATGAAGTATCTCAATCTTATTTTGGGTATCTGTCCATCCCAGTGTGCATGTCTTTGACTTATCTTTGATTTCATCGATATAATATATACCGATGTATGTATGTGATGATGACTTGTCTTTAATGCAAATATCATCTTTATGTATCTCTCTTCGATATATATGCCTGTCTCTGATGTGTCTACCTCTGATATTTGTATCTTTGATTTCGAAGTCTTTGTCTCTATCGTCTCTGATGAATCTGTCTTCGATGTGCGTTCTTCTGATGTGTAGGTATCTGTTACTTCTGCTTCTGTTTCTGTCTCTGATGTCTCTCTGCGATTTCCAGACAATGTTTGCTTGGTAAACATGACGCTGATACCGGTAAAAAGTTCAAAGAGCTTTGTTTTGCTTCGATATCGCTGCTCAAACAACGCGTGGCGTACACGCCAACAAGGTGGTTACGCCCATTATATTCCTTATCTCGACCAGTCAAACAAACTACCAGCAGCGCATACGGGATACGAGTAGAAAGCAAAGTTTGGGTTTGGTAAATCCAAACAACGTTAATCCATTAACAAACAGTTCGGCAACCCTTGAGAAGCCTTTCAATACATCCTGTGTGGAAATTGGAAACCATATCGGACGTGTATGTAGGCCTAGGGATGCGGATTTCAGCTGGCGATTCTCTTGTTATTATGTCGTCACTTGTTCTACGTCAGGTTTCTGTCGAGACTATTCCATACGCGCTTGGTCATTATTGGCATAATGTATGTTGCTACAGACCTGAGCTGTGACCCTTGAGAATCAAATTATTCTCATTGTCATTCGAGTTCGGATCCAGTACCTACTCAACACCTCATTACTACAATTCATGAAATATTGTATGTTCAACAGACTATGAAACTAAGCAGTCACTCTCTTGATTAATGGCTCTCGTGTAGATCAGAGAAACGAGGTGTGGAAAAGGGACTGAAATTATTCACCTGACGAAAATGCACGATCTAACACCGTTTGATATCCCCTTTGGGTTGTAGTTTTCACCTGAGACATTTCCACAGGAAATTTCGTCATGACACTGCGAGCACTGATGGTTGACAAATATTAGTGTATATCGACTGACTTGGGTTAGTTGAGTTTTGCGCCTGGAAATTCATTCGAAAGAAGTTGGTTGTACTGTCCAGTATTGATTTTATATTCAAACACCAGCTATATGTTCGAATATAATGAGCCTTATTAAAGATCTCAATAATGTTAGTTCCTAATTAGAAGAACTCGCATCAAATTACGAATATTTTATTGCTCCCTCTGAAATATTTTATTGCATTTGACTATCATGATCTTCCTAACTAAGTAGTTTTGCCAACTTCATTTTCCTCAACGAGAATACTGGAAATTATCGATTAATAATCTTACATACCTCCCAATACATTTACGAGTTTCCATTTATTCAAAGCATCGATTCAAACATAAAGACTCGCATAAAGATATCACATATTTTATTGTTGGAGTTGATGTATCCGAATACTCTGAAAGTCGACTCAGAGGAATTCACAACCAGGGAGATGGAATTAACTTTTTCTAGGTCAAGATCTCTTCAACTTCCAAGATAAGAATAGAGCCAGAATACTATTATGAGCGCAAAGTATGCCTGCACAAATTTATTTTTATAAGGTTCGTGGATCTACTTAGTATACATAGCAAGATTTAACTGAGTGGAAGGATACTGGATGTTTTATGAGTATAAGGCAAAAATTGTTATTGAGTAGACAAAAAAAACTCGAATGAAATTTCAGTAACATAAGGAGTGAAAAAGTTGATGGTAATAAAAACCCTTCAGGCATATACGAAACAACAATTTCATCAACTGATTTTTCTTGGATTCTAGTTTAATATACTCAGTTTCATCGTTATTAATCACTCTTATTGGTTCGTTATTCGTCTCTAAATTCATTCACAAGGCATTCGCCCTGAGAAAAATAATTGGAGTTAGAGAAACATACTTATATTTCTTGACGAGAAAAGCTATCGACATTGTTCTTATTATGCAGAGAAAGCGAGATTTCTAAATAATGCACTTTTTCTGTTGATCTATATTTAGGCAAAATGAACTAAAAAGCTTGTTTTATGGAATTACAAGCTGCTAGGGGACTCTCGATCCTCTCTGAAGTTATATTTCAATCGTCTTGCTAGTGTTGGATCATTAAATTTAGTGCGCTCCCATCCTGAAATAATGATAGAGTCCTCCGAAATCCATCTCTCAGAGAGTCTCATCTCGTTTCAATATAAGAACGGTTTATTTATGGGATTTATTCTGATGAATTTATGGAAAACTGCCGCTCCAGCATCAGATTGTCGATGATCCTGTTTGACACTGAGAGTTTTCTGATGTTCTCGATGCTAGAAAGGAAATCCCATTTCTTAAAGGATTCTCATTGAACTTTCCAGAAAATAGTCTCATCGTGCTGCTTCATAAGATAAGTTCACTGACATATCCCCAGGATATATCCCCAGGATATCATGCGATACTGTATACTATACAAATGTAACCGCACAATTTGGTATTCCACAGGGACCAATCCTGAAGCCCCTTTATTCATAGTATTCATAAACGAGGGCGTTTCGAATATCCGTTCCTATACAAGCAATATTGTATGGACTTCTCGAGATGGGGTCCAATAACCTGGTAAAATTCAATGCAAACAAAACACAAGCATGTATTTTCTCCATACAATTGAAGTCATCCATTTCGATGCTTGGCGTTACTATCAGCAATAACCTTTCTTGGGAAAATCACGTGAGGTCCATTGCCAAAAGTGCATCCCAAAAACTTGGTTTTCTGTTTCGAGCCAAGGGCTATTTCACTCCCAGTCAGCTGCTTATGATCTTTAAGTTACAGATCCGACCTGTCCTAGAATACTGTTTCCATATTTGGAGTGCGGCACCTAAACATATCCTGAAACTATTGGAATCTGTCCAAAAAAGGGATTCGTCTCGTCGGTGATGAATCGCTTACAAACTCGCTCACTTCTCTGGAACACCGTAGAAAAGTTGGCGATTTAGCAGTCTCTTCGAGATTAACCCGTCAAAATCAGTCTTCACACCCCTTCGTGGTAACTTTAGAGACCTGCAGAACGTCCCTTTCAAAAGACTTGTTAATCCAACGAGACTTTGGAACTCATTGCCTAGGGAGGTGTTCCCCGAGGCATACCATCTCCAGAAATTCAAGGAGAACACCAACTCCTACCTTCTTACCCTTGGTTCTCACGATGTTCTCTGAATATTAGAGGATATCCCTTTTCGTGGGAACCAGAACATAAAAAAAAAGTTAAGAGTGTTGTAGCCTTTCCACAAGGCGACTGAATATTTCATGTCACATAGTGACATTTTAGTCTGTAGATAAAGTATGAGACGCTTATGAGACTCACGTGGGAGTCAGAGAACCATAAAGATAGAATTGAAACTACTTTATCGTGATATATGGCACAATTAAAATCGTCTTCAGAAAGACTAATTGGATATCTACTGCGACACCCTTCTATATTAATTCGGATGGTCCTCGTAACAGGATCAGGATGGATTGAATGACATCCATGGGGTGGTCTTTTTGGGAAAAGTCCCCATAAATTTGGCTGGCCCACAAGAGATGCACAGGGCTGAAGTTGAGTTGAGATGTTTGAGACCTCATGCATTTTTATCGGTTTGCAAAAACTTTCATCTCGGTAATTGTAACCTGTTATCGAAAAATAAAAGAGAAAAATATCGTCTGATCGAATGAGAAATATCGAACACAGTTTAAAAAACTGGTAGACACAGTATGTCTTGGGAGAGGCTGATAGCTGAACTAAGCTTGATCTATGCAAAATTAAAGGTTCCGTTGATTTTTGGGGTTCTTCTGGTTGGTGTTTTACTTCAATTTTGCTTAATAATTTCCAGAATTTGATGATGTTTTCTTCCTACACCACTGGAATCGCCATAGTCGATCCATGATGGCTATCATGAACGCCTTTTAGCCATTCCTTCATGGGTGGCCGACAATAATTGATACTGTTCTACTATACACGTGTACTGCTTGTGCTTTCGATACTGACTCCCAGCGGGCGATTTGACACGCATAATCGTGGTAATTAAGGCCGAAGTGTTTCTATAAATGTTTCTGCCTATAGCCAAGTGATGATCAGTTTTCATCAATCTATTCATCCCAAATTTTTCTGATGATCATATCCTCCATCACTGTCTTTTCATTCATTCAACTTACATTTCATAGTACTCTCCATCTAAATCCATTAATTCATACACCTAACAGAAAAGAAGGAAAAATTACCCATAGATTAAAAAAGAACTCCGTTAGCTATTGAGGCTACTTGAAAACTTATGTATATCCCACAGTTATAATACGTAATGAACCAAAAATATGTAGTCTAACTCATTTTTTCTATAACAACCTCGATAAATGTTCATTTCATAACTGTAACTTCAATCATAAACAAGCACATTTTGTACAGAATTTCATTTTTCATCGGTTGCTAGGCAAGTTGCTAAGCAACAAATGCGAAATGAAATATTTCGTGTTAGGTCTAGGTTCACTCTAAAATCACGACGACTACGACTTGTCAAATTATGACATCCAGCGACAAATTGTTGAAATGTTAAGTAACGAGTAATTTCATAATTCTTTTCTATAAAAACTATTCATCAAAATGGAAACTGATAGTGATATCGACTTATATCAAGCTCACCAAATATTACATTCAATAATTGCACATTCAACTTTAATTAGATACACACATACAGTTATAGACTTTTATTTCTGTGTACCTATTAGAAATAGCAATAAAGAAAATATTTACATATTTCTTCAATTTATATTTTAATTCTGATAGAAAGCCCATTAGCGGCGAATTCGGAGTAATGAAATATCGTCAGTTTATTTCTTTCAAAGTTTTTGCAATGTATGCATGTATTAAACGTGAACGATATGTTGTCATAAAAAAAGTATAGTATGCAACTCGCAACAAAATGGCCATTATCATTTTGTGCTCATTGCATAATTATACTATTTCGGCACCATGCCATGAATCTATCATATCATAATACATTCTTTTCCTCGATACCTCTGGTAGGAGGTTCAAATGTACCGGGTGAACAACTGAGAACGGCTGTCGGCCATATCTAAGTAACGAATAATGATACAACTCTGAAAAAAAAATATCTCGAGAAAAGTGAGCCTTAAAAATAGCTGAAAAATATTTTAAGGTTTCTAAAATAACTGCTAGGTGGCGTAACGGCTATGAGTAAAGAGAAAATTGAATTTTTTTCAGTATTTAGTATTAACAAGGTGTACTGAAAATATATGCAATTTGATTCTTGATAAATTCCTAGTTTTTTTTGTTCTGCACTTTCTGTCCCATCTCGAAAAATAAAGTGGTGGGGGAACGTCAAATTATGTTTTTTCCAAACGTCTGTATCTCTGGTTATCTTCAACAGAAGTCAACAATCTTGGGCTCCTTGAAAAGGCATTTTCCTGTTCTATCGACTGTGACTCGAATTGGTTTTATATTCATATCACCGTTGCCGCTAGAGGGCGTGATCTAGAGTATTAATGGATATCGTGATTTTAAGTTCTTAGTTGTTCACCCTGTACAATGTTTGCTCTTTCTGCTACATCAGGAGTTCGTTTTCAACAATGATGATTGCGAGCGCAAATATGCAGTCACTTCTGTCACTTAATGACATTATTTTTGCGCACGAGCGGCAATGCTGTCACTCAATGACATTCCTCGGAAAACATCAACTTTGCGTTGAGATTTGTAAGCGTGAAAGGCTACTTTGTTGACCGTTTGTAGCTATTTTGCTTTTTTTTTCAGAGTTGGTTGAAATCCTTCATGGACATCATATAGGATTTCAACCACCTCTGAATAAAAAGAAAAAAAAATTGCCTTGGCCTATGTTCGTGTTTCAGAATCATATGATTTGAAATCATTATTCCCATCCAAGAATGGTTCCCATCAGCCAGTGTTCTCGAAATGCTTCGATCTTTATCGACCACCTTGTAGGTTGTACGTGCAACTTGACCTGCCCTGAATTTTTTTAATGAGAATTAAATATGGTACATGTCATTCCTATATCAACTTTCCGGTAAATTGAGAGGAATGACGGCAAATGTTTGTGGACCCCCAAGAGGATGATCGCGTGACTCTGAAACTGACGGAGACCACCAGGGAACTTGAGTTACTACTGGCTCGCTTCTAATTTTTCGGCAATTAGGCATCTTCGTTGGAAGGATGAAGAGCGTTTTTAAATAATTATGGAAGGAAATGTTCGGTATTCAGAAGGCTACAAAAATAGTGCAGCAACTTTATTTGCACTTATGGAGGCTCCACACATTTCGGTATGAAAACAAATATACAAACATTTTCACATGGTAGCTTAAACAGGGTGTATCACACAACAAGTTCTCGACGTTCTCATTTACGAATAGGTTTATGACAGACGAATTAAATACATAGACTGGCCCTTCCTATCTCTTATGCATTACATTGTTTGAAAGCAAGATCTAACTATCTCTCTTGGTATTCTTGTTAATAGTCATGCGAAATGAAAGTTATGGAGGAAAATATTCAGACGGATAAAACCACAGAAATATAACACAAATTGATTCTTTCAAACACATTATATTCATCATTATTCATTTGTACCATTTTCTATATGAAGGAAATATAATATAATACGACAACACGAAAGACCACGTCATGAATCGTAAACAATCTGAGAAACCCGTTCGAAACACGAAAATGGCGAAGTGATCCGACGAGACCCGAGCGATAGATTCTTATCGTGGAAACAAGAAGGTTTGATAGTTGTGTTGGCATCATAAAAAGGATGGAAAGGTTTATGAGGATTCGGGACACGAGCTATACCAGGTGTTATTAAAGTACGCGACCCATCAGAATTCAAGGAATGATACCTTGATTGGTACTAAGAAAAAGTGTCAAACTTTCAAGCAATCGTTTTTTTCCAAGAATTTTCATGAACATCCCAAACGGCTTTATTTTGTAACAAGAAGTCACTGATGAACCAAAACGAAATCATTTGAAGGATAATCAAGTTTTCGTTGGAATTCTTAAAAAAATGTTACACTCTATAACTTGAATACGAAGCAATTTCATGCATTATATTGAAGCGGTTAATGTGAGAATGTTAGGAACCTCTTTAATATGTTTGTTTGACTTTTGCACTACATAGTATCATTTGAATTGTCAGAATATTTCGATATTTTTATCACAAAAGCTGGAATTATTTCCTGATATCTTATCGTGGTCAAATATTTCAAAAATTGTCCCTAGTCACGCAGCAAACTGGACGTAATATACAGGGCGTTTCTTGAAATAACATTCCAGTATTCAAGGTTCCTCTTGAATATATTGAGAAAAAACTTCATGATATTAACATGATGTTTGTTTGTTATTTAATGCGTTGATGATATCTTTACCTATAATGATTATAGCTTGTTCCTAAAGGTCTTAACTTTTGAACTACACGGTGCTAAAGTTTAAAAAAAAATTTTCGTTACTTTGGTATGTCCCCAGATATTTTTGTGAATCTAACATTCTACACATCAAAAGGCATTTTTTTTGTACTACAACATTATTATTTATTCTTGCAGCTAACATTATGAGTAACGACTTTGTTAATTCTTCAAGACATCCATTATCATTGAAACTGTGTAGTGGACTTGCGAACTGATGTTGTAAGGCTTCAGTTTTTTCTTCATCACAATAGCCATTGCGAGCTCTTTGGGAAAAGGGAATCCAGAGAAAAAAAAACACTTGACAACTCTTAACAGGATTACACTACACCAATATATTTTGTACGGATTGGTCTGTGGGTCAAGGAACTCTAACTATGCCCTATTTCAAACAGATTATTATTGGGCCCTTTGTGTGCCTATTGCTTTGATAAAATAATTGCTCGTTCCCAACGATATTGTTGGCTTGTGGTGGTGTGCTCTTGGAATATAAAGATGCGAGGAAGATTAGCTCGCTTGTATTACTCGAGTTTTACTATTAATTCATCTGATAAGAAAATGTTTCCTATATTGTCGCAGGAGAATCACTGTTGAATTTGTTTGGTGTTAACTTAAAGATAAAACCACTGAAATTGTAGCATTGTAGTGAGTATGAAGTTTTAGAACTTATTATTCTCAGTAGTATTGAATTCCGTAATAGATCACAATATTGTTTGCTTGTATCTAACCATTCTTTTTTATTGTCTTCACTCAGCATTCAGCTCACAGAAATAACAGTTTTGAAGGTATGTATCCATTATTTCACCAATATCGAGGACAGTTAATCAAAAACATTCGAGAAATTCTTCTCTTTTCGATTTTAATCACGATCCTCATCATTTTTCTCTAAAAATCCAAACTCATGGCACCAAGAGACCGCTCTTGGAGTTTAATATCTGTAAAACAGTTTGTCGCGATCATTTGTTATGCAACCCTGATTTATTCAAGTTGGCCTATACAGGGTCGTAACAATATTACTACTTTTAAGTACTGGGTTCGTGAATATTGAAGCAGGAAAAATAATGGTGAGTGTAGACATAAAACCTCTCATCCCCGCTAATTACTCTAAGTCGTGGATTTTGCCAAATGTAAACTATTCTAAAATCATGATCATGTCAAAAATACTTAAGTACTCATATTTTCGCAATTTTTCAAATGCTATTGGTTCCCTAATTTCTTCTCCTCGAATTCCTCAGTTCCGATTTTTCGCCAACCTGGGTAAGTTTAGTCTGTAGGCATCGTGTTGTGCTTCGTATTTATATTATGCTTATAATAACTGTTCATCTCATTCATTTCAATCTGGTAATAATATATGCTTGATTTCCCGTTCATAACACACTGTTGGAGCCACTCGGCCAAGGTGTGCCCCAAGGCTCTATTCTGGGACCTCTCTTATTCTCCATCTACATAAACGATTTCTGCAATTGAATGGGGGCCTCAACCAGCTTCTGCTTGGAGATATTCACGTTGACCTTGGCCCGTTATATTCTAAGGTAACGATACATCATTTTCCTGAGAGAGTCATCCTTTCAGCATCTACTGAGGACGAGTTCGAAGGCTGAGCCGTCTACACCGATTTTTCGAACAATGCTCTGTTTCCATTTTCGTTGAGATAGTGTCCGATTCACTCCTACAGATCTGTCACATCTCGAGGAACTTATCGACAGGCTGTAAATGCAGCGCTTCAATAGCACGCCTATAGGGGATTATCTGTAATTTCATTCAGAATACTAGGAATCTCGCTCGGAATGGTTGGGAGCCACTTTGTGGAACGATAATTCTATGATATGGTGTTATTAAGTTCTGAGGCTGTGTGTCACAGAAGTGACTTTATCAATTTGACGTTTATGGGTGTAATGAATTAATCATTATCGGTGATGTATTGACATGAGTTTGTGAGTGATATAATATGATTAGGATGGAATGAAAGAGAAGTTGATTCTACTTGAATCTCGGAAATTTATATCTGCACTAAGCGGTGGAAATATTGAACGCTTTCTTCATTGGGGTTCCCTCATTTTTATGTTGGCATTAATGAAAAATGTCTATTTGTGAACAACGTCTGTCTAAAAAAGTCACCGTATTTGTTTTTAGTTGCTGAGATCACAGAAGAAAATCTTGATATCCCAACGTAGTTCGATGTGTTAGAGGAAAAAAATTATTAGTTGTGCCTATACTAACCAGACACTTTTTTGCGTGTAGGCTATAGGTTTGTTCTTGCAAATAGGTTTGTTCTTGCAAACTATTCGAAATCGCTGCTAGAACAAACCTTATATTTGGTGAGGTTTGATCTGAACTAGGGCTTTCGATCAGATTCAATATAATTCTGTAACTTAAAAAAAATCTAATGGAAAATATCAAAACGAAAAAAAATTCAAATGAGGCATACCATATTAAATTGATAAACTGATGTTTATCAACGAAAGTTTGAAGTTCAGTTCTTCTACTCATTAAATCATAAAGAATTCTTTGAATTAACTACCTACCTATAGTATTGAATACTATAGTTTTCCACATTTCTTTCAACTCACATGGCCAATATTTTAGGTTATATCACGCTACACAAGTTGACAGATATGTTATTTGATAAGCTAAAGGGAAACTGTTTTAATTTTTTGCTTCAGCAATGTTCAACAATCATTCTTGTATGGAACGCCGTTTTACCATCTATTACAAAAACTCTTTCATGAATACTTATTTAGGATTGGTATACATTTTTCTGAATGAAATTCAAATGAAAGCGTTTTTTTTATTAGTCATGATAATGGTAACCATTCAAATTCATATAATATATTTAATGGTGAAAAGAAATGATACAATTTGAAGTTTGGTCAATAAATATAAATCGGCTTAACTAAAGTAATGGGTGAAGGCATATACAATTATCAATGATTATTGAAAATCAATAATCAATTTAATTACTCCATTTGAAAAATATTTGTTATTACGGTTAATGAAAAAATATTGTTATATGAATCATAAAGTTTCGTGAAATATGTTTAATAATACATCAAATAAATTAATATTTTAGTTCAAACATAAAAATTCATCTTTCCGGTGTTTAATTTTTATTTCAAAACAATTTGGATCTCAAAATAAAAGTGATTGATTGAATTATTGATAGAAATATAAATGATTAATTATATAATATTGGCATTTTATTTGTTTGTAATTGTATGAATTGCATTGTTCAAATGTGAATTTCGAATCAATCAATCAAATACCTGTATTTCAGAAGACAGTTCTGGACCTAACATCATTCATAAAAAATCATGCACCATTTGTATCCATCAATCAAAGTAATGTTTATTTCATTCAATAATTAAAATAGTTCTGGGAGTAAATGCTTGCATAAATGCGAGAAAATGATTCCATTAATCTGTGTTGCTCATTTGAATTATAATTCAAATTGTTTGATGAATATTTGTTTTAGGAGTTTCAATGCGTCGTTCATCTACTTCAAACGATAGTTCAGAAATATTCAGTTTTCTTATTGATTCATTAACATTTCTGTTCTTCAATCAGAAAATTACATATCATTGAAATTTTACAACTGAATGAATGAATGAATTAAATTGTTTGATGAACATGGTAATAAATGTATTTCAATGATTATTAATCATTTAAATTCAGCGCTACGGATGCGATTGTTGCGCCGTATTAAAATGATTAACAATCAAAAAAATTCAAACAATTAAATTCATCAATCTTGTCAATTGGGGAATTTTGATGAAAGCCTTTTGTATGATGAATATTACTGAAGAGTCACAAGTTATGTTTGGTTGAATGATTAGAATGGTATAATAAAAATATTTGCCAATCCTTTGAATACCTCATGCAAATACTATACCTTAATTTTATTATTCATCAATCTTTTCATATCCTCATTCCAACATATATAATTCATGTAACATTCCAAATTCCTCATTCTGGAATTACCTTTCATGAAAATCAAACAATTATCAGGATGAATTAAATTGTTTGATCATAATAGAAAATCCAGAATTAAAATGATTGTTGATAATTGTAATTGGGCGCCACAAGCGTGCGGTTGTGAAGTGTACTGAAAGCTATATGGATTGTGTGGCAACACTGCTTTGTTTTTGTTTTGACTACTTGACAGATCTTATCTTAGAATTCTTAGTAATCTTTTAGAATTTTGAATTTAAGATTGATAGACAGAGATGTATATGGTATATTTTCATCATCAGCGAGACAACTAAAACAGTCAATTCAATGAAATCATTGGATTTGGTAAATAAATACGTGAAGCATATTGAATCAGGAATACCATCGGGAATACCTATTCAGGTTCATTATTATGGATGTATCTGCTGTGAAACAAAGAATACGATACACTCTCATTCATGCAGAAAGACTAATAAATCAGGGATATGCCTTCAATTCAGAAAGACTCTCATGTGAAATAACAGAATGCATGATGAATTTGACAAGAATACAGTCACAAATGAGCGAAAGTAACTATGTAGTGGTTAAGCAGGCTTGATATGGGATCTATTAAAAAATTCAAAAGTAATGCAAAACAATAAGGTGCTTGATAAGTATAACAGATTCTGAACCATTCCAAAAATTATTATTCTTTCAAGAAACTGGTTAAAGCTGGAATGAACAGCCAATAATTCAATGGGGTGGTTTATGGTACTTATGTTTCTGGCACAAATCACTTAGAAATGTGCATATTTCAAATACCTATTATATCGATTGGTAATTTTGCACTTATCATATTCTATATTTTGATGAAAATTTTTGTTGGTACTTACGTATTTTGACCTGAAAAACACGAATTTCATAATATTATCGTGAACATATATCTAGTTGTCGAGATAATCGATGCCAAAGTTCGAACCACGAACAACCAAGACCATAGATCTTACTGCTTACGCTAGATCCGGTATCCAGGTTACTTGTATTGTAGGTCCGGGGGGGTTGAAAGTACTAAGCCATTGATTGGTCGTTTCAGTTGTTGACCATACAAATGTGTGGTCCCACGTGACCCCTAATTTCTTGCAGACCCCTCTTGACCTAAAAATTACTACAGGATGCCGGATCTAGCGTAAGCAGTAAGATCTATGACCAAGACTCCAAGACAAGACGCAAGAATTCATATTCACATGAATACAAGCATAGCTATTAAAATCCACCAATCAGAACTATTATATTTGCGCCTGCGTATAACGAAGGATTTGATACAACAGTCCGATAGAAAACAAAGCTAGCAAATTAATTTAAAAAAGCAAGATGGTCACAGAGTAACATTCTAGCTTGGAAAACTGGCGCCCAGCAGGGTTCTATTCCCATAAAAGTTTTTTTTTTTAGTCAAAAGTTTTAAATATATTTGACCGGGCACCCAGTAGGTCCCGAAAAATAGTGATCTAGTTATAGGTTAGTACGTTCAGGTCAGGTAAGTCTCATTGAATAAATATAGCGCGATAGCGCGTTCAAATTCGATTTTTTTCGTTCCACTTTCCCTTCATCAAAAATCTACTGAAAATAATGATCTACTGATAGGTTAGCACGTTCAGGTCAGGTAAGTATCATTAGATGAATATAGCGCGATAGCGCGTTCAAATTTTCCTTTCTTATTCAATAAAATTTTCCTTCTTCAAAAATTTACTAATAGTAATGATCCCTGCCTTCATTGATGTCAATAAACTTTCGTCAATACCGCCTTTATCGATACCAACCATTTCGAACCTACCGCCAAAACGTAAATGGTTGTTATTGGTGGATTTTAATATTGTATTCATGTGGATTTGAATTCTTGCAGACAAGACACGCTTGGCTGTACTTGGCTGTAAGATCTAAGGTAGGCTCAGTCTCTGGTACGCTGTTGCCACAATCCATATAGCTTAGTACACTTCACAACCGCACGCTTGTGGCGCCCAATTAAAATTATCAACAATCATTTTAATTCGGGATTTACTATTATGATCAAACAATTTAATTCATCCTATTAATTTATTGATTTTATTCATGAAAGGTAATTTCAGAATGATGCATTGAAATTTAACATGAATTATTATGTTGGAAGGATATAACATTGATGAATTAGAAAATTAGGTAGGTATGTGAATAATTCAAAGGATTGACAAATATTTTTCATTAAACAATTCAAATCATTCAACCACATAACTTGCGACTGTATCAGTCACATTCTTCATACAGAAAAACTCTCACAAAAATTTCTCAATTGACAAGATTGATGAATTTAATTGTTTGAATTTTTTTGATTGTTAATCATTTTAATACGGCGCAACAATCGCATCCGTAGCGCTGAATTTAAATGATTAATAATCATTGAAATACATTTATTACCATGAACATCAAACAATTTAATTCATTCTTTCATTCAATTGTAAAATTTCAATGATATGTATTTTCCTGATTGAAGAACTGAAATGTTACATGAATTAATAAGATATCTGAATATTTATGAACTATCGTTTAGAGTAGATGAGCGAATTTAAACTCTTGTTAACAAACATTCATCAAACAATAAAATTCACGAATCAACGGAAAACCACTGAATGACTGAATATTATTCGTTCGAATTCAATAAAAAATTATATACAATAATATTTCCATTATAAAATTAAATATACATTTTCTGGGTTGATGGATACAAAAGTGACATGAATTATTATGAATGATGCTATGTTCAGAACTGTCTTTGAATTACAGGAATTGTGAGAATTGCTCGAAATAATTCATGAAACAATTCAATTCATGCGACATACATAGGCAACAAACAAAATAAAACAAGAAAATCAATGACATGTACTTTGTCATTACCTCAAAAACATTTATTAAACATTTTAAATATGAAAAATATATTAAGAAACAACCAAGTAATAAATGGTAAAACGGCGTTCCATATTCTTGCCTTTTTATTTCTTATTATTTTATTTTGTCTAATTTAAAATCTAGATTATGTTTGGAAACTATTGAAAATCATTTTTTCTGAATAGAAACATAAGAAAACGAATTGTGCCGTACGTCATTGCATTCGCAATAAAAATACAATGTCATACTGGGTGTACTTTTTTCACGTGCCATATAAACGTTGTATACAGACAACGCCATTTTGTAGAGCTGAAGAAGTGGCAATTCAAATAACCAAACCGCCCAATTTCATCTTTTTTTTTAGAATATCTTCAAAAGTATACAATATTTTTGAGATTTCTCAACACTGATATATTGACCTCTTAATTGCTTATTTCAACTAACTCTCACGGTTACCGAGATCCCCATGCTGTTCATCCTTACCTTTAGTATAACTGCATGTTTGCAACGAACTTAGTAAAAATATCCCACATAAAATGCTGTAGACTCACCTTCTCTAAATTTGGAATTCATGATGAATCGGATCAGATTTCAGGATATAACTCGAATAAATTGAGAATCATAAAAAAACACGAACCGATTGATATTTGAAGAGCAAGCTAATTTGGCGCTTTCTTCATCTCTCTCAAATTCAATTATCTTCTTCCGTCTCGTCTGTAGAGTTATAAACTCCGCCCAAAGAAAACAATATGCTCATTCTTCGAGATTAACCCGCCAAGTTCAGTCTTCACACCCCTTCGTGGTCACTTTAGAGACCTGCAGAACGTCCCTTTCCAAAGACTCGTTCATCCAACGAACATCGAGACTTGCCTAGGGAGGTGTTCCCCGAGGCATACGATAAATTTAAGAAGAACACCAACTCCTACCTTCTTTCCCTTGGTTCTCACGATGTTCTCTGAACATTACAGGATATCCCTTTGCTTAGATCCCAAGTCCGTGATGCTTCTTTATTACATCAAATATCGCTTGGTATGTACCTACAACGTATGTCATAAAGGAAGAGACACAAATGACACAATATGCCTGGCATTTCTCACGTCCCACCGAGCATAAAATCCGACCCTTCCCAAGAAAGACCCGAAAAATTACAGTCCACTAACTGGAAAAGAGAACAAACTAATCGTGCATGAACGCTCCATCGAATAGCATTCGTTTTCGTGATAAAAAGCCTTGCGGGACCGCATTTGGATATGAGCCTTAGGAGGACACATTTTTGTCGAAGACAGTTGCTGCGATGAGAAAGGAACGAAAGAAAGAGATCCTTTGTGGTAGGATGGGAATAACGGGTGCGGGAATATGTCGCGCATGGATGATTCTAGGATCACGTTGAATGCGGAGCGCTTGAAAATGTATGCTGGAACTGCTGGAAGTATAATATTCCTCGTGAGATTGTGCTCTTTTTTAAGCCGAAATCAGTAGGCGACAAAGTGAATGCCTGATAGAAAGAAGAAACATTTTTGAGGTTAAGGAGAGGAGCTTTGAAATTAATAATGATAATGTTTTTGCAAACATAACTAGGTACAACTTTATATTATTGCGATTTGAATAAGTCAAACAAGTTCCGAGTTTACCTCCTTTGTTTATTTTTCTTCTCAAAGCTATGGCGATTCTAAAAAGTTCCTTCGATTCATTTTTGATCTCTATAGAGAATAATATAATGGATTCTACGAGAAAACTCGATACTTCATTCAATTAATTAATTAATAAATTGATTTTCATAATATTATTCATCTGACTTTTTGAACTATTCATTGATTATTCACTATTATAATGAAATTCAATCCAATAATTCATACATCTAACAGAAAAGAAGTGAAAATTAATCATAGAATGAAAAAGAATGACCCTTCCCAGGGATCTAACCCGGGCTGGTGGCTTGAGAAGTCGTGATCTGAACCAGTTGGCTATTGAGGCTACTTGAAAACTTATGTCTATCCTAATAGTTATATTCTTGAGAAATACGACAAGTTTAGGATACTACTTCGATATATTTAACATTCAAGCATTTCATTGTACCACATGTCATGAATCTATCATATCATAATTTTTACTTTACCTCGATTTCTCTGGTTGGAAGTTCAAATTTCACAATGTTTGTATTTTATGCTACATCAGAAGATGTGTTAGATAATTCACTGTCACTATTATTTTCCATCATGCAACAGAATGATGATTTCGTTTTCAACAATGATGGATGCGAGCGCAGATATGCTGTCACCCATTGACAATATTTTCGCGCACGAGCGGCCATGCTGTCCCTTAGTGACATTATTTCCGCGCACGAGTGACAATGCTGTCATAACGACATTCCTCGATTTCGGGGCGAGAAAAAATAAGCAAAATGATATCCCCGAAGGGAAAAAACGGTCCATCTGCTCGAAAGTTATGGCAATTTGAAAAATTCGATAAAATTCCAAGGGTTCCCGCTCTTATTAATTGTTTATCTCTATATGAGGGGCAACTTGTATGCATCTTCAAAGAAACACTCCGTCTGCGAGACACTCGGTATGTGCGCGGAATTCTACAATGATTCGAACTGTTGGCGTATTCGACATTCATTACTGACCTTTGTTCTTTTATTTGGCATCGGTTGCTTCTGAAGCCATTCCGATTCTCCTCAACCGTAGCGAAAGAATTTAATAATGCTCGAAAGAGATTCCATGCCCTTTTTAATATATGAGTATTTTTCTTACGCAAGATATGTGTAATGAAATCTGAAGCTGCTAGCCGAGAGTAATATCGCGGAAAAAGTGCTTTTGTGAACGGCACACAATGAAAATATTAATAATTTAATATGGAAGCGTCCCCACCTATACCAGTATTGATTCGGTTTTAGTTTTCACTTATAATTACTCGAGAGCTTTTTTTTGTCGAAATTAACTTTACATGTATCAATGGGAATTCTGTTGCCTGGCTATTTAACGAAAAAAACTGCATCTGAAAAAAATTCGAGTCCGTAGGACGAGTAATTTTTTCTGGCAGTTTTTGATCTTCGTTCTTCAAAATAATCGTGTTGACCTGGCAGAGTCAAGCATAAAAGAGAGAGTTTTGCCGGATAATCCGAAGAAAACATGACTCGAGGCTATAATTTTCTATTCGTTTTCAGAGAAAAGAAGGCGGATTCTGCTTGAGCATTATGCTAACTGATACAGAGAGGAACTTGAATTATGGCTCAGGTGATCAGATTTTCAAGAATAGTTTGTGTTTGAAGTTTGACCTAACCTAACCTAACCTATCTGACACTCGTATACTTATAACACAGTCTATATTATTTTATTTCTGACAGTGACATTATAAGCTTATATCGTCATAGTTACGATATCTATAATGAGGGTCATAACTCCCTTGGGATATTAAGGTTCAAAAACTCCCTCTTACCTTTTACAGGTGAAAATGATACAAGAAATGCTTATAAACGTTTATATGTAATGAAAACTAAGACATATTTTCCTTATTCACGTCATTACAAATAATAAATGTACAATTTTCAAATGTTCCCTGAAAATTACTTCCGCCGCTGGAAACAATTTCTTCTTTTTTATAAACATGTAACATAGCGACAACCTAGCAACAACCAACAATGTTACAATCAACGCTACCTAATTCAAATATACCAGAAAGGTTATGAATTTAAACATTTATTGCGTTCTAAATATGGACATATTGTTATGAAAATCAGTCAAAAATAAAATTATCTATGTACCACGGGAATTATAGAGCCTTAATAACCTCTGGCAATTGCTGTCCCTCGGGCCAGAGGCCCTCGGGACGCAAACTTTGCCATCGGTAATTAAGGCCCTCATAATTCCCTTAATACATAAATAACTATTAAACAAAGACCGGAAAATTCAGTAATAGCCTAAAGGCCTTGGTTGAAATAGCGAAATGAGCCACAAATAATTGTATACACATATTTTCCCTTAACTGAGCTAGAAAAAGACTCTTGGAAGATGTTTTGATCAGATCCTTTGAGAAATCCCTGGCATAAACATTTTTTCTATTTTGGTTGGATAATGAAGTCATTATGAAACGCAAATGCGTGTCGAAATAGCCTCTTTTGTTGCCAATCGAATATATTTCTTTTATATTAAATCAATGTATTTAGATGAAAGACTCCAAATTAATAATAATGATAACAATAATATAAGATTTTATTGGAAGCATTGAACCCAGTACATATCGAGTATTTAACACAAATCGATCATTCAGAAGGATAATACAACACTTTATGCACCTGGACTTATGCTAACAAAAGGCAGAGTTAGCGCTTTGCCTACTAACATAGTTAGCAGGTGTGCACTCTCTTACACTCAAAATAGTAAAATTTTTATAAACACACGATTTATATAAGACACTTTGTAGCACTTGTTCCCTTGGATCACTCCTCTTTTAGCTCGCCGTACTCCAAACAACGCGTGCGACAAAATAGCGTCTTATAAGACTTGTGTCATAAAATACTTTTCTGTGTGAATCGAAGAGCAAAAAATTCGACTATAGGGAGATAAATTAGCCCCAAATGAGCCTTGATCAGCCTCAAATTATGATAAAAGGAAAATTCCAAAGTGATTCTGCTGGCTCATTATTGGACCAATTCTACATAATATCTTATGGATATCCAGAATCAGCACTTGACCGAGCTGAATCACCCTGTACAGGTCCATCATAGCCCACCGCAATTTGTCGTGCGATGTGGATTTTTTCAACATCCAAATGGAGGCTGTTCGTTCTAATTCTGGAGTTTGGGAGCGTAGCAGCAGTCTCGATCGCCTCAAATCGCTCAAATTCTGAGTTAATTGATCCGATCGGCCTGATAAATCGGTTCTTTGAAGTGGCCGCCACTTACCCAACCGATGTTTTGCTGTGGCTGTAGGTCATAATAATAATTATTCCTCCTCTGAGTACGCATTCACCAAATTTGATACATGAAACTTGGTATTTCGTATCGAATGGTCAGTAGAATTTACTCATTTTGATTTTCCATTATGATACTTAAAATCGATATTATGGGTGTTGAAGTTTCCTACTTTCATTGTCCTACGATATGAAGATTTGAAAGTAAAAGTTGTAGAAAATAAAGAGAGTCATAAATTTAAACAGAAACCTGGAAAAACCTGTAAAAGGGTGCTGATTAGAGATTCAAATAAGAATATCATGTGATGAAAAAGTTGGATGAATAAAACAATGAGATAGAGAAAAAGAAAATAGGATTTCAAACCAAGTTTCTTTGCAACGTTTCGGTTGTGTTTATCTACAATCGTCTTCAGGTGGAAACTATTGAATTAATATTTATAATATTTGGAATATTTAATCAGTCATCATGGTTTATGCGTCAATTCTGATGATGTTTGTTTAATTCACATGAGAAGAAGGTCGTTCAATATAAAAATAAGTACATTCCATCTTCGGTTTAACTTCAATTACTTGCAATTGCGGTGATCGATTTCAAAATGATTATTCAAAATATTTGATGAGTGTTTATGAACCCACTAGACAAGAAGTTCGACAGATTCAAAGTGTGTTCTTTCAAGTTTATTACAATAATTTCTCACTAACAATGAGAATGTTTCATTCTAACTAATTCTCTCTTCAAATAACTAATATTGTATTTCAGTTATCTAGAATGACTTTCGAAATTATCCAAATGATTTTAAAAATACAGCAATTAACAATTTTTATTACAGAACACTATGTACCTACTACCTAGATTTGGTTACATTTGGGGATATTTGTTGATTTTAAGTTTCCGCACTTAATTTGGTTGAGCCTACGGACCGAATAAAGAAGAAATAGAAAGGTATTATATAATTGCCATGTTGAAGTCACTAATTTCAGAAGAGTTAGGCTGAGTTTACTTCTGAGTGATGATACTAGCAGTTGAAAACGCGGATGTTTTTATTGGTTAATTTCAATTCAGAGTGTGATTTGATTCAAATTGACCAATAAAAAACAATAACAACATTGCATTTTTCAACGCTGGTATCGCAAAAATCCAAATCGCACAACAACAGTAAACTGGGCTGCACGCTTTTGCGTCAGATTTTAAATATTTCAATGTCATCATTGCTACCAATCGAAGATGTTTCTGTTATTTATCGATATTGAATCAATTTTTTTAATGAAAGACTTCAAATTATTGCATAATAGAAAAAAATTCATGACACACGTTTTATACGACACGTTGTCGCACTTGTTCCCTTGGAGCATTCCTCGCTTCGCTCTTCGTACGACAAAATGGCGTCTTAAAAAACTTGTATCATAATATTCTATTGTACCTGACCATAATTTCATAATCAGAAATCAAACTATTATGTCTCGTCTATAATTACCATTGCACTGGGCACCGAAAAAAAAATTCAAAGCATAATTCGTAGGAACAAAACATTGAACGAATCTAAAGTCAGGATGAGCATTGTTCAACTCATATCCACCTTCTATCATAAAAAACGATTTCTTTGGTAAATCGCTGGTATCCCACCGATTTTTTCAATGATTGACGCCTTCCTTCAAAGACCATTTAATAAATTCCCACCATACGTCCCTTCTTCATATCATTATCCTCGGATAATTTCACAACTCGGATGAATATTAAATATTAAATCCAGCAGACAAGAGAGACCTCACGCACCGCTGTCATGAGGTCACAGCCATCTTATGAAAGATATCTGTGTGAAACGAGGCTGCTTGATTTTTCCAGTGCCTCTTCTTCCGAAGAACGTTAATCAAGCGGTAAACCATGTGTGGTTTGCGAAATTTGCTCGAAGGTGCTAGGTGCTGACTTCTTGACAGGGAAGAAAGCTAAGAGTATGATTTTTCATTTGAGAAACTTTTTCATGAATACTGGCTTACAATTTTCTGATATATATTGGTTGCTTTCGTTCACTTTTGAATGTTCTGAGAGTAACTGAGAAGCAGAAGAACAAGGTTCTAGCCAACAATCGTAAATTGTTTTATTAGAATCAAAACTGCCACTTTTTTTATTCAAACATAGACTTGATCCGAATAAAACATGCTATTTTTTATTTTTTATGAAATGTGAGAGAATGATGATTATATCACATATCACAATGCTATAGTGTAAGGTAACTCATTATTAAATCCTAGGAATTAAAAAACCAACTTTATCTCCTAGACACTAAAAGTGTTACCTAGCAGTGTGTCAGTAATGCTGGGTTTATAGATTCAACTGAACTAAAAATTAAATTAACAACTACGAATTAAGAATGTTGAATATACGAGAACATCTATAAGAGTTTATACATTTACATCTGTCAATTAAATTAATAATTAAGAATTACGAAGTTGGTCCTGAATTTGAATAAATTGACCTACTAACAAAATTATCGTATCCATTCTTCCTAAGATTAAATGAAAACATTGTACCTAATATCAAAGTTTTCTGAAAATATACATATTTGATTTATTACTCGAATGATGATAAATCACAACTATATTGTTTATTTTCTTGCAATATAAAGTTTCAGAGTGTCAAACTTGATAAATATATAAATATAACATCAAACATGTTGTTATTACTTTTCAATTCCACTAAATATATAGGCTTATCTCTCTTGATCATATTTTTACATATATCCATTAACTTTTCATCTCGGGGAAACCCTAGAATGTTTTTAAATTTTTTGCATAATATAAGGGTGGGTGAATAATGTTAATTCAACGAATGATGTGGAATCTTGTGTTCTGGTTACCACTTTTAAATCGTCTGTTACACATTCAACAGCGTTTCATCATCCTTTAAATTCGATTTGATCTTAATAAACATGTTTTTTTTTGAGTAAAATCCTATTCAAATTTTCATACAAAACTGGAAAAATGCCGTTTAATGAACCATCAAACAAAATTTGATTGGAAAACGAGACGTATATCGCGGTGTCACTGTCAGAGTTCGGTCGATTATCGGTTGAACGAAATTAGCTGCGTTGGCGCATTCACCAAAAATGATGTAATCTCCACAAAGACGTGCTAACCACTTATATATAAAGGAAGCACTTTATTATATGACGAACATTGAATACATAGCTTTAGATACACTCATATGACTCATATGAGTACCAACAAAAGGATATATTTATTTAGGAACCTTAAATAATGTGGTCTTGGGATGATCATCACTTTCAAATGTTACGATGTGTTTCACTTCAGAATAGGAAACAACAGCAAAAGATCTGATGATGGACTAAAAGCAACGCATGTAGGTAGTCTCATTAGCCAGGCAGATTTTTTTCTCTTCAGCAGCGAAAAAAAAATCGATTTTTGTAAGAAAGAATCGAATTCGTAACAAACGATCGTACATATATGTATGGGCCAGAAGGATTGGAAATAAATGGCGCACGCTGTTTATTTATAGCCATAATTAATGGATACTCTGTTTTATTTCGTTTGCGGCTCCTTTCAACATAATAAAATCTCCTTAATTAGGGGTTATATTGTTAGCGTTTATAGGCTTTTTATTAGCTCTTTTTTGTTGTTTCGGCGCTAGCTTTATGTGATTATAATGACGTGGCGGTAAACGTAGAAGAAACCTCTGTAGGAAGGATATATATCATATTCTGAAACATCCACAAACGGGGAGCTTGTAGCTTTTTCAACGAGACTCGGTTGCAGATCTTCAAGGTCGAATCTACATTTTTGCGGCGTGTTTATTCTGCAGAGATGCCAAACAGGCCGCTTTGATATTATTCAGGTTGAGTAAAACGTTATGGAAATCTAGGATCTCTTTACCATATTCACGGCATATTGCTCAAGAATAAACTCAGCTGTTATAGCAATCTAATTCACTTTCATCGAATTGCGCAGGAAAATATGGCTGTGGATTTTTAATTGAATCGAGATATGCAAATTTCTCTCATTTTGCGCTCACAACAAATATCCACAGGCAATCTGGCTTCAATTATTCAAATTGAACCAGAATTGTACTTCTCGAATGTGGATAGGGAAGTCTGTAATATACCTACGTACCTAGTGGCCATGCAAGTAACAATCTGTTTCACTCAGAAAGTTGAGACAGTTTGTCTTGTCGATACAAAAATTGATAAAGATAAATTTAATACTAATAGAAATTCACATACAATTTTTTATATTTTGCATTAATTTGAAGTATTTTATCGAAAACAAAAAGATTTATTATCGATAAATAACAGAAACATCTTCGATTGGTTACAATGATGACATTGAAATGATAGTTCGATTGTACCAACCTCCGAATAATAAAAAATGCCTATCGAAACATAATGACTTCATTATAGAACCAAAATAGAAAAATAAGTTTATTATTTTCTTCTCTTCGTAATGCTTAGATTGACTATATTTCATTGTGAGGGTTATTCGATCATCGAAACTCAAAAACTAGTGGCGGTATCTCTGAAACTTTCGCAATCTGCAAAATCTCAAAAAATACCACGTGCCTCGAACGAGTCGAAGATCAAATCCCATAATTACCGATTTTCCTCGACGGAAAAAAATATTCTCCACGGTCTTTTATCAGCGAGGAATCTATTGGGAGGTTTTATCAGTTAATTGCCTCATTAGGACCCACAAAAAGCTATGTTAGACTTTCCTGTTCGGGCGTGAAAATCATGTTGGCTCAAAAGAGACGACGGAGATTATAATTAGGAGATGTTGGCAGTCAATCTCGTTGTTATTATGAAATATAAAGTCGATTTGACGGCATCAAAACTGTTGGGCAGTTTCGAAACAACTTCACATTAATCATTTTTTAGTCTGATGAATCTGCTTGAAATTAAACAGATCTGAATCTGGATTGGATGGATTGCTACTTAGTCAATCGAGTACAAAGTGAATGAATAATTAGGTACTAGTTCATTTTCAGGAGCTATCATTACACTGAATTCATTTCAACTAGGGGAATAAATAATTGAAGCTTTTTTCTCGTATAGATCACTGTTTATTTCCATTTCAGTGACCGTCTTCCACTTGTCGACCCTGTTTGACCTTGAAGGAAGCAAGAAGTGAAAATATTCAACAAAACCATTATGCCACGAAGCAGATTGCAATAATTGGAAGACCTAATAAACCAGCGAGTGAATTGAACCATATCCATCAGATATTCTGAAACGGAACCTGGCTAATGTAAATGCTTATTTTAGTATAGTCTCATTCTTCTTGATATCGGAAATACATTCAACAGTACATCTTAAGAAAGTGTATTGAAGAAAAAGATATTGCACCTCGAAACCATCTGTCGATTCCATCATTAGCGCTAAAGGTTGTTCTTGATCTTGACCCTTCGACTTCACTATCAGGATCATTCTAAGTCTCATAGGAAAAACCCTATGAAGAAAGTTGTCAGGATCATCATATGAGATAAGGGCTGGTTTATTATATTATACTAATACGAAAGTAGTAGGTGAGAAAGCTCTCAGACTAAACGAATGGAAAACCTACTAATGGATCAACACAGCACTCTTCTAGATAAAATCTGAGAGCGTCAGTGTATGTTCAATAGTTGAACTGCGGTCAAATGTGCTTTGTATATCATAATAAGCTATTGGAGTAAGAGAAGTAGCTCTTTACATGGAAGAGAAAACTAGCTGTGCATAAAATTATATCCAGATTGATGGCCAGCAGAATCGCTGAAGTCCAACAGAAGCATCAGAAAATATGTCAATCCGGAACATCTAAACACATCAACATACCTGAACGCTATTTTCCCTTGCTGACAAGATATTTTGTCAGCAAGCGTGCATGCGTGTACATAAATTCGTCTTTATCGGCACTGGTTACTGGTCATTGTTCCCCACGCAGTGTAGAACAATAATTCCCGATTAGTTTGACACGTGTCGTAATGAGCATAGACTAACCCGACACACGTGATGAATGGCAATACATACCCTACGGGTACGTGATTTCAACGTCCGCGCCTAATAATAATTGTGAAATATCGCAATGGATCTAGGAGGGCTGGCCCGGTGCTAAAACAATCGAACGTGTGGGTGCGTGGGTAGAGGAAGTGCTAACTCTTAGTGAGGAATTCAAGATGTGAGATGATGTCCCCTCAAGGTATGTATGGAAAGAATGCAGAGTCGTTGTTGATGAACCGTAGATGATTGCACAAGGTTCTACAGTGTATTGAAAAAAATAATGATATAATAATGTGACATGAATATCAATCTGAACATAACCTGTATAAAACTGCCATCCCGTCGACTATCATCTCATTGAAGGGTCATGTTGTCACTGGTATAATTAATAGAGTATTTTAGAATGCTGTCAAATTAGACCTGCTGGACCAGAACAAACATAACCGCACATATATTCGCTGTGTCATTCGAGTTGATTGTTTTTCTGTTGGAAGTATTTAAAATCAATTCTTGAGACATGTTTGGTCCCGAAAGAGTCTAAATTCTGATGATGTCCAAGGAGGCAAATTTTGGAAACAATTCCACGTCAGTTTCCACTTCATCATTTTTACGAGCATTTTTAATAACATAGGGATCAACAGAATTCATGACTCTCATTTTATCGATCCCTATATCACTCTGCAGCTTCACTACCAGAATTTTCTGAACCCAATAAATATTTACTTTTACCTTAACAAGCCATGAACGAAATAATCTTGAAGATATCTTGAAAATATCTGGTAAATCAGCAACTAACTTTCCTGTTTACTGACATTGACTTTGTATCGACATAATTTGGCGCCATGTTTGGTCCTTAGGTCACATATGCTTACGCTAGATACGGTATGCAGGTTATGCATTTGGTAGGTCCAGGGGGATTTAACGTACTGCCATTGATTGATCGTTTTGAATTTTCGACCATACATATGTATAAGTTGTACCACGTGATATCATTGTACTCTTTTACAGACCCCTCTAATACCAAATAAATACTACATGATGCCGGATCTAGCGTAAGCCTTCATGATCTAAGGTTTGGTCCAACAAGGTCACGTGTTCTAAAATGCTCTATTTCTTCTCCTCTTGTATTCACAATGACTAATAAAATGGGATGTCACGACCTTGTAAAAACCATTGCAAGAACAGCTTCACAGAAACTCGGTTTTCTCTTCCCTGTCAAGAGCTACCTCATACCCCAACAGCTTCGTTTGGTTTTTTGAACCTGCACTGAATGCCCTTGAAAATGCGTCACTGCGTTCAAAAATGATTGGCTGGAAAGAGCCATGCGCTGACTGAAAATGCGCTGGAGTGGGGATAGACCCAACGTTCCCAGTACCTACTGATTCCTCCCGATCATCAAATCGAATTGCTCTGTTTCTGGGCAGCAATATAGGCGACATTGATTCAAATGCAGCGATAAAACGCATTATAATGCTCAACGCTGCTTATTTCCCAGGATTTAATTACGTGTGAGTTTGTAAACGTTTACCTCGATTAATTTTCATTTGGATTTAATTTTCGTAATCCGGGTAATTGTGAATGGAAGATTAATAGCTACGGATAGTTGTGTACCAACCTGTCTAGGAGGAAGACTGGAAACATTAATAATTATTATTCATAAAGACATATTCAACGTGAAAAATTGTCCTTAATGCACGAGATGTGTTTTGACGTGAATTATGTTGTGTGTTGATTGTTGATTGTTTGATATGCAACAACAAATTCTCTGTAAGAGGGATAACCATATACAGCGTGTCAAGAAAGTGTAAATAAAACCCTATCTGTCTCTACATCATATTCCAAAAGTTTGTTGGAATTTGGATTTATTATTACTTTGGAATGAACTTGCTCATTTCATAACCCTATATATTTCTTCAGATTTTTCAATTATACGTGGTAGAAGGAAACGCAGAGAGTGGAATCAAAATTCTGAATTACTTGAACTGATTATCCTATATATTTTTTGTCGTGGTATCTAAATCAACATAAACAAATCTCGAGAGTGTTGAATAAATATTTCTGTAGTCTATACACATCAAATTGTCAGGCCTCGATATTTCACTCACAATTTGCTGAAAACAATAAATATGTCTGAAGTGCTTTCACTGAAAATGTTTGTAAACTCATAAACCGCAAGCCTATTTATAGCAAATCGCTTCGATCCGACATTAATCAAGTGTGAAATGGAACCGATTTTTCACACTCGTTTTATGGCATGCTTCTGAATTGCTGTTCCAATGAAACATTTATTGGAATTGAAACGATCGACGAACGAAAAGGGTTGTTGAAAAGTTGGGGTTACACTATTTCGACCGCACTGTGAAGTACTGGAACGTTATATACAGGCTGAAACAGGGATATCCTGTAATGTTCAGAGAACATCGTGAGAACCAAGGGAAAGAAGGTAGGAATTGGTGTTCTTCTTAAAGATGGTATGCCTCGGGGAACATATCCCTTGGCAATGAGTTCCAAAGTCACGTTGGATGAACGAGTCTTTTGAAAGCATCGCACATGAAAATATAAATAAAATACAGATAAATTGGCAACTTTTTTACGGTGTTCCAGAGATGTGAGCGAGTTTGTAAGCGAGGCATCACCAACGAGACGAATTGCCCTGTTTTTGGACAGAATCCAATAGTTTCAGGATACGTTCAGGTGCCGCACTCCAAATATGGAAACAGTATTCTAGGACAGGTCGGATCTGTGCCTTATAGATCATAAGCAGCTGACTAGAAGTGAAATAGCTCTTGGCTCGAAACAGAAATCTAAGTTTTCGGGATGCACTTTTGGCAATGGACCTCACGTGATTTTCCCAAGAAAGCTGATAGTAACGCCAAGCATAGAAATGGTATGGTTACTCCTGACTGAATTATGTTGGGCACAGTGAGATCGGCTTTTCTATAGAAAAGATTATACAAGATAAAAAAAGGCGCCTTCTACTACAAAAAAATCTCATCTGCTGATGAAAGATTCCTTCATCAATTCTGTGACCTTTGGTAGTGCAATGGATCTCTAGTTACCAGAAAGCATCTCGTTTTTTTTTTCCAATTGATAGAACAAAGCTAACATCATGAAACAGTGAACAATCTGTAATTGGGCACTATTCCACTATAACAACTCTTGAAATCAATGCACTGTTCATTGCTCCCCACCAAAAATAATCAAAACACAAGCAACTCAGCCGAAATTTGCTCTATCTAGAGCTTTGTGACTCTCTTCCACACAGAGACCATAGAGTGCGCAGATATTGGTGCAAAATTCAGCAATCTAGACAAATTCTGATATTGAATTTATCAAATGGCAATTGCATATTTTCTTCACCAACATCCCTATATCTGAATTGACTCCGTGTAGATATCACAACTCGCGAGTAAACCAAACGTATAACCCAAATCGAACGTTCACTTCTTCGTCAACGATATCGTAAGCATCGACTGGCCATTTTTCACATGGCGTTGGCTTGTTTGCGGCGGTCTCAAAAACGCGCACTGCAAAGGGGCAACATCCTCCGAAGACAATGGGGACCCGATGTATCATACACATTTCGACCCGTATATCAAACGAACAAGAAACACGTCACTTGCCTGGATGCGTTACAAGAGCGAGACCTCGAATGAAATTCGCTGCATCATTTGCATATTTATCAGTTCATCGCGAGTAGTTTATGGGGCGATCCCATTAATTCGAGAAATGAATACAATTAATGTCCATTATTCTTCCTCGTAGCTTCTTCGCAACGTTGTCCTTGGTGGTGAACCCACCAGTTTGACAATCCTCCTCGTCTGGGACTGACTTATTGTCGTCGGGAGATCAAGCAAACACCCTGTGTCGATCGCGAGGCATTGATTCATTCAGTTCAATCTGGATGGAATGAAAATTGCGACAGTATGTCATGAATACACTGTTGGAAATTAGTTGCTAAATCAGCAAAAAAATATAGTCCCAGTAGGTCTACAACATTTTATTGTTGAAATATCAAGAGTGTTTGAAGTTAATTTTCACCATAATGGTTATTGCTCGTCTCAACAACCGCCTCTTTGTATGGCTACTACGTCTTATTGGTGAATTAACTACAGTAAGTTAATAATTCTACTTCACCTTATAGTTGTTCGCAGTATTCTCTGAAGTTAATTGAGCAATTACAAATTGTCATTTTCACTTTAATTTGTTGTTATGAGTCCTACGTCATAATGTAGTTCTAGCTACAAAAAGTTGTCGATTGTACTACAACTCAGTGTATTTTCAACAATATTCTACTGCTAGAATTCAAAGTTCAAAATACTGAAATAACCATATATCATGAAAGACATTTTATTTTCTGCATAGCAACAATACGAAAAAATCCACTATTGACACAAAAACACATCAAAAGCTGTCAGTAAATCGAAAGAACATCGCGGCACGATATTCACTACAATGCTGGTCAACCTCTGTATGTGTTTGTCATCCGAGACAACTTCCTGTCCTCCTGGAGAGTTGGGTATCTGTCGTTCGATTGCTGAAACAAAAATTATATTAATAATTCATTTTGGATTCATTTGGTCATGAATTTTTCAATCCAATTAACTCTTTGAATCACTTGGATTTTTTAACTGAATAGTACATTATAATTCAAAATATAATTCAGAACGAATCTTACCAGTACATTAATTTCTCTTCAACTCAACTCAGTTTTTGTTATCTTTTTTGTTACCCAGTAGTAGCTTGAAAAAATCCGAAGAAAGTGAAAATCGATCCATCGAACAAATACCTGAAATGAAGAGTTGTACAAATAATCACATCACAACTTCAACAGTTTTAACCTAGATGTTGTAGTTATCTTCATAAGTATAGTAAAAAGTATATGAAATATGCATGAGGAGTAGTAAAACTTCCATAATAATAATTTCAAAATGTGAATATAAAACTGATATGATTATACTCACTTTTTTGCAGCGAAACTTCAATAATCACAGAGAGAATCCAAGAAAAATTCTCAACAAATCATGTGAAATTATTGCGCTTGCAGATTCCGACGAAACATTGTTATTTGTTGCTCTAGATCAGGAAAAATATTCTTAACTGAAACAAAACAAAAATAATATTAATATTGGCATGAGTAAATAAAATTTATGTACGAGTCCACATCAATCTACTCCATGTAGGTACTTACCTTTTTTATATCTTGACTACACGAGAGGAAAACCTAATGTATTCGTTCTAATGCGCTACAACGGCAACAGACTGCAGATAACTGAGTAAACTTGGGTTGGGACTTGTAGGGAATCGGTACTCGTGAGAAGACAAACGAAAAGTAGCGAATATATCCGAAGAGATCGGAACTAAAAAATCTTTGTAACCGAGCACAAACTGTTGCAAATTATAAAACTAGGTGATGTTAATTTGTCAACAGAGTGCGACAAAACCGCTATTCAATATTAATGTATTAGCAACTAGATGATGTTCTACTGTCTATGTTTCAATAACCATTATTGAAGTTCTAGTTACAATTATTTGTTGTTGTGTTACAGATTATATGAAGTTGTTTGGACAGGAATTTCATCTGTTCATTTGATGCAAACTTGTTGCTGTTGGATTGACATTATCAGTAGTGAATTCGATAACTGACTGATTTAACAACTACATCGAAAATTGTGGAAGTGAAATTGAGACACAATTGTTGTTGAATTTGACTACAATTTTTTAACGATATGAGAAGTTGTTGAAAGTAACAACTAATTTCCAACAGTGTAGATGATAGGATAACGCTATTAAATTGGTTATGCCTCCGAAAACTCAGTAAAAAGACATTCAAGAAATCTCCCACAGGCTTTGTTTTTCAACACCAATCTGGATTACTTTGAATACACAGCTCATCTTCAGATATAATTAGGGATTCTCTCCTGAATCGAGAGTTTTTATACAAAGGGAAATAATGGATTTCTTGACCTCTTCCGGTGTTTTTCATTAGCTTGGACTATTGAACCCAAATTTGTGTGATGATGAACTAGAATCAGAAGAATCTAGGGGCACTAGGTCAATTGATAGTTCTCTACCCGCATCATCAACCAATATCTGTCCAATATTGAAGTCAAGTATGGCCAGGATGCAAAAATCATCGAGTAATATTGAGACCAAATTGTTTTTGCGTTCATGTTTCTTATTACATTTCTCAGAATCTTTCTAATTAACCACTGAACACTTCATTGTGAAGAGTGTTATAAAAAGGACACAGAACTTTGATATTCGAGTGACGATTCAATCGAAGTTGGCTGCGAAATCTATCATTCAATTGAAAGTTCGCCCAATTCTTTTAACCGCGTTTTGAGTAGGTATAATTTTTATAGCAGCAGCATATTTACTCTCTCATCAATCATATCAATTCATCAATATACCATTTGGTTTCGCTGCCTTCTTCTTATTCTCGAGGTCAACATTTCAAACTTGCGGACAAAGACCGGCCCGAGAAACTGTATTCAATTTTATATCAGGTGGGCTCTGGTCAAAAACAGATCGACTGTCCAGGCCAGAAGAGATTCCTCAATATCTCGCATTTAGTTTTGATAGAAGATGAAAAGTTGAGACCAAGGTTAATACTGAGATCTGATCCAACAATGAGAACTTCATGAACTGAAAGTTTATCTTCATTTGAGGAAATTAGTAGCAAGGGGTTAAGTCTGGCGAGTCAGGGGGACGATCTAACATTCGGATGATTGTAAATTTACTCGAAGATGGCGATAGATTTTTAAGATACGTTGATGGTAAAACAAGTTAGATTCACTTTTACCGATTTTTCGGCAAGTCATACTTATTGGTACTTTCACGATGATGCCGCACTCCTAAACTCCGTTAGTTTCCTGATGATATCGTGAGTTTTGTAACACAAACAAATTCATCGATTGACGGCAGTTATGAAATAAATAGACACGAAGCCGATATTATTGATACCTGTCAAATAAGTAGACAAGGTGAACGTAATGAGAATGATGTTTTTTCTGATTAGAAACGTCGAAATTGGTGAATAGGCAATGGAATGATAGCTACGCGTCCATAGTACGGTGTTTTGACGTTGATTTGTATCTCGTGATGTTATAACGATTCTTTCAATCAAACTATTCGTTTCTACTTACCACATAGTTTATCAGTGGATATATCATGTTGCAACATTTCGTGATTGATCATTGGTATATTAGCTAAACGAATTCCACTTTGACAGCCATCAAAACAATGTGGTCATCATCAAGATCGGTTATCCATTCAAATTGCTTTGCATGTTTTTTCAGTATGGTACCGAAGAAAACACATTCAGTGAATCGATTTTCAATATAACATGACTGGAATATTTCTGGGTCATTATTTTAATGTGTTATCATGTTAATCAGTATTCCCAACTAAGCTGCGATGAATATTTGTGACGGCGAAAAATCAATTAAAAACATGCAATAACGTAATTCATTGAAACTGTGAGACTTGTCCTATGGATTTGCATTAAATTACTATAATTATAATAAGCGCTAACTAACGAACGTAATTGTTGAGCAAATAGCCGGAGGGAATTCAACTTCTAACCGGAATTTTATCGATTCCATATATGTACAGCAAGTGCGAACAGGCTAGTGAAGTAAACTCAGATATATTATACATATTATAGTGTAGCCAAATGAAATAAACTTATTATTTCAATTTTTTCAGTTATCAAGAAAAAAATTAGAAGCATGGCAACATTGCAATTTTTTATATATGATCGCGATTTTTCAGTTGCTGCGGCATTAGAATAGTGGAGGAGCCAAACATTCTTTGTACGTACAGAAAAATGAAATAATACATCTGATAATTCAATCTTTGAAATAAAAAACTCAGTATTGGAAACTTCCTCATCCGATTTTTGAAACAAAATAATTAGTTCGTAGTCGATGATTTTTTTATGAATTTTCCTTCTTTGATACATACTGTAAGAAATTGCTCGAGAGAAGAAGTTTTTGCCACCGTGACTATTCAGTTAAACTTCATTCAAATATACAACTTTTTCCTTTACTTTTTCTTATCTGACACTTCACGCCAGAAAGTTATTATCGGAAAATTAATTTTGAAGGGAGTTTCGGTTGCTTCTTTTGGCATTTGAGACGACTAAATATGATGTTTAGATCGCATCAGCTGGAAAATTTTCCTGAAGTTGAGATATTAATTGAAAAGCGTGTGACAAGTTTGTTTTATAAAAAATGAAGAAAAACACCGAAGCAATTCGCAATGTTCACCAGTCACTAGTATCAGTCAATTAATTGAATATCAACACTGGAAAACCTGGAGAAAATGTTGATTTCAACGTCAAATATATCAAAATCTGAATGAGATAACATACCATATAATATGCACAGGTATGTTTAAATCATAAAAATATTGTTTTTCTGTTTTTCATATTTTCATAAAAATATTGTTTTTCTATTTTGGTTGCATAATGAAGTCATTTTGCAACGCAAATGCGTATCAAAATAGCCTCTATTTCGATAAGCATTTTTTATTATTCGGAGGTTGGTACAATTGAACTGTCAAATGAAAGTCAGAAGAGTTAGGCCCAGTTTACTTCTGAGCGACTTGGATTTGGTGATACTAGCAGTGACAAACCCAATGTTCTCAGTGGTAAATTTCAATTCAGAGTGTATTTTGAATTAACCAATAAAAACTATAACAACATTTAATTTTTCACCACTGGTATTGCAATAATCAAAATCGCTCAACTGTAAACAGAAAATATTTTCACTTTGCGATCTAAATACGCAAATAGCTATTCTGTTTACAATTTACAAACATGAAATCTACAGTAAAAATTAGAGATCTTCATTTCTTTAACTGAACAAATTAAGGTGAGAAGGTTTGTAAAACAGTAAAATGTACGTGAAGGCTCCGAAGAAGAAGGATTATTATTGGTACTTCCTTCAAATTGTTGAATTCAAATTTTCCCCAGTCAGTCCCAATGCATTAAACTTTGGACTATAACACGCGGATGTCTAGTTTCATTAAATAGTGTCGACGAATATCACCTCGGGCGGTAATTGACAACAGTAATTGAAACTTTGATCGAGTTTATACGCCATTTGTCCGATAATTTACTGTAATGAAGTTATAAGCGTAGTTTGTGGAAATTTAATAGCTTCATCTCCCAGATTACCATTTCATTAGATCGGTAGAGTTCACGGTATTTGATGCTTTATAAGGAAACAAAAGATAATCCCACTTTGGCATCAATAATGAATGGACGTTTTTATGGAACATTGAATCTGAATTAGGATATAGGTATGCACCTATCTCTTTAAATACCGATAGAGATTCAATCTAATATCTAAATCAGTGAATGCATCAGTTTTGGGTGGTTTTGGCATTGTGGATTAAAAGAAATACATACGTACAGTAGAACTCGCAGCAGAACAATAAAAATTAATCATCTTGTTTACTGTAAATACCCAACACTAATGAATAGGTTGAAAATTGTGCCCTGATATTTCTACGGCAGATGGTACATAAAAAAAGGAACTGATTACTAACTATTTTCGGAAAAAAAATGTACGAACAGATCCCTTTATTTCTTCATGTTTTATGAACCACAAACATATCGGGAGACGATACGTAGTTGTGTGATTTTACAATAAGCTCTTGTGACTTCACAATTCTGATAAGTGAAATCACCACTTTCGTGTAAAATCACATAATGATGTAGAATTATCACCGGTAAAAGGGGGGATCGTTTTCAACCCATCAGCTCAAAGAATATATTAAACTGCAACTATATTTCGTACAACCTGCAGCAGCTAATGAGAATATCATTTCCTAACGACTTTTCCGTTTAGCGGAAATTGTTATAAATATGGCCCTCTACCAGACGACGGGAATGGATCCCTATTTAATTCGGGATCTCCATTGAATGTCCCACTTAATTACTCTCATTATTCCGGAAAATTCCTGAAAAGAGGAAAAAACAAAACGAATTAAAATCGGTTTTGCATCCGGGCGAACACTGCTACGGAGACATTTTATATCGAACTGGGAATTTGCATATTAATCACGAATCAGGCGAAACATGTTATTTACATGCACATATTTCACGGACAGCATTAGCAGAAAATGCTGGGATTCGGAAAATTTGAAATGAATTCCTCATAAATTCATTCTCACGAAAAAAGCTCAGTTTCTTAGGGGGTTTTTACAAATCGATCTTCATCTCTTGCAATCAAATTCCTTATGATTCTAGAATAATTTTCAAGTCACGAGAAAAGCTCAGTTTGTTAGGGGTTTTTTAACAAATCGGTTTTCATCTCTTGGAATCAAATTTCTCATGATTCTAGAATACTTTTCAAGTTATTCTACTATATATATATATATATATATATATATATATCTAACTTATCACTTTTTATGTAAGTTATGTCCAAAGTTTCTCTATACTTGCATCGACCCTACCTACTCCTTTATTTCTTTACGAATTGAGATATTTAGTATGTATGAGTTCTTAGCTAGTTATTCAAAGTAAACACTGAAGTTATTGCACCCTCGTTGCAATCACATAATATATTTTTTCTATTTGGGTTCTATAATGAAGTCATTATGAAACGCGTATGCGTATCGAGATAGCCTCTGTTTCGATACGCATTTTTCGTTATTCGGAGGTTGGTACAATCGAACTGTCAAATGAAAGTCAAAAGAGTTAAGTCCAGCTTACTTCTGAGCGACTTCATATATATAACAACGCGTGCGACATAATAGCGTTGCGGAAATATCATCAATCCAGATATTGGGTCAACTAAAAAAGTTCATTACATTCGCAACATTCTATGAACAATCTGTAAACAATTTTATAAACAGGTTATAAATTTAATTTTTGATTCAATTTCATTTGTAACATTGCCTAAGCCTTGTAACTTGATTACATTTGCAACATCACGTGAACCATCCATCAACAAATACATTGCAAGTTACAAAAGTAACTTTAGATCGAGTTTCAATTGCAATATTGTCTCAACTATAAAAGTTTATTACATTCGCAACATTCCATGAACAATCAATAAACAATTGTCTAGCAAGTTATAAATTTAATTTTTGATTAAATTTCATTTGTAATATTGCCTAAACCTTGTAACTTCATAACATTTGCAACATCACATGAACCATCCATCAACAAATACATTGCAAGTTAAAAAAGTAACTTTAGATCGAGTTTCAATTGCAATATTGTCTCAACTATAAAAGTTCATTACTTTCACAAAATTCTATGAAAAATCTATCAGAACAATTTTATTCAGAAATAACTTTCACCAAATTCGGTATTTTGAGTCTAAAGAATTCCTGATTTTCTCACCTTCACAATTCTCAAGGTTTTTCCACTGGCCATTAGTGTCGCAGAGAATTATTATAACTGGCTGTCTTACAAAATTCGTTTAATGGAATTGGTAACGCGACTACACGGGAAAAGCAGTAAAAATAATCATAATTAATACAATGTGACACCGGATTTTCGGAATTTACAGCGCGTTGCATTGCATCGAGGTAATAAAAAATGACGGCTCTGACTATAAAGTTTTGTGGGAATGTTTCTAGTTTAACGGTTATCAACCTGGGATATACACGATGATTCGTGTGGAGAAGCATCTACAACTATAAGATGAATTATATGATGATTTATCGAGGAATAGGCATGTTTTACTCTTTTTGTCTCCGATGAAATTGTGATGAGAATGAAATAAATTCGAAAAATATTTTCAAAAACAAGCTTACATTTAAATGCATTAAAAAGGCAACATTTTTTTCCCTAAATATATGCAAAATCTTGCGCAGCAAGCTTTTGAATATATTACTCAAACAGTAACCTAGATCAAGCAATGAATGTTATTATTTCTTCCTTCTTGATAGTGCATTTGAATAGAGATCGTTTTTGAACACATTTTTCACGTTTATTTTATCTTGGAGCCGCCATTTCAATTTCAAGAATTCTCAATCTGTGACACCGAAAACCCTTATATTATATTTATTTTCAACAGAAACGGACAACGAATACAAAACTTGTTCATCATCTTGAAACCCCCATCTTGAATTTATAAATACCGACAAATAATGGATAATCTCAGATACCGAAAAGCCCCACATACCAATTTTGAATCCAATCGGACCATATCACAAATCTCGTCCACCATATTGGATGCACCATTTTGAATTTTCGACAAAAAACCACCCGATACCAATTTTAAATCCAATCGCCATCTTTGAACCACCATCTTAGATTTTTCAATTCCGATAATAAATTCTCGTCTACGTTTGCACAAATTCACAGAAAACAATTATAATTTTCAGGGCCATGCTTTTTTCATTTCATGTCAAAAAATTGCTACACGTTAGCGATTTTTTCGTGGAATTTGTGACAAATTTTGGAATCTACCTGATTGAAGCATGCAGATTTGAGTAGTGAAGTCAAAATTTCAATGAAAAATCTTCTAATGCATAACAATTCCAAATAAATATTATATGGCTAATTGGAATCAACATGTATGGATACATGTTTTTACAAACATAATATAAATAAGCTGCTGAAATTAATATACAAATTCATTCAATTACATGTTTATGGTAAGAAAATTAAAACATGATGTGATTCGAAATCAACTTATAATCATCTGGTATGTAGTTTTGTATCATTCACGAATTAGATATGTACTTTAACATCAACTTCTTCTCTAGGTTTAGGAAGAAAGCATATTTTAGAATTTTTAATTAAATATTAATAGTCAGCGATTATCGACACTTGATGAAATATAGGTGTGACTTCAGAGCCTGCTATAAAAAGTGTTTCTCATGAAATTTCATCATTCGTTCCTCTCCCTCCATATTTGCTTGCACGTGATGAAATTTCTTAAACATGCTTGCAGCAAGAAGTTCTTCAAGAATAAGTTTTTTTAAATAGGCATACATAAATATGTATTACTTCTTCTCTACACGAGATAACATCAAGGAACTTTAGCTCTCATTTCAGATTTTATTATTAATAGAGATTGAACTCTTAAATAATCCATTTTTCATTCCTATAGAGGGGTCGCTGTTTCAGTAAAAAATCATGAAAACTCAAAGGAAACCGTTCTCATCGCCTTTGGCAAACACCTTTTATGCTTTACTGTTCTGATTTCTCTCGAATCATTCTAAATAAATTGGCACCGGGTTCATCCCATCATCCGCTGCAGGCGGTGAGGGGGTTAAATTTGACATGCTCCCCCATTTAACATAGTATACAGGGCGGTACTCCCCCATCAGGCTTCTCCTGGAAAGCGATCCCAGTTGTTTTTTTATTGGTATCGGGACATCGATATAAACTTCGGGAAACTCATTAGTTTGTCGCGTAGACTTTCGAAAGTTTTAAACGGTTCCATTGATATTCAGTTAACGTTGTCCGCTGAGCCATATCTCTCGAGAAGTCGAACTTTTACAAGAGCTTACGAGACGACAGGACCGTACTGGGGGGGGGGGCAGATTGCGAGTACAGAGTGTGTCCAATGTTCGATAATTTCGCACTATATCTCAGTTGTCTTCGGAGATAAAGAGTTAGTTCTAACATTACTGCCCTCTCACTAGCCTTTCCTATTTTTGAGATAGAGGGCGAAATTGAGCTTTTCCACTTTTCGTTTTCGAACACAAGCTACGGGAAGCTTGGTTATTTTTTATATATCGGCATTAAACATGAAAAAAGAAATGTAGACTATTATATATTTTTGTTGAGCTTGCTTGTAGAACTTTTAACATATACATTATTGCATAACTTTCTGAATTTAATGATGAAATAATTACGTCACTGTATTTACGGTCCCATTTTCAGGTTTGGAAGTAACTAATAAGACAAGGGAGGTGTTCGAAAAGTGGGAAATTTCAATTTCTCCCTTTATCTCAAAAACAGGGAGGGCTTTGAAAATGCTGTTTTCGATAATGTTCGTTTCACAAAAATAGTAAGGCAGTAATGTGAAATCCGCAAATAACTATCTCCAAAGACAACTAACATATCGTGCAAATCGAAATTGTCTCCTATCCATTGAAAAATTTTCAGTTTCCTATGTTTTTACTGAGATGTTCAACTGTTTTTCTGTTTATATATTTCGAATCTATAGGAAGCATCATAAAGCCCATAAAGGGCCACATGAAAGTACCAAAGCTGAAAATATTTGTTGTTTTTTTAGTGTGGTCAAATTGAAGCTCCTATAATGATTTGTGTAAACTCTGAATTAATAGATATTAGTAAGCCGATATAACTGCTTTGATAATCCAAAGAACAGTAAAATTCATGTAAAATATAACCACTGCATAATTTTCTTCAATTCTGGAAGTTTCATCATTCTACCTCGAACATTACAGAAGATGCGAGGATGCTTCAATTAAAAATGAGAAAAATTCATATTTCTCAGAACTGTATCGGTATGTGGTAAGTTTTGTCTACTAATATGGTTTTATGAAAAGTCGACCCTTTTTTACTTCAATAAAAACGGACGGCACTGATCGTCTCTGAAAAACTGATCATAATAATACCAGGCGAATTTGGTTGGAATCGCATGACTATAATAACTGATATACAGGTTGTTACAAAATTCAATACTTACAAATATTTTGAGGGTGTTTTTTCAGGGTGAAGTAGATAATTTTTTCAATAAACATGCATCCTAAAATTTGCCCGCTCGAAGGTACAGAACTCGCAAGTTGCAAGAATTACAAACAACATTACAACATTACAACATTACAACATTACAACATTACAACATTACAACATTACAACATTACAACATTACAACATTACAACATTACAACATTACAACATTACAACATTACAACATTACAACATTACAACATTACAACATTACAACATTACAACATTACAACATTACAACATTACAACATTACAACATTACAACATTACAACATTACAACATTACAACATTACAACATTACAACATTACAACATTACAACATTACAACATTACAACATTACAACATTACAACATTACAACATTACAACATTACAACATTACAACATTACAACATTACAACATTACAACATTACAACATTACAACATTACAACATTACAACATTACAACATTACAACATTACAACATTACAACATTACAACATTACAACATTACAACATTACAACATTACAACATTACAACATTACAACATTACAACATTACAACATTACAACATTACAACATTACAACATTACAACATTACAACATTACAACATTACAACATTACAACATTACAACATTACAACATTACAACATTACAACATTACAACATTACAACATTACAACATTACAACATTACAACATTACAACATTACAACATTACAACATTACAACATTACAACATTACAACATTACAACATTACAACATTACAACATTAAAAAAATTTGAATTCTGCCTATAAACTTATGCATTAAATGTTCAAAAAATTCACAGGCCCTTGGTTTTTCTGACGCTCTTTATTTCTTGCTTCGAAAATAAGGTTACTCCAATTCAATTACGTGACACCCTGTATAGAGGGGGGAGGCGTTCAATGGTTTAGTTCGGTTTTGAACTGCTTGCTGATCAATTCCAATATAGTTTATCAGAATGACGTTTATTAATTCCAATACAATTTAAAATCGTAGAACTTTCGTTAAAATACGAAATTATTTCTCCACCCAATAGATAACACTGCTCACCGTGTGTGGTGTTCCAGATACGTGTAATTAAAGTGCGGCAGCCGTTCTCCACAACAGAGATTTTTTTTGGGGGGGGGAATGATGGGGGGCCATCAGTTGAGATATCCCCGTAGGTATCTGGTATCTTATTATAGAAAATGACTAAGGGCCATCGTCCGGTAATGGGATTCCATCCTCGATAAAGTTATCCACTGTTTTATATTCATTAACTTATCTGACAGTGTCTCGAAACCAATTTCATGCACATCAAAGTTCCCATTATTTTGATTTACGCGTGTTCCGGGGTAGATACTAGGGTACAGGGTGTGTCCATTTCATCATAATAAAAATTTCAAAAGCGGCATTTGAAATCAAATAAGGAGGTATTATTAGTGATCTTTGAAATTTCCACATTATCGAAAGGGTTGAATTGACTTTCTCATCCATATATAACGTGATATCCAAGGCAGACCACTAAATCGGTCTATATAATGAGTTCTCAATCAACCTTTCATCAAAATTTTCGTCAGTCAATGTCGATGATACTCGTGATGATATCCTTGTTGATTATGTCTCACTTTTTGTAATGTCATAGTTCAGTTATATCTTCAATACTCTCAAAAGTATCGACCTAAATGCTATCAAATGCATAATGACCCCATCAGTAATTGTGTCCGTCTATGTATAAAATTCAATTAACACGAATTGGGTTGACCTACATTCCATGAACGTTATTTATTTTTCAAATTATGATAACCTACTACAATAGTTGAGCGCTTGAAACGGTCATATCGTCTCTCTGTTATCCAAGCTCTGAACTATTCATGATTTCAACAGAAGTGGTCCTCGAATTCCTTGAAATAATCTACCAACGTTCGTGATGCAACGAAAGCAAGAAGCTCTTTGACAATTGAATAGTCGAAAGGGATGAATTCAACCTATTTCGAATTCACCTGAAATTTATTTTGAACGACTGTGTTTGAGGTAGAAAAACTCATTGTCTTTTCTTGTGACCATTTTGCAGAGATAAATATGCCAGAATCTCGTGATACCATACTTGGTTTCGCGACTGTTTGCTGATGAGCTTTCAGAAAAACTTAATGTTTAAAATATTATTTCATTTAATTTTAGGGATGTTAACATGAAGTAATATAACAAGAAAACAAATCATCAGAAGTTTCCGTTACAAGTTACAACCCGATAATTCAGTGTAAAAATATTATATTGCTTAGATAACCTTTAACAATGTCATGCTAACAAAATTTCCGTTCGAATAGCAATAAAAAATGTCAATAGTTTCACTTCTAATTCGTATGCATGCTTAATAATTGGAAATATATTTTGTACAAATATATGTATATAGATGTAGATATAATAACTGAAATTATATTTTTCATGTTTATGGATATATAAAAAGGATTTGTTGTATGTTTTTGATGGATATCTTGAATGTCTATCGAAATAACATCGAACGAAATATCGAGGTATGCAGAACATAACTCAAATATTCAATCAATATAATTATGCATTTTTTCATTTGACCAAATTTTTCTGTGAAAAAATAATATCAATCAAAATAGGTCAGGTTAATGTTACTTTTACGGACAAATATGTTGATTCAACAATTTCACTAGATGACACTTATGGCGGAACATTTTCACTGAATCTTTGATTAATAATATATTGGCACGCCTTGAATAGGAACGATGCCTTGAGGGCATGTGAATCGTACTGTAAAATCGATAATTATCTTATCAAATTGCCTGTGAAATGGGATGCGAGCTAAATGATGGATTAAAAGTTAATCGGAATAATATGACGATATATATTCCACGGGTTAATTGAGTAGATGTTTTCATACGGATGAACAGAATTCAATAACAAATAATAATGTGCGATGATTGAATCAAGACACTGCACTATCTCTACAGGATCAGAAAAAAACTATCAATATAAGAAGTTCTAGTACTGTTCAAAGGCATAAATGTACTGAAAATGTTAGATACCTACTTTTTCATTTTGTTATATAGACCTTCAACTCGAAATATCAAACTTCCCATTTTTTAATGTAGTTTTATACAATTTTGACTTTTATTCCTGGATCTCTAACTTTTTTCACGAAGTCAAAGTCTTTGTTTCAATTTCGACTCGAAGAATTTCGATTTTTTTTATCTGACTTTTGTGTTAGAATTTCAACCCTTCAGCATCAACAGTGCCTGACGCTCAATATTCTATTCCCTGGAAAAAATTGGCTACGAAGTGTACCCAACAACCTTGAGATCGTTCACCAAATTTCGTACTTCTGACGTTGGTCAATTATCTAACAGAACGGTCTGGAAAGCGCCAGTAAAAATAATTCGAACTGGGAACTTTTTCAGCGACCCTGACTGCCTCTGATGAATATTGAATAGAATCGCCCGAAGAATCGGAAACGTCTGGAAATTATTTACTCACGAAGATATCCAGCGGTGAGAGCGAAAACTAGTTGAGCTTGTATTCCTGTATAGTTAAGTGATTTTATGCCGTTATCGGTATAGGCGATTTTTTCTCGAGCTCCACTGCTAACTAATCCTTACTCATTTATTAACCAATTACCAATTACTAATTAACTCATAACTCATTAACTCATTAACTCATTAACTCATTAACTCATTAACTCATTAACTCATTAACTCATTAACTCATTAACTCATTAACTCATTAACTCATTAACTCATTAACTCATTAACTCATTAACTCATTAACTCATTAACTCATTAACTCATTAACTCATTAACTCATTAACTCATTAACTCATTAACTCATTAACTCATTAACTCATTAACTCATTAACTCATTAACTCATTAACTCATTAACTCATTACCTCATTAACTCAATAACTCAATAACTCATTAACTCATTAACTCATTAACTCATTAACTCATTAACTCATTAACTCATTAACTCATTATTTCATTAACTCATTAACTGATTAACTGATTAACTGATTGACTGATTAACTGATTAACTGATTAACTGATTAACTGATTAACTGATTAACTGATTAACTGATTAACTGATTAACTGATTAACTGATTAACTGATTAACTGATTAACTGATTAACTGATTAAATGATTAACTGATTAACTAATAAACTAATTGACTAATTAATTAACTAACTGATTAAATAACTGGTCAACTAACCAACTAAGTAACTAACAATGTAATAAACTCTTGCAATTCCAATTTTAGTCACATCTAAAATCGTCCGATTATTTTTGAATTCGGTGAAAATGCATTGACATTTTTGTTAAGAAACAAAATGGCGGCTTCAATATGGCGAACAAGTTTGGTGATGATCATTTTTGTGTCATAATTGGAAAATTCAAGATGGCGGCTGAATAATGGCGGACGAGTTTTGTGAGTTTGGTGCGATTCTTTTAAAAATTGGTGTGTGAGGGTTTCCGGAGTCAGACTGATTGTTTTGTCAAAATTAAAAAATTAAAAATGGCAGTTCCAAGATGACGGACGAGTTTTGTGATCATGGTCCAATTCTATTCAAAATCGGTATCTGAAGGTTTTCAGGATCGAAGATTACAATTTTTTTGTCATAATTGGTAAATTTAAGATGGCGGCTCCAAAATGGCGGACTATCATGTAATTATTGTCCGATCCTATTGGAAATAAGTATGTGGGTGGGAAAATATATGAAATTAAAATGGCAAACCCATAATTTATATTATGAGTATTCATTCCTTATTAAAATCTGATCGCTTTCGTCATACGAAAATATTATCCAATACCCAACAATCCTTTCGTGTAAGTGATCGCTAATAAAAAAAATCCCAACTTCCGGTCCAATTCTCAAAGGGCCATCGCAGCACAAACAAAAGTAAACACTAGCAATTCCTTGTTGTTGAGCAATGCTCTTCTCTTCAATCTCGTCTGAAAACGAAACCAAAGAAAGGAAGTTCCTCTGAGAGTCGAATTTTCGCAACTCCTCTCATAACGGAGTTTTACTGGAAACAAACAGGCTCTAATCAGGGTTAAGTGCCCGACAAAGGGTTTTCTCTCGATGAACGCTGCAAGAGGGTGATGATGATGAACATGACGGGGGTTGTGTCTATTAAGAGAGTTTGGAGGGGAGGGGTTGATGGGTAGTGACAGAGTGGAAAGTATCTGAAAACAATACCGTCATATAGTGAGATCGATTTTTATATTCATATGCACTTCTCAAAAGTGTAAGATGCTATAAAATTATTGACGAAATTATTCTAGGAGAATTCTTAGACCCGCCAAATTGAAGATTCAAACCTCTAATAAGTGATAACAAAGGCATTGATGAGTGAGTAACGTACTGAAGTCGATTTTTTCCGAAACATAACCTGAATGTAATTTTGGCTTTGTAGAAGGTTTGATTCAAATTCCCCCAAAGTCACACAAAAATTTGAGGAAAAATACTCACTGGGTATAGTTTGATACTAACGTCCGATTGAATAATCATTCAAAAACCTTAAACCACTCGGTTATAAAGACTGTTAGAATAATTGAATAATATGGTATATTCTGAACCTCTACAGTGAAATCTACCATTGAAATATTTTCCTGCTCCTTTGAAACAACCTGTAAAAAAATATATATAAAATTTCAAATATATAATTGATGTATATGTAAAAATTATAATAACTTCAATTCAGATTGCATTCAGTGTTTGTCACGATGTTTTTTCGATTCCTATCAATCTTTTCATCATATCGTGCAATCTCAACAAGAATTCAGGTACATGGTGGTCAAAATTGGACTCATTTGGTAGGAAACACCAAAGTCATAACTTCAACACCAGTTTTTACAAAAAAACTAGAGAAACCACTGATCCCTCTCAACAAAGTGACCAAGAATATCCTCTCAGTGAAAAAAAATTATCATAAATAAATGAGTTACGAGGTGGGTAAAATATGCACACCGTTTTCATCATGCCGATATAGGTTTAAAGGTAACAAAGTAACCAAGAGTGTCCGAAAAGTGGAAAATTTCAATTGAGCCATGAATCTCGAAAACAGGGGCTCTAAGAAAGTTCTATTCATTTCACAAAAAAGTAGCGCAGTAATGTAAAACTCTATCTTCAAAAACAACTTGTGCAAAAATTGGACACACATGTCTTCATACCTTGGGACAAAATTGATTCTATTCTAATTTCCCTGAAGATGGATTTGAAATAATCGATAAAGCATAGGGCAAAGCATGAAATGTTGCTGCTTCTTAGTCCATTGACTACTACACACACCTCTTTCATCTGAAAATACGTATTTGAGTAGAAATATGTACAGGGTGGCTGGAATTCGAGCCTCATCATTGGGAAGTTGCGCAACTTGATGACTAACAGAACTCCGAAACTCCGAATATCCAGAGATATCCGAAAAAAAAATCAAAATCTCATAAAACCGTTTTTATTTTTTCCTGGCGTCATTTGGATAAATTAATCGATATGAATAACACTTCATCATGGCCATTTTTTCTCCTCTACAAGAGAACGTTATCGAATTTGAAATCCGACGTTTCGTCTTCTAGAAACCATCATCAGCTTATATTTTTCAAATGCGGACCTGGATTTTTTATTTCATTTCTCGTTACCTTCGGCGAGCACAAAAAATATGAGCTAGCACAAATTTTGATTTTCAGATGTTTCGATGACAAAAATTGACAGTTTCTCTATTTTTTCAAATATTAAATCCGAAAATATTTTCACAACATTATTTTTCATCTGTAATATGACAGACAACTGTTGCGATTCATGATGAAATATATTGGGCAAACATGTAGAAGGATGCTAACCCGTTTTAATGAACATATCGAACGATCTAATATTATCGACATGATCGACTTTCCGTTCCCAATAAATATGCACGACAATATTCAAGACAACTAGAACTTTATATCACAGATCAAAGATATAACTGGTCTATGCAAGTCAGTAAAGAGCTTGAATTTGCTGACTTTCACATGCCATTAGCAGAAGCCACATCACATATTCTCAAACAGAGGAGGTCAATGTTGCTCTCCAGGTATCTGAACAGACTCAAAGAAGAAGATAGGTCCTTGTTTTCTCGCTCAACCTTCCTCTCACTCAGCCAGTCACTTACACTATCTGAACAAGCCCAAAACTATCTCCTTACCCATCCAAGTTACTAGAACCATTGCCCAACTCCGATTATGTAACAGTTTAGCGATAAAATTTACTTATCGTGGATCGCTTTACCGCCTCAACCCGGGAGAAATCTGCTCAGTTTGTAACAAGAATGAGTTTGAAACTATCCATCATATTTTATTTGATTGTCCTATATATACCTCAATGCGACCCCGTAACGTTCCCTGCTTGGAGAATATAAACAATTTGTTTGGCACGCTCAATAATATTACGCCCACTGAAGCAAAATCAATAGCCACACATATCTGGAATATTTTGAAAATCAGATCGTTCACTATCAATGAGTAGGTAATTTTCATTAGGCACTGGGTTCTCTTTCATTTATATATTTTTGGTCTGTATGTTGATTCGTAACGGGTCTCTTTTTCATTTTTTTTTATTACATCGATGTTATTTGGTCTGTTGCATATTTATAGAGAAATTATATAAATATAACATGTGTAGGTGGTGGAATATTTATACTTAACTAGAGATATGGTTAATGTTTTTTTTCTTATTTTTATAGCTGCTTATGTTATCTGATTTGGTTCAGACTTTTTTCTCTCTCTCTGTTTCTCTCTTATATTATAATACTTACTTCACTTAATAGCCGGATTCCTAGTTTATGAAACTGTATGTTTTTCTTAAACAATAAATGAATTGATTGATTGATTGATTGATTGATTGATTGATTGATTGATTGATTGATTGATTGATTGATTGATTGATTGATTGATTGATTGATTGATTGATTGATCAACAAACATTCACTCAACAAAACCCAATTCGCTAAGTATTTCTCCCCGTATAACCATCAACTTTCCTGAAAAAAATTAAAGTTCCCCATTCCCCCATAATTTCTCCTCGACGAACGTTTTTCTGTAATTGTTTTGCGTTAATTGCAGGTCCCCCCGGCCCCCCTGGACCTCCGGGCGCGCCAGGAAAAAGAGGGCGCAAGGGCAAGAAGGGCGAGACGGGTGAATCCGGACCTCCGGTGAGTTGAACTTGATCCGGTGATTATACGGAAGTTTTACTCTTTTAGGGCGCTCAGCTGCTTTCTGAACTCGCGCTCTATGTGGCAGGAAATTTTTGAGATTGTCGTTGCAGGACTATAGTGAAGGGCAATCCTGAATGAGAACGGAAATAGCGATAGAGAAAATGATATAGTCGAGTATACAAAATAAATAATTCAGTCTGCATTTACTGTTTTTCAGTATGTTTTTTTACAATTCTATCAATCTTGATATCATACTATGCAATCTCAAAAAAATTTACGTCCAAATTGAAGACATTTGATATAAAACACCATAGATCTTACTGCTTACGCTAGATCCGGCATCCTGTAGTAATTTTTAGGTCAAGAGGGGTCTGCAATAAAGTATGTACTACATGATCACGTGGTACAACACATGTATGGACAAAAATGAAAACGACCAATCAATGGCCTAGTACTTTCAATTCAAAGTCAATCTGAACAGATCATACATTCCTTTGCATAAAAGATTGAAATAACCATAAAAGTAATTTATTAATTTCCAAAATTTGTCTATGTTGAATTTATGAATTTTCCTCTATTCATTGTTCCATGTCAATTTCAAGTCACATCACAGAATTTATATTTCTATGCTGCTTCACTCTCGTCATTATTTCTCTGTGGACTTTTGAATAGTCAACATGTGATATTCGTTGACGATTTTCAAATTTTAAATTTTATAACGGGTTTATCTCAATGTTGAGAAGATCAAATATTTTTTATTAATGTAAAGCAATTTGTAGCAAATGAATACGTTCATGATTTTATGGAATTCTTGTAATACCTAACAAGTAAGTATTGATTTACCTCCATACAAAAAATGGTTTCAATCCTTTTATCTCTATATACATTGATAAGATTTTTTTCTACTTAAACAAAATCATACTTGCTTTCAGGTATGCACTGATGATGACTCAACTGTCGAAAGCGCTTTGCTATGATTTTAGAAAAAATATAATTTGCATGAAATACAAATCTGAGTTGTTTGAATTACATTTGATACATGCACACAGCCGATCAAATCTTTCACCTAGTACTTTCAACCCCCCGGAACTACAAAACAAATAACCTGGATACCGGATCTAGCGTAAGCAATAAGATCTATGGAAAACACCAATGTCTTAGCTTCAACATCAGTTTTCAGTATAGTAATAACCCATAGGACATTGATTTTTTTTCAACAGATTTCGAAAGCTTGTTGCTTTCTAACATTGCAAGCAAAAGTCCATAAACGTCTTTCATACAAATTTTTTACTATAAACAGTATTCTTTTGTATATATGATTCGATAATTACATTAATATTCTCAAGTAGTATCACAACCAAATCGTGATATTTTGAAATAGTGAATATTTGAAATGTCAAAATGGAGTTGTAGGTATCCATAGCAACATGATTGAGTGAAAACAGCGCATGAGATCTGTTTTCACTAAACTTGTGATCTTCCTAGCAGCAGAATTATTACCGATAATTTTTTTCAAGGCCGCGACTGTTTTTGTTGATGGAAAATTATCTCCAGGCGATGACGAGGGAAATTTTCTATCAACAAAAACATGAGTGACACCGAGAAAGAAAAATTCAGGAAATTAATTCTGCTGCGTGGGAGATTCGGTAAGAAAATTTCATAAATTGGAGTTGCTTTTAATATATTGAGTAGATGAACCCTACGATCTATTCTGCGTAGATAGTAACTAAGGTTTATCACTAAAATTTTAGGAACATTTCAAGCGGTAATCCGTTTTCAATCATAAAATCTTATATCAAATGTCTACCGAGGTTTTATTCTGACTTGTCAATATATAATGCTGGGTTTATAGATTCAACTAAACTAAAAATTAAATTGACAACTAAGAATTAAGAATGTTGAATATACGAGAACGTCTATGAGGGTTTATACATTTACATTTGTCAATTAAATTAATAATTAAGAATTACGAAGTTGGTCAACTTTAAAATTAACAACTAAGAATTAAGAAATTTTGTGGACAAAACGCGCAAAACGATTAGAATCGTTGGAATGCCATCATTTGTCATTGTTTCTAATAGTGTTTATGGTTTTCAGGTTCAGGAGTTTTTAGTTTTTTCGGGTATTTTGCTCATTTGATTAAAATATCATTCAATTCAACACTTTGAAATGACATTGAGCTTTCAATCATGTAACGTTCAACATCTGATTCTTAATTATTAATTGCATTGTATAAACACCTTCCCAATTGTTAATTCCTAATTATTAATTGTTGATTCTTAGTTGTTAGTTTAGTTGAATCTATAAACCCAGCATAAGGCGCTTCATTTTTGTAATTTATCAATGTTCGAGGGTAATTCGGATAGAAAATTTTTTGCTGATTCATACTTTCTAACATTGCAATAGTTCATGAACGCTTTTTATGCAATTTTTCTACTGCAAATAGTTTTCTTTGATATATTTGATTCGTGACAAATCGTGATATTTTTGAAACAATGAATATTTGAAATGTCGAAATCGAATTGTAAGAATTCATAGCAACATAATTAAGTGAACACAGCCCATTGGATCTTATTTCAGTATAATGTTAATTTAATTGGTTGTGTTCAATCAGATAACCACAAATTTACTGACTTCTATTTGAGCAAACTAATTCAACAAAAAGAACTGTGAGTGAACAATTTCAAACTGATAATGGGATTAATTTCTCTTGGCGAATAAAATATAAGGTCTCGCAATATTTTCTAGTGTCAGTTTTTCGAGTTGAATTACGTTTCTCGTTAGTAAATAAATGTAGGTATCCAAAAGAAAAGAGTTCTGATCAAGTAATGTTCCTAGTGAGTTCTGCGTATCAGGATTTTTATTAAATAAATGTTTATTTATCTATAACTCAAAGGAACATTTGTTAATCATGAAAGAATATATTTTCAATTTATAAGAACGTTTCTGTAACCACATTAGTTCACCGTGAGAATTTCATCACCCTTTTTATCGTGACATACGTGTCTTTCCTCTATTTCTATCAGATGCATGAAGTTCTTGTTTTACACATTCGATTGAAAATTGTGCGAGTGTGAATAGGGACTTTATAAGTTGGCAATATAACATGGCTTTTGTTTTGTCAAGAAAATCAAAGCGTTGTAGATACGTATGTTGAAATTTATGCCTAGTTAGTTAGTTAGGGTACCACGAATTGATATTCGAGAGCAGCTGAGTAGCTACGTAGGTTTGTTGATTTTATTTGCATAAACCTCTCTTATTTTGATTTTTTTATGTTATTCAGGGCACTTCAGGCACGCCAGGCAAAAACGGCTTTCCGGTACTTTTTTGAACAGATTATACATCATGCATATGCATTTTTCATTCCTCAATTTCATCATCAACGAAATATTCACTAGGGGAGGGTGAAAATCAGCCTCCTATCAAGTTCTGAGACACCAAATTTGGGTTGCTCAGAAAATATTTTTGTCATGATCATTTTCAAAAAATTATTTCCTATGTACCCCTAATTTGGTATCATTATTCCCAATGACGCAGAAGTCAGAAGGGGCATGCTTTTTGCCCTCATTGTCTAATATTAATTGGTATCAAAAGTTTCATAATATTGAGTTGAATCTTGAAAATTCATCTCGGTGATAAATTATAGGCTGCTTACATATCTCCAGGGTCGCCTCGTATATGACCGTATCTTTAACCGGAACTTTGACTTATATTTGAATATTCAGGTCTAGTTCGTGGACCCCACCTCAGATTATCAGATAATGTCTAAGTAACTCGAGTCAAAGTAACATGCATCTACGAAAGCGCCTAGGGGTCAAAGACTAAAATTGTTTTCGATACATCGATTTTTTTTTCAATACATTCAGTTATTTTACAATGTATTCATCTTATTTTCAATGTATCATTTTCATTCCGATATATTCAATCATTTTCAGTATATTCAACTTCTTCCAGTGTACAGAATTTTTTAAAACATTGTATTCAATATTTTTTCTAACAAAATGGATAAAAATTATAAACAGGTAAAGACTACTAGCGCATAATATTCAACTTCAATAATTGTATAGAAAGGTATTATTTTCGACCCATCATCCTGTATATGGATCAAATCCTAAAGGGGGACAGGTGCTTTTTGAAGAAGATCCATTATTTTGCATAGAATAGTTTTTTGAGGGATGTGATAATAATTGTGATAATAATGTGAAAATAATGTGATAATAATGTGAAAACATGGAGTCTATCCTGTAAGAGGATACAATTATGATCATCTTCTCAGTGAGTTTAAATTCGAGTCACTTTGCAAAACTAGGAAAATCAGTGATCTCACATTTATATATAAAATCATTCACAACCTTATCGACTCCAATACGCTATTATCATTCATTAATTTCAATGTACCACGCTTGACGTCCAGATCTAACTTAACATTTCATTCAAATGTACCAAATTCTTTTCATCACTTTTACTCTCCTATCAACACAATGTGTAGACAAGCCAATGAATTATGTAATGTAGACATATTTTTCTTGAATATCAGTCAATTTATAAAACATCTACATGTGACACTTCCTAATTAATCGATTCACCTTAATGTAAATTATGTACTCCCTGTAAATGGGTTCAACCTGCTAGATGTAATGAATAAATAAATAAATAAATAAATAAATAAATAAATAAATAAATAAATAAATAAATAAATAAATAAATAAATAAATAAATAAATAAATAAATAAATAAATAAATAAATAAATAAATAAATAAATAAATAAATAAATAAATAAATAAATAAATAAATAAATAAATAAATAAATAAATAAATAAATAAATAAATAAATAAATAAATAAATAAATAAATAAATAAATAAATAAATAAATAAATAAATAAATAAATAAATAAATAAATAAATAAATAAATAAATAAATAAATAAATAAATGAATAAATAAATGAATAAATAAATAAATAAATAAATAAATAAATAAATAAATAAATAAATAAATAAATAAATAAATAAATAAATAAATAAATAAATAAATAAATAAATAAATAAATAAATAAATAAATAAATAAATAAATAAATAAATAAATAAATAAATAAATAAATAAATAAATAAATAAATAAATAAATAAATAAATAAATAAATAAATAAATAAATAAATAAATGAATAAATAAATAAATAAATAAATAAATAAATAAATAAATAAATAAATAAATAAATAAATAAATAAATAAATAAATAAATAAATAAATAAATAAATAAATAAATAAATAAATAAATAAATAAATAAATAAATAAATAAATAAATAAATAAATAAATAAATAAATAAATAAATAAATAAATAAATAAATAAATAAATAAATAAATAAATAAATAAATAAATAAATAAATAAATAAATAAATAAATAAATAAATAAATAAATAAATAAATAAATAAATAAATAAATAAATAAATAAATAAATAAATAAATAAATAAATAAATAAATAAATAAATAAATAAATAAATAAATAAATAAATAAATAAATAAATAAATAAATAAATAAATAAATAAATAAATAAATAAATAAATAAATAAATAAATAAATAAATAAATAAATAAATAAATAAATAAATAAATAAATAAATAAATAAATAAATAAATAAATAAATAAATAAATAAATAAATAAATAAATAAATAAATAAATAAATAAATAAATAAATAAATAAATAAATAAATAAATAAATAAATAAATAAATAAATAAATAAATAAATAAATGAATAAATAAATAAATAAATAAATAAATAAATAAATAAATAAATAAATAAATAAATAAAATTGGGTCAAAATTATTTCGGTGGTAACCACTCAATACTGATGATACACCTTTTACGTGAAATAAATTCTTTTCATGGAAACGTATATTGAAAAAACATACAATTTGATGAAAAACAGTTGAATATATTGGAAAAATGTTGAAAATAATTTGAATATATCAGGTGAAAAATTGAATATATTCAAAAAACATCTGATGTATTGAATAAACGTTAAATATATTGGGAAAAAAATTAAATATAGGTATCGAAAGAAAAATCCGAAATACCTAATAGTTCAACAGTTTAACATTTTAAAGAAATTCAATATATGATACATAAGAAATTGAAAGAAGTTGAATATATAGGAGACAAATTTAATATATTGACCAAAAAATTTAAATTATTGAAAAAACTCGAGTATTTCGCATAGAAGTTGAATATATTGCAAAGAAGTTGAAAATATTGTTGGAAAATTTTATAGATCGTTAAAAAATCAAAATTAAATGCGAAGCAGTTGAATAGAGTGAAAAAAATGGAAAGCTCAGAGAAAAGTTTAAGATATTCCACCAAAAAAATAATATGATGGAAAACTGTAATGTGATGCAAAAAAGTTGAATATATCGAAAAAAAGCATTGAATATATTTTGATTATTATCGTTTGAATACCAAGAAAGGGCGAATAAAAAAATATCGGCGAAGACAAAAGAATGCCCAGAAGGTTTATTTATGACGTAAAGCAATCTGTTACAGGGTCTGGCAGCGAAGCGGGGATATCCGGGATTCCCGGTTTGTGTAAATTTATTTCCTACAACTTTGTGGTGGTGGAAAATAACCCTAGCTGAATAAAAGTTCAACAAACCCAATGGGAAAACATATACGAAGGAAAAACCCACGAATTGCACTAAGTAACGCAAAAATCAAAATGAGATTTAAAATCTCGTGCTACAACAATTCACCTGAAAAACATCTAGGTTGTTTGGAAAGGCAGACTACTAGCAGAAAACAACTACTTTCCTGGCAAATACCACGCAGAATATTGAATTACATCTACTCGTAGTCTATGCAGCGATTAACTAAGTTAATTTAGAATGCAAGTGTTTCTTGTAATTCAATATTCTGCGTGGTATTTGCCAGGAAAGTATAGTTGTTTTCTGCTCGTAGTCTACCTTTTCAAACAGCATTGATGTTTTATAGGTGAATTGTTGACGTACCTACAGGGTGTCCCACTTAAAGGTTTCACCCCCCGTTCATTCTCATAATTCTCAACATATTTTCGTCATTCAAAAACTTTTCTTGAATATGTTTTGAATCTGACCCCACTTTTTCTCAGTATCAACCAAATACAGCTCGAGATTTATTTTATGTTGCGGTTGTTTCCTTTTTTTTTTCTTCAATAATAAAATATGAATGATATATATTCTTGAATTCAAACTGATGGGCTTCATCGAATTATGGATAAGAATATAGATCATCTTATTGAAAAAGAAAATACAAAATCTGAGCCCTGTATTTTGTTGATATAAGAAAAAAGTGGGCTCAGATTCAGAAAAATCGTGAAGAATTACTCTCTGAAAGTTTTTGAATTACCAAAATATGTTTAGAATTACGAGAATACCTCGGGGGTGGCACATTTAAAAACATGATTTTAAATCTCATTTTGATTTTTGCGATACAATAGGAAAACTTTTACCGAAACCACCTTGGTGAAAGATGAAAACTGGGGACAGACTCGGATGTCTTTAATTATATACAGTGTGAAACATAAAAATTGAATGAGTTCAATAATTATCTCAATAAATGTGAATATTCATAAAGAATCCTGAAATACATCGATGTTGGATTCTGAATGTACAAATTTCATCCTTAAATTTAACCTCTTTCTAAGTCCCTAAAATTTTGATTGGGAAGTTGGAACTTGGGATAGGAACCTCATTTTAAAGGATGTTTCATAGTCTTTACAGAGATAATCAGTAAGGAAATAATTAATATTGCGCTTGACTGAAATTTGTGGATTAACTTGAGCAGAATATTAGGGTTGCCAAAGTTGAAACGACATTATGGACAAGATTTAAATTCCATGGTACTTTTTGTCAACCATCTAGGTGCCTTTCTATATTCTCAACTTTACTAATTGTTGTTACTTTTTACTCTCCTCCTATTTCCACTTCAACATGGAAGAATCGTAAATAACTCTTTCTCGATAATATAGAGACCAATTAATATTAGCCTTCATTTCACACTATTCATCAATATGCCACCATTCATACTAAAACCTCTCGCACGGCTTTTTTTCTGTTCATTTGCAAAAATTTACCGCTTCACACTGGATTCATGAAGAACAACAATTTCGCATAAAGCTACTTGTACCCATGATACAAGGTGTATTTTTGTTTTTACCCATTAGTTGAAGCAAACTTCATTATAATTTCTACAAGACGAAAGTCCAGAAATTAATGAAGACGAAAATCGCGAAATTTTTTTACAATATTTTACAAATCATTATCAACTACCAATTTTCTGATTATGGAACAATAAACCATTCACAACTGAGGGATGAAACTATATCATGAATATTATGATATTCTCTTAGGCAGAATGAAATTCCAGAGGATATTTTGGATTTATCAACAGTTGCAAGTTGCGATCGTCACAAAAATACACCTTTTTCAGTTGTATTTCAGAACAGTCACTTGTATTTCTTTGAATTTCAGAATAGTGAGTTCAATTTCTGGAAGCCTCAATAGTATTGCAGAATAGTAAAATGATTGAATTCCAGAATTTATCATTTTCTACAACCGGTTAACTAAGTTGCCTTCATTTTGAACAATAATAAGAAATACGGAATCCAGAAATTATAAGAATGAGAAATAGTTGATGATTTCATGGATCAAAGCTGGCAAGGTACCATTTGAGGAAGAAAATCATTTTTTTTCAATTTTGTGCGACCTAATTCTATCAAAACGTCTGGATTTGATTCAATTATACAAGGTGTTTTAAAGTTAGTCATTGGTTTAATAATAATTTGTATCGAATAAGGACCTCTCGTTTTTTCAATAAGATTTGAATCCAGAAATCAAGATGATGAGGAATAGTTGTTGATTTCATGGATGAAAGCTGGAAAAGTACCATTTGGTAAAGAAGATTCTTTCAAATTTTGTGCCACTCATTTTATCGAAACATCTAGATTTGACTCAATTTAAAAAGTGAAAAAGTTTTATACGGAAACACCAGCTTACTCAGTTTTTTCTGCTATTTTTAAATCTGTGAATGAAATTTCAAAAAATTCATGTACAGGATGTTGTTTCGACTCGAAACCTACTTTTTTTTAAGGCCGGACTTGAAATGAGATTTTTCTTCATTTTCTAAATAGACACCACTGTGGACAAAGAACATACGTACCGAATATCATAAAAATGTATAGGGCGGTTCATAAGTTATGATCAATTGAAAAAATTGGGAAAATTAACGAATCATCCTGTATCATGGTGATAAATAACGATAGATCCATGAAATATAGGTTATTTGGAAGCACCTTGGTTTCCTCCATCTACTCTTATGGTATGTTCATTTCCCAATGAATCACCCTGTATATACAGCGCTATTCAAATTCGAGTCTATGCATGGGGATTTCGATAACGGTAAGAGATAGAGGGTTGGTTAAATGGGGGCAAAGTAGCGTATTTCAGAGGTTAATTATATGGATGAAAAAAATCTGACCTAGCTTCTTCAGTTCTGGAGTTATACAGGAAAAATTGAAAAAAAATGTTGAAATTTTACTGGTAATAGTTCAATATTTCCAAAACACTCTGTAATTCAGATGAAAATACTACGTCAGTATAATACATGACTCTTGGCATTCAAAAAAATGCAAGAAAAAATACAGGTTCGTATTTGAAAGTTAATAGTTGAGGGTGGCCCAATCTATACGATACCCTGTATATAATTTTAATTCAGATATTTGGAAAGGCTACGTAAAGTTGCTATGGCAAAGTGGCAGAATTTTGAAAAAATATCTGTAAAATAAAAAGATATAGGCAAAAGAAGAATTTCGAAATTTTTGATTTTTCCTGTATAACTCCAGAACTGAAGAAGCTAGGTCAGATTTTTTTCATCCATATAATTAACCTCTGAAATACGCTACTTTGCCCCTATTTAACCAACCCTCTATCTCTGACCGTTATCGAAATCCCCATGCATAGACTCGAATTTGAATAGCCCTGTATATTTCAAGTATAACGTCAATACCCAAGTCCAAATAAAAATATTTCTTGCGTATGCAGGCCAACTTTTTTTTATTTCTCCACTGGATCATTTGTTTTCTATTATGTATCGATATCAAACTGACAATTCTGAAATACAATTGATACTTTCTGAAATCAACATCATGCTTCCTGAACCACAACTGGAAAAGGTGCAGTAACGCTATACCTTCCTCGGCTTCCTCTGTTTGTTCTCCATGAATTTCCGGTGTATTGCGGTATTTCTCAAACCTACCCATGGTTTCGTTCCATTATTAATCAAGCTAATCGTTTCTGTTCAGGGCCCCATCGGACTAGATGGACCCAAGGGGGAACCGGTAGGTATATCGACAAAAAAGTTGTTTCCGTTCTGTGCTGTGATTGGTTTCGTTGAATTTGCAGGGCCGGACTGGGGACAAGGGACAAAAGGGCCAGCCGGGCACTGCGGGGATAGACGTTCTCCAAGCTGTGAAGGTGAGGTTTGGGATGATATTTTTTCGTTCAGTTGTGGTTTCATACTTGTGTTTGTTTCAATCAGCTTCCAGGAAGGGTACGTATGGAAGTGGTAAATTACATGTTTTGTTTCTGCAGACTGAGAAATTGGGGCTTAATGCGTTTAGTTTTCACCACTGGAAAAATTACTGAGATAAAAGTCTTAGCGCCTTAGCGCCGCTGCTATTTATGGGTAAACCACCCAGTCTTTGACACTATAAAATCATTAATTCAATCATAAAAATATTGATCTTTCTCAGACTGAATGATTGGTTTGTTCCAAAAAAGTTTAGGCTTTGGCAAGATATAGAACACAAAGTTTTCTATCGATTGGTATGAATAACTCATTTTGGCCACATATTTGGTGTCAATTGACTTATTGAGGCTTCTGCAATCTTTGGAGAGTAGTTTTTCTTCAAAAAACTTTAAAACTTGAATACCCAATTATCGACAGTATCTGGTATGGTTATTTCAGATTGAAAATATTCAATTTATTCAGAAAATAAGCATGCACATATGTATCGTAAAAAAACTTTTTCATTTATGATGTACCTACTTACTTATGTGAGCAAACATCGATAAAGTAAAAATATATTCCAATTGTGTGAAATTAAAATAGTTTCAGAAAGAAAAATGACATTACGAAGCTTCAAAAAACATCCACTAAAATTTTAGAAAGAGAAATTAGTCTATCCAATTAGAATATCAAACATAGTTTGAAATGAATGTCTGGTAGACTACGAGCAGAAAACAACTACTTTCCTGGTAAATACCACGCAGAACATTGAATTATATCTGCTCGTAATCCATGCAACGATTCACACTGTGAATGCAGATCGCAAAGAAAGAAACATTTGCGATCTGCATTCACAGTGTGAATCGTTGCATGGATTACGAGCAGATATAATTCAATGTTCTGCGTGGTATTTACCAGGAAAGTAGTTGTTTTCTGCTCGTAGTCTACCAGACATTCATTTCAAACTATGTTTGATATTCTAATTGGATAGACTAATTTCTCTTTCTGAAATTGTTGTCCAATTTATGGCTTTTCCATTTTTCATTTATTAGCTTAGTCGAGCTATAAGCCACTTCCAAGTTCTGTGATTTGGGAGATTTAGTTCTGGAGTGTTTCTTTCTTCTGCCGCATGGTGTCGCCACTTCCAATTGTCTGTTGGAACGCGGCTCAGTGCGGTCAAATAAACGCGACGAAGGTGCATTGGGACAGGCAACGCTTCGAGTGGAGATCTTACGGTCTCTACTCGGATAACTACCCTGCACTGATGAGGGCCAATAAGCCCGAAACCGGTCTGTAGGTTGTTAGGCGTGCCTGTCCCGATGTGAATTTGTCACGTCTTAGAAAGAAAGAAACATTTGCGATCTGCATTCACAGTGTGAATCGTTGCATGGATTACGAGCAGATATAATTCAATGTTCTGCGTGGTATTTACCAGGAAAGTAGTTGTTTTCTGCTCGTAGTCTACCAGACATTCATTTCAAACTATGTTTGATATTCTAATTGGATAGACTAATTTCTCTTTCTAAAATTGTTGTCCAATTTATGGCTTTTCCATTTTTCATCCACTAAAATGTCATCACGTTCTATCTATATCAACTCTTCAGATGAATCTTCTACTCACTCTTGTTTTTTTTCCTATTTCTTTCTTCATTCTTCATCCCCAATCTTCATCACAGATTCGAAAAAAAAGCATTGAATACTTTTTGGCAATATGGTAATAATCTGCATAGTTTGAAAATGGACACACTTTATAGAACTAATAGAATCCAGCATTCAACTGGAAGAACATTTGTTTCTTCAATCCAGTAATTGACATAGCCATAATAGGACCCCTGATTATTTAAAAATGTCATGCAAAAATTATATCGTAAAACTGTTGATCCAAATGCTGTATCTCTATAAACATAGAAGTGACAAGGAAATATGTCCCAATTGAAGAAAAAATCGAATACTATGTGTTGATTGAAGCTTAAAAATTTGTTCGTTGAAAAATGTGTCAATAACCGGCACTGGGTGTCAAAGACTGATCAGTTTACCTTAGAGTGTGCGGTCCGAATTGAACACTTTTGATAGAAAAAAACTAACCTACATGTTACGAGCTCGATTTTTGCGAGTATTCAGATGTCAAAAACCGATCATTGCTTTCTCGAACCGTTTGAAAAAAAACAGGGTGGTTTCGACTTTTGTGCATGTTAATCCCAACCCGTAACTTTTTTGAGAGGAATCCTGCGAAGTATCTAGTTTTCTTTGTAATAATTATAAATTAGTAAGATAGAAACAAAACATGTAGTTTATTTCCAATAACTTCCAGACGCTGAAGAGGTCAGTAACAACGCTGCGGGGAGGAACCTTGGGGTACGCTGAAATTGTGGCTGTTAAGGTGAGGTCACACTCGTAACAGTGTTGCCAATTCGTTCGTGTTGTGTAGATTCTATGTGTCAGTGTATTGAGATGGGATTCCCTAAGTAATGTAATTATTTCAACGAGAAAACCTTGAACAGTTTCAATCATCTAAGGTTTGGACTTTACAAGAAGCTGAGGAGGTTCTTCGACTTCATAATATGCTGCAGGAGAAATTCTGTCCATTCTACTATCTCAATACTGATCTGAAGTTTGCTGTGGTGTAGTGTTCCGAGTATTTTTTTTTCAGCATGCCATTCCACAGCAATAATGCCATTATTTATTTATTTTACCGTTTTGCTTTTTCGTGTGTTTACTTGTAATATAATTTTAGGGTCTGCAGGAAAGAGGCCATAATATTTCTGGTGAAACAATCATCACCTTGAAAGTGAGTTTTTCCGCGATTCTGAACTAATCTTGAGCTTTACTAACAAAAATGTCATGTATACGTTCCTCATATAGCTAACAAGAATTTCATTGTTGCTTTGTTTATCTCATCCTACTGTTCGGTGTTTTCGAAAATAATTTTTTTGAATTCTTATCAATGTGATTGTACCACTTCATGCTTCACCGGAAGTGAATCAATATTTTGTTGTTCAAATAAAACATCCACTATTTCATGGGCTATTTCGTCTGATTATACATATGAGTGAATCTCTGCCATTTCAGATCAACTTTTGACGGTCATTATCTCAATATTTTCAAAAAATACAGAGGTATTCACGGAAGATATCCAAAGTAGTGAGTATTTCTTAAAAAAACTAGAGATCGCGAAATCTTCTCTACAGATGCATGATAGGTACAGATTCAAAATCTACACCGTCAATCCTAAGAACTGATCTAATATATCATATTATCATCATCATTATTGAGGATACATGAATTAATGGTGTTTTCCCGTAGTCATTCAATAGAAATTGTAATTAGATTATCAATACAACGATGAAAAAGTAATAGCTATAATTTCATGTCTGAATTTTCATATCTCCATAAAATATAGCGGGATGTTCCATTTTATGTATCCAATTTGATTTCCCGACACTGGGTTCCGTGTGAAAAATGGGAAAGTGAGAATTAAATATCCGTTTTTATTTCGTTGGAAATTATCCAGCAACATTTGCGACCCATCGTAACTTTTGCACGTATTACCGGCTCTAATTTGACATCGCAGCAGCATCCTGTTTAATTACTGCAATAAATAATTTCCCTACATATTCCTCATATCCCACACAGGGCGTTCAGATTCCCACAGGAAGAGCCGCAACGCAAATATGAGAAAGTGGAGTGCAATATAAAAAAATGTTATCACCCACGTGACCATATTTTGTCTGCTATCACATAATTTCTATTCATGTCAATTCATGAGCGTCGTTCAGTGTGCTTAGAGAGCGTATAATGAAAATAGGTTTGAAAATCTTTTGCATTTCAAAATCTGGAAAACTTTTAGGCAAGCCTGATAAGTTTGTTTTCACCAAAAACTTCTCAAGTTTTGGCCACTTACGACATTAATCTGAATTGAAAATCATAATATTATAGCTCTGGGACTCAATTCATATCTATGTTTTCGCTCAGTTTCCGTTGAATAATAGCTTCAGTTGATTGATATTCGCGATAGAGGTTATTCAAATAAACTGAAAACTTATATTTGCCCCACTGTTGCGATGTCAAATTGGAGAATTTATTCATCTGCACATATCAGGTTGCATGTTTGCATGTCATCGAAGTTTATTCGAAATGTTGCATTGGACTACAGCGACAAAAAATTTTACTTGTCAGAATAAACGGGTTTTTGAAACATCAAATTATGATAATGAATTCTACAACTTTCAGAGAAAATACAATTACTCACAAACAAAGCTAGCGAGTTTTGTAATTTCGTGAGAGATTTATTACACCTAAAAAATATATACAGGGTGGCTAAGATACGGATGAACATCATGGGTATCCTGGAAAATTTGAATTTGTGCTATATAAGGATCATTTACATGACTTCTTACATGGCTGAGTTTATCATCTTCAAAATATTTGAAAAACAAAGAGATGTCACAATATTCGTTTACATATAAGATGGTTGTTTCAGTCGTTAACGAATATTTTCCATAACGCCCTTCATTGTGCATATTTTTAACTGTTTTAGCCTTAAAAACAATTACAGGAATCACCTATAAACAGTTCCCATCATAATCACAATACGCGAGGTTTACCAGGAAATTAGTTGTTTTCTGCTCGTAGTCTACCAGACATTGGTTTCAAACTATGTTGGTTTTTTTAATTAGATAGATTATTGTCTCTTTCAAAATTTTTGTCCAATTTATGGCTTTTCTATTTTTTAATTTATTAGCTTAATTGAGCTCTCAGCCACTTCCAAGTTCTGTAACTTGGGAGATTTGATTGTGGAGTGTTTCTTTCTTCTGCCGCATGGTGTCGCCACTTCCAACTGTCTCTTGGAAGCCGGCTCAGTGCGGTCAAATAGATGCGACGAAAATGCATTGGGACAGGCAATGCTTCGAGTAGAGATCTCACGGTCTCTACTCGATTAACTACCCTGCACTGATGAGGGCCAATAAGCCCGAAACCAGTCTGTAGGTTGTTAAGCGTGCCTGTTCCGATGTGAATTTGTCACCTCTTAGGATGAAAGAAATATTTGCGATCTGCATTCACAGTGTGAATCGTTGCATGGACTACGAGCAGACATAATTCAATGTTCTGCGTGGTATTTACCAGGAAAGTAGTTGTTTCCTGCTCGTAGTCTACCAAATATTCATTTCAAACTATATCTGATGTTCTAATTGGATAGAGTATTTTCTCTTTCTAAAAAATGTTTTGTCTAATTTATGGCTTTTCCATTTATCATTCTTAATCCACCTTGGATTATTCTAATAAAGTAGGTACATAAGTGTATCCCCACTTGGTGTAGCATAGTTTGAACTGCTTTAACAGATGAATACATACACTGTATCCGTAAAGAATGGAACAAATTCATTTTCAGCTAAGCAGGTCATTTTAAGAAATAATCCTGAAACACGTCGATATTTGATTTTAATTTACCGTATTTTAAAATAATAATCTAATATACAGGGTGAATTACGTTCGAGTAATGACGTCACCGTATTTTTTTTAAATGGAACACCCCCATTTTGTCTCAATTTTCGGATTACTCTAGCTGAGCTGATTCCAAAAATGTATCACATGTTGATTCCAATTGGTACAGGGTGGACAAAAATACAATAGTTTTGTGTGTGCTAATGAAGTAACGCGTAACATTCTCTATTAGGTAAATTAATAATATTATCAAAAATACTTATTGTCATGTAGCAAACTACATTTCAATAACATTTAAACCAATTGCCGCTAGACATTAGATTATTATTTTAAAATACGGTAAATTAAAATCAAAAATCGGCGTGTTTCAGGATTATTTCTTAAAATGACCTGTTTAGCAAAAAAAGATTTTGTTCCATACTTTACGGACACAGTGTATATTTCTCTTTTATTTCTATTTCTTAGCCACCCTGTATATACCTATCGCAAATAAGAAAAATTCAAAGCTGTCGCCCGCTGTAACATAATCGCATCGCCCTTCCATCGCTAACTTTGACGTTTCTCGAAGGGCGAACCTGGGGAGCCAGGTCCACCAGGCCCCCCGGGCCCCCCTGGGGCAGAGGGTGTGCCCGGCCACGATGGCAGGCAGGGCATGTCGGGGGAACCAGGACCTGCAGGGGAAAGGGGGGCGCCAGGGCCGTTGGGCCCCCCCGGGCCGCCTGGAATGGACGGGCTTATCGGGCCGAAGGTATGAGAATGAGCTTTCTCTACGGACCAAAGTACTTGCTATATTCTAAAAAAATATAAAAAAATATATAAAAAAATATATAAAAAAATATATAAAAAAATATATAAAAAAAATATATAAAAAAATATAAAAAGAATATATATAAAAAAATATATAAAAAATATAAAATAAAAAAATATATAAAAAATAAAAAATATATATATAAAAATTTTTTGAAAGATATAAAAAAATATAAAAAAACATTTAAAAAAATATATATAAAAAAAATATATAAAAAAAATATATAAAAAAATATATAAAAAAATATTAAAAAAATATAAAAAAATATAAACAAAAATATATATAAAAAATATAAAAAAAATTAAAAAAAATATATATATAAAAAATATATAAAAGAAAATATAAAAAATATATAAAAAAAATAAAAAAAAATAAATTCTATCCAAGCCCCGCACTGACATTCACACTTTAGTCTATAACTAATAGATTTATGCCACACCATATATTTCTATTGGTTTTGATTTGATTTATATATTTACATATCTTTCCATACATTTGTTTTTATATTTATAACTTTATATATATATATTAGTATTCTTTTATTTACATATGTCTACAATAATCCTTTTATCAATATTTTTTATTACAATCACCTTAGTACTAATGTCACACACAAGCTATGCTTTCGTGACCGAACTACGTTTATTCTAATCTTTTTTATTTATATAGCACTATAACAGTGTAATGTATTGTAATGTATTTTAACTACGAAATAAACGTCTTATACCTTTTCCTACGAGCGTGCGCAAAGTGGTACTTTTTTGTTTTCATTCTTGCTTGCGCAAAGTAACACTTTTCCGCACGCCGACAATTTTCCACAACTAGGTCCGATTACACGGACGTTATCATTGCTACTCAGATCAAAAATGTGGTTACTGAACATACAATAACCGCCTCCGCAAATTTTTCAAGCTGATGGTTTGAACCTTCAATCATATAACAGACAAGATGAATAACGCTCAATCCTTACCACAGTAGTTGTTTAAAGCCAACATCTAAATCAGTTACTAGGGTTACCTCATTCTGAAACAAGGATAGCAACAACAGATTCTCCCAGCACCAGTGCTATCTTGAAAGGGTCTGAATTTGAATAAATTGACCTACTAACAAAATTATCGTATCCATTCTTCCTAAGACTGAATGAAAACAATGTTATATCAAAGTTTTCTGAAAATATTCATATTTGATTTATTACCCGAATGATTAAATTCACTGTCACCACTATATCGTTTATTTTCTGGCAATATAAAGTTTCAAAGTGTCGAACTTGAGAAATAAACATCAAAATTGTTGTTATTACTTTTCAAATCCACTAAATATCTACTATTCTGAGCATTTTCTGACCACTGGGGTCAACCATTTTATCATCTTGTAGTAAAATGATGCGAGCACAATGTAGCGTTTCTTGAAATATTCTCTTTCCCGATCATATTTTACCATATATCCACTACTTTTTCATCTCGGGAGAACCCGGGAATGTTTTCAAATCACCAAAAATCGTTTTGCATGTGAGGATGGGTGAATAATGTTTATACAACGAATGATACGACACTGAGTAACTCACCAGTGGAATGTTGTGTTCTGGTCACCACTTTCAAATCGTCTCTTACACATTTAACAGAGTTTCAGCATCCTTTGAATTCGATTTGAACAGAATAAACAATGTTTTCAACAGGAATCTTATTCAAATTTTTACACAAAACTGAAAAAATGCTGTTTAATGAACCATCAAAGGAAATTTGATTTGAAAACGAGAAATTCTGCGCTGTCACTGTCAGCGTTTCGGTCGATTATCGGTTGAACGAAATTAGCGGCGTTGGCACATTCACCAAAAATGCCGCAATCTCCAGAAAGACGAGCATATACCAACTTATATATAAATGAGCTTTTGATATGACTCTATAAGTACTTACAGAAGGATATATATTCGGAAACCTTGAAGAAATGTGGTCTTAGGATGATTATCACTTTCAAATGTTACGATATCAACCTCTGTGGGGCAAAAAACATATGAATATGAATTGCATGTTGGCCTCAGGCAATTTGGTGTGGTACTATTGTAGTGGGTTTGTTGTTCGGAGTTTTAAACTATTTACTTATATGTCAGAAAGCCATTATTTTCCGCTACATCGGCAAATCTAGTTTGTTGTATGAGCTTAGCAAAAGTTTTTGCTGGGACTGCGATTTTGCATCAGATGGCGCGACTTATGCACTGTTACCTCTCATTCGCTAAGAGCTGATAAATAATGAATCTAACAATAATTGATGAAAAATAATAAAGGTTTTCTTACACTGTAAAAAAGTATTCTACAAACAACTGCTGACCACCCATTATTGCACATATGGCAAAAACTTCTTGATGGGATTGTCAAACGTATCAGTCATAGCAGCAAGAATATTGATCACACATGTTAGAAATACAAGTACTCATTTATTTTGTTCCAACTACCTGAACTTTAGGAAACATCAAATCATTTTTTTTTCTGTGTATCATAAAAAAATCAAATGTTCGTCGACTTCCCCAAAAGCGAGAGTGTAATATTATTATTTCAAATGATCAACTCATTTTCACACATTATTCTAGGGTGATAGAGGTCCTATGGGAAAATCTGGTGTTTCAGGATATCCAGGATTGCCAGGACACATGGGTTTACCTGTGAGAATATTTTTAATTCAATACTTGTAGTATGTTCCTCTTCATATTTATTTTTCTATATAAGTATCTTCTTTTTGAGAAAACAATTCTATTTAATATCATAATAAATCATAGTTTTCTGCATATATATGCCTCTTTCAGAAATTGTTTCGTGAATGTTTTGTACTTATGGAGTAAAAAATGGATAAGTTCAATAATTGTGTAACTCATCTGCAATCAAGAGGATATACCCTACAAGTTGTCCTAACTAGAAGAAGATAACTTGAACTCTAAGCATTTCTGAAAATATATACAATTTCAATCCAAGAACAAAAAATGATCATCTGTTGCTCAAGATAGTCTGTACTCACCCTACCATTTGAAACAAGAAAAAACCCTTCCTGCTGTTATTCTCGGTATCTTCTCTTAGTTGAGACACCCAGTATATATTCTCGAGTTCTCATTTCCATCATCGAAATTTTTTTTTGTATTATTTAGGGTATACCTGGTAGAAACGGGACAAAAGGTGAACCAGGTTTAAGAGTAAGTCAATTTATAATGAACCGCAACACTTCTAACTTCTCCAGTAGAAGTAGAAAATGTTACTAACTCCAATAAGGTGTAACCCATGCATCCTAGAGTCGCACTCGAATAGTTGTTTGTCCTGATATCCTCAAGATAATAACGAATCTACTCGTAAAGGGTCTTTTAATAAACTACTAGGTGAACCTTTAGAAACTAACACCTCGTTCCTAACACAGCACTGTAGAAATGAACTCGACTCGAATATTATATCCAATTTAATGGTAGCATCAGAGTAGATAACTATTGGAAACAGATGCCTTTTATAATCATCCAAGATTCTTCTAAACCTTCGTCAGAGTATGTATGGAGCAATGTTCTGAGATCACACAGTGGTAGGTTTTTTCCCAGTGCTTGGGTCTGTTCGTCCAAAGGGATACTCGAAGGGTAAAAATCCATGTTCTATCAGATAGTCAAGCAGCACTAAAAGCTCTGAAGTCATACACTTGTGAGTCTTAGCTGACTTGGGACTGTAAACAATCTCTGAAACAAACTGTCAGCGAACAACCAGGTCACTTTGATGTGGGTGCCAGATCATAAGGGAGTTGAAGGCAACGAGGAAGCAGACTGCCTTGCCAAAGAAGGGGCAAATACACAATTTCTTGGCCCAAGAACTCTCCTGTGGACTCGCCAAGGCGCACTTGAGAGAAGAGTTCCGACGCTGGGAAAGCAGATAAAATTAAATCTCACTGGAATAAAGTGCCAGGACAAAGATAAGCGAAAAGGCTAGTGAGCCTTTCGCCAAGGAAAGCTAAACAGCTTCTCGAGTTGGACAAAAAAGTCTTGAAACTAGTAACGGGACTCCTCTCTGGACACTGCCCTCTGAGGTATCACCTCAAAAAGGTGGGTAAAACAGAGTGATAGTTGACGCTTCTGCGAGAACTTCGCTGAAACTGTAGAATATTTGCTTTGCGAATGCCCAGCACTCTTCTGCAAGAGGCTCAAGTTCCTGGAAGGAGCCTTCTTAGAGCCCTCCGATGTCAGGAACCTAGCTTGTAGGAAACTGCTAAACTTCGCAAGAAGCCTCGGAATCCCAAGCCTCGAATAGATTAAAGTTTATGCACAAAAGATCTAATAGGTCGAGGAGATTGAGAGGCTGCACATCCTTAACGACATTCCCTAAAATCTACAATCTAGTGGTAGGTTTAAAGTGATTGGATCAATTTGGCTCTTCACATTTCAACAAAAAAATCCAGCTATTAGCGAAGCCCATTGATTTATTTGATGAATGGTCTTTCAGTATCCTTCTGTATTCAACATAGCAGTCGACATTCGATCTTGGAGTACAAGATATGCTATATCCAGATCAAATATCCATAACATCCTTTCGGTACTCACATTTTTCTGTCAGTGTCAGTATTAGAGGTGGTGGCAATCCAACCGCAAGAAGCGACAGTGAATGAGCGAGCGAATTTGTTTTACAGGGTGACAAAGGTGACAAGGGCGAACGGGGCTTGACGACGACCTTGACAGGAGATCAGTTCCCCACTGGCATAATTGAGGGGCCTCCTGGACCCCCTGGACCTCCAGGTGAGTTTCTAGGATGAGGAAAAATTTCAATAGAGGGAAAAATTAGGATAGATTTTTTTATGAACAATGTGACTATATTGAACAATCGTTATAAGGTGAAAAAGGGGACGTGGGACCGATAGGACCACCGGGAATCACTGGAGATAAAGGCGCTAGGGGAAAGAGGGGCAAGAAGGTAATGTACTCTTAGCAATCTAGGCTCAGGATGTCACGATTTGATCGATAAAATAATAACAAGCACCGAGATACTGATATTCACGATTCTGCACCTCATCTAGAAATATTTTATGATATCGACCAATCATGACATCTTTAAACAATCTGACTAACTACATCATTGCATAGCTTCAAACAAGGGGATATTATTAGAAGGCATGCTGTATTTCAAGGCACGACAGTTTTGCTTGTTTTCGTGTTGATTTGCATGTTCCAGCATGGTTTTGAAATGTTATCGTGATCTATCTAGTTGAAAATTTTTTGGAAATGTTCGAATGATATATATGCTTATATTCCATACCAAAAAAGTTGCTTCACCTTATCCTAACCCTATACTTCTAATATCCTTCAATGTTTTCAGTATTCACAGTTGGGATATGTTGATATATTATCACGAATTTCAACTTCTCGGATCCATAATATATGTTTTTACCTAGATTTTTATGTTATGAAAAATATTTTATACTGCCCAAAATACTTATATTTATGGAACATTTTTCAACACATAGTCCATAAGGCTTATTTTCTCTTCTGATGTAGGATAAAACGTAATAATAACCTACCTACCTATTATTTATGTATGTTACATTCTTCGATGAACTTGCTTAATTTTTTTCTCATTTATTTAACAGATTTTATTTACAGTACCTACATGGTTTTTTCCCTACACTACACTGCACTAATTACTAATTAACATTGGAATCAATTTAGTATTGTTGTAGGTGCTTCATTTCAGTAAGTATATTATTCTTTAAATGTTATTCTTTCATTAACATATTGATAGCCATCGATTTCTAAAACTCTCCCATAATATTTTGATGGTGAATTTTGAATTAATTGATTCATTTCATGAAATAAGCTGCACCGAATTTTGAATAAAGTGAATATCATAATGATTGAAACAACGATTGAGTTAATTCCTAAACAGATTGACTGTAATTTAGATGATATATCAGAGGGGTACATGTTCATAGATCAGTAGTGTCAAAGTATCTTGATGTATTAGTAGATATTATATATTTTGAGTTGTTTTGTATTATTTTATTTTAGGCATGTTTATATTATTTTCAGATTGATGTACATTGCGTATTCAGTTAATGCAGTATTCCACTTATATAGTTTCTTTATTTGTTTTTGTAAATATTGAAATATATAAGGTGATTCAACAAAATGATAGTGAGAAGATCAATTTAAAACATGAAAAGCAAAATTGTTTCGTTATCTTTAATTTTCAGTAGCTACGCTTGATGAATCACCTTATTTTTTCGTAGAGAATTTCTTAATCGTTTTTATTTTGAAGCTATGTTCAATGAGTGGTTGATTGTTTAGGGCCTTGATGGCAGTGCATTATCTAGAGGCCCTCCAGGAGAAAAAGGGGATATGGGCGAACCCGGCCTTAAGGGTGAAAAGGGCGAAAAAGGGTTTACTGGCTTTCCAGGTACACATTGATTGGGGTAAAAAATGTTTCGTCTTTTTATCCTGAATACTCGAGTGAATCATCTCGGCTGAAATTTCTACACCATTAGTTACATTATCTATCTATTGATCTAATTTTATCGTCAATGAACTCGTATTAGAAACTCATAGCGAATCAGATAACGAATCAGGTAGAGAGACAGATCATTGGATGATACAAGTTTCAGTGACACCTAATTCCATGAAAATTGATAAAACCGTATTGAAAAAGTGGAATGAGTTTTTATGCTGATTTAATTTAATTTACAAATGATTCAATCCACTTCCAGGATCATATACTTCACTTATTATCATTAATTAACTCAAATTTTTTTCGAAATAAGTTACTCGAAAAGTTTGTCATAATAATTGCTGATATCAATCCTATAAGAGAATTCCTAAGCATTTTATAGAAGGCAATGACAAATTTCTTCGTCTTCATACAAAATTAAATTCATTTTGGGCATTCACAATGTTTCATAAATCCTGGATCTATATAATTATCGTACTGGAATTTCTTCATCACTGCATAACTTTCCTCAAGTTTGTTAAATGATTTCGAATATTAGCAATACTTTCTCCTATTCTCGACAGTTTGATATTTCTCATGGATTCGAAATGTTCTGATTCATTCAAGGGCCCAAAGGAGACATGGGCATGATGGGTGCCCCAGGAATACCAGGAGTTGACGGAGAAACAGGTCCCCAAGGTCCACCTGGACATCCTGTGAGTTTGTTTACCAAATTCCAGCTCACTTCTTGCTGGTTAATCATACTGATTTATTGGCTATTACTAGAATCTCGAGGCTAATATCTATTCCGATGACGTTCCAGGGTGTGTTTGGAGAAAAGGGCGATAAGGGTGACTACGGCGATATAGGCCCTCCGGGGATGATGGGTCCTCCAGGATTACCGGGCCCTCCGGGCTACCCTGGCCCTAAGGGCGAGAAAGGGGAGAAAGGAGATTCGGTGAGTCGATAGTTCGTTTCATCCGCTATTTCTGACCACGGGGTATGGTGATATTTGTGGGAATCAGGAAATTATGGAATGTTTATTGGATGGAAACTATTTCATTGAAAATTTCATAAATTAATTTTCAACAAATCAGAAGGCTCCTTTTTGTATACGTCGCTTATAGCAACGGGCGATTACCGTGATTATTTCATTCATGCTAAAATACACGTTTTTGATTGGTTGAAATGATTGTGTTGATAATCAATAACACCATGTTTTCGATTTTGTATTTCGGCTCCTGTTTGGCTGTTGGATACCTACATGCTGTGTTTTCGTTTCTGTATTTCGCTTTCTGATTCGTAGGCACTAGGCAGTAGGGTAAGTTAATTAAACAACGACTTACCAGTTGCAATCTGTCATATTATTTTCCGATTTCCTGGTAAATAAATGAATGCCACTACACCAAATTTTCGTCTGAACCACGATAAACACACACTATGAATATGTATCCACTTAATTTTCCACACATTTTAGACAATTTCAGCATAGAATTATTCTAATGTAACCTAACCACACAAATTGTGACAACAATCATGGTGGATTTAGAATCTCAACTAAACTAAGAATTAAATTAACAACCAAGAATTAAGAAAGATGAATACAGGAAAATCCCATAGAGGCTTTATAAATATTCATCTGTCATTTAAATTAATAATTAACAACTAAGAAGATGGTCATCTTTCATCTTTTAAACTAAGAATTAACAATTATGAATTCAACGCATGCGCATAAGGCATATTTGAACACAGAACATTTTCTTCGCTCTGAAATTCAGGCACGGAACAATAAACAAACCTAATTCTTGAATGATGTTTATAAACACCTTCTTAGCTGAAGTAGTTGTTAATTATTAATTGTTAATTGAATTCTTAGTTTAGTTGAGTTTATAAATTCACCATCATAAAGAATTTAACTCAGTAGTACCTAGTGCATAGGTAATCTTGCCTACATCATACAATGGCATACATGTATTGTTGGTTGCATAACGAATCTTTTTGTGTCGAACTACAATGCATAATCAAAATATCTAATTCCATAAACTGTACGTTTAAAATAGGAAATCATCAAAATGGCTTTGATTTTATTCATGAAATAATCTGAACAAATACATCTTGTATTATTGATGATTATCGAAAATTCCTTCTCTTTTTCGAAACAAATCATGTTGCTTTGGGAAACCACACTCGCGCCGTTTCGATAATCATCAATACACTTGTTGTATTACATGCGCTAATTTTGTTAGTTCTTATTGACGGAATTAATAAGTTATAATTTTTTTGTCAAAAATGAAGCGCCATATATTCATTGACAAAAGTCACTCAGAATGAAATCTGGGTAGACATGTGATATTAGATGTTATCACTGAAAACGGATTACTGTTTCAAATGTAACATCTGATATCATAATGGAAGTAATAAACCTTAGTTACTATCTACGCAGAATAGGTCGTAGGGTTTTAATCTTTTCATCATATCAACAGCAACTCCAATTTATGAAATTTTCGTACCGAATCTTCAACGCAGCAGAATCAATTCCATATAATTTTTTTCTCGGTTTCACTCATGTTTTTGTTGTTTTCAACAACAAAAACAGTGACCTTGAAAAAAAATATCGGTAATAATTCTGCTGCTAGATTACAAGTGATAATAGTGGGAGAACAGAGTCCATTGCTTCATCTAAATCTTCCATTCGTACTTTCCTGATTCTTCCTATGATGACTTAGGAGAAGTTCTCGAATCAACATTTTCAACTGAAATTTTGCTTACGTAACATTTTTTACAATAACTTGTGTAACTTCTCCATGCGTAAAAGAGTTTTCCCTAACCAATAATAACCCACTAATTTTGAGTAGTTTTTTGAGATGCATGTTTTTTTTTAGAGAGTTTCATCGAGAAATATATGTGCATTTTATTTCAGCATCTGTTTTTCAATCTTCGTATATAACATTATGAACAATTTCCTCGAATATCCTTGAATTTATAATATTTTTGTGAATCCTACATTCTATCGTGATCATATTTAGTGCATGTACTTGAATCTCGAGTGAATATTTGAATTTCACGTTGCTTAAGTAGTTTGCAAGTTTATTTCACTTTTTCACCAACGACAGAAACAAATAAAGTGAATCTCCTCCCAATCTGTGTAGGCTTTCATCGTTTGAATCTAATTTGGAGAGCTTTCTTAATACTTAGCACTCTTTCATCTGGAGGAGATTTAGCCCATAATTTAGAAGCTTTTAACAGAATTGAATTTGCATTCGATGCTTGTAAGCCTCACTCTGCTATATACATTATTTCAACGCTTTTTCTTTTTTTTCCGGATCACCTCGTCCTGTGTAGAAGTACAAAAAATTAAGGAGACGGCAGGTAAATATCATCACATGTTTTGAATATATCCATCGAAACGGTGTATCAAAAATTTCAAATTGCTTTTTCTTTTGTCGTATCTGTATCATTACTTTCATTATCAAAGCCACGCCAGAATCTTGAAACTTTCAGGAAGTTCAATGAAAATTTCTCACAAACTAGTCGATAATAAATATTTTGCTGGAAGGTAGTTTGTCACTCGTGAATATACCAGTGGATTTATAATTGATAATACTCCCTCAAATATTTAATGAAATACCATGATTGTAATAAGAAAACAAGCTCTAACTGAAGAAAACCAAAAATAAATAATATAATAATAATAAATAAAGAAGTTTTCTCATGTTCATATGGGAGTAGTTTTCAAAAATTCAACTTAAATTAACCTATCGACTTGTGTAAACTAAAACAAACATTATTACTGAATATATTGTTGATAAAGTCCAGGCGTTTTCGGAAGGCAAAGTAGGCAATAAAACATTGGTGAGACCCAACACATACGTATTCCTCAACACTGATATGAAAGAAGGAAAAAAATCTCATTTTGACTTAGAAACGAGGTATTTGCCTTGGCAACCTTATCTTTTGTTTTTTTTTACTGTTCCAGGGAGATAGCGCTGGAGAAATTATAAACGCTGACATGGTGAGTGAAGGTTCTTCACCTGATTTCAAACAAATCATGTTGATCATTTTTATTCATTATCATAGCTATACTGGCATTATAGAATCAACTGACAGCATTATTATTCGACCTTAGGCAAGGTGTCGTGAAATGTCAATTCAATTCTCATTTTATCTGCTAGAGATATTCTAAAGAAAAATTGGAAACGAATAAATTGAAAGCGACCATGCAGTGTATTATCATAGTGCTGGCCTTTTCGGAAGGTGAAGTGGGCAATAAAGCATTGGTAAAACCCGACATATGTCAGAGCCCTTTCCACTCCTCTCCACCAACTAACTCAAAAATTGAAATGTGAATGTCGGTTTTCACCAACGTTTTATTGCCTACTTCGCCTTCCGAAAACGTCTGTGAAAATCAGCATTGTCCGTTTCCTCCATTTAGGTTTTCGGACCCCCTGGACCCCCCGGTCCTTCAGGGCCCCCCGGGCTGCAAGGCCCCCCAGGAATAAAGGGCGATAGAGGTAGAGATGGATTGAAAGGAGAACAAGTGAGTAACAGGAGGAAAAAAGTGTATCGCTGATCAATTCAATGAAAACATGATCTTTGGGAAAATCGGAATTTTCCGAACTTCCTGTATTTTTGCCGAAATTCATTGAGCGATGTCACTGATTTTCCCTCAGCAATTGCTTTGAAGCTTTTCCATTATTTTTTGCCATTGTTTGCTGCATAAGTTTTTAGATTAGATCTTGCTGTAGATACAGAGTGTGTCCTCAGGTGGAAAACTTTTTTACTGTTGCAATAAGGATGTCTATTTCTATTGTGTATAATTACCACGAAAATTTCGGTTGGAATCTGAGATATTTTCTATTGAAAAAACGCGTCCCTCTGGGGATACCCTGTCAAAAAATTTAGTGGCGTAATTTTGATTCGTATTATTTTTTACAGGGTGATAAGGGGACTAAAGGAGATCCAGGACCTATGGGACTACCCGTGAGTATGATTTAGGAAAAGTGAGATGATATATCTCACCAAACAATCCGCATAATTTTGGCAGGTTATCAATCAATCAATGTGATTTATTATCAATTGGCACCATTTCTGAGTAAATAGATAACTGTACACGATGTATTTCTTTTTGGCGATAGTTGAAGTCAGTCTTATAAACGTATCTTTATCTGATGGAACATTATAACATAACATTACAGCATTATAATACAGATCTAGGATGTCAATAGGTTGAGATGCGCGAAACCAAAATAATAGAATTTTTTCATATTAATACGTGACAGTCTCACGATTTTTTGTGTTGTTTCGTCAGTTTCCAATCCAATTAGCGATATAATCGTTCGTCAAAGTTTCTTATCCAATCAGCGATATAATTGTTCGTCAAAGTTCATTATCCAATCAGTGATATAATTGGTCGTCAAAGTTTCTAATCCAATTAGCGATATAATTGTTCGTCAAAGTTTCTAATCCAATCAGCGATATAATTGTTCGTCAAAGTTTATCATCCAATCGGTGATATAATTGGTCGTCAAAGTTTCTAATCCAATTAGCGATATAAATGTTCGTCAAAGTTTCTAATCCAATTATCGATATAATGGTTCGTCAAAGTTTATAATCTAATCAGCGATAGCATTGTTCGTCCAAGTTTCTTATCTAATTCGCAATAGCATTGTTCAGCAAAGTTTCTAAACCAATTAGCGATAGCATTATTCTTCGAAGTTTCTGATCCAATTAGCGATAGCATTGTTCGTCCAAGTTTCTTGTCCAGTTAGCTATATCATTATTTGTTATAGTTTCTAATCTAATTAGCGATAGAAAAATTCATAAAAGTTTACAATCCAATTGGCGATATAATTGTTCGTTGAAGTTTCTTATCCAATCAGCGATATAATTGATCGTCAAAGTTTCTAATTCAATTTGCAATATAGTTGTTCGTCATAGTTTCCAATCCAATTAGCGATATAATTGTTCGTCAAAGTTTCTAATCCAATTAGCGATAACATTATTCTTCGAAGATTCTAATCCAATTAGCGATAGCATTATTCTTCGAAGTTTTTAATCCAATTAGCGATTGCATTGTTCGTCAAAGTTTCTTATCCAATCAGCAATATAATTGTTCTTCAAAGTTTCTAATTCAATTAGCGATATTATGGTTCGTCAAAGTTTCTAATCCAATTAGCGATATAATTTTTCCTCAAAGTTTCTTATCCAATCAGCGATATAATTGTTCGTCAAAGTTTCTAATCAAATTTGCGATATAATTGTTCGTCAAAGTTTCATATCAAATTAGCGATAGCATTATTCTTCGAAGATTCTAATCCAATTAGCGATAGCATTATTCTTCGAAGTTTTTAATCCAATTAGCGATTGCATTGTTCGTCCAAGTTCCTTATCCAGTTTGCTATAGCATAATTCGTTAAAGTTTTTAATCCAATTAGCGATATAATTGTTCGTCAAAGTTTCTTATCCAATCAGCAATATAATTGTTCTTCAAAGTTTCTAATTCAATTAGCGATATAATTGTTCGTCAAAGTTTCTAATCCAATTAGCGATATAATTTTTCGTCAAAGTTTCTTATCCAATCAGCGATATAATTGTTCGTCAAAGTTTCTAATCGAATTAGCAATATAATTGTTCGTCAAACTATAGGGAAAAAAGGACAGACAGGGAAACAATTAAAATTCAAATATAAATATCCAACTCGCATGTACAAGAAGGCATGTGCAGGAGGAACTCATCAACTGTATAGAAACAGTGCACCATTAGTATGTTATGGATTTTTTTCTTAAATTTATTAAAAGTTCTGATTGGTGGATCTTAATCGCTATGATTGTACTCATGTGGATATGAATTCTTGCTACCGTGTAAGCATCCTAGATCTTTAAAAACAAACGTTGATGCTTCGTTCAAGGGTCCCATGGGGCTGAGAGGTGAAAGCGGCAGGCCAGGCGAATACGGCAACGCTGGTCCGTTGGTAAGGAAGCCCTACTACTCCTCGTTGCATAACTATAACAGGCCTAGGGAGATCTAACAAAACGTGGATCTCTTCTAACCGAATAACAAACAGTCCCTGCAACCGTATTAACAACAATTTCGGCTTCTGGCGTTGAAAGGACAATAAGATGACAAGAGGGAAAAACAACTGCCATGGAAGTGATCATCTTGGATGCGCTTCCCAGAGAACGATAGTGAAATATTTTTTCTTCTATGATGACGCAAAATGTGGACATTCATCAGGCAGGGCAACCTGTAAGTTTTTTACGGGTCCAGAAAAAAAAATTTAAACTAGTTTTGGCTCCTCTACCATTTGGATGACGTAGCGTAGCAAGTGAAACGCCGTGTTCACATAAAAACAAATTGTGATTTAGCAGGCGGACATATTACAATGTTGCCATATATCTTATATTTCCTAGACGGAAAACCCCTTTTGTGAGGTCCATTTATTGCGTGATTGAAGAAAGAAAGTGTACATTTTCTCCACCTCAGAGCATACCTATTGAGTGTTTGTCATTCCATTGGCCACTGTATTTGATAATTGAACAAAACCTGGTTGCTTGCGATGACCTCTCAAAATATGCAAACGTGTATAGGTATGTTCTAATGGACGTACTCATTTGATATTTAGTTGTAGGAATTCATATATCTGTATTTAATTTGAGTATCAGCTGTACTTTTTTGCTATTCCAATATTTATTGAAATTATTCTAAGAACCTATATATTCTATAATCAAAGTCGAATGTCTAGATCACTTGATGAAAATACAATCAAATAAAAAATTCTCAAGCTAATAGTACAAAACTTGACTCCAAATTTGATCAAATCATGACTATGATGCTATCGATAATTGTAGCACAAAATTACTTACTTATTACTAATTAGTTCATTACTTATAGCTCAGTGAAATAGCAATTACTTGCGAAATATTTTCTCAGTGAGGTGATCTTGACATATTTCATCCGCATTTATTCATATCGACTCATCTCCAAACTTACTATCAACAAAACTTTCGTCCATTACAGTACTTATAGAAAAAAGTGTGGATTGTATTTTAATAAAACGATGTTGAATTGTGTAAGGAGTGATTGAAAAAACAGGAAATATATATTTATCTACAAGTTGATTTACTCATGCAGTTATAAAATTTCAGTTGGATAATCTTAGCATGAGGAGAGCAAGTCAGCCATTATTCTTATCATTACCGAGTGTTGTAATATAAATGTTACATTTTTATAGGTGTTTTATAGTAGATTAAGACATTGTAACAAAGTTGAGGAGAACAGCAAGAGCACTTTCAGTATTAAAACCGTCTACTTTCTCCTTGAAGGAACAAAACCATTTTGTAAAAATAGCAAATTATCGATTTCCATCCATGTGGTGCTGAAGAGATGAGGATGGTTTCAATTGTGAATATTATACCGCGATGGAATCACGATGATCTCGTGTTTGGAATTGCACATTTTTCGTTTCTGAATCTGGAGTAGGTTGGCTGACTAGTGATAGTATAAGGATTCTGGTTTGGTCAGAGGGTAGGTAACTAACCGAGCCTATATCGACCAAACGTCGAAAAGTGTGGTGAACCCGCCACGCATCCGTGTAGAAAATTTTGGATATCGTATAACAGGTGTAAAAAAAGCGTGTGGCATTTCCGATATGTTGGAAATTTTCCAACAGATGTATGATTTTTAGTCACGTTTTCGCCACGTTTCCGCTATTTTGTCATCACGTATTAGTCACTTTTCCATCAAGATTTCGTCACGTTTCGTTACGATTTCGTCACGTTTTGTCACATTTCCATTACGATTTCGTCACGTTTCGTCATTATTTCGTCACGATTTCTATCACGATTTCGTCACATTTCTATTACGATTTCGTCACGTTTCGTCAATATTTCGTTACGATTTCGTCACGTTTCGTCATGATTTCGTCACATTACCATCACCATTTCGTCACGTTTCGTCAATATTTCGTCACGATTTCGTCACATTTCCATCACGATTTCGTCACGTTTCGTTATGATTTCGTCATGATCTCGTCACGTTTCGTCACATTACCATCACTATTTCGTCACATTACCATCACTATTTCGTCACGTTTCTTCAATATTTCGTTACGTTCCGTTACGTTCCGTCACGATTTCGTCACGATTTCGTCACATTTCCATCACAATTTCGTCACGTTTCGTTATGATTTCGTCATGATCTCGTCACATTTCGTCACATTACCATCACTATTTCGTCACATTACCATCACTATTCCGTCACGTTTCTTCAATATTTCGTCACGTTTCGTCACGATTTCGTCATGATCTCGTCACATTTTGTCACATTACCATCACGATTTCGTCACGTTTCGTTACGATTTCGTCACGTTTTGTCACATTTCCATTACGATTTAGTCACGTTTCGTCATTATTTCGTCACGATTTCTATCACGATTTCGTCACATTTCTATTACAATTTCGTCACGTTTCGTCAATATTTCGTTACGATTTCGTCACGTTTCGTCATGATTTCGTCACATTACCATCATTATTTCGTCACGTTTCGTCAATATTTCGTCACGATTTCGTCACATTTCCATCACAATTTCGTCACGTTTCGTTATGATTTCGTCATGATCTCGTCACATTTCGTCACATTACCATCACTATTTCGTCACATTACCATCACTATTCCGTCACGTTTCTTCAATATTTCGTCACGTTTCGTCACGATTTCGTCATGATCTCGTCACATTTTGTCACATTACCATCACGATTTCGTCACGTTTCGTTACGATTTCGTCACGTTTCGTCAATATTTCGTCACGATTTCGTCACATTTCCATCACGATTTCGTCACGTTTCGTTATGATTTCGTCATGATCTCGTCACGTTTCGTCACATTACCATCACTATTTCGTCACATTACCATCACTATTTCGTCACGTTTTTTCAATATTTCGTTACGTTCCGTTACGTTCCGTCACGATTTCGTCACATTTCCATTACGATTTCGTCACGTTTCGTCAATATTTCGTCACAATTTCGTCACGTTTCGTCACATTTCCATTACGATTTCGTCACGTTTCTTCAATATTTCGTCACGATTTCGTCATGATCTCGTCACGTTTCGTCACATTATCATCACTATTTCGTCACGTTTCTTCGATATTTCGTTACGTTCCGTCACGATTTCGTCACGTTTCGTCACGATTTCCTCATGATCTCGTCACGTTTTGTCACATTACCATCACGATTTCTTCATATTTCTTCAATATTTCGTAACGTTTCTTCAATATTTCGTCACGTTCCGTCACGATTTCGTCACGTTTCGTCACGATTTCGTCATGATCTCGTCACATTTTGTCACATTACCATCACTATTTCGTCACATTACCATCACTATTTCGTCACGTTTTTTCAATATTTCGTTACGTTCCGTTACGTTCCGTCACGATTTCGTCACATTTCCATTACGATTTCGTCACGTTTCGTCAATATTTCGTCACAATTTCGTCACGTTTCGTCACATTTCCATTACGATTTCGTCACGTTTCTTCAATATTTCGTCACGATTTCGTCATGATCTCGTCACGTTTCGTCACATTATCATCACTATTTCGTCACGTTTCTTCGATATTTCGTTACGTTCCGTCACGATTTCGTCACGTTTCGTCACGATTTCCTCATGATCTCGTCACGTTTTGTCACATTACCATCACGATTTCTTCATATTTCTTCAATATTTCGTAACGTTTCTTCAATATTTCGTCACGTTCCGTCACGATTTCGTCACGTTTCGTCACGATTTCGTCATGATCTCGTCACATTTTGTCACATTACCATCACTATTTCGTCACATTACCATCACTATTTCGTCACGTTTTTTCAATATTTCGTTACGTTCCGTTACGTTCCGTCACGATTTCGTCACATTTCCATTACGATTTCGTCACGTTTCGTCAATATTTCGTCACAATTTCGTCACGTTTCGTCACATTTCCATTACGATTTCGTCACGTTTCTTCAATATTTCGTCACGATTTCGTCATGATCTCGTCACGTTTCGTCACATTATCATCACTATTTCGTCACGTTTCTTCGATATTTCGTTACGTTCCGTCACGATTTCGTCACGTTTCGTCACGATTTCCTCATGATCTCGTCACGTTTTGTCACATTACCATCACGATTTCTTCATATTTCTTCAATATTTCGTAACGTTTCTTCAATATTTCGTCACGTTCCGTCACGATTTCGTCACGTTTCGTCACGATTTCGTCATGATCTCGTCACATTTTGTCACATTACCATCACGATTTCGTCACGTTTCGTTACGATTTCGTCACGTTTTGTCACATTTCCATTACGATTTAGTCACGTTTCGTCATTATTTCGTCACGATTTCTATCACGATTTCGTCACATTTCTATTACGATTTCGTCACGTTTCGTCAATATTTCGTTACGATTTCGTCACGTTTCGTCATGATTTCGTCACATTACCATCACTATTTCGTCACGTTTCGTCAATATTTCGTCACGATTTCGTCACATTTCTATCACGATTTCGTCACGTTTCGTTATGATTTCGTCATAATCTCGTCACATTTCGTCACATTACCATCACTATTTCGTCACATTACCATCACTATTCCGTCACGTTTCTTCAATATTTCGTTACGTTCCGTCACGATTTCGTCACGATTTCGTCACATTTCCATTACGATTTCGTCACGTTTCGTCAATATTTCGTCACGATTTCTATCACGATTTGGTCATGATTTCGTCACGTTTCGTCATATTATCATCACTATTTCGTCACGTTTCTTCGATATTTCGTTACGTTCCGTCACGATTTCGTCACGTTTCGTCACGATTTCGTCATGATCTCGTCACGTTTCGTCACATTACCATCACTATTTCGTCACATTACCATCACTATTCCGTCACGTTTCTTCAATATTTCGTTACGTTCCGTCACGATTTAGTCACATTTCCATTACGATTTCGTCACGTTTCGTCAATATTTCGTCACGATTTCGTCACGTTTCGTCACATTTCCATTACGATTTCGTCACGTTTCTTCAATATTTCGTCACGATTTCTATCACGATTTGGTCATGATTTCGTCACGTTTCGTCATATTATCATCACTATTTCGTCACGTTTCTTCGATATTTCGTTACGTTCCGTCACGATTTCGTCACGTTTCGTCACGATTTCCTCATGATCTCGTTACGTTTCGTCACATTACCATCACTATTTCGTCACGTTTCTTCAATATTTCGTAACGTTTCTTCAATATTTCGTCACGTTCCGTCACGATTTCGTCACATTTCTATCACGATTTCGTCACGATTTCGTCATGATCTCGTCACGTTTTGTCACATTACCATCACGATTTCGTCACATTTCTTCAATATTTTGTCACCATTTCGAAAAGTTTCGTCATTTTCACATCAGAAAATGTGAATCCTGCCTCAAAATGATTGCAATGAGCTTGGCATAGAATGAGTTCATCCACAATTTTCATTGACACTTCATGTAAAAATCGATTTGTTTTGGTATTTTTCCAATCTCTCCGTATTCAGAAACGAAAATGTAACCCATTCTCTGCTGAACCGAGAGAGGGCCTACGGATGAGACTCAATTGTGAGAATGACACGTCTCCGAGCATATCAGACTGATAATATGGTTTAAGGCTTTTCGGAACCTGGCATTGTAAGATATTTCCGATTTTATTATAAGTCAAAGGTACTTAGATATATTTACATGTACGAAGAAAATAAATGTATGTGCATGTGCTGTAAGTATTAAAGAATGCTTCAACTCATTGAACGCTTTCCCGTCTTGATCTCCCTACTATATCCCGATTCAAAAGTCCTCAAAGATTTCCAGCTTTTCATTACCAGGTGGATAACTCACAATCCAGCATGATATGAATGATTATATTATCAAGGTACGTGTCTATGTATTCTTTCTCACATCAATTTTTTCGTTGCTCTAGATTTTAAGGTATCTACGAGAAAATTTCACAAATCCGGAAGCACCATCTGAATTTTCATTTCTCACATTGCTCTTCTTAATGTACTCTTTTTCGGCTTTCGGTCATTTTATCAACAAAATGCAATATTAAGATTGCAAATTTATGAACTGAGAACTTTACTATTTATTCTTTATAGCGATGAAGATATAACGATGAATATATTTATAGATTCGCGATGAATTCGGACAAGCGATTCAACTACCAATTTATTGTTCGATTTGCTTTTTTTTGTTTTACTGCAGCTACTAATAGGAATGATAAAGAGAACAAATATGGTTTAATATTCATACAAATTCATTTCAATTATAATTTGCTGATATAACGTTAATATTCGAATTTTCAGCAAAGCGATCTGGAATAATTGGAAAAACATTCGAATTGGTAGGTATATTTATAATAATAGCATATATACAGTTCGGAACAGCCAAATGGGATGAATTCAATATCTGCATTATTGTGCATGTATACAGTATGTCCTCTTAAGTTTTTTGAAAGAAATAATTCGTCATTGAAGCATGTCCAAAATTGGAATAATTATGTTTTTGGTTGCCATACGATGTTTGTTGGAAAATGGTAATTTCACCAACATTTTTCACAATATCGGCAAAATTTCTGAGAAATGTTGTTTATAATCGATAATATCTGACTGTAATATTTAATGTGGATTAGCTTTTCCTGAGAAAGATATTTTCGATGTTGTGAATAATAAAGCGCGTATACAAATGCGCATCAGTGTTCCAACATGTTATTTTTAATTTTTTCAATATCTGATTTCAGAACTTACCTATAATTATTATATAAATTCATTCGACCATTCCAAGCCGTGTAAATCGTTCCGTCCTATTCAAGTAAATACTATCCAAATCATCTGGTCGAACTTCAACTTGTTTTGGTACAATCATGCATGAAGCATTATACAGTTATCTTGCATTATTTGATCATGATTCATTTCTACTATGAAATGGATGGTTATCGATTCATTGTCTTTAATATTTTCTCATCCACAGGGTCCTCCAGGACTCGACGGGATGAAAGTGAGTATTGTTGTTTTCCCATTCATTCTTTTCTGTTTACATATAGCCAATTATTTTGATCAGCAAAAAAGCAAATAAAACTAGATAAGGCAAGGCAATTCTCTGAAAGTTTTTTTGAATTATCGTACAGAACAAACAAAATTATCTGATGAAATTCTCCCCTTTATATACCATGTGCACGATACACGACGAACATCTATCGCATCAGCTAGACATATTCTCCTGCAATGTGGCACGAGCTGTATCAGTTACCATGAATATTGCCTTTTTCATATGTATTCACTTTCTGTCGTTGAATTCTATGAATCCTTCATACTTTGTGTAATCAACTGTTTTCAGGGTGCTCAAGGGGAACCTGGAAATAAAGGAGAGAGAGGGGATCCAGGACTTCCGGTGAGTGTTTTGCAATAAATAAAAAAAAATTTTAATCAATAATTCAATTACCATTCATTCGATTGTGAGGAATTTCTGGAAAGATACGTACAGGGTTTCTTATCAGGTGTTTGTTCTTGCAAATACCGGGTGTTTCTTGAAAGTCAAAATGCATTTTTTGGCGTAGGTATTCAATTATTTCAGATTTGACCCCATTTGTAACTTTATGACTTTTATCATCCAATCTCCTGGCCTCATGAGGATTGTCCAAAATATTAATAATAATCTTTCCTTACAGGGTACTGACGGAATTCCTGGCCAAGAGGTATATTGATAATGAAGAGTTTTTCTTCCTAACTATGCATGATTCTATTTGATTTATCACAAACTGTTGAGAGAATGCCATAACAGTTATGTCATATTTTTTATTGAAATATAATTCGAAAAAATCAAAATTATCTAATTGAATGAAAGAATATTGTTGTTATCTCAACTATCCTGCTATCTTATCTATAATAATCATTCTCAGCTTTCGTAAGTTCAATTCATGTTATCACACATTGTTTTAGGGTCCAAAGGGAGATAAAGGTTACAAAGGAGAAGGAGTAAGTGCAATTACTTAATTTTATTACAAGTTTGCCTTATATTAACTTAATATCCCTTTGTTCACACCCACATTCTAAACTCAAAGTTTCTCGCATAGTTTCATGAATCTGGATCGAAACTAACCAATTTGATAAATCGTTTTCAGTCGAATTCATTCGTACCATCGTCACCCAGCATTTCTAGAAGGTTACCATTTTTTTAGACATTGTTGTTTCTATCATAGGGCCCTCTAGGCAAACGTGGTCGTAAGGGTGATAAAGGAGACAAGGGCGATCAGGGAGTACCTGGATTGGATGCCCCGTGTCCTCTGGGTGCAGATGGTCTACCACTACCAGGTTGTGGTTGGAGACCTCCCAAGGTGAGATTTCCTTAAGTAATCTCAATTTTATCAACCCTACCAACTCTCTTAAGTCTCTCACTCTACTCCTCCAACTCTTAACTCATTCACCTCCCTCAAGTCTCCCAACCCTTCAACTCATTCACCTCCCCAACTCTCTCAACTCTCTCAACTCTCTCAACTCTCTCAACTCTCTCAACTCTCTCAACTCTCTCAACTCTCTCAACTCTCTCAACTCTCTCAACTCTCTCAACTCTCTCAACTCTCTCAACTCTCTCAACTATCCCAACTCTCTCAACTCTCTCTACTCTCTCAACTCTCTCAACTCTCTCAACTCTCTCAACTCTCTCAACTCTCTCAACTCTCTCAACTCTCTCAACTCTCTCAAGTCTCTCAAGTCTCTCAACTCTCTCAACTCTCTCAACTCTCTCAACTCTCTCAACTCTCTCAACTCTCTCAACTCTCTCAAGTCTCTCAACTCTCTCAACTCTCTCAACTCTCTCAACTCTCTCAACTCTCTCAACTCTCTCAACTCTCTCAACTCTCTCAACTCTCTCAACTCTCTCAACACTCTCAACTCTCTCAACTCTCTCAACTCTCCCAACTCTCTCAACTCTCTCAACTCTCTCAACTCTCTCAACTCTCTCAACACTCTCAACTCTCTCAACTCTCTCAACTCTCTCAACTATCTCAACTCTCTCAACTCTCCCAACTCTCTCAACTCTCTCAACTCTCTCAACTCTCTCAACTCTCCCAACTCTCTCAACTCTCTCAACTCTCTCAACTCTCTCAACTCTCTCAACTCTCTCAACTCTCTCAACTCTCTCAACTCTCTCAACTCTCTCAACTCTCTCAACTCTCTCAACTCTCTCAACTCTCTCAACTCTCTCAACTCTCTCAACTCTCTCAACTCTCTCAACTCTCTCAACTCTCTCAACTCTCTCAACTCTCTCAACTCTCTCAACTCTCTCAACTCTCTCAACTCTCTCAACTCTCTCAAGTCTCTCAAGTCTCTCAACTCTCTCAACTCTCTCAACTCTCTCAACTCTCTCAAGTCTCTCAACTCTCTCAACTCTCTCAAGTCTCTCAACTCTCTCAACTCTCTCAACTCTCTCAACTCTCAACTCTCTCAACTCTCTCAACACTCTCAACTCTCTCAACTCTCTCAACTCTCTCAACTCTCTCAACTCTCTCAACTCTCTCAACTCTCCCAACTCTCCCAACTCTCTCAACTCTCTCAACTCTCTCAACACTCTCAACTCTGTCAACACTCTCAACTCTCTCAACTCTCTCAACTCTCTCAACTCTCTCAACTCTCTCAACTCTCTCAACTCTCTCAACTCTCTCAACTCTCTCAACTCTCTCAACTCTCTCAACTCTCTCTACTCTCTCAACTCTCTCAACTCTCTCAACTCTCTCAACTCTCTCAAGTCTCTCAAGTCTCTCAACTCTCTCAACTCTCTCAACTCTCTCAACTCTCTCAAGTCTCTCAACTCTCTCAACTCTCTCAAGTCTCTCAACTCTCTCAACTCTCTCAACTCTCTCAACTCTCAACTCTCTCAACTCTCCCAACTCTCCCAACTCTCTCAACTCTCTCAACTCTCTCAACACTCTCAACTCTCTCAACTCTCTCAACTCTCTCAACTCTCTCAACTCTCTCAACTCTCTCAACTCTCTCAACTCTCTCAACTCTCTCAACTCTCTCAACTCTCTCAACTCTCTCTACTCTCTCAACTCTCTCAACTCTCTCAACTCTCTCAACTCTCTCAACTCTCTCAACTCTCTCAACTCTCTCTACTCTCTCAACTCTCTCAACTCTCTCAACTCTCTCAACTCTCTCTACTCTCTCAACTCTCTCAACTCTCTCAACTCTCTCAACTCTCTCAAGTCTCTCAAGTCTCTCAACTCTCTCAACTCTCTCAACTCTCTCAACTCTCTCAAGTCTCTCAACTCTCTCAACTCTCTCAAGTCTCTCAACTCTCTCAACTCTCTCAACTCTCTCAACTCTCAACTCTCTCAACTCTCCCAACTCTCCCAACTCTCTCAACTCTCTCAACTCTCTCAACACTCTCAACTCTCTCAACTCTCTCAACTCTCTCAACTCTCTCAACTCTCTCAACTCTCTCAACTCTCTCAACTCTCTCAACTCTCTCAACTCTCTCAACTCTCTCAACTCTCTCAACTCTCTCAACTATCTCAACTCTCTCAACTCTCCCAACTCTCTCAACTCTCTCAACTCTCTCAACTCTCTCAACTCTCCCAACTCTCTCAACTCTCTCAACTCTCTCAACTCTCTCAACTCTCTCAACTCTCTCAACTCTCTCAACTCTCTCAACTCTCTCAACTCTCTCAACTCTCTCAACTCTCTCAACTCTCTCAACTCTCTCAACTCTCTCAACTCTCTCAACTCTCTCAACTCTCTCAACTCTCTCAACTCTCTCAACTCTCTCAACTCTCTCAACTCTCTCAACTCTCTCAACTCTCTCAAGTCTCTCAAGTCTCTCAACTCTCTCAACTCTCTCAACTCTCTCAACTCTCTCAAGTCTCTCAACTCTCTCAACTCTCTCAAGTCTCTCAACTCTCTCAACTCTCTCAACTCTCTCAACTCTCAACTCTCTCAACTCTCTCAACACTCTCAACTCTCTCAACTCTCTCAACTCTCTCAACTCTCTCAACTCTCTCAACTCTCTCAACTCTCCCAACTCTCCCAACTCTCTCAACTCTCTCAACTCTCTCAACACTCTCAACTCTGTCAACACTCTCAACTCTCTCAACTCTCTCAACTCTCTCAACTCTCTCAACTCTCTCAACTCTCTCAACTCTCTCAACTCTCTCAACTCTCTCAACTCTCTCAACTCTCTCAACTCTCTCTACTCTCTCAACTCTCTCAACTCTCTCAACTCTCTCAACTCTCTCAAGTCTCTCAAGTCTCTCAACTCTCTCAACTCTCTCAACTCTCTCAACTCTCTCAAGTCTCTCAACTCTCTCAACTCTCTCAAGTCTCTCAACTCTCTCAACTCTCTCAACTCTCTCAACTCTCAACTCTCTCAACTCTCCCAACTCTCCCAACTCTCTCAACTCTCTCAACTCTCTCAACACTCTCAACTCTCTCAACTCTCTCAACTCTCTCAACTCTCTCAACTCTCTCAACTCTCTCAACTCTCTCAACTCTCTCAACTCTCTCAACTCTCTCAACTCTCTCAACTCTCTCTACTCTCTCAACTCTCTCAACTCTCTCAACTCTCTCAACTCTCTCAACTCTCTCAACTCTCTCAACTCTCTCAACTCTCTCAACTCTCTCAACTATCTCAACTCTCTCAACTCTCTCAACTCTCTCAACTCTCTCAACTCTCTCAACTCTCTCAACTCTCTCAACTCTCTCAACTCTCCCAACTCTCTCAACTCTCTCAACTCTCTCAACTCTCTCAACTCTCCCAACTCTCTCAACTACTTCAACTCCTTTACTTCCTTTACCTCATTCACCTCCTTCAACTCTTTCAACTCCCCTAATTCCCTCAACTTTCTCAACTCCCCTAACTCCCTCTACTCCCTCAACTCTCTTAACTCTCTCTCTACCCTGGACTCTCTTGACTCCCTTGACACTCTCAACTGTCTTAACAATAGTAAACTCGCTAAAAAGTTCCATACATTCCCTTCACCCTGTAAACTATCACAAGTTTTTGAACAATTTCTTCGTTTTCAACTCATGAAAGAGTTAGTAATCCTCACAATTTCATAACCATAATCTCCTGCAACTCTCTAGGAGCCTCTTCGACCTGCCCCTTCCCCGCCCATCCAGACGCACGACTTCGACCTGGAAGATCCCGTGGACGAGACCGAAGACTACGAGGAAGTCGAAGGAGAGGACTATGAGGACTACGCCGAGGTCAACCAGGCGTTGCCGCCAAATAACTGACGGGTAGGTGAAAGGAAGTCACGATGAATGACTGATTCTATGAATAACTCTCTCGACTCTCAGTTTCGTTACTGGTGGTGCCATCTCGTGGAACGAAATTGAAGGTAGAGCTTTGCGGTTTGGCCACCAGATGGTGATAGTATTAGTCGGAAATAAACTGTTTTAGCTGTTAACAATCTGTTTTTTTTTTTCAGGCCTGAGACTGGTGAACGTTTCTACTGATTCAGGACTATGATAGTACTTATAGTGCGAAATAGACTCGGTGACTTTCTCAGAATGTATCACTCCGTGGCAATCGTGTTCATACCTAGTTAAATATTTCATTCGGTCCATTCATACTTCAATTATTGTAACTGATAAGTGCAAATATCGTTATTTTAAATCAGAATATAATCGAATTGTTACAAGATTTCTTTTTAGTGACAGTATATATTGATGTCTCGTTATTGTCTCTCATAATCATATCATATATCATATCATAATTCATCCAGATTCTAGAAGAAACATATCAGATACTCATTACTGTATGATAAATTATTGATTGAATATATAAATATTGAAATTTTAATGGTTTTTCTCTTTGGCTTGAACCAAACGATGTTTTCCTTCATTTTCACCAAAGAAAAATGAAAGCCATCTATACGTTCAGAATTTAGATCTGGAATTTCAATACTGAATTTGAATATTTCGTCAGGAAAAGACAGGACCCTTTGCTATGTTTATCAATTTCGAAGAAAAAAAAATCGGCATTTGCTGTACCCTGCCTGGTCACTGAAATTCCCACAGTTGATCGAGAAAAAGAAAAATTCAACTTTTCTTCCGTTCGCAATAGAGGAAAATGATTTTCCAGTATCGACAATCTAATCAGGAATATCAAAATTTGAAATCTCTACAACAATTTTGAATTTTCCGGTTGAAAAAAAACAAGGTTATTTGACCTTTTGAGATTTCTGATAAAAAATTTAAATTCGTGAAAACTTGTATATTGTTTTGGATGTGCTGAACACGATTCTGACGTCCGTTTTCTTCTATCTGTGGAATAAATTTCGAATTATTCGTGATTTTATGTGTCATCTGCATATTCATAAATTTTTTCTTGTTGCGAAGATAGAAGGAATAGATTTATTCGAATTATGTACAGAGTTGCTTATAGTTGAATAAAAGAATATAAACTCAAGTGAATATTATCTTCAAAAGATTCACTACGGGAGCTTCGAATGTCAAGGAAATGATGAAAGCACTCAAAAATGATAGTACAACATTTCCACAAAACACCACAATCTGAAACAAAAAATACATTGCAATCAATAAATATTTCCTTAGTATGCTGTTCTTGAAGAAAAAATGATAACTGATCATCGTTTTTCTGGATTTTCCTCTATCCATAAAATAACAAGACAGTATGTGAGGCAAGATAAAATAAACGTAAGAAAATATACTTCAAAACGTGAGCTTTAATACAAATGCAACAAATGCAAATAATGTATTTCATTGTTTAATCTAGCCATTTTTTTCCGCAGCAAGCTTTAAAATCTGAATAACCTAGATCAGCATTTGTATCATAATAGCTCAGTTTTAAAGATATTTCTCAGGGTCATTGCATTTTGCAATTTTTCAGCATCATACTTTATTTTAAATTCTCATCTCTCAATTCTGGATTAAATCTACCCATAATCCCAAATTCATCATCTTGAAACCTGAAAGATCTTAATTTGCGACCCCAAAAACGTATTTTCAACGGGAGCTGCCATCTTGAAATCATAAATGTTGACAAAGATTTAATATCTACGGAACCGCTACATACAAATCGAAAATAATATCAAAACTCGTCCGCCATCTTGAAGGCGTCTTTTCGAATTTTGACAATTAATTCATAATCTCCGACTTTGAAAAACCACATAGACCAATTTTGAATCGAATCGGACAATAATCACTAAACGTGTCCACCATATTGGAGCCGCCATCTTGTTTTTTTCCTAAATAACCTTCAAATTGCACTGTCATCGGAATTATACAAACCTGTCAGATTTCGAACTTGCGAGATTCTATCTCACTATTAGTTAGCTAGGTCAGAGATAAGTAATAACAAGATGTGCACGTCTTATGGAAGATTTGGAAATATAGTCACGTGATTGATTTTCGTTTCAACGTATTATCACAGATGGCGTTTAACGCATAAATCTCAATTTTTGTTGATATGAAGTTAGCGTTTCGCAGCTAATTCAAATTACGAACTTTCACGAACTTAGATTACATTACAGTGTGTTACAGTACTCGAGTTGATTTGTTCACTTCACGTTTTACTCTGTGGTTTTTAATATTTATTATTCATTTTCTTAAGGATGAAAGTTTTGTTTGATAAATGATAACAGAGGTTTCATTAATATGGTGAGAAAATATGAATCACTATCAACTATTCATCCTGGTCTAAACAAAATTAACACATATGACATGTGTAGATAATAACTTGAAGATTGGAAAAAAGTGCTCTGCATTGAAGATGCGCGATGTGCCTTTGAAGCAGATTCAAATGAAATAACTACTGAAAAAATCAAATTCAGGAATTTGTTGGTATGGTGCCATGACTGCCATGATCATAATTTCAGTTGCCACTTTAGTATGAAGAGGCTGTTTGCCTTTGAAATTGGGTTTCCACTTTTCATTTCTTTCTATCTCTATCCTCATTAGGGATCTTTTGATCATACAATTTGAAAAAAAAACGAGCAATGCAATAATATCAATTGATTATGAAAAATATCTTTCACTGTTGTATGAATAAATATTGAATTGTCAGTGATTATTTTTATACAATATTCGACAACACATTGGAAGTGGTAATTATATTTAATAATGATGACTAGTTGAAGATACATTGGCTGATGCATTTCTGTCCCTCTCATCATCAATTTATTTACGTTTTTTTTCATACTGATGGTCTTGAAAATGTTCTCATATGTGCTTTGGATATTCAATCTATTACTGAGCAATGTATTATTATCCTCAGTGAAATGATATTCTCAAACTAGCCCTTTGTACAGTTCTACCCAACTCGAATCTATTAGCTCAACATCTCCTGTAACAGAAAAAGAATAATCAAGTATATCACTCAGAACATAGTGAGTGTAAAATATCAACTGGTAGTGTGACGTACCTGAATAATTAACGATCCAATTTTTTGTTCGAAGAAAATCTTTGATTGGGAAACGAAATCCTCGTTTCGGCGACGTGTTCTTTCACAGTTCAAGTATACTCGCAATATTTCCTGATCATGACATTGCCACTGTCACTGCATTTCTCAATAATAAATTGATTATACAAATATGCAACTGGAGTATTTCATATTGTTCAATAGTACTTTGATAAAGATATGAATGAAATTCTGATGTAAAACCACAATATTCACGAGAACGGGAACAAATTTCCACCGTACAAAGTCGATAAAAATCAATAAAAATAAACAAAGTGGAGACAGTTGAATACAAAAGACAAAGACAAACTGATGAAGAAAAAGACAGAAAAATCTGACCTTGAACATGGCAGCCAGATATGGCAGCTGAAAAAGCTATGTTCACTCTTTGGAATCAACGGCACTAGTTCCATCTTGTGGTTGATTCCAAAAGCATGAAAAATATATTGCCAAATTTTAGCATTGACGTGCACATCTTGTTAGTGGGTTACTTATCTCTGGCTAGGTGAAGCTGAGTAGAAGCTCGTAAAAAAATGCCAACTCACCGCCATGGCTCTGTGCAGGTGCATCGGCCCGTCCAGATAGAAGCTGGTGAGGCACATCAGCACCGGGTGGACGAGGTAGGCGCAGTAGGTGAGCCTGCTGAGCGGCAGGAAGAGCTCGCAGCTCAGCAGCGAGTTGACGGGACCGCCGTGGCCCGTGCTGCAGGCCAGCGTGATCCAGGCCAATGCGAGGCCCCAGGCGGAGTGGCCCAATGCAGCCTAGAGCAAAAATTGCATTGAGAATATTTCCTTCTATGAATTGTTAAAGTGAACCGATCAAACGAGACGATTTGGCAAACTTGCTGAAGTGTCCGTGCTCGTGTAGCATTACATTTGCACTACTGTTTATCGCATAATATCTGAAACGTGATGATTGTGTAAAAAAACGTGTAACATGCGCAACGTTTCCGTCACGTCACGAATTCGTAAAGTTTTCGTTACGTTTTCGTTACGTTTTCGTTACGTTTTCGTTACGTTTTCGTTACGTTTTCGTTACGTTTTCGTTACGTTTTCGTTACGTTTTCGTTACGTTTTCGTTACGTTTATGTTACGTTTTCGTTACATTTTCGTTACATTTTTTGTTACATTTTTCGTTACGTTTTCATTACGTTTTCAAAAAAAATAGCCTTCGATGCTTTCAAATCTCAACACAGAGTTGACGTTTTCCGAGGAATGATAAGCATTGCCGCTCGTGCGCGGAACTAATGTCATATTAATTGACAGCATTTCCGCTCGCATCAACAATGGTGACTGTGAATTATCTCAGGCACTTCTTCATGTAGCAGAAAGAGTAAGAATTGTAAATTTGAACTTCCTCCCAGAGAAACAAAGGAAAAGTATGAATAGATTCATGACATGGTGACTAGGGCGAGTTGTTTTTCATTTCGAGTTTGTCTTTTCCTGTTAACATTCATGAACTTTATTTAATACATGTGTTTTTTTTTTAAAGTTTCTGTTTGTGGTATGATTCTTTTTCTGTTTTGGAACTTTACATTTTGACGTTTTCCACATTTCTTTGTAGTTCTCGCAACTGAATTGTTAAAATAAATAATAATGAAAAAATATACCGAATCTGAAAATGTGCGCCACTCATATCACCCTCAAACAATAAAAAATGGTGCCCCCCGAACAAAAAAAACTCACGTAAAACGCCGAAGCAGGCACCACCAGCCCCTCCCGCCCCAACCCGTACACCAGCCCGCCCAGGCAGGCAGTCGCGAGCGCCCAGCCCACTACGACGGTGGGCGCGCCCATGCGCATTCGCCCGCCCCGCCTGAAGAGGGCGTAACCCACCCCGACGCCCACCAGGTGGGGGCCGAGGCGCAGCCACGGCTTGTCGTACAGCTGGTCGAATAGGGCAAAGGGCTCTTCAACCCTGGCGACAAACGCCCACCGCAGGGCGATCAGGAAGGTGGATATCCAGGAGGCGGCGAGCAGGGCTGCGGCTAGGGCGGCGGCAAGTTTCACGTGTCTGGGGCCCCTGGGGATACGGGGAATTGAAGATATTCATACAAATGAGCTAATAGTTTTTTTTATCAAAAAAAAATTATTGTTAGCGATAATAGTAGTGGGAACCCGTAAAAATGTGATGAATCACCTGATCGAAATCATCACGTGAGAATAGGCGAGTCACCATCACGTAGGAAGAGGCGAGTCACTTTGGTGACAAGATGAGAACAGTTCGTTAATTCAAAACACATAGTACAACTGAACAATTTATTTCACCAAACAATCGAAATACAACTCAATATACACTCAGTTAAAAATCACTTCGATATTCGCTATTCAAATCCGTGTTCACAATAGGAGCTTTCTTTCTAAACTGACTGTCCGCGCCACTGCGTTACTCTTATATAGGTACAAAACACTTATTTTAACAAAATTTTGAATATTCAATAACGCTCTGAGAAATATCGTTTATTTTCGAGAAACTGCGACGTTTATGAGCTATTGTCCTCTAATTAGTTACGTCATCGGCCGATGTTATCGCGAGGCCATAAATCACAGCCAGTCGTGCCATTGAGATAATGACTTCCGGTATTCTCGGAACGCAGCACAGTTCGTAACAATACGAATAAGCTGATAATTTTTTATTCAATACAAAAATATGTGTGGACATATGGACATAACCTTACCGTCCTAACCTATAATTATATGTACTTACCTATACAATAAATATAAAATGATATTTGATGCTGCAGTTTATTCACCTAATCAATATTATTTCTAATATATGCAAGTAGAATTGAACATTCTTATATTTTGTTTGGAAGTTTGTTATATTCCGTAAGACCTTTGTGAAATAACAAAGGAGCCTTTGACGCTTTCGTATATCAACACAAAATTGACGTTTTCCGAGAAATGTCATCAAGTAACAGCATTCGCGCTATTGATCGGAAATGATGTCATTAAGTGATAGCCTTGTCGCTCGTGAGCGGAAATAATGTCATATTTGCTTTCGCATCCATCATTGTTGAAAAACGAACTCATCATTCTATTGCATCAAAGAAAATAATAGTGACAGTGCGAACATTGTAAATTTGAACCTCCTACCAGAGAAATCGAGGAAAAGTATAAATTATGATATGATAGATTCATGAAATGGTGCCATGTAATGCTCGAATGTTGAAGATATCAAAGTAAGTATCCTTAACTAGTCGTATTTCTCAAAAACACGTTTGACAAAGTTTGACGATGTTTTTTTGGTTCATAACGTATTATAACTGTGGGATAGACATAAGTTTCCAAGAAGCCTCAATAGCCAACGGGTTCAAAGCGTGACTTCCCAAGCCGCCAGCCTGGGTTCGAACCCTGGCAATTCTTTTTCAATCTATGAGTCATTTTCCCTAAAGTTGATTATTGGATTGAACTCCAATATGATACTGAATAAGAAATGAAATTAATAATTTAGATGAATAATATAGTAGTATAGTGTATTTAATGACAGAATGTTATATATCCTCCAAAGTAAGTGGGACATAGGTTATACAATATTTCAAAAATAATGATAGCCTGTAGTAGCTGTAGATTTGAATTTCACAATCGTGGTTGAACTAAGATATTTGGGGAAATTATTAACAGATTATTGATCTAGATTCTACTTAATTCGTACAACAAGACAGAAAATGGAGAAACCATCATGAACACACTGGATTATTCAATATAGGTGGGACAAATTCAGCTTTGACCTTCAAACTTTCATCAGAGGGCGAACAGAATTCTGGTCCAGAACCCCCTCAGTTTATCTACTCGAACTGAAACTTCAAATAAATACAAGAAATGTTATACACCTAACGATATCTCGTAGTGAACTGTTTTTATGTAGCATCAAGGTACATACAAACCAATTTACTCTCGGACATACCTCACAGCGATCACTAGCAGAAAACTCGCTATCACATAAAACTGCGTGTCGTTGGCTATGTACCAGGACCACAGCATGCAGAACTCGTGCTGGGGATAGAAATTGTTGATGTACAGCACGTTGCGCCACCAGTACTTTTCGCAGCTGACATGGTCGATGATGGCCGGGGAGAAGACTGAGTTGGAGTGCAAGTACCGCATGACGATCTCGTTGAAGCCCAAGACAAACAGGTAGGGCGGGGTGAGCCGGAAGAATCTGTACACGACCATCCAGAGGAACTTCAGCGCGCTGGTCTTGAGGCACGTGCAGGTCTCCTGTTTGGGGCTCTGGTGTTTCGGGGATTCCGAGCGGAAGAAGGTCAGAGTGACTAGGAGGCCGCTGGAAATTCAGATGGTCCAACAATTGACTGCAAGGTCTACTGACCTGACCAGGACGAAACAAGGTAGGTAGATCTTTTATCGCACTGACGGTTGTAGGTTATGAAATTTTAGAGGCAGCGACAAAAAAGAGTTCTTGGGCAGCTGGGGAACAGGTCATCCCAACAAAACAGTGAGCTGATTGTTGGAGATAAGTGTTAGTTACACACAAGGTGGATACAAGATGGTGAAACAGCTTCCTATTAACAAGCACTAGAATAAACTGTAGACCTTTGCCTACTCGATTTCATAACGTAGTAATATTTCCTGAAATTAACAGAGATGGCGACATACCTTGTGTCGGTAAAACAGAAACTGTGCTTCTGTCATCTTTTTATCAGTTTCATCTGTTCTAGATGAAAAATGATTGAGAAGAGTCAAAATATCAATATTCATTCAAGATTTATCAAAAATTTATTGTTTTAATGTCGTTTCAAGTCATGTCTGTCAGATGTGAACAACAGAAATACGTAAGCAACAGAAATCTTCTTCGATAATCGATCTTACCGCCATCTTCTTTCAAGTCGTGGAAATATTAGTACCTTCTCAAACGGTCTACAAGTTTTTCGCAGAAACAATTGAAGAGCTGTTTCACCATCCTATATCCACCTTGGTTACACATAAGCAACTTTCGTAAATCTATAGGACTGGAATGAGTCAGGAAGACGAGAAACTTAGCTGGTTATCGTTTGAGAGTCCGAAGGATTGAAATCTAGGTACCAAGAATGTTCGGTTGGTCACCATCTCCTTCCGGTCGATGAGACTAAAAATGATTTTATATTTTCAATGCTCTCTGAGCACTAACCAGCGTGTCAAGGAACTCGACCACCAGCCCAGTTCATCATAATCAGATGATGAAACTGATGCCTGGGCGTTTTCGGAAGGCGAAGTAGGCAATAAAACGTTGGCGAGACCCGAAAACGCAGACTATAGCTGAATAGGTACCTGAAACCAAGCTGCTGGTCTCTAATTTTCATGGATTCATCAACTTTGTATCGAGTCTCGTGTATAGTTCGAAATAATTACGAGATCAATCAAACATTTCATCAGAAAAAATGGGCTCAACCGGGATTTGAACCCGGGACCTCTCGCACCCAAAGCGAGAATCATACCCCTAGACCATTGAGCCGCCATGATAGTTGACCCGACTGTGTAGAAAATAAACTGAAGTACCTGTTATCAGTAGTCTTGAAACTGAAAGATGATATCAAAATTCAAATTGCGCTCCTAGATCAAAATGATTCGGACTCTCGAGATTGGTGGAGAGCTAGATAAAAAATAATCTTTCCACATGTTTAAAATCACCGATAATAATTTTCCTTTTGTTATTTTCCTCTCAATTCCAAGTGAATTCAGTTACGCTTCTCGTTAGCTGTGGAGATAAAAATACGATCAAGATCCGGTTAATGCTAGAGGATACATCTGAAAGAGTTTCGACTGACCTTATGAAGAAAAACGTGTCCACTGAGAAAGTCGCATTCGAAATAGTTTGGTAAGTAAACGACCTCTCAGTCAAAGTTCGGTAACTCTTATTGTCCGAGATTGCAAACACCTCCAGATAGCTGTGGACCAAAATGATCCAACTGATGGAAAAGAACCTCAACCCATGGATGCACTGTACCGATTCCAGAGAGGGTTTCTCCATGGAGAGGATTTTCCTTCCGTTGCTCAAGGCCGAGAAAGCGAGCAGTAGCCTCAAGAAGATCCCTGCCTGGTTACCGTTGTTCTTCTTGTTTTCTATTTTGTCGGGGCTCAATTTGGTCTCACTGGTGACGTTGAGGCTGTCCCTATTACTGCCGTATTTCGCGTCATTGTTGTTGCTTTCAGCTGTAGAATAAACGCTTTCCCTTTTGGATCGCCTGGTGTTGAAATACTCCACAAACGAAGCGGTTGCAACCAGGAGCACCACCAACAACCCGGAACCGCTGCAAGAAAACCGTGTTCCTTGAAACGTTTGCGAATGATCTGACAAGTTTGCCCAATGTAACATGGACAAACTATAGTCGCAAATGGAAGCAAACACGTCACTGACCCGACAAGATGAAATTTGAAGTCGTTCAGTAGGGAGTAGCCCCCAGGGACAGTTCTCACCCCCACGATGTTGAGAGAGGCGGCTTGGTTGGTTTCTTGGGCGAGTAGGGCGCGTACGCCCCCCACCCCACAGGATTTGGGCAAACACTCGCCCAGGTTGAGTTGACGGGTCTGAAAAAAGTTGATGTTTTTGATTTCTGTCCTAGGGACTAGATATCCTTTTGATACAGTAAAAAACCAACAACGGCACCAAATACTGGTTTCTTCTTGAATGGGTATGAATGAAGTCAAGATATTGGGCATATGTTGAGGATATGCCGCTCTCTCATAAAAAAGTCTCAAATTGTTGGTCCATTATCCTCTCCTCGATAATTTTTCATTTCACGCTAGCACCTACTCTTGGCGAAGTTATTCCATAATAACCATTGATTGTTAATTTTTATAGTTGAAATTGTCATCTAACAACATACTCCCAACGTTTGTAAAGATTTGTTATAATTATAATCTGGATAATGGACGTATAAACACGGGATACTCTTGTTATTTATGTTGTTACCTAATTTTTACGATAGCATTTGTACACTATATCATATATTCGATGTATTTCCTCATTCAAATTTCAGTTCCTTGAGTTTTTGTCCAACTCTTTCTGGTTTAGTTCAGTGTAGCATAGTAGAGTTCAATAAGTTCACAAATATCCTTCGTTTTCTGAACATTCATTAAGTATTACCTTCTCTAAATGAGACAATTACAAAATATGACTCCACTGTTATGCCTTTCGGGCTTTCTTACGAGCAAGCGGCATATCGTTTTGATACCAAATATCGCGACTAGAACTATACATTCAATCGAAAGAAGTTTCCCAAAACTAATAGTTTTTCACATGTATATCCCAACTTACTACTGGAGTCGCCATTTTGTTGAGATTAATCCTGATTTTGGCGACGTAAAACTGAACCTCGAAAGGTGGTATTTCCGTGTTTGTCTCGGCATTGGCCAGTTCTTCGCAGAGCGTTTTGGAACCCAGCCAATAATCGTTTCCGAAGAAAAACTGGCCAGAGTACCTTCCAGATGCATCGAACACTAAAAATATCCGAAAAATTTTTTTCTTCTCATAATGGATGAGTTTTTATCACATCATCAGATACTGTTTATGGATATAAAATTGATTTGTTTACAAGAAATGCACTAAAACGTAATCCGCAACAACAAGAATCTTCATTACGCAATGATCTACTTTTAAATCGATCAAATAGCATGCCACATGGGAAATACCAGTTATTTTACACCAAGTGAAAGTGGTTATACTGACTTTTCATAGCCCAGGTTGTACCATTATCGAGTTCTGTCAGATACATCGCCAAATCCTGTTTGCATGGTGAATCTTCGAGTTTTCCCAAATTTCTCCACCATCCATAGTGGTCGTATAGTCTAAAAAAAATCAAGATATTCCAGAAAAATCTCGAAAATATGAAGATATTTCCGAACTGATAATAGATTCCCAGTATTTTCCAATGTTGCATCGTTCTTTCTTTATTTAATCCGAGAATGAAAACTGAAGCAATTTTTGGAAAAGTGTGTGAAGATAACAGCAGTGTTGGGCCCTCTGTTGTTTATTATCTAAATGAATGATATTATCAATGTAGGAATTGAAAGAAATTAAAGCAGTACTGTTTGCAGATCATACGATGATATATGTTATAGGTAAGAATATCAATGGAAATCAAAGAAAAATTAAAACTGACCCTTTTTCATTCTTTCAGAGAGACGTACATTAAATAAAATGAATTTGAATGATATGAATATTTCTATATCAACGCCGAAAGATTGATGAATGAAAAGAAAGTTAAATGCTTCTTTGAATCCAATTAAACGTTTCATGCATGTTAATTATCTAATGACTACAGGTTTTCTAGTAATATATGAGCTTCATTTCTAGAATTGAAAAACATTTGACAATTGAGACCAAAATATTATTGTATAACAACATAGATGCACATCATTCAGAATTATGTCCCACATTTTTATTCAATTTACCTAAGAGAACTACATACAAACTATCCAAAATAGAGCGATGCGAAATATATTAAAATGTAATAGATATACACTAATTTGAAAAATGTTGAATGTACTGAATTTTCTGTTTGTGATGGAAAAATAATGTCCAATATCTTTATATTTATTTTCGAAATTGAACAACAAATTTGTTTCCAATCATGTCTGTGAAAGAGTAAACATAATTCAGAAATGTACAATGTGTCCAATTTTCGATGCTTTTGCAAGAGTTGAGGTTTTCACAATAGTGCCCTACCCACCCTGTTTTTGATATACAGGGCTTAATCAATAAGGACACACATCCCATCAATAATGCGAAAAATTGTGATGATTTTATATTGAGAGAATGTTATTCTAGTCAAGTGCAAAACTCCAATTTATATAAAGGCCGGCCTATATTAAGTATTCAACAGCATACCAGCTTACCTAAAAACTTTTTTGATAACCTTAACAGAATTAAAAAAACTTTCGAGAGATTATAAATAACTATATTGTCCAAATTTTGATTTTGTGGATTGCAAAATAATTGAAAAAAATCAAATATCAAAAAGAAATGAAGATAGAAAAAAGATTCGAAATCCAGTAGTAGCTTCATCAAAATGTTACGTAGAGTTGGAAAATGCAAAAATATACAGGGTGTTCCATTCCGGTTCAACCGGAAGTGACAGCGTATTGAAAATATCTTAGAAACATAGATCACAACACGCAAAGGCTGTACCAATAATTTCAGATTGATGTATCTTCTCCATAAACATTTAATGAATGAGTTAGGTGAATAACCCTGTATATATTCACTTCTTCATCTGTATTTGTATGTAGCAATCAGCAAAAAATGATATTTGAAATAAATAAAGTTGAAGAAACTGAAACTGAGTATATCCTAAGATATCACGGGCCCCAGAACAGAGCCCTGGGGCACCCCGCTGTAAAATCGACCACACCCACCTGGAAAACCACTGGTATTGTGATTCCTCCACATCGGTCTGCTGTACCAAGGCCTGCATTTCGACTTCTTCCGCAGGAAATTGTATGCCGTTTGACAAGTATGACAGGTCAGAGGAATTGTAAGTGGATTTTGGGGTGGTCGGGTTAGAGGAGGTCCTTGAGGCACACCATATCGCGGTGAGACAGCAAAACAGGACGGACTTTGACATCGTGAAGTTGGCGATCGGGCGATTTGGTCGTATATACGGGGTGGGTCAGGTTTTAACTGGTCAGCTTCGGGAACGCAAATAGTTATTCGGAATGATGGGCGCGGTTTTTCCGTGTTCTCACAGGACGTTTGGCTTTGTCATTCATTCTGGATTTTTTACCTATCTCGAGATGTTGACTGATTTCACTTCGTAATTCCAAATTTTATGCCTAATGAAATATCGACTGTCATCAAAAACATTTTGAATCAATATCTGAATATCTCAACTTCATTCATTAAAATATTTCGTATTCGATATTGAATTTTTGATTTTTATACCAAAACATACCTCGAAGTATTCTCGAATGATTCCTTTTATTTGAGAAATTACTTTTTCTTCCATATTTCGACTTTCATCTCCAAATTTTGACGTTTTTCATTTCGGAAATTCGGTAATTTTCTCCAAATTTGGAATTTAATATCAAACCTTCGGTTTTTATTCAGAAATTTTTAATTTTAACCCGGAATTTCAGGTTTTATCTGGAATTACAATTCCAAGATTGTAACTTTTCTATATAAAATTTCTATAAGTTATCTCGAAAAGTTATTTTTTATTACGAGATATTACCTCCTTTTTCTAGATATTGACTACTCTATTGGCGTTTCTATTTCTGTCTAGAAATTTAGACTTTCTTTCCGATATTGGGGCTTTCATCTCAGAAATTTTCTTCAATTTTCAACGTTCATCTCAAAATTTTGGTTTTTATCTCGAAATTTTGTTTCTTATCCACGAATTTCGAATTCAATCTCAAATTTTTGACTTTTTGATGCCAAAATTCTATCACTTTTCTCTTATTGTTTCCTTGTATTTTGAAAAATTTCGAATTTCATCCCAAAATTTTGGTTTCTATCTCAAAGTATTATTGGTTTTCATCTAAATTGCGTGTGTAATATCGGAATTTTGGCATGTATCTCGAAATTTCGTAGAAATTTCGGCTTTTATCTCGAATATTTCATATATAATTTCGGAATTTCGGCTTTTCTTTCAAAAACTTTGATTTTCACTCGTTTTTGCGTTGAATTTTCTGTCCCCCATATTTTGATTGAATTTAATTAAAAAACATATTTTTATATATGGTACTCTAAAGGTGACACCGTATGAGTAATGGAAGAAATTGTGGAAATTGAGGTGAAATGACCGTAGAGGCAGTGAAGAGAAATCTACTTTGAGAAACCGGAAGGTCCCACCATTTTATTTCTATTTTTGAAGTTGTCTCACCTCTCTAAGCCTGCACAATTGAAACAATCTTTTTTTTTTCTGTGATATTATATTATCGCGTTGAACTTTTCAATCAATAATATACTTCAAAAGATATAAAATCTCATAGACAATGCATGGAATTGAATAATACATATACCTACATAAACTATGTACGGTTATATAACAAATAAAATATTTGCAGGCACAGGTTAATGACATCAACAATAGTTCATCTACTAACAATAATTGATCATCATCTCAAGCAGCATGATTTCTATTTCTTCCGATGTCACATTTTCGTATAGTGCATTTATATTGACGATTATCTAGAAATTCAGTTATTTCTACCTAAATTTGGTGATTTTTAATCTACGCCACTTTCAATTTGATGAATCAACTTTTTATCTCCTCCATCCACTTTTATCTTGGAATTTTGGTTATTATCTTGAAATTTGACAATGAAATATTTGTAGCTACTTATATTTGCTGCAAATTTTGATGGTCATACTGTTTGAATAATAAACGAGAAGAAACCGCGAAAGATACACCAATCCGTTTGTTTTGCTGGCATATTTTCTCCTAAGAATTAATTTCGAAAATTTGGCTGGCAATTTGGCGTATATCGAAACTTTTGAAAAAACTCTTGGAATGTTCATTTTAACTCTGAGAAATTGAACCCTTCTTTGATAATCTTATCTCTTTATTTATATTTTTCGAACTCTCGACTCGAATGTAGCTTCTATCTCGAAATCTTGGCATTTACCCCGGAATGATCGCTATTATCTCGGAATATTGATTTTGTTGCTTAGAGAAAGTGTATAATTTTCATCTCAATCCATCAATAAAATATTATTGCGTGGTGGAAACTCAAAATACAGCTGAAAAACGTCCTCTCGAGAAACCGGAAAAATCGCCCCGATCCACTTCTCTTTCAGAAATTGTCTCACCTTCCTAGGCCTGCACATCGTTCCTCAAAACAACACCGATCAAAAAACTACACTTACTCTCCGATTCACGTCAACTGATGTTATCACATTCTTCTGTAGCGAAAAAAAAGTCAATGGCGAGTCACTTTCGATTTCAATGTATTGACGGGCCTCGGCCAGTCGAGGCTGGTGCATGCGAAAGAAAAACCCTACTGCATTGACCATTTGCATCAGCCGATGCAATTGGAATAGAGAAAGGTGTGCAACGTTGAGGTAGACAAGTTCTTAGCCGCTCGGTCGTCATAAATTTTACTTTTATCGATGTCAGTATGGATATGGATAATTTCGTGTGTTTGGTCGATTTTCAACGCCCTGTATGGTCGAATGAAACGGTGAAGACGTTATGGATTGATTGTCGAATACACTTTATTTTGAGGGATGTTGATTTTTACGAAAGCGTTTATTGATCAATTAAGATTCTGACTTTTATCTCGGAATTCCTACTTTGATCTTGGAATTCCGACTTTTATCTCGGAAATTCGACTTTTTAGTCGAAATTCCGACTTTTATCCCAGAATTCTGACTTTGGAGTCGAAATTCCGACTTTTATCTCGGAATTCCGACTTTTATCTCGAAATTCCTACTTTAATCTTGGAATTCCGACTTTTATCTCGGATTTCCGACTTTTAAGTAGAAATTCCTACTTTTATCCCGGAATTCTGACTTTGGAGTCGAAATTCCAACTTTCATCTCGGAATTCCGACTTTTATCTCGTAACTCCGACTTTCATGTCGAAATTTCGAATCTCATCCCAAAATTCCGACTTTTATCCCGGAATTCCTACTTCAATCTTGGAATTCCGACTTTCATCCTGGAATTCTTACTTTGGAGTCGAAATTCCGACTTTTATCTCGGAATCCGACTTTTATCTGGGAATTCCGACTTTCATGTCGAAATGTCGACTTTTATCCCAAAATTCCGACTTTTATCTCGAAATTCCTACTATTATCTTGGAATTCCGACTTTTATCTCGGATTTCCGACTTTTAAGTAGAAATTCCTACTTTTATCCCGAAATTCTTACTTTGGAGTCGAAATTCCAACTTTCATCTCGGAATTCCGACTTTTATCTCGTAACTCCGACTTTCATGTCGAAATTTCGACTCTCATCCCAAAATTCCGACTTTTATCCCGAAATTCCTACTTCAATCTTGGAATTCCGACTTTCATCCCGGAATTCTGACTTTGGAGTCGAAATTCCGACTTTTATCTCGGAATCCGACTTTTATCTGGGAATTCCGACTTTCATGTCGAAATGTCGACTTTTATCCCAAAATTCCGACTTTTATCTCGAAATTCCTACTTTTACCTTGGAATTCCGACTTTTATCTCGGATTTCCGACTTTTAAGTCGAAATTCCTACTTTTATCCCGAAATTCTTACTTTGGAGTCGAAATTCCAACTTTCATCTCGGAATTCCGACTTTTATCTCGTAACTTCGACTTTTTTTTTTTTTTATGTCGAAATTTCGACTCTCATCCCAAAATTCCGACTTTTATTCCGAAATTCCTACTTCAATCTTGGAATTCCGACTTTTATCTCGGAATTCCGACTTTTATCTCGGAATTCCGAATTTTGTTCTCGTAACTTCGACTTTCATGTCGAAATTTCGACTTTTATCCCAAAATTTCGACTTTTATCTCGAAATTCCTACTTTAATCTTGGAATTCCGACTTTTATCTCGGATTTCCGACTTTTAAGTCGCAATTCCTACTTTTATCCCGGAATTCTGACTTTGGAGTCGAAATTCCAACTTTCATCTCGGATTTCCGACTTTTATCTCGTAACTCCGACTTTCATGTCGAAATTTCGACTCTCATCCCAAAATTCCGACTTTTATCCCGAAATTCCTACTTCAATCTTGGAATTCCGACTTTCATCCTGGAATTCTGACTTTGGAGTCGAAATTCCGACTTTTATCTCGGAATCCGACTTTTATCTCGGATTTCCGACTTTTAAGTCGAAATTCCTACTCTTATCCCGGAATTCTGACTTTGGAGTCGAAATTCCGACTTTTATCTCGGAATTCCGACTTTTATCTCGTAACTCCGACTTTTATGTCGAAATTTCGACTCTCATCCCAAAATTCCGACTTTTATCCCGGAATTCCGACTTTCTCGAAATTTGGTTGGTCAGTAAAAAACCAACGGGGACTTTCGCCATCTAGAGTTATACAGGGAAAACTAAAAATGCTGTTTTTGGTTTTAGACAATTATTTATATTCCGAGAACGGTCATACATAAATTGTTTTAAAATGTGATGAAGATCCATGAACTTATATTTTATACTGAGTGATTCATTTGAAAACTCAAAGTTTCTGGTATAAGCGGCAAAGTTGTATCGTTTAAAATATTTCACATAGATAGATCATGTCGATTTATGTGTAAGTCAATGAATTCCGTGATAAAAGTCGGAATTTAGACATAAAAGTAGGAATTTCTACACTACTTGAAAGTCGGAATTCCGAGATAAAAGTCGGAATTCCGAGATAAATATCGGAATCTTAATTGATCAATAAACAAATAATACGTGGCCCTTCCTACGCTTCCGTAGATTTTTGTTCTGATCTCCAACTTTAATTTCAAAACTTCAACCACAATCATTAAATGTTTATACGATTATTTCACATAATTTCGAATTCTGCATATTGATATTTTGATTACAATCTGACAATTTTTACTTTCCGAATTCCGCCTGTCAGCTCAAAAATTTCGACACTTTTACAAGTTTAATTTGGAACTTTTCATTTGAATTTTATGGAATTTGTGAATTTATCTCTTCTATATATCATGAAATATTATCTCTTATTTCAGAATTTCTGATTTTCAATCAAAGTTTAATCTTTTAATCGAGCTATTGTTTATTGTAATTTCGGCTATTTTCGAGAAAAATTTGAGATTTTCAATGTTTCCGATTTTTAATCTCGAAATTTTATTCGACTCCTCGACACATGGAATTTGGATATTTATCTTGAAATTTCGGAATTATTCGTGAAATTTTTTTAAAATCTCGATTCGAATTATATGTTCTCGAATTTCGACTATTTCGCATTAATCATAGCATTTCATTTCGATTTTTTCTCTCAAAATTTCGTGTTTGATTTGAGAGTTTGAACTTATTCCATCGTGAAAATTGGACATATTCGTCTCGAAATTACGGCAACTATTCCAACTTTTTTCTCAACTATTTGGCATTCGTCATGGAATTTTCAATGTCTCGAATATGTCATTCGATCTTTGATTTCCATTTCTATTTAAAAATCTCGACAATTTCCAAGAATAATTACGAATATACTCAATCTCGAAATTTCGTCTTTTGTTTCAAATTTCTGACTTCTTTTCTGTAATTCTGATTTCAATTCCACAATGCCGACTTTCTTCTCGGAATTCCGATTCTATCTTAAAATTTCGACTTTCGTCTCTAATTTTACGATTATTTCGGTAAAAATGTTACACGCAACGCCGACACTTTTTAGTGGCAAATAAAAAAAATTCTGTTCCCAATTCGAAAATTAAAATATTTGCATTTGAATACAGGGCAATGAGTTGGAAGAGGAGAAAAAGCGTTTGGCTCAAAAAATTCATTGGATTTCAGGTTTTATTCGACCTTTGTTCAATAATTGAAATGACCAAACCAATCAATCTATCTATTTATTAGACATGCCACGTGAATTGCAAAAAAAAGTGGTAATGTTTGACATGCTGCAATGACCAGCAAACAATTAACCTAGGTTTGACCCACCTAAATGTTTTATTACCCAATAAAATATTGCGAATGAAGAAACAAGCAGTGAGGAAATGAATTAACAAATAATGTTGAAACTGATTAGCAGTATTTCTAACCCGAATTGACTTCAAGAAGAGTAATTAGACAAAAGGAGTACAATAAACTAATCAAAAATCGCCAGTATCTTAGGAAACAAGAAAATATAGTTTTTTGGAAAAAATAAAAAACTGACGACATTAGATCAGGCATTCTAGCTGGCCATTTCACTTCCAATAAGCTTCCACTTCCTGCAATCCATCTGTGTGCATGAGTTAAATAATAATTATTATTGAAATAATCATCCAGACCTGAAGAGTAGAATCTTATCAAATTGAGAGAAATAATACGCGAGAAAAAATATTTTTCAATTTTGGTCTATAATGAAGTATAGAAATAGCCTCTGTTTTGATACGCATTTTTTATTATTTGGAGGTTGGTACAATCGAACTGTCAAATGAAAGTCTGAATAAGAGTTATGTTTGTTCTGAGTGATATTGTATTTTATTGTGATACTAGCAGTGAAAACTCAATGTTTTTATTGGTAAATTTCAATTCAGAGTGCGATTTGATACAAATTGACCAATAAGAACTATAACAACATTGCATTTTTCACCGCTGAAATCGCAAAAATCAAAATCGCTCAACAGTAAACTTAGCTTTACGCTTGGAAATATTTCAATGTCATCATTATCGCTATTAAGTAAATTTTTTTCAATGAAAGACTTCAAATTAAGGCATAATAGAAGAAATTGTACATATGACACAAGTTTTATAAGACAACGTTGTCGCACTTGTTCCCTTGGAGCACTGTTTTTTCCTGTAAATTATGATGATTGTAATCTAGTGAAACCAATAAATTTCTACTCTTCTACTCTTCTTCTACTCCTCGCTTAGGTCGTCGTACTCCAAACAACACGTGCGGCAAAATAGCATTCTATAAAACTTGAATCATAATATACTATCAACTTTTGAGAGGAGCAGTCCTTTATTGTTGTAAGTTGTAGCGGACCATATGAAAAAATGCAGAAGGCAGAAGGACATCTCAATTTCTTTTACGCTTCACATCGTGAACAATAATGCATATATCAATCAATGCAATTTTATTTCGAACTCAAATGTAGGTGAGTGAACAAGGAAACTGCATTCGTTCAAGACAACGTCCTTGAGTTTTCTTTATTTCAATATAATGATTATATTGGCACTAGACGCAGAGAAAGCGTTCTGGTTTATCGAAGTTACCTTCATAATAATGCATTAGTACTATTAGTAGCACAGACCACAGTGGTCTGTGATTAGTAGTTGTTAGTAATAACTAATAAGGTTCTCTAATCTGTGGTAGTCATGTGGTAGTATCCCCCAACAGTGGCGTTTCTTTGGATACACTACCTATAGAAATTAGAAATGTACCTATACGGGGTTATCAAATTTCCATAATAATAATAATAATAATAATAATAATAATAATAATAATAATAATAATAATAATAATAATAATAATAATAATAATAATAATAATAATAATAATAATAATAATAATAATAATAATAATAATAATAATAATAATAATAATAATAATAATAATAATAATAATAATAATAATAAGTTTATTCACCACTTATATATAAATACATGTGAAAAGTACAATCTTAAATGAGATAAAAAGTGAATAAATGAATACTCGATAAGTGTGTAACACTTGTTTCGAGAGACAACTAACAAAAAGCAAAAACATAAACTGACATGAGGTAAATATAAAAAGAAGAGTAACATAGGTATCTACATATAAAACTAAATATAAAAATTATAAGAATATAAGATATACATATTACATAACACTTAATACAAACTCACTCAGACAGAAAATCAAAGAGTAAGATCAAATTCAAACAAACATCTCATTTATATTAGATCTGCTGAATATAGCAATTATTATAATATTTAGATCTGTTAAAAAAAAAGAATAAAGAGAGAAAAAAATTATGAGGAATATGGAGCAAGTACAAATTATCACATTTTCAATTCCACTATAGGGAATAGTAGTTACTTTAAATAATCAAATTACTGAATTATTGAGAATGAATTTTCTTAGGGATTTCTTGAATCGGTTTATTGGCTGCACAACTTTAATTGAGTCAGGAATTGTGTTGTAAAGTTTTGGTGCCAAATATGTATATGTCTTTTGTGTGATGGTTTTCAACATCAATGGAGCAATATATAAGTCTTTTTGACGGGTGTCATAGTTGTGTGCCGGTAGTTGATCTTTGTCTTTCGATGTGTGGTATTTAATACAAGACTGTAGGAAAAACATGTTTCAGCCAATTCATTATTATATTGAAGTCCTTTTCGATGATCTTTTTTAGTGAAAGCCAGTTATCGTAGAAAATGGCTGTATCGTCAGCAAAACCGATAATACTCCCATTACACTCTAGTGAAAACAATTCATTCACATATATATTAAAAAGAGTAGGTCCAAGAAGCGAGCCCTGAGGTACTCCGTATTCAATTTCTCGCACAGCACTTGTTACATGGCCAATCTTTACCATTTGAGTTCTACCTTTGAGGTAACTCTGAAAGAGATTCAAGCAGCCCCCTCTAATTCCAATATCTCCCATCAGTGTCTGCAGAAGAAGATTGTGACTAACACTGTCAAATGCCTTGGATAAATCTATAAATATACAAATGCATGGCTTTGATTTGTTCAGGGAATTTGTGATTTTTTGTGTGAGGGCTAGAATTGCATCTTCCGTGGATGTATTTGCCCTAAATCCAAACTGACGATCGGATAGAATTTTGTATTTTTGTAAGTATGAGTCGAGTCGTAGTTTGATGATTTTTTCGAATATCTTAGAGAGATGCGTGACTAATGATATTGGTCTGTAGTTGGTAGCTATAGTGGCATCTCTCTTTTTATACAAGGGTGTGATAATAGATTGCTTAAAGGCCGAAGGGTAAACACCTTTATTCACGCATTTGTTTAGTAGATATGTTAGTGGTTCTAGAATGAAAGGGGCTATCATTTTAATAGTTTCAGCTTTCAAGTTATCTATACCAACACTCTTTTTATTTTTGAGGTCGTTAATATATAACAGTTTCTGTTTCTTTGACTTCAATTTTTTCAAACACAAACGAGTTCAGTATAGATTGTCTGGGCAGAATATAGTTGGGGTCCTTTTTAATCGATTCAGCAAGATTTTTACCTAACTTTACGAAGGTATTAGTTGAGTTCGTTGGCTATTTCTATTTCATCCGTAATTATTTCACCTGAGTCATTTTTAATTTTTTTTATACTTTGTTCGGTGGAATTTGTTCTACTTACTTCATTAATTATGTTCCAAAGTTTTTTTGAGTTGTTTTTGTTAGCTTCTATTTGAGTACTGTAAAACTTATACTTGCATTCCTTTATTAATGTATTTGTTTTATTCCTATGTTTTTTGTATTCGTTGTGTAATTGTAAATTATTTGGGTTTTTTCGTACTTTGGCGCTCATTTTGTTTTTTTCAGTTATTGATTTTAATAAGTTTTTTGTCATCCATGGCGCTATTTTGTCATACTTTCTTCTCAGTTTGCGATGTTCCGTACATTTTTCTAGATTTTCCAAGTTAATGTCAATGAATTCACTCATTGCCTTGTCTGGATCTTCCATAGCAAGAACCGTATCCCAAGTAATAGCCAAAAATGTTTCGTTGATTTTTGATTTGTTGAATATCCTAATAATTCTATCGCGGTTAGTAGAGGGTTTATTGCATTCGAAAACAATTTGAAGAATCGTTTTATAATGGTCTGTGATTTTAGTTTTCAGAATAATGGGTATAATATTATTACTTATGTCAACATTTGATTTAAGAAATATGTGGTGTATGCAAGATTTAGATCGCCCCGAAACTCTGGTGGGTATATTATTTATTTTCGATGTGTAACCATGTTCGCTTAAAGTATTCAAATATTCTGAGGACGATTTTTCAGCGGGCTCTAGCAAATTAATGTTAATATCACCTATGAATATACAGATATCTTCTGGCTTGGTTCGATGTTTCTTTAGTAAGCGTGCCAATCCGTCAATAAATTCTTGTTCATTCGTATTTGGTGATCTGTAAAATGCAGTAACCAACATTTTTTTATTGTTGTTCAGATACAATTTTATATTGAGGGAGTTAATACCACTGAATATTTCTTCGATATGATGTTCGAATCTAATACAGGTTCTGATGTAGGCGACGACCCCGTCAATTTGATTATAATGACACTCGTTATAAATTACATTGTATCCATTGATGTAGAATAGACCGAGATCATGTATTTCATATGTTTCACTAAGTATCAAACAATCTATGTCACAATCAAGATCTTGTAGTAGAGTGCTCATCTAGGTTTTTGCTGATACTTCGGACATTCATATAAAGTATTTTGAAGTTGTAAGTTTTTTGATTGACCTGTAATATTTCAGAGCATTCATTTACTGTGTCTAGTTCAAATGTGTCTATATGTTCACTTTCGAAGTCACGTAAGTATTGATCCATCACACTGTATCAAGTACGCAATGTGTTTCTTTTCTGAGAATTAAGAATAGTTATTGATGAGATCAATGGATGAAAAATAGGAGCAAAGTTTGGGAAATTATATGTGTATATATATATATATATATATATGTATTATTTTTTCTTCTTTTCCTTTTTCCCATCTGCATGTATACCAATTGAGTAATTAACAAAATTATTATATTTATATCTGGTTAAACTTTTTATTCTGTCCTTTTGTTGTAGGGGGCGGTTGTCTTTATTATCTTCTTATCGCTATCAGATACTGATGGAGTGATTTTGACTTCTTTTCCTTTAGAGTTATCATTCAGTGTCACATCATGGTCGTTATTTTCTTCTGCTGGAATAATGCGTTCCGATGACTGGCTAATAGTGGATGGAGATTTCGATGATTTGGGGTAGACGGAGCACTGTTTATTTTACTTTTTGAAGATTTTGGTGTCCTCGTTCTCTTCAAGTTCCTCGATAGTATAAGCTTTGCTGTTGATGATCAACCTATTTCCTTTTATATACGAGTTATCTGAAGAATTTTGTCTCGCTTTATTCAAGTGGTGTCTCAAAGTTCTATTTTCGCACCTTTGCTTGTATGTTAGATCGTTTGAGATTCCAACTCTCGTTCCTTTCAAATTTTTGCACTGTTTAACAATGTTTGTATATAGGATAACTCGGTAACTAGGAGACACAAAAAAGTGGAGGTCGCATCCTCGATCTCTTTTTTCGAGAGAAATTCACTGACGAAACCAAACATTTGCTATATCGACTTTTGTTTTCGAGTTATAAAAGTTTGATTTTTCGACTTTTGTGAAGTTACGATAGGTACTTTTCATAGTCCTGTAAAATTCATTGGCGTCGATAGAATTTGAAAAAAAGATGATTGAAACTGATTTTATTCAAACTCCGCATTAACTAACATATACTCTATGTCTCAAATGTTGGAGTTGCGCGCCACTGGACAATCGGATATGTTCGGCAATCCGAGCAGCCAGCTTTGGCAGCGCATTTCAAAGATGTAGCTGTAGCAACGACGACAGCTATCTTCACGACATAAGAAATAAATTATCTTTTGAAAAATCGCAATAATTTTGAAAACAAATGTTGTCGTTACTGAATATCGCCTCTATTCTATCTAGTTTCGTTCTAATATTTGCTGTAGGTGAATAAATTATGTGAAATTTGGCATTTCTCACTGTTTTCTCAATTTAGAGCAATTTGGAACATGATGGATCAGCAACTATAAGACTACAACATTCATTAATTTCTGAGAGATATCCACAATGGCTGGAAAGGGCAAACATTACAGTACATAGTTTACGATTAGGACAAGCTGTGGTAAAACAGAAACCATTAACACTAGAGGAACAAAAACAGCTTCAAGTATGTTGTGATGTTTATAATTTTTCCAAATTCTGCCTTTTATTTTTTGTAGGATTTATCTGCTTCCAATGAATTCTATCAAGTCAAATCTATTGTAACAGCACATGATGGAAGTGAAAAAACTTTTCTATCAACTGTAAAAGCAGTAAGTATCCTTTTCAGCAAATAACTTCTGTATGTACACTTTTTTTTTAGTGTATGCTTGCTGAATCTGAGCTAGAAGATCGCCTCTCCATATCTCTAGACTACACAGGAAGAATAATTGCTGTGTCTCTAATTGTAGCTTCAAAAACTACTTGTGAAGGAGCTTATGTGCCCTTAGAGAAATTGAAAGAGTTCAGAACTAGTGTATATGTGAGACAAGCTGAGACAGGACCCATGTAAGTTTTCCATTATTTTTCTTTGGTACCTACTTCAATATTGTATCTTATCTTTAAGCCCTGATACAGCCACATTCATTCAAAAGTTGGAAAGAGAAAAGGAAGCCAAAGAAAAGGGAGAAACTAAAGACAATAGATCTTTCTTTGCCAAATATGTAAGGATTCTAGAATCATGCCATAGATTTGTTTCTGTGTAAATAATCATTAATTTTATTTTAGTGGATGTACATAGTACCCCTCTTGATTTTCATGGTTATATCATCAGCAGCGAATCCTGATGCTCAACAGCAAAGTCAATGAAGTCTTTGTTAGGCTGTGGAAATGTGTAGTGAATTAAAACATTATACAAAACTTGAATATTTCTGAATAAAAACGAAATGATACAGTTTTACTGGTGTTCATTTACTTTCCAAGTTGATCTGGTAGCCATTAAAATACCAATATCTTTTTATTGTACATTTTCAACAATCAGCTTGTATATTCCAAGTGCAATAGATTAAAACCGTTTCCAACATTGGACCTTCTGTTCACGGAAGATTTTATTGATTTCGATCTTCTTTCGATTCGATGGTGAAAACTTAACCTAACTCATTTAGGATCTGATCTCAGAGCTCAATATTCGAACAAATACCAGATATCTATTTTCATTATTATAATCTTGTGGAAATTTCATCACTCTCTCCTCTTGCACAATCATCAACTCTGCCATCTTGAAGAACATTTTGTCAAGATTTTGTTCTCTTAACATCTCATCTTTAACTGCTTTAACATAACCTCACTTGCTATATAGTTGATATAGGAGTGGGATTGGCACGTATTTAGTATTTATTCCATATTGTTAAAATTGCATCATGTCTGGAGAAAATGTGGAACGTAAGTTAATACTTTTTCACCTCATAATTATTGAATTTTCATTAGGTTCTTTTTATTCTCACAAATTTTCAGCAATCTACACTTCTGATTCAAAGGGCAGTGATGAAACGGGGAACGGTAGCAAAGAAAACCCGTTCAAAACCATCCTGCAGGCAATGCAAAAAGCCGGCTCTGAACCTTTCCCGCTGATATATGTGGATGCCAAGGAAGGTGGTGATTATGAACCAGCAGCGAAATCCCAGCTCAAAAAGATCCAAAAGATATGGCTCAGGGAAAAATACAAACAAGCAGACAAATCCAAGAAGGAGGAGGAAGATGCAGAAAAGAGAAACAAGAACCTGGAGGAAGCCAAAAAAGTTGTTATCACCGAGGATAAGACCCTACCAGAAGCTAAACGAATCCGCATCTTTGATGGTAACTACCAAATTTTTTCAAGTGACAAGTTCTCAGTTTCTCAATTTAGGTGAAAAACACAGAGATCAAAGAGTGAAAATCTATGGTTGGGCTCACAGAATCAGGAGGCAAGGAAAGAACCTCATGTTCATCACCCTAAGAGATGGCACCGGATTTTTGCAGACAGTTCTGAATGATAAACTCTGTCAAACTCATGATGCTGTAGTGTTGCAAACTGAGTCATCTGTGGTCTTGACGGGAGTGCTCAAAAAGCTACCAGAAGGGAAAAGTGTAAGTCCATTTGGAACACCAGACAGCTTCTGTTTAACCTTTATTGTTGTTTAAGGCTCCCGGTGATCATGAATTGATTGTAGATTATTGGGAATTGATAGGGTTGGCACCACCAGGTGGGGCTGATTCTTTGTTGAATGAGCAAGCACTGCCAGATGTTCAGGCAGAAAACCGTCATATTATGATCAGGGGAGAAAACACCTCCAAGGTGTTGAGAATAAGATCTGTGCTCCTACAAGCTTTCAGGTAATGCATTTGGAAATTTAAACTGGCCAATACATCACACAATGTTACTCAATACTCAAACATATGGTGCAATGTCTGGACATGCTGTACACAAATTCATCATTCTTAGGGGAAAACATGTTAAAACAATTCAAGATATCAAAAATTGAATGTAAAATAAATTAAAAGTGATGGCCTGTGTCAAGGTGGATATAGGATGGTGAAACAGCTCTTCAATTGTTTCTGCGAAAAATTTGTAGACCCTTTGAGAAGGTAGTAATATTACAGCTACTTGAATGAAGACGGCGGTAAGATCGATTATCGAAGAAGATTTCTGTTGCTTATGTACTTCTGTGGTTCGCATCTGACAGACGTGACTTGAAATGACATTAAACAATATATTTTTTATAAATCTGAAATGAATATTGATATTTTGACTCTTCTCAGTCATTTTTCATCTAGAACAAATGAAACTGATAAAAAGATGACAGAAGCACAGTTTCTGTTTTACCGACACAAGGTATGAAATCAAGTAGGCAAAGGTCTACAGTTTATTCAAGTGCTAGCTGTTTCACCATCCTATATCCACCCATCATAACCACAAAACTCGTCCGCTATCTTGAAGTTCGCCATCTTGGTTTCATGAATTTTGACAAAAAATTCATAACCTTCGACCCTGAAACCCCCACGTACCCATTTCACAACTAATCAAATCATAATCACGAAATTTATCCACCATCTTGGAGCCGCCATATTGAATTTATAAGTGTTAACAGAAAAGTCAAAAACACCCACTTATCAAATTTTATTAGAATCAAACTATGGAATCGAATCATAATAAAAAAATGCGTCCCCTATCTTTGGAGCAGTCACTTATTGGTTTTTCGAAAAATGATTTTTATGAATTTCGACAAAATAATGAAAGATTCCACTTCATAAAGAATGTTAAATTATTACCCTGCTGAAATTTATCATCTGACTGATTTAAAAACTATTGAATTTCAGAGACCATTATCTAGATAGAGGTTATTGTGAAATTACTCCCCCATCTATAGTGCAAACACAGGTTGAAGGTGGATCTACACTTTTTAAAATGGATTATTTTGGGTAGGTTATCAAATATAATTGACTATTGAAACCAGAAATATAATTGATAACAATTTATTGCTACTTTCAAGTAACCTGAATCATTTGCTTTCATTTAAAAATTATAGTATAATATATATTATAATGGGGATGATGATATCATTGTTATTATTCAATAGGGAAGAGGCTTATCTGACACAGAGTTCCCAATTATACTTGGAAACATGTCTGCCATCTATGGGAGACGTCTATTGCATAGCTGAGAGTTTCAGAGCAGAACAAAGCAGGACAAGAAGACATTTGGCAGAGTAAGTTGTTTGTACCAAATATAGAAAGAAAAGCTGATATTACCTTATTTTTCACAGAATAATATGTTTTTCAATGTAAAAATCTAATACATGACATTTATTTCTCGTATATTTCTGTTTTCCAGTTCTTCTTCACACGGCTGTCGCTAAACATAACTTTAATCACGAAATGAATACATTTTTATCTGTAGTAAATGATATGAGATCTCATATTCAAACTGTAGTATTTTGTTTTAAGTTATCAATGTCTCTCGTTTTCAGAGTCGATTTTTATTCAACTTCAATTCATAGCGAGTTCCATGGTAAAACTGGTCCGCACTAACTGTGTACATCCATCCTTCTTTTTGACATGCGTTGAAAAGAGAAACAAATACTGTGAGGGCGAACCGGTTTTACACATGTAATTCGCTCATTCAGTTCATTTCCTTGATATGATACTAGACGATAACAAATATTTTTTCTTGCATCTCGACTCGAGAAAAACGAACAAATAAACACTTCGATATCTATAACACAACACGAATGACAAAGTCATTTATCATAAACAAGCCGAAGTCGAAACACGACTACGGCGAGTTGAGCCGACGAGGCCCGAACGATAGATTCTTATCGTGGATACAAGAAGGCTTGACAGTCGTGTTGGCATCATGAAAAGGGTGGAAAATACCACTCTGTTTTTTATCAGTCCAAGAACACTACCATGAAGGTGCCTATTGGGAATTTCTCCACTCCACTCCTAAAAAAAGATCCGGACAGGCAATACTATCAAAAAATTTCAATGCGTATTCACTCCCCGATCCTTCACCAGATACACTCACGTGGAGGCCGAGTGCCCCTTCATATCGTTCGATGACCTTCTCGACCGTTTGGAGGACCTCATCTGCGACGTGGTCGACAGGGTGCTGAAATCTCCCTACGGCCACATAGTCCGTGAGCTTAACCCCGGCTTCCAGGTGCCTCAGAGGCCCTTCCTCAGGATGAACTACTCGGAGGCCATCGAGTACCTCAAGAAGAACAACATCGCCAAGGAGGACGGGACTTTCTACGAATTCGGAGAGGTGAATGTTTTGTCCTTAGTCGGCAACGAAACGGAATGGGGAATTTTGAATAGATTAGGCCGATATACTTGATGAAAATCCATAATTGAAGACCGAACTAATCTAGAACACTACAAGATTTTCACTAATTGACAAATTCAGCCGTCCCAATCATAACATTAAGTTGCAATCTAGGGCAGACATACTTTTTCTCTCTCAAAGCTGGCTGAACTTGTCAATTGAGGGTTACAAACCACAACACGTGTTTCGCTATACTATAGCTTCACCGGAAGTAGTATTTAAATCAATTAGTGAAAACCGGCTCTTATATTTATGCTGTCTAGAATAACTGCTGAAGTGATTTCGTTTTTCGAAATACCGCGATCTAAAGTTTTTATGGCGGAACACTATGACGTATCACCTAGATTTGGTGACAGCTGGGGATATTTGTTGAATCTTAGTTTCTGGATTCAATTCGATTGGGCCTAGGGACCGCAAAAAAAAACTTTGGCCAGATTGGAGTCACCAATGAACCGAAAAAGTGTGACGTCAAAGCTATGTTGGTACTACTGATTTGCTTCCAAACAAATTATTTTCCCATGTAAATCTCCATAAGAGATTTTTTGAAATCGATTATCTCATTTATAGTAAAAAAGTTACATATTTCGATACCATTTATGGAAAATAGGACATACTAGTTCCTATTAGAAAAATAGAAACAGGTGAGAAACGCTAACAAATTTGAATGAGATTATATTGAAATCTATTGAGGTTATGTTTTTTCAGTGTTTACTTTTGAGACCCTGATATTTCGACTGTATTTTCGATTAATATTATATAATATATCAGTGTATTGAATGGAAAATATGTCTTGAAGCTATCAACAATGGTACATTTCTCTAGAGATGAGGAAAAACTGATATCTAGGGGCTAAAAGGCCATGTTGAGAACATGGTATTTGATGCTGATCTCAAGACCTTGATGTGGTTGATTCAAGCGAATATTCATGATAAAACATATAAAGTACAGGTGAGCTATAATATTAAAGGGTATAATATTGGATAAATTGAACGTTTTGAAATGTTTGTTGTAGATCAACTCTACCAGTTTATGTGAATTCCTGTTCAAGAGGATAGTTTCTTGGCCATCTCATTTGGCAGCTTTAGCAATATTTGCACACTATAATGTACGAGTACCTTCAAATCTTGAACTAGGAGTAATAAAGAAAATGCACCATCAACATTTGAACAGAAATCAGTCACACAAATGTTAAATTATATACATTATATTATACAATATTAATTATAAAATAAAGTGAATATCGATCGACATCATACTCTCGAAGTGTTATAATGAAAAACCGACATTCAAGAGTCATTTTATTTCTTCTTGAGCACTTATCAATGTAGTACAGTGCCTAGGGACAGTTCTCACAGTTGTTCATGAACTTATATCTCCTGGGAGAACTTATAATTATTTCATGATGCTGATAATAAACTCCCAGGTAAGCTTTCAGATTCTTCTACTACAGATTTCGAAGAAGGCAACACTCATGAAAAGAAACATCTCTGCTGAGCATCAACCTTAGTAGGTATATATCTCTCCTCAATCTACAACAAATAATGATATAATAATACCTCTGTTATTTCTAGTACCCATATCTTGATTTACACACTTTTCATTCTTTTTTCACATAACGATTGTGATAGAAAATGAAATAATATTGGAAAATAAATACAATAATAAATCGAAATCCTAACCTCACTTCAATTTGATAGAGATTTATTCAAAACTATCAATGGTTAATATCTGTTTCTAATTTTTTAAAGATACATCGAACACCCTTATTTCCGTAAATGATCTTGAAATACGTTAAATATTCACGATGAATATTAGAAGAGACTTCAAAAATTTGCTTATGGAGATTTACATGTGAATTTTTTTCTATTGGAAACATTCAGGAATACCAACATAGTTTGTGACGTCACGACTTTTTCGGTCCATTTCGAGGATGAATTCACTCAAGAATAGAACCGGTTTCAATTTTTCGGTTCATGATCACCGTTTTCAGGACATCCCGGAGATGCCCGAAAGGAAGATGACAGACCAAATCAACAAGCCCATCATGCTGTGCCGCTTCCCGGCCAACATAAAGTCCTTCTACATGAGCAAGTGCCCTGAGGACGTCAGACTGACCGAGAGCGTTGACGTTCTTTTGCCCAACGTGGGGGAGATAGTTGGAGGGTCCATGAGGATATGGGACTTGGAGGAGCTGCTTGACGGGTGGGTTCTTTCTCGCCCCCCACGGGGGAAGTCCGTGAGCAAATTGACCCTTCCCAGAATAGAGAGTTATCATGGCGACATTTGACAGATTTAGAGAAAAGTCTTGGGAAAAATTTGACACTTGACAGTTGAGAAAATAAGTGTTCCATGTCAAAATTGGATTGAAATGAAAACAAATCCAAATTCCAGAATATCAGTATGGATATTTCTTAGGATTAAAACGCACAAAGAATAAGGATATTATTTTGTCAAGTGTCAAATTTTTTTCTCAGATTCATCAATAAACCTGTCAAATATTAAAATCAGCCATAATAACTTTCTATTCTGGGAAGGGTCAATTGACAAGTTCAGCCAGAATAACTATTGTACCATCCACAACTTCAAAATTACATTCTTTGGATTATAATAGAGCTCTAGAGCAGAGGGCAGCATGTACTATCATCCGCAAAGTTCTGGACAGGACAGGAGGTCACCTCTATCAGATCAAAAACAATCATGTGAAATACCGCGGAGACAAAATTCCGAGTTTAAAGTCTGAATTTCCGAATTTGAAGTCAGAAAAAAATAATTCCGAGTTCAAAGACGGAAATTCCGAGTTTTAAGTCGTAATTTTCGAGTTTAAAGTCAGAAAAAAATAATTCCGAGTTTAAAGTCGTAATTTTCGAGTTTGGAGTCGGAAAAAAATAATTCCGAGTTTAGAGTCGGAAATTTTGAGTTTGAAGTAGGAAAAAAATAATTTCGAGTTCAAAGTCGGAAAATCCAAGTTTAAAGTCGGAAATTCCGAGTTCCGAGTTTAAAGTCGGAAATTCCAAGTTTAGTTAGAGTCGGAATTTCTGAGTTCAAAGTGGGAAAAATATAATTCCGAGTTTAAATTCGAAAATTCCGAGTTTGAAGTCGGAAATTCTGATTTTAAAGTCGGAAAAATTTAAAACAAATCTCGGTGACCCTTATACGCTTCCGTACGTTTTTGGTTGTCTCACATGATAATAAAATTATTATCATTATTGATTCTTCTTCTTTTTTTTAGGTATAAGAGGGAAGGAATCGACCCGGCGCCATACTTCTGGTACACCGACCAAAGGAAATACGGGACGTGCCCCCATGGCGGTTATGGGCTCGGTTTGGAGAGATTTGTTTGTTGGCTGCTCAACAGATACCACATCAGAGAAGTGTGTCTCTACCCGCGCTATCTCAACCACTGTAAACCCTGAATGCGTTTTCGTTCGGGAAACTTGCTACTCACTACTCCAATTTTCCAAGGGCATTTTTTCTATTATTTTCAAATATTCCGAGCTTTTCCCAATTTGGAATTGATTGCATAGTCCTCCTTAACTGATGTATACAAGTTTTCTGGTTTCCGGGTTTATATGATTTATGAAATATTGAAGCTTTTCTATTTCTTTGGATTAAAAACTTGAGTACTGAGCTGGTATTTTTTACTTCCATTTCGTACCCTGCAGATTTTATTTTCCCCAGGATTTGAAACCATATTCATGAGATTATGTGGATATAATTCGTCAATGACTAGTTATTAACCAGCATCCAACCATTTATGCAAACAATATAACAATTCTCTTACTCATTTTGAAAGATAAAACTACAAATAGAGTATAATGAGCGATTTTCAGACGGGATTATGTCAAATAGATGATGTATCCTTGGTTTTCACCATAAATTTTGGAAAAGTACCTGCTGTATTCTTGTAATAATATATGAATGTAGAAGTCAACAAATATATGAATATAGTCAACAAATCACAGAAAAGTACCTAAAAAGAGGTCAATAATGTGCCTTGATTCATTTGATAACAATTCTTCCAATAGAAAATAAATATAAAGTTAAACAGCATTTAGGTTGAGTTTTCAGTATATATTTTTAATATATCTAACTAGTGCCGTAATTTAGTACCCAAGACGCATTCTGTTCAATATTTTTCACGCCTCTGACCAGCCATTGTATTTTCTATTTTCGTAGGAAATAATATACAATACAATATAAAACAGGAATTTTAAATCACCAGTCCCAAAAAACACTATAGTTACCATATCTTATAATCGAAACTAGAATGAGCAATCTCATATTCACCTTTAGTAGTGTAATAATAAAGTATAATCTCACCTTCAACTTGAAGAATCAAGAATCCTATGATTTCAAACTTGTTGGACCGGTGAAAAATCAATCGAAATTTGCTAAAATTTGTTTCGCAAAATTTGAAATTTGTTAGTTTGGTTGAAAAGGTTGAAATCTAAAGGTTGAAAGCGCTGATCTCAAACAATGTTTGAGTTCAGTGGTTGAAAGATGTTGGTTGGTATGTTGGTAATCCATCAACGTCAACGCGGTCATGTCAAATGTCAAGTGTCAATTCAAATAAGTTGGCAGCATTTAGACGTGAAGCTCTTTTCACTAAACACGTTGTGGGTTAAACGTGAAAATGAGGTTGGTGTTAAAAATGTCTTTAATTTACTAAAAAATCGACTATATATTTCCAATCCTTTTGCGAAATCGCTACTTGCTATTATCCTATATCAATTTCGGCAGTTGAACTGTTGTATTGCGAAGTTTCGGAACATTTCACCACATGGCGTCTGACATTGTTCCCTATACTTATTTTTCATTTCCAGTTCTCTGAAACTTCAGAAGAGGCTGGCAGCCTCGGTAATGCGATGTGGTAAGAAGAAGGTATGGCTGGATCCAAATGAAATCAACGAAATCGCCAACACCAATTCGAGTAAGTATCTGATTTTTCTCTACTGCGTTGAGTTTCATGGCGGCCTGGGTGGTAAATCACGTTTCATTCAACAGGACAAAACATCCGTAAGCTCATCAAGGATGGTCTCATCATCAAAAAACCTGTGGCCGTACATTCCCGGGCGCGTGTACGCAAGAACACAGAGGCTAGAAGGAAGGGTAGACATTGTGGATTTGGAAAAAGGAAGGGTACGGCGAATGCCCGTATGCCTCAAAAGGTAAACACTCTCTAACCTTTGCTTTGCTGTTGAGACTTATTGATATTACTTATCCCCAAAAAAATATTTCAACCAGAGATAGTTCATCTTGTAGGCAAAATAATTGCAACCCCTAAGTTAGATAGTTTTATTCATGTAAACAATAAAACATTTGTACATTTGTCAGCAGTATACAGAATAAAATATAATATGGGTACATTACAGATAAAACACAATTGTTACATCAAGTCAAGAATAAAACATAACATGGATACAAGAAATGAATTGTGTGCCTATATTAGGAATGTTCAAACCAAATACATGTTGTTGGAATCCTGTATGTATGTTTTCTCATTGATAATATCTTGATATTTGTTAGTTGAATTTACAATTTTGAGGTGCAATTATTCTTGTGGTATTTTATCTTGATATCATACATAACATGTTGAATCTCTTAAAACCTGAAACATTTGAACTGCTTGCTGAAAATTGTGAGCAAAACAAAGTCAGTGGTGATTCTACCTTCAAAATTAATCTAATTCATTCCTATAATTTGTTTTTCTGAAACTCAAAAACAAAAGTTACAGTGCATTGAAATCTAAGTTATCTAAGAAAATGTTGGATGTCAAAAAATATCACAATCTGATGTTATAACTCAAGATATTTAATATATTTTTTGGGTATCATCTTTATGAAATCTTATTACATTCCCATTGGTTGATTGAATAAATAAATACAATGCATGCACAAAATCTTTTAGTTTGAACAATTTTTTATGTCACTATATGATGTTATGACACAAAATATTCCACAAGTTTTTTGGGTATCTTATCTTCATGAAATCTTCAGGAGTTCTCATAGAATTTCATTGAATAAATGGAAATAATGCATGCACAAATTCCTTATTTATAACTGGTCCCAATATTCAAAAGATGAATTTAAGAAACAAACAATATTAATATAAGAAACAAAATATTTTTTCTGCTAAGGAGGAAAATTTATTGGAAACTTTCATCTATTTTTACATTATTCCACATAAGTATATTGACATTTCTGTATTCCTGTCATATTCCTAAATTTTCCATGCCATTATTTAACAGCTGAAACTTCATGGGTTATTCTATTAACTTTGTTGACTATTAGGATTTCTACCCACCCATTGGGTGAGAAAAAAATCATTGTTTACACATCCAGATGATTTATTTGTACTTCTAGAAATTATTACTTCTCAGTTTTTTCGGATTTTCATATACTAATAGACTTTTCTTGATTTGGGTTTTCCTAACTATCTTGAAATCACTGGTTGTCCTGCTGGCATCTTGCTTCCTTTTCATTTGAAGTATTTTTTAAGAATTCTTGTATGATACTTTTTATCACATAGTAATTCTTTGCTTTTCTATAGGAAAGTAGAAAAGCACCTGACTGTCTTTTAGTGACTTTTTAGTGTTTATAGCTATTGTCAGGTTTTTCTAAAAGTATCATTGAGTATTTCCTGAAATCATTTGAAAGTACCAGAATTTTCTTGATATGACTTCATATCAGCTCACATTTCTAGAAAAAAAGTTTCTACTCATCAGATAATACTGTTTAAGTTATGAAAACAAAAAAATCGATATTGTAGAATTTCACGAAAATTTCGAATTTCACATAATGAACTATAACAAGAATCTTGGAAAAAAATTCATCCACATGTTATTTATTTTCCGAAAATTTTAACTCGAGATCCTGCTAATTTTGATAAATGCGTTTTTTGAGAAAACTATAAATCACTCACTTTTCGTCATAAAGTTGGCACATACGGGAAAAAAATTTGCTTTTGTAATTTCTAAAGACTAATGGCGGTTCGTTTTCGCATATCTGACAGAAGTAAATCAAATATTTCTGGAATAGAGATTTAATTTTGCAGGAGATTTATTATGAAAACATGATATAATCTTGTCAGTAGGGGTATGCACATGAGCTTGTTCAATATTTTCAACTCCCGAATAAAATTTGAACTAATATTTGTAATAATGATGATAATTTCCGCAAAATCTGCGGCCACGTGATATAATTCGTAACGGATTTTTTAATTGTCAGACATGCAAAAACGAATACAGTTCTTAAAATATTGCTACAACAAGGTTTTTTCCATATATTATTTAGTCAATTTCATGTCGGAAGATGAGCCGAAGTTGATGCCAATTTTTATTCTTTCTGATAAATCAGAAATTTCGCATTTGTTGCGTACTTTCCGAATATATGTGCGTGTGGGAGTAAAACCGTCAAAAGTACAACCTCCACCAGAGATAACAACAAACCCTCCTCGGAAAGCTCTCAGCCCCAACCCTCCCTAACGTGCCCTTCTAAGCCGCCCTTTTGCGCAGGAACTGTGGGTGCAGCGCATGCGCGTCCTGCGTCGCTTGCTCAAGAAGTACCGCGAGGCCAAGAAGATCGATCGCCATCTCTACCACGCCCTCTACATGAAGGCCAAGGGAAACGTGTTCAAGAACAAGCGCGTCCTCATGGAGTACATTCACAAGAAGAAGGCCGAGAAGGCCAGGGCCAAGATGCTGTCAGACCAGGCCAACGCCAGAAGGTTGAAGGTCAAACAGGCCAGGGAGAGGCGAGAGGAAAGAATCGCGACCAAGAAGCAGGAGGTGCTGGCTAATTACCAGCGGGAGGACGAGGCGGCGGCCGCCAAGAAGTGATTTGGGGTTGTAAGAAGTGATTGTCAATAAAGTTGGAATTTTTCGAGTGAGTTTTGTTTTTTGGCGCCCAACGAACCATAGGGCATTTTGGCGCCCAATAATGTCAATGAAGCTGTTAATAGAGGAAATATTCCACAGAACACGTAGCGCTATATCTTGGTAACAACTAGAAATGGTATCTGTTTTTGTACAAGTGACATTACTGCCATTTATGTCGTTGTCACCAAACGATAAACGAAAAAAAAAACTATTTCACCAGAAGAACTCTCAAAAAACTGTTGAAAATATGTTAGTTTATTCTTGCTGAAAGGACATCTCACGCCAAAAGCAAACGTTAGTAGAACAGATATTGAGTTTGCCCTTTATTAGTCTAATTGATGTCTAATAATCTAGAGAAGATGGTTCTAGGATTATTAACTTTGACAGTTCATAATGTGACAGAATGAAATCCTACGAAAACACTTCAACTCAAACATTTAGAATTCGAGAAGTCTTTGAGCATGTACTAAAATAAAATATTTGGAGTCGAATATGACAGAGAAAATATGCGTTGTATATTTGTTTGGTTCAGCAGATCTAGACAAATTATATTAAAAGGAAACTTTCAGAGATGGAAAATTCGTTATAAATCACTGTCCAATAAAGATGACAAGCAGTACTATCTTTTCTATTCCAAAATGACAGTTTAGAGTGTCAAGTAGAAGAAACTTTGATGGTGAAGAGGCAGGTATCTATTTAGAAGGGTTATTCATGCTCAGCACAACTTGAGATCAAAAATGCTGAATTCACCATAATTCCTTTCGAAATCATAATGAAAACAGTGACAAGTTGTATATCCACTGAATCTGGAGTTGAGAATGCACTGAACAGCAGAAAATTAATCAACCTGCTGACTTTACCATAATTTATTTCGTAATAATTATTTTGAAAACACAGTAACAAGTTGCGAAGATCTCGTGAATCTGATGGATTCGAGAATGCCCCGAACAGCATTTAATCAATGGAAATGCTGAACAGCAGTCAATCAATCTGATGCTGACTACCATTATTATTTATTTCAAAATTATAATGAAAACAGTGGAAAATTGTACCTATATCTTCTTAATCTGTATTCGAGTATATGCCTTGGACAGCAGTAAATTTATGAAAATGCTGAATTTACTAAATATTTCTTTAAATCTGAATACGAGAAAGAATAAAAACAGTGGCAAGTTGTATATATCCACTGAATTTGGAATGTAGAATGCCCAGAACAGCAGTAAATAATAATAATAATAATAATAACGTTTATACAAGATTGTACACATTTTCCCCTTTTACAAACATTTATAAAAACATGAACAAACATTGGAAAACCTCAAAAGCCGAAGCTGCGCGTGGTGTATTCAATGTTGAAGAAAACTTGAAATTGGCGGAAGGATATAAATATTGAATAAAAAAATAATAATATCATAAATGCATTAAATAATATAAATGAGTATTTGATATGCATATTGAGTTCAAATAATTATGTATGCATACAGTATTCCCATATTTCTACCCAGAGTTATTTTCATGTGAATCGTCTGGAAAATATCAAAGGAATCATGGTGAGAAGAAAATATCATGCTAGTAATTCATTGATATAGTGGTATAGTTTCATTTCAAGTAAAAATACTTTGATTATTTTCTTCAGTAAATTTCTAGAGTTGATAGTGAGAACAAAATTTTTCTGTTTTTTAGGAAGAAAATTGAATGATTTCAGTGCTAAATAGCTGTGAAACCTTTGTCCAATTTTTTTCGTTAGGAGAGGTGTTTTTACAAAGTTTTCAGTTTATGTCCTTGTTAAGTATGGATGATCATTACTATTCAATAAGTATTTGTGATCATGTATATAGGTAATGAGATTCGAGAAATGCATTTGTCTGACAGATAGTACTACGGATTCAGTATAAAGAGATTCGGTTGGGTAAGTATAGGCTCTTTCTTGAGGATAAGGATAAGGAAATCAATCAATCTTCTGCCTCTACCATTATCTACTTCAAAATTATAATAAAAACAGTGGTAGAATGCATTGAACAGCAGTAAATGTATGTATTTCGGGTGCTTGCCGCCGTGAGGAACTCACTAAAATGACGGTCGATGACAAAGAAGATAAAAATTCCATTTTGATTGTTAAAGTACCCGATACAAAAACGAATATAAAACGAATTTTTTTATCAATGAATTCTGACAAATATCGATACGGGCATATTATTCAAAATATCACTGTTGGCTCTACTCATAAGTCATAAGTATCTGTGTTGGAAATGTTTTTTTTCCAATGCTCCACAGCAAGGTGGATATAGGACTCCACAGAAATACACAGTTTGATCTGTAAACTGTCGCCATCTATAATAAAGGCATAGAAACCTTATTCTTACGTCTCATACCCGCTCTTCAAGAAGCTGAAGTTCCGTTAAATAGCGACGCTACGAGGTTGAATATCAATATTTTGAAGACAGTTGCGAATGGTTGCGATTTTCAGCCAGAATTCGATGATCGTTGGACAATGCAATTCTCAATTTTGTTGGATAATTACGTTCCAGGGGAAGCATTGTATGATGAAATGAATGACTAGCACATAAATAATGTACAGGGAGTAACAGAAACTGTATGTTTTCTCTCATGTTAGTAAGCTCTTTCAATAATTTTTTTCATTGTGGGCTTATATGGTCATAAAATATATTGATATAGGCTGGTGTAATAAAAATTACTCACAAACTGAAAGAAGCCATGAATTGGACGTATAGTATCGAAAATAAAAGGAATAGTATTATCCAATTATAATTCCAAACAAAGTTCGAATTTGAATGTCGAAAGACCACGAGCAGAAAACAACTACTTTCCTGGCACATACTGTTACGACCAAAATAGTCTATGGAACGGCACGATTATTATCATCACTATTATAATTGTATTAACGTGTGTTGTAATGAGTGCGACATCCTGGCCAGAAGTCGTTACTGATGATTAATATTGTTGATTCATGTTCTTAGGTTATACTTTACGCGATCAGAACAATGAATAATGTTCTCACCGAATCAGTGTTGCCGTTACTATTACAATAATTGTAACAGATCTATTACTATAAAGATGCCATAGTACAATATTACGACTTTTAAGAAAAAACGAAAAATCTATTACTATTCAAAAAATTTAAATTTTAAGAAAGGCGCCATATAAATTTCTGAAAAATTATACATATATAGATCATCAAAACACCGAAGGGAACTAATTTTGTATCGGTGTTTGATATTTTTTTTCAACACTATAATATAGATTCAATAGTGGATTTTTAAATATATTTTCAGAATTTGATATAAAACTTTAAAAAATTCGCTAGACGAACTCATGTTTCCAAGTTTAAAAATATTAATTGTTGGCTTATTATATTTACATCATTCTTCCGCAGCAGCAGAAATAATTTTCTCTTCAATTGAATAATACTAAAACGAAATTAAGAAATCGGTTGAATGTGGAAACATGTAATTCGTTAATCTTAACTAAGTTATGAAATGAAAATATCTGTTAAACAGTTTTCAGCCGAATGACGCTTTATTAAATTATAATGTCACTGAAGATGAGATTTTATACAATGTCCAGGAGACATTTTAAACATATTCCTTCAGAATTTATTAATCCTTCTGTAATATTTGTTATTGTTAAAACATTTTTGTCAAATTTATTCAATTTTCACCTCTGGTACATTTATGTTACGTCAAAATTTCATCTATTACGAATTTATTACCTTTTGGTTCAAAATTCTATAACGAAAAAATAAATTGAAGTGGCAACATTGCACCGAATCGTGCTGGAGGAGGAAGTTATGAAATAAAAGTGTAGTCAAGTCAAACTCAAGTTAAAGACATCTACAGTCCAAAAAGTCAAGGATCCCATAACGTCTTTACTTTACGTCCTGCAAATAAACTTTTTTATTCATAAAGATGGACCATTATGCTGGCATAAACGTGAGAGTATTCATTTCTGAACTTATATAGGAAACTTTCGAAAAAAATCATTTCTTTAGATACAGTACTTCGTTACCCTTGAGCTTAGTTCATGTTAGAACGAATTCCGCAAATAAAATGCGATTAAAAATGACGTCGCTTTAGTCGGCAGAAAGTTCAAAAAATTGAACTTTATTGCGATTTCCGCACAATTTGTCATTCCAATTGGAATAGGGTTATATTAAGAAAATGTGTTTAAAGTTTGTAACACATACCGGGCTATTCAAATTCGTTTCTGTACATGGGGATCTCGTAAACGATAAGAGATAGAGTGTTGGTGAAATTGTGACAAAGTTGCGTATTTTAGAGACCTATTCAATGATGTGAAAAAATCGAATTTAGCTCTTTTGGTTCTGGGGATATACAGGAAAAACCAAATGTGGAAGACTTGAGATGGGAAATTTTGAATGCTTTCGCAACAATGCATCAAAGAAGTGTATTAAGGGCAATAAATAATATGAAAAAACGAGTTCAAAAATGTCTCGAAATGGAAGAACTCCATTTCGATCATTTATTCCGCCATTAATTTTGCTATTCGAAGTTCATTGTAGAAAACGTTCAAAGAGCATTGAAAATGTGAAGAAATATGAATTGGTACCTAAAAATGAAAAAAAAATACTCTCGAAAAACACACATATGGTACATGGGGAAACGTGAAAGTTGCTATTGTGTTTTTATTTAACCCAGTCAACCAATTTCCAGGGCCGTAATTTGAAAGGGAATAATTCACCCAATTATGTATAATAAAATATTACCGAAACATCCCGAAATATAAGATTAAATTTAATTTCTTAGTATGAAGTTAACGTCGACGATCCAAAAACTACAACCAAAAATACAGGTCCATATTTAAAAATTCAAAGATGGGGGTAGCCCAAGTCAGATGACACTCTGTATAAAAGATTCATGAACATATTCTGATAGCCCACATCAAGTGCCAATAGCAAAATGTGGATAGATTTTCAATAAGTCTGCGAATAAAGAAGATACAGGCAAATAAATAATTTGGAATTTTTTGGTTTTTCCTGTAAATTTCCAGAACCAAAATAGCCCTGTATATGTTGCAAAGTTTATTTCCAACTTTTTATACATTAATAGAATCACAGGAGGTTAGTAGGCAGGAAGGTAGGTATGTAATTTCTCAAGGAGAAATTAAAACTCGGACATATCCAGAGAGTATATTATGTATTTTGTTAATGTTGAATGATACATTTAATGTTTCCGAAGAAAATAGAGGGCGTCATTTAATTTTTTTTTCCAATTCACGCGGGCAGGTCAAAATCGAAATTAGTTTCAGTTAATACGAAAATTTATAAAAATAAATATAAAAAATACAAATCAAGAGGTAATAAATAGATATACCTACTTACGGAACTAATATTTACATGTAATTTTACATTTTTCCTAAAGGCCTATTTTAGTATATCTATATATATATATATATATATCTATTTACAATACCAGTTCAGTACATTTTGGGGTAACCATTATTATTATACTTACAATACATACAAACACCTTAGCAAGGATTAGAGTATATTTTCAGAAATTAGCTTATCAAACCCTTTTTAGAATTGATGCATATGATGGCACATGAAAATTGTATAAAAATATGGTGAAATCACATAGGTACTCGCTGTTGTACACTACTACATTATCATTTGTTATTAGAAAACAAACTGTAATCATTGGGTTTATTCGAAGTTCCATATGTAACACACATAAAAAAATTGCATAATACCGATGATATGAGTCAAAAGGCATTACTTACAGTCATCTTACTTATAACATTACCTACTCACACATAATTATTTCTATACAAGTAAAAAGTAATCAAGTCTCTGCTTATATAAGGTCATAATAATATGATGTAATCGATCATATTCTTCAGTCCGACTAGAAATATATAATGCTCGCACTTCTATGATAATATACTTTCAGTACACGAGGAAAACACATACGCGAAGTGATGGAATGCCTAGAGGATAAAAGGTGTTTAGAAAGCTGATATTGAGAGCAGATTGACTGAGAAGATGCAGCCTAATAAATGCACTCTGATCTTTTCATGAAAGTGGTTGCCTCAATGCAGTTGCAGCAGTAGATAATGCGATGTCAATTTCAAATGTTATAATCTGATTTCCCTGCAAAGGTTTCTATTTCATAAGCTGAAAAATTTGGAAACTCTTTCCAAAGTTACATAATATGAAGAATCTAGAAGATATGATAATTTTTCTGTTAGGTGGCGAAGTAGAAGTAGAATTTTTTCGAATTTTTTGCTGCACCCACGTGATTCGACCTGCTGAAATCGAATCTGAAGTTCTCAAATTGCTTTGGAAAAACACCATTTGACACCATTCGACGTTTCAAAAGGGTGAATTTTTGGAAAAGTATTTGTTTTTCCCGCTCAAAATTATTGGAAACAAGTAGATGTGAGCGTGTGTGGTGTTTTTGTTAGAAGAATGGCGAATTTTGTGTGCTTTAAATAGCGAAAATTTGAGATGTCAAATGGTGTATTTCCGAAACAAAATGGCACCATATCTCCGAAAATACTTGAGTCAACCACATTTTGAGTACAGCCTTTGTACAGCCAATATTTTTGAAAAAATTCGACATCGCCACCCAGTGCTTATAGAATTAATCTACTCAGTTGATTATTCATGTATTATCAACACAATAAAATGGCTGGAAACCCAATAAAGAGTTCCCAAGAGTATATTTAGTGTTTGATTGACAACCGATTCAAGTCACTGTTTCGGCATCACGTGACGTCTGACGAACACAAATCATAGAATTCATAGATCACTTGAAGTAAGAAGGCAGAGCGGTATGAATAAATTTGCAATGTTGTCATTGCTCGGTTGGAATTTGATTAAATAGTAAACCGCGACAAATCCTGCGATAGATTCGTGGAGTCGATTGAGGATGATTGTTTTTGCAAAAACGTCGTCGATTCGTGAGCTCGGAACTTCTGAAAACAAACCTCATAACCTCACAACCAATGTGTCACCGTTTCATCTCGGAAATGGACACATAGAGGTCACCGGCGAGTAGATGATACCCAATTTCCAATCCTCAGGTATATTCAAACAACCCCCCAACAAATAATCCACTGATATGGATGAAATCTTCCCCTTCACACTCTCAACTAGTCTCTGAGCGGTTAACGACACGTAAAACACGTCACTTTGGCATGGAACAATAAATTAACAAGACAACCGACACGGAACCTCGATCACGTCTTGGCGTGCGGCTTGCGCGCGTTCTTCTTCCTCTTTTTCTTGTTGTTGCCGATGTCGACGACGCAGTTGCAGCCGCTGCGCAACTGTATGTAGTCGAGGATGTAATTGGCGCCGCCATCGCCGCGGGCGGGGAACATGGGCAGGCTCTTGTTGAGGTTGCTGGACGTGTTCTTGACCAGCGCGTACTGCAGGGTGTAGCGCTGCTCGCAGCGCGACTGCGCGTGCCTCTTCTTGTTGATGAATAGGCAGGGCTTGTTGAGGTAGTCTTTGTGGCACGATATTTCATGGAATCTGTAAATTAGTAAATTTGTAATTTTACACTTTTGTGAATTTGTAAATTTGTAATTTTACAATTTTGTAAATTTGTAAATTTGTAAATTTGTAAATTTGTAAATTTGTAAATTTGTAAATTTGTAAATTTGTAAATTTGTAAATTTGTAAATTTGTAAATTTGTAAATTTGTAAATTTGTAAATTTGTAAATTTGTAAATTTGTAAATTTGTAAATTTGTAAATTTGTAAATTTGTAAATTTGTAAATTTGTAAATTTGTAAATTCGTAAATTTGTAAATTTGTAAATTTGTAAATTTGTAAATTTGTAAATTTGTAAATTTGTAAATTTGTAAATTTGTAAATTTGTAAATTTGTAAATTTGTAAATTTGTAAAATATATCACCTCTGGGTATAGTTCTCGTCCCGATAGAGTTCTACAAAGAGTCCAGCTTCGCTGGAGCCTCCCAGAGGTTCGATCATTTCCGAAACGGTGGGGCAGCAATCGATCGTGTGGTTGGCAAGGTCGTCCCGTTCCGAAAAGTGGGATTTCCTCGATTTCCTGCGGTGCTCTCCCCTGTCCTGCTCGAATTGGGTCTCCATGAAGCCGTACTCTAAGGTGCTGAGGAAAATACAATTTATGTTTCGATTGGATCGAAAATCGTCGATATTTTTTGCAAACTGAGAGGAAATTTCTCGCTGGAGCATTCGAATATATTATCACTTCACTTTCCAAAATTCAACATTTGTGGTTGTATTGGGCACACTACTTTTGAGTATAGGAAATGCTACATATTGCGTGACACTCTATTGAATGAGGATGCCAAAGATTGAAAATGAGGAAGGAGATGCTATTACCAGAAATAGGGGTGTTGCAGTTCAAGATTACATTGTAAATTCAATTTTCACGCTAGATGGATTTCAATTGAAAACCTCAAATAGCAGTCCAACAAAGATATCAAGCGGTAGATGTTCAAGTGAACATGAGTACTTAATATTTACCTTGATTCCAACGATTGATGTTTCCTCCTCAAACTTCTTTTAACACGTTGAATCTCGTAATACGAATCGTTGGAATACCTGCTCAGTGTGACTGAATGAACAACAGCGGCTAGACCAAGCACCTGCAAAAATAACATCTCTATATATATAAAGATAAATGAATGTTTGACTCGCGTGCATTCCTATAAAATGCATCTGATCGCAATGGAAAACTTTGGTCAGTTGTATAGGGCTCTATTGTCAATTATTATATTCGTCATATGTAAAAGTAAGTAAATTTACACACAGAACCTTTCATATAATACAGAGAGAGTACTCAGAAACGATCCCTTGGGGTAGTCCACGTTCAATAAATACAAAACGTTTGTAAAGACACAATGAACACTGAAAATCATATCGAAGTTTACAGTAATTAACTCATAATCTAACCAATTACCCATTGAAATAGAATATACAGAAAGTTTCTATAATATAATATGTTATCGTTTTGCAAAAGATTGCCCCCCCCGAGCCTTCTCACAAATAATATGCCATTGATATGGAGGTGGAACAGAATGGGGCCCAAAACGGACCCTTGAGGGACACCAAATTCGATCGTCGTTTGATCGATATGAACATCATCTAACCTTACAGATTATGACCTGTTTGCTGCAATGCTAATAAAAGGAAGAGGTCCTCTGACATTTTCTTCATCAGTGCCGGTTTTGGCTTTTCTTGACATATTTTTTCATTTCCGATGTGTTCCACAACATTATCAAATTTAACACTCTGCATAGGTATAAAGATTGATGGAAAAGTGGACTAACGCGATTGAAACCATTTGAAAATTTAAAAAGAAATCAGAATAAATATTTTTTTCGATCACTAAACTTTATTCAATGATGAAAGAAAATGCGAACAAGACGAATATATTATTGTATAAGGAAGTCAATGTCAATAACTCGTTCCGTCATCTGGGAATTCAAATAATAAAAAAGGTGCGTCTTCATTTAACGTTTTGTACTGCCCGTTGTATCTTTAAATGATGACATTTGGGTGGAAACTGATACTTTCCCACTGCACTCACATGTGTTAATTGACGGTGTGAATGAAACAAGCTTTTGTTTGATTCTACTGATCTTTTTTGGTTAGCATCAATAAAAGCATATTTTGTCACAATATTTAGCGAACATTTGTGAATTGAAATTGAATCTGTAATTGTTGTGGATTTTATCTCTATCTGTAATGGTCAATAGTAATGTTATTCACACGTGAATTGAAAATGCAAACAAATAAATCATAGCTGTATGGGAACTTTATTTATATCCGTTGAGAGCCAATGAAAGAAGACGATTTTAAAACATCATAAAACCAAACAAATCATATATAGTGACATTCAAAAAGTACGCAACAAATAAAAAAAATCTTCATCAACTTAGGCTCGTCCTGAAACCTACTTAGTACTCATCAGATATACCTACTGAGTGAGTGATTTTCAGTTTTTTCGAAGAACGCATTTTTCAAAATAAGCAAAATGTCTTAGGGCCGATTGTACATTGGAGGCTTAAACCTCAGTTTTTCTTGAACCGTAGATAAACTTGAGTTCAGAGAAAATGTGAGTTGTACATTGGCGGTTCAACACTGAGCTTGAGCTTAACCTCAGCTCAAGTTGAACTTCCAAAATTGACGGTTTAAGCTTCGGTCAGTGTCAAAACCGACATGTAACGTCAATTTCAAGCGCGGATTCGCGAAATATTGTCCGAGCGCGCTATTTCGGGATAATTATAAATAATTTATAACAAAAATGGACGTATTTATGAATACAGATGAGGAGGAAATGAGTGAATTGATATGTCTAATTCACCGACAGCAAGCTCCCAAGAGTATTTCGCACCCGTGAAAACCATTATAACAAATGGAATGATGCAGAGTTTGTTGAAAGATTATTTCGTTTTTCAAAAAATAAATAACGTAAAAGAAGAAATATCACATCCTACGCGAAGGTAAGCAAATATACATAACTTTTTCAATATATTTATATAAGCACATTTTTGTAGAAATAATGCTGTGTCCGCTGAAACAATGGTATTCGTAACTCTTCGTTTTTATGCAACTGGCTCCTTTTTACAAGTGGTAGCTAATTTTGTGAGTATCGATAAAGCAACAGCCTGCAGGATTATTCACAAAGTTTAGCAGAGCAATTGCTTGGCTTCACAATTTGTTTATCAGAATGGCGATAAAATGAGATCAAACAGTGCCGAATTTTATAATATTGCTCGTTTTCCATCGTGTTTATATATGTATGATATCCCATTAAACTCTTTTTCAATTTGCACCCGTACTTTAGATTTTTCCGACTGCGTCCTGGTGTCTGTTAATTTGCATTCCAATATACCTTTGTGTGCTTCTACCACATTTATAAGGAGACTTTCCATCTTGGAACTGAAATTTGCTGCCTGTTTCGTGAACGTTATAAATACTGAAGAACAAAGTGTTACGAGCGGAATAGTCGAAAGAAATTTAGATACTATACTATTGTGTCCTCGATTGGTCACTCTCAACTGTACAAGTGCCATTTCTCTAAAAATATGTATGCAAAACTTCTACTAACCATATAAAAACATTGTTCTCTGGAGCTTAACTGAACTCGACCTGAACGTAATTTGTACAACGAACCAAAAGCTTGAGCTTTGGTTCAGATGAACTTCAGTTCAGTTAAGCTACAGCTGAACTTCCGTTTGTACAACCGGCACTTAATGAAATTTCTCAATTTTTGTTGGAGCAATGCGAAAGCGATAAAAAATTGAATTTCACGTGAACTTCTACGCAATAATCGATTTTCAAATTAAATACCAATATCGTATATCAGGACTTGATTCAAAATTTATTCTAAACAAAAATTGCATATTATATTGTAACGATTTTCGTGGGAGAAGTGAACGACGACCGAGTTTCAACTTGATAACTAATTCATTTGAACAAACACTACACTTATTACATATTAATTTATAACAACTATTTATTTTGGAGGTTATGAACGATGTTAACGTATTGCGACTTCGTATTCAACTGACTCCTGCCATCATCTGGCCCTGTATATATATATAGTGTTTGACTTGTTCTAGAACTTTCTGGAACTGTCATTCTTCTGTCATCCCTCTCCATCTGATAGCTCCCAGGATATTCCATCCTTTTCTGTTCTAGATCTTTCATGATTAATCGAGATACTTCTTGTTTACTCTCTTATTTTGTTACTATTATTATTGTATGATTATGACGGAAACAAACGGACAAACCCTGTCATAGATGACTCTCGCTCACTTATAATAAACATTAATACGTAATTAGTAAAATATTATTTTACACTTCAAAAAAGCGTCCCAAAATAACATGACAAATGATTAGAAAGGAAAAAAATCCGTTTGATCACTGCATTATACAGCAAAAAGTGCACCAAAAATGTAAATGTGTCTATAAATAGAAAAATTGAACTATTGTTTATATAACTCGAAAACAAAAGACGATAGCAAATTTTTGTTTTTGGTAGTGAATTTGTCTTCAAAAAGAGATTGAGAATGCGAACTCCATTTTTTGTAACTCCTAAAGTTACCAGAGTTTCAAGATCGAATTCGCCCAACCTGTACATATACATTACTATAGTTTTCACATTATTATGTTTGCAATAGATGAAAAAAATTGAAATTGGACTGGCCCTGGCAACTTTCAAATTTGACACACTATGCAAGTCGTACTGGAATGCTACTGAATGAATTCCTGCATTCCTTTCTCAGGAATTTTGGTCGAATTGTTTGAACGTTCCACATGCATCGATAATACAAAGAATTCAATGGATCGGCCGCCTTTTTCCTTCCTTTTTTTTCTTCGCCAACCGAAATGAAGTCGTAGGAATATACGAAAGGTGTCCGATCAGTGTTATTGTAATTCTCTCTCGTAAAATACTTTATTGCAGGATAGCGCGACGTGCTAGATAATCGAAAAATTTATGTCCTTTCTGCAGCCGTTGCCGATACGTAGCAGGACTGGCAGTGGCGTACGATCGATTTCGGGAAATCATAATTTATTTAGAATAGGGTTGTACACTTTTTTTCAAAAATTATATATGTGAAACGCGGGTCCTCAGAGAATACGTCGATATTTTTTTGAAATTTTTATTTTCAAGGGTTTTTCCAAAATCGGTATTCAAAAATCGAAAATTCTCCATCCTTTTCTAATAATGTGACGTCATCTGGTAGGTTGGTTTAGGTTCTGTTCCATTATTCGAAGTGGAAGAAGAATTGACAATCTCTGTCATCTTTGACAGATGGCGGTAAAAAATTACTGGGCGATTTTAATTCTTCCTGCGAAAATATAATAATAATAATAATAATAATAATATACTTTATTCAATTCAATTGAAAGGGCGAAGTTCAGCATTGCAACGGAGGTTGCACTGCTGTTCTTCCACTCAACCCGGTATTCTGATGATTAAAGGTAAGTTATTCTTGAGTTTTATTTCATTGTCCACTTTTTTCAGAAAGTTTAAGCATTCAAAGACTTATTGTGCTTCATGTAGCAACAAGAATGTGGATTCTCGAAATTCATATTTGTACTCCAAGTGTTAATATGAGACAAAGTTTGTGTTTTGCAGTAGGACAACACATAACTACATGTGAAGAAAAGTTTCGGACTCCCATTGTCTTAAGGTATGAAGATTTGAATCCTGAGAAAAGAAAAGATGAGTTATGCTGAAAAAACGAAATAAGTGATGAATAAAAATTATCTATTTTATCGAATCAAGAAGATTCGAGTATCAATAAATCAGGTTAGTATTAGTGTTAGTATATATGAAGTCGAAAAATGTAGATTTAAATGGGAGTTTAACTAGTCGATGAGCCTGAAAATAAGAAAAAATTGAATTAGAAATCAATAGCCTGAAAAAGAAAGTTCTCACCTGAAGACGATTGTAGATACACACAATCGAAACGTCGTGACAAACTCGATTTGAATCTTTCTCATAATTTTAATTCTTTATTCATTCATTTTATTTTAATTTTTAATTCAACTTTTCTTTTTTCAGGCTATTCAACTTTTCTTTTTTCAGGCTATTGATTTCTAATTCAACCTTTCTTTTTCAGGCTATTGATTTCTAATTCAATTTTTTCTTATTTTCAGGCTCATCGACTAGTTAAACTCCCATTTAAATCTACATTTTTCGACTTCATATATACTAACACTAATACTAACCTGAATTATTGATACTCGAATCTTCTTGATTCGATAAAATAGTTAATTTTTATTCATCACTTATTTCGTTTTTTCAGCATAACTCATCTTTTCTTTTCTCAGGATTCAAATCTTCATACCTTAAGACAATGGAAGTCCGAAACTTTTCTTCACAACTCGAGACATTGTCAGCCACCTTCAAACAAAAAAAAACATAACTACATCTGCAAGTAATTGCTGTGAAGATAATTTTGATCTGAGTTAAAATGTTTATCCTTATTCTTTGAATCTTTGTACATGAACATCATGAGAACCTGTGAAGTGAGAGCACAAAGTATTGTAGTAATAGGTATAAGCTAATAAACCAAATCTTTATTGTCATGCACTTCTGTAAATAATACATGTATTTTTCTAAATCCTCAGTTATTGTTAGTACGTACTCTATCTATAATGTGTGTATAAAGTTTATATGAGATATATATATAAAATACCTGACTTGCGTTATATAGATGATAAACAATCAATTGATGCGCCTTTTTAAATATTTTGAATTAGTTTCGTTATCGAAAAAATTTGAATTAAAAATTGACATATTGTCATCTGACTCATCTGTCATCACTTATGTCAAAAAATTCTTCTTCCCTATTATTTTCGATATTTTTACGATACCATCCCGATCTACCAGGTGACGTCAGCAGAAATATGGTGCTGTCAAATAATTATTTTTGATTTCGATTTTCTCGAGCATAAAAGAATATTCCGATTTAATTTTGATGCCATATCGGTAGTAGTTTAGTAAGGTATCGGAAAACGATTATTAATTCTGCTAAAGCTTTAGAGGTTTATGACCCTATTGACACGTTCAGCCAGCTTTGATAGAGAAAGAATATGTCTGCCCTAGTCGTTTCCTAGTGTTGTTGTCTTTGTCATCAAGATTGCAACTGGAAATAATGAGAATTAGTTTTTTTCAAATTGGTTAACCTCGGGTGCTAATATATGGGAAACTATACATGGAAACAAAAAATAGCGAAAGTCATGTCGAAGGTGTAACTTGAGCGATCTCTATATTTTCAGCAATAATTGAAAACTTTTTTGAAAATTACAGATCAGGAATTACTAAATTTTCTTCGTTTGCACAAAAAATTTCATTGATATTTGAAACCACATGCCTACACGAATGTCACGAATGTGAATTCTTTTTCAAATATCGCACCTTATACGTTGTGGCCAGTAGATAATCAGTGGAAAGTTGCAACTATAAATATAATTTTGTTGATAAATCATCATTTTTGTTATCAACTACGATGGTTAATTGCAAGACGTCATTGTCAACTTACAGTAATTATTACAAGTGTGCATTAGGTGTTATTGATTGTCAGACGTGATTCACAATTGGAGGTAATTGATTGCTGGCGTCATAATGACAAACAGTATAGTAATTGTTAGCAACAATTATTGACTATGAGAAGTAATGAAAATTGCCTCTGAAAATTACTGAGATATCTAACTCAAAGTAGGTAGTAATTATTGATACTAGTGATAACTATAGCAATCGGAAGTAATATAGGTACATGACTGTATATTACAACAAGTTGAAGGAATATATAACTGACAAGTAAAAGGAGATGATGATTATCGCCAATTTGTACACTTTATCATTAGAATTCACAAGTAACTAGCAGAAACGTTATAATTTCATGCCCCTCCACCAATATTTCGTACTCAAACTACGCTACTACACTGGAATTAGAGATGTCGACATATGTAAGTAGTTTAATCCAGGATTATAGTTTTATGTTGTATAACTATAATTGGTAGATATCTATCATGCTGACATATTTTAATATTACAGTCCTAATGGGGTAATGGAGTTCCTATTTTAGGAACGGATTTTTTCATTTGTCTAAATATTTTAATCTGACTACATATATGGCGTTAAATTTTATCGAATAATCCTCATCATGTCATTATAGGAGATTTACTGAGGACGAAAGAAATAAAAGTATCAATAATTGACGGTTCTGTGGTTTCTTGGTACCCAAACGTATATACATTCAGATGATATAAAGCGCTCATATTTACATTGATTTTTCAAGCTAGTATGAAAAAATTTACTTTTATGAGATAGCTTACCCTAAGTGAAAACTATCAGAGTAATAATCAACCATGATGGTGGCATCACACCAATTGACAAGACATTTTACCGTCCTGTTTGTCCGATAATGGTGTCTTATTTCATCTGATTATACGGAAACAAGACTGCTAAGAGGCAACTTGATTGTAAATATCGGATTCGAATTTAATAACAGAACCTTCAAGGAAGTGGGTAGGTAGTTGATGGTGTTTTGTCCAATAACACCTAAGCCTGCCTAGTGTGAAAACACGTGTTCCCAAACAATTACAGGCAAGGTAGCCAATTCAAAGAGGAATGTGGATGTGTATTATGTTTAGTCTTGCACAGATATAGTGCAGTCGAATTCGAAACAATAGACCAAGAATAGCCTCTTCAAATAATAGTGAAATACCCTGTACATAAAATAATACATCATTTTCTATCAATTGATACGTGATATGTTATGTGTGAAAATATCGGGTTACAACAATACTTCAGTATATATTATAATTGCATATATTCCACCGAATCTTCCCATAACTGATTATGATCAGTTCTATGAAAATCTAGAAAACTTCTCAGAAATTGATAAAACTGTGATTATAGGTGACTTTAATATTCCTGAACTAGTTGGTTACTACGATTGTGCTATTCAGAACAACCACATCAGCCGTTTCAATGTCTTCCTAGATTTCTGTAACCTTGTGCAAGTTAATAATGTAAGAAATGAAAATAACAGAATACTCGATGTGGTTATTGCAAATTGTGATATGAAATGCAAAGTATCAGTTGATGAGGATCCACTTGTTCCTATTGACCAACATCATCCTGGACTAACCGTGGAATTATCAAAAGCTCTAGAGAAAAAAGAAATTTTTTCATCTTCTTCGAAGAGATTCAACTTCAGGAAACTAGATGGTCATAAATTCTCCTGCCTACTCAATAACGTAGATTGGGGAAACCACATAGGACTTATTGAAGATATCAACAAAGCAAGTAAAACATTTTCTGATACACTTCAGGAAATTATCTCAAAATCTGTTCCATACAAAAAATGCAACTCACGTAAGTACCCTGTATGGTACACGCATGATTTGACTAAAAAAATCAAGTGGAAAAGCCACTATTTTAAAATTACAAAAAAACACAGACATAATTTATTTTATCGTGAAAGATTCAATAATTCAAGGAGACAAGTGAAAAGAGACATCATTCTAGCCTATAATGCGTTTATTGAAAAATCGGAGGGCAATTTGAAATCAAATCCGCGTGAATTCTGGAACTTCATCAACAGCAAAAAAACACGTCTCGTATTCCTGGGAAGATGTACTATAATAATCAACCATTATCAACACCCAGCTCAATTATTGATGCTTTTGCTATGAACTTCAGGAGTGTTTATACTGTAGATGAAGAACCAAATGAAGAGATTACTGAAGAAGGATACATGAATCGTACTAGTAACCTCAATATCATCGAGATCACAAGAGAACAAATTCTAAATGCCTCTAAAAAATTAAAAAATAAATTCACGACTGGTCCTGATGGTGTACCTGTCAAAATTGTTAGAAATTATGTACATTGTTTTTTGGACCCATTGTATATCATTTTCAATCTGATGTTGAGAAAAAATAAATTTCCTGATATTTGGAAACTATCTCGCGTTTGCCCTATTTTCAAATCTGGTAGTAAATCTGAAATTGAGAACTATAGACCAATTGCACTAATATCTGTTTTTTCCAAGCTTGTTGAAATTATACTGTCTGATATAATTTATGATCACGTACACAATAGCATCTCCGATTTCCAACATGGTTTTGTCAAAGCCCGCAGTACTGCTTCAAATCTTTGCATTTTTACACAATTTGTTTCCAAATGTCTCGATAGTCGCCATCAGGTTGATGTGGTATATACAGATTTCAGCAAAGCTTTCGATCGTGTATCACATCTACAACTGCTGATTAAATTAAATAGTTACGGTATTTCTAGGAAACTTCAATCGCTATTGAGCTCATTTCTTTCTGGTAGAGAACTTTTCGTAGAATATGAGGGTATTAAATCTTCCAAATTTTGTGCTACTTCGGGTGTTCCGCAGGGTTCTAACCTAGGACCTTTATTGTTTTTACTTTTTATCAACGATATCGGTGATAATCTGAAGTCTCAGAAGCTCTTGTTCGCTGATGACATGAAAATATACCGAGAAATTAGTAATGCGAATGATTGTTTATTGTTACAGAATGATCTTGAATTCCTCAGTAACTGGTGTCAAGAAAATAAATTATCTCTGAATATTAAGAAATGTAAAGTTATGACTTTCTCAAGAAAACCGAATACCCTAGTTTATAGTTACACACTGGATGACACACGCTTGACCCGTGTCACTGAAACTAAAGACTTAGGAGTATTATTTGATCAAAAATTAACATTTTCTTCTCATATTGACTCAGTGATATCATCAGCAATGAGAGCTCTGGGATTTCTGATACGAAATTGTAAAGATTTCAGATCCTTTGAAGCACTACGTGCTGTATATTATTCTATTGTGAGGAGTAAGTTAGTGTTTTGCAGTGTTATTTGAAATCCATGCCACTTGAAATATATAACAGCTATAGAAGCAGTTCAGAAAAAATTTCTTAAATTCGCTTTCTTCAAGAAGCATGGAGTCTATCCAGAAAGAGGGTACAGTTATGATACTTTACTGACTGAGTTCAACTTTATTTCTTTAAAGAAACACCGAGAAATAATTGACCTTATATTCATCTATAAAATAGTGAATAACCAAATAGACTCGTCCTCTCTGCTATCATCACTTAGTTTCAATGTGCCTCGAATAACCTCTCGATCAAATATAACTTTTCATATATCTATTCCAAATTCACAACATCATTTTCATTGTCCGCTCACCTCAATGTGTAGGAGTTATAACAAACTCAAAGATGTTGATATATTCTTCCAAACATTACCACAATTCAAAAAAATTATATCAAGATCTTTGAGTAATTAGGTAGGTATGCGCATCATAATATATATGTATGTATAATTTTGTACACCTGTAATTGGGCTTTGCCTGTTGGATGTAATTGATAAATAAATAAATAAATAAATATAAGTTACCCAAGACTCATCTGAAAAAGCACCCATAATTATGTGACGAAAAACTTATTCCGTCTACTGGAAGAAAGTTTAGGAGAAAAACTAGTATAGGAATCATCAAAAAATCATCGAAAAAACACATTCAATAAGGCAGACCATTAAAGATTGAATCAGCTGTAGCAGTAGAAGTCATAAAGTACTTCATGGTTTTCATCACTCAAGAGTTTTTCATGGAACGATGACTGGTTTGAAAAAACTTGTCATCTGAAACCAAACGCTTTCGTTGTTGGTTTCATCAAGTTTTTCATGCTTATTCGGAGATGTGTCAATCAAGTCCTTCACAAGTTCAATTAGTTTGATGAAAGATTTTAACTTTATGATTCAAACAACCTTCTGCACAGCATAATAATTGTTTGTCCCCGTTTAGATAATCCTAGATTGCTTATAATTACTGTCACTAATAATATTTATCGATATAAATCGATATAATTATAAGTACTTTTCATGAACGGCCTCCCAGTTATTTCAAAAATGGAATTGTTACTTGATTCAGTACATACCAATGAGTGAAGTATGCTCACTAATAAGGAAGAAAAATTCACATTGTACTCGACATAACATAATTTGATATTTGCGGTATAGTTTAAAACAGCTGATTTATGAGTCTATTACCAGTGTTTGTTCCCGATGAACTTAATATTGGAGAAAGAAGACCACACAAATAGGTTGAACTAAATGAAGTTTTCACTTTCAAGGTAACTCTTTAATTACCAAAGGCCAGATACATTTTGTATTCGAGATTGACGACTTCAAAGGTAAATCATTTTGGAACGAAATCACTTCAATTTCTATCGCAGTGATTTCTTCACCAAAGTTTTTCATAAAAAAAGTGGCAAACTGTTGGATATTAATTTCCTTGACAACAACAAATTGCGCTACTGGAACAATTTTGTTGGAGTAATTCAAACGATTATTGAAGTAACCCTCTAATTTGGAACGTGATAACCTTTTTTAACCATATTACAAATTGAACAAAGTAAATATATATACAATATAATCAACGAAAATCTTAAATGTAATACACCTTTCAACTTCGTGAATCAACAACACAATTATAATACACGTACACGAGAAAACATCTTCTTAGAGCCAGTAAGAACAAATATAGGCCTAAAAAACTCCATAACACAGAGCATGGAAACCTATAACTCCTTACCAAAAAGCATAACTGACAGCGCAAACATAAATTTATTTAAAAGTAGAATTCAAAATTTATACACAAATAAACTTTGAGGAAAAAAAAATGTACTTTTCGTTCTCTAGACTGAAAATACGTTAGAGATCTTATTTTTTATTTTTATATTTTTATATATATATAGGTATGTAAATCAAGGTGAAAAATTATTTTTGCAAATTAAGGTGAAAATTGTAGATGGATTTTGTAAGTTTTTTTTGTTTAAATACTGTTTCCGAGACCAGCAAATTTGCTGCTTTGGATGATTTTTGTTCAATGTAATGCACTAATTTGAATTTCTTTAATTTCTTGAATGTACATAAATTGTTATTAGGCATTATATATGAATAAAGTACTTGAAAAAAAAAATAGTTCTTGACGATTTAGAGAATTTTTGGTTTGCTTTCTGGAATATGTTGGGATCATCACCAGGCCTATATGATAATTCTGCATATACCATATGAAAAATCAAAATGTCAATATTGGAAACTTCCTCATTGATGAACTTGAACTGCAGGTGAAAAAGAAGGCTATCGACAGATCACAAAAATTTGACTGTACTAAAGGGAATAAGCGCTAATGGAATTATTACGATATGGACCCTCTTGCGAATAAGTTATCGTGTAGAATAGTGGCGTAGGTGTTAGATAGGACCAGAAAAGCGCAAACAGTCGGTGCCTTTATAATCTAGGATTCTAGTCAGACGTATCTAAGTAACTAGACAGTCTATTGGTATCGTGACTGCTACATCAGTGGTGTGTGGGCTAGTAACATGAGTTCCTTATCTACTAGGAGAAAAGTGAACATAGCGAGTTTCTTCCTTGAAAGATTAATAAGGATGATATGAACCTTGGGAAAATTAACACCTGCCCTATATCTACACTCCTCTAAGTCAACAGAATCTTGATGATTATGTCGGAAGTACGATAAAATACTGGCTGTTTCATTTCAAAGAACGAATGTGCGAGACGATTTTTGTGCTACTTGTACTATTGATGATTCCCGTCACGTCACAGTCTCAAGTCTTTCTGGTCCAAGATGTGAGGGGTAACAAAAATTAGAAGAGAACATGCACTCGCCCATGTTTGGAAGTAATTACTCAAATAACGGTAGGCGCAAAAAACAAAACAACATTGATTTGAAAGTAAACACGAGGCTGAAAAACCAATGACAGTATGTTTGATGAAGTGCTCTCGTTTCTTTTTCTCGTATGGAAAAACATGTCAGCTCATGCCTCTCCCCACTTATTAATTCTGATCATTATGCGGTGTTAATTGGACAGGTTAGGTTCGGATCAAGATAGAGATTACGTATTTTACCGTATAAGTCGGTTGAATCTGTTTCCCAATTAAAAACAACCCGTAAATAAGTATCAGAGATGCAGATATGTACCCCGGTGGTCTTTGTCAATTTGGCGCTTTACACGGGTTTTAGTGTGATTGAAACGATGCTCCCGCGTTTTTTACAGCTGTTCTTCTTCTTCTTTTTTCGATATGCGGGGATCAGTGTCATTGTGGAATAGAAACCTGTTTTGATTTTTATTAGCGATGAGATCGAGTTGGGATAATTGAACCGCAATAATCCGCTCAGAAAGGTGGTACTACTTTGTGGAGAGTACCAGTAATGTACAGGGCGTAATCCGAAAGCGCTGGAAATCATTTAGGATGGGTATTAACTCCGATGTGGCTCCAATAAACCTTTCATCATGAGACTGTGAATTACTGTTCGAGTATGACTGACAAATTGTCTTGTAGTATTTTCAAGGAAGGGTCTTTAATTCCCTGAAAAATTGTAGAAATGGCTCGCTTTCAATTCCCCCCGGGAATAATGGTATTGATTATTACATCGTTGTGAAACACCGCAAGTTATAATTAACGTGAAACGCTTTATTTCATTGATCGAATGAGGTTATGATCATTCCCGAAAATCATTCGAGACCAAATAATTTAGTGTTCTTCGATCAATAGAAAGATTTTTGAATTTTTTTTTAGGTATTTGTAAATTATTCTGAATTAATATTCAACCCGACTTGTTGCCCATTCGTTATGAATTCTTCAGAAGCACGCCCCTCTGGACATAGTTTTTAGCTCAACATTATATCTAATAACTTTGGCTCATTTGAAGAAAAACTCTTCCTGTGAACGTATGTCCTAACTTTTGAGATACAGTGTGATAAAGTGTTATTATTATCAATGAATAATTAATTATTTGAGCCGTTCATTTAAACATAATTTAATAAAATAAAATGAAACTCGTTTTTGTACAAGCTGAAATCCATATTTTTTTGGTTCTCATTCATTTTGGAACAAATCTTATCTCATAATTTGCTTCTAGTCGATGAACAAAATTTCCCCACCCCATCAAATATTCAAGGAATTGATTCTGAAGTGCAGAGAATTTTATTTTTTTGAGCGAAAACCAAGAAAAATGATATTAAATTTGCTCAAAAATGGATGAGGATCTCAAAAGTGATTTTTATTATTAAGAGAAAGCAGTACCGTAGTATTTTTTCTCAAAAAATAATCAATTCAAAACCCGTACGGACGCCAATGGTAAAGGAAATGAAAACTTTGTACATCAGGAAATGCACCTTGATGCATATAAGACATGTAGCACATTTAATGACTATATATCTACAATATTATCTCACTTATTATGGAAAAACTAAATTTTTTCTCCTTACTTCATCACCCTGTATCTCAAAAGTTAATGCTTTCAAGACATACGTTTGGAGACACGCTAATATTATGGGGATGATTATTTTACTCATATCATGTTATGTCTAGATTTGTGATTGAAATCAACCGATGTTTTCAATTGAAATCGTGATTTGAATCAAATTATAAATTGTTGTGAAATCATGTCACCGAAGCATGTCTTCAAGAAACACCCTGTATTACATGGTTGGAAAGGAAATGAGTCGATCATTCTGTGGGCTTCGGTTGTTGAAACAATCTACAATTTTTTTTTTCGAAATCTCATCATTGGGACGAAGATACTAAAAACTTTGAATTGGGGGTGAAGGTGCGGAATTTCATGGTCATTATTATAGTGAAAAAAATCTGCGATATTCGGAAAAAACAATTGAAATATCTATCTTATTTTATTCTTGCTTCATCACTGGAGATACAACAAAACTGAAAGAACTTCTTCGTTTCCACATTTTGCGATGTTGAAAATAGCATTCTCAGATTTTGAGTTTGACGTTTCGTCTCGCGGCCATCATCAACTTTTTATTCATTCGAAGATTCATATTTCTCCATATTTTTCACCATGAACTGAACCCTGAAATAAAACATTACTGATCTCTTTCGCGATTTAAACTTGTCATTATCAAAAAAATAAAATAAATAAATAATGTATTTCATGGGTCAGCCCATGGTGAAAAATATGGAAAAATATGCATCTTCGTTTTGGAAACAAAAAACAAAAGTTAATGATGTCCTCGAGAAGACGAAACGTCGAACTCAAAATCTAAGAATGCTATTTTGAAGATCGTAAAATGTGGCAAGGAAGAATACTCCGGTCAATATAGACATTTGAAATAACAAAAATTCCCGGAAAGCCAAATATTGGTGGAGAGCTGAAGTTTATCATTACGAATAAAGTTTCAAAAATGTGTGCTTCAAAAGTTATTCGGGGTCAAAGGTCAAGATTTGAGGTTTTTTTGATTTTTTCGAAAACGGTGAGTTTTATCGAAAAAAACCTGTATTCAAAGTTGTAGATCTTGAAATTCTCTACGAAAATGGTCCCCATAATTTTTTTCCTAAGAGTTACCATTCGTGAGATATCGCGATTGGAAGAGTACATGATATGCACACATTTCCACTCCACTTGTGAGGTAGTGTACTCGGCGCTTTTTTTTTACCGTGGTTTCCCCTGTAGGCCTACTTCACTAACTGTCATGACAACTCTAGGATAATTCAAGGGAACAATACCCGTCAAGTACCAGATATTACCTTATTGATATTGATTATTGATACTGCTATTGATTATTGGGTTAACTATTGTTTTGATTTTTTCAGATATTTTGATCAGGTTCATACTCTACTTCAACAGTCATGTCCTCTTCGATTTCTTCTTCTTCCTCTTCCTCTTTTAGTTCGAAATTTTTTTCGATAAAACCCACCGTTTTCGAAAAAAAATCAATAAACCTCAAATTTCGATCTTTGACCCCGAATAACTTTTGAATTACACAGCATTGCAAATATATACATAGAAGTCTGATGATAAGAACCGTTTAAATTTATTGTCGATAATGGCGATTGAAAATGATGTGTCAACTTCCAAGATGATTTTAACGATTTTGTATCTAAAAAGTTACAAGAATTGCTATTTAAACTTATATTGTACCTACTTCACAAAAATATTTTCTTTGGTTGTGAAAATATTTTTGTGATCAAAATTATTTCATGCAATGAAAGCAACAAGCAGTAGTCGATCTGATCGACTCGACTTTTGTAATAAAAAAAATATATTTTGAAAAGCAAGAAAACGGTAAAGGTGAGGTGCCCCGAGAATTGCATTGCCTAGGGGCCCCGAGAATTGCATTGCCTAGGGGCCCCGAAAATTGCATTGCCTAGGGGCCCCGAGAATTGCATTGCCTAGGGGCCCCGAGAATTGCATTGCCTAGGGGCCCCGAGAATTGCATTGCCTAGGGGCCCCGAGAATTGCATTGCCTAGGGGCCCCGAGAATTGCATTGCCTAGGGGCCCCGATATAGGATTAATCCAACCCTGCTTGTACACCATCTTCTTACCGCAACAAGGGCTCGGACGCAGAGTGCAATTCGCATAGTAGTCAGCGCTGGCGGTGCGGGGGGGCCCGGCAGGGGGGGAAGGGCGGCCGACCTCCCTCACTCCTTGACCCGCCTCTGGATCCTCGTCTAGCTGGGTGGCCTCACCCCTCTGAGGAAAAGTGGGGCGGACGTCGCTGGCGGTGGTGGGGGGGCATGTCGTCACGACGTCCGAAAAAAAACACATTGGTGGTCGATGGGGGGGTCACGGTCGACCGTGGGAATCAGGCGGGTGTCTGGAAAAAAAATTGAGATCGTGTATTTTTCTGCTGGGAAAATGGTTTCGTTGATCTTAACAAAATAATTTGTTAGCCTAAAAATGTTATTTTTTTGCCACAATCATTTGCATTGTCATGGTAACAACAGCAACAGCATGATATTGTATATATTGTAATCGCAACAAAATATTTTGTTACCCTAACAATGTTATTATGTCACCACAATCATGTGCATTGTCATTTTAACAACATTATGATATTGTATGTATTGTAATCGCAACAAAATATTTTGTTACCCCTACGATGTTATTTTGTCACCACAATATTGTGTCACGTTAACAACATCATGATAATGTATATATTGTAATCACAACAAAATATGTTGTTGCCCTAACAATGTTATTTTGTCATCACAATCATGTGCATTGTCATGTTAACAACATCATGATATTGTATATAAATATCTTGTTGATAACATCAGCATAACCATAAGATCTTTTTACCATAACAATGCTATATCGTAACCACAATCATTATGAATTGATATGTTACAAAATAATTATTGGTATAACAATAGGAAATTGTTATGATGACAAGATGGTTTGGTTTTGCTGAAAGTAACTACACACTCTTTTGCGTGAAGCTCCTCAGAATGTTTGATGAAAAATGAACGATTTGGCCTCAGAAGAGGTTTCTTGGGGCTTCACAATGTTATGGCAATTATTTGTGAAGATATTTCACTGAGGTTGTGAACACGGCAGACTTTCAAAAAATGGCCTTGTCCAAAAGTAATGCGGAAAAAAAGTTGTAACAACAACACGAACACTAGAAGTTTTTGTTACCCTAGTAATTTTATTTCGTCACCACAATCACATACAATCATGTTAACAAAATTACGATTAAAGTGGCACTTTACGTCCCCTTTAGACTCCTATAAAAACAATGGATTAGTATATGCTACCATAGACTAATTTCATTTGATGAATTGCTAGTTGAATTTGATTTTAATTATGAGTTATTTCTATTAGAAAGGTAGCCGGTACACAGATATTGAGAATTCTTTGATGAATATACTTCAGTCAATAATTAACCACATATATTTTATAGGTGGGCGTGAGAAAAATATTTTGCAGCATTCCTGCGTTAGTTGTCTATATGGACTAGCGCTAGATACATTATTCATGTAATCATTGTCAACATTATTATTGATGAATTGTCATTGTGCATAATGGTTGGTCGAGAAAATTTATATTACATTCGTTATAGGTACAGGCATTTTATGTCGAAGAGTTGAGGTTATAATTCAACTAGAGTGATTTGTGAATAGAGTTAGGGAATTGCAGACAAATCGTGGATATTTTTTCATATCACTAGCATCATTGTGAGCATCAATTAAAAACAGGTGAATTTTCACAAAAAACTCGTCGTAAAAACTGCATATGGTCATAGCTAACTTGACGATAATTTCGATACACACTGAACTTTCAACTAGAGGAAGAAATATTGTTGGACTCAAAATAAAATGCTGGATCCACTTAACAAGGCAATAAAAATATACCATTTTATTAAAAAGGTGATTATTCATCACGCCTCGATTGATGTTGAGAACAATTAATTTTGATACTCAAAATTATTTTCCAAATCATTCATTATGTTGTTTTCATTCTGGTGAAATCATTTGAAGAGATGTATCTTATGACATTTGTTATGGGACAGCCTGTATTATTGGGAACGGAGAAATTATAAACAAATTGTTTCTGAATTAATGACCGTAGTATGATGAAAGTGGTTTACGAGAAAACGCCCATATACCTCCATACAATGATACAGTCCAATTTCAAATACCTTCAGAACATGACTAAACATCTCTATAAACTTGAGGCGTACTTCCTTATCATAATTCATGTATAAATTCTGATGCAGTTCCATAGATTTTATTCTCAAATCATCTCAGAAAATAGAATTCAACATGCTCGAATTATCTGACCATAAGCTGGCCACTTCAACATACAGGGTGTCCCCTCTCAATTGGAAAAAACTTCTGGGACATATTGAGGAACCATAGACAAGCAGTTTGAGATAAGAGACTGATGTCCGAAAGTGCATGGTTTTCAAAATACAGGGTGTCAAAGTTTTTTTCAAAAAACTTTTTTTTATTAATATTTCAAAGACACGTAAACCGATTTTCTTGAAATTTGCTAGTGATGTAAGCTTCAATAAGACGCTCAGTTAGCACTAATCAAATGTTAATTATGACTTCCAGTGGCGCCCCGGGGGACAGTGTCACGAATAAAAATGACAAAAAATGTACGCTGCTGACTTTTTAAAAAAATTTTATATATTTTTTAGAAAGCTCAGTTAAAAATACAACTTTTCTGTCACTTGATATTTTTTCGTATCTCTCTCCGTTTCGAGAAATTTTTTTTATTAAAAACTTTATTGAAAGGTTCATTATCTGAAAATCTAAAACAAAACAATGTTGTCATGGTAACACATAAACATGTGAAACTTTAGTAAAAGTGTCAGTTTCTAAGTACTTAATTATCTTCAAACGTTACACCAATTGCAAAAATGAATCGGTTTGAATTAGCCGAGCTTGCAGATATGCATCTCTTGTATGGGGAAGCACGGGGTAATTCTTTGTTAGCACAACGGTTGTACGGGCAGCGGTTCCCAAATCGTGAATTGCCAAACCATAAGATTTTTATCAAAATTCACCAAAATCTACGGGATAAGTAAGTATTGCAGAAATGGCACTTTTCTGTGTTTTTTTTCTTGCGCGTTTCTGTTTTACAGCCAATCTAAGAGGCTTTGTTATCTTTGCAGCCTATTCGAGAATTTGCAAGGCAGTTTCCGATCAGAGATGCCGTTGAGGATGAAGTCATGGCACGCATTCAGAATGAGCCCAACACTAGCACTCGTCTGATTGCGTCGCAACTTGATTGCAGCAAAAATACTGTCCATCGAGTATTGAAAATCCACGATCTCTATCCATTTAAACTGCAAAAGGTGCAGCATCTACTGCCTGACGACGCTCCTCGGCGGCTCGAGTTCTGCGAGTGGTTGCTCCGTCAAGCGGATGATAACGCTGATTTTTTAAGTATAATCTTCACGAGCGATGAAAAAGGATTTTCGCGCGAGGGGACATTCAATCCTCGTAATAACCACGAGTGGAGCGAACAAAATCCCCATGCTACGCACATCAGAGGATATCAGCAGAAGTTTGGTGTTAATGTTTGGGCAGGTATTCTTGGCGACCATTTGATTGGGCCGTACGTTCTACCTGATCACCTCAACGGGAAAAACTATCTAGTTTTTTTGCGAGATATTCTGCCCGAGCTGCTGGAAGATGTACCCCTCCAGTTGCGTAGAGAGGCCTGGTTCCAACACGATGGTTGTCCAGCGCATTTTGCGCGCACCGTGAGAGGTTACCTCGACCAAACCTACAACAACAGGTGGATTGGTAGAGGTGGTCCCGTCCCTTGGCCAGCAAGGTCGCCGGACTTGGCCCCCCTGGACTTTTTCTTTGGGGCGAAATGGAACGGTAGATCTATGCAACTCCTGTGCCGACCATGGAGGACCTAGTTGCTAGAGTTGTGGTGGCAGCGGAATTTATCGCGAACAATCCAGGCGTGTTTGCTCGGGTGCGCGAATCCTGGCTCGACAGGTGCAGAAAATGCATCGAATTGCATGGTGGACACTTTGAGCATTTGCTCCACTAATTAATAATAAATTATTTGTAAAAAAGCCTCCTTGTTTTTCTTTCTAATAATAATGAACTTTTCAATAAAGTTTTTAATAAAAATTATTTCTCGAAAACGGAGAGAGATACGAAAAAATATCAAGTGAACAAAAAAGTTGTATTTTTAACTGAGCTTTCTAAAAAATATATAAAAATTTTAAAAAAAGTCAGCAGCGTACATTTTTTGTCATTTTTATTCGTGACACTGTCCCCCGGAGCGCCACTGGAAGTCATAATTAACATTTAATTAGTGCTAACTGAGCGTCTTATTGAAGCTTACATCACTAGCAAATTTCAAGAAAATTGGTTAACGTGTCTTTGAAATATTAATAAAAAAAAGTTTTTTGAAAAAAACTTTGACACCCTGTATTTTGAAAACCATGCACTTCCGGACATCAGTCTCTTATCTCAAACTGCTTGTCTATGGTTCCTCAATATGCCCCAGAAGTTTTTTCCAATTGAGAGGTACACCAGCTCACAACAGCAGGGGTCCCCTGAGGTCTTGATTGTTTTAGTGTCAGTAAACACCAGCATATTATTCTCCACTGTAGGTGTTAAGTCGTGATATGACACGGTGTAACTTGGTGTTAATTTTATATAATAGGTGTTTTTTTGCGTTGACGTCAATGATAGCACCATTGAGAATATTAAATTTCAACCATTTGGTGTTTTTTATGATTTTATGTTTCAGAATCGTTCTATTTCACCACATTCGTGTCATTTTTGACTAAGATCGGAATTACCACCACTCAATATTCAATTGTTATGAAAAGTATGATAAAAAGGTCACAACTTTGATATTCAGTTGTTGTATTCGTCGGAGTTTGCTCTGAAATCCATTTTATTGAAATTACACCCGAGTTATTTTTACTGTGTACCTTGTACCTACTGAAATATGGACAGAGACCACGACAGAGACTATTAAAACAAGAAACAAAAACTCTGTGGATTTACTTACACTCGAAAATTCCGTGGTAGTTGACTAGATTTGGCAACAAAGCAGACATGAAAAAATTGTAGATCTTAGAATTCCAAAACCCTTCCCAAAATTAGAAATTAGCATATTGCCACAAGTGTGGAAAGTTACAAATTTCTCACCAGTAGTAGTTTAGCACGAACCTATATCGAAAAATGCACTTTTCAATGAGTTGTGTACACTACTTTCCCTACGACCATAACTGTTTTGTTGGGAAGTCATTTCAAAGATGTAATTTGAGCAGCCTCTATAATTTCAAGTAATGCCAATTCGACATCACTGTATATTTCGACATTTGAAGTAATAATTGAAAACTTACTGAACAATTCCAGATGTGAATCACTGAATTTTCCTAATTTGCACAAACAATTCCAAATATGAAAGTCAGTAGGTAATCACGTAAACAAAAATACCGCAGTGCAGTTTGACTAACCGAGAAATATAAGATGATACGTTATCTCAAATATGAAAAGTGGAAACTTATGTTATGCAACATCATCAGACATGTACCAAGTAGAAATAATCCATCAAGTGAATGTAGAGGTTATGTTTCATTGATACATGGAAAATAGTTACGAAATCACCTTAAAATTTGAAAAGAATCAGAAAATCCAATAAATTTTAATGTGGTTTAACAAAATGAACGGTTATGTTGACAATGAGGTACAACTAAATATACCTATTTAATTATTTCCATCCATAAATGCGAGCATGCAATTTTCTTTCATCTAAACACGTGTGCTTTTTTTTTTTGAAACAACAATGCCATGGTGATATAAGCTACTTTCCAAATAACAAAACAGTATGCCTTTATGACGTTTTCATACGTGATGGTGCAGGAAAAATATTGTTCACAAAGATTCTTATATATGTCTCTGCTATCCAAAATGTCATCTGTGATATTCAGAGTGTGAAGAATCCGATAACAACAATTACAAAACCATTAACAATGCAACCAGTCGAAAAAATCCATTCTGGCGTTGATTGATAATGAATTGCAAAAAGCATGGCGCCACGCCACAGTCATTAAAGGAAAACAGAAAAAAAAACTCGCCAATTGATAAACATCAACAAGTGAGCAGATGAAGGAACGGAAACGATCAAAGAAGAATGTGCCACTCGAAGATTTCATCTCTTACAATCTCCGGATCATTTATCAAACAATTATGCGTCTCGATTAAGTCTCCTGATGGAGTGTGCATGTCTAAATAGATGAGAACATACAGGGTGATGGTTTCGCCATAGAATCTAAAATAAGGAATCGAATGTTTCAAAACTGTTGTTTTTTAGTAAGAACCAGGGCAACAATTAAATATCTAGGAGTGCACTTGGATCAAAAACTGAACTTCAATCATCATACCAAGTTGATGAAAAAAAAGTGTATCACAAGAGCTAAACATTTAAGGAGCCTCACTTTCAAGAACAAAGGAATTAGCCGAAGAACAGCAACACATATTTATAAAACTATTTGCCGCCCAATTCTTGAATATGCTCACCCAATATACATAAATAGTAGGAAGACGGCACTGAATAATTTGGAAGTAGCAGAAAGAACGACCCTTAGAGCCATTACCAAAATCCGGCACCCTCAAAATCCCCTTCACCATCCATCAAACGAACTTTTATACCAGCTGACCAGAGTACAACCCCAGTGTCTACAGAGAGATCCAACAGTGAACCCAAGACGGAAGTTCCCGGATAAAACATTATTGAAATGCCTTATCAATTTAGCGCAAGTGCAAGAAGACTGAAATTCTCAGTACATTATTTCCTCTTGATTTTTTTTTTATTAGTAGAAATTGAATAATTCCATGTCTTGCTATCTACGAATATGATAGTAAACCATTTTATAATCACCGTGTAACACAGGCTGAAGGACCTCGGTCGGTAGCCTTTTGGGTATCCAATAAAGCTCGTTAATTATTATTATTTTAGTAATGTCAACGCTCCAGATCCAGTTTCAATTGAACTGTCAAAATTTAGTGTGTTGAAAAAAACTCTTGACGATTTTTTAAAAGCATCACTCTTCGTAAAAGCGAATCATCCCAAATTTTATCAGCATGCTAGATTCGATAGCGTGTGAAACAGCATAGAAATCAGGAAAAAAACAGACTTTTCAAGAATGCAAAAATTCAATATGGAGCTGCAAGAATAAGTTCTCATCATGTATATGGAAAGAACGCAATATTGTAGTAAACGTGAGAAATTTTGTGACAATTTTTTGGAGATGAGCACATGTTCGGTTCTCAATTCTTTTCTCAAGAAGAAAGCAACATGAAAAATTTCGAAAGTTAAAAAATCAAACCTTGATCAAGAAATCACTGGGTGCGGAAGTTCAGATTCAATAGTGATGTTCTGACATATTTATTGATCAACATTTCAGATTTCTGATTACCATGAAACACCAAAAAAAACTCTGAGTTTCAGATTTCAGCTAAGATATAAAGCGGAATTATTGGAAAATGAGGAATCTACAAGTACCCAGATGTAGTGGAATCTCATTTTCTTATAGGAAAACACTTCAAAAGAAGATTCACCAGCATGGAACTTGTTTGACAGGTTCCCTACATATTTTCTTAGGACAAACATTTCACCTGGTTTGTTTTTATTCGATATATTAAAATATCCTGAATCTGTTACTGCTATCAAAACAAACATAAAATAAATACGGATTTATATGTACATCTGACTTTACCCCATATACCGGTATGGATAAATTATTCTTCGGTCAGTGAAAGTTAATGAAGAAGAAAATGGTCGATGTTCATTTTATTTTATATAGTCCTCTATTGGTACGAAGCAGGAATCAGTATTTTGATTGAAAAAAGGCGATAACCAAGTATGGGCCTTGCATTGAATATTTTCTTCATGCAACAGTTTTGACATGACACCATCACAAACAATATTTAAAAATTACAGATGAACTCTGTTTTGGTAAGCGATTCATAAAATTGTAATGTAATTCCTGTAAATTATAATTTGAGTGTTGAAAATAAAATTATTTGTCTAGCTAAGTATCATTCGTGAAATATTTCAATGAATTGCACCATCAAATAAAATTACCAGACTTGTACTTGGGCGCATTCGCCATAATATGAATTGATACTGCAACTTTTGGAAACACGCTTTCTTGTATAATCATTATTGTCGGTAATTTTTTATCCCAAGATTCATTGAAAATTGGTAGGCGCGATGTGAACTGGTGACCATGACTGAAGCCATTGAAACTCTCTTTCAAAAGAGCCCAGGTTTGCCTAGATCTTGAAGTTGTTTTTGTATTTATCAAATAATATTGTGTTCTTTCCCATTGCAACTTTTTGAGCTCTTGAAAATGACGTCAACGAATTTCGAGATGTTTCTAATGGAGAAATTTTTCATAACGACCTTGGAGATGTATTTCACAAAGTTTGGTTTCACGAAGATTTCTTCAAGTATATATTCAGACTGCTCTTATTTCATGCTGAAGAGAATCTTTCGCAATATCCAAGATACCTATTCATGTTATTATCATCTTAGCCACTCTGTTAGTATAGTGAGCATTCAAGAAATCTAGCAAACAAGGAAAAACTATATCAAGCAAATCTTTGATTTTCGCGATTCCAAATGTTTCCTCCTCAATTTCTTTTGGTGATATGATAATCTATAAATATCTATCGATTGAACTAACGTTTTTAGGTACTGTATCAAACGAATGCTGCGAAAATCTCACTACTTTAGCATTTCACGAATTGTTTTGATGCTAGATCTTTCCACCTGTGGACTTCTTTCCACAATATTGAATTTGTATGACTTTCAAAGATAATAAATCTCAAGTAGGCATATCATACCTCCCATCCTAATCACTTCACAGGCGAATGTCTCCAAACCACCCCGTGTCACCGAATAAGTAAACAAAATTCGCGAATATCGACAGTCGATGATCTAATCCAAGTGGATTGCTTCAATTAACCACTAACGCTTCTCAATCAAGATGCCGTTGATATAGCGCTCTGTGGAGCGTTTTTAAACACCCACATTCTCGCGACGCGATTGGTTCCCCAGACTCCCACTTGTTGCCGTTCGGGAATCTCATTAGAGAAGTCCAGGGTAGCGACTGGAACGCCTCTGGACTCGCGAGTCGTGACGTGGCATTGGCCAGTTGCCAGGAAGTCACAAGATGCTGCCTGATGACGATCACATCGTCATGACGACAACGCGATTCTGTCGTTGCTACCGACTGCGCCAATTTTTGATTCGTGGCGCAGAGTGACTGTATGATTGTGTTACCGATAAAAGTGCCTCCCTGCTTGATTTATTATTTACTAACATATCTTCAGATAAATGTCTCACCCAGGTGGTCGACCATAATATTTCAGACCATTTCCTGATTAGATGTACTTTCGATTTCCTCCCTCAATTAAATATACCTAGAAAAAAATTTCTTATAGACCTTTCAACCGCATCGACTTAGAACTTTTTCAAAATGATCTTGTTTCTATGGCATGGGATTCTATCAATGAAACGGTAAATATTGATGATAAAATCGCAATCTTGAACCTTAATATCAATCTTCTAATCGACATTCATGCACCAATTTTAACATTTTTTCAAAAAAAAAGGCCATATGCACCTTGGATTACGGATAATATTAAACTTTTGCAAAACTTACGCGACAAAGCACTCAATAAATATAAAAATTCCCGTACACAGGAAAATTGGTCATACTACAAACAGATTCGAAACTTCACTACTTCTGCTATATGAACCGAAAAAAGGTTTATCTGAGACAAAAATTCAACAACTGCAATTCCAAAGAATCATGGAAGGAACTCAAGAAACTTAATGTTACTAAAAATAAAAAAAAACGATATTCCTCCTCACTTGAGTGATGTCGAAGCAGTCAATGATTTTTTTGCCCGGCCCTCTATTCAGCATCCTATGATGAATGATGCTTATAATTATTACTCTTCAAATGTCAAAGAAAATATTGATGATGTTTTTTCTTTTGAACCTGTCAATGAGGAAACTGTATCTCGGATCATATTAGGAATCAAATCTAAAGCAAGCGGAACAGATAATATAAATATAACCATCATTCATTTATGTTGCCCCTTTATCATACCTTTTGTTACCCATATAATAAATGAATGCATTGTTCAATCCTACTTTCCTAAAGCATGGAAATATGCTAATGTGACTCCTTTACCCAAAATCAATAAACCTCTGGAATTAAATCATCTCAGATCCATAAGTGTTCTACCTACATTCTCTAAAATATTAGAAAAAATAATGGAAATTCAAATCAGATCGCATCTAAGTACATTTAATATTTTACCTATAAAACAGTCAGGATTCAGACAAGGCTATAGCTGCGCAACAGCACTTGCTGATATTGTCGATGATTTACTGACAGCTACGGATCAAAATCAAATGAGCGTCCTAATTCTACTTGATTACACGAAAGCTTTTGATATGATAAACCATTAAACCCTCATTTCAATATCACATTTTCTTGGTTTCTCAAATGAGGCGGAAATCTTTTTGAAATCATTCTTAACAGACAGGTTTCAACAAGTCATGATTGAAGGCAATATTTCTTCCGCAATTGAAGTGACATCAGGTGTTCCTCAAGGGAGTATTCTAGGGCCTTTACTATATACCATGTACACCTCCAATTTCCAAAAGTCGATACGTTATTGCGACTACCATTTTTATGCTGATGACACTCAGATATATTATTCATTTAGAGGTGACAATTTAATTGAGTCGGTCGAAAGAATTAATTATGATCTGAATTCTCTATACAATACATCGAATGACCATTCGTTAAAAATAAATCCAAATAAATCATATGCACTGCTTTTCAGCAAAGATACCGCTCGCGAATTTCTTTTAAATACTTTTACAATTGCAAATTGGCAATGAAAAAATTCCATTCCTTGATTGTGGAAAAAGTCTGGGTCTTATAATTGATAGTAAACTCAAATTCAAGCAGCACATCTCAAAAAAATTGCAATTAGCTTACTGTACTTTGAAAATGATCTACTCTCACCGATTATCGCTGGATCGAGACTTGAAAAAAATGCTATGTGAATCTCTGGTATTATCCCATTTAGATCACTGTGACGTTGTCTATGGCTCCTGTCTTGATAGTGTGGATATAAAACGCATACAAAAATTACAAAACTCGTGTCTCCGACTTATATATGGCATAAAGCGCAGTCACAGGATTTCTCACAAATTAACAGAATGTCTTTGGCTTGATATGTTAAACCGCCGGAAATTACATTTTGCGTGCTTCTGCTTCAAATTATTAAAATTCAAGTGTCCTCCTTACCTACACGAAAAATTGAGATATCGTACCGATGTTCACAATTTAAATATCAGACGCCAAAATATTCTCACCATACCCTCTCACCATAAAGAAGTATTCAAGAGATCTTTTTCCTACAAAAGCGCTCTAGTCGTAAATGGACTGACTAAACTTAATTTTTTTCATTTAAATATGACTCCAAATGTTTTCAAACACAAATTTATGCAATTTCTACTTGATACACAGAATGAAAATAATTCTATTACCTAAGGTTGGTTTACTTTCTCTTATTTTTTGTTCTCTCTTCATCTCTCTCCTCCCTCTCTCTCTCTCTCTCTCTCTCTCTCTTTCTCTCTCTCCCTCACTCTCTCTCTTCCTTTCATTTTCTAATTTTGATTATGATGTGAATGTATATTGAGTTCGGTGCTCATCACCTTAATATTATCATTGAAATTCGATGGCTTTGGTGGAAGAACAGACTCAGAGGTTTATCCTCTGGCATCTGAACCATACTGCCATTCTGCGTGCGAGGAGTGGTGCTAGATCTCTTCAAGAGCTTTCTTAAAGGGCGAAAACAAAGGGTCAAACTGAACGGAATCTTGAGCACTGAAGAAAATGTATTATGTGGAGTGCCACAGGGAACAGTATTAGGCCCCATTCTTTTTATAATATATCTCAATAGGCTACTCACTAGAGAATCTCCTGGAACAATAATATCCTTTGCTGATGACACGGTCATTTTGTACATCGGGAAATCTTGGAATGATGTGAGAGAAATGGCAGAACAGGACTTGGAAAACATCACTAAGTGGTTCAACTTTAACCTTCTAACTGTCAACGTTAACAAAACAAAAATGATTCCTTTCACATCGTATGAGAATCACTTACCTACCTTCGAACATATTCAGATGGAAAACCAGAACGTTAAATTATCCTTGAGTACAAACTATCTTGGAATACATTTAGACTCATTTTTAAGGTGGGATGTTCAAATAGAAAAACTGAAAAATAAAATTAGATCTATAACTTATAAGTTCTTTCAATGCCGGCAAATACTACCCCTAAAAAAATTGAAGTCTATATACTATACGCTTGTAGATCCTTTACTGAGCTATGGTATAATTGGATGGGGAGGGGTAAGGAAAACCATTCTGAAACCCTTGGAAGTGATTCAAAAGAAAATTCTCAAGATAATGTCCTTCAGACCGACTCGATATCCCTCCAACACATTGTATACAGATTTGAAAATATTTGATATCAGACAAATTTATGCTAATACAATATTAGTGTTCACGTTCAAAAAAACCAAATATCTGAAAAAAATTGAATATGTATATCAAACAAGATCAAGTAGAGAAACTCGAATGATAATACCTAGAACAAATAAATCCATTGGTGAAAGGACATTCACTTTCCTGGTTCCCAAACTATACAATAAAGTCCCCGAAGATGTGAAATCAGTAACTGCGAAACATTTGTTTAAAAAAAAAATCAAGATGTGGATAGCGAATCATGATCGAACATTTTTTCATGATATCATTGATCCTGTCTAGGGTATCTATATATCAAACCATTCAATATATCTGAGACATCCAACTGCGAATAATTCTATCTTTTACTTATTAATTGTACTATCTACTATTTTTTTTTCTTTTCTCCTTCAACGTTAATTATTCTTTTGAAATATAATAAAAATTGTTATTGTTAAGAAGAATTTTGTGTATGTATTTAGAAATTTTACTTGCAAATAATCAAACTTTGCCATAGACAGGCTCTGAAAGAGCCTAAATGGTTTAAATTCTGATGTATTGCAAATTATTTTGTAAATTATTTATGTGCTTGATGATGTAAAGTTTTTCTTTTTGCAATAAATTATTATTATTATTATTATTATTATTTATATGCCTACCATCATGATTCTATTTATTTATTGTTTCACTATGTATTTGTTTTTTATTATTTTTTGTAATCATAGGTATGTGGGTATATAATAAATGTATTTATTATTATTATTATTATTAATATTGATTTTGTTCAGAAAATGAACTGAGTCTACAGTTTCTGACGTTGAATGTCTCAATGGAGGCTCACTCCAATATTAATGCTTAAAAGGACAATCCGGGGACAGGATTTTGTATATTAGATTCCTCCGGTTGTTTTCTTGAGTAGGCTCTCTTCGTTGAGGAGAATAAGAAAACTTTCGCTCTTTCCATCCTCTGAGCGATGATGATGATTAGTGGTGATTTTAACGGCCTTTTTAAAATCTACTACCGATGGGAGTTGGTGTTTTACTCAAATCTTCTGCGATGCTTGTCCTCTGAAAAAGCTGGTCTACTAGGTGTAGATACTTGAGTTTTTGTTGTTCCACGAACTGTTAACGTTGTCGTAGTCGATACCGTTTTGCAAAATAATCCTACCGACTGCGCCAATTTCGGATTCGTAGGCGAAAAATAAGCGCTCCATAACTGGCGATCTATCATAAATGTTACACACATAAGGAAATGCATTAGTGGAAGGCTGCTAGCGAGGTTATTAGAGAAAATTATCTAAGAGACTTGAGCTTGTTGCAAAACTAAGCATAATTCAGCTGCAGTAGATCTTTTGATCCGGATGATTCAACTCTGCTTATGGGGTTACAAACCCATCCAAGTTTATACTACAGTAACACTGAATTAATGTACCATATCAACTTTCTCTATTGGTGATTGAATTGGAATTGGTTCAAAATCGAAGATATAGCTTGAATACTCCAAGTACTGACAGAAGAAGTCGAGACCAATACTTCTGTGATTAATTCCTAGTCTGGAAGGGTTGGCGATTTGTCTCTATTTTATAGATATTTTCATGGGCGATGCTCTTCTGAAATATCAACAATCGTTCCTCCATTAGCAGTCTCTTCGAGATTAACCCGTCAAGTTCAGTCTTCACACCTCTTCGAGGTCATTTTAGAGACCTGCAGAAGGTTCCTTTCCAAAGACTAGTTCATCCAACGAACATCCAGACTTTGGAACTCATTGCCTAGGGAGGTGTTCCCCGAGGCATATACGATCTCCAGAAATTTAAGAAGGACACCAACCCTATACCTTCTTTCCCTTGGTTATCACGATGTTCTCTGAACATTACAGGATTAGTTAAGAATCATGTTGAGTTAAGGAGTAGGCTAGGTAAATTTTTCATCGATAAATCAACTCCTCCATAGAAAACACCATTTGACGATGACGTGAGTCATTTTGACATCGATAAAAAAGGTGCATCCTTTTTTATCGCTGTAAAAATGCCTGTTCCTCGAAACCTTCTCCATCTAGTATGCGCCCGTCACTTCAATTTCTGTCGTGTCAAGTTTGATTGTTGGGTATTATTCACACGAAAAATCGCAGGATGAGCCGTTTTGGGGAAATTTCGTCTGTAGAAATCACAAATAATATAAAAAAATCAATTCCGCAAACTACAAGACACACGAAATCGTCGATTTGGAGACAATTCATGGAGTTTTGTAAAGCCAGAAATTACGAATTGGGAGAAGAAACACCGGTACAACATATAGCAGATATATTGAAAGACTGGGCTTATAACATGAAAAAGCGAAATGGAGAAGATTACAAGGAATATGCTCTGAAAACAATCTGGAATTCGACTGCAAAGATGATTCAAGAAAAATATTTCAGTGAGTACAATATTAAAGTTGATCCTTTTGCCGATATAACTTTCAAAGAAGCTCGTGATGCGAGAAATAGTAAACGGAAAGAATTGCAAGCTATTCCGGATAAAAGAAAGTTAGGTTCTGTTGCAATAGATAAGAAAGATATTATAAAAATGGCAAAACTATGGAATATAAATGAACCAGATGGATTGCAAAGAAGATTTTTTCATATAGCTTCTTATGAATTAGCTTGGAGGGGAGGAGAAGCTGTAAACTGTAGAATATACTATTTCAAAGAAGAGAAAAATCAAGATGGAACTCCTACAGGAAGAATAGAATATAATACAATATTTTCCAAGACGGCACAAGGTGGGTCAAAAAGATTGGCAGACAGCAAATGGATAACAAAAAATTATATTGATGAAAATATATGTCCAGTGAGATTATTAAAACTACTCTTAGAAAGAAGAAATGGAAACATAACGTCTGAACGACTTTTTTTAACTCCAAACCCTTTTTGGAAGCTCGAAAATTCTAAAGGATGGTTTAAAAATGTTCCACTGGGAATTAACATGATTTCTTCTTGGACCAAAATTTCAGCAACGAAAATTGGCCTCGACACCACAAATAATAAAATAACCAATCATTCAAACCGTGCTAGTACAGTTACACAGTTAGCCAAAGCAGGAATAAGTGACCAACAGCTTATAAAAATAACTGGACATTCTTCGTCGGCATCGATCAAACCCTATCTACAAATTGACCCTGAACATCACGAAAATCTTGTTAGTAACTTGCGATCTTCGGATATAAAGAAGTGTTCGAACGAATATTCGACATGTGTCGAAACCATCAGAGAAGAAAATATCGAAATTTCGACACCGAACCAAAACATTTTCAAAAATTGTATTTTTAATAACTGCTCCTTTAAATAGTTATTTCAATAAAGTTAATTATAATTACTGTTCATTTATATATTGTCGTTGATTTATCTTGCCAAAAAACACTCGAACTTTTTTTTATTGGATAAATTTCTTTACTAACTCAAAAATTTTCCTTCAGTAATTTCACTCGAAAATCTGACATTAGACAAAATTGCTCGACCTACGGTCTCGCAATTTTTTCATGTCAGTTTTTCTCGTAAAATTACTGATTGGCAAATTTTATTCGTTAGAAAGAGAAATTTATCCGATAAAAAAAAAGCTCTTGTGTTTTTACTGTTGACAAAATACTTAGATCCAACGGTTTAAAGAAATACGATGGTGCATGAGAATTTGAGAGTTAATAGTCGCTGTGGACACTAATGAATCTCAAGGTAGGTATATTCAATTACAATCCCACTAGAAATTCAATTATTACTGGAAATTTTTTCGAAAACACGAATTTTTCACATAAACATTCGTGTTGGAGAAAAAATTCATAGTTTTTAATTGAAGCTAGAGTGGTATTCAGTGAGAAAATTTCACACCTAAATATTATTGAAGTCTGCGTTGAAGAGATAGGGAAGGTTCGACCTCGTTTCTCATTGGTCTAGACGCCAGGCAAGCATACAAGTGGTTAGTTGACCGTACGGCTGTGTATTAACAGTCGTATTTCTATTAGTGCGCACCAGTTTCACCAATGGAAAACGCTATTAGTATTTGAAGTGAGGTGAATGTGAATGTCAATCAACCTATAAACGTCAAAAATTATCCAGGATGAATGAGAAGATTCATTTTGCCAGAGGTGTAGATGTTATTCCGTTTTTATATTTCTGATCTCGTCCACAAATATTATCATATTAATTCCTAATCGATTGGAAATTGATTCACCTAAAACTTGTTTACACGCTGATAAAACTATTCAGAAAATTTACCTGCATTCAAACACGAACCGAATTGCACCTGACTCATAAATTATCGAGGAAAGAAACCAAGCTATCAAGAAAAAATTCCGAAACCCACTAACTAAACAGTCGAATTTTTCTCTTGTGATACGAATGCGGAAACGTACAGTAAATATTTTGGTTTCGACTTCTGAAATACCGCAAGATTTGTGGATATAGAAGCTAGGCTTGGTCCATTAACTAAAATCGCTGTTTAGATTGATGATACAAGTCACTGACATATTTATGATGTCACGAGTTAGTTTCAATAATCGTTTAGAGGTGTCTGATTTATCTGATGTAAATCTTTTCTCCTTATAGTTGGGTGAATAGTTCGATTTTTCTTTGTTCGACAGCTAACTGATGTGATTGCTCACTCCTATTTTTGAAAGACCAAGTCGACAACTATATACAGGGGTTTTTCGAGCTGAAGCATGGGGATCTCAGTTATTATAGGAGTTACGAGGTAGGTTGAATTAGGGCAAAGTTGCGCATTTTATGCTGAACAATTATCTGAAAAGAAATTTGATGTATCATTTTTAGTTTCTGAGTTATTGAAAAAAGGAACGAAAATTTGTAGCTTTCGTTTTATTTTTTTCACGCGAAAAGCAAGAGAACTAGAAGTTTATAATTCAGGGACTTTTTCATAAGGAATCTAAATCTGTCATCGTATTTTCCAAGGCGTTCTTTATTTCAGAGATACAACACTCAACTTTGGTTTTTCTTATGGTCGACATATTTTATGTTTGCATTTTTAAAAAGTCTGTTTTTTTTCTGATTACTATGACGTATCACTCGATATGTTCGAATCTTAGCTGCTGGTCAAAATTGACAAAAAATCGTTTTTGCGAAGAGTGCTTTGGAAAATGCCAAAAATTTTGTTCAACAAACTAACTTCTGATAGTTCAATTGAACTTGGAAGCTTACTTCCATAAAAACCAAGCTTATTTTGAATTAGGAACGACATTTGAAGTAATAAAAGATGCTCGAATATTCCACTATATTCGCTTCTAAACTCAATTTTATTCTTCACCCCAAGTTCTGAATAGCTTAATCGATAGGTACCTGAATTCCAAGAATCAGAACTTTAAAGAAAGACTACTGCATTATTGTTTATGGGAAATAAAGAAATATTTCTTCTTAAAATTGTACCCATCGATGATATTGCTGAGCTGGGAAGAAGAACGAGTGAAATTGTGTCTAGAAGAGAATGGTGGAATATTCGAGCATTTCTTATAACTTTGTTATGTATTCAATAATTTTGTTTCGTTTTGCGGAGAAAAACGTAATAGCTTTCCTGTTCGTTCCTAACTTTAAAACTTGTTTTTTAAGAAGGTAAGATTGACAGAAATGTGAACGTTCCACAAAATTGCTGGCGTTATTTTCAAAGCACTCTTCATAAAAATGGTTTTTTCTCAATTTTGATCAGCATGTGAGATTCAAACATATCATGTGTCACATCATTGTATATTCAAAAAGTGACAGACTTTTCAAAAATGCAAAACTCCAATATGGCGCCCATAAGAAAATCCGAAGTTGACTGTTAAATCTCTGACATCTAGAAAAAGTGCCTCAAGAACGTCCTAGTTATAAATGTCCATCAGTTCTCATGGTTTCCGTTTGAAAAAATAAAATCTAAAATTACAAAATTCAGTTTTTTTACATTAATTCAAAAACTAAGAATGATACATACAATTTTTTTATATATAATTGTTCAACATGAAAATGCTCAACTTTGCCCCAATTTAACCGACCTCGTAACTCTTATAATAACTGAGCTCCCCATGGTTAAACTCGAAAAACGGGCACCCTGTATAGGGAATATAGGCTTCCCAACTTTATCATTTTCCCTGATCATTCGTAGGTTTCGATCAATTTATTAATTTCATATTATAGGGAGCTTGAGATTATCTTTGCAAATAAGCATCAGCATTTGTATGCTACACTTCACTGCCAGTTCATTTCAATATTGAAATAGAGACAGTTTATCTCACTACAGGATCTACTTCATTAGAATACTTTGCTGACATAATTATCGTTCAATTATAATGATTACATTATTGACGTCTCACCAGCCAGGCCATGTTGACTGAGGTGATAAATTTTCAAAGATATTCCAGTTAAGAGGCATTCATCAATAGAAATCAATTTTATTGCTGTTAAAATAAATAGTTTTATATCGGGAGTTTGGTTAATGCATATGGTTTATGTGAAATTATATACGGACGTTTCGAGACTAACTTATACTCATGTATGGCAGTTAATGGAGAACACTTTGAGCAGCTATTGTGAATTATTGTAGTTTGGAATGATTGGAGTAAAATTTATGCATGCCTTTCCAATTTTTAAGTTCATACACTGTTCATACACTGTCATTTGAGGTTATGTTAGAAAGATGTCCCCCTTGGTTTACAAATCGACGTGTTTTTGCATTTTTTTCACAACACATGTGTCTATAAGATATTCGATCTGTTTCGTTTTCGGTGCCGCACCCTGTATAAGTAACAGTAAAGAGTTCCAAGACAATAAACAACCAGAGTGAAAAGAGTGTTTGAAATTGTTTCAACTGTTACATTGGTTGTCGTAGCAACCCCCAGAAGTTTACTATGAAGTGATAGTTTGCTTCTGCTTCTTGGGTTATTCCGAGGGTTATTCACATAATTCTACTCTGATTCTTCAGAATATAACTCCTAATTAGCGAAGAAGCACCGACTATGGAAAAAGATGCTTGCACATATTTTGTCATAAATCAATTTAGGGAATGTTCTAATGTTTTGAAAACGACCGTCGTCATCATGTATTGCTCACGTAAATTTTTATTCCCTGAATCATTCCAATGAAATAGTTTTGGATGTTTAGAAAATCAGATAGCTACGTAATCTGTATATAAGTCAAACGTATTCCAAGATATTAATGAACTTATCAAAATAGCGTACATCAGCTATTTCGGGATCATGCAGCTATTTATAAAGGATTAAGTAGGTATATTTCTCAGTATCAGAGTCTACATACTAGGAAGTTTTACTTTGATTAGCCAATGTACACAAAAATATTTATCATATATGAAATCCCAAGAATCTTACTTTCTCTACGTCAGAGACTGCCAATGCTCTGATAGGTCCAAGATACCCACTGAAATGAATAATGTAATCATTGTTCAAGAACTCTTTTTATGATAATAATGATTTTTTACAGTGTGACATCTCTGGATTTTGATGCAAAAAGACACTGTAAATCACCCTCACTACGTATCAGTTACTGTTAGAGTTTGTTGATAACTTCTGTGTTCTAGAAAGAAGCTAATGTAATCAGGAAACTATGCAACCTGAAACAAGGTCGATTTTTTATAGACAATGTTTATTTGGATTTTTATGTATATAGGAGGATATAGGTGGGTATATGTAGCGATTGAATTTTTCAAAGGTATTTCATTCATGTGTCCGATATTTATAAATAGATGGATACCAGGCAGGGCATCTGGAAGAAAAATGTATGGATATTTATGAGAAAGGTATCCAAATAACTGTTCTATCTATATTATAGTTGCAAAATAAGGTTAAACGATCATTTATTACCGATTTGGAATTTTGGATTACCTACTGTAATGTCAAACTTTTTGGAGAACGTGTTTTGCTTGAAAATGTCTGAAGTTTATCATCTATTTATTGATCTGTTGACATTTCACAGAAAAGTATAATAAAATCATAGAATATAATAATCGCATTTGAAATGATTATCGATTTTTCAAACGACAACTAAAAGTTATAGTTATCAACAATTTTGTAGGATGAGAAGTAGATTGTAATATATCTTCTGAAATCACATGAGGTATGTCATTTACAGATGAAAAGGATGAGTGTTCCCAAATTTGAACCTTACAGAACTTCTGATGATGATACAAAGGTGAGATTTTGCATAGTCAAGAATTCTTAAAATCCACACACTCAGTTCACGCGTTCTATGTGGACGCCATAGGAAAATTTGAATCGGAATTCTAAATAAAAATGTTTACGGACAAGTAGCTGTGGATTACAAGCATGTCTCCTGAGTAAATATTTGCTTTTTTCATCAGGATGACAAGGCTAGTATTTTTTCAAGATGACACATGAGAAGAGCTTTATTTAAATTCCCACGGCAAGACTTATTTTCTTTCGACTACCAATTTATTCATTAACATACTGATGTGAGAACATGAATTGGTCCGTCTGATCCCAAAAAAATAGCCGAATGAAAAAAAAAACATCGTTTCTATTTTATACCATGCCATTTTATATAAGGACTTATACCATTATAGTATATTTTTAATTTTCTACTCAATCATACAGGGTGTTTCTAAATTACGCATCTTTTATAATGCATCGAAAGGCATTTTCTGAAGTTCAATATAATTTTTAATTCTTATTGGTGGTACATTATATAAATTATTGTTTTATCTTCTAAGTAGTCTAATCAATTTGCTCAGAGATTAATGAGGATTTCAAAAATAATTTGCTTCGAGAAAAAATCAGTATCACTTTTCTCTTTAAAATTATTCAGATGCCATATGTTATTGAGAAAAATCTATCATTCAGGTCCGTTGTCAATTTAGAAATTTTTGAGGAATATTGAAATTATTTAAAACATGATTATGAACGAATAGCAACAGCCTATTTCTGGAATCCACATAAATAAGAGCTGAAATGAAATGTGTGTATTTTCTGATAGTTTCAATTTGACTAGCAAAGTGAACATCGTAAGCTTACAAAATCTCCTGCTAGTCTTTCCTAATCCCTCATAAATTTTCAAGAGCAGAATATTTTATTTGAATCTACCACTTCTCATGATGTTAGCTTTGCTGGCACAAATTGCTATTATAATTTATCTTTTCTTCAATATTTTCACTGATTCTAACCATGAGAATTTCCTATAAATATATGATAAATATATATCTTATGATACATTAAAAAAACGGTGTACTTCAAGGCATTGTTTCGTAGCCACTGATTCCTCATAATTCATATTTTACTATGCCTCAAGGTAATATTTAATTCAATATGCAATATTTTCATTGTTTCATTAAGATTCGACTCCATTTGAATTATTATCTCATATCGTCGCTGATGCTATTGATTGATATTTCTTCAAATAGGCTATAACTGTGAAAGAACTAGCATTCAGAAATAATTTACTTACTTCGATATGTAATGAATTGCCTGTCGTACAAGTTCTTATTATTACAAGAAGTAGTCTAGAAATATTATCGAATCATAATTTATAGCTATAAATAGGCAGCCTTACACCTTAATTGTAACTTGTTCTCAAGTTGTATCCCTATATGATTGTGAATATTTCTAGGAATGATGATTATTTTCTTATAGAACAGTGCACTGACTTAGCAAAGCTATATTCTGGCAGCCTCACTTATTGAATCAATGTAGTTACACGTAATTGCTACTATATAAATATTCTCAGATGTTCCTGATATTGCATTCATTCTCTGCAATTATTTTATGTTATTCAAAAATAATTGGATTCCTTCATAGAATGTATCAACTTATTAAATTAATTATTTTTGATTGAAAAAAATGAAACAGCCTTGCTATATAAATATTTTTTTTATTCTCAAATGAAATGATATATTTTAATTATCTCATAGAATATACAGGGGGCAGAAAAATATGTATGACGTTTAATGGATTGTCCCACATTTCCTCATCATTAGGTATACCTTTCGATGAGCTTCTTTACAACTTCATGATGTCTAATGAAATATTCGATGAAATAAACATTGTTCAGATCCTGTTGTTGAATCCTATTATTGATATAACCTCAAAGTGTTCAATAGGCGTTAGAACTGGGCTATTTGGAGGCCATTCGATAGTTCCATTTCGATCTACCTATAACTGTTTTCGCCTGGAAAAGACAATTTATTTTTAAACCTTACGGGTACTCTCCTCCTCGAATTCTTTGATTGATTTGATTTGATTGATTTTGAAAATCCCTGAATGATTTTTTCGAATATTCAACCAATGATTTTTCTGAATACCATTCGGTCTGAATATTGCTCCTGTTCGTTTCCAGTGATTATACGAGATTTGCTGGATTTCAATTTCCTGTCGATTGTTTACTACTTTTTCACTTTGGGATATGTGGTTTTCAGGGATTAAAGATGCATTCCCAAAATCTTAGATTAATCGACTTTCACTAATCGTTTATGAATAAAACTTAGCTAATACCAATACTTAATTGATTGAGATATTATAATATAATTGTGACATTGCATTACTCTGTGCATTAATCCAATGATATGTAGGTATATTACTTTCATGTTTCATTCATGATTTATGTTATCCATATTTTCAAATCGGTAATAACTTATCTCAAATATCACCTGTCAGGTAGCCTGTCCCAGGTATTTAGTAAAAAACAAGAAAACCTGATTTCTACTTCTGAAAAGCTGTGAAGTACGAGTTGTCACAAAACAATTTTCAACACCACATAACTTATGTTGAATACAAGGAAATGAAATCTGACGAAACTAACAAGCCTGACAGGCAGGCATTTATGCAACAAATTCTAATGCAGTAGCGTATTTATGATTTATTTCTGGTGGATCTGACTATATATAATCTGAAGTATTTGAGTCGGTACATAGTCACATCAAGGAAATGTCCCACTTGTTTCTTTTGATGAGTGAAAATTGAGAGCTAACACTACTTCTCGAGATGCAAATTATTGTATGTAGATTACATAGTGTGTCAACTTCGGAAGTTGTACCGAAAATGTAAAGAGTTGTCAACAAATACTCAATCTCATTTTAGGACAGGATTGGAATTACTAGACAGCACATGACAACTCTCTGATCTATTGTTTATTTGATATTTATTCATTGAATATATTGATCTTGAGAGTACAAAAGGAATGCTGGGTTTTTAGATTCAACTGAACTAACAACCAAGAATTATGTGACATGATTGAAAGCTTAATGTCACTTCAAAGTGTAAAATCAAATATTATTATTAACCAACTTCGTAATTCTTAGTTATAAATTTAAGTGACATATGTATAAACTCTCATAGACGTTGTCGTATATTCAACATTCCTAATTCTTAGTTGTTGATTCAATTTTTAGTTTAGTTGAATCTTTAAACCCAGCATAAAGATTCTGTTAGCTACACTTTTTCATGCTCTGGAATTTCTGATGATACATAATATTCAACTTCGTTAGTTGGATGTTATAAACAGAATTCACCTCGAGATTTCATCTTGATGGAGACAAAATGGTGACATGATTTAAGCGAATGTAACATACAGAATGATTTTCTCGACAGGATGTTATAATGAAAGGCACCTAGTTCCAAAGCAATTTGATACCCACTGTAAATTGTGGTATATATATACATTGAAACGGGTCGACATGAATTAGCTACTGTTTGGGAAAGTTATCAATACGGTACAGGTATTGAAGTAATAGAAAAAAAGGCCACCGATATATCCTGGAATTTCGCGAGCATTCGGGATAAGAAGCATAATTTCTAGAATCATTGTTTTGTACCTATATAAAGGACCGCAGTGTCGCGGACAGTTCGTCAGAGAGTGAGTTTAGGGACTTTTACAGCGAGCAAAGGAAGTCATTTTTGAATCAGTTGTTATTGAATTTTATTACGAGTAGTTAGTAGTGGAATTAATTGTTGAATATTTGTATACTGGTTGTTTGAATTAATGAACCCAAGTAGAAATATCGTAACAATACCCAGCAATACAAGTAATGAAGAAAGTATAGAGGTTGAAAGAGAGAATAAACCAAGAAAATACACCAAGAAAATACTAAGGTGATGGAGGAATGAAGGAATGAATAAAAAGGGAGGAAAGAGTGGAAAAATTGAGAAAGGAACGAAGGAAATAACGAAAGAGATAAGGATGAAAATTGCGAATAGAATAAATAGGGAAAGAACGAAGAAATGAACACTGTGCTATATAATTCATATATGATACTGTCGAGTTATTTTCGATCTATCTGAATTGAGAATAGGCTTAGGCTCCTGTGCACTGTACAGAAGTCAATTGATGTTCATTAATTTCAGTTTTTTGAGGAGTGAAATGGAGTAGGCTATTGACTGTGCTTTTACTTGTTCAAGATTATGTTTTCGTTTGAAATAAAAATCTCAATGATATGCGTTGGTGTGTCAGGACTGTCAGAGTGTTGAACCTATATATTCACAATTGCACAATGAAAATGGTGTGTCCACAATGGCATATCCTCTTGACTTATTTCATACAACTGGTGAAATTAATGAAGTGATGAATAAAAAACGTGGATTCAGCTGTAAATCTATGAGCTTTCATCCATCTACATGCCTGCTGCACACAAACCCCACTTGCCTAATAGCTTGACAAATTACTATCTGCCGTTCTGGAGTGACAAATTTTGCGTGTCAACAGAATGCGTGAATAATGAGATTGCCCTGTATTTCCGAGATATGATCACGATTTCCACGGATCGACGGTTTTGCGTTCACGTTCCTTGCACAGTTTTGTACGTCTAGTTGGCCGCCTCGAAACAAGTGAAACAATTATCAAGATAGCGGGATAGGTATTTTTGGAATCGATGATCGAGCCTGATTCGTTTTGTTTCGGTTTCTGGATATACGCGAGATTAACACCAAATGGATTCGGTAAATGGTGCAAGATATTGCTGTTATGGGTGGTATGAGTGTTCTGAGTAATTAATATTATGAAGTTTCCTTCAAATTGATTTGTAATAACTAGTGTTATATTTTTTTATAATTTTTATTAGAATGACTATACTGAAATTATTCGAATAATTTCAATATTCGAAATACAACAATTTACAATTTTTATGGCGGGACACTATGACATACTACCTAGATTTGGTGATATTTGTGTATATTTTTTAGTTGTAAGTTTCTGGACTCAATTCAGCTGAGCCTACGGACCGAAAAAAAAAAAAAAAAAAAGAAGTAGAGAACTGTTGCAGATTGAAGTCACTTATTTCCTGGATGAATTGAACTATCCATTTGAACATTTCAGTAGCATTATCAACTTCAAAGAAAAATTGCCAGTGTCAAAATTATTGTTCTGAGTGAACAATGAGTAGGTTTCCTTCAAATTGATTCTCATGAAATTATTTTTGAAATAACTAGTGTTATACTCCTACTGTCTAGACTGGCTACTGAAGTTATCTGAATAGGTTCAATTTTCGAAAAACAGCAATTAACAATTTTTATTGCGGAACACTATGACGTACTACCTAGATTTGGTGATATTTGGGGATATTTTTTTGTTGTAAGTTTCTGGATTCAATTCAGTTGAGCCTACAGACCGAAATTCATCGATAATATCGATATAAATTTGCCTTCCTATGTGTGGACAATTTATTATCGTGGAAAGCTTATACATGATAATTATCATCCAGATCATTTCTTCGAAAAGAACATGGAGATGAAAAATGAAATATCCGAAAGGTATTTGGAAATTTTGAATACATAAAACACTCAGCTCCTGAAGTTTTCTGTTCCCATTTCCTGAAAATAAACTAACAATCAATTAGAAAATTCGTAGAGGACATTATTGTTTGATGTCTCCCAAAATGCCACCAGCCTTAATAAATTTAACTCTCAGTCATCTGAGTGAGAAATTTCTCGCTAATAGTCAGTGACGCCTTGTTAACGGATATACGGTTCGAGTAATATACAGCGTGTTCATAAATTAACCTCACACGACCAAGAAAAAAGCTATCTTCCAGAATGAAGTCTCGGAGATTTTTCTTCTCTTTTCAAGCTCAGAGGGATTAAGGGGAAGTGTCCTACTTGAATTTGAATCGGGTAGAAATAACACAGAGAGTTGAAAAATCCTAGAAGAAGAAAAACCCAAAAATACGGAATTATCGAAGAAGAAAAAACAATATATGATAAAATAGATTATTAAAAATGAAGTTAGCCAAACGAGAAGTTGATAATTATTCGAAAGAAATTATCACAAAACTAACAGCAAAAATAAACCATTATACTTGAGATGTAGAAAGCTGCTTTCGCAGGTGATTATTACCATGACAAAGATTGACAATAATGAAGATGAATATGCACAATGCAAAAAAAATCAAAGTAGTAAGTACATTCTTGTATGAAGGTTCGTACACAGTCGATTGTCCTGAAATGAAATGTGTGTCATTTGCGTGAATATAAATATTGAAATATGAATAAATAATGCTCACAATAATGGATGAAGAGGCTTGAGATACGATTTTATTTTTTCTCGCGATATTTGGAGGATTGTATTGAAATAAATGACACTCCATATCTTGTGGTAGGAGAAAAGTGCCCATTATAACGTCAGAAGAAAATATGTGATAACTATTGAAATTCAAGTTCTTTCTATATTATATCACCGAAATAATTCGGATTATTTCAAATTTCGAGACAGTATTTTGTTGGGATTATTGGAAATAAAATTGCATAACTTTGCCATGACTAAACCGACCCTGTACGGCATAATGAGGATCGAAATCTATCCACCCTGTACACTCAGACATGAGGAAAAAAACAACCTAGGTAATTTAAAAAAGCACCGCGCCTTTCAACCGATTTAGAATTTATTTCTGGATTTAGACCGCCTATGCAAAATGACAGTTTAGATTTCCAAGTAAATAAATGATAAGCTCTGTTATAAACCCACGACTGCCTGATGCACTTTATTTGGAGCAGTAGTGAAAATAAACGAATGAAAATCGGGCTTCAGAGCACCTTAAGCGGAATCTCTATTAGGAGTTTGTATATTTTTTCGGTGATTAGTGTTGAGCGCCTGGATTCATAGATGGAAAAGAACCTCTTTTTTTTCACGAAAGAAAATAAACCTGCATTTTACTACCTTTCGGTGGAGATACATCATATGTGCTCGCTAGTTTGTGGTATGTTGAAACATAAATCATTTAGACATAAATGATACTGAAACTGAATAGATGGGAATAAATTCATCACATCACAGTAAATGCAATCACTTATTTCTATTCACAAGTGTGAAAACAGTTCCAAAGTCTCTCGATAATCGAAACAGGCCATGGATACCTCTTTTATGGATAAGTGTGTAAGAATCACACCGTATAGTGTGACATTAATCCGTTGATTCATTCCACTGCTGACAAAGTTTATGTTCGGTGCAGTAAGAGATAAGTTTTTTCCTAAGGAGGAAGCGGTCAGCCATGTATTGAATATATAGTGGGGAGTATTATCCTTCTTAGGGAGTTGAGAGCGGCTTTTGGCGAAGAGTTTGGTGTTGTGTCTCGTGTCCAGTTGAGTTAGGATTAATATACAGTATAGTATCGGATCGTAAACGTATCACAGTCAGTACTAAATGTATAAAAATATATACATGAATGAGTTATATTCCTACTATGTCTAGTGTTCTTTATGACACTATAGTGAATAGAGATTATATCAATATCCTGTATATCCAGGGCTCTGGCATCTATTGAATCATCTCATTGCAAAGTCGCTTCAAAATAATAATCATCATTACATCTCTGTGAGATGGTATGCATGAGAAGCACCAAATGGTTTTTTCCGATTGTAATTGACACTTCACACATGGAACCTCCTACATCTTCACCAAGCCATAAACTTATGAGGAAGAAAGAAGATGAAATAAGACAGTAATAATAATCACTCATTTATTAATGGCCCCTCATTACGAGCCTAGCATATTGATTACTTGTGTGGTCACGATGACATTATAAATCATAGCTTGAATAGTCGCCAGACTCATTTGAGCACTCCTATCTGCGCACACCTAGCTCATTTATTATATTGGCTCGTGAAAAATTACCCATCAATTTAGAACAGAGAGTGGGACGTTGTTTTGTCTCATTGGACGACGCGGTATTGAATATCTTCATTTCTGTGGTGATTTCTGAGTAAAGCCACTCAGGGTGCAAAAAACTTATTGAGTGAATTGATGAATAGGGGGAGATAGATATTTTAGAGCGCAAAGTGCGTTCTAACTACACACAAGATTTTTTCTACCAACGCAATTTTTATACAAAAAACTCGATACTTTATTACTAATACTACTGGTGCCTCTGAAATTACCATAGAGTGAAGTATAATAATCATCAAAACTTGCCTTCTTTAGTAGTATATTCAAGGAACTGATGGTTTTCGAGAAGACACTTATAAAAGAGTCGATGTAAATCATTTTTAGAATACTGCTCTAATTCTTTTCAACTGGAATGTCTTGATGCTGTATCAAATCTGAAGAATGTGCCTTGACTAGTAAATTGATGTCTCGAAAGTCTAGAAAATTACGTACAAATATTACCGAACAAGGATTAGAGTGATGAAGTGGCATGATGTATGGTAATCATGGCAACATTACAATAAAATATTCATGAATATTGTTGACGATAGATTCAAACATACGACTAGTGGGTACCGAACAGTGAAACGGCAGTAAATCATTGGATTATCCCTGTTGTATATGAAAGGTATTTGCACAGATCCTAAAAGGGTGATATATTGCATCGTTACGAACAATAACTTGACAAATTGATAATGAGGCTCATAAGTAAAACGATCCTTGATTTAGACTTATGATGATACTTATTGATGATTCGATTACAATGAAAGTTGATATCAAATTCATAATTTGTAGAGTTCACTGTTTATGTTGCTTCAATGTTGCGATAAAGCTCCTTAGAAGTTGTGATATGATGTGATAACAATTACCTATCAGAAGTTATACTCCATTTTTATGATGAAATCATTTTTGTGAAACGTACAGAGTGGAAAAAAATTACTCTAGCTCACACCAACTAACACCGTCTGGTGTTCCCTGAGGTCCTGATTGTTTCAGTGTCAGTAAACACCAGTATATTATTCACCACTGTAGGTGTTATGTGACCTTTTCCATAGGTGTTTTCAATAATCAAAGCCAGTTGTGGGTAACACTAGTGCTAGTGCTGAATTTAGCAGAATGAACACTTTGTTGGTGTTGTTTATGCATTTCCGAAAGTGCGATTTGACACCGCAGTGGTGTAATGCACATTCAATGATTTTCTTGATGCTGAATCCAACCTGAACGAAATTCTCTTTCACACACTGAGCAGGTACATACGAATACTTTTCTGGTGGAAAGGACTACCATATCATGAGTGTGTTCATGGGTAAATCAGTGCTTTTCTTTACCACCTCCGGTGTTTTTACTAAGTTGTATCACCTTTTGAAACATAATTCATGAGATGATAAACTAGACTCAGAAGAATCTAGGGACAATACGGTTGATGACGAACTGTTTCGGCTAACAGCCGACTTCAACTCGGCTGTTGGTTTTTTGACCAAAATCCGAGATAAAATGAAACTATCAGTCCCATGAATTTCAGTTGTAATTCGTATCTCCTGTTGTACATTATTTTCACCATATCCATTCTCTTGTCGTTGATTATTCAGCAGTGATTCAACTCACTCAATCTGAAAATGGAAGTAGTGGATGAACGTTTGAAAACTTTGATTCGTTATTACTTCCATATAGGATTACAGCATAGGGAAATTCATTTGTATTTATTGTCCTTAAAAAGCGCAAAAATGCACAAAATAGCGCTATGGCGCAAAACACAGTTGAAAAGCGCAAGTCGGCTGTTAAAAAGTATAAAAACTTTTAACATTCAAAATTTATCACCTAACGTTTAAAACTTAAGAGCTGATAAGTTGATTCTGTTATAAAAAAACTTAAGTTTTAGGAATATTTGACACGAAACAAATAATTTTGACGTTGGCAAGTTCCAACCTATATCTATTATTATTGTTTTTGTTTGAATTTTCAACAATTTAATTTCAACATATAAACAAAAAGTGGTTATTCTAAAATAAACTCGCCAGGAAAACTGCCTTGAGAACAATTGACCAAATATATTTTAGAAAACTGAAGGTAGAAATGGAAAATTGAATGACGGAATACATTTCCATCATGATTTGATTCTGGACAGCCTACATCAATGAAGATGAATTTATGAGATGCATCACAGATAGCCATCAATATTATGCTTGAAAGTCTACTTGTAGGAGAAGTATCCTGTTCCAGCATGTTTTGTATTTTGTATCTGAATATGCTTTCCATCAAGAGCACCAATACAGTTTGGCATATTCCATTTTTCTTAAAATTCCATTGAGATTCCATGCCAAACGATTTTTTCAGTAAATTTTCCACAGTACATCGCTGGTTTCCTCTATGATGACTTGTGTACATAGTAGTCAGTCCAACATATTTAAGCAATTTGCTGCATAGAGTATCCCTCTGATCTGATAAATAGCTAGAATTTGGAGTTATTATTCTTGACATCGATTTCAAAATAAAAAAACTGTTCAATATCCATATTATCCATCATGTTCAAATAAAAATGGAGTTGGAATGGGTATTCCTCTTCCTATGTGTGGGTTTAACTTTGTATTTTCAATCCCAACCTTTCTTTCTCATGCATCTCAAGTAAACACCAAGCCCAAAAATCATGAGCAAACTACATGAACTAAATGATGCCCATGGTCTTATCACTATTATAAAAAAATTGATAAATGCAACCAAATAATCACAGACTATCCACACCAACAAATAATATTCGAAAATATAACCCAACATTCAAATATCGCGGGAAACAGGATGTCACTTCTCGTTGCTTGAACATGCGCATCAACTATTTTCATTCATGATCATTTATCATCCACTTCTTAAGTTGGAAGTTGGGCATCTTCTTAAGTCTTAGGTGTAAAATCATAAGTCTTAAATGGTTTTATAACACAATCAATGATATTTCCATGATTCATCTGTCATAAGTGATAAGTATTAAATGTTAGGTGATAAATCTTAAGTCTTAAAGTTTTTTATAAAGTGGCCCTAAGTCGGCTGTTAGCCGAATTTAAAAAAAAAAACGCTCCTATATGGCTTCTCAGCGCTTACAGCCGAGTTTCAAAGTCGGCTAACAACCTATGTGGCCCTTCAGTGCTTCCGTATTGATGTATGGTCGAAGTGATCTAAAATCTACTTGTAGTCAGTGACATTTCGACTGGTTGATGATCATAGTCGTCAGTCAGCCAGTTGGCCTAATGGCGGGGATATCTGAATTCATTAAGCCTAGTCAATTCCTCATTCGGCCTGGATACATTTACTACGCTTCATTCCCAATGGACCACTGTTTAACGGCTGAAGCAGTTACCGAAAGTGTAACATCCTCGATTAATGAGGCATGTCAGAATTTAGTGGAAATCTAGTCAGATTTATGTACCTGTGATTAATGCTGTCTATAATTCTCGCTCATTCTCATGATTATTTCACGAATTTCAATGACGAATAGGGACGTCCATAATTTGAAAAATGTTAATTTTCACGAGTGAATGTATAATATGTTGGTCTACCAGGTGTTTCTATTCGTTCGATATTCATTAGTAACTCAAGAATAATTTTTGACAAGAAAACCCCTTCCTACGAAAATGCATATTCATAAACTAGACGACATTAGACTAACTAGGTATATTTTTTCGTAAATATTTGATTCCACTTCTCTTGTCTAAGCCAGTTGAAATTTATTTCCATAAACTTTATATATTATTTCAGTTTTTTTAATTATTCACAACAAGAACATTTATATGAATATCATAAAAAAGCAAAATGAAGGAGTTGTAGAGGTTTATCTACATATATATTTACATCAAAAACGCTTCGAAAGTTGAAGTAGTAGTTATTAGTAGGGTGTTCTAATGGAAAAAAAAAACAGAAGATTTCAAATCAAATTTAAATATGGCCTGCAAGTGAGTTATATTTTTGTAGTCTTGAAGTTTTCTTCTGAGTTCAATAGCGACAGAGATATTAGACTTTGCGTAACTAATTGGCCACCTTGTATATGACATCAATGCAAAAGATAGAGTTGCTCCCAATTTTAAATCGGAAAATCAGAAGGAAATTCCAAGTCACCATTTCTTTGCAAGATGTTCCTTCACGATCATTTTAGGTTTTCCTTTTCCTCAACTCTGTTTATCAATGATTGGTAACTTGATTTTTGATTCCATATCATTGAAAATTTTTCTGTAGTTGGGGTCAAATTCTCACTACCCCAAAGGTATTATTCATTACTTACGAGTACTACAAGCACAGTTTTACCACAAACCAAAACTTCAAATCTTCTCCTGGGGATTCTTTTTCAAATTCTGCTGGAAAAACACGTATGGCGGTGATTACAATATCGCTTTGATGTGTGATAAAGTAAAACCTATAGTATTCCAGCATTCGTTGTTCAGCATTCATTTATTAATTCAACTTTCATTTTACCAGATGAACACTCCATTGTGCTTCATAATCACAAACCAACCACAAAAACCACTGCACTAAACATATACCTAATTTCATAACGTTTCTACCTAGAGAAGTAACATACCAAATACATAAATAATCCAAAGACACCCAGGGACAAACTCCACTATCACCCGCGGTACTCAACCAGAAAGTATTTCTACTTCTTCGTTTCTGTCGTTTTGATTTCATGCACCACTACACTGCTGGAAAATGAGTGTCACCAAAGAAACCATAGACCAGACTGAAAACTTGTTCGAAAAACGTAAAGGCGCGAATATATTCTGAATGCGACTATGTTAATGGATCAAAGCCGTCTACAAATATACGCTGCTGTCCAGCTAAAGTGGACGAGGCTAGTACAGGATGGTTCAGCTTGAGGCCAGACCACTTTTAGAAGATTTTGATTCCATAAGAGACACGAGAAAATGTATGGAATTCATGGACAACTATATTGCAAAATACCTAGTGATATTCGAGTTAGTCAGACTAGGTTCCTCATGAGAGACATTCGAAAATCTGAGGTCGTTTTTTTTCACATAGCAGACAAGCAGTTGAATTAGTTCAACAGGATGAAGCACCTGGTGCTGTTTTAATAATTGTAGCAGAACAACAAGATGAACCTCCAGCTGATTCCACATTCAATAAGCTGGTATGTTCTTCAGTTCCAAAATCCACATGAAGCTGTAGGCTTTTGCTGCAGTTGCTGGAGTAGGTTTCCTTCAGAAAAAGTTCATTGGCTTGGTCACCTGAATGGGATAATAATTTCACAATAAATGTGTTGATATGGAAAAATCATTTGCATCTTCTGTAGATCGAGATTACTAGATTATAATATATATAATATATAATATGTAGTTTGTACACTGAGAAATGTTATGTCGATTATATCAAATAAAAATTGCAGTGGAGTGGTGGTATAAAAAAGGAAAATAAATTGCTCAATGTCATCTCCACAACATTATTAGAATAATAATTCAGACCTCGCCTCGTGTGGAAATCTCAGGATCTCTACTCGGTTGACTACCCTGTACTGACTACTGATGAGGGCCAATAAGCCCGAAACCGATCTACAGGTTGTCAGGCGTGTCTGTCTCGTTGGGAGCATAAACGCATGTTCGAAGAAAGAAATATTTGCATTTTTATTCATTTATATGAATTGATGCATAGACTACGAGTGGATATAATTCAATATTTTGCGTGGTATTTGCCAGGAATGTAGTTGTTTTCTGCTCGATCTCTACCTTGTTATGTTAGATTATTCTAATAATGTTGTGGAGATGACTTTGAGCCATTTATTTTCCTTTTTTACATCACCACTCCACTTAGAGTTTTTGGCTATTCCCTTTGATACAACAATTATTGTATTCGGTATTGAAAATGTCAATTTTGGATTGAGAAAATTGCAATGGGGTTCACTTCTATTGAACACCTGTTTATCTCGAGATCTCTAACGGATCGAACTGCCGACTAGAAGTTGTCACAAATGCTCATAATTTAACTCTGAATAATTATAATTATTTTAAAATATGAGTGGATAACCCATTGAGAAAGTTTTCTTGAATAATCTGTTGAATGGGACGAGTTTTTGAATTCTTGTACTCATCCTTATCCTCGCTAGTGTGAATGCAGTGAAGTTCAGAAATGAATCGTCGCATTCACCTTCCAATTAATAATAATAATAATGAATCTATTCTCATTTTTGATTATCTTCTTATTCAATAATAATAGATACCAGTTGGTCTACCAGGTGTTTCTATTCGTTCGATATTCATTAGTAACTCAAGAATAATTTTTGACAAGAAAACCCCTTCCTACGAAAATGCATATTTATAAACTAGACGACATTAGACTAACTAGGTATATTTTTTCGTAAATATTTGGTTCCACTTCTCTTGTCTAAGCCAGTTGAAATTTATTCCCATAAACTTTATATATTATTTCAGTTTTTTGAATTATTCACAACAAGAACATTTATATGAATATCATAAAAAAGCAAAATGAAGGAGTTGTAGAGGTTTATCTACATATATATTTACATCAAAAACGCTTCGAAAGTTGAAGTAGTAGTTATTAGTAGGGTGTTCTGATGGATTTTAGTCACTACACAAAACACTTGGGTGTAATTTCAATCAGATGGATTTCAGAGCAAACTCCGACGAATACAACAACTGAATATCAAAGTTGTGTCCTTTTTATCAAACATTTCACAATTGAGTGCTGAGTGGTGCTAATTCCGATCTTGGTAGTGAAAAATGACACGAATATGGTGAAGTGAAACGATTCTGAAAGATAAAATCATAGAAAACACAAAATTTTTCAAATTTAATATTCTCAACGGTTAGACGTTAGAGCATAAAAAACACCTATTATATAAAATTAACACCAAGATACTCCGTGTCATATCACGATGGAATCGAGACGGTGTATGAACCATCTAATTTGGTGGCAATAATCATTCGTTTGCATCCTGAAAACACCCGATTTGATATGAATTCATGAAAATATTGTATATAGGCATCTGAATGGTGTGAATTTCATGCGCTCATCTGTTCGATCTTAGAACCTCAGAACTTTTGCCAAAAGGTGGCACTGACGTCCTTCCTACCGTACTTGATTTCAATATTGGGCTAGATATATTAGGTGATTTTGATAGAGATCAGTATCAAATGGCCTAGTCCCTAGTACCACTGATCAGGATAAATAAGCCGAAACAGTTCGTTATTATCCAAATTTCGTCCCTTGATTCTTATGAGTCTAGTTTATCATCATATATGAATTATATTTCAATAGGTTATCCAACTTAGTGAAAAACACCGTAGGTGGTGAAAAAAGCACTGATTCGCATGAACACACTCATGATATGGTGTTCCTTCACACCAGAAAAGAATTCGCATGTACCTGCTCAGTGTTTAAACGCACCGAAGAGAATTTCGTGGAGGTAGGATTCAGCATCAAGAAAATCACATAATTTGCATCACACCACTGCGGTGTCAAATCGTACTTTTGGAAATGCATAAAGAACACCATCAAAGTGTTCATCTGCACTAATGTTACTTCTATATGCCTTCAATTTCATTTTATAACCAGAGAACACAATAAAATTATTGTTATTCTTATTCATTGTCACGTTTCCCATGACATGTAATTCAACTCCTCAATAATTAGATCAAGCTTCTGATCTAATTCCAAAATTACTTGGTCAGGTAAGGAAATTGAAACTAAGGATATTAACAAACATGATGCAGTTTCTGTTGGGAAAATATGACTTCTGTTTTCTCACCTAAACTCTATCGTTCTGAATACCCTTTGAAACTATATTTGTCCTCATATATTTCTTCATTATTCGTTTGCTGGGTTCCAGAAGACCACCTGATATTTTCTTTGAGATATGATTCATCTATGCTAGGCGGACGTTGAACAATTACGCTGAAATTTCCTACTTGTAAACATATCCACGAATGCATGTATTCGGCTGTAATAAGAAGGAGCAGATACAAGAATTACAGACAGATACATTAAACACATAAGACAGCTTGCCAGGCAATATCACCATCCTCAATTCAGAATGACATCATTTAATTCTCCGTTTATTCTATAAGACACATTTATCCTTCGTAAATTTGAGCAGGACAAATATTACGATACTGAGTGAGTCTCCAGCTTATGGAGAAGAACAAGAACATTATTGGGAGTATGGTAACCTCTCCCCAACAGGTAAATTTACACTGACGGAGTTTTTTGAAGTTACAGCTAGAGGAAATAAGGTCTTGGCCTGAATATGATCCTTGAAACAAAATCTAGATGTAGAAGAAAGTGAAGAAATAGTTAATAATGGTGATGCAGTAACTAACTATTATTCTGCATGGGTTATAATCGAAGTATATTCAGAATATCTTGGTTGTAAAGTCAAGAGACTAACTTTTATATTCTTGAGGCACTTATTTCTAATAACAATCCAGTGGCGTCGAGGAAATTTGAAAAACAAGGTGCAATTCCGAGTAATCGCCTAAGGTTGTATTTTTTCGAATGTGCAACATAGTTGGCTATGGTTTGGTTGGAAGAGACTTTTTTTTTCTTCTGCTAGATTACTTTTTGCGTTTTATCATATTTATTTCAAGACCATCTATGACAAGGTTTGTTTCTGTCATGAATTGACTCATTCAATCGTGAAAGTATTTCGTGCGAAAATTATGGGAATAGTATATTATGATACAAGTTTTATACGACGCTATTTTGTCGCACGCGTTGTTTGGAGTACGACGAGCGAAGCTAGAGGAGTGCTCCAAGTGAACAAGTGCGACAACGTGTCTTATAAAACGTGTGTCATGCAATTTCTCTATCTTGCATTAATTTGAAGTGTTTTATTGAAAAAATTGATGTGATATCGATAGCGATTTTGATTTTTGCGATACCAGCGGTGAGAAATGCGATGTTGTTATTGTTTTATTGGCCAATTCAAATCAAATCACACTCTAAATCAAAATTTACCAATAAAACATTTATTTTTCACTGCTAGTATCACCAAACCCAAAATCGCTCAGAAGTAAGCTGGGCCTAACTCTTCTGACTATCATTTGACTGTTCGATTGTACCACAAATTAGAAAACTTCACAGATGAGACAGTCAGACAGAGCGAATAAAATCAGAGAGAGATGTGGAAAGCGCAAAATTTGAAGGTATAGATATGCGCAGGCGCTAAAATATTAATCGAGTCTCGTTTACAAATAATGAAAAATGCGTTTCGAAATAATAATAATAATAATAATAAACGCCTTCAATGTGATAAAGAAAAAATTATACAAAATGGGTGACTAACATAAACTGAAGCTATTCTACTTAACCAACAGTGGGCCAAATGCCCAAAAATAAAAAAAAATTATATAAGTAATTGGCTGGGCAAACAAGATGGGTATAATGAATCAAAGTAAATAAATATATAAAGTAGTTGAATTATGGGTGCAATTATAACTAATACAAAAAAACAACAATTCAATTGAATTTGAGGTAGTTATCAGTCTGCAATATGAATGGGATGAAAATTATCAACAAGCCTGGTCGAGTGTATTCATTGCCTATCAAATAGATGTTTCTTCAATTTATATTTGAACTTATTTATATTGTATATCTTGAATTCATCAGGCAAAAGATTATACAATTGAATTGCATTAAAAATAAAACACCTTTGGAAAAATGCAGTTTTGTGCTGAGGCATGGTTAAAGTGGATATGTGTCTGATATTTTTTGAGTGTATTCTACTTCGAGGAACGAAGTAACTCGTCAGAGCTGGAGGGTTTAAGTGATTCAATAGTTTATGCGTGAAGGTACCAAGGTGAAGCTGCCTTCTATTTTTCATATTGAGCCAGTTACATTCCTTAAGTTTATGTGAAATGGGGTCATACTTTCTTATACCATAAATAAGTCTACAACAGCTATTTTGAATTTTTTGTAGTCTATCTCTATCAACTTTTGTCAAGCAAGGACCATAAAGGAAATCACAGTAGTTGAAGTGACTCAACACAAGTGATTCGCATAGAGTTCGCTTCATTTTAACACTTAAAATATGTCGACTACTGTAGATGAGCTTCAGGGCAGCGAAAGATTTACCTATGAGACTTTTAATGTGCTGAGAGAAACGCATGTCGGTATCTAATACTAAACCAAGATTTCTTGCTGAATCACAAATTAGTAAAGGGGTATTGTCAATTCGAATGGTGATGATATTTTTCAGCAGATTTCGATTATTTTTATTACCGAAGTAAAGTACCTTCGATTTTTCAGAATTCAGTTTCAAGTTGTGTTCATCAGATGATGTCCTGATTTTACTTAATTCATTGTTCATGATTCCTTCTGCAACATCAAAATTCTCAGTACGAGAACTGATATAAAGTTGTGTATCATCTGCAAAAGCCTGGACCTTACAGTGTTCTATTCCATTGAGAATATCAGCTGTATATATAATATATAGTAGAGGACCCAGTATGGATCCTTGCGGGACACCTGAAAGGATGTCAAGATTAGATGAGTATGAACCATTGACTAGAATTCGCTGAGAACGTCTAAGAAAGTAATTCCATATTAAAAAAACGGATGCATCATCGAAGCCGTAATATCTCAATTTGGCACAAAGTAACTCATGATTAATGGTATCAAAAGCTTTGGAAAAATCGAGTAATACTAGAACACTAGATAAACCTTGGTCTCTGCCGCCTCTGCATTTGCGTTTTATAATGACTTCATTAGATAACCGAAATGGAAAAACTCATTTTCAAGAAATCTTTTAGAAAAAAAATCAAAATGTTTTCGATTTTATACCTACTCTCGAGAAATGAGTTTCAAATGGGTCGAATGAATACATTTGGAGATGGACCAAATCAATTTTTCAGTTGATGAAAGACTCAGAGGCAAGGAGGAATATCAACAGCTGTGCAAGAAACACTATTCGAATAAATAGGCAGTGATCCATTCTAGTTTCATCATTTGCCTCTGGGCTTGAATAATTATTTTTACTTTATGGTATATATTTTTTTTCGGGCACCGATGAGAAATACAACTTTACGTGACAGACGGTATAAATCCTCTCAAAATTTATTACTTTCTTCAATGAAGTCATTTAGAATCTTAGTCTTAGTCGTGGAAATTGATAGTTTATTCATATTCAGATGCTTTGATTAAAATCTACCGACCGATAGATATTGTGAATACAAATTGAAATAATATGAAATCTTTTATTGATCTTTTCAATTACTGAGGCATACGTTGAATGGTAGGTAGGTGGTAGGTAGGTGTCTAATAAGATAGGCTAATGTCAATTTTGTTTAGGAGAGTAATTTCAATTCCTTCAAAGAAGGAGTAAAATTGATAACATATATTTCTCGAAAAAGAGTTCGATTTCGACTGTGTCAACTTTTAAGTGCGATATCAATAATTATTTATTGGAAAAATCACCGTTGTATTAATCATTTTACCATATTTTATATATTTTTCCATGACCATGATCAATCAATAAGTTATTTTTTTCGACAACAAAGCAACTTTGATTTGATTTGAATTGATGTTATAGTATCATATCAATGATATATTTTGTCAGTATTTGAAGTTCTTAAATTCCTCACAGCATTGGGTAAATTACCAATTGGCGCCATTTCTATTCAAATTCAATTCTATTCAATTCAGTAGACGCAATAGCACAAACAAAAATCTTTGCACAGTATCTGAAAAGATCTTTATTTTTCACTTGATCGTTACTGCTTTATAATACCTTGGCAACGGTTGCTATTAACAGACCCATAACGCCCGGGGCGTTATGGAGGGCATTATGAATCATAACGCCCGCTAAATGTTTTTTCTGTAGTTCAATATTATTAAATAAACAACCCTTAGCAACCTCTTCAATGGTTCCATGGCAATTGCATAGAAGCTCACTTGTGCTCAGTTGCCGACCAGAACGCAGTAAATACTATGAGAAAAAATTTATGAAGTAAACAACGTCGTTTAAGATAATTTTTTCGTGAAAAATAAAATCTTGTATGCACCACGAGCGTTACTAGATCCTAACGCCCATCGGGCAACATTCATCCCTCGGGCCAAAGGCCCTCGGGTGAATGTTACCCTCCGGGCGTTAGGATCTATATAACGCACTTGGTACATAAATAGCTATTAGCGCCCTAATTCGAGCATGTTACATTATCGTTTATCATATTTAGAATCCGTGATATGAGCCATATTTTCTGTTCGTTTAGTGAGTTTATTTGCTTAAAGACAAGGAATCTCCAATAAAACGATATTCTTATAAGGAGTGTTCGAACATATATTATTAGGTATATGTGAAACTTTTGTTTATTTGACAAATTTCACTTGGGTAACCGGGCATCAGAAGAAAAGGTCGATTTTGAGGCATTGTGGAAAATTTAATTAGCTATACCATGGTGTGTCTACTTCTGGAAAATTTCTCTTTTCACCCACTTCGTAGTTTGAAGTGTATAGGTAGGTGAAAAGCAAAAAAAACAAATTGCTCGATCGTATGAGATTGTCGTTCTAATATTTTTCATACGCGTGCGGTTTATAGAAAGTTTTAGTATCAATACAAATACAGTAATAGTAATTATAGATTATACAGTTCCACATTAGAGATAAGTATCTCGCATAAATATAGTACTCGTATAAGAAGTAACACAGTGATAGGTATAATTTTATAAGGTATTATTTACATAATCAAAGTTATATACTGAGTTCATTCAAAGAAAAATCTATGAATGACGAATTTCAACTATAAAGGTTAAACTGAATATTATCGTCCTATATCGTCTAACTGTACTCGGCTTTTGTAATTTTTGATAATAAATACATTCATCACTATCATTATTATTTTCAGATAAAGTATTTCCAACTGAAATATTGTTCACTGAATTCCATATTGAATGGTGGACATTATGTAGGTATGAAGGAGAGATCTTAAACCTAAGTTCACAATATTTCAGTTGAAATTACCATCAAAAACCTCAAAAATTGGACCACTCAATGGACAATAGTGGAACACTCAATACTTTTCTATGCTCGCATAAAAGTTATTCCATAATTACACATTTAACATATTCATTTTAAATCATTGGATAATCCGTTTGATATATTGATAATATGCGGCAACAAGTTATGTAAGACTCAGTGAATATCTATATTTGTTATAAACATTTTGCAGTACGCATGTGCAAAGGCGACCAACGAGAGAAAGGCGGTGCTGTTTTGCAATTAATAACAGCTAAGAGAAACATGAAAATAGGCGTGTTATAAAATACTGCCAATGCAATCCCAGAACATGTTGCAGAGGTAATTTATACAGCATTTCATTTGTTGCTTATTGAAACTATTAGAATTATTATTACATTGTGTATGCTAATAAACAACACAGCGGAGATTACTGAGTCTTCTTTAATGGAAAACAACTGAATGAAAAAACACCAGGAGATAATAAGACTGATTAAATAAAGTGGATTTCATAAATATGCAAACTGATTACCTTCAAAATGTTGCTTTCACCACGTGGGACATCAGTAGACACAATATTATATGCCCCAAAGCGCATGGCATATTTTTGCTACAACTCTTTGTTGAATATCGTCTTTGTTTCATTCCAAAGCTGTTTTTCTAGTTATTTCAATGCAGTATTTCAAGAATAACCTATTATGCTCGTGGATCATTTTGTAACGAATCTTTCTTTGGAGGTCAAGCAGGCATTAGGAAAACCCTAACTAGGCGATGAGTCCCACAACTTCTTTTATGTTGGTTTGATGTGAAGTAGATAACATTACATTAGATTGTAGCTGTGGTCGTGAGCCTTATGGCCTTATAATCTATTCGGGACTTTGGACGTAAAAAGTTAACCGGTGTCCTGGGAGCTAAGTTCTTGCAGAAAAGTGCTGCAGTTTCAGCAAAGTTCTCGCTGTAGTGGCAACTATTACTCTTTGTTTTACCCATCTTTTTGAGGTGATACCTCAGAGGGCAATGTCCAGTGAGGAGTCCCGTTACCAGTTTCAAGTCTTTTTGGTCCTACGCGAGAAGCTGTTTAGCTTTCCTTGGCGAAAAGCTCTTGTCTTTGTCATCTATTTATCAGCCTAGAAAGTCTTGGGCTTTGGAGACTCTACAAAAGGCTTCTGGGTCAGGAAATTATATATCCCTAGTGCGTCTTATGGTTATATACCAACAAAATCCCAGAGATATCATAACCATTGCCATACCACTTGGCTCGATAAAATTTTTGCACTAAAAATATCAAATGCTCATGCTGTTTTCTCATGGATTTGGGTATGATAGGATTTGATTCAAGGGACAACTTAGCCTGGAAATAAGTCTATGTATCCTACCTTTTTCGACATTGTTTAGTTTTTTCACTGGCAGTTAAATATTTGTCAACAAATTCATTTGTTTCACCTGGCAGGATCATGAAATTATTTGATTATGCGCAAGATGAAGCAGATTATTACGGGATAATTGGGTGTTCAAGAAAATTTGCACGAAATCAGCATTGATGCTGCGTACGCGTTATCTAAATTGCCCATTAATATTCCCCATTTTGAATTGATATTCAGAGAAAACGAGCTGTAATTGACCGTAATCTTCGAAATAGTGTAAACAGAGTTCAGAAATTATAGTTATATAAAGAAGTTCATTTAACTACCTTTTTCTACAATTGTCAAATAATTCATGTAACTTGAAATTTCTTCGAATTATATAATGGTATTTATACATCATTCAACAACAAATATAAATTCTCGGGAAATAAAGGAAAGGCGGGTTCAGCTAAGAAACTGTTAGAATATCAGACCATACCTGGAACAAGCAATTTCCTTCAAAAAATACACAATAATCGTATGATAACTGTCTTCTTTCATTATGGCTGCACCTTTGGATGATTTTGGGGCTCTAGAAGATAAAGCAATATGAAGCGAACTGTCATGGAAACTGGTACCAAATAACATCCTTGTGGAACACCGGTGTCAAAAGCCATTTTATCAGATGAGATACTGTGTGAAAAACCTATCTGAAAAACCGCTCTTTCTACGTTGAATCCCATGGTAGGAATTCCCTAATATTTGAGCTAACATCGGATTCTGTTTTGGGACTAATCTTTTCATGACTTTTTATGATCTCAGACGCTTATACCAAAGAGAAGGGATAGAACAAGAGGTTTCAGTGGCCGTATTTATGAATGAAGTAGTAAAAAAGTACGAATTACCTTGGGTAACTTTCATGAAGGAACCATCTCCTCGGGTTCCAACAATTCTATTGTACGCAATGATCACGTGATAAATGCCAAGAAAATGACATTCAGAGTAAAGGCGAGTTCACGTCAAGTTTTTTCATTGGTATGTACAGACTAATTTTTGTAGCGTATATTAATTTTGAGCCAATCAAAACAGAAATCTAGGAAATCAACAGATACCATATAAACCCATGTTATTGTTATTATTATTGTATTGATACATTTCAGATTTTTTTATTATTTCAGCTTTACTAATGTTGATTTTGTTGATTACCTCCTGAAGAGAAAATAGGAGGAATCTGAAATAATAAAATGAAAAAATTCGACGGCAGGGTGGCTATAAGGAACCTACTAGATTGTGAAAAGGTGCTGTCAGTCTGGCTCAAGCAGAAACTGATTCTTTCATTTTATTCCAATTCTTTAGTGGCTAATTTCTTGGGCACATCTAATACTAATAATAACCAGTATAGATGCTAATAATTTATTATGGGTACTAATATATAGTCATTCATGGAATATTCCAAAAGTTTCATTCATAAGTTATTTTTGGATATTGTTTTTCATATTTTCAAGGGTAGGTATACATATCAGATTGGTTATTACAAGAATATATGATATGAAATCTTCTGCTGAACTGTGGTCACATTGTTGGCCCAAAATAGGTAGTGAAAAATTTGATATGAACAATTTTCACTCCAAATGTTTCAGAAAGCAACATAAAAATAAGTGAAACAAAAGTATATTTCGGACTTATATAACAAATACTAGTACTTCAATCACTGATTTTGATTTTCCTACCAGAGAAATCGAGGCAAAGTATATGATTTATGTTAAGATAGATTGGTGGTGTAGGAAAAAATACGTTCAAAATATCGGCCCAAGATGCATTTGGTGACCTTGACGGTACGCTAGTCGTGCATTTATTATGATGATCTTCAGATCCCTATCTCTCTATCAGTTCCACATCAACGATACGGTGTGTTCACCTAGACGTGTACAAACGTCTGCAGAAATTGAATGTGATGGACGTCTGGATATTATCCATTCAAAGGCCGTCCGTGAAGAATGAATCAAGACATTTGACATCCCGCCATGAGTTTTTTCACGATCGTGCGTTCGTTTATATATGACGATATCAACGATACAAGCTTTATTGTGTCCTTCGAATTTTATCCAATTTGATGGCTGGCGTGCTTTTACGACGGACATATTTATTTTTGTGTTATTTATGCCTCAAACGTGTACTAAATCAATATGGTTTGGATATTGAAGCCCTAACTAGTAATTCAAGTTGGAAGACCTGAAAGCGATTTTTTTCCACTGACACTTCGATGTCTAGGAAGCGTACAAGAGCAATTGTTTTATATGTACATACATAGATAAAGAAGAATCCTTTAATTTCGGGTATGCAGTCAACAAGGGTATGGAAAAATAAGTGAACTCTTGTTTCTATTCAAGCTTTCGAGTCATTTATTGGCTCTTCATCAGGAATTCTACAAATAATTAATTTTAAAAAATTATTAGATCTTATTGAAAATCTTTGGCACGTGTGTACTTACGAAAAGTGAGGTTATAAATCCCTTTCACTCGCCGTAATTCTTCATGAAATATCATGTCCCAATGGAACAACACTCTTGATAAACAATTAAAGTTATACAAAACATTAATTAAATGATCTTTTGATTAACATAATAGAAAAAACACATTAAAATTACACAAGGGCTCTTATGGAGGCCATGTTTGATTAAAAAGGAAATGATGTTTATGAATGACTTATGAGTTTTGACTGAAAAATGAAGTTGACAATTGGAGAGTAATGACATATTGTCCAAGACCTTGCTACCAACATACGGTGAAATAGAAAAAATAGAAAAATAGTACCACCAATTACTAAAGGGGGACCAACTTAACTAACTGTTTTGTATAACTTTAATTGTTTATCAAGAGTGTTGTTCCATTGGGACATGATATTTCATGAAGAATTACGGCGAGTGAAAGGGATTTATAACCTCACTTTTCGTAAGTACACACGTGCCAAAGATTTTCAATAAGATCTAATAATTTTTTAAAATTAATTCATTGTAGAATTCCTGATGAAGAGCCAATAAATGACTCGAAAGCTTGAATAGAAACAAGAGTTCACTTATTTTTCCATACCCTTGTTGACTGCATACCCGAAATTAAAGGATTCTTCTTTAACTTAGACAGTCGTCTAACTTTCACAACTACATAGATAAATATATATTTTTCTGCACAAAGTGCTCCGAAAGATTATAAGGGCATACACATTAAAAACCTGAATCTAACATCAATACAAATATCGATGAGATAGAAATAATACATTTGATTACCTATAAATACACAAATACCATTGATTCCTATGTAACTATTGCTAGAGATATATATAGGCAGATAAAGGGCATTTATTTATCCCACGTGACCATAAAATGTATGCAGCCAACAGTTGGTAATACTGAGAATTTATAATGCGCGCCATAGATTTGGCATAAAAAAGGGGCGTAGGGAAAATATTTTAAAACAGGGATCGTATATGATTTCGAAAATGTTAGAGTAAGATGTTTACAAGGATGGTAATCCGACTCAATTCTGGTTGCTACGTTAGTAAGAAAGTGTGGCTAATATATGGTTTCATACAATAATTTCATTCGAATATAGGGCAGACATAATTTTTCTCTCTCAACGCTGGCTGAACTTGTCAATTGAGTCCTAGTGTTGAAATTATGATGTCATCTCTTAGTCAACCAGTTGTTTCGTCGAATCTTCATACAAAGCAAACAAAACTTGAGAAGTGTGTGGTGATAAAAGAATCTATATGGAAAATACAGACAATGATTGTTAAATTACTGAAAAAAAAACGTTGAAAACCTCTCAAGATTCTTCTGCCTCAGAGATAAGTATCTTCTTGATAAATAATCGATGACAACAATGTTGGAGAATGCAGCAAAGCCAATTTTTCAATACTGAACACAAGTAAATTGAAAGCTATCAGAATCATAACAATATTACTCCTCTAATATTGAGCAATAAAATAATACCAGTTACACACAGGTTCAGTTAAGTTAATTGGTTACATTTGCATTATTATATATTTGAATGCCCCTTAGTTGGCGGAATCAAGAAATAAAGTGATTCATATATTAACCTCGCTATTACTCAATTATTTCTTGTTTTGAGCACGATTCCAACGATTAATCGTATTTTAAAGCATTTTCCGCATCATTCGGTATCCTGCTCTAACGACCTCACATCAAATGATCATAAATTCGAGATCGGTATGCAGGCGACATATCTCTGTGATGTCTTCGACTGGATTCTTGTGGGATAACTAAAATTTACGTCTCTCTAAACTCCAAAGCAATATGCCTGCAATTCGAAATTAAACACGCTGACATCATGAGAAGAAGTGATTTCAGTAATCAAATACTGCTATCAAGGCGATGGAATTTCTTCAGGTCCATTGAGAAAACCAGTCGTTTATGCCGGTGTGTATTTACAGACACTCATTCAGTAGTCTCCAGAGAGTATCACCAGATCTCAGTTCAGAACAGAGAATACTGAAACTCTCCTAACAATCTCAATGGTTTTTCTAGTGTCTCTCAAACTGAGAACAGCTAGACCATTCGAATCACTCTAGTTTGATGATTCAAGAAAAGGGAAGAATCATCGAGAAAGACACAACATCACAGACTTCCAGGCCTGCTTGGGAACTTCACTCAACCTCAGTGAGAAGAGTCATAGCATTGCGTTAAAACAGACACTGGTAATGCAGCACCAAGGTGTAGTGTTTCGAAAGAAGAATATCTCACCTGGGGTCAAAGCTAAAATATTCGTGATCTTCCCAATAGTGTCGAAACGACACATGTTCAGAAGAAGTTTTCAGTATAACGCCTGTGTTCTCTATAATACTTCACCCAATGATCTGAGGAATAATTTCTCATTACTCGATTTTAAAAAGAAATTGAAATCAATTTTAGTCGATGATAACAGGTCCATATCATTGTAAACCTTGGATATGCATTTTACACACGTTGAAATCCCCAATCATTCATCAATAAATATTTAAGATATTCATGATAATATGTTACGAATACTTTATCATTTTCATTATATTTTTTTTCTGATACTCTTTATGTCTATTAGGATTCTATATTCTTTTAGTTTTAGGTTAGTTAGGTTGAGCTGAAAAGCACTCTACAGTGAGTCTCCACCTTTTCGGTATATATGTTGATGTATCATTATCTTTATATCGAATGAAGGCATTTATTATTATTATTATTAAGTCACCTCTAGCAAGATGAGCTGTAAGACTGTGTTCTTCGCATATAGTATTTCTCTTGGTACCACCATTGCCTCCTGGTTTTCATGTAAGTGGTGAGATAAAAACCGCATTATACATCCGACAATACATTGAATTTCATAATGCACCCGCACTTACCATGCGAAACACACCTGTAGAAGAAATAAAAACGAGTTTACCTTTTATGTTATGTCTCGGTCGGATGTTTTTGATTACCCCCATCGGTTTTGGAGGTGAGAATAAGCGTCAAGCAGGATAAGCGCAGGGCAAAAAAGTTTTTGACATGGATAAATGCCTTTCTAGAACCCCACCAACATTTGAAATGATTGCCATCATTCACGTCAAACGCCACAATGTTGAATTAGTATAAGGAGTTTACGAGGCCGTTCAATTTTTTATGTTCATCTGACTCATCTATATTGATTTTATGGAAGAATAACTCCATTTTGTTGTAACGTTTGGTGGAAAATTATTGCTAGTATCATCAAATCCAAAATCGCTCAGAAGTAAGCTGGGCCTAACTCTTCTGACTTTCATTTGACAGTTCGATTGTACCAACCTCCGAATAATAAATAATGTGTATCGAAATAGAGGCTATTTCGACACGCATTTGCATTGCACAATGACTTCAAAATATAGAACCAGACTAGAAAAATTATCGTTCACTATTGTTGCTTCAGATATTTCATCTATCGTCAGTTTCGTTTGTTTAACCTAATAATAATGATGATGAATTTATTCACCACCGAATTTTTCTTACAATAATGCATTCAATAAAACAGCAATCCAACAAAAGGGTAAATATATACAAAAAGGTAAACCTGCGCATGGGTACTTTGAAAATGTTTATCATCTTATATGATCCTGCTATTGTTTGTACTCCAAAATATAAATAGTAATAATGGTAATAATATAATAATAGTATACTTTTATTATTAAAAAAAAAACACATTTATAATACCATATGCCGCCCAATCCTTGAATATGCCCACCCAATATACCTTAACGTCAGAAATCCACCCTTGAGGAACTTGGAAGTTGCAGAAAGATCCAGCCTGCGAACAATCACCAAAATAAGACACGCACAAAACCCTCTCCATAATCCTTCAAATCATCTCCTGTACCAACACACTAATGTACAACCAATCGCCGAAAGACTGAAAAAATTATCCAAGAAGTTTGCCAGAAATCAAAGCAATATTCAAATTATCCAAACCCAATCCATTCGAAGAGCCCCGACAGTGAACCCAAGATTCAAGTTTCCAGCAAACACCTTGATGGAATGCCTCATCACTTTAGCAGAAAGGCCAGGAAATTAACAACATCTTTCTTATTTTTTTTACTCACCACAAATGATTGCATATTATTAAGATACCATAAAATAATGTGAATACCAATGCTTATCAATGTATAACAGGCTGAAGGACTCAGGTCGGTAGCCTATTGGGTAACCAATAAAGTACTTTTATTATTATTATTATTATTATTATTATTATTAATAATAGTAAATATTAATTACGACTGTTTTTACACACCGACACTGACAATTTCTATCACACACACAAACACACCCAGAAATCTAAGCTAAGGTATAAACAAGTTAGTGAGATGATTTTTTATAATGAATGAATATCCAGGAATCAGAATGTGATTGATATTTCTAATTATTTTTCATGTAAATTTGTTCTCAATTGTTTATCTAGGTGTGTGCAGAATCCAGGTCTTGAGTTTAGACTTGAAAAAAGTGATGAAGTTTAAATTTTTGAGAAGAGGAGGTAAGTTATAGTATAGACTAGGAGCAAGAAATGCGTAGCACCTTTGACCAATAGTTTTGGACATTCTTGGGACTGATACGGCTCCTATTTTGAATCGGGTGTTATGAGGATGGCATCCTTTTTGACTTAGCATTAGATTTTCTCGCTGATATATTCTAAGGGCGATAAAAAAAATTTACGAATGTTCATTATTCCACTTTTGAATGTCCAGATCATTGCTTGGATGAGTGTAAAATGATTTTAAATATCCACTTCTGCATTACTGCGAGATTTTTCAGATTACAGTTCATAACACCACCCCAAGCAATGATGCCATACATCAAATGGGTATGTATCAGGACAAAAGTACTTGGTGAGAGTCTAGCGCCAATTTCTTCTCTTTTATGTCTCTCTCCTTTTCCTCCTCTCCATCTCATCCAGGCAACTTCATAGATGCAAATTTCCATGTAAAATATCTGCTATAATTTTTTTACAAACAGCCTGAGGTAATTTGACCGCTCACCGAACATACGAAGGTATAATAATATCGAGATACGATCGGCTGCGTTTGTGTCAGTCTGGCATAATAGAAATGTTAAATGTTGTTAATGACAGTGTTCGGCATACGAATAGTTACCTGCGTTCGAGATAAATCTAGTACCCTTAGGGAAAAAGATGCAGATTAGGGCTAATAAGAAGTAGGTACGTTTTGCTGCAGCATCCTGTACGAATGAAAATTCGTGAATACGAGGTGAGACTGCAAGGTACCACAAGGATATGTTTTTGGCCCATTGATCTCCCAATGTATATGAATGACGTTCAGAACGAAAAATTTCATTGTATATACAGTACCTACTGATGTAGTTTACGACAAAATTATATATTTTATTCAACATTCAAGATGTTCTTTACTGCATGATGAGTACATTTATGGAAGTTGAAATTGAGAAATCGTATTTTTCGCATTATCATTTTGTCAGAAACATGCAACTTAGTTGAATAAATGATGACGTTCAAACAAAGCTAACAATCGGACGTTATGAGTCTATCTCTAACCATTATGAATAAATAATAATATTTTCCTTATACATACAATTCGGCAATTGCGGGTTATGAAAGCAATAATAATAATTGATAATGTTGAAGAATGACCCCATACGAATGACGAAAGCCAATAATGTCGAATGGTTTTAGAGAATTTCAATTAGAAACGATGAAAGTATTGCTGGCATCGGCGTAGTTAAACATTTTTCTATATTTTACAAATTAATCTATGCAACAATTATTGTTGGTTTAACAGTAAGTTGTGTAAATCTCAATGTTTTTCTAGAGACTATACTGTCTTTGGCAGTTAAATGATTTTTCAGAAATGATAGAATTATTTCTTCTCAGTTCAACTATGGCTGTTTATAAGGAACATGAAGAGTTTTTATACAAATGGTTTGCTTAGTATTCAATAATTATTCATACATACACCACTTGATTGACATATAACGTTTAATGTATTCCTATAAAAGTGTTATAACGCATTTATATATCATAATTAAAATGTGAATCCAAATATAGAGTTGAGAAAAATTTTATGAATATGTATACCGTTCAATTACTATTATACGATAATTATGTTAATTATTTCAATTGACATTTCGCTCTTCTCAATAGCACTAGAATATGGCCGCCATAAGAAAATCGGAGTTGACTACTGATTTTATACAGAAAAAAATCTCATACCCTCATGATATTCTTTTTGTATTATTTGGATTGTGTACTAAACTTCACTCCATTACATCAAATGCTGGAGTACAATTATTATTCTTGTTATATATTGAGAGAAATATGTATATATTTATAATATAATTTTGAACCTTTTACCCTCTGGGTGTCTCTTTTTTGTTTCTTGTCACTTCTTTAGTGTCTTTGTTTCGCTCTATTGTTTATTTTTTCCTTGTGAAATATTTTCTCTGATGTCTTATTCTTCTCTTATTTAGTGTTTCTGCTTCATAATTTTTTAACAGGTCTTTTGTTTGACATTCTCTGTTTGTGTGTCCCTACTATCCTAATAGCTATTTATGTACCAAGTGCGTTATATAGATCCTAACGCCCGGAGGGTAACATTCACCCGAGGGCCTTTGGCCCGAGGGATGAATGTTGCCCGATGGGCGTTAGGATCTAGTAACGCTCGTGGTGCATACAAGATTTTATTTTTCACGAAAAAATTATCTTAAACGACGTTGTTTACTTCATAAATTTTTTCTCATAGTATTTACTGCGTTCTGGTCGGCAACTGAGCACAAGTGAGCTTCTATGCAATTGCCATGGAAACATTGAAGAGGTTGCTAAGGGTTGTTAATAAAACGACGCTGCATTTTTGTAAGAATTGACAAGCTTGTTAGTAGAGGAAACTAAAAACTGTTGTGTTCATAATAATAATTAGTCCCTTTTTTATGTACAGTTATAAATAAAACTTTTCTGAGTAATTAATTTATTGAACTACAGAAAAAAACATTTAGCGGGCGTTATGATTCATAATGCCCTCCATAACGCCCCGGGCGTTATGGGTCTGTTAATAGCAACCGTTGCCAAGGTATTATAAAGCAGTAACGATCAAGTGAAAAATAAATGTTTTTGTTCTATGAACGAAAATATTTTCTATGTCTAATTCTTCTGCTCTTATTTGTGTATTTCTTATCTCCTTGCATTTAATTCTTCCCAGGTAAGTATTTCATTTCAATTGCGTGTATTCTACTTTTGATTTTTTTGTTAATATCCAAGATCCACATCCACTTGTTAATACTGGTCTATATATTGTCTTGGATATTTTTAGTTTCGTCTGTCCTGAGATTTCTCTTTTGTTGATGAATTTCCTATTCTTTGCACAATAAAGTATTATTCTGTCGTCGATTTCCTCTTCTTGTCTTCCCTTTTCTGTCTATTACTTGTTAATCCTAGATATTTAAAATCTTCAACTTGTTCTGTTTTTGAGAGTAATATTCGGCATCAAAGCCCGAGGACGAAATCTATAATTTCAAGAAACTCTAATGACAGTTACATTAAATCTCCAAAAAAATGTTTATTTGATGTGCTGTTTTTGTAACAAAAAAAAGTTATATTGGTTCGCGATATTCAAGCCTCAAACTACCAAATTCCTCATGCATACCTACTCCGTGAATTTACATACTTGATTTAAGTGTTTACTTACTGCGTGCTGCCCCTGTAATATGCGAAAAAGATTTACCGTCCAAAGGAATTTCACGGTTGATAATGCCCTGGATATTGAGCAGTACCTGTATACACAACACTCTGATATAATTGCATTTGCCCCAACCATTTTTGCATGATGTATTTATAATGCGGATAAAAATATGTAATTAATAGCGGGTATTAAGTTGATTTAAAGGTGGAACAGGTTGTGTTATGTATATCGTTGTTCAAAATCAATATCTTAAACGAGTTTGCACGGAGTGGCTCAAAATTCATTATAGCCTGCGCAAATAAATGACTTGATGTGATTTGTTGTAGATCGAAAGATTGCAATGAAGAAATGTCTGGGAAATTGGATACATAATCATTATGAGGTTAATCGTTGGTATTGATTCTTCTCTTCAGTAGGTAAGTGCTGTTGAGAGACTTTCACCATTTATCGAATTTTCTCCATGATATTTTATTTTCTTCGATGTAAATAATATACATCATACCTGTAGCTTGCATCAAAAATCTATATCCGTAATGCATTATTTTGTAGGAATGTTTTTACAGGAATCTTCTTACACCATCTCTGTCATGGTGATTGTTTTCATAGAGGGGTTTTAGTAAAAAAACAAATATCTTCCATGTACAGTGTAGAATAATTTCGCTCCAAGTTCTATGACTTGGGAGATTTGTTTCTGGAGTGTTACTTTCTTCTGCCGCATGATGTCGCCACTTCCAACTGTCTCTTGGAACGCGGCTCAGTGCGGTCAAATAGACGCGACGAAAATGCATTGGGACAGGCAACGCTTCGAGTAGAGATCTAACGGTCTCTTCTCGGTTAACTACCTGCACTGATGAGGGCCAATAAGCCCGAAACCGGTCTGTAGGTTGTTAAGCGTGCCTGTCTCGATGTGAATTTGTCACGTCTTAGGAAGAAAGAAATATTTGCGATCTGCATTCACAGTGTGAATCTTTGCATGGACTACGAGCAGATAGAATTCAATATTCTGCGTAGTATTTACCAGGAAAGTAGTTGTTTTCTGCTCGTAGTCTACCAGACATTCATTTCAAACTATGTTTGAAATTTTAATTGGATAGACTATTTTCTCTTTCAAAAGCATTAATTTATATCGTACTTTTCCACTGACGGAAATGCCGCTTGAAGAAGTCCATAAATGGATGTTTTTTATTTCATGAATCGAATGTTTAAACCCAATTTATAGTTTTTGTTATTTGTCACAAGCATATACTTGATTTGAATGCTGACAAGTAAATCCGAATAACAATTACATTCTTTCAAAGTAGCAATCCTCATTTTCTGTAGCTACAGCTACTGATAGCCTGTAAATATCTATTAACAAACGCATGTGGCACTCTTTTTCTTTCCAATAATACATTTACGGTGGATTTATGCAGAGTTTTCAAGTCGTTAGTTTTAAGTCTTAAGTTTTAAGTCGTAAGTTTCAATCTTAAGGAAAAAATGGACCATTTATGCAACAAGTTTTAAGTACTGTCAATAGTGTCAATCCTGTTATTTTGTGTGCTTATTTTTCTCATTTCCTTGCGCAAATCGATCGAGTTTTAAGTCGTAAGTCGTAAGAGATAAATGTTGGCCAACTTTTCTTAGGACTTAAAACCTATGACTACTGTATAAATGGTTACATTGAAAACCAATGGATGAACTTCTTATGACTTATTACTTAAAACTTGAGACTTAAAACTTACGACTTGAAACCTCTGCATAAATCCACCGTTATTCAGCATTCATAATATTTATTACACATCAAAATCATAAAACATGTCGACTTAACACACATAAGAATTCTCTCACCTCATCACCATCTCTATCTTCAATATGGATGGCGGATGTGACGTAACTGTCATCATATCGCTAGAGAGGGTAACTGACACATGACAGTTTCCGTATGTCAAAGGCAAGGCGGGAATATTTGAGTTCGGACAATGACTTACAACACGTATACCAATAATATCTGTAGAGTTTCTCCACAGACTAGAAATCAGTACAAATTTCTTGTTACAATTAGAAAAAATTAGTGCGCTGATTTCGGGTTTTCTAAATTTTGAATTTCAACTCGAAATTAGCGCAAATTCGAGTTGTAACATAAAATTAGCTTATAGGTGTAATAAGAAAAAATGTATGTTCGCTCTACGGTTCCGTACAATTCATGAATGAAAGTTGTTTTCATTATCTGCCGTCTTCACTGAAGAACATGACTCCATAGATTATTTAACGACACCAGGCAGGCATGGTAAATGTTGGTACTTTATCAAGTTTTATGGATAAATTAAGCAATCCAAACACCGATTAATCAAAATCAACTTCCATCCTGGCCATCGGCGATTTCCCAAATAACCCCAAAATTTGACCTCAAACCGTCCATGGGGCAATTCATTGATTGGCCATCCAGACAGATTTATTGGCCGATCTCGTGGCTGACAATCCCATCCAGCCGGGTGGCAAAAACGACGTTTTAATAAAGAAAATCGCTCCTTCCGTGAAACTGCGAAGGCGAACATCGAATATGGCTCCAAATCGGATAATTGTGATAACCCGATAATTTGTTCTGTCGGCCTCTTGTGAAGTCGAACAGACCGACCCTACGGCCACGTCAGGCGATGTCAGAGTCACTCCACCCGTCTGTCCGGTGTCTACTGTCTGCCCGCGATTTGTTACTCTGCGATCTGCGCGGCTGTAATAATAATTCATGTAGGCCAGCTACATTGGCGTTTCGTTTGCGTAAACAATTCCTTATTCCAATTATGTTTTTCTTCGTGGAAATTTAATACTGCGAAAAACTAATTTCCTGGCTAATGCCATGCAGATTATATCGATAATAAGGCCTCCTAGTCGAAGTGATGCCTGTCCCAAGGAAAGCATAATCACGTCTATTTAATAGCATGGAGACGCCGTCCGAGAGCAACTTGAAGCAGCGACACCATGCGGCGATATAAAGAAACACTCAAGAAAATTTGAAAATATCGATCCATCTGTGGATCCCACTTCTGATTCCTTCATGCGTTTCTTATTGGTCTGAAAACTACTACATTTCTGTTCCAATAGATTCCATGAATCTTTCTCAACATGCTGTGACGAAAGTTTACAATGGAATTGTAAATTCAATTACAAACATGAATGAGATGACAAAAAATTAAATATATTGGTCTAAAAGTATGGAAAATTTAATAGTCATGAAACACATTCAACCATAACTTCCATTTTACATGCAGGCCTCCACCTTTTCCTTGATGGTTCGTAATCCAGGATCAAAATAACACATTTCCAAATGTCCAGATGGAAGACATCCTGTGAGTATTCGAATCAAACATGGAGCTCACCAGCTCTCGAAACCAATATTGATTCGTACTAACTAAACGTAGTATCAAAATCACAAAATAATATTTATAACAGTATCATATCCTCAACCTACTGAAATATTTCGAACAGCAATGGTTTTAATTTCAATTGAAAGATGCATAGAAGCACTTTTTGGTGTGAAATGGACATCAAAACACGCATCAATGATGAAGGCAATGCTAACATTCACTTTTGAAAATCGTGGTTTCATATGAAAGTTGAACCTCCATAAGATACAACTTGTATAAGATGTGAGAGTGGCCGATAGCTTGACTGATGAGCGTTGTAATACAAATGAAAGATCCATCAGTTTTGCGATACTCTGTCCAATTCATGTCTGTTTCCTTTGAAATAGAAGGAAGGAAAACCTCATTGTCACTTTCCTCTGAATCGAATGATCTAGACTCTGGAGCAATGAGTGCCTTGAGCCTTGAGTGCCTTGAGCCTTGAGATCTCATCGCTCTGAGGACTGCATTCAACTTAGAAGATCGTGTATATCCAAAACTGATGTGTAGCGATTTCATTGTGAATTGTAAATGTGTGTATTGATTTGACTATTTCTTGGTGTCTCTGAAGTGAAAGTTGTTCGTTTATGGAGATATTAATGCTGTCCTATCCTGGGACAAGAGCTACTACATGAAATATGATGAACTCAAGTCGATAATGCAGACATTGTTACTATACATCACTAGGTATGCAAAATAATTGATTTTTGAAAGAAAAGCAAATACGATATACTTCGATATTCAAGCATTTATCAAGTTAACTAGAAAATGATATGGGACTGTTTAGAATTGCTGGAAGAGCTCGGAAGCCAACTGGCTGGCTCTAGTAACAAGGCAACGAAGAAGATGATAAACTAGCCCGAGAAGAAGCAAACGAAGCTGTGAATAGTCCAGAACTGTTTTGGTATATACATGATAACAATATTGGCATCCTAATCTCAATGATGTCTCACCTCTACTCCATTTTTGTTTCATTATATTTGGTACGTTGGATATATCAAAATGGTTTCTAGTAATTAAGAAGAGCATGTGAAATGAATATTTTATTCAACTGGTTGACTTGTACATGATCATTAAGTACGTGAGTAATTCATAAAGTTAGTGATGAATTTTAATGCGACTATTATTATAGAAAGGCGCTCCTAAACGGCGGCGTTGGTCTGTCTGAGGAATGCGTCGCCAGTTTCGCACTTCATTCTCCTCTAATTATCCAGATACCTTCATCATAAACGCCCGATGCATAATGCATAACGAACGAGGCAGTTTGTTTGGAATATTCATTTGCGCGATGATTTATGGTTATTCCCATTTGGTGATTGAACACACTGTGTAAATCTAATTGCAACGCATGGTTAACTATTTGTTTGGAGCAATTTCCAATATGATTCCAGGAATGCGAAGTTTTTGATGTATCGAGACTTTTCATGAAATAGTATATTACACAACAAGTGTGGAAAGTGACATATTTCACACGAGTAGTCGTTTAGCACGAGCCGCGTAGCGGTGAGTGCGGAAACGTAACGAGTGAAAGAATAGTAATTTACGTAACAAGTCCGAAAAAAACTGTTTTTTTGGATGAGTGGACAAAATTCTAGGACGAGCGTAGCGATTCCTGGAAGTCTGCGAGTCCAAAAAAACTGTTTTCGGGCGTGTTGCGTACACAATTTTTTCGGCAACCGTGTAGAATAACAAATCAAAGAAACACATTTCTTTCAAAAATTGAAATGTTAGCTAATTTTATGTCAGATAGCTGTCAGTCGTTATTTTGCTGCTATGGTAATTATCAACTGCATTTATCAAAACCATACTACCAAGATTTTCATATTTACAATGACAACAACGATGTGATACTTCCCGGCCTAGTCCGGGAAGTACGTACTTCCCGGACTAGGCCGGTAAATGCCACTTTCTCAAAAAAAATCGTCTGGAAAGTACGTACTTTGCGGACGGTTGCCGAAAAATGCACTTTCCAACGAGTTTTGTACAATATTTTTCCTACGACTCCGAATATTTTCATTTCGCGGGAGGTCTTGTTAAAAATTTAACTTGAGCGGTCTCTATAATTTCAGGTGGTTTTGATTTGATATCAAGTACTGTTTATTTCCATATTCAAGATGATATTTGAATACCTACTTCTCCGACAATTCCTCATTATGTGAATCACTGATTGATTGAGTTAGTTTAGTTTGGACAAATTTTATTGATATTGACAACAGCGTACATAAACAACCTTAACTCCATTCACCTGCTAGCGCCAGTTATCACGCAACCAGGAATACAGAACCATAGAAGTATGTAGTTCGCAAGCGCGTACGAGTTACTCGAGTTAGTGCGTCCTTGACTACTTGCAAACATCTGTGATACCAAAGAATCTTCTCGTTGGTGATACTGTGATATCAAACTGATGCAAGCAGCCAGCCGCGTATAAAACTGTAGGCATACTCTTTTGAATGATCTAACCCGCTGTCATCAACATCGAAATAGTTCCAGCAAAGAGTATAGGTTTCAGTTTTAAAGTGAATTCAGAGGTTATGTATCAGACACATTGAAATTGATAGATAAAGAATTCTTCGTATAATTCGAAACGAGACAGAAATTTCAATAAATAATATGAATTTGATTTGAGAACGCTTATATCTATTGACAGTGAGTACCTTCACAATATACCTAATTATTTCTATCAATTCAGGCGACCGTTGTGATATTTTTCATATCAACACTAATGCTTTTTTTCTTTCGAATAAACAATACCATGGTGATATGAGCTACTTTCTGAATAACAAAACAGTGTGATTATTTTTGTTTTCATACGTGGTCGTAGGAAAAATAATATTTCAAAACTGACAATGATGTCTGCAAAAGAAGCAAGAGAGCAGGATACAGTGTGAATCGTTAAATGGACTACGAGCAGATATAATTCAATGTTCTGCGTGGTATTTACAAGGAAAGTAGTTGTTTTCTGCTCGTAGTCTACCAGACATTCAATTTCAAACTAGGTTTGATGTTTTTATTTGGAAAGAATATTTCACATTAATTTTTTTTTGGGTTGTGCACACACAATGCCAATAAGGTAATATCATCCTTGGAAGATAACAAATCTCACAATCTATGGCTAAGAACACCTTCTTGGCTAACTTGCCATTGAAAACTCATCAAGATAAACAGATGTATACCTAGATATAAGGAACCTGTGGATGTTATAGATAGATAGATAGATAGATTTATTCATCTTTTAGATGCAATCAGAAGAGTACAAATAAGATATGCATATTTGGTTAAAAAGTGGTTAAAAAATACAATATAAAAACACATACAATTGAGATAAAAAATACATACATAAGCAATAGAAATTTCATATATATAAGAAAAAACAGACTAGAATATAGAAAAACATATTGAAGTCACGTAATAGTCATAAAAAAACAGACTAGAATAGAGAAAAACATGTTAGAGTCATATAAAATTCATTGTGTTATGAAAATTTATTGAGGCACATATGACATGGCAACCATGTATTCATCAATTGAATTAAACACATTTGAGGTCGAATATGATCGCATGTGTTTCTTGAAGCCGTTTAATTTCAATTCTTTGGGATTAGAAGGTAGGATATTGTGAGATTGATGTTGAGTGAGTTTTTGCTTGATTTCTGTAGTCTGAATTTTGAAGGTCTTATCAATTGACAACCTCTAGTGTTATATTTGTGAAAATCACCATTTTTTCCATAATCATCCTTGTTCATATGTATTTCAATAATCGTTTGATATATGTAGATAGAGGGTAATGTCATGATTTTCAAAGATGGAAAAAGTAGTCTACAGGAGTCCAGATATCCTGCACCAGAAATAATTCTGATTGCTTTTTTTTGTAAAAGGAAAACTCCATTTGCATTAGAACTATTTCTCCAAAGAGTTATTCCATAAGAAATTCGAGAGTGAAAGACAGCATAGTACGTTGGCAATAAGGTCTGCAGACTGACAATATTTTTCATCTTCCTAAGAAGGTTTTATCCATATTCAGTTTAAGATTGTTATTTCTGAACCAGGTTTCAGCTTTTTCTTGAGCTAAATTTACATCAATCAACAGAACCCCAAATGATGAAGATGTTGGTTATGTTGTTGAAAAACCTGTGATAACATTTTCAGTTTGCTGAGGTAGTGTAGCTTGCTTCCTTTTTACATATTTTCAATAAATTTTAATTTACAGCTGTGCTATTTACCACTCTCTATTGACCATCAAAGTAATTTCAGGTGAACTTCACTGTTTGATTCAACACAATGGAATTTTTACCTACTATCTACTGCAGACACATCACAATCACAAATTAGATTCATTTCCTCATCTCCTCTCACAGTCAGACCAAGATGCATTCATTTCTTCTCAAATGAGCCACGCCATGTCATAATTCTCTCACCCAAACTGATATCAATGATTCGTACCATTCACAAAATGAAGCCGCCAAAGCAACAGATAGCTCGTAAATCTATTGCCTACTCATATTCGTCTAGAGATGAATGAAAGAAGGCTGGGGAATCGATACAAAATGTTTTGACGGACATCATCATCATAGCGTACAGGCGGCCTGTGAAACATTAGACGATCACTGAAAGCTTTTACCGAAAGCTGATATATAGTTACAGAATGAGGTAGATTCAATTTTTTTTTCTTGCTCATTAATTTCAATCAGTGAACATTGCATTATTGGAGAGTTGGATAATGAAGAAAGTGGACACTAGACAATTGAACTAGTATTCAGCAATGCTAGACAAATCGAGACAACTTTTATTTATAGAATCATCGAAGAAAAATCCACACGCTATATGAATTTCCTAAAAAACATTTCGCCTGAACAACATGTCAGAACCAGTAGATTCTGGAGTTGTGAAGCCAATCTCAATATCCCATTGAATTACTCAACTTCTGTAATCCTTTCGGGGTATTTTGACAAAATGCTGAGGGATTAAAAAAACTTATAGATGTGGGGCATGTAGAGTTGTTTGTGGATAAGAAGAAATCCTTTCTGCTGTTCTACTTTCGAGAACAAGCTTCATTCAAATTATTTATGGGCATTGGATTCATTTCAGTCGGCGATTGAATATTCAGAGATAACTGATACAACAAAGTGTGTTATTCTGTCCAACTAATCTCGATGAAAAGTATCCACCCAATATGTTGTTCATTCCTTGATACATGATGGAGTACGTCACTGTATTCCAAGTGTGAATTTTGAATTTCTTGATAGTTGATATTCTTGATGGGTCGTAATGGATAAGGATTATTGAGATATTTTTTAATAGGCCAATAAGACTGATATTAATGATACCGAAAATATTTAGTCTATCTAAATCGGACATTATTGGACCTAGAAGCCATTAGGATTCACTCATCATCAATCTCTGTAAATTACAGATCATTAATGGGAGTCTATTAGCACTATTTCATCGATTCATCAATAAAAGTTGTTAGTTTGAAGCACAATAATGGCAAATTTCCTGTGGGATTCGAAATGGGCATGAGTGGAACAAATAGAAAAGTTACTTTTAGACCTAAAAAACGTTCGAATCAGATAACTCATTCTCGAATAGAGCGGCATGGGATTTTTTTGTCACACTTCTGTTTTAAGTGCGGCCAGCAATAAATTTTATAGCCTCTGAAACAGGTGAAAAGAGCACGATTCTCAGTGTTTTATGAGATTTTCGGAATGTCTAGACAATATGCTGAATGTACAGACAATTTTTTTGGCGCCTGTGTTTTGATTCATTTCAAAGGCAATCTTACCTCGCGATTACAGGAATCTTAATTACCCTCCAAGGAACGGAATTGGTTCAGAAAAACTTGTAATGTAGCTATGAAAATAATTGATATAAATATCAGTAATATCAAGTTAACCTGTGATGAAAATATTCGAACAACAGACGATATGAAAATAGAAGACATTTATTAGAAATGGCTCGAATAAGTGTTCAATCAGTAATTTATCCATTTTTAGTCAATACTTATGTGAATCATTAGATCGACGAGGACAGGTTGATGTGGTCTATACTGATTTCTCCAAGGCCTTTGACAAAATAAACCATGAAATACTTCTTAAGAAAATTACTTGTTTGGGATTCAATAATATTTTTCTAAACCTTTTGAAATCATACTTGAATAATAGATTACAGTATGTCTCTTACAACGGATTTTGTTCACAAAACTATACTGCAACCAGTGGAGTCCCCCAAGGTTCCAACTTGGGGCCATTGTTGTTCTTGATATTTATCAATGATCTATGCGAGTCACTTGATTGTAATAAATTAATGTTTGCGGACGATCTAAAATTATATGTTTCTGTTTCTAATTTGGATGATTGTATTATTCTACAGGAACTAATCAACTCTTCACATGATTGGTGTTTGAAAAATCACCTTTTCTTAAATATCTCTAAATGTAAAGTATTGACTTTCACTAGAAAATCCAATACTATTTTTTACCCATACTCAATTGATAATTTAGTTCTAGAGCATGTTGATAATATTAGAGACTTAGGAGTTCACTTCGGCAAACAGCTTACATTTAACTCTCACATAAACGAAATTACTAAATCAGCATATCGTATATATGGTTTCATTTTCAGATATTGTAAAAACTTTAATGATATTACTGCACTCTCATCTCTTTTCTTCAGTCTAGTAAGGTCTAAACTAGAATATGGATCATTAATTTGGAATCCCATTTATAGTCAATCCTCAACAACTATCGAGAAAGTCCAGAAAAAGTTTTTAAAATTTCTATGCTTCAAGGTTGATGGCGTCTATCCCCCAAGAGGATCTGATTATATGAATTTACTTCGCAGATTCGATTTTGTATCTCTTGAAAAACGCAGAAATGAAGCATCCATTATATTTCTGTATAAGCTGTTGAATGGTGAAGTGGACTCCCCAGTACTATCATCACAAATTGATTTTTATGTGCCGAGATTAGAATCTAGATCAAATACCACGTTCAAGAGCAAAAGAGCACAAACAAATATTATGTCAAAAGCACCAATTAATCTGACAACAAAATATCAAATATATGTGATATTTTCAACTGCAGTAAGAGTGAATTAAAAATAAATCTCGTGCACATCTATAAGCAATTTGGAAATCAATCATTGATGAAATCTTTATATTTTTATATTCTATCCATGCCATCTTTTTTTATGTTGTTAAACTGTTATTACTTCTAATTATATTTCATTAGTTATCCTTTAAAATTGCCTTGTAAATGGTTTCTGTTGGGCAATAAATGCTTTATTATTATTATTATTATTATTATTTTTATTATTATTATTATTATTATTATTATTATTATTATTATTATTATTATTATTATTATTATTATTATTATTATTATTATTATTATTATTATTATTATTATTATTATTATTATTATTATTATTATTATTATTATTATTATTATTATTATTATTATTATTATTATTATTATTATTATTATTATTATTATTATTATTATTATTATTATTATTATTATTATTATTATTATTATTATTATTATTATTATTATTATTATTATTATTATTATTATTATTATTATTATTATTATTATTATTATTATTATTATTATTATTATTATTATTATTATTATTATTATTATTATTATTATTATTATTATTATTATTATTATTATTATTATTATTATTATTATTATTATTATTATTATTATTATTATTATTATTATTATTATTATTATTATTATTATTATTATTATTATTATTATTATTATTATTATTATTATTATTATTATTATTATTATTTGAAAATTTGAATTTAATCAATTCCAGTCACGACTCTGCGGTCTCCGACACCACACAGAGTCGAGCTGGAGAAAAACCAGTGACCACTCCCCACGCCGTGAGGTAAGTGATCACTGGGACCGAGAATCGTGTGCCCTGAGTAAACGCAATGATCCCAGGATGACGGCCTTCTGCATGGCTCCAGCTAAAACGCTTGCCTTTTGTCGGCAAGCTGGAATTTTCTGGAGTTCTGAGAGCAGCGTATGTCGTGTACCACCAAGAGAGCCTATAATCAGGATGACTAGTTCGACAGAATGGTCTGGATAAAGTCTGCGGAGTTCGTAGAGAAGATCTCTATATTTCGTCCGTTTTTCCTCCTCCTTCAAAACGATGTTCGGTTCGGCTGGTGCCGAGAATTCGATCACGAACATCGTTTTGGTTTGATGGTCGAGGAGGACTACATCAGGCTTATTAGCTTGTATCTGCCTGAGGGTGGGGAATGAGAAGTTCCAATAAATTCGGCACCTCTCATTCTCCACAACGGACTCAATATCCCCCGGAGCATAAGGCAGCACTGGAGTTTCATCAATACCGTACGTGTGTCTAAGATGGTAATAGAGCACACGTAATGCCGCATTATGTCTATGGATATAGGCCGAAACTGCATACACCGTGCATGCTGAAAGCAGGTGCATCAGCGTTTCCGGCGCCCTACGGCAGGCCCTGCATCTTACATCAGGGACCTCTATACCCATGATTTATTATTATTATTATTATTATTATTATTATTATTATTATTATTATTATTATTATTATTATTATTATTATTATTATTATTATTATTATTATTATTATTATTATTATTATTATTATTATTATTATTATTATTATTATTATTATTATTATTATTATTATTATTATTATTATTATTATTATTATTATTATTATTATTATTATTATTATTATTATTATTATTATTATTATTATTATTATTATTATTATTATTATTATTATTATTATTATTATTATTATTATTATTATTATTATTATTATTATTATTATTATTATTATTATTATTATTATTATTATTATTATTATTATTATTATTATTATTATTATTATTATTATTATTATTATTATTATTATTATTATTATTATTATTATTATTATTATTATTATTATTATTATTATTATTATTATTATTATTATTATTATTATTATTATTATTATTTTTATTATTATTATTATTATTATTATTATTATTATTATTATTATTATTATTATTATTATTATTATTATTATTATTATTATTATTATTAAATTGGTGCTTAGTGTGTTTCAGTTTGACATAATCTCAATAAATATTCGTTGCTTATTAAATAATTCAATACTACTTTGATACTCAGTGATGGAGATTGAAGGGCCAGAATATTTGGTCCTTCATGCCGGACATTAATAAAACTGTGCATTCACCAGAGTAGTAGGTAAAAATGTATAAACACATTGAACGTTTTAAAAAAATACAGACCATTTGTGTTCACAGTGAGACCATTTGAGTTTTATCAAGTATCCGACTCGAAGCACCAAATGTTGAATTTCTTCTTACGAATTCAATTCCATGAGTATACATAATTTTTATGAAATTGTTTTTTGATTATTATGTTTTCAATCGTAGCATTGAATAATTAATTATTCCCGTAACTTACGGTATGTTAAGTTTAGCTCCTCTATACGTCTTTAGTTGTTGTTAGGTGTCTATACTCAACGAAAATGGCTTGGTTGTTTGTTTTATTGTAATAAAACTTTTATTATCATTTCTAGAGGCTTCAATATATACACAAGCACTTCCACTGATAGGTACATACCCAGAACTTATATTATCCAGCATATACAATTCGAATGACTCAGCAATCGACTCTAATCAGTCTGATACATCAATCAACCGACTAACCAATAATAACAAACAGCAACAATGTTTATAGAAAATTGATGAAATGTATCAATCACGGATATATTCGAACTTACAAAGTTTTGTATTGGCCCGTAATATTCGTTTCATATAACTTAATGCCCTGTGTCAGTTTTGGTAGGTAATCTATTCCTCAGAAGGATCTTGAAGATGGTTTAGATCTCTTTATATCATGTGATGAAGATATAAATATTACCAGCTATCAACTAATGTCTACAAATTTCTACAAACCTAACCAATTTTAGATTTATTGTAATTGTTTTCAATGTATTCACTCTTCTAAAGATTTTAATCCATTTTGAAGAGTATTCTTGTGTCTTATACTCTTGTTCGATTATATTTCTCGATTTTGGGTCGACGACCAAGAATATTCAGGCGAATGTAGGTTCATTTTTTCTTTGAGTTTTCAATTCTTGTTTCCATACTAAATAATACCTATCTGCTCTCTAGAATATGTATGTTAATTTCAATAAATAGGTGTATGATATTATACATCGATATACAGTGTCACACATAAAGTTGGCGACATATGGAAGTTTTTTTCATTAATAGATATAAAGAAAATTTGACTTCGCAGTTAGTTTGTGCCTGAAAAATAAGTAAAATACAGCATCTTTCCTCTTTTCATGCGCTACTCTAAACCTTTCAAATTTGACATTATTTTCGAAAATCCTCAAAAAATCAGTTTTTTTTTGGAAAAATCGAAAAATGCCAGAGAAAAAAGTTAATCTGTTTTCAATTTTATAGATTTGTTCCGAATTTGGACTCTTTACTGTCACTTCGACTCTTTTCCAGTTTGATTATTTCTCTGACCAATAATTCAGTTACAAACAAACCCGAAATATCATACTATTCTGTAAACTAAACAATGACCTACAGTTTCATAACTATTCAAAAGACTTTCGTTCTAGCGATTTGTACTAGACATGATATAAAATTTCGTGATTTTAAACAATACAAGACAAATGCAACATCTCGGGATGAAAATAGTAGGTACCTACTGATCAAATCGAAATAAAATTTTCACTTAGTAGTAGTCGAAGTGACAGTAGAGAGTCCAAATTTGGAACAAATGTATAAAATTGGAAACTGACCACCTTTTTGATTGGAATTTTTCGAAATTTAAGAAAAAAACTGTTTTTTTGAGGGTTTTCGAAAAAAATGTCGAATTTGACAGGTTTAGATTAGCACATGAAAAAAGGAAATATGCTGTATTTTACTCATTTTTTCAAATTTTCTTTATATCTATCAATAAAAAAACTTTCACATAAAGCGAACTTTATATACCAGTTTCTTGAAACTTCAAAGAATTTTAATAAATTGTAGTGAACAATATCTCAACAAGAATTGTATGTCACATACACTTCACTTTTAATGCATGAAAACTATAAATGAAGCTAGGAATTTCAACTATATTTTGATCAGAAATCGCAAGAGAGGCACCACCAGCTATTTTCGGATGGAATATCCAAAACTGTTCAGATATCACGTTCTATTCGAATCACCGTATATCATATCCCAATCCAAAACCCAAACATAATCCCTGTGAAGTGTTTCACAGAACTTCTTGGGTGGTTGAGAGCCACCTCACTTATGCTCTTTAGGAAAGCGGATATAAATTACTTGTATGTGACATTCGACATCGATGCAATGTCCCCCAAAAGGCATCAACAATAAGAGAGGATTCCATTAAACGGTCCTGGATATTTTTTTTTCGTCCCATAATGTAGGTAGAAGATGTTTATGGAAGTTTATTTGATGAATTTGATATCGCAAAAACTAGTGATTCTGATAAAAAGAATGATGTGATGCATTTTGTCTAGGGAAAAATCTGACACTTGAAAGTTGACAAAATAAGTGTTCCATATCAAAATTGAATCAAAATGTGAACAAATCCAAATTCCAGGATAATAAACTTTTTCTTTGTGCCTTTTAATTCTAAGAAATATCTATATCGATATTCTGGAATTTGGATTTGTTTCCATTTCAATTCAATTTTGACATGGAACACTCACTTTGTCAACTGTCAAGTGTCAAGTTTTTCCCAAGATTTTCCCCAAAACTGTCATATGTCAAAATCCGCCATGATAACTTTCTATTCTGGGAAGGGTCAATTTCATTTGTATTTGGTTGTGAATATAAAGGGTATTCATGATATGTGCTAAAAGGTAATTACCAATTATTCATGAAATATCCTGTAAAGCCGAACTAAATAATTGTTATTGAATACCTTCACAGAGCTTTTGCTCAACCATTGTCGATCATATTGGTGGTTCACTGGAAAAATGACGTAATTTTTTCTGTAAGGCAGAGACATCTTCTGATAATAACCGTGAGCTATTTTGGACATGAAGTGTCGTACTGAGCATAACTTTTTTACATTTTGAATTACGCACTCTTTTTAGCGCAGCAAATATTATGGTGCAAACACAGAATTGTTCGATGTCATTTATTCGTTGATCAGGAAGCAGAAAAAACATCATCAGGGTAATATCACAAAGTAGAAGGGATTTTAATCACTTAGTTATCACTTTAATCACTTTAATCACTTTAATCACTTTAATCACTTAGTTATCACTTAGTTATCACGCATATTTCATATCCACTGAAAAACTTTATCCGCACTACTCCCACGAGTTTTAAAGGTAGTTCCGAGATATTTTTGGCACTTTTGGCATCATGAACATGAATCTAGAGTCAAAACGTGGCATTCTCGAGTACTTTTGGAAACGGAAACGTTTTGACAAGATTTGATATCTCAAATGTCTGCTTTTTAAAACACAAAAAATTGTCTCTCTTTCAAATATAACACCACACACATGCACTTACGTTTACTTGTTGTCAAAATTGTTTAGCATTCAAGCAAGGTGGATATAGGATGATGAAACAGCTCTTCAATTGTTTCTGCGAAAAACTCGTAGACTGTTTGAGAAGGTACTAATATTTCCACGACTTGAATGAAGATGGCGGTAAGATCGATTATCGAAAAAGATTTCTGTTGCTTACGTATTTCTGTGGTTCACATCTGACAGACGTGACTTGAAACGACATTAAAACAATATATTTTAGATAAATCTGGAATGAATATTGATATTTCGACTCTTCTCAGTCATTTTTCATTTAGAACAGATGAAACTGATAAAAAGATGACAGATGCACAGTTTCTGTTTTACCGACACAAGGTATGTCGCCATCTCTGATAACTTCAGGAAATATTACTACGGTATGAAATCAAGTAGGCAAAGGTCTACAGTTTATTCTAGTGCTAGTTAATAGGAAGCTGTTTCACCATTCTATATCCACCTTGCATTCAAGTAAAACTATGTCAGAATCTAGGACAGATGAAGTTAGAAAAAAAGAAGGACAACTGCAATCTAAAATTTCTCGTTGACTCAGAAAAAACTGAAAGAAATGAGCATCGAACGACTTCTATAAAGTAGCTACCTCAACTTGGCAGACGTTTGGGACATGAGTGAACAGACAACTAAAGTTCCATCCTACTAGGTTTTCATTTAGAACAACAATGGCTTAACTACAAAACAACTCCTTTTGTCGAATTTTCGTTTATTCGAATCATTGACAACTGACAGTAACTGTTTGTACATCCCATGCGAAAGCTCCCAAGACATTTCACAGTGAATCAACTGATACGTTACGGGGAAGGAGGTGTAAAATCTCCATTGACGAGCATGCAAATTGGCCTGCAAATTATGGGGTCAGCTACCTGCGACCCAGCGAAAATCCAGCATGTGTTGGAAGGAAAAGACGATATCTTCTTCGACTGTCACGTGGTAAGCGAGCCTCAAAGCCACCGAAAAGTGAGATGAATGGAACGCGTGACTACCAAAAGCCGAGAGAAGACCATAAAAAAGATTGAGAGATAGGAATAGGCGTCAATTTCGAAGACCGTACCTCGGTAACAACCAACATCCATCAACCAGTGAAAATTCTAGTAAAAAAACTGAAACAGTTATGGAATAGTATGTTTCATTACGAGTCTGGAAATAGAGACTTTTTCGTGCGCGTGTGACAAAAAATCATGCAAGCACGGAAAATCATTTCTGGTCGTGTAATGAACGATATTTTTTATTATACTTGGTTGAAAATGAAAACATAAGACACAAAAGAAACTTGCAACATTTTTATTTTCACAGTTGTAGGAATGAAAAAAACTTGGAACTACCAGAGTAAGAATATAGAAAATCATTTAAATATATAACTATAGCTACTATCAAAGCAGCATTAACATATACTGTTTTTAATTTAAATTATTATTAATGGTTATGTTTATTGTTAAGAAAACGCTCAATATCTACCACATCGTCTCAATTTAAACGTATTAAATCATCTCTTCGACACGCACCAAAGATCCCAAACACTAAAATTGTTTTTGGTAGTAGATATCGTTCATCTGGAGCTTCACATAAAAATTTTGTTACTTTTTCTGCTGTCAAAACTTTGGACTTTTTTGGAGTATATCCTACAGCTTGACGCTTCAGGAAAGCAATAGTTTTTGGATATTTATTGATGTCATTATCTTTAATGGCCAAACAACTCTTTAGCATTGAGAATCGACTCCATAACGTGGAAGATTTCATAAATTTAGCTTTTTCGACAAAATAAACTAGAAGAATATCGTCACTTACAGTTTTGATTTTGTTCAGATTTCGCCATTCTGTAAAAAATTGATATTCGTGTTCATATTTCGACCTGGATTTTACTGGTATAATAAATTCGCGGTCGCTTGTACCGCTTGCTCAAGGATATTATCAGGAATTTCGGGATTTTCTTCTGAGTTCATTTTGTTGTAATTGACAGAGAATGAAAAATCATAAAAGTCATAAAGCACACTGTTTTGTTTTTTAGAAAGTAGCTTTATTTGAGTTTCTGCCTCTTTGTGACAATTTATCATGGCCTCTGAATTCACTTTGTTGAGAATTAGGGACTCTTCGTGACCGGAACTATTTCTACTACATGGCTGATGTAAACCGATTATGGATGAAATTTATTATAACTTTAAACAATAAATTGACACTCACAGTCGTTGAGTTTTGAGCGTTTTCATAATAATATCTACTTATATAATAATATACATATTTTTGGTGATACACCGAGGATTGCAATTAAAATGCTGAAGTTGAAGAATATTTTCTAATTAATATATTCTATCTGTAATCTGCAAGATGATCAATCAAAGTGGTAAACATAATACTCATGTTAATTGCATCCTAATCGGCAATCCAATTTATTTTATCGAGTATAAAAATTCAGAAGTAATAAAAAAACGTTTAGAAGATTAGTAGCTGCTTAGGATTCTGAACGTAGATATATTTTGGATATTCGGCATAGCTATCATATTACATAAATCTAACATAGAGTAAATCTTCCACTGATGGCCTATCTGATGTAGTCAAACATGACAAATTAGATGGAATTAGAAAAGAATCGCGTAAATAACGGGTTGAATATTTTACGAGGCAATTTTGCGATAACCAAACTTCGATCTCATTTAATCGCACTACAAATGTCAGTCTGAATCAGCCAAAAGTAATTTCGATTTAGGGGTCCCTCAAGGGTCTACATAAGGTCCGCTCAGTTACCTTCTTTTCATCTATGATACGCTAAATTATGTATACTTACACGAGAGTTATATTATTTTGTAATCAAATAAAGTGTGTTGATGGTGATGAATGCGTATAATGAAATAAATTTTGGCGATTATAGTTATTTATGTATTAAGGGAATTATGAGGGACTTAATTACCAGTATTTTCTGGTAGATTTGGTAATAATTGTATTTATTCGTTGCAGTCAGAAACGTTTAGCCCAAATTCGTTATGGACTAAATGGTCAATGCTCAAATCGATGGTGACCATATATGAGAAAAGAGATATCACCAAGTTCAACGAACTAGAGGCTTTTTTGAAACGGAAAAGTAAGGGGTATAAGCCGAAAAAGTCTGCTGTCTTATCTCCTAAAGATGTCATAAAATTTCTAAAGGACGCCCCTAATGAAATTCATTTATTGCATAAGGTAATTTTTTTCTCATAATTTTCTTTTTCGTTTGTTTATTTCGTTTTATTTGTTATAGGTTGTTCTAATTATGGGTTATTTTGGAGGATGCAGAACTCAGGAACTTCTAAATATGAGTATAGCAGATATAGAGGACCGGGATACTGTTATGGTAGTGAACGTACCGGAAAGTAAAACTGGTGTATCGAAGAAATTTACAGTTGTGGATGAAAAAGAGTTCTCTGCTTTGCCTTTATTGAGACTTTATATGTCCTTGCGTCCTGAAGGTACAAAACGATTTTTTTTTAGCTTCCGACAAAATAAATGTTAAACTCAGCCAATTGGAAAGACTATGTTTGGCAAAATTCCCAGCAAAATCGCAATGTATTTAGGATTGCCAAACCCACTAACCTATACGGGACATTGCCTTCGTCGCACTTCTGCTACTGCCCTAGCCAATGCAGGAGCAACTATGACAAACTTGAAAAGACACGGAGGTTGGAGAAGTTCCACGGTGGCAGAGGGGTATCTGGAGGACAGTATTGAATTGAGAAATAAAACGGCGCTTATGCTGTCTACTTTGCCATCAGAAGAGGCAAGCACCTCGACTGTAGTGAACAGCAACAGCACCACCCATAAAAAAGAAGAAATTGTTTCCAGCGGCGGAAGTAATTTTCAGGGAACATTTGAAAATTGTACATTTATTATTTGTAATGACGTGAATAAGGAAAATATGTCTTAGTTTTCATTACATATAAACGTTTATAAGCATTTCTTGTATCATTTTCACCTGTAAAAGGTAAGAGGGAGTTTTTGAACCTTAATATCCCAAGGGAGTTATGACCCTCATTATAGATATCGTAACTATGACGATATAAGCTTATAATGTCACTGTCAGAAATAAAATAATTTTGGATCCTAGGTTGACACGATTATGAGAAAGAATAACTATGGTAATGAATAGATAAAGAGGTATTTTTATAAGAAAAATGTTTTATGAATCGTGCATGTGGTAATATGCAATATTATACAACTTCTTCTATATACGTTTATTATCTTCAAAGAAATGAGTTGAATTATATAGAATCTGTCTATATGCATAATTCACATGTTCAGAAATAAGATGTTTTGATTAAAACAAGTGAGTGCATAGGTATCGAAAACATGGAATATATATAAATTATTAATCATCTGACATACCTATTGAAATTGATCAAGAATGATGTTTTTCCTGATTCATTAAATATAAGATACAACTATTATTCAATCGAATAGACTTCTTATACCGCTGACCTCTCCAAAACTTTCTAATTATATTTTTTTTAGATAAATTTAAATCTGTCGCTTATAAGCTGGCTTCAGGACTATCAATTATGGTGATATATTTTGTACTCATGCCAAGTTCTAAGACGACGAAAACGGTTTTAGCTTATCATTTCCAGAATCTCTAGCTACCAGTGCATTCTTTGGGAAATTTGAAGATCATATGGATCACATGCCGTGAGGTTACATAACCATTCGAGTTTCTCAGAAAATATTGAGGGAGCATTAAGAAGAAGCGGAAAAGTAAATGACACCAATTCTGAGAATCGCTCTGAAATAGGACCTGAAATATTCGCCTGTTAATCAAATTTGAGATGCCATAGAATCTTGTTTGGTTCGAATGAATTCGAGTATATTTGAGCAAAATTGTGAATTGCTACTTGGAGTATTCCGTACATTTTTTGACTAGTTTCTCACGAGTCGTTAGTATGTTTAAGTAGTTTTTCAATGTTGATGAAGCGGTAGTTTCAACTTTTATTGTACTATCGCCCAAATTTATAATTATAATAATAATCATTATGATATTAAGTAATGTAGTGAACAAGTAAATAAAACTTACGGTAAATATCGATAAAAAACAAGCCCAAAATGATCTTCATAGCAAAGGTCAGTTGGATGGTGGTTTCAACTTTTTATTTGATACAACGATTATCGATCGATTTGAGAATCAAAATTCCAAAGTCTTTTTATTGAAAATCGTGTTGGTTTATCAAGACAAATAAAGCCTGCAGCCTTCACAGTCAATCAGTTTCATGCACGTTTTTAATCGACTGCGACTAAAGACTGGAGATACAAAACACCATATTTTTTTGTATCGTCTCAGGTCTCAATTATCACACATGGTGTTTAAATCATAAACACTACTTGATACACCGCGTTCGAGGAGAAACTGATGTAAACTCGGCAGCAGAGCTTTTAAAAATAACTGCCGAAATCTTATGGCGAATTTTACATGTAGAAAGATCGCTGGATTGGAAATAATGACCCATGGAGATGGCCTCCTAGATCACCAGATCCAAATCCTATCGATTTGTATCTATGAGGCCATAAAGAAGACCGAGTCTTTGTTGATTCTCGTAAAGGAGTTGAAGAGAGTGTGACAAAATGTCAAGGCATTATTTACGGTGAATTAGATATTATGGTGAATTAGAAAATCGTCAAACGATGTGAAGTGAATTTTGCAATGTTTGAATTGGACATCTCATTGAGTCATTAAATTATTGATTATTACATATGAATAATTCATTTCTGCTCTTTGCTCCTTCATCAATATCTCACCATGTGAGGATTGTTCGAATTATTTTATGCACGACCGGGCATAAAATTGCAATTTATCGCCCGGTTGTGCGGGCGTAATGTAGTACTTTTCCGCCCTCGGACTACTTTACCGCCAGCCGGGCGTAAAATGGCACTTTACCACCCGCCGGACAATAAATTATTAATTATTCGCATCCTCAGCTGCTTTAATGATTTCTGGTGGAGTACAATTTACACTATGGCTACTAGCCTATTTATACAGGGGAATTTCACAAAATCTATGCGAATAAAATGGCCGACGAAAAGAAATATCGCAATAAAGTTAAAACTTTTTTCGGATTTTTTTATATTATTATGATATTATGATACCACAGAATGCTTGTAGAGTAGGAATATCAATGTAATAATTATTATAATTTTCCGATTCGCATCAATTTTGCGAAATTCTTATAAGCATGATCCTTAAGAGATAAAGAAAGAGTAAAAACACTCTCATGTAATGTTTTTTCGATCGGAACATCATGGGCGTAGCAAAAATTATTTTAAAGGGGTTTAAAAGGTATAAAAAACCATTTATTATTCACTGAATATGGTTCCATGAAACTGAGTTAGAACGTAAAAAAAAAAATGAGCTGCCCTCAAAGTTTCACTAATTGAGGGTTACAAACCACCACACGTGTTTCGCTATACTATAGCTTCTTCAGGTGGAGTAATGAACTAAAGTAGATTATTAAACTAACTACTATTGCAAACTGAATAAATGAACTTGCATATTGCAAACGAATCAAATATATCAAATATTATATTTCAATAGTCCACCTGAAGAAGCTACAGTAACTTATCTCTGGTATAGCAAAACAATTGTCATGGTTTGTAAACCTCAATTAGTGAAAACCTTATAGTGTTCTACATTAGTTTAGTGTTCAATTATGGATTTTCAGCAAGTATCGGCTTCACCTAGTCAAAAAAAAACTAAGTTTCAATTGTTGCGTTGACACTTGGTTTCCACTTACAAACCTCTTTATTGACACTTTATCAGCCCAGTTTACAGGGTCCCATATAACTGTTCACCTTCCCCAGGAGGTTATTTTTAGACAACATAGTGGCGAAAGTTTAAGGTCTATCGTCGGGAAATTTAGTCTGTTGATTTACACTGTGTCATCGACATCTGTATCGAATGAAAAAAAAAAGTGAGATCTATTCGAAATGACTAATGATTCGGCTGCTGGCAAACGTATCAGAACAAACTATTCGCTTCCGTTCTTTTGGAGTGCCAGACTGTTTGGAAACGTTATTAACGTCTTGGTCTCTTCTGGGAGATGATGGAGATTTGATTTGTGTACAGAAATATATCGGTTTCTTCTGCGATTCAATATAGTGATATTTTATAACCAACTTTAGGCTAAACGGGCTAACCCCTAATTATTTTCCCCTCCTCTTACGAAAAAAAAAAACAGGATTCCCAATTGACGATTTGAATGAGATGATGTTGTATACCTGTCACGTTCCCAAAAGTACAAATGATTCTTTTTTGAAATAATCCAGGTTAGCTTAGTGAATTAGTTCATGTATGAAGAGTGCAAGTTTTATTTTCTTGAAAAGGTATGTCACTGAAAATACTACTTTAGACTGTCACCAATGTGAAAGCTATTCAGGGTTGCTAAAAAATTATAATCTTGAATATGTGTTGGCTACCTATAGGTGCTGGAAAAACTTGTCAAAAATGTCGATTTCTTTCATAAAAGTGTCGATATGTCGAAAACCAGCAGTAGATATTTCACTAAGGTTATCATGTACCAGGTCACTTTGATGTGGGTTCCAGGTCATAAGGGAGTTGAAGGCAACAAGGAAGCAGACTGCCTTGCCAAAGAAGGGGCAAATACACAATTTCTCGGCCCAGAACCCTTCTGTGGACTTTCCAAAGCCCACTTGAGAGAGGAGTTCCGACGCTGGGAAGCGGATGAAATGAAATCTCACTGGAATAAAGTGCAAGGACAAAGACATGCGAAAAGGCTAGTGAGCCTCTCGCATGGGTAAAACAGAGAGTGATAGTTGCCGTTACTGCGAGAACTTCGCTGAAACTGCAGAACATTTGCTATGCGAATGCCCAGCACTCTTCTGCAAGAGGCTCAAGTTCTTGAAAGGGGCCTTCTTAGAGCCCTCCGACATCAGGAACCTAGCTCCCAGGAAACTGATGAACTTCGCACGAAGCCTCGGAATCCCGGGCCCCGAATAGATTAAGGATTATGCACAAAAGATCCAATAGATCGAGGTACTTGAGAGGCTGCAAAGCCTCAACGACCCCTCCTACAATCTACAAGGTTATCATGTTCTTGTCAATCATAATGTGTATCAAACCTCCAGATGAGGAAGTTGATATTTGGCTCACCCTGTATTCGAGATACTTTTTGAATGACCGCATGAAAAATACCTCGGAAAATACATTGTCGGTTCCGCCGGAAGGTACACAAACTGTTGTTCCTCGAAATATCGAATAAATATTTAAAACTAAGATATAGATAATCGTATAAATATTAACTGCTCCACTATATTTAAATATTTTCCTCTCTTTTTAAAGGTGGTCAAGCTACGTCCATGGTCAAGCTATATAAAGAAAACAGTGATGTTTATTTTCTGATGTTCAATCAGCCATGCAGATATATCGGGAGATAAAAAATATGTACATTTAAAAAAAAAAAAACGATTGTATCTACCTACAGTGAAATTTCCTTCTTCAATTTCGTCTTTTCAATCGCAATTGTATCCATAAAAACCTAAGATAACATTATTCGTAATCTCTGTATACTCTGTTTCCTCATAAAACAAGAATGTTTAATGTTATTCAGTAAGGATACAGGAATATAGTATTTTCGATTTTTTTTCAATCTGGTTCAAAATTGGTACTTACATGATGACATTGAATTCCAATAATATTTTACCGTACCTTGTCAATTTGGCCTATTTTTCGACACCACAGAAAATATTTTTGAATTCCCGCCAAAACTGAGGTCACGTGATACGTATCTCACCGAATTTTTCAGAAATTTCCACATCAATATGTTTTTCCATATGTAGCCAACTTTATGAACTATAACTTTTTTGTTTTCGCAGATAATTTCATTTTTTGACAAGTAGGTAACTCAACTTCATGCAAAATCATGCAAGTGACATAAACTCTGGATTTTTAAATGGGACACCTGGTATATTCTCAGGTTTCATGTCTCCATGTGTCATTCGTAATACAATCATGTATCATTTATTACTGCTTGCAACCGTTTTCTTATTTTCATATTCTACATGTTTTTTAATTCTATAGAAGGCTGTGGATACGTTCATATACTCAACTAATTTCAGCCCTGAAAGGTTTGTAAAATATATAACCTTACTGTTTTTGATCAAAATATATCAGCATATTCTTACTACAACTTTTGTTTCAAATCTCAACATGGTAGCTGAAAAATAATAATTTGACACCACACTCGATTAGGCTGTAAGAAAAATTTCGATAAAAACCCCATTTGAGAATCGAAAGTTTATGTCACTTCCCGTGAATCCGGTATTTGCTTGAAATATAACATCATATACGTGTTTGATCAATTTTACCAAAATTATTTTTTTTAAAACTTACATAATATATACAGGGTGCCCGGGATCCCAGTTATTAGAAGAGATACGAGGTAAAGTTGCGCAATTTTATGATGACCAATTACGTGAAAGAAAATTTGATGTATCATTTTCGTTTTTGAAATACTGGAAAAAAACGGAAATCTGTAGTATTCGTTTTTATTCCTTTAATCGAAAACGAAGCGAACTAGACTTCTACACAAGGAATCTAAATCTGTCATCGTATTTTCCATTGCGTTCTTGATGTCAGAGATACAACATTCAACTTTGGTTTTTCTAATGGTCGCCATATTGGATTTTTACATTTTTGAAGAGTCTGTTTTCTTCTGATATATGACGTATCACTCGATATGGTCGAGTCAATGGCAATAAATCATTTTGACTCGGTTTTTCCGAAGAGTCCTTTGAAATAAATGAGAAAAATTTTTCTAACAAACTTAACTCTAATAGTTCAATTTAACTTGGAAGTTCACTTACATAAAAACCAAGGTTATTTTTAATTAGGAAGGACATTAAAGGTTATAAAAGAGTTTTCTTCGCGGAACAAAACAGTCATAAAAGATGCTCAAATATTCCTACTCTTACCCCAAGTTCTGAATAGCCCAATCGATGGGTATCTACAATTACAATAATCAGATCTTAGAAGAAAGAATATTCGATTATTGTTTATTGGGAATAAAGAAAGATTTATTAAAATTGTACCTATCGATGATATTGCTGAGCTGGGAAGAAGAACGAGTGAAATTGTGTCTGGTCGAGAATTGTTGAATATTCAAGCATCTTTTATAACTTTTTTATGTATTTAATAATTTTGTTTCGTTTTGCGGAGAAAAAACTCCTAGCTTTTCTGTCAAGTTCGTTCCTAACTTCAAACCTTAGTTTTTAGGAAGGTAAGCTTGACAGGAATGTGAACGTTCCTTGTCCTCAAACGAACTATAAAAATTTAGTTTTTGGCAAACAATATTGCTGGCGTTATTTTCAAAGCATTCTTTGTGAAAACGAATTTTTTTTCGATTTTGATTATCATGTGAGACTCAAATATATCGTGTGTCACATCTTTGTATTTAGATAGTGACAGACTTTTCAAAAAAGCAAAAATCCAATATGGCGCCCGTACGAAAACCAAAGTCGACTGTTGTATCTCTGACATTAAGAACGCCTTGAAAAATACGATGACAGATTTAGATTCCTTGTAAGAAAGTGCCCCAAGAACGTCCTAGTTAGTAACGTCCAGTTCTTATGAGGAGTAAGAGGAGTTCCTTTAGAAATATTGAGAGATTATTTGTCAAATCGAATACAAAGGGTGAAAATCAATGATTTATACAGCGACCCACTGCCTGTATCTATGGGTGTACCACAGGGAACAGTTATGGGCCCCATTTTGTTCTTACTTTACGTAAATAACATTTTTAATTTGAGCATCATTCCCGAAGGTGAATTATTATCATATGCAGATGACACAGCAGTAGTATTCGTGGGTGATACATGGAATGAGGTGTTTGAAAATACAGAAAACGGTATGAATATAATCTACACCTGGCTGAGTAAGAACCTATTGAGTCTCAATATAGATAAAACGAAGTTTATAGCTTTTTTGGCAACAAAAAAATATGCACCCAACAAAACATTTCTCAAAGTCCACAAAACTACATGCACAGAAACTCCAAACTGCTCCTGTTCACAAATAAATGAGACTGAATCAATCAAGTACTTAGGTGTTATGATTGTTACAAATCTTCGCTGGAACAAGCACATTGACTATACAGTGAAAAAACTACGGAAGTTTATGTATAAATTCTACCAACTTCGTAACATGTTGACGGTTTATAGGACCTTGGCTGAATCCAAGGTGGATATAGGATGGTGAAACAGCTCTTCAATTGTTTCTGCGAAAAACTTGTAGACCGTTTCAGAAGGTACTAATATTTCCACGACTTGAAAGGAGATGGCGGTAAGATCGATTATCGAAGAAGACTTCTGTTGCTTACGTATTTCTGTGGTTCACATCTGACAGACGTGTCTTGAAACGACATTAAAACAATAAATTTTCGATAAATCTTGAATGAATATTGATATTTTGACTCTTCTCAATCATTTTTCATCTAGAACAGATGAAACTGATAAAAACATGACAGATGCAGAGTTTCTGTTTTACCGACACAAGGTAAGTCGCCATCTCTGATAACTTCAGGAAATATTACTACGGTTTGAAATCAAGTAGGCAAAGGTCTACAGTTTATTCTAGTGCATGTTAATAGGAAGCTGTTTCACCATCCTATATACACCTTAACTGAGTCAATTCGATATTGTATCTGGTCATAATTCAAAATACCTTGATCAAAATAATGTTGAAAAAAAATCGCAGATACTCTATACCGAAGTACTATATCACGAGGCCGGTTTGTTTCAAATTAGAAAACTATATGCATATAATTGTTTGATAACAGATTATATCACATTCATACAACACACGTATGACTTCAAACCAGGTTATAAATGTTCCACGCTGTAGGTTGAGTCACAACCAAAAATTTGTCACATATTTCCGAGCATATTTCGGTCCAAAATTGTATAATCAATAACCTCTTCATATAAAGAATATCAAGTACAATAAAAAATTGAAAATAGAAATAAAATTATTTGTGGACAATCACTATGAACAAATTTTCGAATAACTGAATGCCAATCCAGTATATATAGTCTTCTTCCTCTCTCTCTTTCTCTCTCTCTCTCATACTCTCTCACTCACTATATTTTGATTTTTTTATTCTATAATAAGATAAATAATGTCAAACCCATATTTTACCAATGTGGAATGAATGAAATATCGATATAATTCTAATCAATCTGTCCCATCCTACAAGCCTTGCTTGGATGGCTCCGGATTGTTAGGAAAGTATATCAAAACTTTATGATAAAAGATTGCTACTATTGTAAACGTCATACATATCTGAATAAAATCTTCGCTTAAAAAAAAAACGAAAACTACAAATTTCCGTTTTTCTCCAATATTTCAAAAACGAGAAATGATACATGAAATTTTCTTTCACATAATTGTCCAGCGTAAAATTGCGCAACTTTGCCCCAATTTAACCGACCACGTAACTCCTATAATAACTGAGATCTCCATGGTTAAGCTCGAAAAACGGACACCCTGTATATTTACCCGAGTCGAAACCGGTGAAAAACTATTCCTCCACTTGGAATTTTCAAACATCCAGCAAGAATCCGTCTAATTTGCATCAGCAACCAACCGCCAGCGAATCTCATGCACACTCACCGAACGGTCCATAACTCGAAGAAAATCACGCGGCATTCATCACCACCATCATTATCCCCTCGTTTCTTCGGCACGGCCACACCGGAAAACAACCCGCACTGCGTGAAGCACACACCACCCGGCTCGCGAATCCCACAAACTCCGCCAGACCGAATGCAAAAAAGAATAGTTTTCCGAGCGCCGTACGAGCTGCTGATGCTCTCCCGAAGAGATCTGCAAGTCTTCTGCTGCGCACAGCGAGCCGTCGGAAACTGCTGGTGGCAGCGGCGTCGACAGCTTCTGTGGCACCACCTCCGGAGAATCGCGGCGAAGAAGTAACTGACGGCCGCCGGTGCAGATTCCGAATGCATCGTGCGATCTGTTTTTCAATTTTTCACGGGAGCTTTTTCTTTGTCGAAGTAAACTTGATGCGGAAGCGTACCTATTATTTGTTTATTGATCAATTAAGATTCCGACTTTTATCTCGGAATTCCGATTTTTAAGTCGAAATTACGACTTTTATCTCGGAACTACGATTTTTTTCTCGGAATTCCGACTATTATCTCGGAATTCCAAGTGGGTGGTTCAGAAAAAATCTACAGGGACTCTCGGCCTTCAACGAAAGCTTCGAAGAGCCACGTATTATTTGTTTATTGATCAACTAAGATTCCAACTTTTATCTCAGAATCCCGACTTTTATCTCGGAATTTGTACTTTTACCTCGGAATTCCGATTACTATCTCGGAATTCCGACTTTTATCTCGGAATTCCGACTAGTATCTTGGAATTCCGACTTTTATCTCAGAATTCAGACTTTTATCTCGGAATTCCAACTTTTATCTCAGAATCCCGACTTTTATCTCGGAATTTGTACTTTTACCTCGGAATTCCGATTACTATCTCGGAATTCCGACTTTTATCTCGGAATTCCGACTAGTATCTTGGAATTCCGACTTTTATCTCAGAATTCAGACTTTTATCTCGGAATTTCGAATTTTATCTCGGAATTTCGACTTTTATCTCGGAATTCCGACTATTATCTCGGAATTCCCAGTGGGTGGTTCAGAAAAAATCTACAGGAAACGTCGAAGGGCCACGTATTATTTGTTCATTGATCAACTAAGATTCCAACTTTCATCTCGGAATTCCGACTTTTATCTTGGAATTCGTACTTTTACCTCGGAATTCCGACTTTTATCTCGGAATTCCGACTAGTATCTCGGAATTCCGACTTTTATCTCAGAATTCAGACTTTTATCTCGGAATTCCGACTTTTATCTCGGAATTCCGACTTATATCTCGGAATTCGTACTTTTACCTCGGAATTCCGATTACTATCTCGGAATTCCGACTTTTATCTCGGAATTTCGACTAGTATCTCTGAATTCCGACTTTTATATCGAAATTCAGACTTTTATCTCGGAATTCCGACATTTATCTCGGAATTTCGACTTTTATCTCGAAGTTCCGACTTTTATCTCGGAATTCCAACTTTTATCTCAGAATCCCGATTTTTATCTCTGAATTTGTACTTTTACCTCGGAATTCCGATTACTATCTCGAAATTCCGACTTTTATCTCGGAATTCCGACTAGTATCTTGGAATTCCGACTTTTATCTCAGAATTCAGACTTTTATCTCGGAATTTCGAATTTTATCTCGGAATTTCGACTTTTATCTCGGAATTCTGACTATTATCTCGGAATTCCCAGTGGGTGGTTCAGAAAAAATCTACAGGAAACGTCGAAGGGCCACGTATTATTTGTTCATTGATCAACTAAGATTCCGACTTTCATCTCGGAATTCCGACTTTTATCTTGGAATTCGTACTTTTACCTCGGAATTCCGACTTTTATCTCGGAATTCCGACTAGTATCTCGGAATTCCGACTTTTATCTCAGAATTCAGACTTTTATCTCGGAATTCCGACTTTTATCTCGGAATTCCGACTAGTATCTCGGAATTCCGACTTTAATCTCAAAATTCAGACTTATATCTCGGAATTCCGACTTTTATCTCGGAATTTGTACTTTTACCTCGGAATTCCGATTACTATCTCGGAATTCCGACTTTAATCTCGGAATTCCGACTAGTATCTTGGAATTCCGACTTTTATCTCGGAATTCAGACTTTAATCTCGGAATTCGTACTTCTACCTCGGAATTCCAATTACTATCTCGGAATTCCAACTTTTATCTCGGAATTCCAACTGGTATCTCGGAATTTCAACTTTTATCTCAGAATTCAGACTTTTATCTCGGAATTTCGAATTTTATCTCGGAATTTCGACTTTTATCTCGGAATTCCGACTATTATCTCGGAATTCCCAGTGGGTGGTTCAGAAAAAATCTATAGGAAACGTCGAAGGGCCACGTATTATTTGTTCATTGATCAACTAAGATTCCAACTTTCATCTCGGAATTCCGACTTTTATCTTGGAATTCGTACTTTTACCTCGGAATTCCGACTTTTATCTCGGAATTCCGACTAGTATCTCGGAATTCCGACTTTTATCTCAGAATTCAGACTTTTATCTCGGAATTCCGACTTTTATCTCGGAATTCCGACTAGTATCTCGGAATTCCGACTTTAATCTCAAAATTCAGACTTATATCTCGGAATTCCGACTTTTATCTCGAAATTCGTAGTTTTACCTCGGAATTCCGACTATTATTTCGGAATTCCCAGTGGGTGGTTCAGAAAAAATCTACAGGAAACGTCGAAGGGCCACGTATTATTTATTCATTGATCAACTAAGATTCCAACTTTTATCTCGGAATTTCGATTTTTATCTCAGAATTTCGACTTTTAACTCGGAATTCCGACTATTATTTCGGAATTTCCAGTGGGTTGGTCAGAAAAAATCTACAGGAAACGTCGAAGGGCCACGTATTATTTGTTCATTGATCAACTGAGATTCCAACTTTTATCTCGGAATTCCGACTTATATCTCGGAATTCGTACTTTTACCTTGGAATTCCGATTACTATTTCGGAATTCCGACTTTTATCTCGGAATTTCGACTAGTATCTCTGAATTCCGACTTTTATATCGAAATTAAGACTTTTATCTCGGAATTCCGACATTTATCTCGGAATTTCGACTTTTATCTCGAAGTTCCGACTTTTATCTCGAAATTCCTACTTTTATCTCGGAATTCCGACTTTTATCCTGGAATTCCGACCATTATTTCGGAATTCCAAGTGGGTGGGTCAGAGAAAATCCACAGGGATTCTCGCCCTTCTACGGAATTCCGTTTTTCATCTCAGAATTCCTACTTTTATCTCGGAAATCCGACTTTTATCTCAGAATTTCGACTTTTATCTCGGAATTCCGACTATTATTTCGGAATTTCCAGTGGGTGGTTCAGAAAAAATCTACAGGAAACGTCGAAGGGCCAACTTTTATCTCGGAATTCCAACTTCTATCTCGGAATTCGTACTTTTACCTCGGAATTCCGATTACTATCTCGGAATTCCGACTTTTATCTCGGAATTTCGACTAGTATCTCTGAATTCCAACTTTTATATCGAAATTCAGACTTTTATCTCGGAATTCCGACTATTATTTCGGAATTTCCAGTGGGTGGTTCAGAAAAAATCTACAGGAAAAGTCGAAGGGCCACGTATTATTTGTTCATTGTTCAACTAAGATTCCAACTTTTATCTCGGAATTCCGACTTCTATCTCGGAATTCGTACTTTCACCTCGGAATTCCGATTACTATCTCGGAATTCCGACTTTTATCTCGGAATTCCGACTTTTATCCCGGAATTCCGACCATTATTTCGGAATTCCAAGTGGGTGGGTCAGAGAAAATCCACAGGGATTCTCGTCCTTCTACGGAATTCCGTTTTTCATCTCAGAATTCCTACTTTCATCTCGGAATTCCGACTTTTATCTCAGAATTCCGTCTTTTATCTCGGAATTCCGACTTTTATCTCAGAATTCCGTCTTTTATCTCGGAATTCCAAGTGGGTTGATCAGAAAAAATCTAAAGAGACTGTCGCCCTTCCAGAGTTATACAGGGAAAACTAAAAATGCTGTTTTTGGTTTTCTTGGAATAGAATTGTTATTTCAGAAAATATAACTCGGAAATGGCAAGAGTCCCCTGTAAATTTTTCCTGACCAACTCACTGCTCACCACAATATTTACCTTTTTTCTTATTCTGTATTTGTAATCGAACCATATAATCACAAAATTCGTCAACGAATTTATTGATTTTGACCAAAAATTCATAATCTTCATAGTCAGTTTTGTCGATTCAAAGAAAAGCATTATGATTTCGCTCCTGATTGGTCGAAATTTACAGAATTCTTTCATGATTGTAGCTCTAGAATAATTCCAACATATCAGAAGTGGGATTATTTTTTGCGTTACTGGAATTTGAATAGGCTTCAATATCTGAGTGAGTTATCATCGAAAATATCGATAAAATGAACATGTAGATTTTCCTAGATTTTAAGTGGAAACCAGATTTGTCCTCATATCATAGGGTGTATGGAAATTATCATCAATCTCTTCTAATAAATATCTACTTCCTATCTCTGTTTTATGCACAAACATATTTTTAATGAACCTTTTCAATAATTTTATAATCTCCATAAAAAAACCGTTCATGTGAATCTCCATTTATTCCAGATTCCGGTTTGACCCAGAGGTCAATGTCTTAAGTTCTAGAATACGAATGTGGATGTTTGAAAAATACCCGTCTCACATTATAAATAATACTAGAAGTCTTTTCACCATTAGATAAAATCATTGACTGAATTATGAGGATCTTGAATAATAGTTCCACTACTAGAAACAAGACACTACACATGCCATGCCCATACCCAACTGACTATAAATTTTAATGAGTGCTAAAAATTGAGAGTATGGGCAGCCGCCGTGATTGTGTTCCAATTTTTTCACTTGACTATTGATTACCTGCTAATGAAATTGCTGGTTTTAATGCATATAAAATAGGTTGCTTTATAGGTACGTTTTCAATGATAGCTAAAGAAACGTTAACTTTCTGAATCCAAATTCACTTATTTCAATCACCCTATAACATACACGCTGAGAAATATCCATCTGATGAATCACAGTTCCGGCTAGTAAAAATTTCCTGATACTTCTTAAGAGCAATCCTAGTATGACATTTCATTCAAAGTAGATAGTAGTAATCTTCATTAATTTACTAACAAGAAACCGCAGGTGATGTATTCACTCTTATTGTGATTTCAACTTAAAGACTCAGGTATAATCTGTCTGAGAAAATATTGAAAAACACTGTCAGCAGTTCTTGATATGTATCCAGAAATATTTACCATCAAATCAGTGAAATCAATCTCAGAAAATGATAAAATCAAAACTAATCCAAATGAAACTGAATAACTATATCGACAGTTTACATTTGTATACGCATTCAAAATACATGATTTGCAAAGTAAATTCACCTAAGAACTGAAATTGGGCACTTACTTTTCCGAAGCAATGTTATAAACTATTCGGCGAGTAATAATTGTCACAATGCTATTCATTGATGATTACTAAATTGAACAATAAACATTCAACTATAGTCGTTTTTCCCCACAATGGTGTGGGTTGACTTTTGTCCTCAGTTATTCGTTGATTCTGTTCGAGATAGTATATCTTTTTCGCAGCTAGTGTGCCATCATAATCGAGGTGAATATGGGATGTTGCTGTTGTTCAGTGGTATATATTTGCTTCATTGAAGGCACCCATTGAACATTTGAGAATCACGCACAAATTAGAAAATGATTCAGGGAATGAATGTATTAAAGACAAAATGGTTGCTAGAGGGATCCTTTATGAACATTATTGCAATAAAAGTGATTAAACTAGGACTAGCCAAGAAGAAAAATTAGGAAAGAGAAAAGAGAGGTAATGAAAGCGATAATGGTGTCAGAAAAATGGAATACCTATACAATACATTTCAAGGAAGGGTTATGGTTACAAGAGATGAAATCATCGATGAGATACTGAAGACATCTGCTGTTTATAAACATGACCTGATGGGATACACTTTGGTACGAAAAACGACTTTTTCATTCTATATAAATACGAACTAAATAATTTTTCATTCTAGATTCACTACGATTTCGAAGAATAGTACCAATAGAGACATCAAAACTTTCCTAGAACAATCTACCCCGGATCAACTGGATCATATAAAGTTCATTTCACTGAATAAAAAATGAAAACTACTAGTGACCATCGGTTAAATGAAATATTTGATACAAGGAAGCAGTACTCTTAAGTTCGTGTCTCACAGTCAAACTAATTGATCAAACTATCGAAAATCGAAACGTCAGAATACATTGAGTTTTGGACTGTTGGAAATGTTTGCAGCTTGATATTGGACCGAGGAGCAAGGAACGTTCCTGATAGATCTCTATGGAAGCAAAGAACTTTTGTATAACATTAGACAAAAAGATTACCATAAGAGAGATAAGATGTCAGATGCATTGAATATTGCTAGTAATTCTCACGGCCAAATAACTGGTAGGTGTTCTGAATCACTCGTCATCCTTTTAATTGATAATAAGTACCTACATGTGTATTTCATGTTTTGAAAACACAGTTCAATAGGTAACTAATTATTTGGATCTACCAATCTGATTTCTTGAAAAATCATTGATAGGACTCCTCTACCAACATTTCTTCTTTGGAGCCATTGCCTTGTCCATATTTTTCGTTTCTTCTTCACTAATCTCTGAAGGGGTGCGCAACATACCATGAAATAAATGTTAAGAGATTTTTGTGTATTATTTATATTCATACATTGTTGAAAAAACGCGTTTGGATCATGAATGCAGATTTCTCTTTCGTTATGATCAATGAATTTTTGAAATATTTGAACAAACGTCTTCAAATCGTGTGAACAGGATTTCTGCACATTTCAAACATTTGAATCAAATAGACAGAAATGACGTCACGTCAAACAAATTTGATCAAATAGTTTGACCGTGAGACACGGACTTTACAGTATTGTCTAATTTATTATTCCACTAAATACACACCAATGATGTACGAATAGTAACTAATCAACCGTGTTCCTAATAAAGTTGACTATTAAATTGTGTGATCAGTAATTATTCTACTCAATTTACTTGGACTCAATAGTAGTGTTCAATGAAAAGAATTTCTGTCCAGACTGTCCACATATCAACTGTATAAACCAGGGAAAATCACTTCGATTCTAGTAATTTCTACAGTTTTTTCTTTGCGTGTATAGTTGTGTAAATGATACTGATCTTCCATTGTTGCTATTGTCGAACATGGCACAATAATAATGACTACAGACGCATGTAGTTTTGTGGGTGGTTCCAAACCTATTCCGTCCATTTCCAATTCAGAAATGTAATGGATCCTATTTTATCAGAAACGTGATTTCTTTCACCTAGTGGGTCTTAAATGGACCATTTCCAGGAAGGAACAAGCCTCAAACACAAGGGTGAGTACAAAAAAAAAAGATATTCTTGTTGGAAATTCAGATCGTCATAGAGATTCTCGGAGATTTGAATATGTTATTCGATCTCAATAGAGGCACTAGCGAGATATTGATAGTTTTTTCAACCATGATATATCTAGGTACCTTTATTGCAGGTCAGAAAATCTGGAACAATCGATGAATATAGGTTCAAAACAACTCTCAAGTATTCTCAACATGAAACGATTTATGAAAGTATCGATTGAGAAAGCAGTTATTGGGATTTTTCAAGGAGCGAGAAAGCGGCTAGTAAAGTAAATCTTTATCGTTCTTGGCATTGTTCGTCTCGCAAATTTCGAGAAAATATTGCAAGACAAGAAAACCCCACAAAAGACAAGTTTGCCGTAAAATTCGAGAGGGTTACTCGTACAGGTAGGTATACCTACTTGAAGTTATTGTTTGTAGGTGTCGTTCTATGGGGTGTTAGTGGAATTCATAATTCAGATTTTATGGTGACTTTTTACGATTATTGTGACAATGCGAGGTAGTAAAACGAAGTGGGAATCATTCGGTATAGACAACCATGCACTGTTGAGGCTATTCAAATTCGCCTCGCTTCCCAATTTGTTTATTTATTTTTGTAGGCACCTGAATCCTTAGAAATAAATCAGCATTGGCAAGGGAGGATATTCAAACGGTAGTGATAAAATGAACATGTTGTTCAAGCCTTCTTGAATTTTAATGGACACCATGGGTGTTTTTCAAGATTTACGCGACGATGAGATTATATATACATACACGCTGTGACAAAAACTCTTACGTGCAGTTTCGATAAATCGCTTACCAAGCACGTTCAGAGGTATTTGTTGATGTCCAGCATTCTTTATCTTTATGTTTCGTGTTTATTTTTTCGCCTACTTTTAAAAAACTTTCATTAGTATGATTGACTTGAAATGTTTTGCCATCGAAAAAGATATGTTGGCATGAGATATCGGTTTTTTGACCTCACTGTTGGTATATTCAATGAATGATGGAAATGAATTGAATCGAAATTGCATACCAACAAGATGATACACACAAGAGTGTTGGTTTTCTTATAACCTGGTAATAATGAAAGTTCGCGATTTGATGGAGGCGCTAATTATTGTCCCAATATTATTATAAAAATGATAATAAGGTTGTTGACATCACAACATGGCAGCCATTAGCTGATCGGGCGACAAAGTATTTGGTCGTATGCAGATCATTGTGTTTTCAGTGTTTTTTTGTAATTAGTACTGGTTTTTATAAACTTTGACTTTTATTGACGACAGATGTGTCTTTTCAGTTTTCTGAAGATGATAAGCTGCATTTTGTTTCAGTTGTCTTGTGGATTTTCATAATTTCAAATATTGAAGTGGTGAGTGAAAAACATTACTTTTCAGGATGATAATTTTTCTGCTTTATGCAAGGTCGGGTCATATTAAATAATGAAACCAACAAATTTTTATGCATCTTTAGATAATATTCTTCAGTGTAACATATTTTGAAACCAAATAAATGGCTGTCAGAGTTTTGATGCATTTAAACAGTTCGCATGTAAAGGAATCAATATTAAGAATGGGAGGTTTCTCAATAAATATCTCGAAACAACATAATAACTGCTATTTTGTTTCCAAAATATTCTTCCTAACACATGGGCATACCGTTATGAAACTTTCTTTCTTGATGGCCAGAAAATAAAACATTACAGATTTCTGAAAAGTTGATCGATAGATTTTTTTTGTTTATATGATATAAATTGAAAATAAACATTCATCAACTGTCAAGGGTGTATTTAAACTTGGAGATCAATGTTTACAACAAATTTTTGACGCTTGTAGTTACTTCACGGTATTCGTAAGGAACCGATATCATAAATGTGTCACCGATGAACACCAAAAGTTTGCAATTTCTCCAAAAAATATCAATGTTGATACATGCACTCTAATGGAAAAATGCATGGTTTTTCTATTTTGGTTTTATAATGAAATCATTATGAAACGCAAATGCGTATCGATATAGCCTCTGTTTCGATACGCAATTTTTATAATTCGGAGGTTGGTATAATCGAACTGTCAAATGAAAGTCAGAAGGGTTAGGCCCAGCTCACTTCTGAGCGATTTTGGAGCAGTGAAAAACTCAATGTTTTTATTGGTAAATTTCAATCAAGAGTGTGATTTGATTTGAATTGCATTTTTCACAGCTGGTATAGCAAAACTCAAAATCGCTCAACAGTAAACTGGGCTTTACGCTTGTGCGTCAGATTTTTAAATATTTCAATGTCATCATTGTAACCAATCGGAAATGTTTCTGTTATTTATCGATATTAAATCAATTTCTTTCAATAAAAAACTTTATTTTTTATACGCTTCACTCGTCGTACTCCAAACAACGCGTGCGGCAAAATAGCGTCTTATAAAACTGGTACCACAATATACTATTGTTTGGCACATCAGCTGTTTGACAAGTGACAATTCTACGTCACTGACACTGCTCTATTTACGTCAGGATTTCTCCCGATTAATCCTGCCTTTGAACCACTCGGCTGACTTGTCACAAAAAGTACCACCCTTGATCATATTGTCAATGCGACGCCACTGGGCATCGTTGGCAGTCTCGATGCTTTGCTCCAGAGCATTGTCCACTTATCTTAGCTTAGCGCCATGTATATACTCGAAAAAGCAGGTGATTCTGAGAAGTAAACGGTCCTAATGAAACACAGAAACCAGATGACTGAGATGACAGGCTTAGGACCGGGGAATTCCCAAAGCGAAAACAGAGAGGTCTATCTCACCCCCTACCCTTTTGCACAGTGGCGTACTTACAGGGTGTCCCATTTTCGATGTCCTTACGGGATATCTCGCTTATTTCTAAAGGTAGAGATTTGGGGTCTTTGCCAACGTCGGCTACTTTTTTGAATCTGACGATACCGTAGAAAAATGTTATTGGCCCGCTTCGTTTTTGAGATACAGGGCGAAATTGAAAATATTGCATTTTGGGACCCTCCTACAACTTATAGGAAACGTAAAAACTGTCTCTTAATAGTATTCTTTCGTCTTTGCTTATACATTTCGTTGAGCCGAATCCAGTGACGTTGACAGATTTTCGAAATAAGCTATAATTATTCAGATATAACCCAAAGTATGTTTTTTTTAATAGAATACCCTAAATAATTTTTAATATTCGAAATATAAATGCTTGGGGCTTTCTAAAAATATATTACACTCATACGATATTCTGAGTGTAAGCCCTGTATTTATTTAATTTTCAGTTTTTATGGCTAGTCAAAGACAAATATTACCTACTCTTGAAATAGATCTTTGGTCGCAATAATCGAATAACACTCATATTTATATAGGGCAGAATAGAAAGTATTCATTCAATATTATTATTCAATATAGTAAGTATAGCTAAACTATTTGACAAATCAATAAATTCAAACTTATATGAAAACACTAATATGAACTATTGATTATTCTTCTGTTGAAAATGTTTTATATATGTTGTTAGAATTGCTGATACCCATTTTGTTGATTGAAAATAAGCTAGATATCCCGAGACATCGAAAATGGGACATAATAACTGGACAAAAAACTCCGAAAATGAGATTCTCGCACAAAAATATTCAATTTTGATTGATCTGGTATCTGGCATCAAAATATTTCATGGAAGGTGAAAGTCATTGAGCTTATTGAATCCACAAGGTTCACAAAAATGGGAAATGAAAAATCTACCCCACCTAGATATTATTCTGGGTACGAATCTGGCCTTGAATTTGCTGGTGTTCAAACAAAGATAACTTCGGAGAAATATTATAGTGCCATAAATCATGGTGGGATTATCATTTGTTGCTTGCAGATTTCTTGTCCAAATAACAAATCAGTCTCTGGTTTTGAAGGGTATGTCAACAGGGTGCTATCATTGCTGTACATTTCTCAGATTTTCATATTTCAAGGTGATTAAATTGCAACAAGTCGAATAATATTTGCTATAGATTATTCAATATTTTATACTAGGTGGATCGTTGATATTGTAAAATAATCCGAGGTTAGGTTAGGTTTGGTTCTTCAAAAATAAGAAAATAATTCTTATAGATGTCTTATTGATGTCCTCGAAGTAATGTCAGAAAAAGATTTTCAAAACTGAACTTTGAAGCTAGGGCTGTACCATCACTATAGGAATCGTTTTGAAAGAAATATTTATCTTGCATGTCAACATACCTAGTCGAAATTTCGACATCACTGGATTCAATTTCTGTAGACATTATTTTCGATTTAAAGAAAATAATCTTGTGAATTATTCAGTGCGCATAAAATAAAACAATGCAAGTCGAGTTCTTTTCCTCTATACTTTTTTGAAAACGAAGTTTTTCCAAGCTATGAAAAAACAAATGCAGTTTTTCCAGTGGTGTATGAATTACAAGTCCTAATTATAAAATAAAAATAATATGGGGGACTTTTACACCTTAGTTGTGACGAGTAATAGATACAAATACCACTATGTGTTATCATGTGTGAGCGAATAAAAATAAAATAAAGTGGTTTCCTCCCACAAAAATATGATAATATTGATAATTTTCTCATTTGTACATCTCATTGATGTCAATATGCACGCGTCTGATGCGTCTCATGATAAACAACATGAAGGTATGATACTTAGATTGGTATTCTCGGCGGTAGGTCTATTAGATGTGGAAAATTAACTTGATCGACTGAGTAATGTGCAGTGTCTGATATGATTAATTGTTTAATGGGCAGTGTCATTGTCGGCTACCACAAAGATAGTGGATATCGTACAGGGTGTTGCGAAAGAACGACAAAAGTTCATGGACAAGATCTTCCATTCTACCTAAAACTATCGGAGGTATTAGGAAGTTAAAGATATTGATGTTGAAGATGACTGATAGCAGATCATCTTTATATCATGGTCATACTGTATTTACCTCCGAAAAACAAACCCACTAGAATAGTAACACCCCAAATTGTCTGAATCCAACACAAAATTCATATTCATATGTATTTTCCCCCACAGAGGTTGCCACATCGTAACATCTGAAAGTGATAATCATCCCAAGCCCTAATTTTTTCAAGGTTCTATTTTTCATGAGTCATATGAGTGTATCAAAATCTATGTATTCAATGTTTGTCATAGTGTGCCTCATTTATATATATAAGTGGTTTATAGATAGCACGTGTTTCTGGAGATTGCGGCATTTTTGGTGAATGCGCCAACGCCGCTTATTTCGTTCAACCGATAATCGACCGAACGCTGACAGTGACAGCGCGAAACATCTCGTTTTCAAATAAAATTTTGTTCGATGGTTCAGTAAACGGCATTTTTCCAGTTTGGTGTGAACATTTTGATAGGATTTTACTTAAAAACCTTGCGTTCAAATCGAATTTAAAGGATGGTGCAACGCTGTTAAATATGTAAGAGACGATTTGAAAGCGGTGACCAGAACACATCATTTCACTGGTGAGTTACTCAGTGTCGTATCATTCGTTGTATAAACATTATTCACTCACCCTTATATGCAATACATTCTCGGGTTTTCCCGAGATGAAAAGTTAGTGAATATAATATGTAAAAATATGATCAAGAGACGCTAGAGTTTGCTCGCATCATTTCACTACAAGTGATAAAATGGTTGGCCCAAGTGGTAAGAAAATGCTCAGAGTAGTAGATAAGCCTATATTTACTGGAATTGAAAAGTAATAATATGTTTGATGTTATATTTCTCATGTTCGACACTTTGAAACTTTATATTGCCAGAAAATAAACAATATAGTTGTGACAGTGAATTAAATCGATTATTATCATTCGGGTAATGAATAGAAGATGTATATTTTCAGAAAACTTTGATATTACATTATTTTCATTCAGTCTTAGGAAGAATGGATACGATAAGTTTACATGCTAATTTTGTTGGTAAGTCAATTCATTCGAATTCAGACCATTTCAATATAGCAAGACACTGGTACTGGGGGAATCTGTTGTTGCTATCCTTGTTTCAGAATGAGGTAACCCTAGTAACTGATTTAGATGTTGGCTTCAAATAACTACTGTGGTAAGGATTGTGCGTCATTCAGTCTGTTTTATGATCGAAGGTATTTACTAATTGATAAATAATAGTAGGTTGTAGATTGTCATATCATATTGATTTATACGACAGATTGAAAAATATGAGAAAGTGCGTCAACGTTTTTATCATTGAATATAGCTGGATTTCCATAAACTATACTTCAACATGGTAGAAGAGCGTGTTTAGCAGCTACATGAATTTAAGATTTACATCTGAGAATACGGATTTCTTTTCTCTACGAAAAGTAACAGGAAGCATTATCACCCAAGTCTGAAGAAGAATGGAAGAATGTAAACTTTGGTAAAGTGGAGATAGGATTACTAGAAGGGAAATCAGATTGGTCTACTCGGAAAATAATCTGAGCATTTTATCAAGAGGAATCAAAGATGGATTGGAAGTAATAGAAGGAAAATTACAGAGACCCACTTCTGTTCCAGAAAATGCAACTGCAGAGGAGAAAAACAAGTATGATAAGAATTTGCCAGACTTCAGAAGTCATTCTTTTAGACTTCAGGATAACGTTTGAACCGCTCGATAGGAGTAGACTAGGTCTAGCCAAAGCTGCCAGGCGGGATCTGCAACCGCTTATAGAACGTAGAAGCAACATGATGACTACTCCTAATAAAGACCGTTACTGATCCGAATAATCTTGTGTATGCACAAGCGCATGGGGTACTGCGCACCAACATACAAGAAACAAATACAGTCATTCTTCAATGTGTAATTGAAAATGGCAGTGAATGCACCATGGTGTATGGTGCATGGTGCATGGTGCATGGTGCATGGTGCATGGTGCATGATGCATGCTGAAGATTCATCTATAGAGATCTCCACAATCATGTGAATAAGCTGCGTGTTAGCGATTATGTTTAGAAAAACAGAAATTCACGTGAATCCACTCCTTCATGACCTACCCTAACACCTAACCTAACCTAACCTGGCAAACATCGAACTGAATCAAGACTCAAGATTCGGAAGAATCAAATACGAAAGACCAATACACCAATAATTACGAAACCAATAGAATATAGACTTGAAAACGAAACACAGGAACTCAAACCAGACAAACAACTACAAGAATACAAACTACCAGAAGTCGGGAAACTCAATATTAAAGGTTTTCCAAATATATCAAATGTATTTCATCAATCAAAATTGAAAAAAAAATCCTGCCAACAGAAAGGGAACCATCAAGAAAAACAGTTGGGTAGACAACCAACTTTTGTTAGAATTTTAAGGTCGAATTACCAGAATTTGATTGCTCAGTTGTGAATTGCCTAACGCAACATGGTTGATATCTACTCGTGAGTGAGGGGGGTGGAAGCAAATGGGGGATGGGGATGTATCAGCGGTTTATGGCATTCAACTTCATGGGAGGGCTAGAAAGCATGAATAACAGCTAAGAATTTATTTGATGAGAAATCGTGCTCTATTGCGTAATTGAAATTATGATCTTTACTTCTAGATTTCCTTGGATCAATTTAATTTCCAATATATCCGCGTGTTTCATCCATTACCCGCTTATCGGTTTTCCTACATCCACTCGTGGTTTATAGGATTGCCTTGAATTCCGGAAACCTGCGATAATTCATCAGAGCTGTGAGGGATTGGCCAACAATGCGTTACATTTTCCAAGAATCCCGTCATTACTATCGAAATTTGAACTAGGCATACATGCATCGCGAATAATTTCAGATCCAACCGATTATAACGCACATAACTCCTGAGGAAAGTACCGTGGGTTTTGAAATAGCTCCTCCCACTTCATGTCACCAATGATTACGTTGAAATAAATGCATGGCAAAGCAGGCATTGCGATTCTCGTTTGTCAAAGGAAGGAAGTAGAGCGAAACGAAATTTGAATGAATTGTTGTTTTTACCTCCAATAAACTCTACACCCGTATGAAATTGTCATGGAAGTTTATAAACCGAATGCCTCTGCCAATTTTTTTCGGTCAGTTGATGGTTACATGTGATGCTAATTTGTATATCCTAGCCACTTTCATAACAATTACAGTGCAATCCCCTTATTTATTGTCCTGATCTCTGAAATGTAAATTTATGTTTATCGTAAAGCAGAAAGGCTGATTCGCATGCTTCTTGTAAATCAGTCAAATCAGCGGTGATAAACTGTTAAGCCATGCCTAAAACATCACATAAATATCTTCTATCCGTCGCTCACGTTACGTTACGGAATGACAGTTAATGTGTGAAAGCCGCTTACAATAATTCCTATAACGGTTCAAACAGAAACAGCAGCGACAAATTTGTCATTTGTTTTCTGCAACTCAAAATAAACACGTTGGACATTCTCTAACTGAATGTAATAACCGGGCGGTACATGGAAGGTCAAACTTCCTGAATAATTCTTCATCAGTGATGCCTTATTCGCCATTAGGGTATAGTTTATGGAATCGTACTCAGTTGCATCTAGCGCTAGCGAAGGTAAATATAGAGACGCAAGAACAATGCCACATGAAACCATATACCAGTTTTGCAGCCGTGACAATCGTTTGTTATACATTTTTTATCGAGTTGACGTTTTAATTGCTACGTCTTGATGAAAACCCATTCATTGATTTGTTAAGCGTACCTATACCTACTATTATCATGGAAATGAAGAGGAAGAGTTGCAGCTACGCGTTCCTATGGCACTAAATCTTTGCTATTTCCACATATTTCGGACAGTAACATTTACGATTGACATTTTTAATGCAAAAAGTGCTTTATAGCATCTATTCACTTCATCATCAATAAACTGTTAAAAGTCTAGCAGGAAATGAGCAACAGAAGAAATGATAAATTGTCCTATTTTTACAACCACAATAATATAACAATATTATTTACCTGGAGTGGCAGTTTGGAATTCGAGCAAAGAAGAATGTTCGAAAAATGTTTCAGTAATATTTCATCCTTGCTAGGTAAAAACAACAACATTTCGGTAATCATTTTATTGATGGAGTGAATGATATCCATTATAATAAAAATTTAAGACAGTAAGTTATCGAAAGAGAAGCAAAAAGCGCATGGGTGATCAACATTTAATTTTTTTTCAAGGGAGCTTCCACCATTCCACTACGATTAAATGGAATCAGAATCTTTTCGAATTAGTTATTAATACGTTATAGTTCCAAGGCCAGTCACCTCATCCATTTTCTGTTATATAGGTGTTCCATTAATATATCATCGTATAAGGTTTGTTAATGAACTAACATTTGTTACAGCATTATCTGATGATTAGTGACATTTGATAAAATAACCGAACGCTTTGAATACGAATGGTTGGGGAAACTGCGCTATCACCCTGAGCTCTGCAGGAGATTCTTTATAACCAACACTTTTCATCATACCCTTCATAATGAATTTCTATTAGAATATGATATTTATGTTCCGTGTAGCGTTCGATATGTTAATAATTGGATTTGAATGGTGTAATGAAACAACCTACTACGGAATAATATGAAAAAACTTCTAATAAAGATAAAGTTGATATGTTGATCAATTATGGTGCTTTGGGGTTATTTTGGACAGAAACCTAGACTGGCATCAACATAATTATAGATAATTGTTGTTTGAGACAATTCATTTTCTAAACTCATTCACAAACCGCCACGTTTAATTGGTGGATAACTGTTGGATATTATGTCTAGGAAACATTTTTTACAGTCCTTACCACACTGCCCACACCCCTATAAATGTTTCTATGTCCAATGTAATGATGATGGGAAACAGTATTATTATAGATTGTTCCATGGAGCTTCTCGTTTTCTTGCAGTTTTTATAGGATTCCTTTAGCTAACCAGAGTTTGTTGTTTTTTTTTTAGTTCCTTAATATCTGTCTCTGAATAGGAATATAGATATATATCCGAAATTATTGCATGTCATAAGCAACATGTATGTTGAAACCACGTTGCTTGACTAAAAAGACAGTAATAACGACACTAAAATCTATCTGGTGTGTATAATAGTTATTTATGTATTAAGGGAATTATGAGGGCCTTAATTACCGATGGCAAAGTTTGCGTCCCGAGGGCCTCTGGCCCGAGGGACAGCAATTGCCAGAGGTTATTAAGGCTCTATAATTCCCGTGGTACATAGATAATTTTATTTTTGACCGATTTTCATAACAATATGTCCATATTTAGAACGCAATAAATGTTTAAATTCATAACCTTTCTGGTATATTTGAATTAGGTAGCGTTGATTGTAGCATTGTTGGTTGTTTCTAGGTTGTCGCTATGTTACATGTTTATAAGCAAACTTTCTTTATCAATCAATGTTTTTCCGTTAAAAAACGTGTTTATTTTTTACCACAAATCGACGATCTTTTTCTGATATAATGGAGGATATTATAAAAAAGCGGAAAAAGCAAGACAATCATTACTTCCATCGAAAAGTGAAGCCCTATATCAAAAAGGATACAACTTATATCTGAAGTGGCTGACACAGAGAAATGTTATGTCAAAAGATGCCAACGAAACTGTCTTTCTGGCATATTTTCAAGAACTGGTAAAGTATTTTCAGTATTTTCTGGTGAACAGCAACAGCACCACCCATAAAAAAGCAGAAATTGTTTCCAGCGGCGGAAGTTATTTTCAGGGAACATTTGAAAATTGTACATTTATTATTTGTAATGACGTGAATAAGGAAAATATGTCTTAGTTTTCATTACATATAAACGTTTATAAGCATTTCTTGTATCATTTTCACCTGTAAAAGGTAAGAGGGAGTTTTTGAACTTTAATATCCCAAGGGAGTTATGACCCTCATTATAGATATCGTAACTATGACGATATAAGCTTATAATGTCACTGTCAGAAATAAACACATTCAGGCTTCTTACAAGATTACTAAAGACATTCTGTGTTACCTCGACATGACAATGGACAGTACGGACACCCACTTCCTTTACGCGGCACTAAATTCAGTCAAAGATACATCCACTATAATCTCATCGAAGATGCTTATCTTCTCGGATTAATGGTGATGCGCCAGTTGCACATATAGACTTCACACTCGGAGATCAGATTTCCATTACCTTCCATACATCTCCTATTATTGTGGCAGGCTCAGAACGTTTTGATGACAGAATTATGTTATCGCTTCCAGGGTTTGGTTTCATTCTTCTCAAGAAATTCGTTTTTTGTAATGATACAGACGCTTACAAGTGACAACGCGATGAAAAGTAGGTTGATTTGTAGTGGGAATCAGGGGTTTTTTGAGGTCTTTCTTGTTCAGAGAGTGTTTCGGTATTGATTTCAGAGTATATTTCTTCTACAGTGTATAGAACAGCGAAGTATAACTACTATTACTATAATTATTCCAAACTCAACTCAATGATGGGTGCTTTTATTCGAATATATCGATATAATCCATGCGACCTTTTCTTGAAGATGTTAAATTAGCAGGGGGACATTGCTATGATGCTTGTTTGATTCAGTTAACATGGAAAACTGATATTTCAAGGGAAAATTTAAGTTTTGTCTTCGACTATGGATAATTTTCTATCAACAACAAAAACATTCGTGACCTTGAAAAAAATTATCGGTAATAATTCTTCTGCTAGGGAGATTACAAGTGATAATTCGCAAACATGTTTTCCATTTCAGGAATAGAACCATCTGAAATGAAAGTCATAAAAATACCTCATGAATCTCAAGTAAAAGTAGACACTCAACCACAATGCAAAAAATAGATTAGCACTTAACGGCTGAAATTACAAATATATAATTCTGAAGATCAAATCGAAGCTGAAGATGAAACGAAAATTGATGAGATAGAATAACATTGCAACGGCTGCGTTAGGAAATATATTGAACAAACACGACAATACATATCAATCCGATCGAGTGAACATAGTTCAAACGTAATTGTTTGGAAAATCAAGTAGGCCGCAGCTTATTTTTTCAAAATAATCACACTATTACCATACCACAATACAAATCTTCCGAAACATATTATGAACAATAGAGGGACTTGAATAGTTTCAAAATTACTTTCGTCAGCCTGCTTCATTGAAGCGAGAAAATTCAACCAACCAGGAAATGGTTTTGTATAAATAGGAATTCAAAAACTCCAACAATTATTTCCAACGCTTATATTATGGGGAATATCTTGTTACCTGAAATATATATGATGTGAATTAGCAACATCTGGATTAGATTATTCGCCATCCTGATGCGAATTAGCAGGCAAGGCAAAAGCAGGAGCCATAAATTGAGTTGGCTTTCACCTCCTGCTGGGTGCAAATTGACATCTTTCTGCTTCCTGAAAAACGATGGTAAAAAACTACATCGTAATGTTACTCTCAGGAATTACGATCTCTCGAGTAAATGACAAGTATTTTTGTTCTACGACCAAGTATAAAAAAGGTTTTTATTTACGGTTTTTATTTACGGATTGTAAGGAGAAATCATAGCTAATTTCGATGTATAATAATAATAATAATAATAATTGTTGGCAGCAGGTTACGTCATCCATAATATGCTGAAAAAAATACGTCTTGCATCAGAAAGTTCCTCATTACATTTGATAACGTATCAACTTATATTTATTGGTTGATGTCAACACGCACTGCCGTATTACTGGTTGCGTGATTACCTACAGGCGACAGCGGATGAAAGGTGACATTTGAGATATTAAGTGACATCTGAAATAACCTACATATTCGTTCCTATGTGATACACTATATTGCATCCCAATGTTTTTTCTTGTAATTCTGATATAGTAACAATTCAAAATGGCATATCTGTCTCACATCACATCGAGAGACATTAAAATCCCAGGAGGTAAGTTTGAGTGCTCCAAGGGAACAAGTGCGACAACGTGTCTTATAAAACGTGTGTCATATGCAATTTTTTCTATTTTGAATCGATTTTAAGGAAAAAATGTATACAATATCGATAAATAACAGAAACATCTTCGATTAGTAACAATGATGACATTGAAATATTTCAAATCTGACACACAAGCGTAAAGCCCAGTTTACTGTTGAGCAATTTTGATTTTTATCATTGGTCAATTTAAATCAAATTACACTTTGAATTAAAATTCACGAATAAAAACATTGACTTTTTCACTGCTAGTATCACCAAATTCAAAATCGTTCAGAAGTAAGCTGTACCAACTTCGGAATAATAAAATATGCGTATCGAACGTATCGAAACAGAGACTATTCTATACGCATTTGCGTTTCATAATGACTTCATTATAGAACCGAAATGGAAAAAAAGAGTTCTGTAGGGCATGAAAAAACGCAATGAAAGATATTGTACTATATTTATTTCATTATCTAAATATCTCAATGATTATCATCAATGATTATATCAATATACATGCGGTGTCTCTAAATTAAATGCTGCGAAAAATTATACGAGGGCGATTAAAATATTGGAATTGAACATGAAATTATGAGTTTTTCCTAGCATTTCCACTTCAAAGCTATTGTCATTTCCAGAACGATCAACTACTCATGAGTCACAATGACAGTGCTGTCATTCTTATACAACAACTCGTCATCGTACAGAACATTCAGCGATGTTCCTCCAGCTTTGTTGATGGAAAACACGTGTGTTTTTTAGCAAATATATTGACGGGTCTCGTTACACGGAAGGTACGACCACGTGATGTCCATGTCAGTTTTTTGCATTTCAATGCAAGCGGGCAGTTTGGTGTGCCTCGAATTTCTGCCCCAATGGAAGTACGTCACTGGTTGCCCATTTCCCCACGTCCAGATGGAGTTGTTGTAGCTTCTGGTTGCTGAGGTCCAATACACACCTCGAATCACTGCGAAATCATTCGGAAATAACTGGTGAATCTGAAGCCACACAGATCAGCGAAAAAAACAAAATGAGACTCAAAATCTCGAACGTCAACAGTAAAGTATTCGAGAAAAAAAGAAGTATCTTTTCTAGATGAATCTCAGACCAATAAAATACATGGACTGGCCCTTCCTATCTCTAATGCCACCTAATGCATTACATTGTTTGTAAGCAAGAGGAGGAGAGTAGGCGGTAATGTTGACCCTTCCTGTTAATAGGCGTGCGGAATGAGATTTATAGAGGCAAATATTCAGACGAATGAAACCACAGAAATATTATATTCATCATTGTTCATTTTTATTATATTCTACATGAACGAAATTTGTAAAATACAATTTCGATCAACTGAAAATATTCGTCATCTTGAATAGAATTAATATCCATGCATTATTCCACATTATTCCATTCCCGAACGTACGACTATGGCACTCACCAATGAAATGACACTATTGACACTTTAATCCCAGAAACCTGCTTTTAACCACAATTAAAACATTTTTTTACCATTTTAGGTGAAGAGCAATATATTTAATACACGAATAAGTGATTTAATCGAAAAAACGCACTAATTAACGCTTTGAGAACGATAATACGACAACCTGAATGACCACGTCATGAATCGTAAGCAATCTGAGAAGCTCATTGGAAACACGAAAATGGCGAGGTGACCCGACGAGGCTCGAACGATATATTCTTATCGTGGAAACCAGAAGATTTGACATTCGTGTTGGCATCATGAAAATGATGGAAAATACCAGTCTATGTTCTATTATTCGACTGAGAGATGAATTGTTTTGAATGTGTCTATGATTACCGCAGTCAGTCAGAAAGTGAGTTTAGTGCTAAAATTAGTTTTGTGAACATAGTAGGTATAGTGATCAAAACGATTATCGAAATGACTTTTAAATATGAGATGAGTTCTTCGAATTGTATCGGTGAAATAAATTGTTGAGTTTTTGTACTCAGTAAGTACATTCATTGGTGTTATTATACTATTCACTTCTCAGGGAGCCTGTGAAATAATCAAGAAATTCTATCTTTCACCCTACCACAATACAAATATCTCCCAATCTTGTATTTTCCCCCATCTGATAATCATGATAATCATACCATTCACATTTTTCCTCACAGTCATTTTGCTTTTTTGATTTATTTTGCCAACTTTTCTCACCCTCTCTTTCTATATGAAACGGAGAAATTGTGAGGCAGAATTCAAGAGTATCATTGCCATGGAAGTTCGAACTCACTTTTTTTCTTCAACATATCGAACACCAATTCATTCTTATTTTTGTTGTCTATTGTCAGAAGATGCTCAGATCGATTTCGACAAGATATAACGGCTTCCGCTTGAGTTACCTGTGGATCAAGATTATGTCTGAAAACAAGAACTACTTTGAAAAAAAGTAAAACGAATTGTATGCGATACTATCTACGACTGAATCATCTGATATCATCCCTCGAACTTGAAGCTCAATCTGATTCAAACACTGTTTCAACTCAAAACAATTACCTTGTTATCACTAATGAAATAATCCCAGGTTTTTCTATCATGTTGGTCAGAAGGAAGGCCTGAAAAAAAAAACAGAAATAGCTATTTCCCTAAGAAGTGCGGAAAGTGTTACTTTTCTGCACACAATTACAGTTAGGTGAACGAGCGAAGCGGAGGTCGTATCAGTTTTTGCGTGCGAAAAAGTCACTTTGCCTACGTATTCATATCAGATAACAACGAAAATAAAGAATAATTTGACTTATTGAATAATTTTTAGTTGAACTTGATAGAAGAACTATACAACAAACTATTAAACTATTTGTTCGTCATATTTATAATGGAAGAACAATTATTAATATTTTGCAAATTGATTTCAGATCTGGTCAGTAATTTGATGGGTGGCTTATGAACAGTGATATTTTGAAAGATATTATACACGTATGCCAACCTAGGGGCTCAATTCCTTGTTAGAAAACAAGAGTGAGACTTTTTTTCTCTTCATGAAGGTTTCAAACACTTACAAATACAACAATGGCAGGCGAACAAAGCAATTTTTGATAGGAGGTGAAACAGAGACAGATCTTCAAGGAGAGATTAAAGCAAATTAAAAGCTGTTGATTGGGATAAAAAGAAATTCAGGAACAAATGCATCCAAGCCATAGCATTTATGAATCCCATACCTGATTCAACATCGATAAATACTTGAAGCGGCCTTTCTTGACCTGGAATCGTCATAGTAGCATTAGTTCCTCCCCCATTCACCACTCTATTGCCGTTGACAACTACTTCCACCTTCGGCAAGATCCTCTGGCAAATGTACCGGGCCAAGTCGCTGCAAGTTTGGTCTAACCATCTCAAATCGTTGTTTGATTTGACCACGAGGATGCAGAACTCGTCGCCCCTAGCATTATTTGGCTCTCCATATCCCCAATGTAGATATGTGGCGTTTTCGCCCCTTGACCACATCCACGGGTCTGCAGACGAATTCTTGTGGCCCGAGGTCCAGTACCTTGTCCTTTCTGTAATGATTTCATCTTCTATTCGTGACAAAATCAACTGATACATCGGGATATGTAATGACCATACAGAAATGTGGATAGATTGTAATTTTGTGAATGTATTGTTACGAACTCTGCTGTGTTCCGAGAATACCGGAAGTCATTATCTCGGCGGCGCGGTTGGCTGTGGTTTATGGCCTCGCGATAACATCGATCGCTGGCGTACTTAATTAGAGGACAATAGCAGATGACTCATAGCCGTCGCAGTTTATCGAAAATAAACGAACTTTATTGAATATTCAAGATTTTACTAGAATGGATGTTTTGTACCTGAAGGAGCGTAGTGGCGAGGACAGTCATTTTTCATTTAGTTTGGAAAGAGTTCAATTTAGAAAGAAAGCCAGTACTGTGAACAGAGATTTGTACATCGAATATCGAAGTGATTTTTAATTGAGTGTATATTGAGTCGTATTTCGAGTGTTTAGTGAAAGAAATTGTTCAATTTTGTACTGAGTGTTTTGAATTATCGAACCCAATTAGAAATACCGTAACAGTATCTACCGCTCTTTCTTTGATTCATGAATCGTCTTTGGTTCATATCGTCAGTTTAGTCGATAATGATCTTTGATAGAGAGGCTAAATCTATCAGTCACGAAAGAGTTGAGTAACTCTTGAGCGAGTCTATAGATTGTATCAAATCATCAAGACAATTCATGTATACATACCAAGATCCAATAGCTGCGCTAACTCATCATTTTCTCTATCATTATAGATACTTGCTAGCTCCATAGACATGGCTTGGCAAATGTTAGAGGCTTGTTGATGTGTTTCCTAAACGAAATTAAAGGAATATATACAGAGAACGATAAAAAAAAAATAATTGGGATTGGATACATTGAAGGCCCATGCTAGAAAAAAAACAGCAGACGTCACATGCAGTTTTTTTTTCGTACTTCAATTGTCTGATGCTACCTCCGAGCTTATGATTTCATGAAGCTGGTAACAAGACCTTTTTGAAAGAGATTACTATAGGAGATTGTAATGTTTGGTAACAAGAATACCAACCCGTGTTGTGCTGACAAAAAATTCTTTCCTCCTCGCTGTTCTGGCAGCAGTATCATTCGTTTCAAAACGGATTTTGATTCGATGTTCATTGCATTCGCTAGTGGGGTATTCACATATGAAGCACCTGAGGTTTTGGCAGAACTGGTCGTCCCAATAAAGACGGCCATGGTGCCTGGCCACCGTTATACAATTGTCGGTGAGCACGTGATCACGCAGATGTCTTCTCGTGGGGTTCCAGTTTTGGTATCTGAATGGCTTGCCATCAAGCCACACCCAAGAACGCCTGTCTGGCAGGGTTCTTCCTGATATCCAGCAGTATCTTCTGATATCTGTAGGAGCGATGGTGAGGTTCACTTGTTTTTATTTACCACTCGCCGAAATTTATGTTTTAAAGTCTATAATGCTTGAGCTTACCGCGCAGAACTAGAAGCAAGACAATATTTGAAACATTTAGAAATTTCTTCAATTCGTTCTATGAATTACGAAAGAAAAGAATCCCGATCTGACATTTCTGAGGTAATTCGTGTGATATTTTACAAATATTTGAAACGTTTCAAGTGGTGGAATAGCTTCAAAAAAATACTTTTCATTTGGTATGTTTCAAGTTGAACATTTCATACCCTTTATTAATATATGATGGTCTAGAGATTGTGAGATGATCCATATCTCATCTTGTCTTGTTCGTACGAAACAAAAAGTGAATTCCATGTTTAGTAGTTTAAATTCCTTCATAACTGTTAGATGACTCACCTTTTTGTCTCATTAGTTCTGAAATTTCCTCGTTTTTTTGTTGGTTTTCTATGCTGAGCAGTTTCATGGAACGTGACTGACATGCTTGTACTGCTTGAGAGTAAGTTAACTGAAATGAAATAATTCTAATGCATTGGCATTGAGTTTTTCAAACTTTTTTTTGGTTGCAGTCTTAGAATTTCAATTTCATTCAATTAATTTGAACGCGTTGCTACACAATTCCTTATAGGAAAATAGCTTGTTCTAACGATGTTAATTACATTTTGAACAGGTATTGGAGTTGATAAAATCAGAATTTTTCCGGATTTACTATGGTATACCAGTTCTAATGGAATACTAGTCGTTTCGGTAGTTGAAAATTTGAAATGTCCACCATCTATTAGCAAAATAAACATCTGGTGTCATTTGCAGTTTAACCGGAAATCACAATAACAATTTTGTGTAGAATAGCACCCTGTAATTTTGTTCAATTTCTGAATTATACCCAAATTTTCCTTTTTAACGATGTGTTATGCGCTTTAAATTTGGGATGAAGGAGAAAAGATCTTGATTTTGATTTCCATAATTGAAGATCCACCCATTCATTGAATAACAGATTGTGGAAATTACAATTTTGAATCGATAGAAAAAGCTGATATGTGCTACTGGAACAGAACTACTGCGGGATTCCCCAAATTTCACAATAAAAAATAATCCTGGGAGGAATGCACTCCCGAAAAAGTCCAATGAAATTTTAAATACATACCCAGTTCTCTCCCAAAAAATACTTGTCATCTAATGTTGATTCACAATGAGCTGAAAAATTAATGGATACAGTGTAGGTATTAAAGTACAAAATGAACATGTATATATTTCAGAAAGGTAATTTTGAAACTCATGTTATCTTCAGCCAATTTCAGGACCTGCTTGATAATTTGAATTTCAATAAAAATTGGTTGTTTTCTTTTCCTCGTTCTAGTATATTTTTAGTTATTTCTCACCATGATTGCCAAAAACTGTTACGAACAAAATTATTGAACACCACCTTATCTCCCACATTTTCAATGACAATAACAGCAAAGTAGTGTCAGCAACTCGAATATTTCAACAAGCACTCAAACAAAAATGTTAAATTAAAGTTTAAATAGTTCAGGACGATTATTATCAAATACTTCACTGCAATAAACATGCTCATTTTCCTGGAATATAATGAAACTACGTGCTTTAATATTGAATGAACAGTAAAGTTTCATTTTTGAACTAATTACATTCATGAGTTATAGGTACCAGATGAATATCAATCATCTTTACATTTATACTTCTTTATTAATCACTTATTTTCGCTGTGATATTATTATATACTTATCTTATATCAAACTTCTTGCATAAAACTCATAAATAGTAATAGTTTTTTGAGAAACAATAAAGATTACTACTACTATTACGGCATATCCACATTCTGAAATAATGAAGAACAATCCTGCAAAAAAGTTCGCAAATTTTTCTTGACCCGCTTTTGAAATAACTCCGTATGTTCATTGAGCTATTTCATCACATACTGTGACTGTCAACGATTTCAGCTGTTTGCATGTTTGTTTTTCTACAATACTGTTTGGAATAAATATTTTAGGCCTGAGCATCAAGTCGAGCATTTCATGCATGCCGCTTGACGGACGGTCGTGTTCTCCATCACAACCGCATGCCCCGCATATAGATGGCGGCGCCATTTCAATAATCTTCAGTCTAGTTCATATTTAAAATCTAATTATTTTTGGTTCATGCTTTCTGGTCGTGGGGAAATGCAGTCTATTACTTGTTTCCAATGAATGAATCGATAGTAGTATCGATTTTTTTTCATTCTCACCTCGTAACAGAATCAACTATTTACGGATCATTATTTCAGGAAAATAATTATTGTTGAAGTTGAATATGTTTTTGTCTATAATAGTACCAATTATTATTTCTGTCATTAAATTTGATATGTTATCATTAGTAGGTACCTTCATGTGGAAGTTATCAACAAAAGTACAATATGTGGGATTGAAGACCTAAATATTCAATAAATGTTTTTTTTTTTAATATTGGTTCTGTAATGAAGCCATTATGAAATGCAAATGCGTATCGAAATAGCCTCTGTCTCGATACGCATTTTTTACAATCGAACTGTCGAATGAAAGTCAGAAGAGTTAGGGCCAGTTTATTGCTAAACGTTTTTGGATTTGGTGGTACTAGCAGTATATAGTTGAAAATAAAGTTTTTTATAAATATAAATAAAGGTGTATATAGTTGTGAATATATATTTATGTTTGTGTTCATCATATTATTTGCAAATTTTCATAATAAAATATATTAAATTCTGATGCGACTTTTTCTTATTGGGTGAAAATTGGGTAGGAAAGAAATAGGCGATAGGAAATGTCAACAGACTCATTTATTAAAAAAAAAATTAAATACTTCAAACAATTGCAGATTTATCAAGCCAAGAATTATGCTCTTCAGAAAATCCTAGCCACTTGACAAATATCTTATTCCCCTTCGTTTTCAACACTTTCTCAACTAGATATGCATTTGGCTCAGCTGTTTTCAACAATTCCAATTCAGGGAGTTATGACCCTCATTATAGATATCGTAACTATGACGATATAAGCTTATAATGTCACTGTCAGAAATAAACACATTTAGGCTTCTTACAAGATTACTAAAGACATTCTGTGTTACCTCGACATGACAATGGACAGTACGGACACCCACTTCCTTTACGCGGCACTAAATTCAGTCAAAGATACATCCACTATAATCTCATCGAAGATGCTTATCTTCTCGGATTAATGGTGATGCGCCAGTCGCACATATAGACTTCACACTCGGAGATCAGATTTCCATTACCTTCCATACATCTCCTATTATTGTGGCAGGCTCAGAACGTTTTGATGACAGAATTATGTTATCGCTTCCAGGGTTTGGTTTCATTCTTCTCAAGAAATTCGTTTTTTGTAATGATACAGACGCTTACAAGTGACAACGCGATGAAAAGTACGAGGCTACTAGGTTGATTTGTGGTGGGAATCAGGGGTTTTTTGAGGTCTTCCTTGTTCAGAGAGTGTTTCGGTATTGATTTCAGAGTATATTTCTTCTACAGTGTATAGAACAGCGAAGTATAACTACTATTACTATAATTATTCCAAACTCAACTCAATGATGAGTGCTTTTATTCGAATATATCGATATAATCCATGCGACCTTTTCTTGAAGATGTTAAATTAGCAGGGGGACATTGCTATGATGCTTGTTTGATTCAGTTAACATGGAAAACTGATATTTCAAGGGAAAATTTAAGTTTTGTCTTCGACTAGGGATAATTTTCTATCAACAACAAAAACATTCGTGACCTTGAAAAAAATTATCGGTAATAATTCTGCTGCTAGGGTGATTACAAGTGATAATTCGCAAACATGTTTTCCATTTCAGGAATAGAACCATCTGAAATGAAAGTCATAAAAATACCTCATGAATCTCAAGTAAAAGTAGACACTCAACCACAATGCAAAAAATAGATTAGCACTTAACGGCTGAAATTACAAATATATAATTCTGAAGATGAAATCGAAGCTGAAGATGAAACGAAAATTGATGAGATAGAATAACATTGCAACGGCTGCGTTAGGAAATATATTGAACAAACACGACAATACATATCAATCCGATCGAGTGAACATAGTTCAAACGTAATTGTTTGGAAAATCAAGTAGGCCGCAGCTTATTTTTTCAATATAATCACACTATTACCATACCACAATACAAATTTTCCGAAACATATTATGAACAATAGAGGGACTTGAATAGTTTCAAAATTACTTTCGTCAGCCTGCTTCATTGAAGCGAGAAAATTCAACCAACCAGGAAATGGTTTTGTATAAATAGGAATTCAAAAACTCCAACAATTATTTCCAACGCTTATATTATGGGGAATATCCTGTTACCTGAAATATGATGTGAATTAGCAACATCTGGATTAGATTATTCGCCATCCTGATGCGAATTAGCAGGCAAGGCAAAAGCAGGAGCCATAAATTGAGTTGGCTTTCACCTCCTGCTGGGTGCAAATTGACATCTTTCTGCTTCCTGAAAAACGATGGTAAAAAACTACATCGTAATGCTACTCTCAGGAATTACGATCTTTCGAGTAAATGACAAGTATTTTTGTTCTACGACCAAGTATAAAAAAGGTTTTTATTTACGGTTTTTATTTACGGATTGTAAGGAGAAATCATAGCTAATTTCGATGTATAATAATAATAATAATTGTTGGCAGCAGGTTACGTCATCCATAATATGCTGAAAAAAATACGTCTTGCATCAGAAAGTTCCTCATTACATTTGATAACGTATCAACTTATATTTATTGGTTGATGTCAACACGCACTGCCGTATTACTGGTTGCGTGATTACCTACAGGCGACAGCGGATGAAAGGTGACATTTGAGATATTAAGTGACATCTGAAATAACCTACATATTCGTTCCTATGTGATACACTATATTGCATCCCAATGTTTTTTCTTGTAATTCTGATATAGTAACAATTCAAAATGGCATATCTGTCTCACATCACATCGAGAGACATTAAAATCCCAGGAGGTAAGTTTGAGTGCTCCAAGGGAACAAGTGCGACAACGTGTCATATAAAACGTGTGTCATATGCAATTTTTTCTATTTTGAATCGATTTTAAGGAAAAAATGTATACAATATCGATAAATAACAGAAACATCTTCGATTAGTAACAATGATGACATTGTGAAGAAAAGTTTCGGACTTCCATTGTCTAAAGGTATGAAGATTTGAATCCTGAGAAAAGAAAAGATGAGTTATGCTGAAAAAACGAAATAAGTGATGAATAAAAATTAACTATTTTATCGAATCAAGAAGATTCGAGTATCAATAATTCAGGTTAGTATTAGTGTTAGTATATATGAAGTCGAAAATTGTAGATTTAAATGGGAGTTTAACTAGTCGATGAGCCTGAAAATAAGAAAAAATTGAATTAGAAATCAATAGCCTGAAGAAGAAAAGTTGAATTAGAAATCAATAGCCTGAAAAAAGAAAAGTTGAATTAAAAATTAAAATAAAATGAATGAATAAAGAATTAAAATTATGAGAAAGATTCAAATCGAGTTTGTCACGACGTTTCGATTGTGTGTATCTACAATCGTCTTCAGGTGAGAACTAACAAAGACCTGGGATACGGGGGTATTTATAGGTCAGCTATGGCGGGATTTTCCGGTTCAGTGAGCCGTAACCGGTTGATTCGGCTAATCAGCGGTTTCCATGTGTTGCGGATCTCGACGCTTGGTTGACTGAAAGCGTTATTATTCATTGTGTATGCTGCTTCCTTGAATTTCCTCTTGAACCAGTGTTCTTCTCTATGGATGATTTCTGCCTCAGACCATTTGATGTTATGTTGGTGGGTCCACACATGTTCTGCGATTCCTGACTTGGTGGTTTCTCCTCGTTGGGTGTTTTTCTTGTGTTCGCCGATTCTGGTTTCCAGTGGTCTCTTGGTTTCTCCGATGTATGATTTGCCACATTCGCATGGTACTCGATAAACACAATTCTTGGAGTCACTGTTTTTGTTCGTTGGTCTGGTTTTGGTGAGTTGGCTGCGGATGGTGTTTCCAGATTTGAAGCAGGTCTTGATCTTGTATTTGGATCCAATCCAAGACATTGTCAGCCACCTTCAAACAAAAAAATGATGACATTGAAAAATTTCAAATCTGACACACAAGCGTAAAGCCCAGTTTACTGTTGAGCAATTTTGATTTTTATCATTGGTCAATTTAAATCAAATTACACTTTGAGTTAAAATTCACGAATAAAAACATTGACTTTTTCACTGCTAGTATCACCAAATTCAAAATCGTTCAGAATAATAAAATATGCGTATCGAACGTATCGAAACAGAGACTATTCTATACGCTTTTGCGTTTCATAATGACTTCATTATAGAACCGAAATGGAAAAAAGAATTCTGTAGGGCATGAAAAAACGCAATGAAAGATATTGTACTATATTTATTTCATTATCTAAATATCTCAATGATTATCATCAATGATTATATCAATATACATGCGGTGTCTCTAAATTAAATGCTGCGAAAAATTATACGAGGGCGATTAAAATATTGGAATTGAACATGAAATTATGAGTTTTTCCTAGCATTTCCACTTCAAAGCTATTGTCATTTCCGGAACGATCAACTACTCATGAGTCACAATGACAGTGCTGTCATTCTTATACAACAACTCGTCATCGTACAGAACATTCAGCGATGTTCCTCCAGCTTTGTTGATGGAAAACACGTGTGTTTTTTAGCAAATATATTGACGGGTCTCGTTACACGGAAGGTACGACCACGTGATGTCCATGTCAGTTTTTTGCATTTCAATGCAAGCGGGCAGTTTGGTGTGCCTCGAATTTCTGCCCCAATGGAAGTACGTCACTGGTTGCCCATTTCCCCACGTCCAGATGGAGTTGTTGTAGCTTCTGGTTGCTGAGGTCCAATACACACCTCGAATCACTGCGAAATCATTCGGAAATAACTGGTGAATCTGAAGCCACACAGATCAGCGAAAAAAACAAAATGAGACTCAAAATCTCGAACGTCAACAGTAAAGTATTCGAGAAAAAAAGAAGTATCTTTTCTAGATGAATCTCAGACCAATAAAATACATGGACTGGCCCTTCCTATCTCTAATGCCACCTAATGCATTACATTGTTTGTAAGCAAGAAAAGGAGAGTAGGCGGTAATGTTGACCCTTCCTGTTAATAGGCGTGCGGAATGAGATTTATAGAGGCAAATATTCAGACGAATGAAACCACAGAAATATTATATTCATCATTGTTCATTTTTATTATATTCTACATGAACGAAATTTGTAAAATACAATTTCGATCAACTGAAAATATTCGTCATCTTGAATAGAATTAATATCCATGCATTATTCCACATTATTCCATTCCCGAACGTACGACTATGGCACTCACCAATGAAATGACACTATTGACACTTTAATCCCAGAAACCTGCTTTTAACCACAATTAAAACATTTTTTTACCATTTTAGGTGAAGAGCAATATATTTAATACACGAATAAGTGATTTAATCGAAAAAACGCACTAATTAACGCTTTGAGAACGATAATACGACAACCTGAATGACCACGTCATGAATCGTAAGCAATCTGAGAAGCTCATTGGAAACACGAAAATGGCGAGGTGATCCGACGAGGCCCGAACGATATATTCTTATCGTGGAAACCAGAAGATTTGACATTCGTGTTGGCATCATGAAAATGATGGAAAATACCAGTCTATGTTCTATTATTCGCCTGAGAGATGAATTGTTTTGAATGTGTCTATGATTACCGCAGTCAGTCAGAAAGTGAGTTTAGTGCTAAAATTAGTTTTGTGAACATAGTAGGTATAGTGATCAAAACGATTATCGAAATGACTTTTAAATATGAGATGAGTTCTTCGAATTGTATCGGTGAAATAAATTGTTGAGTTTTTGTACTAAGTAAGTACATTCATTGGTGTTATTATACTATTCACTTCTCAGGGAGCCTGTGAAATAATCAAGAAATTCTATCTTTCACCCTACCACAATACAAATATCTCCCAATCTTGTATTTTCCCCCATCTGATAATCATGATAATCATACCATTCACATTTTTCCTCACAGTCATTTTGCTTTTTTGATTTATTTTGCCAACTTTTCTCACCCTCTCTTTCTATATGAAACGGAGAAATTGTGAGGCAGAATTCAAGAGTATCATTGCCATGGAAGTTCGAACTCACTTTTTTTCTTCAACATATCGAACACCAATTCATTCTTATTTTTGTTGTCTATTGTCAGAAGATGCTCAGATCGATTTCGACAAGCTATAACGGCTTCCGCTTGAGTTACCTGTGGATCAAGTTAATGTCTGAAAACAAGAACTACTTTGAAAAAAAGTAAAACGAATTGTATGCGATACTATCTACAACTGAATCATCTGATATCATCCCTCGAACTTGAAGCTCAATCTGATTCAAACACTGTTTCAACTCAAAACAATTACCTTGTTATCACTAATGAAATAATCCCAGGTTTTTCTATCACGTTGGTCAGAAGGAAGGCCTGAAAAAAAACAGAAACAGATCTTCAAGGAGTGATTAAAGCAAATTAAAAGCTGTTGATTGGGATAAAAAGAAATTCAGGAACAAATGCATCCAAGCCATAGCATTTATGAATCCCATACCTGATTCAACATCGATAAATACTTGAAGCGGCCTTTCTTGACCTGGAATCGTCATAGTAGCATTAGTTCTTCCCGCATTCACCACTCTATTGCCGTTGACAACTACTTCCACCTTCGGCAAGATCCTCTGGCAAATGTACCGGGCCAAGTCGCTGCAAGTTTGGTCTAACTATCTCAAATCGTTGTTTGATTTGACCACGAGGATGCAGAACTCGTCGCCTCTAGCATTATTTGGCTCTCCATATCCCCAATGTAGATATGTGGCGTTTTCGCCTCTTGACCACATCCACGGGTCTGCAGACGAATTCTTGTGGCCCGAGGTCCAGTACCTTGTCCTTTCTGTAATGATTTCATCTACTATTCGTCAATCAACTGATACATCGGGATATTTGATGACTATACACGACAAAAAATAAAACGGATAGTTCTCCTTTCGTCCAGAAATGTGAATAGATTGTTCGAAACGTTTCTCAATAATGTTGTGAATGTATTGTTACGAACTCTGCTGTGTTCCGAGAATACCGGAAGTGGTTATCTCGGCGGCGCGGTTGGCTGTGATTTATGGCCTCGCGATAACATCGGTCGCCGACGTACCTAATTATAGGACAATAGCGGATGACTCATAGCCGTCGCAGTTTCTCGAAAATAAACAGAGATTTGTATAACGAATATCGAAGTGATTTTTAATTGAGTGTATATTGAGTCGTATTTCGAGTGTTTAGTGAAAGAAATTGTTCAATTTTGTACCGAGTGTTTTGAATTATCGAACCCAATTAGAAATAACGTAACAGTATCTACAGCTCTTTCTTTGATTCATGAATCGTCTTTGGTTCATATCGTCAGTTTAGTCGATAATGATCTTTGATAGAGAGGCTAAATCTATCAGTCACGAAAGAGTTGAGTAACTCTTGAACGAGTCTATAGATTGTATCAAATCATCAAGACAATTCATGTATACATACCAAGATCCAATAGCTGCGCTAACTCATCATTTTCTCTATCATTATAGATACTTGCTAGCTCCATAGACATGGCTTGGCAAATGTTAGAGGCTTGTTGATGTGTTTCCTAAATGAAATTAAAGGAATATATACAGAGAACGATAAAAAAAAATAATTGGGATTGGATACATTGAAGGCCCATGCTAGAAAAAAAACAGCAGACGTCACATGCAGATTTTTTTTCGTACTTCAATCGTCTGATGCTACCTCCGAGCTTATGATTTCATGAAGCTGGTAACAAGACCTTTTTGAAAGAGATTACTATAGGAGATTGTAATGTTCGGTAACAAGAATACCAACCCGTGTTGTGCTGACAAAAAATTCTTTCCTCCTCGCTGTTCTGGCAGCAGTATCATTCGTTTCAAAACGGATTTTGATTCGATGTTCATTGCATTCGCTAGTGGGGTATTCACATATGAAGCACCTGAGGTTTTGGCAGAACTGGTCGTCCCAATAAAGACGGCCATGGTGCCTGGCCACCGTTATACAATTGTCGGTGAGCACGTGATCACGCGGATGTCTTCTCGTGGGGTTCCAGTTTTGGTATCTGAATGGCTTGCCATCAAGCCACACCCAAGAACGCCTGTCTGGCAGGGTTCTTCCTGATATCCAGCAGTCTCTTCTGATATCTGTAGGAGCGATGGTGAGGTTCACTTGTTTTTACTTACCACTCGCCGAAATATAGATACTTATATTTATGTTAGAGTCTATAATGCTTGAGCTTACCGCGCAGAATTAGAAACAAGACATTATTTGAAACATCTAGCAATTTCTTCAATTCGACCTATGAATTATGAAAGAAAAGAATCCCGATGTTGACATCTCTGAGGTAATTCGTGTGATATTTCACAAATATTTGAAACGTTTCAAGTGGTGGAATAGCTTCAAAAAAATACTTCTCATTTGGTATGTTTCAAAGTGAACATCACATACCCTTTATTAATATATGATGGTCTAGACAATGCCGCATAAATGTCTTCAAGTAAACATGTGAGATGATCAATTTCTCATCTTGTCTTGTTCGTACGAAACAAAAAGTGAATTCCATGTTTAGTAGTATAAATTCCTTCATAACTGTTAGAGGACTTACCTTTTTGTCTCATTAGTTCTGAAATTTCCTCGTTTTTTTGTTGGTTTTCTATGCTGAGCAGTTTCATGGAACGTGACTGACATGCTTGTACTGCTTGAGAGTAAGATAACTGAAATTAAATAATTCTAATGCATTGACATTGAGGTTTTCAAACTTTTTTTTGGTTGCAGTCTTAGAATTTCAATTTCATTCAATTAATTTGAACGCGTTGCTACACAATTCCTTATAGGAAAATAGCTTGTTCTAACGATGTTAATTACATTTTGAACAGGTATTGGAGTTGATAAAATCAGAATTTTTCCGGATTTACTATGGTATACCAGTTCTAATGGAATACTAGTCGTTTCGGTAGTTGAAAATTTGAAATGTCCACCATTTATTAGCAAAATAAACATATGGTGTCATTTGCAGTTTAACCGGAAATCACAATAACAATTTTGTGTAGAATAGCACCCTGTAATTTTGTTCAATTTCTGAATTATACCCAAATTTTCCTTTTCAACGATGTGTTATGCATTTTAAATTTGGGATGAAAGAGAAAAGATCTTGATTTTGATTTCCATAATTGAAGATCCACTCATTCATTGAATAACAGATTGTGGAAATTACAATTTTGAATCGATAGAAAAAGCTGATATGTGCTACTGGAACAGAACTTCTGCGGGATTCCCCAAATTTTACAATAAAAAATAATCCTGGGAGGAATGCACTCCCGAAAAAGTCCAATGAAATTTTAAATACATACCCAGTTCTCTCCCAAAAAATACTTGTCATCTAATGTTGATTCACAATGAGCTGAAAAATTAATGGATACAGTGTAGGTATTAAAGTACAAAATGAACATGTATATATTCCAGAAAGGTAATTTTGAAACTCATGTTTTTTCCTCGTTACCTTTCTAGTATATTTCTAGTTATTTCTCACCATGATTGCCAAAAACTGTTACGAACAAAATTATTGAACACCACCTTATCTTCCACATTTTTAATGACTATAACATCAAAGTTGTGTCAGCAACTCGACTATTTCAACAAGCACTCAAACAAAAATGTTAAATTATAGTTTGATTAGTTCAGGACGATTATTATCAAATACTTCACTGCAATGAGCATGCTCATTTTCCTGGAATATAATGAAACTACGTGCTTTAATATTGAATGAACAGTAAAGTTTCATTTTTGAACTAATTACATTCATGAGTTATAGGTACCAGATGAATATCAATCATCTTTACATTTATACTTCTTTATTAATCACTTATTTTCGCTGTGATATTATTATATACTTATCTTATATCATCAAACTTCTTGCATAAAACTCATAAATAGTAATAGTTTTTTGAGAAATAATAAAGATTACTACTACTATTACGGCATATCCACATTCTGAAATAATGAAGAACAATCCTGCAAAAAATTTCGCAAATTTTTCTTGACCCGCTTTTGAAATAACTCCGTATGTTCATTGAGCTATTTCATCACATACTGTGACTGTCAACGATTTCAGCTGTTTGCATGTTTGTTTTTCTACAATACTGTTTGGAATAAATATTTTAGGCCTGAGCATCAAGTCGAGCATTTCATGCATGCCGCTTGACGGACGGTCGTGTTCTCCATCACAACCGCATGCCCCGCATATAGAAGGCGGCGCCATTTCAATAATCTTCAGTCTAGTTCATATTTTAAATCTAATTATTTTTGGTTCATGCTTTCTGGTCGTGGGGAAATGCAGTCTATTACTTGTTTCCAATCAATGAATCGATAGTAGTATCGATTTTTTTTCATTCTCACCTCGTAACAGAATCAACTATTTACGGATCATTATTTCAGGAAAATAATTATTGTTGAAGTTGAATATGTTTTTGTCTATAATAGTACCAATTATTATTTCTGTCATTAAATTTGATGTTATCATTAGTAGGTACCTTCATGTGGAAGTTATCAACAAAAGTACAATATGTGGGATTGAAGACCTAAATATTCAATAAATGTTTTTTTTTTCAATATCGGTTCTGTAATGAAGCCATTATGAAATGCAAATGCGTATCGAAATAGCCTCTGTCTCGATACGCATTTTTTACAATCGAACTGTCGAATGAAAGTCAGAAGAGTTAGGCCCAGTTTACTTTTGAGCGATTTTGGATTTGGTGATACTAGCAGTGAAAAACTTGTTTTTATTGGTAAATTTCAATTCAGAGTGTGATTTGATTTGAATTGACCAATGAAAACAATAACAATTATGCATTTTTCACCGCTGGTATCGCGAAAGTCAAAATCGCAACAGTAAACTGGGCTTTACGCTTGTGCGTCAGATTTTGAATATTTCAATGTCATCATTGTTACCAATCGAAGATGTTCCTCTTATTTATCGACATCAAATCAATTTTTTTCAATAAAAACTTTAAATTGATGCAAAATAGAAAAAATTGTACATGACACACGTTTTATAAGACACATTGTCACACTTGTTCCCTTGGAGCACTCCTAGCTTCGCTCGTCGTACTCCAAACAACGCGTGCGTTATAAACTATTTTATCCCCCGCAAACCTTCTGACTGACTTTGATGCTATTCTGGACTGAGTAATTTATCTGGACCATCTAATGAATTTAGATGCATGTAAACTACGCAACACTAATTACGTCGCACCCCGAAATTTTGCCCCTGTTTAAATTTGAATAACTTTTTTCTTCTTTGAACAATTTGAATTCTGTTTGCACTGTTCGCTAGCTCAGTCCTTCAGCATTAAACTCGTACTTCTTCGATACATAAGGTTATTTCCATAAAATTGCTACAGGATGTTTTTTGGAACTGTGCAAAATTTCGAAATTTTCAAAAGGATCCCAACTGAAGATAAACAGTTTTTTTTTCAACTTCAACAGCAGAGGCATGAATATTATCTCATTACCTTTGGCCATTTCCAAAAGTATCTTCTTATCACTTTTCTTTACAGAGTGATCTCAAAAAATCAATTTTTTGGTTTTGCAGTCATAACTTTTTTCCTCTTCAACCGATTTTCAAAATCTCAGGCTCATTTTGAAGCAAAAACCTTATATGAGAAGATTTAAAGATCAGAACTTACTCAAGATGAACATTCAAGATCGAGGGTTTCCTCAAAGGTGACCCAAATCTGAAACACTCTGTAAATCCCGACTGGGAGGAGATTTAAATGAAAATCAACTTGTTTTCGGAAGGATCTTTCATTCTGGATACATCCAGATCTTTTTTCTTTCAGTAGTCAAAAATTGTGAGTGAGGAAACCGAATTGAATCGCCATGTTCTAGAAACAGCAAAAAAATGCATGGTCCGTAACCAACGTAACAAGAATCATAATGAGTGACTGTCAAGACAGGTTGAAAATTACGTTCTCGTGAAAATAAAGATCAGGACAGAAATAACTATTCGTAGGTCTTTCTTTTCTGAAAATATAAGACTTCATAGAAAAATTCAAAATAAAAAAAAAATTCTGAATACAACAAAATTTCAGGGTTACCTTCTCACCCCCTATAGAAAGTCTTCCATCATGTTTTGAATTTTTTTCAAAGAATTTAATTTTTTAGACCCTCAAAAAAATTTTATACATACGCCTATGAAACAAATTTTTTTATCTCTTTCATCAACTTTTTCCGCTGAACACAGCTATGGGTACCGCTGGTCTCGATTCTGAAAAATAACTTTTTTCGCCCTGTACATCAAACTATGATAATTGGAGTACCCGAGTTTGGGCGATTCTTAGTAGTTTTGTACGAAACTCACGAGAATAATGTGTAAAAAAATCACAAAAATTTCCTTCCCCTTCATCCGTACCCAAAGTACCCCAAGGGGGGAAAGGGGGTGAAAGAATTATTTTTTTTTTAATCTCTGATCTCGATGTGGGGGTCAGGTGAAATATGTTTACCGATATATCTAACCGTTTGACCAGCAAAAAATTTACCCGAAAAAAAATTTTTGTGGGGGAGGAGGTCAAAAATTTTTTTTCAGTCTTTTTGGTGGTGATATTTTCGTTTCGATCAAACAACGTTTTGGATATTTTTCTTTTTTAATCAGGATTTCGGGGGGGATTTAGATTTGGGTCACCTTTGCAGAAACCCCCGATCTTTAATATTCATTTTTAGTCAATTCCAATCTTCATGTCTGTTCATCTAACGTTTCAGCTTCAAAATGATCCTGAGATTTTAAAAATCGGTTGAAGAGGAAAAAAAGTTATGACTGCAGAACCAAAAAATTGATTTTCTGAGGTCACTCTGTAAATAAAAGAGATAAGAAGACAATTCTGGAGATGGCTCAAGTTGATGAGATCCCCTTCATGCCTCTGCTGTTAAAGTTGAAAAAAAACTGTATTTCTTCATTTGGGATCCTTTTGAAAATTCCGAAATTTTGCTCAGTTTCAAAAAACACCTTGTAGCAATTTTATGGAAAAAAATATGTAACAAAAAAGTACGAGATTATAGCCAAAGGACTGAGCTAGCGAACAGCGCAAACAGAAATCTAATTGTTCAAATCAGAAAAAAGTTATTCAAATTTCAACAGGGGCAAAATTTCGGGGTGCGACGTAATTAGTGTTGCGTAGTTTATTTCTGACAAACTCATCCAGGCATTCGTAGTAACTAACTACAAACTTTCCGGAATCTAGAGTTTCGACGATGATGACTTTACTTTCTTCCCCTTCCACATTTCATGCAGGCTGTATACAGAATGTTTGTATAAGTGTGACCATTGTATTATCCACGATTCCTTTCATTGACAGCGACTTGTTACAACAACGGTTCTGATAATGATGTGAATTCTCGAAGGCCGCATTCATATTATTCCCCTCAACAATGCGAGCAATTTGTTGTTCTTGTAACAAAGTCTCGCTTGCAAGAAAGCGGCCTCTCATTCGCCACAAGAAGAATCGTAAAACGTGACGAATGTAGATGGTAATGAAATAAACTATCTCCATCAGTTGGCCGCAGATTGAAAGTTCGCGATTTATGACAGGTGACAGATCGCGAACGAGATTTATTTCGTATTGTTTGTGGCCGCGTTCCGTGATTGAAATGACAAAAAAAAACGAAGGCTGAAGAAACAACAGCAATATCGGTGACATTTTATTGCGAAAATTGCACCTGATGACATTTTTTGTTAGTTGTTCTGTATTAGCTACGGGAGTAAAGGATTTAAACAAAGTGAATACCTACATAACTCTACGTTCGGACACAGAGTAGACAAATTATGTATTTTGGTGTGGTTGGAGCAGACATCCGTTCATGAGATCCACAGTTTTTCCGTTCGATCATGATTTCGTCAGAAAATAGAAACCCGTGTTCTTGATAAGCATTTTTTGCAATAGATCCCACATGATCATCCCATGGTTGGGTATTTCCGAAGCAGAAACGAAGTTGGTCAGAACAAATCCTTGCGGAACACCGACGTTGTCTCAAGACAGTCTAAAGAAGCTTGATAGTGAATAAAGTTAACACTGAATTGCTTAGTAAGGTCGCGGATAGAATGGTTGAAGTGATTTGATCATCATGATTATCTGACCGTTTATCTTGGTCAAATAGGTGAACTGAATATGGTGGGTTTATCAGTTGATTAAATGGGTTAGTTGATTAGTTTGTTTTCGAATGAATAGATAAATTTAATGTTTTGTATTGATGAGTATGTGAGTTGATAATTAGGATTTTGATGAAGAGATTCATTTTTTGATCTTATTTTCCATGCTTGACAGAGTTATAGCTATAGTATATAGTTGATGGTAGAGGTTGGTTGATTTGTTGTTTGAGGATCAAATGGGTCAGTTGGATGGTGATCTAAGTTGATAGAAATGATTGATTGATCTCTGTTGTTTGGGGATCAAATGGGTCAGTTGATTAGTTAGATGTTCATCTAATTGAAGACTGTTCAGATGGATATTGGTGAAAAGGGACAGATGATCTTATTTTCATTGCTCGACAAAGTAATTAAGCAAGTATAAAGGTGATAGAAAAGGTTGATTGATTCCTGTTGTTTGGGGATCAAATGGGTCAGTTGATTGGTTAGATGTTGATCTAATTGAAAGACTGATCAGTTGGATATTGGTGAAAAGGGACAGATGATCTTATTTTCATTGCTCGACAAAGTAATTAAGCAAGTATAAAGGTGACAGAAAAGGTTGATTGATTTCTGTTGTTTGGGTATCAAATGGGTCAGTTGATTAGTTAGATGTTGATCTAATTGAAAGACTGATCAGTTGGATATTGGTGAAAAGGGACAGATGATCTTATTTTCATTGCTCGACAAAGTAATTAAGCAAGTATAAAGGTGATAGAAAAGGTTGATTGATTTCTGTTGTTTGGGTATAAAATGGGTCAGTTGATTAGTTAGATGTTGATCTAATTGAAAGACTGATCAGTTGGATATTGGTGAAAAGGGACAGATGATCTTATTTTCATTGCTCGACAAAGTAATTAAGCAAGTATAAAGTTGAAAGAAAAGGTTGATTGATTCCTGTTGTTTGGGGATCAAATGGGTCAGTTGATTAGTTAGATGTTGATCTAATTGAAAGACTGATCAGTTGGATATTGGTGAAAAGGGACAGATGATCTTATTTTCATTGCTCGACAAAGTAATTAAGCAAGTATAAAGGTGATAAAAAAGGTTGATTGATTTCTGTTGTTTGGGTATCAAATGGGTCACTTATTTAGTAAGATGTTGATACATTGAGGACATAAACATATAGGACGATAAATACTGAGTTAATTTCATCATGAAGCGTGTGAAGGTTCCGATGAAGACTCCAGTCCGACCCTGGAATCCGATTGGGCTTTGTTTCTTTTCGTGAAAAAGTGTGTCGAGTAAACACACAGAAATTCCAAGCTGGGGCGTGTGAACTTCACCAAAACGAAGATGTTTTGATTACCCCGCGTCCGATTCCTGATTCCTTTGGCGACACCTCATGAGAAACTGGTCACTGAACAAGCAAACAAACATATTTGTACCGAGTGTTGACAGACGACATATACGACACCAGTGGCGTTTTCGAATGAAATATCTAGTTTTCGAAAAACATCTCGTATTGCTGCTCACTTCTCGCGTATTATCTTTCAAAAAGAAATTCCACATCCTCCAAGCCAGAATTACCTACTAATGATTGTTCAGTTTTTCGTCTACTTTCTGTGTACAAAGCTGACACCAATGTGGTGCTCTTGACCGGAAGTTATGTTTAATTGGCAGTAGAAAGATGTCTTCAAACATTATTTATATAGGGGTTTCTAGTTTTTCATTTTTTTTATGTTTTGGTTCTCACGAAAAGGGTTATCCTGTAATGTACAGAGAACATCGTGAGAACCAAGGGAAATAAGGTAAGAGTTGGTGTTCTTCTTAAATTCCTGGAGATGGTATGCCTCGGAGAAGACCTCCCTAGGCAATGAGTTCCAAAGTCTCGATGTTCGTTGGATGCACGAATCTTTGGAAAGGGACGTTCTGTAGGTCTCTAAAGTGACCACGAAGGGGTGTGAAGACTGAACTTGACGGTTTAATCTCGAAGAGACTGCTAATGGAGGAACGATTATTGATTCATCAGAAGAGCATCGCCCATGAAAATATCTATAAAATAAAGATAAATCGACAACTTTTCTACGCTGTTCCAGAGAAGTGAGCGAGTTTGTAAGCGATTCATCACCGATGAGACGAATTGCCCTTTTTTGGACAGAATCCAATAGTTTCAGGATATGTTTAGGTGCCGCACTCCAAATATGGGAACAGTATTCCAGGACAGGTCGGATCTGTGCCTGCAGCTGACTGGGAGTGAAATAGCTTTTGGCTCGAGAAAGAAATCCAATTTTTTTGGATGCACTTTTGGAAATGGTCCTCACGTGATTTTCCCATGAAAGGTTATTGCTGATAGTAACGCCCAGCATTGAAATGGATGACTTCAATGGTACGGTTAGGTTAGTTTGAGACATGGTTTCATTATGATTCGTCAGTAGATATCTTTCATCACTGAAAGAACCTTGACTTTAATATCAGATTTTATACATGAACATTTGCTTATCATGAATTTTCTCTGGAGTAAGATCAAGTGAATCATATTTAACCAGTCATGCAAACAAGAAAGAACATAACATCTTCTGGCACTAAAGAATACCTCGATTTTTCCGCATATAAAACCTCAAAATTATATATAGGCTCCCTCTAATGATGTAATTTACATATCCGAGAAACAATGGTGGGCCTACTAGTGACCCTTGAAGAACACCCACGCTCTTGTCAAGATAATCAAAATTAAAGGTAGTCAACTCAGTCATCCCTGCATTTGAGATTTTATCCATTCCAGGGCAAGTCCCTGAACACAAATCTTGATTAATTCAATCATTATAATGTTTGGTTGTCAACCAAATTGGTCAGATTCTCATAAAGGGAATGGCCAGCGCACTGTTTGTCGATCTGGGGTGTTCAATACAATACTGTTTGTTTCAAAATGTGTTGTGGTTATATTATTCAACGGTTGCATACAGGGTGGCTAAGATAAGAATCAATAGCATGCATGGACATCAATATATTTGGGAGAAATTTCGTATAGTTACTTTCTCATTGCAACTTTTTCAATTTCAAAGTGTGATCGAATTTCGAGTCCCCTGATTTTTTGATTGGTGGGTATACAGAAACAAAATAACACCTTTTTGTTTTAAGAAGATTTCCTCCAGTAAATCTTTCAAATTACTCATATTTCATGTAGAAGACAAGCTGGAAAGCTTCTACAGGATACCTATCCAGTTCATTTTTATCTTGGCCATCCTCTAGATAATGTTCTTTAATCGGTGATATCCCCTTTTCCTGCGCCACTGGTGTCCAGTATTGACATGCCAAACACTTGGACAAGTTATATGTTTTCATTAGGAATTTCTCGGATTGTTGTATACTCTACAATAACAAAGTGGTTAATTGTTTTTAAGGTGTGTGTTGAGTGGAGCGTATTTCGGATTTTTTTTTTGAAAACTACGGGACTTTCGTGAGATTGCTGAAAAATCCTCGTGAGGCAAACAAGAGGTGTTTGCGTTATTCTGATATCATACATTAGGCACGAACTTCAACAATTCTTTATAGTGGTTAGGTTTATCTAATTAATGAAACATACCTACATTGTTTTACAGTAATTAGGTTTTGCAAATCATAATCGATAAAACACGTACTTCTCACAGTATGTCACGGTAATTATTCAAATCTTGGAGATGTTGATTGAAACTGCAGTACGAAGTACAATCACAGTAAAAAAAAACTTGGCTGTAATTTCAATCAAATGGATTTCAGAGCAAACTCCGACGAATACAACACCTGAATATCAAAGTTGTGTCCTTTTTATTATACATTTCACAATTGAGTGTTGAGTGGTGCTAATTCCAATCTTAGTAGTGAAAAATGACACGGTGAAGTGAAACGATTATGAAACATAAAATCATATGAAACACCAAATTGTTGAAATTGTATATTCTAAATGGTGCTATTATTGACGTTAACGCATAAAAGACACCTATTATATAAAATTAACACCAACTTACACCGTGTCATATCACGATGAAATCGAGACGGTGTATGAATCATCTAATTTGGTGACAATATTCATTCGTTAAGAATTGCATCCTGAAAACACCTGATTTGATATAAATTAATAATAATATTGTATGTTGGCCTCTGAATGGTGTGAATTTCTTGCGCTCATCTGTTCAATCTTAGAACCTTAGAACTTTTGCCAATAGGTATATATTAAACTTTATTAGCACAGTGCTCTTCAAATCATTACAATATTTATATAGTATAATATGTCAATAAATAAAAGCAAGGAACCCACACAATTAATTTCGAGATGAAAAAATGAATAGGTTGATATCACTGAATAATATACAAGTTTCACCTTCCTCGTCTAATAATTTTCTTTCACAAATAACACACACGAATTTTTAAAACTATCTAGTGACACACTTCTTTTCATTTCACAAGGCAAATTGTTGAACAAGACTAGACCTTTTGTAAATAAAGTATCACAAGAAACATTTTCAGAATTTATATAAAAATCATTTGCTGCTTGCCTCCTAGTATTGTGACAATGTATATCTTGAATATAATTCAGCTCACTTGATAAATAGGAAGGTAACATGTTATTTTTCAATTTGTATACAAAAATCAGTGTGTTATATAAAACTCTTTGTTTAACGTTCATCAATTGCAGAGTGTTTAGCATTGTTGAGATAGGTGTACGCCTTTTACAATTTAAAACAGCTCTCATTGCACGATTTTGGATTTTTTGAAGTGTATTTATCTGTTCATTTCCTAGGAAACTTAGTAAAGTGCCACAATAGTCGATATGAGGTGCAATAATTGACTTGTAAATTGTCAATTTAGTAAAATGGGACACTTTATCTCCAATCCTGTACATGAGACCTATTTTTCGCGCCATTTTCTTTTTGATATAGTCACAATGACTGTTAAAATTGAGTTGGTTATCGATGATCACTCCCAAATACTTGAACATTTTCACTTCTTCAATGCTTTCTCCGTTTATCTGAACATTGAATTTTATTTTATTTTCCTTAATCATTTTTGTTTTAGCTTTTGATGATATTATCATAAATTTTGTTTTTCTAACATTAATCTTAAGACCATTGTCACAGATCCAGGTGAAGATATTCTCAAGATCTTCGTTCAAGAATTTTTCAACATCCTCATTTTCACTGACGTCCTTCCTACCGCACCTGATATCAATATTGGGCTAGATATATTAGATGATTTTGATAGATGAGTATCAATTGGCATAATCTCTAGTACCACTGATCAGGATTCAGTTCATATCTGGAAAACAGGAAGCGATATCTATGATATAAATAAGGTTATAGCAGACATAACCACTGCTTACATGATTAACTATGTTAATGGGACAACCGGTGCAAATTCACCTAATGTATCATGAAAAATGGCAGCAAGACTATTTTCTAGACCTGAGCAAGTCTCTCTAATTGTTTCCATGGAAGTTATTCACTATATTTTGAAGAGCAAGTAATTTGCCTTCTATTATTGACATGGAACGCAAAATTTTCCAATCACCCTGTATATATACAACCACATACTCACTCGTGAATTCATCAAGTTTTAGCCGATGGTACTATCCCAGGAATTTGTTATTTGAGCCAATTGGTATGTGAGTGAAGTGTTGTCGATGACAGACAACATTTGAAACCATCGTATACAATTATAGATATCAAATCGATGTGTCTCATCCAAGAGAAAGGCATTTGACTGTTCAATGCCCCTGTGGAAAGCTATTCCAGGACCGGGATGAACTCGATTTTATTGGCAAGTTTATTTTTCGCATGAGAAAAATTTACATTTTTCTGCAACCGTACATTTTTTTGTTCTGATGAAATTATCAAATTATCAGATGGAGAATACTGCATGTGATTATATTTCCTTTGCAGTTCAACCTTGACCTCAATTCAAATAAAGATTAATTTTCCAGTTTTTCTGGGGTACCTCAGGGCAGTGTTCTGGGTCCGTTGCTGTTGCTGATTCATGCAAACGATATGATTTTATCAATTTTTCCGCTAATGACATGGGAGTTTGAATGCTGCTTATATTCGAAATAAATGTTTCCCATTCAAGTCCACAGACACTTGAATATAGATGAAATAAAATTTAAAATATTTCTCTCTGAGTGCGGTTTTAACTAAGTATAGTTTATAAAATTTAGCAATTGAATCTTGACTATGAATTCCTGAATATCAACAACGAAAAATAAATATAATTAGTTGTTACAGAGTTCAAATACTTTTTAGTTATCAATTTTGATACTCACTTGTATTATATGTCGAAAAAAGTACTAATATAATTTTTTTTCAAATAGGTTGCTGTGAGTCCAAAATCTAGAGTTGAGAATATAATTTCCATACAGTTTTGCGGAGAATAACTGGAAATAAAAAATCAATATAACTTCAATTTCTCAGTATTTGTACAAATCTGGAAAATGTTTTACATTAGAGTTATTATAAATAATTGTATGTATGTGTTTGATTCTTTGTTATTTCTGGATTTTCTATATAGGGTTTCATCAGATGTCGACTAATCACAGAATTCAAATAAATACGAAATACAAAAAGTAATATCTAGTTGTTCACGAATTGGATTATTGTTGTGGGATCTTAAAAATTCACTACATGACAAAGTTAACAGAATAACTCAGAAACTGATAATGTTGCATAGAGGTTTCAGATATTTTTCAATATGTGTTATATTTTCACGCATATCTATATATCTGAAAAATTCCGAATCCGTTCCTGATACAATATCGATGTGATATTATGAAATTATCTTGACAATGATTTGAAACGCTTCAGGTATATCAATAAATACTTCAAGTTGCGTTTGAGTACTACTTATAGGCGCCACCAGTGGCAGCAATGTCTTCATTGGCTGAAATAATATTAGACGATTTCTTTCGATTCGGGACATAACTGTACAACATTTGCGTTCAAAAATAATTTGAATAATCCATGCAGACGAAAAATCTAGCACAAATTATCAGCGAAGTACAAAAACTAATGGTATTCATCACTTTTATATATATAGGATCTCAATTTATAAAAATCAAGAATTGTTTTTCAGAAAGCATCGAGTTGATTTCAGAAAGCGTCAACTGAATTTCAGATTTCAGAAAGTTTCAATTCAAATATATTTCAGATTAGTTGATTTGATTTCAGAAAGCATCAGTTAATGTATTTCAGAATAATCAGTTCGATATCAAAAAGAGATTTCTATCGGAATACAGTTAGTATACCAATATTGTGGAAAGATGACCTGTTATTAAAAAAACGTCCAAATTGGACAAGTCGTTTGGACACAAAATGATTTTAAAGTTTTGGTTATTTTTGGGTGGTGCGTTAATATCTTGGGGAAGTGTAGATGATCCTGTGCAGAAATGAGAAAATCATCCTGTACTCATATGCAGTCTTTAACTTGAAATCTGAATTATTTCGAAAACAGTTAGTATAGGTGATGCATGAAATATTTCAAGGATTCTGCGTAAAATCGAAAAATATGACCAATCAAAATAAAGAAGTTGTGATCTATTTCCGGTACAATCTGAAGTGCTAAATTCTTGAGAATATTTCAGATGGATACCTCCCATAATCATGAATGTGCTAAAAACTATAATGATTCGGTTCATTTTATACATTACATACAGTTCATCATAGGGCCAGCTATTTCCTCTCAAACTCGTTAGCAACTACATGATTGCTCAAAGAAATGAAAAATATGCCTACAAAAACAGGGTGATCACATTGAACTTTCGTTTTCTGAAATACAAGTGACTATTCTGAAATTCAATCAACGCTTTCTGAAATACTAATTATATTTTTTGAAATTCAACGCGGACTATTCTGAATTAAAAATGACGCTTTCTGAAATTGACTCACTATTCTGAAATACAATGGTTTCTTTTCTGAAATACAAATGACAAATTTTGAAATTCAACTCACTATTCTAAAATACAATTGATACTTTGAAATGAATTGAAGAGTTGTTGTTATATGGGACGTTGTCCAAGAAAAAAATGATTACTTCGGTTTAAAATTTTGGCGAAGGAACCAAAATTTTATCATTGTGATTTCTGATTTATTCGAGTATTATTGTTGTGATAGAGAATAAACTATCATTAGGATCATTGTGATACATCATCTTAGGGAGAGAACTGTTATTTTCAAGTGAGTCATGGGAATCTATGAACTGATGTACCTATTGAAAAAATAGTTAGATATTGATGTCTCAAAATCCAGAAGAGTTGACAAGAATTTCATATATCTTCCGAAATCTTTTTAAGAAGCTGTCATGAAATGTGAGAACGAGGAAACATAAAAATGACCAAAATCAATGTTTCGCCTATAAATTGACATGTTCTTTCAAATTGTAATTGGCTTGTTTGCCTTGACATGAAGTCAACCTCGAATTTCTCACCGTTTCAAATATACCATCGTGCATGGGCATGATAAGTGTGACACCCTGTTGAATGCGATTATCATCTTGATAATAATTATAGATTACCGCGAACTTCTAAATCACAATCGTATAAGCGTAAGGTAACAAACAATAATTAAGCAATTTCTTTAAAGGTTCGCTGTCAGAAGAGATAAATAGCTATTATTGGCAATAACGCTACATCCAGCCATTGATGCAAATCGCTGATGTTATTCAGATCGTTTGTTTCGGGATCCTCTACATCACCTTATTCTCCGTATAAAATATCAGTGGAAGAAATAAATTTAAGCTTTCAGAAGCTGAAATAAAGAAAATCTCACAAAAAGTTGAGAAATGGTTGAGGAAATATTTAGATAATATTCAGGAAATATTAGCCAAAGTCTGGTTCATGCTTATACGAATAGTGGAAAATATTTGCGAATAAAATGGCCGCTGAAAAGAAATATCGCAATAAAGTTGAAATATTTAAACTTTATTGAGGATTTTTCATGTTATTATATGATACTACAGCATGCACAAATCAATAGTATTGTAGAGTAGAAATAATATCAATGTAATATTTATTATTTTCCGATTTGCATTAATTTTGCGAAATTCGTATAAGCATGAACCAGCCTTAACTCCTCAGAATCTCTCAAGATATTGTCTAGAAATTACCATGGAGAGAGATTGTACACTCACGTGCGAAATGAGAAATTGGACATTTAATTTTTGTTTTCAAAAATACGAACAGAATTAAATCATGTATATTTACAATAAAACGGCAACAAGATCAAACCATACCATAACCACTGGCTCGTTTCGAAAAATCCCATTTTCAAAGAGCTTTCAGAAAATTTACACGCACAACCGTACACCTACCATATGAAATGCATAGGTATAATTATTATTAATTTAAAATAAAAAATTGAACTTTCAACTGACAGAAAGAGACATGACACCCATGTACCTACTAGATTTTTCTCTTTTTACTTTACCCAGATCCGTTCATGCACGATGTTGTATTTTATTTTTCATTGAGAAACTATTGCGGAAACAACATGATAAGAGTGGGATTTGCAATAAATTGGTATTTTTAATGTGTATTATTCAATTAAGAAATTTTGTTCTGGTTGAAAGTTTGGGATTGCCTATTTCAAGATCAGAACGAGATTAAAAATAGACAAAGATAGATACCGACATCTACCGGTTATGCTGAATACTGAATCCAAGTTTACAGGTCGCTGTCTATCAGCTTGAATATTTTAATTGATTTTCAATATTTCTTTAATAGATGGTGCCAGTATGAGAGTTTCGGCATCAACTTTTAGGGAAAATTTTTTGCTCAAGTAGAAATCCCATGAAACCAGTTAATGATTGAACACAACCAATCAAACTAAGATTATACTGAAAACATATCATTGCCAATGTAGCAAAAACTTTTGATTGAACCTGTTTCTGCAAAACTTGTACTCTTGCTTCTTGATGTGAAATAGCCTTGTGGGTACCTACTTACTGATTTATCAAGAAAAAACTGATCATAGGAATTTTTTTCAGTTTTTGACGACGCAAAATTCACATGGAACATTCTTCCATTTTTCTATTTCTAACGAAAACAAAGTTCTTGGTCGCAATATAATGATGCATGACATTCAATCTCTAGAAAAATTTTTTACTAGTCTGATATTTCGAAAATACCTCCTTTTCGTTATTTAAAAAAAATTTAAGAGACCGATTAACAAAGGTTTATATCTTCCTTCAACCCCCCCCCCCCCCCTCCTTTCGTCAAATGGTTTATTTCACAGTTTCGAATAATTTTTTTACGCAACTTACAGAGTGGCTGTAGCTTGAAGGGGGTGGAGCATTTCAGGACATAGGTTCATTAAAAAAAACTTTAATTTTGACTGATTTCTTAAAGAGAGACAAAAAATGACCTTCTACGAATGATAAATCCCAATTAGCCAAAGTACCTACTTCTTTGAGACGTTTTTATCAGGTCCTATATTTAGGAACTTCATCAATCATCAATACAAGTATATCTAATTCTGAAAATTTAAATAGATAAAGTACTACACATTTTCCGATTGTAGTTCAAAAAGCGTAAAGCTTATTTCAAAAAGTATCAATTGTATTTCAAATAAGTCAATTCAATTTCAAAAAGTATCAAATATATTTCAAAATTATCAATTCAATTCCAGAATACGACAATTGTATTTCAAAATAGTCAATTTAATTTCAAAAAGTATCAAATGTATTTCAAAATTATCAATTCAACTTCAAAATGCGTCAATTGTATTTCAAATTGATCAATTTAATTTCAAAAAAGTTCATTTCAATTTCAAAATCCATCATTTCAATTTCAAATCTTATTATTTTTATTTCAAAATCAGTCTACTACAATCTAATATGTGATAGATGATAGGAACCAGTGAACCAGAAGCGTTCCTATAACATGGTGAATAAAAATATCACCTCACACCCCCATCTGACCTTTGTCTGTGCTTTTTCTGTTTTGAAATTCAAATGATGCATTTCGAAATACATTTGATATTTTTGGAAATACAAATGACCATTTTGAAATTTGAAGTGTTAGATTTTGAAATCGAATTGATAATTTTGGAATACAATTGATGCTTTTTGTTATACAAATGACTAATTTGAAATATAATTGACGCATTTTGAAATTGAATTGATAATTTTGAAATACATTTGATGCTTTTTGAAATTAAATTGACTAATTTGAAATACAATTGATACTTTTTGAAATCCAAATGACTATTTGGAAATACAATTGACCATTTTTGAACTAAAATTGGAAAACTTTTAGTCCACGTCAATTCTGCTATTTTTGTACTTTATACCTATGTTCGTAACTTCTTTCTATAATATAATTGTATCGGAGGATTTATTATAATAAAGAAATGATGATTGACACAATCATCTTGAAGAAGTCTCTTATGTGTATTTCGATGTAACGACTTTAAAGATACCTAAAATGTACCTCTTTGAGATGTCTGGTGTGGACTAGGATGATGAGGCATAGTGAGTTCATTAATTTTTCTAATCAGCTTATTTTCCAGAGACAACGGATATTTATGTGGCTAAGAGGCAAAATATCTCGTTTTTTTATGCCTAAATGAGTTATTCATACCATTCCATAGAGTAAAATCATACCTCAAGATATGTCCTTTTTTCAAAATCAAATTCACCACTTCAGTCAGATACAATGAGAATTATCGAATATCTACTCGAAAAACTCTACATTCACTTTTTTATGGAAAACTTATAAGAGTATAGGTACATGAAAACTAATCGATTACTTCATTCTGAATTGAAATAATTCCTGAATAGTGACGATAATCGAGTTATGACCCTTTTCATTTTGGCCACGGATTTATACTATCAAATATCATATTTATCAGGCTGATGAGAACTTTTTCGTAGTGAAACTCAAGTGAACCCCCATGAAGTTGGATGCCCAAGAACTCTCCCCACAACAAGGGTTGGTTACAGTATTGACATTTTAGTTACACATTTGGTGAAAAAAAAATCCAAACTGGCGACAATATTAGAGGAAACGATTAATCAAAATAATTCTCCAATCCGTATTCAATCCCTAACTGGTATGATTAATGTTGGTAACGAGCTTGTCAAGAGATATGGTTATTGAATCTATCGACAATTAAATATTAATAAAAGCGCCATGATTAGATTATGCATAACGCCATCTGAATTAAAATACTCATATAAATTCATGACACCACTGCATTCTTTTATTACTATGATAATGTTTTTACAATATTTCATTAGACGTTCGTAATTGACATTCAATGCGAATATAATTTTATCATTGTTGTTATACATGAATTATTAATGATCGGCGAAAAGTGTAATATGGGTGCGATTTGCATTATATCTGTATGTAGATTTTTGCCAAACGAAGATGTATTATTTATGAACCCAATTGCCTTTTCCTATCTCGTAGTCTGTCTCCGTAATGTCGGCATGGATTTGAATTTCTGGTGATGACCTTGGATCGGGAAATTATCGTCACCTTTTTTTTTAATTTTAGCAAATCAGCTCTGTTATTAGTGCCAACCATAAATATTTTTTTCACCTAAAATGCTGCAGCCTTAGAGGTGATGCTGAACCTATCACCATTGCATCTGTGTGTAATGAAAGAAGCAGTAATAAGTGCCTTCAGACTGAGCCAGACAAAAAAACTCAAATCAGGAAATCGGATTGGACACTTGAAGATTTAGGAAAATATTTCACTAGAATCCATGTCTAAACCGACAGATATCATGCCAGTTAGGTACGACTTCGAAATGCAGTTTGAAGTGGTCATAAACAACCACCAAATTAGCACAGAGAACGGACCTCAACTGGGAAGGGATGCATCAGCATGACATACTGATGGATCCAAGACGGATGGAAGGGCTGGAGTGGGAGTTACAGGGCCAAATTTCAGGCTCTCAAAATCCCTTGGTAACGCCCCAACTATCTTTCAAGCAGAAGTACATGCTATAGAGATATGTGCCCAGGAGTGCCTCGAAAGGGACACTCGAAGGGCAAAAATCTATATTCTATCAGATAGCGCTGAAAGCTCTGAAAGTCATACACTTGTAAGTCTAAGCTGACTTGGGACTGTAAACAATCTCTGAGACAACTGGCAGCGAACAACCAGGTCACTTTAATGTGGGTGCCAGGTCACAAGGGAGTTGAAGGCAACGAGGAAGCAGACTGCCTTGCCAAAGAAGGGGCAAATACACAATTTCTCGGCCCAGAACCCTTCTGTGGACTTTCCAAAGCCCACTTGAGAGAAGAGTTCCGACGCTGGGAAGCGGATGAAATGAAATCTCACTGGAATAAAGTGCCAGGACAAAGACAAGCGAAAAGGCTAGTGAGCCTCTCGCCAAGGCAAGCTAAAAAGCTTCTCGAGTTGGACAAAAAAGACTTGAAACTGGTAATGGGACTCCTCACTGGACACTGCCCTCTGAGATATCACCTGAAAAAGATGGGTAAAACAGAGAGTGATAGTTGCCGCTAATGCGAGAACTTCGCTGAATCTGCAGAACATTTGCTTTGCGAATGCCCAGCTCTCATCTGCAAGAGGCTCAAGTTCCTGGAAGGGGCCTTTTTAGAGCCCTCCGACATCAGGAACCTAGCTTCCAGCAAACTGATAAACTTCGCAGGAAGTCTCGGAATCCCGGGCCTCGAATAGATTAAGGGTTAAAAGGTCTAATACGTCGAGGTGCTTGAGAGGCTGAAGAGTCTCAACGATCCCCCTACAATCTACAATCTACCATAAGTATTTATTGAATATTCTATGGAAACATCAAAAATATTATGGTAGAAGTGTAAACCGCTGGCAAAACTCGAAATTCCTTTTCAAACTGACGATGCGACGTTTCCACATTCTGGGTCATCTTCAAGCTAGGACAAAATATCACAGATTCAGTCCTTAAACAATGTGTTGGACTTGCAACATTGTGTTGAAACCTAATTATGATCACCCACGCATCTTGAGCTGAGCAAGGTGCAAAGGTAAGCTTTATGGGGAAAACAATTAACAATGAAACTTCTCAGGATTCAAAACATCAGCAAAGGAATCCGATCACAACAAGATGAAAAAAATAGGGAGAGGGGAAAAAGATGATGAACTAGCCAGAAAAGGCTCATCAACCCTATATATTGGCCCATAACACGTATATACTCAAAATTCATCATCATCAAACAGTCGTTTATGGAATCCCTGAATAAAAAATATGAATACCTACGGTACCAAATACCGTAAATGCTCATTATTATTCCTTCGTGGTATGTTTAATAATGGAAACACTTGACTATAAGTGAATTGTTGATATAATCATATTGTTTTCGGCACTTATAAATGATGTCATTTTGCTGTGTCGTTCAAAAAAGATAAAACAGTTTAGATTCTGAGGGTGGATAACTCTATTCCATTTCCTTTTTTATTTGAACCTAATGGCAAAGTTCTAATGGAATAATCTTAAATCATTCTTAAATTTTTAAACATTATGTTTCAATTGTGTCGAACGTCTATTGAATAGATTCATCAAACAGAGCCTTAAGCAAGAAACACTCGTAGAAATATCTTGTTGAATGTCAAGTTCAGTATCTGGAAGAATTTTTGATTAAATCAAGTTTCGAGTTCATTCATATCAGAATAATTTATTCACAAGATATTATCCATAACGTGATTCTGATTAAAATAAAAGATGTGGTTTATTACTTATCTGATGTTTAACAATTCGTACATGACAATTGTTACCGTGGATACAATGCACTGTTGAATAATTTAATAACATCAAATTATGCCCAGATTAACAACTGTGATTGTCAGTAGCCAGTACTTAACAGAGACGAATATGTGCAGTGCATTCTACAGGGTCATCCCACGACATAGCTAATAACGATCAAGGTCAAACGTCAAAGCATCAAGTTCTTTATTATCACGTTGTGAATATAGAATATAACAACTTTTTTGGATAAGGTTTCTCAATTTTACCACCACTGAAAAAAGTATGCAACTTCAAGTCTGTGGAAAGAGAAAACTGACAGATGTCTACCATTTTTTTCTGTTCTGCTTCAATTCTATCTTTTTGACCACTGACTGCCCTAGGGTCTTCTCAGAAATCCATGCTGCCTTCTCAATTACATTTTTCATCTTGAAGTAGCTATATCATCTGGGGTCCCACAATAGTATATTGTGCAACTAGTGCAGGAAATAGGATATGTTAAACGAGTATGAAATATCCAATTCTTGCACGAGTTGTACACTATACTTCTCCGACGACCTACATGAAATATGTTGCATTTTAATTTCACATTGCTGTATTACCTACTTACAAATCATTTTTACAGGAAATCAATTCAATTGCCTGAAGAAGCATATATGAAAGATGTATCACACAAAGAAAACAAATTTTATTGAACATTTAACAAAAATATTTGGGTACATTTTGGTCTGTATTTATGAAATATTGAACAAATAATTATTGATGGTAATATTTGAACAATTGTTCAGTACTAACGAAATACTATTATTTTCTTTTATCAAACCTAAATTGCATATTTCTGGGGGAGTAGAATCTACCATTTCATCGTCGGATGACATTGCAGCTAGCAAAGAAAACTGAACAAATATTATACGATTCGGTACCTATCTGCTTGGTAAATCACATTGACACTATAGACAGATATGTCATTGTCACAGCCAAGGTGGATATAGATATGGTGAAACGAGTCCCATTAAAAGACACTAGAAATATTTGTAGACTTATGCCTACTTGATTTTGTTGAATTTCAATCATAGTTTCAAACACTAGTAATACTTCCACGACTTCATATGGATGGCGCCACGTCTGCTGATTCCGCATAATGAATATTAATTTTCACAATTTCTCAGTCATTTTGATTTTGTGTGATTTGTTCAATCAATATCATGATTGAACAATCGAACAAAATTCATATTTCAAGCCAAAACCACAACTATAACTGATCTGTCACTGTCACTTGAACACGAAACCATAGAATACGGATATAAGTAGAGAACTGAATTATCGATATTGATATCAAATGCAATATTAACGCCATATCCGAACGATTAGTGAAATATTACCGGTGTTATGATCTTCGCTTAACCAGTCTACAGGTTTTGACGGAAAACAATTGAAGAGTCGTTTCACCATATCTATATCCACCTTTGTCACAGCTAACTATGAGTAAAAATTAGAGTATAGTTAACTATATTAGGTAAATCGCACCAATCGCAGAGCGTGGAGATGAATATTTCAATTCGCACTAGCACTATTTCAGGTAGGTCGTCGGAAAATATACTTTCATTCATCCAACTCATTGCTCACATTGTTATTTTCTGTTATCATTGAAGTTCTCTTCGACCACTGATACCTTTATATAGCCACGAATAAGTTGTGCTTGAGAGAAAATTAGTGTATTCGATGTCATGTCATGTATCTACGTCTAAGGTTGTCAACCGTGTAGAATTTGTACATTAAATTAATTAGTTTTTTTATAATTCTGATTTATGTGATGTACCAATTTTTTTACATCGCGATACATTGGAGTTACCCTTGAAAGAAAAGATTGATGACGTCATGCGTCCACACTGAATATTTTATTCAAGTAAAGCGCTTATAAAAATGGAATTCAACATTGAGGAGATGACTTAGTGCCTTTGAGAGTAATTCTGTTCCACTTCACCTCGAGACATCAAGGATTTTTACATGAAAACCTCAAAACGCAAAATTTGACATGACTGGACGCAGATAACGTGTCATGGTAATTATCATTATTATGTTGACTTTGGGATTTGAAACATCCTATGTGGTTTCGTCTTGTTCTTATCTTGAGTACTCGTTGAAAACATTTTATTTTCCATGAATGACTATACTTAAGAATTTCTTTTTGATTTATACCGGGTGTAACAGGATCATGGTACACCCCCCGTATCTCCGTAAGTTTCAGAGGTGATTTATCGAAATTTGGGACATGCTATGAATATAATAAGCGTCACTTTCTGACCTACAAATGATTTTTTTTCCACTTCCGGTTTGGCCGGAAGTGATACTAACTCTCGATTTTTGAAATCTGCATAATTTCACATAAAGTGACATTTCAAACGTCAAAATTTAGTATTTCATTTAGGTGTGCCATGATGATGGTTCCGATTTATTCCAATTGATCCGTCTAATGCTAGAAAAATCTAAATCCCGTCAAAAATACTAAATTGCGTTTTTTATGAGCAAATAAAGTTCATCATAGTCGATTTTGCGGTAAAACTCATTTTTTTCAAATGGAATCATATTGGTACCGTGGTACCATTTATTAGTACTACCAATAAGGAATTTATTCATAGCTAGTAATAAAATGTGCGATAAATACAATGGAAATTACAATTAGAAGAAAATAAGAAAATAAAATTATTGAAAATTTTGACGTTTAAAATGTCCATTATGTGACATCATTGGATTCCGAAAATTTTGCATATTTCAGAAATGCAATAATATACAGAGTGTTCCATTCAAAAATCGAAAGTTGGTATCACTTCCGGCGACACCGGAAGTGAAAATTAAATCATTTGTAGGTCAAAAAGTGACGCTTATTATGTTCATTAGCATTACACCCGGTATATCATCAGTTGAGATAATATTGTGTGATGCAGAAATAAGAAGACAAATCTATCTCACCTGAAACCCAGAACATGATGTTTCAACCGACAATCGGACAAGTTGGAGGTTTTTTTACTAAACTACCGACATACCTGCCAGTGTACAAGAATTTGTTAGGTACTCGTAATTTACAGAATAAAACCGTCGAATTATGAGGAAACCAGAATTATTTGGGAGAAATGGAGGATACTGCTAGATAATTTTGTTGCCAAATTAGGAGGGAAGATTTCACTTACTGATTTTATCGAATTTTGATATTATGAAAATATTAACCGCCACTTCAGATCGACGATTAGATTGTTATCATGATGCATTGATTGCTAATTTTGAGTGAAACAAAACATAAAGGAAACAATCGGGATTTTCAAGTGATCGAAAACATTAAGATACACTGAAATTGGAAAAGAGATAATTTAATTCAATTGATAAGTTAGTGAGCGAAGATTGGAGTATAGGTATATGGGGATGAGGAGTCTTCAAAGATGGAGGAAAGTAGAAAAACCCTTATGATTGCCAATCGGGGTCAACTAACTGCTTTTTCCATGGCTAACTGAGTTGAAATATCATCAAAATGTAATTTCCAAAGAGATATTAGTAATATTGATAGCAAGGATGACTAGACATATCCTAACATATGTCTGTATAGCACAGTCATTTGGTAGTTTTACCTGGAAAGTTTTCCGGGAGTTTGGTGATTTCAACTTTGTCACCTCGTATCTTTGCCGCTTGAGCCGCCATATTGGAAAAATGGCGCCTTCTAGCAGGTTTCTCACAATATCTCCTTTTCGACTCATTTAACTAGAAAAACATTCGTATACAAAATTTAACTAGAAAAAAATTGCTACAATTTATGTATACGCAATATTTTTTCGAAAATCAATAGTTTTGGCGTCATAGCACCGCAAAATATACTTCAATATGTGTTTTGGCGGAATAACTTGATTCCATACCATTTTAAATATTTAGGTAGAGTAAGCGGCGCCCTCTAGGTCTAATCTACATCTAATGCCTAATTTCGAATGTTTCTGGAGCTCTAGTTTAATTTTGTATATGAATGTCTTTATCGTTGAATGAGTCTGAAAGAAGATATTGTGAAAAAACTGCTATTAGGCGCCATTTTTCCAATATGGCGGCTCAAGCGGCGAAGATACGAGTGGGCAAAGTTGAAATTCGTTGAGAGCACATCGAAATCTATGAAATCACATTTTCTAAACTCCCGGAATCCCGGAAAACTTCCCAGGTAACCCCTATTTTGAGCACCAAATGACTAGAGTATGGGGTTGTCCAGGTAATAGTAGCAATAATTCGCCATTCCATGGTCCTGTTCAATTTAGAAAAAAAGTCACTCTTGTGAAACTTTGATTTGAGGCTTTGATTAATTGTAGTTGAAAGTTCAGAATACTTATAAAGTTCACCAATGAAAATAACCGTCATAAAAAGTAGGGGGTGGTTGGTTTATTGACATAATACAACATGTCCCTACATACATTAAATGCCTTTTCGATTCTCGAATCAACAGGTACAAATGGTGGTAATTACAAAAAAAAAAAAATGGGTACAAATTAGTCTTATGAATAATACTGAAAAATGAAAATATGAAACAAAACAAAACTATAGACCCGAAACAGCAAAAAAAGAACAAAAATAACTTAATTTAATATTCAACTAAAAAGAAAGGAAACAGATAAAGGCGGGAGGTGATGACAACAATTCAAAGTATATGGATTCATTCATTGATAACAAAAGAGCGTAGTTTCAATACATTCCACAAATAATGGGCAATGATCTTAACATTTTCTTCTGTGGGATTATCGAGGGCATGGGCTAGAGCAACCATGTCTAGTAATGAATTAAGGTATGCTGGTTTGATTGAAGAGTATATGGGACAGTTGAAGAAAATATGTTCAATCGTTTCTAGCTGTTCATGATTACAGATTGTGCAGCGCTCATTAGGATTGATGGTATAAGTTGAACCTCTATAAGAAAATTTGATAGAGATCGAGTTGCATAATCTTAGTTGGGCAATAGTTCTCGTGTATTTGACAGGAATATTTAAGGAAATATAACGCTGCGGCATATTATGCAGAATAGAGAAGGAATTGTACATTACTAGAATTACAAATGTATATCATCACCACTTGTGGACTTGAACATGGGTATCCCACAAGGATCGATTTTAGGCTCTATGCTGATGATGTCTCTGTTATTGTTTCGGATATAAATGATGACAATATTGCTGTCAAGAGCAATCTAGTACTGAACTCTCTCAGTGCCTGGTTTTCTTTTACTCACTTTACTTAAATCCAACCAAAACTAATTTAGTGAGATTTCATACAAGCCAAAGAAATGCAGAATCTATAAATGTAGTCATTGACAATTCAAATGTCGACCAAAAGAAAATTGCTACATTTTTAGGTGTATTGAATGTCTGAACTGGAGGATTCACTGCTCGGGTCTTGTTTCAAAGCTATCCACCCTCACTTTTCTGTTCAGAAATATGAGATCCTTATTGAATGAACAACAGCTCCTGAACTTGTACTTTGCCCAAGTCGACTCTCGACTGCGATATCCTGTTTGTTTATGGGGAAATTCAGTATCAGTAACTGATTTGTTGGTAGCACAAAAGAGAATCCTACGATGTATTTTCAATATGCCCATGAGAACTTTCTGTAGACCGACTTTTAGATATCACAAAATTTTAACAGTGACTGGTATTCATATTTTTGAAATGTGTATGTTCGTCTTTAAAAATAAGTACAAATTGAGTAGGAGTAGTGATCATCATGAATACCACACTATAGACAAAGAAATGACTATTATGTACCTTTTGCGAGAACAAGAAAAAGCGCCAAATTGTTTGAAAATAAAACTTTTCAACAAGCTCCCTACTAATTTGAAAAATATCAAAAATATAAATTCTTTTAAAAGCCAACTCAGTGGGTTCTTGATATCTTCATGTCACTACTCACTTAGAGAATTTTTAACTTATTGAATTTATGTTTTTTGTTGATTTTGTTCGCTTGACTATTCCTATATGGTATTTGTTACTATCGAAAGGAAAATGAATTTATTTATATATAGCCTTTAAAAATGATTTCAAAAGAGTAGCTTTTTTCATGAATTGAATAGGAGGTTTGCAAAACATGTCAAGTCAAAAAATGCCCAGTTACGAGCCGGAATTATGAAATGAAAAAAATAGGTGGCACATATATGCGCTTTCGTATGATGGAAAGGAAAACTGGAATGATGCTATTGATAGAAGAGATTGAAGGTATCCAGCAGCCCAAATGTGGTAACCAGAAGCATTTGGAAGAACTGAAGCATACTTGGAGACAATCAATTGCATACATATGAGAAAACCTTTCAAAATCCAACCAAAAGCCAACATTTCGCGTCATGATTTCATCGAATTTCGATACGCCAAGATAATACGCCAATTCCAGATCGAATGATCGGATAAAAGGCCGGCATTGATTAGGCTAATTTCGCATAAATCTAGCCAAGATTTTTCAACATCACGATTGGCAGCGGGCTGTCATTTTTTGTTTCGTGGTTGTTGAGAAATACCTCAAATCATTTTAGAGAACCAAATCAAAGTCAGCTTAATGGAAAAAATCTAGTCTTCCGTGCACTATAATGTCTGTTCAATGTCCAAGTTCATTGTATGATTGTTTGAGGGCGCTGCTTGAGTGGTATAACAAGTGAATAACGCATTTTATGCCATTTTTTTATTTTTCACATATTTTGTAGATTGGGGTGCACATGTCAGTCATGTAAATGTCACATTCCTTCAAAATATTTCTTGTTTCTTTTATACTTTTTCATTTCCGCGAAAAAGCATCCACGCCACGACTTTGCGCTAAAACTAAAACTAAACAATAAAAAGTGATAGGATTTCATGAATTCGCCAGTGACTTCAATTTTGGAAAGCATGATGGGCAAGAAAATATACTAATAGGTACCTATAGTTTGCATGAAGAATCTTTGTGGTAGGTAATATAAATTTATTCATTCTAGCTTTAGAATGTCTCTAGAGATTTCTGAATATTGTGGCATTTGTGCTTACCATTTTGATACTGAAATTCCTCAAAAAGAACTGTGTGCCTACAACTTTTCGAGGTAAATCCAAAATTTTAGTGTATTTGGTAGTGAACTGAATTCTCGATTGTTTCTTCTAACATTTTTGTTATCCTTCTATGATATAGGATATTTACTACTAACCTGGTCATTTATAATTGTTATTACGTTGAGTTTTTGTTTACTGTTTATATATTATATAACCTTTTCGCTCTACATACAGGTATATATGTGTATACATACTATACCTCGTAGACTTCAATTATTCACAAATCATTTCTGAAAATGTTGTACAATTCTTATCTTATGTTGTGAATAAATTATTATTATTAATTATTATTATTATTATATTGGCCACTTCACATATTATTTCATCCAACATTCACTATATCAGAATATAACCCAATATCTTTGCCAATATCCTAGGTTAGGTCCAAAAAAGAGATAGAAATACGAAAAAAGTGTTAAGGAAGCGGCGCTGCTTGAGTGGTATTAATTTTGATTGGAAGATCACTGTAGGTGATTTTCGCTGATTGGGCAGACATTATAGTGCACGGAAGACTAGATTTTTTCCATTTAGCTGACTTTGACCAAAGTATGTGGTATGTGTTAACATGTGAATGAGTTTTCTTTTCCATAGAAACGTATTATGATTGAAATAAATGATAGAATTAGAACAGATTGTCAGAATAAATGAAACCTTGTACAAAAAACCAAATCTCCTGACTGATATTGCCATCACCATCCTATTGAAAATCCTCAACACTCTCCCTGAACAGTAGAGGCATGCGTTAGAGAGAGAATCCCAGTTGGCTTTGACCGGTGCCAGAGGGGCGCTTTGCCAATATTAGCACGATGTTGGACCACATTGGGACACAGTCGAGATTATACAGTGTGATAGGTAGATCGAGGCAGAGAGGCAGAATGATAACGCAGTGCTCGATGATTGTCATGATTGTAGCAGGTTAGTTTATGTTAATTGGCTTTGAAGAGTGAGTTCCTTTGTGTGTTCGCTCTCATAAACAAATGAGATGAAATGCGTGGCTACGATGCTAAATGTGCAAATATATCGAAGAGATTGTTTTTTGCCATTTGTGCATCTTAGTGAAAATATCCGAGAACATAACTGAAACATAAAATTGAGAATACATTTCTTCAGATGTCTACTCGAATGGTTCAATAGTCACCCAGTAGAATTTTTCTTATTTTTTTCCATATATCTTAATTTTGTTTACTAAGCAATTTGACAAATTTTGCTTCTGCATCAATAGAACACTTTCGTGGCTGGCGGTAAATATAAATACAATTAAAGAGTATGTCCCAAAACACACATATTCGAAAAATGATATTCGAAAAAGATGCTCAGAATAATTTTTACTTATAGCTCTGTACAATAAAATCTGAGATAAAAAAATGAAATCATTTTTTCGCCATCAGAAAAAATTAAACTTGAAAAAACAAATTTTTGACAATGAAATTCATCAGTAAAGCCAACCGTAATATTTCGATTGATGTTTTGTAAAAATTCGCAAACAATTTCAAGGCAAATTCACAAATTGCAAATTTTCTCCCAATAAAAAATAGAAATAACTCGCGAATTTTAACAAAATTGTATTAGGAATAATACTGTTGGCTCTACTAATTCGTTTCTTTTTCAAATTTCTTATGGATCCAGAATTATTCTCAAATTTTTGTTCAAGATGTTTTCCAAAATTTTCACATATTCGATATTCCTTCAAATAAGAGTGTTTTCAGACGTAGGTTATAAGTTTCTTAAATTTCCCGCTAAACACAAAAAAACGAACGGCACTGGTTTTCTTATGTACAGGCTGTCCCATTTTCGGGATATCTCGCTTATTTCCAAAGATAGAGTTTCGTGGTCTTCGCGAACGTTGTCTTTTTTTTTATGAAACTCACGATACCGCAAACAGAATTTTCATAGCCTTCTTCGTTTCTGATATACAGGGCGAAATTGAAAATATTGCATTTTGGGACCGCCCCTGTATCTCAGCTATCTCTCAACTCATGGGAGAAGTAAAAACTGTCATTACTACATATGTATATTTGTATTTTTCAATATTTAAAACATAAATGCTTTTGAGTATTAGCGCTGTAGTTTGATGATATTCAGTTTTTATGGCTAGTCAAAACGAACATTATTTTTAAAACAGATATTTTGGGGCAGTAATCAATTACAACTTTTGTTCAAATATGGTTAAACAGAAAATATTCATTTGAAATTATCATTTTTTGATATAAGTAGGTAGTCAATAAATTCAACAAATAAATAAATTCAAATTCATATGATAACACTACTATAGAATAATAAAGCTCTTTCGATTATTCTGCTGTTGAAAATGTTTTCTATAATATTAATATAGTTCAAATTGTTGCCAATTCTGTTCAAGAAAGCTGATATCTATCCAAGATAAGTCAGGCTATTATCTTTCAACATAATATATTCAAATAAGTTTAATTTTATTTATTTGTTGAATATAGTTTACCTATTTATATCAAATGAAAATTTTGAATGAATATTTTATGTCCTACTCTATCGATCGATTTTAAAAGTAATATTTGTCTTGACTATAATAGCTATAAAAACTGAAGATTATTCGACTACAGGGCTACTACTCATAATATCGTAGAAGTGTTATGTATTTTTTGGAAAGCGCAAAGAATTTGTGTTTCAAATATCGAAAAATATACAGTGTGTTCCGTTTGAAAAAACATAACTTTGGGTTATATGTGAATAATGAAAGCTCATACCAAAAATTCTAACTACTCCGCTGGATTCTACGTGAAAATTTGTATCAACGACAGTTGAAAGATAGCTGAAATACAGGGGGGTCCCAAAATATAAAAATTTTCAATTTCGCCCTGTATCTCCGGAACGGAGCAAGATATGAAAATGTTTTACAAAAAAGTAGCCAACGATTTCGAATACCGAAAATCTCTATCATTGAAGATTAGAGAGATATCCCGTAAGGACATCGAAAATGGGACAGCCTGTACAAGTGATATCGATATTTGCCGAAATTTATCAATGAAAACTTTTTCATATATGCGTACTTTCTTTCGGTCACTGTGTATAATGTTCTATTTGTTCCTACACAAAATTTTGTTACAAGCCATACCATTTTCTATTCAAATTAATCAAGTGACAGCTGTTAGCAACACTCTGAATTCATGAAAATATTTTCATAATCATTACCTATGCTTAACTGCTATATAATGGAATTCCAGTAAACATCAAAGAATGTCCCTATTTATAACCTACTAGGTCGCATATAATATGATTTATCATAAATTCTCAAAAAAGCACTAGGTACTCAACCATATTATAATTCATTTCCATACATTAATCGAAATCTGTCATAATCAACACAACGTTTATTATTTCTGAATATACTAAGTTTTTCAACATAATACATCTATCACATGGATTGGAACCCATTTGATTCCTCAAAATCATGTTTCATTCAACCTCTGACAACATAACTTCATTATACTTTATCCAATACATGGAAATTTGTTTCTGGAGTGTTTTCTTCTTCTGCCGCATGGTGTCGCCACTTCCAACTGTCTCTTGGAAGGCGGCTCAGTGCGGTCAAATAGACGCGACGAAAATGCATTGGGACAGGCACCGCTTCGAGTGGAGATACAGGGTTTCTTCTAGGTTAGCTGCCCTGTACTGATGAGGGCCAATAAGCTCGAAACCGGTCTGTAGGTTGTTATTCGTGCCTGTCTTGATGTGAACTTTGTCACTTCTTTGGAAGAAAGGAACATTTGCAACCTGGGTGAATCGTTGCATAGACTACGAGCAGATATAATTCAATATTCTGCGTGGTATTTGCCTTTCTTTCAATTTAGAATTGTCCTTTTCAAACGTTTAGTCAACTACAATGTCAAAAACGTTGATAAGATAACTTTTTGACTGTTTTATAGTTGACCTCACTCATTGGATAGTTTTCAAAACCGATTCTTCGTATTATGTGCACTCATTATTCCAGTCCATAATCTACTCATAAATTTTTTTAAACATACAAACAAGTAAATTAAATTGTTTGGGGGCAGACTTCCTGTGACAAATAAAAAATATACAGGGTGATTCAGGTTCTAGTGAAGATACGAGTGGTTATTTCATTATTTTTTATTCAGAAAATTGAGTTAATCTTATGACTTGGAAAATAATGCGAGCAGACACTTTCTTCATGTCTTTTGATTTGCGTATAAGAATCGTGGTAAAAATAGTTGAATATTTCAATGGTCTCTCCGTGTATATGGCGCAATAGCTAGTATTGGGATTTGTCATTATCTTCTTGGTAAAAGTGGAACGACGTGATTTATTTTTTTCATTTCTAGGTTTAAGTCCACATATTCATGAAGATTTTTACAACATTTTTATTCACTTACTTCATCTGTATTAAGCAGGGATTTTTATAACCAGTTTCATACATTCATATAGCCATTAAAAAAATAATGTGGATTATTCAGAATTTTTTTTTATAAATGCTATAGTTTTTCAAAGAGGACAAAGGCATACAAGTAAAAAATCACTGATTCGTTGCCAAATTTAAATCGGTGGGAGCCAAGTAAAACAAGTAGCTAATCAATCAGTTTTCAGTGTTACCGGACAGTTTATTTATTATAATCCTCTGTGTCAGAATGTGAGATTGAAAGATCTAGTCGGTAATCTGTGATGAAAAATGTGTTATTTATCATCGTCTCTGTGATATACTGTGATATCTCATCGATATTTAGTAATTTGACTAAAGTAAAATACGGGAATAATAAATGAACGCCGATTTATTTTCATTAATATCTATTCCACTGCTTCGTACTACAATACTCTCAAATCCTCGTCTTTTTTCCCCCCCAAAGGTGTGTGCGCGTGCTTTGGCCCATATCGCCATCTTAAGGCTATCATTTCTTAAGGCTATACATAACATCTTCCTCCTTAAAAAATTATAAATTTATATTTGCATGCCTATACATCAACCTGCAGTAAAATAAAATTCTAAAGTACAATTACAACTTTTCATAGGTCAGACGCGTTATCGGTTTCAATTGTCTTTTAGGTCTTGATAAAGCACTAACTTGATCATTAATCCCGAGATCAACACCTTCACTATCGTTAGTGTTTGTCTCTGATGAGACAACATTCATTTCCTCATTTTGTACGTTTTTGGATATGTCACTTGAATCATCTTCAGCTGAGGCTGGACTCGGAAGTTTTGATTGATAAAAATTATATTTTTTTAACTGATTCAAATGACGTTTCCACACCAAGTCTAAAGTTGGAATTCTCACTAAATATACATGTTTCCCTACTTTTTCCATGATAATACCTTGAATCCAAGTTGGTCTACTAACATTTCTATAATCCTTGGTTCCTCCCGGATCGGCTCGGCTGCGAACTGGAACTCCCTCCTGCATACATCTTCCCCTGAGATCGTCCTTTTGCGTGAACATAATTGATATCCGACTCCTTCTTCACAAAAATTTGGTTGTGAGAAGGAAAACAAGATGGATGAGTTGCTGATTTCGTTGTGGCCAACTCCACAACTTTTTGAAAGGAAACCTTTTTGTCTTCTTCAAATAACCTATCCTGGACAGGTCCTTTGTCGTAACCCATAATGAACTGGTCCCGTAACACCAAGGTCAGTTCGGTTGCCGAAAAATCGCACAGCACTGCCAAATTCCGAAGTCTGGCTGACCACTCACGAGCTGATTCACTTGTCATTTTCCTCGCGGTGTAAAATTTATATCGCGCTGCAAACACGCTGACACCCGATTTGAAATGTTCATCCAGAACGGCTACTAAATCTGTATACTTTTTCATTTCAGGTTCTGTTGGCAAACATAGATTATACACCAACTTGTACGCTTCTTCGCTAAGCACATTCAACAAAATTGCATTTTTTCTAGGTTCCTCTTCAATTTTGTTGGCTTTAAAATAATTTTCAATCCGTTTTTTGAAAATTGACCAATCTGAATTTACAGGGTCAAATTCACGAAGATGTCCAATAAGTTACATTTTATTCTCCGCCATTTTTAAACACTCACAATTTCACACACGTGGGTTTTTGAGTGCCAACTTTGAAAGTTTATAAAACACAACTAGAATCCTCGTCGCCACTGTGATATACTGTGATATCTCATCGATATTTAGTAATTTGACTAAAGTAAAATACGGGAATAATAAATGAACGCCGATTTATTTTCATTAATATCTATTCCACTGCTTCGTACTACAATACTCTCAACTCCTCGTCTTTTTTCCCCCCCAAAGGTGTGTGCGCGTGCTTTGGCCCATATCGCCATCTTAAGGCTATCATTTCTTAAGGCTATACATAACAGTCTCATTGATTCGACATACCTATAACCAATCACTGAACAGACTGATGAACAAAAAATATGCTCACAAACTTTTTCTAAAGACCCTCATCAAATTTTGCGATTTTGTCGAAGAAAAAGAGGGTTTTTGTCAATTCAGAGAAACCCTTCTGCGATTTCCTTATTGACCTTTGGTAGGCTTGCATACAACAAAGTTGTTTCGAAATTAAATATTTTTTTAGGTTGACTTTGGCCACTTGTGTTCGTATCTTACTTTGTTTTGTAAAGAAAAATCATAACTATAGCTCTTCAAGTCCTCTTATGAAAATAATATGGATGCAGTGTTCATAATCTGTTGTAGATGAATCGGAATCATGCAATTCATGTTCAAAACCTTGTTTGGTTGTGGAGGTTGAGATATTTTAATTTTCCGTAAAAATACATTATCGACAATGTGCCCATGTGAATGCAAATTTCGCGTTGCAAAAGTTAGAAGTTGGCCATGGTTTCATGAACTTAGTGGTCAATAAAATGTTAAAGTATATGTCTTGGTCGAGAAATAAATCTTTGCACCTTGAAAAGAAGTAGATAATACTATGTTTCATGTCTAAGGCATATTGGAACGTGAATACTTTATTCAAAGTATTTGTGTGAATTAAAACAAAATCACGTGTGTTGAAATGAAAAAAAAAATCGCACTCCCCTAAAAATTAGGATTATTATAGCTGGTTATTTACTATCGCCATAAGCACTTAACCTGACTAATCCTAATGTGTCAAAGAGACATATAACCCTTACATTCACTTCGATAGAAATTAGTCTGCTCAACTTGCTACTGAAGAGTATACGGCTTGCTTCAACGAGGTTTCCATTTTTTACCTTCGTACGAAAGCGCTGAACGGACATACAGCAAAATAAAATTATAATTGCCAGTTTGAACTGAAAATTATACATAATTGCCAGATAGAACTGACAATTATACATAATTGCCAGATAGAACTGGCATTTACACATAATTGCCAGATAGAACTGGCATTTATACATAATTGCCAGATAGAACTGGCATTTATAGGTAATTGACAGATAGAACTGACAATTATACATAAATGCGAGTTCTATCTGTCAATTATGCATAAATGTCAGTTCAAACTGGCAATTATAATTTTATTTTGCTGATATCCTTTCAGCGCTTTCGTACCTTCGAGATAATGCACTAACTTATATTCCTCGGTTAATGTGAACGAACTGCTGTATTCTTGATCACCTACTTGAGAAAACGGGTAAAGCTGATATCTGAAATAACTTACATATTTGTGAGATTCATGTAGGCATGATTGTGGTTTTCAATATCAATCAAATTGTTTGTGTAATCGAAGAACATTCAGTAATTCACGTAAGGATAGACATCTCATGATTTTAATTTCATCAACGATTTCATTGATGAGGGATATCCTGTAATGTTCAGAGAACATCGTGAGAACCAAGGGAAAGAAGGTAGGAGTTGGTGTTCTTCTTAAATTCATGGAGATCGTATGCCTCAGGGAACACATCCCTAGGCAATGAGTTCCAAAGACTCGATGTTCGTTGGATGAACGAGTCTTTGGAAAGTGACGTTCTGCAGGTTTCTAAAGTGACCACGAAGAGGTGTGAAGACTGAACTTGACGGGTCAATCTCGAAGAAAATATCTATAAAATAGAGATAAATCGCCAACTTTTCTACGGTGTTCTAGAGAAGTGAGCGAGTTTGTAAGCGATTCATCACCGATGAGACGAATTGCCCTTTTGGACAGAATCCAGTAGTTTCAAGATATGTTTAGGTGTCGCACTCCAAATATGGAAACAGTATTCCAGGACAGGTCGGATCTGTGCCTTATAGATCATAAGCAGCTGACTGGGAGTGAAATAGCTCTTGGCTCGAAACAGATATCCAAGTTTTTGGGATGCTCTTTTGGCAATGGACCTCACGTGATTTTCCCAAGAAAGGTTATTGCTGATAGTAATGCCCAGCATCGAAATGGATGACTTCAATGGTATGGTTACTCCTGACTGAATTATGTTGGTCACAGTGAGATCGGCTTTTTTAGAGAAAATACATGTTTGTGTTTTGTTTGCATTTAATTCCACTCGAGAATTGTTGCTAAGTACATATTTATTTCGTTAACATTTCTTTCTCGTTCATTTCTGGTTTGACGGGCCAATATATAGGAGCCCTGGAAGAGAAAGCGGTATGGAGGGTACTATCATCCGCGAAACTGTGTATAGGACATGAAGTTGCTTCCAACAAATCGTTGATGTGAAGTAGAAATAGTATTTGTGCTAAAATCGATCCTTGCGGAACACCAGCATTCATATGTAGAGTATCAGATGAAACTCCATCGACCACTACATGGAGGGACCTGTTTGAGAGATGATGAATACACGCGAAAATAATATCAAAGATGGATTGATCAATTAGTAATAAATTAAATTTCGCTACGAATGTTTATTGGACGTTTAGAACTCCATTCCTTTTATCAATTCGTTATTCAGGTATTTTGTGCGAAGCACTTATTATGTGATTGATTTTTTATTATCTCATTTACAATATTTCAACTGAAGCCCGAGGAGATAAAAAACAGTCAAGCTATTTTGATTCTGGCAGCCTCTCTTTTATATTTAGAATGATAAATCAAAAGTGACTGGAACGAATATATATGTTATATCTACTACTGAAGATTGTCTGGATCTGAAGCTGAAATTTGTGATCGCGATAACAAAAAACACATTATTCAATACTCCACCATCGGACAATTAGGTCTATTCCGGACTTTTCAGAAATTCAATATGGCACCCCTAAGAAAAATCGAAGTCAAGTTTTGTATCTTTGACATCAAGAATGCATTTGAAAATATGATAACAGATTCAGATTACGCGTGAAAGACCTAGTTAAAAACGTCTAGCTCTCTTTGAACCAAAATTAAATATTTCTGTTTTTTTTATAAAGCAAAAACTAAAAATGCGCACTTAGCTCTCATAACTGAGATACCCATGATGGAGCTCTAAAAACGGGTACCCTGTATATAATCATTGTATGTCGAATACGATGATGAAATTGAAGTAGAAATATCTATCAACTGGTTATTTCAGCATTAAATATGCCAATCATTATTTACTTCCTTTTGAATAACCCATTATCAACACAAAACACAATGGGGAATAATAAAATGGATATATCTTTTGAACATATTTATAAAGAATATTTGTCAAATAGGTAAACAATTTTGTTATCTGGCAACTCAAATACATATAAATTGATTATTTGACAACTGATGAGTGATACGAATTCGATTCATAAACATCTTCAAATTCTGCGAAAGAATATACAGGTTTTCAGTATTTCTAAAGGGTGTGCTCACGATGATGCATGAAAAACTATCCTAGTATTATTCAACTTTCACACCAAGATCTACTCATTACTTATGAGTCATACCAGTTTTCTGAGTATGGCACAAATAGTTTTAACCTATCTCGACTATGTTATATCTTCCTTGAAACACCGGGATTACTTTTGTCAGCTGATTGACGTATATTTGTTTTTACGTTTTAAGCTCAATTTATAATCTCCGCTGCCGTAGCTACAGTTGACGCTGCCGTTCCAAAATGTATTGACAAGATATCCGACGTCAGGATATGTTTGTTTTTAACACATTATATAAATTGAGCTTTATAATGAAAAATGTACAATCTCCTCCAGAAAACATTTCCCATATGAATGAGTTTGCTAGCAACGCTTACTTGTTAGAGCCGAGAGATTTTCTCTGACTGTACCTAGGTCGTTCAATTTTTTGCATTACTTTTGAACGCATGGCCAAATATGCGGGTCAATATTATTGTTGGACGACTTATTTATTTTATTAACAATATCCATCATGGGCCAATTGAGTATGAAGGAATTACCGAATAATGAAAAAAGACCATGAAATTACATTTTCAATGCTTGACATTTCTTCCATGTTTAAATGATCTAGTCATTATACAGTGATAGTATAGAGCTGATATGCAAATATTTGCAAATGAGCTTGACTTCACATAAACTAGTCAATTTTGGAAATGGACATAAACACTCATTGCACAACCTCTTTAAAAACGAATCAAGGTTAAAAAACTGGAAATATTAACACGGCTTGCTGATGAAAAATATTATTATTACTACGGGATGCGGTATGTATTTCAATCCCTGATAGGTGAAAGGAATGGTCTTCTCGACTTTAGGGAACTGATTTCAAATAATTTGAAATAATATCAGATGAGAACGTTTTTATTTCAAATCTGGCGCATCTAATATCTCTGATGACTCAATCCAAATTTCTTGTTTCCAAAAATAAGATCTTTTTATTTCCTTATCTATTAGGAAACGAATATAGTTTACTCAATAAAATAGGTAATAACTCACAAAAATCCTAATTGAATTTGAAATTACTCGAAAAATTATCTAGAGTACATCGAAAATTCGTCCAGGAAAACATAATTGACTATAATCTTATTTTTTAGCAATAGGTAAAAATTCCGTCATTTTGTAAAGTAAAACAAAATATTCCATTCACTGATGAAAGTAATAAAAACTGCTTCGTTAACAAAAGGTGAAGTTATAAACACTAATTGTAAACGTATAGAATTTCTAAAGGATGATTTATTTATCTTAACCAATCCAATAGAATTTTCAACAAACGATATTATAATGGGGTATGATAAGAAATGATGGCCAAACAATCCAGTATCAAATATTATCAGACAACTTGATGAGTAATGAAAATGAAACGAGTTTTCAAAAAGACTCAGCTGACAATGTGATCTGTTATTTCAATGAAAGCGTATAGGTAATCGAATGAAACTATTTATTGATAGGTACCTATATACCTAATGATAAGTTACAATTTCACCTTTGAGATATTCCGGGTACCCGGACTTCCATCTTGAAATACACACAATGACAGATGACGTTGACAGATTGCACGACATGATTGTTGCTTGTGTTCGAGGAGAATCAAATATGGACTATTCGAAGGAAGTAAGAAGTGAAACTTCAAACAGTTAACTTTTCCAAAAAAGAATGGCTGGCCTGTTGGCAATTTGCGATACCCCACTTTCCACGTTGACGAGTGTACATACACCTAGTTATGTTTGAAATTTACGTCGATAAGTATTAATCTCTGCCACCTATTATAATGAAAAACGCGTTTCTGAGAAAGTCGCTCAGAGGCGAGAGAAAAAGCGTTCGAATTTCGAACGATTCGAAATATGACTATAGAATCAAACGTCCTCAGCTGTCTTGAGATAGATCTCTGGAGGATGCCAGTACATCTCTTCAGTTCTCGGTGAATGGTTGGGCGAGTTGCAAGAGAAAGAATTTTGATGCGCAAAAATTCGGCGACGTCAGATTTCGAACGGAAATGTTAGTTTGGGAAGTGAAACTGATGTGTCTTTATTTGCTTTCAGGTCATGTGACTTGCAGCGGATGGAGCTATCAGGATGAAGGTGAGAAAGCTAAGTGTGTATTCAGAGCGCAAAGTGATAGATTACCACTCGAAAATAGCTATTTTCCAAACAAGTGCGCAAAGTGTTAATTTTCCGCACGCAAATACATTTAGGCCAGAGATGCGAAGCATGCGGAAAAGTGTAACTTTACGCACGCAAATCTTTGCAGAGAAGTACTACCTTGCGCTCGCTCGTATGAAATAGTATATTGTGCAACTAGTGCGGAAAATAGGATATTTCATACGAGTTTGACAAGATGATGAACCACGAGCCGTGGTGCGAAATATCCAATTTCCGCACGAGTTGTACACTATACTTCTCCGACGACCTACATGAAACACATAGGTATGTTGGATTTTAATTTCGCATGACTGTATCTACTTACAAATCATTTTTACAGGAAACCAATTCAATTGCCTGAAGAAGCATATAAGAAAGATGTATCACACAAAGAGAACAAATTTTATTGAACATTTAACAAAAATATTTGGGTACATTTTGGTCTGTATTTATGAAATATTGGAAAAATAATTATTGATGGTAATATTTGAACAATTGTTCAGTACTAACGGAATACTATTAATTTCTTTTATCAAACCTAAATTGCATACTTCTGGGAGAGTAGAATCTACCATTTCATCGTCGGATGACATTGCAGCAAAGAAAACTGAACAAATATTATACGATTCGGTACCTATATATCTACTTGGTAAATCATATTGACACTATAATGTTATGAATTCGTTTGTAGATATGTCATTGTCACAGCTAACTATAAGTAAAAATCAGAGTATAGTTAACTATATTAGGTAAATCGCACCAATCGCAGAGCGTGGAGATAAATAACTCATTTCGCACTAGTAGTAGTATGAAATTCACCATTTTTCTGTGAATATTATTTTTTCTTTATATTCAATGAACTGATGTTTTTTGAGACATGAGACAAGTTTAGAAAACATTCAAGCATTTTATGGCACCAGTGTACAAAGTGTTTGTAAGTGTTAATCATTAGGGTTAGAATAGTAACTCGCAAATTTCATATGAACGATATTCAGAAAGATATCCTGAACCTTATTATTCATATTTCAATACTTTTGATAAATATTTCGGTATTCATAGTAGTTTCAGAATAGAAAGTGGAGATTACGAAGCATTTCTCAAAATCGGCATCTCAATAGATTACATTTTTCAAGGGGACCTTCGTTAGAGGCCATTGAACAATTCAATGCGATGAAAATTTGTTTTTTTTTGAAATTCTACAATAATCGTTTCGTTCAATGTTCACTTAGTTTTGACTATTATGATGCTCCCAGCGATGCAGTGATTGGAAAAAAGATTCATAACTTTCCTATACATTTAATAGAATTCATTCAAGAGTAAATATTTTGCACTGCATTCAGCTTCTTGTTTACTGATGATCTCGGCAACAATTTTTCCAATATTTATTTCAGATAAGCGGAATATGATCGATACAACGGTCAATCACCCTGTAGTTTCGAATTACATGATATCCTTTGGCACATCATCCACTGAATTATTCATTAGTTATATCGCAGAAAGTATTTATCCATGATAATTGTCGAGGTACATATACATTTCACTTTTATTGGTTTTTTATGAAGTGTCGCTAATTGACATTGGCCATTTCTGGTTATTGAGATTATCGAGATTTCAGCCACAACACTCGAGAGAAATTATTAGCATCACTTCCTTTCCATTTTCATTATTAACATCGTGTATAACCGTACTTTTTCTTTTGAGGTCATTGAAGATCCCTGCTTGAATTAGCTCCACACAAATTTTTGACCTTGAGTTCAAGATGCAGTTTGAAGTGGTCCTGAAAAACCACCAAATTTGTGCAAATGATGGAAACGGGGCATCAGTGTGGTACACTGATGGATCCAAGATGGATGAAAGGGCTGGAGTGGGCAAAATTTCAGTCCCTCAAATACAGTCGGTAACACCCCTACCATCTTTCAAGCAGAATTACATGCTATAGAGATATGTGCCCAGGAGTGCCTCGAAAGGGACACTCGAAGGGCAAAAATCTATATTCTATCAGATAGCCAAGCAGCACTGAAAGCTTTGAAGTCATACACTTCTGAGTCTAAGCTGACTTGGGACTGTGAACAATCCCTGAGACAACTGACAGCGAACAACCAGGTCACTTTGATGTGGGTGCCAGGTCATAAGGGAGTAGAAGGCAACGAAGAAGCAGACTGCCTTGCCAAAGAAGGGGCAAATACACAATTTCTCGGCCCAGAACCCTTCTGTGGAGTCTCCAAGGCCCACTTGAGAGATGAGGTTCGACATTGGGAAGCGGATGAAATGAAATCTCACTGGAATAAAGTGCCAGGACAAAGACAAGCGAAAAGGCTAGTGAGCCTTTCGCCAAGGAAAGCTGAACAGCTTCTCGAGTTGAACAAAAAATACTTGAAGCTGGTAACGGGACTTCTAACTGGACACTGCCCTTAGAGGTACCATCTCAAAAAGATGGGTAAAACAGAGAGTGATAGTTGCCGCTACTGCGAGAACTTCGCTGAAACTGCAGAACATTTGCTTTGCGAATGCCCAGCACTCTTCTGCAAGAGGCTCAAGTTCCTGGAAGGGGCCTTTTCAGAGCCCTCCGACATCAGGAACCTACCTAGCTCCCAGGAAACTGATAAACTTCGCAAGAAGCCTCGGAATCCCGGGACTCGAATAGATTAAGGGTTATGCACAAAAGATCCAATAGGTCGAAATGCTTGATAGGCTGTACAGCCTCAACGACCCCTTCTACAATCTACAAGCTACCCAGCACTTTTATGCAAGATACTTCAGTTTCTTCTAGGGGCCTTCTTACATAGATCTTACTGCTTACGCTAGATCCGGCATCCTGTAGTAATTTTTAGGTAAAGAGGGGTCTGCAAGAGATTAGGTACTATGGTCACGTGTGCAACACATTTGTATGGTCAACAACTGAAACGACCAATCAATGGCTTAGTACTTTCAACCCCCCCGGACCTACAAAACAAGTAACCTGGATACCGGATCTAGCGTAAGCAGTAAGATCTATGCCTTCTTAACGCTTTCCATCGTCAGAATCTTATCTCCCAGGAAACTGAACAAGTTTGTATACGAAGTCTCGGAATCATGGGTCATGTACAAAAGATCTGATAGGTCGAGTTGCTTGAGAGGCTACGCCTTCAACATCTAATCTGTCTATTTGTGGTAGCTTGACTGAACAAGCTATGGTATTTTCTGATTCATGCCATTCGAATATGATTTATATTTTTCCACAGAGAACTGGTCACCCTTATGCCAAAAAGGTTCTCGCCAATCTCCCATAGCACTCAACAGTGCATCAGCGAAAGACATAAAATTTACCCCCTTCAATATGACAAACTACGGGACCAAATTTAAGGCAACAATAAAGAATAATGGACATTCAGGTAGGTCAACTCGACACTCTGGGAGAAGTTGGAGCTGTATAGATAATGAAATGTTTTTTTTCTAGCCGAGATACGACCAGAATTTGATGGACATATACCGAGAATAAATGGAGGCGGACTTGACGATACTTATGAGGTGGATAATTTACACTTCCACTGGCAATCTGAACATACAATTGATAGTTTCAGGTAACTTGAATTTGTCACATATCCAGAACCAGCTTATGAGATCTTTATCGGATTTTTTACAGAATGACATTTCCTCGTGCGATTCCACAAATTCAATCGCAATCAAGTCAACTTCAAAAATAGTATTGTTACGAAATCCACCTGTATATGTTGTCTATTATGATATCACATAACTTGCCTGAATCTATTAAATCCACTGAAGAAGACGCTGGTTTTCTGGAAATAAACCACGAGTAAATGTTTTTTCTTTGCGATGCAGGAGTTGTACGGTATGAAATTTGAGAATTGTAAACATGAGAATATAAAAATGAGTTGTGAATTCAGGGGTTGGAAAGTTGAAAGTCTGGAAAGTAGAGGTCAAGAACTGAAAGGTTTGAAATATTTGAAGAGTTGTAAAATTTGCAGAGTGTAACATCTCTCTGAACAGTTTGGAATTTGGAAAACAGATGGAAGACTCGAAATTCAGAATTTTGAATGTTGTAAATAAGAAAGTAGAACTATTGGTTATCACTATAACAATCTGCGGGGTTCATCTTCAGAACTCTTTCATCATAAAGTTTTCTTTGTCTCAAATCAAATAAAATTCTCAGATTCAGGACATCAAGACATAAGTCATTATGAAAAATCGATAAATACATTGAACTTCAGTTAAAAAATTTACCTGTCGAGAAACTGAATTGACAGAGCTGTCACAAGTTCTCATTGCATATTCCATGGGCGATGTGATCGAATTGTCTCACCAGAAACAGTTGCGAAAGAGTAGTTTTGTATCACAGCAGTAGACAAATATTTCAATGACCACCATGATGTTATCATTGCTTAATAGTTATTTATGTATCATGGGCGTAAAATAGGCTCTTATGGACCGCAGCGTGTAAGTAATAATTAACACGCCTCTAGGTCCATAAAAACAAGTTACGCCCGAAATACATACAACATTTTATGCACGACCAGTATATTTTATTGTAAATACCTCTTGACCTCTCAAGCATGATAGTAATAAAACGGTTCATAAATACATTTTAAGCACCTTTAAAATCATTTTGCGAATAATTAATGATTTATTGTCCGGCGGGCGGTAAAGTGCCATTTAACGCCCGGCGGGCGGTAAAGTAGTCCGAGGGTGGTAAAGTGCTATTTTACGCCCGCACAACCAGGCGATAAAGTGCCATTTTAAGCCCGGTCGTGCATAAAGACTATTATTTTTCACAAACCTCCATGTATTTCCTTACAGGTTTCCTCTGGAACTGCACATAGTTCATTATGCCAAGAAATATAACAACTTAAATACTGCCAAAAATTATCCAGGAGGTATCGCAGTTTTGGCAGTTTTATTCGACGTGAGTATATGCACCGAAAATAAGCTCGTTGATTGTTTCCATATACCAAAATATTTACTGTAAAACAAAATCTGCATTAATCACAATCGTAAACGATGATATGCTCTCAATGGGACAAGCATCGCTTCGGGTAGGTGTCTCAGGGTATCTACTTGGTGACTGATGAGGGCCAATAGGCCCGAAACTAGGGTTAGGCGTGCCTGTCCCAATGTGAGCATTGTCTTTACCTGTCTTCTCATAGTGAATCGTTGCATGGACTGCGATCGGGTATAATTCAATTGTGGCATTAGCCGGGAAAGTAGTCTTTTTTAAATCGTAGTCGTTTATTTGCAGTTGTCCTTGGATGATGATATGGACTTTCAACCGCTAGTTGATATTATTGGCATTGCTAAGGATCACCTCAATGCTCCCAAGGTCATGGCGGATTTCATGATAAAAGATTTCGTCCCGAGGGATCACGCGGGTTTTTTCAGATACGATGGATCGCTGACGACGCCGGAATGCCACGAAGGAGTTGTCTGGACCATTTTCACCTCGACTCTGCCGATTTCCAGGAAACAGGTGAGATGAATAAACTCAGGTTTCTGTTTCGTGCCAAGGGCGTATCAACAAAGCACATCATATCCGATCTTTCATGGAACATTTGTCGCATGTTTGGAGTTTCACTCTCAAACACACGCTGAGGCTCTTATAGACTCCATCCAGATTTTCATTTGGTGCTAAATAATGCCTTGTTATATTTTGAATATAATATCAAAAGAATATAGTCTATAATAATACACCAATATAAAATTGTGAGCAAATCTCAAGGGTAGAGGTTGAGCTTTTGAATATGTGAAAGCAGAATTGTCAGAAAATTCAATGCTTGAAATTGTGATCCAACATTTTGGAAATTTGGTTCTACGAATAATCGATTCAGCTCTATCGATCTAAAATATTTTGAGTGCTGCGGCGTTGCCGCTTTTATTGAAAAGTAGTAGCAACTTTTATATTTCCTGTATTTTATTCAATTGATAGATTGTTCTTGGAGAACTATCATACTTGGGGTTTAGTGTGAATGATTACAGAAATATAGGGTGTGAAATATCGAGATTTTGTTACCTCATTTTTTCTAATAAGTTCCGATAATATTTTCATGTATTCAAGTAGTTCTTATGTCACCGAGTTCAGAAAGACAAGAAAATGGACCATTTCGGTTTTCCTCGTACATTTCCAATTTGGAAGCATTGTTTACGGCCTGGACTAAAAAATAATATCTAATATAAACAGATAAAGGCAGGTTCAATTCAAAATTCTAAAACATGGCATAAGTGACTAACAATTTGAATATAATTATGTTCTTCAAGAAAAAATACGATTTGGTGATAACTGATACTTGTATTGATTTTTTATATAAATGCTATATGCATTATTTCTGATTTCGATAAAAGTTTTATGAGTTATTTTGTCAACGTTTGTCTTATAAAACGTGTGTCATATACAATTTTTTCTATTTTGCATTTATTCTAAGTCTTTTGTTGAAATAAATTGATTTGATATCGATAAATTACAGAAACATCTTCTATTGTTAACAATGATGACATTGAAATATTTAATATCTGAAGCACAAGCGTAAAGCCCAGTTTACTGTTGAGTGATTTCGATATTTTCGATACCAGCGGCGGAAAATGCAATGATGTTATTGTTTTCATTGGTCAATTCAAATCAAATCACACTTTGAATTGAAATTTACCAATAAAAACATTGAGTTTTTCACTGCTAGTAATACCAAATCCAAAATTGCTGAGAGGTAAGCTGAGCCTAACTCTTCTAACTTTCACTTGACAGTTCGATTGTACCAACCTCCGAAAAATAAAAATTGCGTATCGAAACAGAGGCTATTTCGATACGCATTTGCGTTTCATAATGATTTCATTATGTAACCAAAATTTATAAAAAAAATTCCTCTACAACAAATAACTGCGCCAGAACATCACCAAGATAGTAGATTCGCATATTGTAATGTAACTTTTCATTTTCGCAGGTGCATATATTCGAATTGCTTCGAACAGAAGATGACTCGATGTTGGTGAGAAATTATAGATCCTTGCAGCCTCTTAATGGTCGAAATGTGTACCTCCGAAGAAACCCGGTGCACCACCAATCTTCTAGTGCCAATAATATCAACGCATTCGTTAGCTTAGCTTATGTCCTTCCTTTCTTTTTGTTGTCTTCCATGTGCTGAGTGGACGATAATCGCAAAAAATCATCGTTCATCGTACGTATTGAGGGTTAGCTTCGGACACTCATTGCCTGAAGAGAAGAGGAAATATCTAAAGAGAAATAATTCAAAAGGAACTCCTGGGAAAGTGGGAGTCAGAATCTTCATCACTCAATACGAAACCTTGTCAACAACAAAATGACTCAGATCGGGAAAAAATTCCTTTTAGAATTGATTCAACTGTTGTCTCAAAATATAATCTTAAGGACCAATCCGGTACATAACTAATCCTTGAATATTTTGATTTCTCACCTCATAACATCAGTTAATCATGAAACGTTTGAAAAATGTACCAAGATCGGACCAATATTGTTATCATCAATAATCATCATCATGTATTTAAAATGTGTGCCATATTTATATTATCTTCTGATTGTCTAGAAGTATATTCACAAATTTATATCATGTATATATAAATATATGTACCCACTCAGTGAGCAAGATAACCCGAAATAAGCATATTTTAGTAACAACGTGATTTTATCATGGAAATATCAACACAGATTCGAAAAATAGTACTTATTTTGAGAAATGCTCAATAGATTGTTGAAATCAGCATTCAAATTCAAGATATTGATTCAAGAGATTTAATGTTCGTTAAAAATATGTCATCAACAAGATACAGAGATATAGCTATAATGTATTTGCTCAATATTATAAATAATCAACTTTAGAATTATTAGTTGGAGATACTCTACCATATCCTCATAAAACTGAAATGAATCTGTTATACAGATTAAATATTACAGAAGATTATTGATAATTCATATATTTCTCTTCTATGTGTTGTAGCTCTGCGTATATATATCACATAAGAATGTTTTTATTTCATAGAATCTTCAGTTACCTTTATTTTTATTATTATAAGTTAGGCGAGTTGTTACTCAATAAAATTGTTCTAGCAAAATATTTGATTAATTATTGGAGTGATCTATTCGCGTTTTCCTCTAGGCCACTTTATAAAATACGAAATGAGCTCATATAATCACAAAGCAAGAACTTTTTTCGCTTATTGTGATATAGAGGGTAGGCAATTGAAACAGAATTCACGATTTGGGGTCATAAAACAACATTTTTCTATTTTGGTTGTATAATGAAGTCATTGTGCAACGCAAATGCGTGTCGAAATAGCCTCTATTTCGATACGCATTTTTTATTATTTGGAGATTGGTACATCGAACTGTCAAATGAAAGAGTTAGGCCCAGTTTACTTCTGAGCGATTTGGATTGGGTGATATTAGCAGTGAAAAACTCAATGTTTCATTCGGTAAATTTCAATTCATAGTGTAATTTGATTTAAATTGACCAATAAAAACAATAACAACATTGAATTTTTCACCGCTGGGTATTGCAATAATCAAAATTGCTCAACTATAAACTGGGCTTTACTCTTGTGCGTCAGATTTTAATTATTTCAATGTCATCATTGTTACCAATCGAAGATGTTTCTGTTATTTATCGATATTGAATCCATTTTTGTCTTCAAATCAATTCAAAATAGAAAAAATTGCATATGACACACGTTTTATAAGACACGTTGTCGCACTTGTTCACTTGGAGCACTCCTCGCTTCGCTTGTCGTACTCCAAACAACGCGTGCGACAAAATAGCGTCTTATAAAACTTGTATCATAATATACTATTGTCTCACAAAAAAATCCTAAATGTTTTCACTTTTATCGCATACTGATGATTACCATACTTTCTAAATTGCTACAAAAAATACTGTATACTTGGCAGTTGTATTTTTTTAATTCTTTTCCATGTTTTTCTCCATCAAATATATACGCCATGACTGAAAATCTATTTCAGTAAAAATATATTTCCAGAGAAATATTTAATCTCTTTTTATATTTTTCTTTACCTACAGTTCGCTAACCCTGTATATGTTGTTTCAATACACCTCAACACCCCTTTTTCATATGACGTTTGTCAAAAACCTAACACAAATAGGTACGATGAATTGTCGTAACGTGAAAATTAAAATTTCTGCAGTTTGATATTCAAATATTTTTGATTCAAAATCAAATGGTGTCGCCAAAATTGGAATGTTGCTTCTAGAGGGAATTTCAAATTATTACAAAATCAAATTACTAATGGAGAAGTGTATAAACTCTTGGGGTAAGATCCAATATTTACCAAAAATACATTATAAATCAATTCCAATTTTGGAAAACCTGCATACTAGATACAATTTGAACTCTAATGACCTTTTTGCTTCTGAGCATGAATATGAAAACGACCTAGCAATTGGTGAATTTTTGAACATCTTCTGTCAAATCGATTAATTTTCAAACATGAATTCGATTGGAGTTGTACTGATTCAAAAGCAGGGAATATGTTGAAAACGAATCAGTCGAACGTAGTTCAAAATAATTGGGAATTTTTCTAAACTTGGCAACGTTGTTCATAAAAAAAATCGTTATATTTATGTGTAGGAAATGAATATTGATAAGCCCAAATACAATAAAATCCATCAAAATTAGAAAATACTCGTTTCATTGATATTCCGCTTATCTTGGAACATTTATAAAAAATAATTTGGGATGATTGGAATATGTCCAAGAAGTTTCATTGCAGAAAAATGGCAGATACATAATGAAAAACATGGTTGGCAGTCCCCAATAGCGATAACAAGAGATGAATCAGTACGAAAGAAATTGCCACCTCTTCGTTTTGAAAATTACGAAAGCAAATTCAATGTTTTATTAAAAAATACTGGCTATACAAGTGAGTCAAACATTATCATCAAAAGGAACGATGAGGAGATTGGACTCGCATTTTTTTAGTTCAGCTTGATTTGAACACTACCGATGCAGTTTGCAAGAATTTACCAACCATATCAGGAGGACCACTTGATTGTGATTACACTTTGGATAATATTCATTTTCATTGGGATGCAAATCATAGTATAGACGGTCATAAGTTAGTTTTAAACCGTTCCTTTATTTTCTGAGAACAATAAGAAATGTAGGGATGAAAATCGTGAAATTTTCAGATACCCTTTAGAAGCACATCTAGTACATTATAAAACAACTGAGGGTTGTCTCCAAAATGCTCTAAAGTTCAGGGATGGTTTAGCTATTATTGCTGTATTTTACGATGTGAGTATAGTGCAGTATTGTTTCACAATTTTGTTTCATCTTTCATTCATCATAATATGCAAAAATTGTAGAAGAATGTGTTTCTGATCACTACGTACATACATAGTTTTTGGTTCCATTCTGAGTCAGCCTGTATACAGTGTGTCGAAGATAAGTATTAACAGCATGGAGATATCGAAAACGGTAAGTGATACGGGGTCGATTAAATTAGAGAAAAGTAGCGCATTTATGTGCCTAATAATATGACATTTAGAAAGTTTCAATATTCCAAGTAGTTTCGGAGATATACGAGAAAAACCGAAATTTGAGAATTTCGATTTTATTTTCTCCTAGCTTTATATCCAAAGGAAATGTAAAACAAATAGCACTTTGCCATGGCCACTTTTTAAGGACTACACGATAACATGAGCAGAGTTTTTCTGCGACGTTTCGTCTTTTGAAAACATCATCAACTTTGTATTTTTATATGGGCCGAAACTAAAGTATACCCTGTATACGACTTCATTTTTTATTGTTAATACTGCAATGTATCACACAATATGATTTCGGAACCATTTCTCGCGCAAAATGTAATTTAGTGACTTAATTTGTTTTTCCTCAATTTTAGATAGTAGGCGTCTAAATATTGATTTACCAGGTTGTCGCCTCTCTGGATACTTATTAGAGTACGCACGTTCAGCTTCAACACAATTCCTTTGGCACAAAATGTAACATGACAACATATCAAATTTTCCAGTATTCGAAAAGCTGCCGTTTTCCATTTTCAACACAAATTAGGTAGGTAAACGAGATGTAAGAGTAGGAACGGTAATATGTCAAAAATTCTACCAAACTACAGTATTATTATGACAACAGAACATAATGTGATCATTTTTTTCAGCGCCTACTATCTAAAATTGAAGAAAAACAGATTAAGTAATCACTAAATTACATTTTGCGCGAGAAATGGTTCCGAAATCATATTGTGTGACACATTGCTGTATTCACAACGAAAAATGGAGTCGTATACAGGGTATACTTTAGTTTCGGCCCATTTAAAAATACAAAGTTGATGATGTTTTCTAAAAGACGAAACGTCGCAGAAAAATTCTGCTTATGTTATCGTGTAGTCCTTAAAAAGTGGCCATGGCGAAGTGTTATTTGATTTACATTTCCTTTGAAAATAAAGCTAGGAGAAAATGAAAACGAAATTCTCAAATTTCGGGGTTTCTCGGATATCTCTGAAACCACTTGGAATATTAAAACTTTCTAAATGTCATATTATTAGGCACATAAATGCGCTACTTTTCTCTAATTTAATCGATCCCGTATCACTTACCGTTTCCGATATCCCCATGCTGTTCATTCTTATCTTGGACACAGTGTATATCTATTATATTTCAGTTCGGAAATTGTACGGAGAATGTGTTCAAAACTTTTGTTGGTGAAATCGAAGATGTCTCTCAAGATTTTAACTGTGATGTTCCTGTAGACAACATTTGCTTTTGTGGATTTCTGCCTAAATATGTGACGAGCTACTACACGTATCAGGGTGCTTTTAAAACAACCGGTATGCAAGAAACGGCGTCGTGGGTGGTATTTTCTGAACCGTCCATAATCGAAAAAAGTCAGGTAAAACTTCTCACACCTTCTTTTTCTACTATTCCAAGGAATTTCCATAGAAATCGATGTCAGTTCATCTCATGCTGGCAATCCACTATACATCACCCTGTGTTGATTTTCCAATTGTTTCAGTTGGAGGCTATTAGTAACATTCAAACAAAGAAAAGTGATCCTGTTTCTGAGGAATCAGAACCTGAAGGACAAGAACTAAATGATCCAAACGTCATTTATAATGGAACTCTTTATGCTGATATCAGAAAATTTCTTCGAGATACTAGAAGATATGTCTGGAATGGCATGCGAAATAAATAACCTCCTTTATACATCATTTCTGGAGTTGTTGAATGAAAATTCATTGATCACTTTTTAATTGAATTCGAAGTTTCATTGTATCCTTTTAAAAAAAACAATATGTGTGGAATTTGTGCAATTATTTTCGAAAAATAATTTGTAAACGTTTGTAATAGATTTGTAAAATACCAGACAAAATGTCTGCTCTCAATTATTTCCCTACAACCACAGCCATAGGCCGTTCGACCATCTTTCTAGCTGAAATTTTTTCCATAAACAGGGTGGCCAAGATTATAATGAACTGAATAGTAATATTGGATTGGAGATTATGAAAGCTTATCAGCTTTTCTTCTTTTCTCTTTGAAAAATCAAGGTTGATGATAATTTCTCGAAGACGAAACGTTGAAAACGAAATTCGATAACGGCATTTTTCAAACCTCAAAAAGTTGCAATGAGAAAAGTACACATTATTTTCCGATATTTCATTCGTAGAAATGATAACCCAAAAACAAAATACCCGTGCTGTTCATTTTGACCTTGACCACCCTGTATATATTGAGTCAAATGTATTTTTTTTGAATACTTCGTGTTGAAATCTTTTGATGGAAGTAGGTGAGTTTTTCAAAAATGTTTTTCTGATTCTAATAAGGATGAATGTATGTGAAATTGAAAAACATTTCCCCTGTTTTTGAACTTGAAAAGACATACTTCAAATATACAGAAACCTGTAGAGGTCAAAATATCCAACCTTATTTTGGATATTTTTCGACATGAATAGTGTTTTTTCACACAATGCACCTTGTTTTTTTAGAAACATACATATGTGTTCGATCATAGAAAAAACCGACAACTTTATACTATACCGCAAATGTCATATATATTCATATAACTAGATATATTATAAATATTCTCAGACAATAAAACGGTTTGAATTTTTTTCTCAGCAGGAAGAAAATTGTCGATCAAGTTGCATGAAATATAGATTTTTCCGAACTTTCCTTTATCATCAGTATCAGCAAGGTGAACAGTACCATATATTTATTGTTAATGGGTAATTTAATTTGTTTATGTTTGTTGTTCTGAAGGAAATACTTTTCGCAAGAAATTGAGATAAGAAAAAGTGGAAACTCTGAGAATGGAAGAAAAAATAACAAGCTACATAGATATGAACTCGATTATGAATATGTAATTTATATAATTGAACGTTGTAGACCTCAACAGTTTTTAAATGTTTTAAGTAATAATTTTTGTTTTCAATAATTATTTAGTTTATACTACAATGTGTGTCAAGTTCATTATTTTCAAAGGGGCACTCTGTATTTTATTAAGTTTTTTGATTTCTAATCACTTTCTGAATTTATTCGCCTAATAATACCCATCTTTTGATTATTTTCCATATATTTTGTTAAAAACAGATATAATTTAGATTCGTAAAAATTGAAAACTCGGCCGTATAGCATATCTCAAAATCATGTGTAGGTCATCAGTTCTGTTTTTTGGAGGAATCTGTTCTGTATTATACAGTGTCTTTTAAAATGAGTGTTTTTAACACCAGATACGAAAATGGTGGAAGTTCATTTGTTTCAAATGGAACATCCTGTATATTATCAAATAACCTGGAGAACTAAATGTCTTCCAAATGACATCCTATATACAAATAGTAAGATTCAGGAGAAAATAATAACAAGTTTCTGTGAAAATCGGTATTTGGTATATTCAAAAGAACATTGGGACGGAAAATTGGTATGGGAATTTAAATAGTTGAATGAATAATTATTTATATGAAGTTTTGATGAGACTGTTCATTATTCCTGGACAATTCAACCAAATTATAAAAAATCGCACGATTGCAAGATAACTCCAACAATTATGACAGGGCTATCAGACCATGGTAGCAGATATAGTTCTTATGTTAAATATAACGGAGACAAAATTCCTACGCGTTTATCAATTAAGGCACTTTCAGATTTGTGGTAATTTCGTCAAATGTAAACCATCGAATTGTAAATAACACTCTGTGTACTCATTGGTAATTGAAGTACCTACACTACTTCGTTCACTGGGAACTTACCAGTTATATCAAGTAATAATGTAAGATAAATGGCTTGATATAAATTCATAACGTTAAGCGCGAAATGTACAAACGCTATTTTTTACTACAACGTAACAAAAATGTATCGTCTTCTATTGATCATTTTCGTGTACAGTAAGTATTTCCAAAAATTTCGGTTATTCACGCAATATAAAGCACTATGAGATCGAATATTTGTATCAACAATTTTTCGAAGTGAAAAAAATTCAAGATAACGATGTATTCATTATTATTATATCAAGAAATCTCAAGGAACTCATACATACCCTGTGTTGTCAGCGTACCATTTTTATTTACTTTGCAAAATGGTGAATTATGCAATTAATTACGTTTTATGAAAAAGAGAAAAAACAAAAGATAGTATAAATGTCTATGGACAGATTCATCCATGTCGATTTTTTTTTGTAGGGTTTATTGAAAACAAAAATCAAAGCAAGTGCCTATTGCCTGGCAACAATTTTTTAAAATCTGTCGGATTATTTTCAATTTATTCTCACTCTCTTGTGGTATTGCTACTGATAATAATTGAAGCTGGACTGTATAATGTATATTGACATATCACAAATTTTTTGTCAATGGAGAAATTATATTTTCAAGTGGTTCGATCTTCTGTCAAGTTATTTTTCATTACCATTAAGAAGTTTTTTTTGGTTGTATCTAGTAGTTCTAAAAACAGTATTTCACGGCCGCTTTCTGTGATCAATCATAACGAAACGTCTATTGATTTTTCTGAATTTTTATTTCCTTCTGAATTTCACAATAATTTCATTATGAAAACGAAAACTTTCTCATTTTCCAGGAATTGCTGATACTGAGGGATGGAGTTACTCTAGACCTGGTAAGTGAATTCTGAATTTAAAAAAAAATACCAAAATTTCGGGAGCACATAAGAATATCACGCCAAATAACACTCTCAATAGTCTTGATGAACTAATCGTAACAGTGAGAGGTTTCTGCGATGTCTCATGTTGAGATCACATCACGATGTGTTGAAAAAAGAAAGTGGAGTGAATCTGAATATTTTCATCGAAAAATTCGTATGGTTATATACAGTTACCTTGGTACAAGGTGTTGAGAAATAACAATTATTCTTCGCAATAACTCAAATACGGCTTTTTTTCATCTGAATTCGATGAGTGAATCAAACTTGAGAAGCTTCAATTTTTGACGAATAAGCCTTATCATATGTTAAATAATGATTTTGCAAATAAACATGAGCGGTAATATGAATTTTCCACAATATAAATATAATGAGAGATATTTGTTTCTATCTCATTAATCTTCAAATCACGCGAGCTATACTTACCTGTGGAACGTTGTCGGTGAAATTTACAAACACCTTGTATAATTATCGTTATTTTCCTGCGAAAGCGAGTTGCATCACCTTACATAAAATTTAACGAATTTTATACAATATTTCAATTATATCTATACTAATTTGACTATTTGTACATCACAAACCACAAGAATAAGACTGTTAAATTCAATTGAAATCCGATAAACGACAAGAATAATGCAATTCGGATAATAAAAGGAAAACTTATTCAAAGTCAAATAGGAATATTGAAATAGTATATTATGATACTAGTTTTATAAGACGCTATTTTGTCGCAAGCGTTGTTTGGAGTACGACGAGCGAATCAAGGAGTACTCCAAGTGAACAAGTGCGACAACGTGTCTTATAAAACGTGTGTCATATACAATTTCTTATATTTTGCATTAATTTGAAGTCTGTTATTGAAATAAATTGATTCAATATCGATAAATAACAGAAACATCTTCGATTGGTAACAATGATGACATTGAAATGTTTGAAATCTGACGCACAAGCGTACACACATAAAAACAAATTCTCAAATGAAAACGATATATTCGTTCAACGTCCAATTCTTGTTTTGAAAAAGCGCATTCTTCTTCTGAAATAATTTATTTGAAATGAATTTATTGAATATGTCAATTGTAGAACATTATTTCACTGGAATATTCATTTGGTATAACAAAATGTTCTCAATTCAAGAAATTCAAACTATCCAGAAAAAATGAAGAAGTTCTTGAAAATATATCACAGAATGTCTTCTTTTAAAATAACATATGTAGCATTTTCTTCAATAACGAGATTTACAAGACAATTAATCTCTGAATAAGTAAATCTCTGAGAAAGTTTCTTTGATATTGACCATAACATTTTCTTGAATATAATTGCGATCCCTTCGAGCCGAGAATGTTGTCAAACGGTGTGAGTGTGTTGTTTCGGTGCTCTTGTCGTGCATCCATCATTGTTCAACCAGTTCAACCTATTTTATTGGCATAGAAATATTGGCTTACCATGAAAGAAAAACTAGGGTCTTAGGAGATATCTGAGGATATAATTACCACTTTTAGAGGTAAGTTACATGCCTATATCTTATCGACGTTCATTCTTGGGTAGGTATTATTGTGTATCCAATCAATTAACGTAGCTATATAATCTCGAAAACTGATAATTCGTGAAAAACTTGAATAACCAGGATCGGCATATAGTGAGTGAAAATTGGGTTTAGGTACCTATATGCGAATGAACGTTTAAATTTGTCCAAACACTGATTGAACAGTGGAAAAGACCTTCGTGAACTTGTAGACATCTTAGGTATTTTGATATTGCATATTATACCTAACATATTTTTACATTTTTTACCAATTTCGATCCAAGGAAAATGAATTCAGTAGTAAGAATGTGAACCCAGATTTGAAAAAATATAATAACCATACATTGTGCTAAGTCAGATTATCTCTCACATTGTACCTACATGGAGTTGTGAATGATATATTTTCCAGTCGTTTGAAACCAGAGGAATACAACTTTATTGCGAGGTAAACTGGTGGACAAGTTCAGAAATAATCTCTACGAATAGGGAGAAAGGTTGTCAAGAAGAACTGCAAGTGATGATATGATTGATGAGAGCCCCAATAAGAGAACGGAAGTTGAGGATGATTCCCATTTCAAGAAATCGATATAATTCCTCTAATTTGATAAAATTCTTGTTACAAAACAATCTACAGCTAAAACTGAAAATCTGATTCTTTTTGTTCAAGAAAAATGCGAGTCATTGAGAGATTATGATTGTCTTGATTTGAATATACTGTGTTCTCAATCTGAAATATTGTATTATTCTCACAAAGAACTCCATTCATTTACGATTCAAGAAATCTATAACATTGGTATGAGTGTATTTAGTTGGAAACATTGAATTGAGCAGACATTTATTCCAGTATTTAAAAACAAGCCATACTCTTGAATCAAAGCATATCAAATCAAATTAAGTAATTCTTTTTATGTGTGTAAAGCCCAGTTTACTGTTGTTGATTTTTGTGATACCAGCGGTGGAAAATGCAATGTTTTTATCGTTTTTATTGGTCAATGTGAATCAAATCACACTCTGAATTGCAATTTACCAATAAAAACATCCGAGTTTTCAACTGCTAGTATCACCATGCAAATCCAAAATCTCTCAGGAGTAGCTGGGCCTAACTCTTCTGACATTCATTTGACAGTTCGATTGTACCAACCTCAAAATAATAAGAAATGCGTATCAAAACAGAGGTTGTTTCGATACGCATTTGCTTTTCATAATGACTTCATTACAGAACCTAAATAGAAAAAAGCGTTTCTGAATCACCATGTATATTGAATTATTCGCATCATTTCAGGTCGATTAAAATATTTCCTCGGATTTGAAACTACTTCAACTTTTCCCTGAGTCATTCGAAACAATTTTCTTTGATCTATTATCGTCTATAAAAACCACACCAATATCTAGATAAAGTCAAACACTCCATGCATAGATTAATCTAGATAAGTTCTGAAGTTCATATATATCACACAGACATGACTTTTATTAAGAGCACAGATTACTTAAAAAAGGTGTTCAAGAGCCACTTCAAATGTTGCAGGAAACTCAAACGAAAACGCGTTGTTTCCCTTTCAGACGAGTGGCCTGGTGTCTGCAAAACAGGAGAAAATCAGTCGCCGATTAAAATTGACGTCACAAATGTAGAAGAAAAACAGTTGCCGCCTATTCAATACGTCAATTATGACAGAAATTTCGTGACGCATATAGAAAACGAAGGGTACACAGGTATGTCTCATTCCATTTCGATTCAATGTATCGAATTATTTATTCCAATCTGAACGAGTAACAGAATGTATTTTCTCCACGACCAAAAAGTATAGGTATAAATCAAAAACGATTAGATTGAATATAAACCTCACATGTGAGAGTATCGCGGTTCGCAAGCATGCGGTGGTACTGAGGAACAAGACCGATCGTCAAGCGGCATAAGAGGAAAAAGAGCGATAAAAAAAATTTAAAACTTTGCTGAAAATAAATTGATTCTGTAATTGATTGGTGATTGCATTATGGGAGGAAGATTCAGATACACTTGTCAAAAAATCGCAAGGAAAACAATACATGAAAAATGGAAAAGCCATAAATTGGACTACGAGCAGATGTAATTCAATGTTCTGCGTGGTATTTACCTGGAAAGTGATTGTATTCTGCTCGTAGTCTACCAGACAATCAATTCAAACTATGTTTGATATTCTAATTGGATACACTATTCTCTTTCTGAAAACAATACAGTTTTAGGAGTTGGAACCTTCATGATAAACAATGAGTAATAGATTGGCTGTCAAATTTTCAAAAAGTTTTGAAACACAAATAAGTAATAAAAGCATGAAGATATAAAAATATCCGCCTTTACAAAATATCTTGAATGGAATTGGTTGCGAAAGTTCAACAATTTTGTTTCTTACGTGCAGAAACACACTTATTTCGCAGCTTGATGAAGAAACTCAGATCACCAAGGGATCATTATATGCATGTATATTGATAGAAATAATTAGGGTAATTTTGAACTTATCATGCGATCTATTTTTCAGTGAATCCGAATTTGATAATGAAATCGTGAACATATCCCTATTTTTCGAGATAATCCACGTCAAAGTTCAAAATTTCACCTTCATATTCTGTCAAGTTTTGGGCAAGCATTGTATCTTCTTAGATCCCAGGACATGTTACATTCATGTACCTACCATGGTTAATTATGATTTTTGTCTAAGAAAAACATTATAAATATGGCATTTTCCCATAATTTTCCTATTATTTCATCAACTAGGCTACATAAATAACGGCCATTTTGGTAACCTGTGTTCGAATCTTGAGCGAATAAAGGTGGATTCATAGCTGCCTTATAGCAAAATGACTCAGTGATAGGTTCTCTCTCTTCAATACATTTCGAATTTCGAAATTTGGCATGGATTATCTCGAAAATAGAGATATGTTCACGATTTTATCATCAAATTCTTATTCCTGAAGTCAAAATACATAGGTATAAACAAATATGTTCACTGAAAAATAGATCGCATGATAAGTGCAAAATTACCATTATTAGGTAGGAATATATATGTTTTTTCTCACTGTCACCATCAGTGCTTTTGTTAGACTGATATTTATTGGATGTTTAATGATACGTATAACCTCTACATTCACTTCGATGGAAATTAGTCTAGAACTATTTCTACTACATGTTCTGATGATGTTGATGATAGCTACTAAAGAGTACGGCTTGCATCACAATCACAGAAGACTCCACTTTTTGTATTTGAGATAACGCACTTACTTATACTTCTCGCGGTTAAAATATGTCAACATCATGCGCTGCTGTATTTCTGGTTGCGTGATGATTACCTACTGAAGACAACGGCATGTGGGTAGATTTTTTGTGCGACAACGGATCGATCAATTTTGAAAAACGAAACATCGAAGAGTAGAGATTACAAAGACCTTCAAAATGAGGTATTACTCGATACCGCTTCAAATTTAAAATTTTGAAGTTGGTAGCATCCCCTTGCACGGGATGAAAGGGGGCGCGTTAATTTTCTGATGATCTGACGTGTCTCGGGATTTTTTGAAAACATACACAGATATCGGGAAAATCAGGGTGGGAAGCCCTGACGAATATCCTGACCACGTGATCAAAAATGGATGCCTTGGGGCATACACGGAGGATTTAGTCTATTTGATTACATGTGTTTTTGTGTTTATAGTTTGAATTTACTTTTTGAATGTTTCAAAAGTGAATACAATGGCTTGTGATAATGAAAGTGATTATCTGTTATCGTTAGAGACTGAAGATAAAGACATTGCATTAAGGTATAAGGAAGAAATTAGAGTCATTCAAGGCATCAATCCTTTCACTCTGATGGATCAGTTGAAGCAGCTGGTTTTCCTAAAATTTGAAACCACATTTCGCATCAAATACCTTCATGAAAAGTTATGTAATATTTTACCTTTCCAAAAATGTTCAGCACATACTTTAGTTTGACTTCCTTTTTGATTGGTTTTCAAATATCTTATTTCTCTTCGGATTTTTGAGAGTTCATTCAATTCTGTTTTGTGTGCAAAATGTAGTTCACTGGGTGTATTGAAAAACTTTAAATCATCACGATTTCCTCGACTCCCACACTTAACAACACAACAAGTATGAGGCATGTTTCTGTATAGCTCTATCTTCAATTTCATGAGAAAATTCACAAATCACAATGTAGTCTAAACACAGAATATTCACAAATGAATGTTTATATTCGTTCTGGAGTTGAAACTTATTTCAAATTAAAATCATAAGGTTCAAATAGCTAGAGTTCTAATGCACTCAAACGGTTTGTATGCCCCAAGGTATCCATCTTGAATTTGATTTGACAAGTGACTCCAGTGTCAGTTTTCAGAACTTTATTACTGTGCTGTGTACATTAGTTTCCACTTGGGAAAAATTCGATCATTTGTTTTTTATTTCCAGTTGCTTTGAAGTTTGATGCTGAGGGTTGCAACAGACCTTCAATAAAGGGCAGTGTTTTACAGGGTGACTATACGTTGACCAACATTCACTTTCACTGGTTCGCAGAACACACCATAAACGATAAAAGGTTTCGAAAAAACGTATTTTCGATGATTCGATTCAGCTGAATGAACACTTTTCAGGTACGCTCTGGAAGGGCACTTCGTACATTTCAAGACTGAAGCTGGCAATTTCAGCAACGCCTTGAAATTAAAAGATGGCGTTGTGGTGCTGGCAGTGTTCTATGAGGTGAGACTTGTTAGCTAAGTCTGGCAACAGTGACAAGAAAAAAAAAAGAAAATTTTACACACAAATTTCAGAATGATCTGTCATCATACAGTTGTGTTAAAAAAATTGAATCGGATCATAGTTGCATATTTTTTTATTGGTTTTCCTGGATTTCACATTTACTCGCTAGATCAATCAAAAACTCCCAATTTCCTGGATTTTTTATTACTGAATACTGGGTATTCCAGACTTAATAGCTTTTCAGACGTTTCTGGAGGACTGGACGATTTTGAACTTTTTATGCGGCGATGTTGCCGCTTATTTTGAAAAGTAGCTACATATCTTTGATAAGTATTTGAATTAAGACACACCCTGGGTGTTATTATATTTTTCGATTCAATATACATCGCATTTTGATACAATTAATTCATTAATTTACTAAGTTTTTTGGGCGAAACAACAATTGAATGTTTATTATTGCCAAGTCACGATTCAAAGAAAGCTGGAATTCTTGTTTTCTAAGAGAATTTGTTTTCTATTACATATAATATATAAAATGTACATTTTTCTTAATTCGATGGTCCTAAAGACTATTTAGAGTACCTTATTTTAAATGATACATTCATGTACAGTTGTGTGCATAAAGAAGTCGTACAAGGTTTGTATGGTGTAAACCTGCCTATGATGTTCCAGATTTCATGAAAAGTAGTACACTACTTGTCAAAGTCGATAAAAAGTTTAATTTTTTAAGATTGAAATGCCTGACTCAAAATAGCCTATAACTGCTGTACGACTTTTTTATGAACACAACTGTACCTAGAACAATTTCAATGCCATCATTGTTACCAATCGAAGATGTTTCTGTTTTTTATCGATTTCAAATCATTTTTTCAGTTGGTAGCTAGGTTATATATCTTTAATATTAATGTGATGTTTTCATAGTCTGAATTATATATGTATAGGTATACAAAACCTCATGAACTGTGATATTATATTCATTAGCTCCAACATTTTGGAGCCTGAAACAATTTTGTGTATTTAGAAACTTCACCCAAGGCGTGTAACCACTTCCTTTTCGTCGCTGTTTTCCAGATAAGCGAGATACCGAATGACATTTTCGAAGTAATCGCCAACAAAGTGGAAGCCATCTCACACAGAGTACACCATCCAGTCAAGCTCGATGTCCAGTTCAGCCCGAATTCGCTATTTCCCGAGAATATCAAAAGCTACTTCACCTACAAAGGCTCATTGACTACCCCGAATTGCAGCGAAGTGGTCACATGGATAGTGTTCGATCAGCCTTCAACCATCGAACAGACACAGGTGGGGATTGAATTTGAGAAGACTTATGATCGATGTTCACAAATTGGTGGCTTTTTCATGTTGGGAATCGGGTACATACATCAAAAACTGATGGGGACCCGAGACTGATCCTTGAGGAACTCCTCGCATATTACTTAATTTCTCTTGGTATTGGAATATAAGATTCTCACGTTAAGACATATAAGCCTGTAAAATATAATTGAGAGTTCATCACAGATCACAGAAGTTTACACTTACATTTGAGATAAAGCACCAACTTATATTTCTCGGTTGTAAATATGCACTGCTGTATTCCTGGTTGCCTGATTACCTTCCGACGACAACCAGATAAAATGTGACATTTGAAAAAATCTTCATATTCGTGATATTCGTGTTTGTGCAAACGGAGAATAAATTATTGGAATAGATTATTGGAATAGAAAATAAATATCGAATCGAGACCACCACCTACTTCCTGCGAAATAAAAAAAAATTTGGTTGTATAAAAGTTAGTGCACTAGTTACACGTGGGGAATGAATTTGAGAAGCCTACTGATCGATGTTATCAAATTTGTGGCTTTTTCATGTTGGAAATTGGGTGCATACATCAAAACTTGAAGTGGACCCAAAATCGACCCTTGAGGAACTCCTCCTAATACTTAATTTCTCTTGGTTTCTCACGCTGAAACAGATAATCTTCCGAGATAAAATCAAGGGTAACAGCGAACTTCTTGAAATTATCACTGATTCCTGAATAAAATATGGATACATATTGACTGGTGAATTCACTTACTTTTCCTACTTCAATAAACGGGTCCAACATCACATTGCGTAGGTAAATATCGCTCTTAGTTTGGCCGCAAGTATGAATATTCGATTCTGAGGGATATCTAATTGTTATCAACAATTCCATGGAGCCATTTTCCAATGAGTTTGATGCGAATCTGTAACGAACATGATTGATAAAATTTTTGATGGTAGCGCCTCTATAATACTCTCTAGGTAATTCCAATAGATTATAAACAACATTATAATGTTGAGAATTTGAGTTGAGATGAAGCTATCAATACTTCTTTTTCGATATTTTCAACTCTTATATGGTTATAAAATACATGTAAAGTTGGGGTATAGAAAAATTCATACTACATATATCATAATTTGATCTTTCTTTTTTTTAGCTTGACAAACTGACCGACATCTACACAGAAAATGACGAACGACTTGTGCAAAATTTCAGGCCACTGCAACCCCTCAACGGAAGAGAAATTTTCTATACAATTGACAACTACCCTTAATAGTTCTGAGCGAAAAATCTGAATATACCTACATGGAAGTAAACATCTGTTATTCAATATGAATCCATTATTAAAGAATGATTTTTTCGATTTCACAAACAGGTTCTTCAGAAGAAAACACCATTTTAAATGACTACCGGAATGTATATTTAAAAAACTAAATGCACCAGTATATGCACATAAAAATCACAACAAACATCAATTGACATCAGAGATTTGTTTTTGGGATACAAAAATACAACATCCAATAAAATAGTAGAATACTGTGGAAATTTGACACTAGCAATCATACCTACTCATTTATCCACGCTATTGTACCTTATTTTAAAATACATGTAATCAGGTGCTGATCTAAAGATCATATCGACGACGATTTCACATTCAAATAATGAGATATCGAATCAAAAAAATAAATATTGTGGCTTAAAATAGTCCGAAACAACCAATTCGATTCAGGTTTATCAACTTTTTATTTTATTTCATCAAAGTGTTTGAAAAACCACTTTTTCAAACACTATAATGGATGGCAATTCAATTGACAAGTTCAGCCAGCGTTGAGAGAGAAAAAATATGCCTGCCCTGTTGTTGTCTTTGTCATCAAGATTGCAACTTAAAGTAATGAAAATACTATGATTGGTACTAAAAAAGAAGACTTATAAAACCTGAAGATAATTGGCTTGTTTTTCTTGTAGTATTTTCGTTATTCCGATTATTTCGAATATTTTGTGAGCATTGTAAGTTTACAATAATTGTTGAATAATTCCAAACACATTATAATTGTGATATAAGTCTTCTTCTCTTTTTTTACGTCCCAATCATAACAGTGTCATCATTTCAAGTTGCAATCTTGATGACAAAGACAACAAAGGACAGTCATATTTTTTCTCTCTCAACGCTGGCTGAACTTGTCAATTCAGTTTCATCATTTTTTCAGATGTAAAATATGTTATATCCTTCAGCAAAACCAACTCATGTAGGTACTTAGGTACATGAGTTGGTTTTGTCACCTTCCAATTGATAAATTTGAATGATTTTTTTTGTTCAAACTATTGGAAACTGATTTTCATCTCGACTTTCCTACCGATTTGAAAGTACTAACATTTTACTGAGATTACTTAATATGATTTATTTTCTATCCTCATTACCTTCTGAATGCAGAAGTTGAAAAATTCCAATTACATTGAAAAATAGACAAATTCAATCGACCAATCCAAAATTTGTACATAGTGACACCATATCTCTTGCAGAATTTCCATCATGAAATCAAAACCACAATTTTTCTTCTACCTTACCTGTCGAAATTAACGTAACATATGTAATAAAACTATGACTTTGATTCATGCCTAACATATCTCATAAATATGTTATCATAACTCATGTGGCTTAAACAGAGGAAACCACGCCCACTGCGCAAGTAGAAACCACGCCCTTCTACGACGTTGCCATGACAATGCAACAAGTGTCGTCCAGAAACACGCTGATGTGGAAACAAAATTGAGAGATTCAAAATATGCAGGCAGAAAAGAGAGTTTGGAATCAGCTGTGCAGTTGTGAATCCACGATTTGCCGGTCATTCCAGTTAATGTGGTTGTAGCATCAACGCGGCAACGTCGCGAATCTGGGCGAGGTTAACCTCTGGTCAAGTGACGTATGGTCCTTCTCGACCAAGATTTTCTGGACATATCGGTACAACATTCATCCACTAATTGACAGCGATATCGTGTCTACTTTATGCCGAAAAGAGTTACGCGAATCAAACTTTTGGCCAACTGTTTCGAGTTGATGCAATTCGACATTCATCATAGAAAACAAACAGACTAGCTACGATCTATGCACAAAAACACGACGATTCAAGATTCGAGCACAAAACTGAGATTGAGGTCGTTCAGTTGAACGGGTAGATTGTTGGGCGCCGAATGTTGCAATATTGTCTGGTGATTTGGCAACGTCGTCTGGAAGTATGGCACTAGTATGCCCATCGAAGTGGTGGAAGTCGCTGAAAAAAAAAAGTTTATAATATGCAGATTCATACATTTTTTATTCGAGGCCCGGGATTCCAAGACTTCGTGCAAAGTTTATCAGTTTCGTGATGTCAGGGGGTATTAGATTGTAGATTGCAGCCTCTCAAGCACCTCGACCTATCAGATCTTTTGTGAATAACCCTAAATCTATTCGAGGCCCAAGATTCCGAGACTTCTTGCGAAGGTAATCAGTTTTCTGGGAGCTAGGTTCCTGACATCGGAGGGCTCTAAGAAGGCCTAGATACCACGAATGTGTCGCTCTGGTATGAATAGTCATGCGAATTAATTACGTTTCCGCATTAATGGCAATATTTTCGTCGTCGCGACAGCTACGAATGTTTCGCGTTGGTTTGGGGAGACTTTCATTCTCATCAACGTTGAATAAACTCCATCACCATCAACCAACCTGCCAAAAAGTCCATCTGCTGCCCGAACAGCTTATCCTCCAGCAGCGGAAACCCGAACATCCCGTGCTGCGCCTGCTGCAAGAACGCCTCCTCGGCCCTGGTCAGGCCCGCCTCGGGCGGCGTCGGCACGTTGGGCGCCACCACCGCCTCGGGCGCCTCCACCTTGGGCGGCGGGCCGCCCATCCCGTCGGGGGCGGCAGGGGCGGCTAGCGGTGCCGCCCCCAGGCCCTCGCCCGTCTTGTGGTCGACCTTGTGGCGGCGGCGCGTGTGCTTCAGCCAGTTGGGGTAGTTGGTGAAGGTGCGCTCGCAGTACTTGCACTTGTAGGGTCGCTCGCCGGTGTGAATGTTGTAGTGTTGCTGCAACAAGATGGCGCAGATTCGCGATGGAAAATGACACGTAGCGGTATCTCATGGTGACAACTCGAACCGAGTGAGTCGAACTCCTCGAAATGGTTTCCGTTTTCGTTTTGTTTTCGTATTTGTGATTTTTTTGTCATTGTGACATTACTGACACTTGTGTCTTTGCCACCAAGCAATAACAAAAACGAGAAAAACGATGAGATTTCACCAGAAGAACTCAAAAAAAACTACTGGAAACACACCTTAACACCAGAACCAAACGTGAACAGAACAGAGGTTAGGTTCATCTATGGGTTTTTCCTTAGATCATCATATTGCTTACGCTAGATTCTGCATCTAGATTATTTGTTCAATGGACCGAAAAAATCGTGACGTCACAAACTATGTGGTATTCCTGAATGTTTCCAATAGAAAAAAATGTACATGTAAATCTCCATAAGCAAATTTTTGAAGTCTCTTCTAATATTTATCGTGAATATTTAACGTATTTCAAGATCATTTACGGAAATAAGGAGGTTCGATGTATCTTTAAAAAATTAGAAACAGGTATTAACCATTGATAGTTTTGAATAAATCTCTATCAAATTGAAGTGAGGTTAGGATTTCGATTTATTATTGTATTTATTTTCCAATATTATTTCATTTTCTATCACAATCGTTATGTGAAAAAAGAATGAAAAGTGTGTAAATCAAGATATGGGTACTAGAAATAACAGAGGTATTATTATATCATTATTTGTTGTAGATTGAGGAGAGATATATACCTACTAAGGTTGATGCTCAGCAGAGATGTTTTTTTTCATGAGTGTTGCCTTCTTCGAAATCTGTAGAAGAATCTGAAAGCTTACCTGGGAGTTTATTATCAGCATCATGAAATAATTATAAGTTCTCTCAAGATATATAAAGTTCAGAAACAACTTCGAAAACTGTCCCGCATAGGCACTATACTACATTGCTAAGTGCTCAAGAAGAAATAAAATGACTCTTGAATGTCAGTTTTTCATTACAACACTTTGAGAATATGATGTTGATCAATATTCACTGTACCTATTTTATAACATAATATGTATAATATAATGTATATAATTTTACATTTGTGTGACTGATTTCTCTTCAGATGTTGATGGTGCATTTTCTTCATTACTCCTATTACAAGCTTTGAAGGTACTAGTACATTAGAGTGTGCAAATATTGCTAAAGCTGTCATGTGATGGCCAAGAAACTATCCTCTTGAACAGGAATTCACATACACTGGTAGAGTTGATCTACAACAAACATTTCAAAACGTTCAATTCATCCCATCTACCCTTTAATATTATAGCTCACCTGTACTTTATATGTTTTATCATGAATATTAGCTTGAATCAACCACATTAAGGTCTTGAGATCAGCATCAAATACAACATGGCCTTTTAGCCCCTAGATATCAGTTTTTCCTCATCTCTAGAGAAATGTATCATTGTTGATAGCTTCAACTGGCTTCAAGACATATTTTCCATTCACTACACTGATATATTAATCGAAAATACAGTCGAAATATCAGGGCCTCAAAAGTAAACACTGAAATAACATAACCTCAATAGATTTCAATATAATCTCATTCAAATTTATTAGCGTTCCTCACCTGTTTCTATTTTTCTAATAGGAACTAGTATGTCCTATTTTCCATAAATGGTATCGAAATATGTAACTTTTTCACTATAATTGAGATAATCGATATCAAAAAATCTCTTATGTAGATTTACATGGGAAAATAATTTGTTTGGAAGCAAATCAGTAGGACCAACATAGCTTTGACGTCACACTTTTTCGGTCCATTCCGGAGGAGGGTGGTTCTAAAGTACTGAGTCATTGATTGGTCGTTTCAAAATGTTGACGATACAATGACACATCAATGACGCGCGCGCATTCACATGCCGCTTGACGATCAGTCGTGTTCCGCAACACCACCTCCCACAAAAATGTTCACAAATAGTTGACAGTCCAGGATATCATAAGCCCTACTCAATACTCGACTAACCTTCAACTTGGTGCTGCTGAGGAAGCCCTTGCTGCAGTAGCCGCATACGAACGGCCTAGCGGCTGCATGCACCAGGCTGTGCACCTTCAGGCACCGCTCGGTTTTGTACATTTTCTGGCACACCTCGCACTTGAACGGGCGCACTTCGCTGTGAAAGCTGAAGTGTCGTACCAGGTGAGACTTTTCCGCGAACCTGAAATTTATCACTTGCGATAGGCATTGACAGACTGAAACCACGTGTCATTTAAGAATCATTGGTTTTTCTAATGATAAATAACTCTAAGAAGCTTAGTTCAATTCGTTAGTTCCTCTCAACATGCATGTTTTTCATCTCAAGCAAAAAAATAAAATGATCCTTATTCATTATGATTATACAGCTACACAGCTTTATTATGGTGTTTTTTCAGTAGCTATCAAGTTTGATTTATGATTAGTTTATGATGAAATTTCGGAAACAAATATAATGAAAAACGATTATATAACTGGAACTCTGAAAATGTAATAGCTATAAATCGATAATAATTCTAAGTGGGCACTCGTTGATATTATAAAATAGATACTGGAAATGTAGATATTTTTTATATTCATTGTGAACCATAATATGTCCTTCCTAAAAATGAAAAAAAAATCACTATTTTGCTTTCCATTTAAATGGTATATATACAGGCTGTTTCTTTTATCATGTGGTAACATTGCTATATTCTAAACCATAATAGATGATTAATAAGGAAAAAGGTAACTATTTTGGTGAGCAATAAGGGACTCTAGCCGCCCTTCCCGAGTTATACAGGAGATAATAAAAATACTGCTGTGCTTCTTTACAAATAGAATTGTTATTTCAGAATATATAACTCGGAAATGGCATGAGTCCCTGTGGATTTTTTCTGACCAACTTACTGCTCACAATAGTTTCCTATTTCCCTATATCGTCTTTGTAATGGTTTTCAATATTACAATGTTACCACATGATAAAAGAAATGGCCTATATAAGATAGGTATATAAATTTTGATGTACAGAACTTTGTACACCTGAGACACTCAATTTGACTTACGTTTTTCCACATTTGGCACAAGAATGAGGTTTATCCCCGGTATGTTGTTTGACATGTTGTTGCATGTTGACTTTTTGTGTAAATGTTTTGCCGCAAACGTCACACATGAATCGTCTACCCAATCGATGGACATTCATGTGAGATGTCAAACCTCCTCTCGTATGCAATCTGGAGAGAATACAAGAACTGAATCAATCAAACTAATCAATTGACAAGTTCAGCCAGCTTTGAGAGAGAGAAAATATGTCTGCCCTAGCCTAGTGTTGTCTTTGTGTTAAAGATTGCAACTAAATAATTAAAATGTTATGATTGGGACGTAAATAAGAAGAAGACTTATATAACCTGTATATAATTGATTTGTTTTTCTTGTAGTTTGTTTTTCCGTTTATTAAGAAATTTTGTTAGCATTGTTGGATGATTTCAAACACATTATAAATTTGTTATTAGTTTTCTATTTTTTTTATATAGCAATCAGTTGCAATCTTGATGACAAAGACAACTCTAGGGCAGACATATTTTTTCTCTCTCAAAGCTGGCTGAACTTGTTGATTGTATTTATCATATATTTCTTATATTAAAAATAATGATAGAAGAATTCAGTATGCACATGTTGAATACCAAATAATTTTGGATAACCACAAAAAATTCCAAATGAATCTATGCTCTGAAAGCCTTTGTTTATTGTGAGTTTCTGAACAAATCTCTCACAGATGAATGATTTTCAGGAATGTTCCAATCTAGACCTTATTGATAAATAATTAGGATAGGTATATCCTCTCAAAGTATCAATAACAGGCTATGTTCAATGAAAGTTCTAGTTAAATTTGATGAAAATTTTAGACCTTCTGAGCTATAAAACATAAAGAATACTTATAGAAGAGGAGCAATCTAAACCAAGATACCAAAACCAAGTACCCAAAAATCACCTACACTTTTCCACATTCCACACAAGGATAGTCTTCTTTTGTTTCAGTCTTATGTTTCTTCATATGAATTTTGAGGCCTGGTTTAGTAACAAAGCTTTTGCCACACTCATCACACATGTAGGGTTTGGCCTTAGTGTGTTTTGCCAAAACATGGACATGCAACATGCTTTGTAAACTGAAACCCTTTGGACATTCTTGGCACCTGAAAAAGAAACAAAATAATGAAAGGAATATTTTCTAGTACTGATGACACTCACTTATAGCGTCCCTCAGTTATATGTCTATAGCAGTGGGAACGAAATGTGGAATACTTCTCAGCAGATTTGTTGCAAAAAGTGCATGTATATACAGGGTTCAACTTATAGCTAGTGATGTAATGCTTGTCAAATTCTGTTTTGAAAGGAAACACATGTTCACACATATTACATTTGACCCCCCAATGTGCCCTCCACTCTTCCTTGACATTGTCTATCATTTCATCATCTAAAGTCTCCCCATCTGAAATAAGGGTGCATTGAACAAGTATGTTGCATTGAAGAAATCACTCACCAGCTTCCTCTTGCAAATCTTTGAAAATATCATCTTCACTTATATTTTGGAGCATATCCTCACAAATATCTTCACTGTCCCCAAAATCCAGCAGGGAATCATCTTTGAGTCTCAAACTCAAGTTCTGAATGCTAGTGAAGTTGAGACTGTCCATGTTGTCTTGTGAAGATTCTGAACTGTTTTCAACAAACCCACCTTGGCTTGACTCAATTTGCACAGCTCTTTGAGGGGCAGATGCTTTGCGACGATTTTTTTTCACAGTTTTTGTGAGGGAATCCAAGTCTTCACTGTCAGAGTCATTATTCAGATCAAAGTTGAGGTGGGTGCCATTGAGACTATCTTCATCACTTGAAAAATCGTTCTTGAGGATGTTATCACCCATAACAAATTCAGAGAATTCAACTTTGATATCTGGGAAGGAAGACACTCCTGGAAAAGTGGATTCCATCTTTCCTGGTTTGTTTTTTGTGAACTAAAATGAATACGATTTCATTGAATATTTCCGCTATGAAATTAAATTTTTATTTTTTAATGTGAATTTCTAAAATAAAAAAAAATAGTTTTCCACTGAATAGCCCAGAGAAGAAATGCTCACGAACAAAAAAAATTATTTATATCCGAGGCCATTTTGGACACTTTTCCGAAAACCTGATCCTGAACCTGAAGTGTTGAAGCTGAAAGCTGAAGGTGGCTGAAGGCTGAAGGCTGAAGCCTGAAGCATAGTCCTGAAGGCGAATAAGACTGTATTTAAGTTTGGCTCAATCCCTACTCTGCGATGTGATCCTATCGAACGACGTCATCGTGAGGTTACCATGGAGTGTATGCATGAGATAAACAAGGACAACATACGATTTGTCTCTGTCTGTCAGACAACCCAGCATTGGCCTAAGGCAACGCGTGGCGTCACGTCTGTGATCACAGATTCATCGAATTAAGCCAAACTCTACGCCTGAGTTTTGATGGTTTAGGGAGATTTGACAATATTGACAGATGAATCCTGTCAGTTTATAGCATGAAACGGTTCTTTTTTTTTCGATTTTTTTCATTTAGGTCATTTTTTGCCTAACTGTGGAACTTTTTAGATGGTGAAACTGCTTTCTAGTTCCTATTAACAAGCACTAGAATAAACTGTAGACTTTTGCCTACTTGATTTCATACTGTAGTGATATTTTCCATACCTTGTGTCGGTAAAACAGAAACTGTGCTTCTGTCGGAGTTGTTCTAGGTCTTGGTGAAAAAAAAACATCAAGTGTAAAAATATTGATAATAACTCCAAATTCTATGAAAATATAGTGTTCCAATGTCGTTTCAATTTACGCCTGTCATATTGGAACCACAGAAACACATAAGCTACAGAAATCTTCCTTGAAATTCGATCTTACCGCCATCTTCATTCAAGTCGTAGAAATATTACTAGCTTCTCAAACGGTCTACAAGTTTTTCGCAGAAACAATCATTCAAGAGCTGTTTCACCATCCTATATCCACCTTGATCGGGCGCTTCAATATATGACGCAATTTTACGAATTTCGTGTTATTCTTCCTCTAAAAATTTATGTGTTACAGGTTAGAAAATTTCCATAATTGCAGCGAAATGATTTTTATTTCGAAATAATTCCACCGTCTATAAGAACAATCTGCATCTTCCCCCTCACTTGATTCGAATCTATTTCAAAATATATTTTTTAAGCATATTTATCATATATTATACCACAATATTTATTATAATTTTTTTATGTATATATTTTTTGTTTTCACCCCCTCCACACAAGTATTCTTTTATGCTTTTCGCAGTTTCTATGTTTATTGTCAATTATATATTTATATATTTTGTTTTGTATTGCTGTAATATTTCAATAAACACATTTTGTTTTTTTTTGTTGTTGTTCATTCATACATCCAAAGGCTACACAAAGTCACCATTGCACAAATCGCTCGACAAATCGTTTCAAAATTTCCAGCACCAAGCAAATTACCTACACCAACAAATTTATTGAAAATGACAGGCAACGCTTCGAGTGGAGATCTTACGGTCTCTACTCGGATAACTACCCTGCACTGATGAGGGCCAATAAGCCCGAAACCGGTCTGTAGGTTGTTAGGCGTGCCTGTCTCGATGTGAATTTGTCACGTCTTAGGAAGAAAGAAACATTTGCGATCTGCATTCACAGTGTGAATCGTTGCATGGACTACGAACAGATTTAATTCAATGTTCTGCGTGGTATTTACCAGGAAAGAAGTTGTTTTCTGCTCGTAGTCTACCAGACATTCATTTAAAACTATGTTGGATAAACTATTTTCTCTTTCTAACAAATTTATTATTTCGAGAACACGTACGACAAATGAAGCGATTCTAACTAAGTACGAAGGTACAATGAATATTTGCCTTCATTTCTATTGCAAGTTCTGAATCAAAATAAATTGTAAACTACCTGAATTTTTACCTGAAAGTTAATTAACGTACCCAGCGACCTTTGAACATCACGAGTATGAGAGAGAAAGTAGAGAATAGTTCCCTTAAATCATGCTATCTCTGTTGCCACTGCCCCTCACTGGCCTTACTACACACTTTTCGGTTCGATGGTTCGGGGACATAAGTAAACAAACTTCATATCAGAAAAATGTATCAATTTCACATCAATCGCATTAACTTTTGCCGACAAACCAATTGATTATTTTCCCCAGCATCTCGTTATTATTAATCTCTACCATAGATTAAATACTATCCAAGCTTATATTATTTATTGATTGGATCATCTATATGCTATGCGAAATCGAATGGGTGATTTAAATTTATTTGAATTGAGGGTTGCTTCGCAGCTAAGTTGGCGGTTAGTCACTTTTCAAAAAGTTTTCAAAGACAATAATTAATTGCATATTGAATTGATGATATACAAAATAATTATTTCCATCGCCATCGACGTGAAAGCGTTAAAATGAGAAATCACATTGTTATAACCTAAGTACCTACTATATAGTGAATTAACGGCGATTATGAATCCATCAGTTGATAATTGATCCAAAGTGAGTCATATAAAGGTAGCAAAGGTAGATTTTCAAGGAATGTAATACATATAGGTACTATATTTTCTTCACAACCTCAACATATTGTATTCCAAGTTGTATTCTCTACATACATATCACCATTTTTTACCTTATTCTTCAGTTATTCTTATAGCGGTATAACCTCTGAGGTATGACTCTGCCAATCGATAGAGATAGGTATTTGAAGGAAATATTTATTTTTGTCCATTGTTATTTCGCATTGCGGGAAAAATTAGTTTCATGGTAAAGGAAGCTTTATTCAATGGTAAAAAAACAAATGAGGCGTCCATCAGAAGAAGAACAACTTAAGTTGTATGGATAGTTATATGCTCTGAAACTATCACAGTCAGACAGTTGAAGGCTGTGGTATTATTTTATATATTAAGATTCACAGAAGAGCGTTTTATATTTTTATATTTAATATTTTTCTGACAATAATAATCAACATATGTCAAACAACTGATGTTATATAGAAACTGAAAACAAAAAACATATTACAAAATGATTTTACAGAATGATGAAAATACCTTTCAACAACCCTTCTCATTCTCGATCTAAATGTTTGCAATCTTCTGGCCAACTTTTCCTCGTAAGTAGGTACTCAAGTTTTATATAGCTCTCAAACGTTTGGTAAGAATATATACTTGCATTTTTTTTCTGTTGGACAGTAGTTTGAATTCAATTTCACCACTCCTTTTTAGATCTCTAGAATCTAATGAAATTTAGTGTCAATATTTTCAGAACCATTTGTTGTACATTCGTGATCTAACATTTCTAAAGTAGGTAATTTGGTTATCTTCAAATACTGTGATTTTTCAATGTCTTCATCCATTGAAATTCTCAACATGCCTATTTGTAATAAAGCCGCGACTTCTTGGGCTTGGTCAATTAGTTATAGCACTTTATAACTGCGCTTCGAATAACCTTATGAAATTATCAAACAGAAATATCTCAGTTACCACTGATTTTTTTCTAGTACAGCATATTGGAGTGGTAGAAATTACTCTCTCTGTCTCTCATCCAAGGTTACATCACTAGCTCAAGATTTTATATTATTTTGAAGCCTTCTAAAACCTTTTTAGGGCGTCAGTTTTCAATTATACACCTGATATTGGTGATAAACTTCATTTTGAATTGCGACTCTGTTTCAAATTAGTTTGTTTCATTCATTCAGATCCTGAAATGAACCAATCGTGCATTATACGCTGATGTCAATCATGTCATAGCATCGTAAACATCATGTATATCATAGTTTATCAGCAGCAAAGTTCGGAAGATCATCTCATTATAGAATGGGAACAACTCGAAATTCCAATCGCGTATCTGTGAATAAACGTTCTTACTGAATTTGAGTGATATGGCACCCATCAAAAATTCAGCAGTATTCATCCTATTCGCATGTGTTCTGGAAATCGAGGCTAGAAAATGTAACCCTCTGTATCTCGGGGACTCCTTTGTTGTGTTGGGAGTCAAGGAAAACTACGTATATTACCCTTGGCACACATTTGCAGCAACGGAAGGCGCTGTGAGGTTCCTTGAGCTAAGAAACGTCCACGTTCCAGAATTGTGCAAGCACTTTTTGCCAGGCAACGTCATGGAAGTGATACTAACAAACATCGGCCTGGAATACATAGAACCAGGCTATTTCGACACCAAAAAGCTGGAACAAGTTGTTGTCCAGTCCAATAACCTGAGATACATCCGCAAAGGTGTCTTCAATGGAACGACGATCAGGAGCTTGATTTTGAGTGAAAACAACGTTAGGGTAATCGAATCCGGTGCTTTTGAAAACATGGAGAGGCTGGAAGCTATCACTTTGGACTACAACGAGATAAAGAAGTTTGATCCAGACTGGTTTAGCAACGCTAAAGTTCTGTATGAGATCTCTTTCAAGCATAACAATTTGACGGAGCTACCAGAAGACACCACGAAAAACATGGTGGAATCCTACGAAGCAGTGTATTCTTCCTTCAGAGTGTACGGTTGCATTAATTTTGATAATAACCACGTGAGATACATTCATCCTAATGCCTTTCGGAACCTGAGGAATTTTGGAACGATAAGTTTGAACAATAACAAGTTGCTGGAAATCCCGGACTCACTTTTTCTTCGATTCGAATTTTTGTTCAGTTTATACATGAACACTAATAATTTCATTTGTTTTTCCAATTCTACAGTGAGGAGCTTTGGAGGTGTTGAAAGGCTATTTTTGGGGGATAATGCTATGAATAAAGATTGTGTGGATAGGATGAAGGATTTTTTTGAGACAAAAAATGATTTGGTGTTTTTCTGATGAACGTAAGGACAAAGAACTTTTGCGAAGTGATAAGTCGTGCTTTGTTGTTCTCATAAATTAGTGCAGAAAGAGGAATGTTGGGAAGCAATCATTATTTTTAATTTCATTATTGATCAATTTTCTCCACATTATCAATCACATCATTATTCGTTAACTGTGACATTCAAATCATATCAGTCCTTAACTATGAAATATTATTAAAAAAATGTCAAGAACAATGACCTGAATATGGTTTTTTAATTCAATGAACGAATATGGCACAATAACACCATTCATCAAGTGGCTACTTTGTTTGAATATTTCTTTCAATCAACTATCGGAAGAGAAATGGTTGGAACACTATTATTAAAAATATCAACGGATATTTTCTCTTCGCATGTAGCATTTGCTAAACGCTTGATCATAGCTGAAATTACAATGAATAAATTTCACCAACAAGTACCATCGAGCACTCTATTGTTGATGATGTAGAAAGCGTTATTTTTTATCAATCAGCTAGGTATGTCAATGTCAATAGCATGATGATGAAGATGCAATGACCCACACAGAAACGTGATGAAACAACTCAACTTGAATCGTGTAGGTATACATATACACACGAATATAAAACAAGAGTTCATTATAAAGGTCGATGTTGAAGTCACGCCACACAAAAAATATTGGTATAGCATGTAGAATCACTTGTTGTTTATAATTATGTCCTTGATGCTCACAATACTATTGACAAATTCAAAATAAGTTATATGTATCGAAGTTATTAGTTTCTGGAAAATTATTTATAATTGAATGATTTTTTAACATGTTTACATACGCAAGTATTGCTGATGAGAAAACTTCAAACAAACAGTTAACACAATTATATGGCATAACAAAAGAAAACCATCATTTCAGTACTTTAATCGAGACATTAATACTTCTTTTATTTTTAGTGCTATACTCAGAACTTGCCTCATATGTGAAAATTCCTATTTTTCTGAGTTCCTCAAAAGTAAAAATTGTGAACAATAGTCATTTATGATATAAGTGCTAGAAGTGATATTTCATTTTGTGAGAAGGGAAGTTTCATTCCTTCAAACAAAATAAAATCACTTTTAGCAGGTATATCATGCACTATTATTTCTACAAACATTGAGGATCAAATTTTGTAGAAAACTTTGGTGGGTAACATTGATCTCTGCCCTAATCACCACTGCTGAAAGTGATTTATTTTGAATATCAGTGTCATAAAATGACATTTCAAACACTGACAGCATGCGTTGAAAATTATACTTTTACTGACGTTTGTAGAAAAAGTTGTTTTTCGAGATATTAGCTAAGTTTTTCGTGATTTGAAAGCCATATTGTTTTTCAATAATAAAATGTTTAATAGTGGTTCACTCATTGTTGACTCATTTTATTTTCATTTTATCTCAGGATGAAGAAGTAAATCGCAATTTTAGGTTTTTTCTTGTAAATCTCCCAAAGTAATCTGAATTGTCAGCATTTTGGTGGGATTCTGATTAGACAACTTTTCAAATTTTGTTTTATGTCTGACTGATTCTAACATCCCCATGCATTTTATTGAATTCGTAACAGCCTGTATATATATACAAAAATCATCATCCAGTGAAACATACCCATACCTACTGTTTTTTTTTCGATTCTTGCGAAAAATGTTATCGAGTATGATAAAGTATGTACATTTTGTACTGGAATATCAAACCACAGTTGTTTATGATGTTTTGTATTCAAGGCAGAAACAGAAGAATGTTCATTATAACTGTCAGGTAGACTTTGAATGTGAAAAATATACTGTAGGTACTTTTGAATATCAATAAAAGCCATAAGAAAACATGGCGCAGTCGGTAGGTGAAATAATTGTAGATTCAGAAAGTGAGATAATTTACAGGATGCTAATTGAGTTAATCGTAGAAAAACTGAATGAACACCTATACTTAATGAATCATATCTCGTTATACCGCTTATCATCATCTGTGAACAGCGGAAAACTCTCAGTTTCTATCTCCATAATATTCACTTTACCTGAAAGTAACATTCAGTGGCACGACTGAGTAATGGATGTGTTAAATCTTGGTTCGTTCGATAGAATGTAACATTACTTGAGAAAGTAACAAGTCCACTTGGCACACATAATTCAAGAATTTGCATTGACGTACGTAGTTAGTGGACATCTAGCTAGAGGGAAGCCTCGTTATGAAATCAGTCGTTCTTATAATATAATTATTATGGATCAAAAACATGATTAAAGCAACTCATTACATCGAATACCTACATAGAGGTACTTGCAGTAGCTGGTGAATTACATTTTATCGCCTATTATTCCTAATTTTGAAGGAATAGGTGTTGAGTAGTTAAGCGACAAAAGCCTTGTTTACTGCAAGAAAAAGTACCTATATAATTCATAACATTTAATGTATATTACCAACTGTCAAAGGTGTAGCTACAAAAGACGTAAGTCCTCAAAATCACATCTCAAACGTTTCTGGCACTATTGGCCATCATTAAAAGTAAATTATGTGGAATTTTTTGTTAAAGCTTTGGTTACTTGTCACTGGTCAAAAATCTGTACCTACTATAAAGTGTGCAAAAGAGGCGATAATTTAATTAAAACTAAAAAACTATAGAAGATAACAAACTAACTATGAATTATAACTGACAGTTTGTCATGTAGGTACTTTAAACCTTATTTATTGTTTTTAGAAATATGAAATAAGTGACGGACATTTTTACACCAACACTCATAATTTGTAATCAGTGCATTATTTCTGAGATAATTAATTGAATTATACTCGTACATCTCAAAATCGCAACATACCCCTTGATGTTTTTATTGAAATCACATAAAGAATGGTGAATTTTATTTTGAATTGGTTCACAGGGCAACGGGAGCACATTAACTTATTTCATATTGTTGAAACATTTTGAGTTTAAGAATTTGTTGCTTCTTGCAAATAGACACGTTCAAAAGAAATCGACCATGTAAAATTACATAACTGGCCAATAAAATGACTTCAATTAACTAATTATACATTTCATGATAAAAATTAGTATGTTCTGTTCACCTTGCTCTGCTAGCTGTAGAGCTGTAGACATACCATAAGAATAATGGGTGTTTATATTGAAAAGTAGCAGCAACATTGATATCTCGAATATGTATTTTGGATTCTCCCTGAAAACTAATTTCATCGCGATATATCACACTTGGGGTCTAGCGGAATGATAGTGATAACAGAGATATATGTTAATTTTAGGAACTTTTTGTGTCGAAACCATAGATATGTTCATAATTGGTCAAAATGGTTTACATGTCCCTATCTTAACTTTCCATTTATTATCGATTGATAATAAATTAAAACAAATACTTTAACGTCTAACTATGGTGTACTGCGTAGGTAAGATGTGTTATTTCACTACTAATCACCATTTATAGAAAAAACGTGTTATTTTAGATGAGATCGACATATAGGCTCATCATAGAACTGAAGGATGCAAACAATACAGAGTTATTGTCAATTTAGTTTTTGTAGCAATTATTGGTCTAATAAACGTCCTTTTCAATAAATCTGATTTATTGAGATGTAATTCGAATTCACTATCAGTGCATAGTCTTCAGACATTGAAATGAAGACGATGTTCCAGGAATATTTTCAGTACACAGAGTATGTGGAAAATCTAAAATATCATTTTATTCCTTTACCCTCACTAAGAAACATAATTGTTTTACCTAGGAATAGTTTCTGAAATAGTATTTTTCATCGCTATTTCATGCAGGATTTTTTTCGTGCAAAATATAAAAAAAAATAAGTTGATAATGGTTTCTTAGCCAATTTGAAGAGCTAATTTTAGAATAAAAATTGCCAATATTTCGAGTTTGTCGTAGAAAAAAAAATGCTATCAATCAATCAATAAAGAGGGTCATAACCATAGATCTTATAACGCTAGATCCGGCATCATGTAGTATTTGTTTGGTATCAGAGGGGTCTGCAGTATAACACATATTATCATAGATATCTTATTGCTTACGCTAGATCCAGTATCCAAGTTACTTGTTTTGTGGGTCGGGGGGGGGGGGGGGGTGTATAGTACTAAGCCATTGAGTGGTCGTTTTAATTGTAGACCATACAAATGTGTTGTACCACGTGATCATAGTACCTACTTTCTTGCAGACCCCTCTTGACCTAAAAATTACTACAGGATGCCGGATCTAGCGTAAGCAATAAGATCTATGCATATTATGGTCAAAAATAAAAACGACCAATCAATGGCTTAGTACCCCTCCGGACCCCTAAAAAAATAACCTGGATACCGGATCTATCATAAGCATATTAATTCAAAAAATCCAATTTTGTAGTGTACATTTTATTTTTATTATTTTTTTTTTCAAAAATTGTAGCAGAGCGCTTTCGACTGTCAAGTCATCATCAGTGCGTACTCGTCAGGTATTACAAGATTTTCCATAAAAAGACATTGTACATTAACATAGATTGCACATTAAAAAGAATAAAAATTAAAATAAGGCCTTCCCAACATTAGGACAAACCGCTAAAATTCAAATTTCAACGAATTTCACATGTTGAATTTGACTCGCTCCGGACAGTAACAGTCAAGCAACAACAAAATTCCTGATTCAAAAATACTGGGAAGATGATGATGTTAAAATCGGTCAGAAAAAAATTTTATTTCTGACAGTGACATTATAAGCTTATATCGTCATAGTTACGATATCTATAATGAGGGTCATAACTCCCTTGGGATATTAAGGTTCAAAAACTCCCTCTTACCTTTTACAGGTGAAAATGATACAAGAAATGCTTATAAACGTTCATATGTAATGAAAACTAAGACATATTTTCCTTATTCACGTCATTACAAATAATAAATGTACAATTTTCAAATGTTCCCTGAAAATTACTTCCGCCGCTGGAAACAATTTCTTCTTTTTTATGGGTGGTGCTGTTGCTGTTCACTACAGTCGAGGTGCCTGCCTCTTCTGATGGCAAAGTAGACAGCATACGCGCCGTTTTATTTCTCAATTCAATACTGTCCTCCAGATACCCTTCTGCCACCGTGGAAGTTCTCCAACCTCCGTGTCTTTTTAAGTTTGTCATAGTTGCTCCTGCATTGGCTAGGGCAGTAGCAGAAGTGCGACGAAGGTCGTCCCGTATAGGTTAGTGGGTTTGGAAATCCTAAATACATTGCGATTTTGCTGGGAATTTTGCCAAACATATTCTTTCCAATTGGCTGAGTTGTACATTTATTTTGTCGGAAGCTCAAAAAAAATCGTTTTGTACCTTCAGGACGCAAGGACATATAAAGTCTCAATAAAGGCAAAGCAGAGAACTCTTTTTCATCCACAACTGTAAATTTCTTCGATACACCAGTTTTACTTTCCGGTACGTTCACTACCATAACAGTATCCCGGTCCTCTATATCTGCTATACTCATATTTAGAAGTTCCTGAGTTCTGCATCCAAAATAACCCATAATTAGAACAACCTATAACAAATAAAACGAAATAAACAAACGAAAAAGAAAATTATGAGAAAAATATTACCTTATGCAATAAATGAATTTCATTAGGGGCGTCCTTTAGAAATTTGATGACATCTTTAGGAGATAAGACAGCAGACTTTTTCGGCTTATACCCCTTACTTTTCCGTTTCAAAAAAGCCTCTAGTTCGTTGAACTTGGTGATATCTCTTTTCTCATATATGGTCACCATCGATTTGAGCATTGACCATTTAGTCCATAACGAATTTGGGCTAAACGTTCTGACTGCAACGAATAAATACAATTATTACCAGAAAATACTGAAAATACTTTACCAGTTCTTGAAAATATGCCAGAAAGACAGTTTCGTTGGCATCTTTTGACATAACATTTCTCTGTGTCAGCCACTTCAGATATAAGTTGTATTCTTTTTAATATAGGGCTTCACTTTTCGATGGAAGTAATGATTGTCTTGCTTTTTCCGCTTTTTTTATAACATCCTCCATTATATCAGAAAAAGATCGTCGATTTGTTGTAAAAAATAAACACGTTTTTAACGGAAAAACATTGATTGATAGAGAAAGTTTGCTTATAAACATGTACCATAGCGACAACCTAGCAACAACCAACAATGCTACAATCAACGCTACCTAATTCAAATATACCAGAAAGGTTATGAATTTAAACATTTATTGCGTTCTAAATATGGACATATTGTTATGAAAATCGGTCAAAAATAAAATTATCTATGTACCACGGGAATTATAGAGCCTTAATAACCTCTGGCAATTGCTGTCCCTCGGGCCAGAGGCCCTCGGGACGCAAACTTTGCCATCGGTAATTAAGGCCCTCATAATTCCCTTAATACATAAATAACTATATCAATTAATGAGCCTTAATAACCTCAGCCAAACTTTGCCCTTATAATTCCCTCGATACATAAATAACTATTATTTCATTCACATTCAAACACAAGAATGCTTGCAAGAAAATTAAGGTGAAATTTCGGATATTGGCATTGGTTATTTCGAAAAGTACCTAGTGATTTGTTCACGATGCGTGTTTCTCAAAATATACAAGTATTTTGGTGCATTTATGGGGGAAAAAAATTTCCCCGCACGCCAATGAGCAGAAGAGAAATTCTCACGTTGGACATCAAGTACCGCCAGCCATGGGAAATGGTACCATCTCTTCTTGGACGTGTGAGAGGAAGTTTCAATCGAAATCGCAATATTGAGGGGGGCACACCTCGTACCAACAACAGGTACCGTTTCGACTGACGGAACCTCATTTTGGTTTTGGTTTTGGTGCAAAATAGTCGGTGACACTTTTCTGGCGTGGGTGGTTTTGGAATACATGTTTCTGAAGCGAATCATCATCAGGATTTGTGGAACGATCAAAGCGACGTTGATGTATTTTTGGCGACTTATAAACGATGTAAGTGATAATAATAGTGAGATTAATAATGATAATTTTATTTCTATTGTTGAAAAGTATAATGTTGAAAGCAATGAATACAATAATAACAAGGGAAGCATCAAGAGATTGTAAAAAATATGGATTATGTGAAATAAAATACAACAAAGTTGCGTATTTTTACGCTGAACGATTATATTTTTTGTTTTTGAATTATTGAAAAAAAAAAACACTGAAATTTGTAATTTTCGTATTTATTTTTTCAAGCCAAAGCTGAGGTCCTCTTTTAAAAAGAATCTAAATCTGTCATCGTATTTTCCGAGGCGTTCTTGTCATCAGAGATACAATATTCGACTTTGGTTTTTCTTATGGTCGCCATATATTGGATTATTACATTTTTGAAATGTCTCTTGTTTTCTGAATACCTATACTATAACACGATATTTTTAAATCCAACATGTCTACGAAATTGTGAAAAACTCGTTTTTGCGAAGTGGACCTAGGTAAAACCGTTTAGTTCTTTTCGTTTTCCTTGGAAAAAATAAAAACGATAACTCCAAATTTCCTATTGTTCCAATAACTAAAATACTAAAAATGACACATCAAATTTTCTTTCAGAGCATGAAAATGCGCAACGTTGTCCTAATTTGACCAAACAACAAGAAAAAAAAAAGTCAGAGAACATAATAAACAAAACAAATATTTACAAAAAAATTACGGAACTACAAGAAAATAGTTGAAATCTGAAAGAAACAGATTGTTTTTGGGAACCGAAGCTTGAAATCAAAATTCATCGAGAGTGTAGCAAGTTTCTGAACCTAGTTCTTCAATTTGTTGCCATGACCTAGACAACACATAATATTCTGCGAATATTCTCATAATAATCAGATGTACTTATTTTGGAATATTCCAATCAAATGTCAACTGTTCTCAGATTTATCATCACAGAACATTCTTATCTTGTAACAGATATTCCATGAACATTCATTCGACATTTTCCCATAATATTCTGTTCGAAAATCCGGAGAATATACAAAATCATGACAAAAAGTATTGTGACAATGTTCAGAATTCAGATATATGTACTTAGTTGGGTGCGTATTTCGTTAAAAACGAATATTCAATGAAAATTCATACGACATATACTCCTACAATATCCAGAGAATATACATATCAAAATAATCTGACAATGTTCTAATATACTTATTTTAGAGTATTCCCGTAACATGTTCTCAGAATCATCCCAGAATATAATAAACATCCAAATATAAGATATATATCCAGCAACAATAGGCGTTTTTATGGGTAAACTGTGACATCCTAATATCACATGAATGTCTTTTTCTTTAGGTATTTCTTAGTTTTGAAATATTATAACTATATTCTGCCTTTTGCAGCCTATGGGTATATCCCAGAGATATTTTCAGAATATTCAAACTCGAATATGCCTGGAATATTAGAATCATGAACGACATTGTGCTGTCTGGAAATGAATCTGATTTGTCCTCCAAAATAAACTCAAATCAAATCATTTTATGTTATGAAATATTGAAAAAAGTCGAAGAAAACTAACAATAATTACGGAATTTTACTCTGGTTAAACGCAACTTCTTGGCAACTTTGAATTATTGAATTAAAACATTTTTAAGTTATTGAATCGAATTATAATAAAACCTTTTTCTAAAAATCACCAATCATTGTTTTTCACCCATTAGGAAACTTATTCTAGATATTCAATTACCACATTGAATAAAACTTAATCTGTCTTCGACGATTTTGTGAAAGATGAAAGATTTGAAAGAGAAACTGATGACTGATATAATAAGTTTATTATAGATGTTGTTCGTATCTCAGCATCAACATGAAGAGTAAAGAATTTGCGAGACTTGGTTGATTATTTTTATTCTACCAAACTCACCAAGTAGTCATTGGTCATTGGAATGTTATTCGAAATCACTTATAAAAAAGAAACTAAATTGAAATCACCAACGCAGATATAATGTCTTGTATTGAAAGTCAATTATTCTTCAACAATAATATCTTTGGAATCTTTAATTCTTTAGGTATTTAAAAAGGTAGAAACCGAATCTAATTGTATATTCCATAATGAATCTAATAGTGCAATCTAACTCGATTTCAGTTTCCTCTGTCATTTATAAGTAAGTTTGTAGTCAATATAATTAAAAATGAAATTAGACATACCTATTATATTCTCAATGCAATTATTGAGGTCGAAACAAAGAGAAAAGCTCATCAAAAAATCTTGGGAATATATACTTTTTACCCATAGATTTATAGCAGCAAAAAATCTCAGAAGTAATTTGCATTACAGGTTCTAGAGGATATCCGTTTGGATAATTTTTTATCCAGATGGAAAAAGAAATATGTTTTGAATATTATAACGTAATCTGACCAATCACAAACTAAAGACAACTAGTAATATCGTGGTATTTTGATCAATGTAACCGGATATCAAAGCAAAATTTGGTAGTTTTACAAAAATAATTATGGCCGTGGACGTTGAAATATTTGCTTCGGTTCAGCAAATGAAGTCAATGGTTATAATGGATGGTTTTGTATATGATAATTGCTTTTTGTGCTTCGTGAAATAGTCCAGCAAAATACCACTCTGCTCTGAGTATCTTCTCATGATTCTATCTCTTTCTCATTGACTTGTTTGTAATTGCTCGACGAACAAATTTCGTGAATTACACATCGACAAAATGATCTCGAATATTAAGAATATCATGGTATCACTTGGAAAAAACTATAAGCTGGTGTCATTGGCCCAATCATATCGTACTTGATGATTATTACGAAAAATTTTTATTAGAGTAGTTTTTTTCACATTTCAGCTATAAACTGCTACTGATTATTAACTCTTGAGACATTTTTTTCATCCCAGATAGAAATCTCATTATTTGAAATATATCTTATTAATTTTCACACATGATGGTATGGATCTATAAGAATCATCATTTCGTGTCAAATGAACTTTTTCTTCAAATGCTTGAACAATAGTTGCAATTATTTTTATCTAGCAGCGTAACCAGATCATAATAATTGATTTTTTTTAATTTCTCCAAGAGAAAACTTTTCCATCGACTTTGAAAGCGAGAGCATTTACTCGAATAATAATAATAAACAATGCCCCTACTAAATATACAGATTGACTTCTTTTCCTAACCACGCGTTGTTTTCAAGTGAACAAGTGCGACAACGTGTCTTATATAAAGGTATACAATTTTTTATATTTTGCATTAATTTGAACATTAAACATTGAACATTGATTTAAAATCAATAAATATAACTGAAAGACCTTCGATTGGTAACAATGATGACATTGAAATATTCAAAATCTGACGCACAAGCGTAAAGCCCAGTTTACTGTTTAGCGATTTTGATTATTGCAATACCAGCGGTGAAAAATGCAATGTTGTTATTGTTTTCATTCGTCAATTCAAATCAAATCACACTCTGAATTGAAATTTACCAATAAAAACATTGAGTTTCTCACTGCTAGTATCACCAAATCCAAAATAGCTCAGTAACTCTTCTGACTTTCATTTGAAAGTTTGATTGTACCAACCTCCGAATAATAAAAAAATGATTATCGATACGCATTTGCGTTTCATAATGACTTCATCATTTAGAACCAGAATAGAAAATAGTATATTATGATACAAGTTTTAAAGGACGCTATTTTGTCGCACGCGTTGTTTGGTACGTACGACGAGCGGAGCGAGGAGTGCTCCAAGTGAACAAGTGCGACAACGTGTCTTATAAAACGTGTATTATATGCGATTTTTTCAATTTTGAATTGATTTGAAGAAAAAAATGGATTTAATACCGATAAATAACAGAAACAACTTCGATTGGTAACAATGATGACATTGAAATAATTAAAATCTGACGCACAAGCGTAAAGCCCAGTTTACAGTTGAGCGATTTTGATTATTGCAATACCAGCGGTGAAAAATGCAATGTTGTTATTGTTTTCATTCGTCAATTCAAATCAAATCACACTCTGAATTGAAATTTACCAATAAAAACATTGAGTTTTTCACTGCTAATATCACCAAATCCAAATCGCTCAGAAGTAAACTGGGCTCAACTCTTCTGAGTTTCATTTGACAGTTCGATTGTACCAATCTCCAAATAATAAAAAATGCGTATCGAAATAGAGGCTATTTCGACACGCATTTGCGTTGCACAATGACTTCATTATACAAGCAAAATAGAAAAACAATATTTTATATCTTAAATCTCCAATATTCCTTGAATTTGTGTTTGATGACTATACTTTCTTCAATGTAGGATCACTTTCAATGCATGATTTTATTTCATCTTCATAATGAATCACAACTAGCTGATGATATTTTCAAATTCCATCTTCCAGTTCCTAGCAGGAGTTGTAGAGAAATCGCAAATATATATCATTAGGAAAGTGTTACACAACCATAAAACTCATGATTATACCTACACCAATCTAAGTGACTTAAAGGTTACCGAAATTATTGGATATCAGGTGCGTACCTGTGAGTATATTTGCTGAATTCGTTTCTTTAATCAACTACATTTTCTTGATCATAAAGTTTTTCTCAACACATTCTCAAAGTTTCCCAGTCCCCCTCAAATTATTTCTCGAATAACACATTTCTTGCGTGTGTTTCTATATATATATTTATGGATTCATATAAATATTAAAACTCCAATTTGAAAATGTACGGATATCATCAAAATAAAGTTATGATTACAGAAAAGCGTAGGATTACAGCAATATTTCAGAATTCTGCACAATAGTGGGTTCCAATGTTATCTGGGTCACCCTGTGAATATCGCGCGCACTTAATCCACAATTATTATACAATTTCTGGTTCCATTTAATACGCATTACACATTCCATTACCAAATAATTCGTTTTAAATTCAATTTCTAGTCATTAGAATAATTGTGTCTGCATTAAGTCCAAGTACCAACAGATAACAAGTATTTCACATGAAAATACAGAATGAGAAATGTTACTGATGATGAGCTGTCTTGTAAAAAAATAATATGTCTTATAAAAAAGCTATAAAATCGCAATTTTTATTCGAGTGTGAAAACGAAAACAAATTAGTATCAATGCGAATCCCACAAATTATCGATTATCAAGAATTTAATCAAAACTCATGATCATCTGGAATACCATCGTATCTTTTTCTCCAAATTGGCACATTTTTCTGAAATGTAACATATCGAGTAATGATTAATAATTGATATAAGGTGAATATCCTTTCAGAAGATTCGGATTAACGAACCAAACAAGTTCAAGCTTCATAATGTGAAAATAAAAAATGCTAAGAGAGAAGCATCAGTTCGCCGTTGGCCGTTGATAGAATCAAGGCACCTCCAAAAAGTGTCAGATGATTTCACTTTTTATCGGGTCCACTACTCCGATTTCATTAATTTATTCATAATATCTGATTTTTTCGAGAGTCTTATTTTTCGATAATGATCAACTAACTGTTGTTTTATCATCAATTTCCATGAAATTCAGATCGAAGTCAAACCGCAGGTTGAGTGACACGAAAACGTCCCAAGCCATGACAACTTTTTCATAAGTAATCCTATAATTTGGATGAATAATAAAATGAACGTGAGAAATATTTTTGATGCAAGCTTTCATATGAATGCACTTATACAGGGTGTCCCCTCTCAATTGGAAAAAACTTCTGGGGCATATTGAGGAACCATAGACAAGAAGTTTGATATAAGAGACTGATGTCCGGAAGTGCATGGTTTTCAAAATACAGGGTGTCAAAGTTTTTTTCAAAAAATTTTTTTTTATTAATATTTCAAAGACACGTTAACCGATTTTCTTGAAATTTGCTAGTGATGTAAGCTTTAATAAGACGCTCAGTTAGCACTAATTAAATGTTAATTATGACTTCCAGTGGCGCCCCGGGGGACAGTGTCACGAATAAAAATGACAAAAAATGTACGCTGCTGACTTTTTTTAAAAATTTTATATATTTTTCAGAAAGCTCAGTTAAAAATACAACTTTTTTGTCACTTGATATTTTTTTCGTATCTCTCCGTTTTCGAGAAGAAATTTTTATTAAAAACTTTATTGAAAGGTTCATTATTATTAGAAAGAAAAACAAGGAGGCTTTTTTACAAATAATTTATCGTTAATTAGTGGAGCAAATGCTCAAAGTGTCCACCATGCATTTCGATGCATTTTCTGCACCTGTCGAGCCAGGATTCGCGCACCCGAGCAAACACGCCTGGATTGTTCGCGATAAATTCCGCTGCCACCACAACTCTAGCAACTAGGTCCTCCATGGTCGGCACAGGAGTTGCATAGATCAACCGTTCCATTTCGCCCCAAAGAAAAAAGTCCAGGTCCAGTCCCTTGCTGGCCAAGGGACGGGACCACCTCTACCAATCCACCTGTTGTTGTAGGTTTGGTCGAGGTAACCTCTCACGGTGCGCGCAAAATGCGCTGGACAACCATCGTGTTGGAACCAGGCCTCTCTACGCAACTGGAGGGGTACATCTTCCAGCAGCTCGGGCAGAATATCTCGCAAAAAAACTAGATAGTTATTCCCGTTGAGGTGATCAGGTAGAACGTACGGCCCAATCAAATGGTCGCCAAGAATACCTGCCCAAACATTAACACCAAACTTCTGCTGATATCCTCTGATGTGCGTAGCATGGGGATTTTGTTCGCTCCACTCGTGGTTATTACGAGGATTGAATGTCCCCTCGCGCGAAAATCCTTTTTCATCGCTCGTGAAGATTATACTTAAAAAATCAGCGTTTTCATCCGCTTGACGGAGCAACCACTCGCAGAACTCGAGCCGCCGAGGAGCGTCGTCAGGCAGTAGATGCTGCACCTTTTGCAGTTTAAATGGATAGAGATCGTGGATTTTCAATACTCGATGGACAGTATTTTTACTGCAATCAAGTTGCGACGCAATCAGACGAGTGCTAGTGTTGGGCTCATTCTGAATGCGTGCCATGACTTCATCCTCAACGGCATCTCTGATCGGAAACTGCCTTGCAAATTCTCGAATAGGCTGCAAAGATAACAAAGCCTCTTAGATTGGCTGTAAAACAGAAACGCGCAAGAAAAAAAAACACAGAAAGTTGCAATTTCTGCAATACTTACCACGAATGAGCCGGTCTCCCGTAGATTTTGATGAATTTTGATAAAAATCTTATGGTTTGGCAATTCACGATTTGGGAACCGCTGCCCGTACAACCGTTGTGCTAACAAAGAATTACCCCGCACTTCCCCATACAAGAGATGCATATCTGCAAGCTCGGCTAATTCAAACCGATTCATTTTTGCAATTAGTGTAACGTTTGAAGATAATTAAGTACTTAGAAACTGACACTTTTACTAAAGTTTGACATGTTTATGTGTTACCATGACAACATTGTTTTGTTTTAGATTTTCAGATAATGAACCTTTCAATAAAGTTTTTAATAAAAATTTTTTTCTCGAAAACGGAGAGATACGAAAAAATATCAAGTGACAAAAAACTTGTATTTTTAACTGAGCTTTCTAAAAAATATATAAAATTTTTAAAAAAAGTCAGCAGCGTACATTTTTTGTCATTTTTATTCGTGACACTGTCCCCCGGGGCGCCACTGGAAGTCATAATTAACATTCAATTAGTGCTAACTGAGCGTCTTATTAAAGCTTACATCACTAGCAAATTTCAAGAAAATCGGTTAACGTGTCTTTGAAATATTAATAAAAATAAGTTTTTTGAAAAAAACTTTGACACCCTGTATTTTGAAAACCATGCACTTCCGGACATCAGTCTCTTATCTCAAACTGCTTGTCTATGGTTCCTCAATATGCCCCAGAAGTTTTTTCCAATTGAGAGGGGACACCCTGGATGTAAAACAGCTATTTCTGTATTTGAAGTGCAAATAGATTGCCGCTCGAAAAAAAAACACTTTGCGTTCGAAATACACACAAAATTTGATTCGCAAACGCAGTTCCTAGACAAGAAAACTCAAACTCGATAATTTTCCTCGATTTCTCTGGTAGGAGGTTCAAATTTACAACTTTTGCTCTTTGTGCTTCATGAGGAGGTGCCTTTTAAATAATTCACCGTCACCATTTTCAATCATACAAGAGAATATGAGTTATTTTTCAACAAAAAACCTTTAGCAAAGGCTAGCGTTTTTTCAATACTTCCGCTCTCGATCGCAAATGCTGTCTTAATGACATTTCTCGGAAAACGTCGAAGGCTACTTTCTTAACCGCTTGTAGAAAAAATAATTTATGCACGACCGGACGTAAAATGACACTTTATCGCCCGGTTGTGCGGGCGTAAAATAGCACTTGACGGCCCTCGGACTAATTTACCGCCCTCCGGGCGTAAAATGGCACTTTACCGCTCGCCGGACAATAAATTATTTATTATTCGCATCCCCAGCTGCTTCAATGATTTCTGGTGGAGTACAATTCATACTTTCTTTGTCACTGGAATGCATTTCGTAATGACTATTGTCTGTATAGACAGCAAATATGGCTACTAGCCCATTTATTCACCCACCAGTCTGGTACATGAGCAAATTGTAAACCCTCAATAACTCCCTTATTATAAGAGATAGAAAAAAAGTAAAAACACTCTTATGTAATGATTTCTCGAGAGGAACATCATGGGCGTAGCAAACATTATTTCAAAGGGGTTGGAAAGGTATTTAAGAACCGTTTTAATCCTATCATGCATGAGAGGTGAAGAGGTATTTAAAATAAAATATCCTAGTCGTGGATAAAATGTATGTATTTCGGGCGTAACTTGCTCTTATAGACCTAGGCGTGTTACTTACACGCTGCGGTCCATAAAAGCCTATTTTACGCCCTTGATACATAAATAACTATTATTTCATTAATCTAAATTCTACGTTATTATGTGGGTAACATATTCGAATATATTTACGTTCATTTTATTTTGTATTTGCCAGCATTTAATTCTGTTTAATTATCCCTCTTAATACTTTCAATTACGAATTGAATTCGCTTATAATCTCAAAATCCACCAATAGTAGCCGCCATTACAATTTCAAAAATCTCCACTGAAAAATCTTAATCTACGACTTCGAAAACCCCTACGTGCTCATTTTCAATAGGATCGGACATCGAAGGATTGGACCATGATTACAAAAATCACGTGATATATGAAGATAATGGAAAAATGACAAGCTGAGAGTTCGATACCCTGAAATAATCAGAGAAACTGAATTATAAAAAAATATTCGTTCAAAAACGATACGTGGACTAGTTCATTCATTCAACCGATACCAATTAGTCGAATGTTTCTTGATTGTCAACAAAATATCAATTACATGCCCATCGTCGCACTAATTTGGAGAAAGCTCCAAAAAGTCATCACCTCAATGTTTGTGAATGTCCCATCAGGCTATTGTACTGAATCCGGAGAAACACGTCTGATAACAAGTTCTGTTTCAATATGAATCCATTAAATTTCACTTTCACAATTGCCATTCCCTTCCCAAGAGCTCAATCTCCACGTTCAAGGTCCCTTGCTCTTGACATTTCCTCTTAATTATACATTACCATTACCGGTCGTTCCAAAATTAGTTGTCAAATCGGTTACTGATTTTCAATTGCATGACACGTATGGGTGGTAATTTCTGATGAATATTCATATTTATTACTCGGCAAATTCCACTCTGTACCCACAAAGAAAAGATCCTTTCGATATCGCTATCATCAAAAGACGTTTGAATAAAAATGGTCTTCCGCCATCCAAATACGCATTCTTCCATTCTAAAAAAAGGCAAGAAGACCATTCCTGGTCAGTACCTATATACCTATTCCACTATCTGTCATCTTCCAGGTGTCACTAGAGATCGATAAGAGATTTGCTTGCTCACGTAATTCATGATCTGAATAATTGAACATATTTATACAAAATCCAGAGACGTTGAAGAAATCAACTCATTTGTGATATGTTCATCATCTATTCCACTAGAATACTTGGTCTTGATTCATAACAATTAAATCCAACGTGAACTCTATCATTCATCCTATCTTCTAAACACTATGAAACCATATAAAGCTGTGCAGCACCTTGACCTATCAGATATTTTGTGCATAACCCTTTATAAATTCGAGGCCTGGGATGTCCGAGACTTCGTGCAAAGTTTATCAGTTTCCTAGGAGCTGGGTTCCTGACATCGGAGGGCTCTAGCAAGGCCCCTTCCAGGAACTTGAACCTCTTGCAGAAGAGTACTGGGCATTCGCAAAGCAAATGTTCTGCAGTTTCAGCGAAGTTCTCGCAGTAGCGACACTATCACTATCTGTTTTGATTATCTTCTTGAGGTGATACCTCAGAGGGCAGTGTCCAGTTTCAAGTCTTTTTTGTCCAACTCGATATAAGCTGTTCAGCGAAAGGCTCACTAGCCTTTCCGCTTGTCTTTGTCCTGGCACTTTATTCCAGTGAGATTTCATTTCATCTGTTTCACAGCGTCGGAACTCTTCTCTCAAGTGGGCCTTGGAGAGTCCACAGAATAAGGGTTCTAGGCAGAGAAATTGTGTATTTGCCCCTTCTTTGGCAAGACAGTCTGCTTCCTCGTTGCCTTCAACTCCCTTATGACCTGGCACCCACATCAAAGTGATCTGGTTGTTCGCTGTCAGTTGTCTCAGGGATTGTTTACAATACCAAGTCAGCCTTAGACACAGATCTTTCAATGCTGCTTGACTATCTGATCGAATATATATTTCTGCCCTTCGAGTATCCCTTTCGACGGCACATATCTCTATAGCATGTAGGTAATTCTGCTTGAAAGATGGTTTTGAGAGCCTGAAATCTGACCCTGGAAGACAAAAGCAAAAGTGTGTAGGTACGGCAGGTTTGGAAAACTAGCTTTCAATGCACTGAGCAGCGACACCAAATTACGAAAACTGCTGAAATATGAAGAGAAACAACATAGTTTTGTCTTCGGAACGTGTTTATATTCAAAACTGTAGTTGACTTCTCCTTTGCTACATCTCATATCCTGATAGCCCCAGAAGATTCACGCTTGCTTTATATTGCAGAAAAATGGCCCCTTCATTGTACCACTCGACTCAGTCTTCTGCTGAGCCGGTTCAGATCATCGACCTCAAGCCAGATGTTCAGCAACACACCTGTCAAACCTACGACAAACCCCTGAGGACTAGGCCTCTAGACGAAGGACCACACTACAAATGGGACATAGTCTGGAAGAATGTTCTTATCTTCATCCTCTTGCACAGTCTAGGTGGCTATGGCTTCTGGATCATGCTGACAAAGGCCAAATGGCAGACGGTTTTATTCGGTAAGAAGATGTGTTATTCTTATAAGTAGGATGGCACACTTTTAGCAGGAATTGCAAGCCACTATCATAATGTCGATTTCACGAATTTCTGTTTGGGTTTTTCCGTTTCGAATTTAATTGAGAATATCATTCGAAAGAAGAATTCGAGAAGTATTTCTTATTGATAATAACCTGGTAAAGGCAATGAAAGTGATACACAATAAAGTTTTTACTGACATTCAATGCGAATTTTTTATTGGCATCTTGAATCGTTATTTATTGAATTTATGGTAAATAACACTTTTTGGTATGAAAAAAACAAGCTCACACTCCTCGAGCGATTTAGATGACCTTGAAAGAGTAAGAATAAGTTGCAGAATGCAATCTTACGGATATGGACCTTCTCAAAGTGGTCGAAATGATGCTCAACCAGTCTAGTTAACAGACGTTGAGAAGGGTAACGATGAGATATTCAAATTGAAAAAGACTGGTAATTTCACAAATGAAAAAACATAAGAAGACATGCAGAAGTGAAACAATGGCGATAAATAATGATGGGAATTCTGCATGCTTGATGAAGGGTAGGACAATTAGTACATCATATAACAAGTGTGGAAAGTGGAATATTTCGCACGAGTAGTAGTTTATCATAAGCCACATAGCGGCGAGTGTCGAAAATATACTTTCCAACGAGTTTTGGGCAATATTTTTATTTATATTTCTGAAAAACTCTAATAGCGGTTCTTTCCTGCATGTCTGATAACTAAAAATTCCGTTACGTCTTACATCACATGATTTGCTGGGAATTTGGAAAAAAGTTGCCAGTGGTGCCAAAAAATGGGTCAAATTGACAAGATATCAAAAAAATTTAACGGAAAAATGTGCTTGAATCGAGGACCCCATATATCAATTTTGAACCAGATTGAAAAAATCAAGAATACCATTTTTATTCCTCTACCCTTACTGAAAAACATTATACATTTTTGTTTCTTCTGAAATCAGCTTCAATAACCTAAATCACTTAAGGTTGGGTCAAAACTAATCGAATATTTGATATTTTTCGTAATCACATAATTTTTTTTTAATTCCAATCAAATATGAGGTCACGTGATATAGGCTTCAAAGGATTTTTCAGTTGTCAGAAACGAACTGCTATTACAGTTTTTCAGAAATTTCAACAACAAAGTAGCCAACTTTATGGCGGACGCTGTATATATATTTTTTTCGTTGTGTTATTCGAGCAGCCTCTATAATTTCGGGTGGTGTCGATTCAATATCAGATTTTTTGACAATTCCATTTGTGAATTACTGATTACTTTTTGATTGCGCACAAACAATACTTCATTTATTTAAAATTTTACTCATTATTCATTTTCGCCAGTTTTCACGCAACCCACAAAACAGGAGTAGTGATATTGACATCAACCGAAGCATACAAGTTAGTGCATTCGTACTACCAAAACAACTCCAGAAATGAGTTGAAATTGGTCCACGAGATATGTTACACAATATTTATCTCATTCAATCAAATCCGTATCTCCTACCGATACTAAGATACCTATGATGCTCATTTTTATCTAGGCCATCCAAGATATATTAAAAATTTCGAAACTAAGACCCAAAATCAAGAAAAAATAAGGTACCTTGGGGAGATACCGAATCGGTAGACATACCGGGAAATCACTAAATGTGGCACCACCGCACCGGTAGACCCACCGAAAAACCTACAAAAGTGGCACCACCGCATCCTTATCAACCCTCCTCCTCTTTCTCAGGCTACCTGTACGCAGCGGCCAGCGCCTTTGGAGTGACAGCAGGCGCCCACAGGCTCTGGGCCCACCGCACCTACAAGGCCAAGCTGCCGCTGCGCATATTCCTGATGGTCCTGCAGACGGCAGCCCTGCAAAACGATCTGCACGAGTGGGTGAGGGACCACCGGGTACATCACAAGTTCACCGACACCGATGCTGACCCGCATAACTCACGCAGGGGCTTCTTCTTCTCGCACATCGGCTGGCTGATGGTTAAGAAGCACAAGGACGTCTTCGCCAAGGGCAAAACGGTGGATGTCAGCGATGTGGAGAATGATCCGGTCGTCAAGTTCCAGAAAAAGTGAGTGGCTAGATGTTGGTCCAGCTGTGATGGTGATTCGTCTTCTTTTTCTTCTCATCGCTTCGTCGAGGTAGCTGATTGCTTGGTACTCAGATGGAAGGGAGTACAGGAACTAGCTAGCTGGGAAGGTATACCATCAAATGGTACACAGATGGATCTAAGATCCGAGAGGAAACGTGTGCAGGTGTTTTTGGACCAAATCTTACGCGCCCAAGGTTCATATTGTCGAGCATCTTCCAAGTGGAGTTGCAAGCCATTGAGAGATGCGTCCAGTTCAAGAGCGACAGCCAAGCAGTCAAAGATGGCATGGGATTCCTTACGAAAGGATTGTAGATTGCAGGAGAGGTCGTTAAGGCTGACTCTTAATCTAATCGAGGCCTGGGAGTCCTGCTAGCTAGATTCCTGACATCGGAGGGCTCTAGGAATGCCCCTTCCAGGAACTTGAGCCTCTTGCAGAAGAGTTCTGGGCATTCGCAAAGCAAATGCTCTGCAGCTTCAGCGAAGTTCTCGCAGTATAGCGGCAACTATCACTCTCTGTTTCACCCATCTTTTTGAGGTGATACCTCAGAGGGCAGTGTCCAGTGAGAAGTCCCGTTACCAGTTTCAAGTATTTTTTGTCCAACTCGAGAAGCTGTTAAGCTTTCCTTAGCGAAAGGCTCAGTAGCCTTTTCGCTTGTCTTTATCCTGGCACTTCATTTCAGTAGGATTTTATTTTATCTGTTTCCCAATGTCAAACCTGTTCTTTTTCGTGGACCTTGGAGAGGCCGGAAAATTGTGTGTCTGGCCCTTCTTTGGCAAGGCAGTTTGCTTCCTCGTTGTCTACGAAAGGAACTCGAGAAAGATGGTGAAGCACTGAAGAGTCCACAATGGTAAATACTTCCAGAGCTACGATAATCCGAGGAACCTCATAAATTTTAAACGAAAAAGTTTCAAATCATTGTTATTTTCAGCATGGCAAATCTGAAGTCATTAACTGGGTTTCTAATTGGTCACTGCAGGACTCGTAGTATACCCAAGGAAGTTGCAGATTCTGTGGAAAAGGTCCAGAAATACTTCCTTCCAGCTGTGACCATGTGAAGAAAGGCAATGATTCCTCGAAGCCAAATCATACTAGGATTATTTGCTTGCTCCTGATGCTCCATAGCCAAAAGGCAATAACTACCATTTTTTTTTAATTTCAGATTCTACGTTCCTTTGGTAACCCTACTCACCTTCGTTATACCTGCTCTCATTCCATGGTACTATTATGGTGAAAACTTCTGGATTTCTTGGTACGTCACCATCGCAAGGTATACTTTGGCTCTGAATGTCACCTGGTTGGTTAACAGTGCTGCGCATATTTGGGGAACCAAACCCTATGACGGGTAAGTAAATGTTTCTCATTTAATTCAGATCGATTAAATGTATGTTTTTTTCAATAAAAAAACTATCGTTCCCAAAAGCTATATTTCCGAAAAATATTCGAAAATACGCAGTGGCATCTATTATCTTCTAAACCGATACAGAATGAATGATGAGGTTTAACATATAATTATGCTGACCACCCTCCTAGAGCAAATTTGCCAAGAAAATTGATTTCCAAGGGCGTCTAGATTGACTATCGATATAAATACAGCTCCCGATGTATTTCAACACTGAAATAATTAAATTTTCAGTGAAGTTTGATCCAATGAAACAGGCGGATACGTCAATACGTGCATATCATTGAAGCATTTATATTATCGAAGTAGAAATATCAGATAAGATGGTATAGAGGGTTGTTGAGGCTATGCAGCCTACACCTGTCAGATCTTCTGTGCATGATCTCAGGTTCGGGATTCCAATACTTTGAACACAGTTTATCAGTTTCCTGCAAGCAAAGTTCCTGACTTTGGAGGAGCTTGAGCCTTGAGCCTCTTGTAGAAGAGCGCTTGACTTTCACAAAGCAAATTTTTTGGAGTTTCAGCGAAGTTCTCCCAGTTGCTACAAGTTTCAAGTCTTTCTTGTCCGATTTCAGAAGCTGTTTAGCTTTCCTTGGCGATAGGCTCGCTAGCCTTTTCTCTTGTCTTTATCCTAGCACTTCATTCCAGTGAGATTTTATCTCATCTGTTTCCCAGCTCCGATACTCTTCTTCCAAGTTGGCTTCTGAGTCCACAGAAAACTTCTTCTGAGCCGGAAAAATGTGTGTTGGCAAGGCAGTCTGTTTCCTCATCGAAGCAGAGAAGGTTTAATTCATGAACAACAAGGAGTGTTCCATCCAGTGAAGTAGGTTGAATCTTTGTATACCACTCGAAAACAAAAGACGATAGCAATTCATCGTTTCCACCAGTGAAAAAGATCGACCACATGACCCCAATTCTCCTGCACCCCTTCCAGCTACCGACTCATGGCACCCCCTAAACTATCCCGATTTTTCCAGGACGATCAACCCCACGGAAAACAAATTCGTAGCCTGGGTGGCCTTTGGAGAAGGCTGGCACAACTACCACCACGTCTTCCCCTGGGATTACAAGGCAGCTGAGCTGGGAAACTACGGTCTGAACCCGAGCACGGCCTTCCTGGATCTCATGGCCTACATTGGCCAGGCGTACGACCTCAAGACGGTCTCAGAGGAGATGGTGAGGAAGAGAGTGAGGAGGACCGGTGATGGCACCTGGGAGGGACAGGAGGGGAGGCCCCAAGGGGAGGGGCACGAGCACAAGGACTGCGTTTGGGGGTGGGGAGATTCGGATATGAACGAGGAGGATGTGAACGATGTGAAGGTGTTCAATCACTTGAAGGAGGAGTAGGACTGTCAGATGCGTTGTTTTGTATGAGTTTTGTTCTCGAGGTTTTCGTTTGTGAATTCTTTGTTTATTTATTATTCTATTTGGATATTTATTGATTCTTCCATGTGTTGAGATTTTTTCAACATAACCTAGTTTCAAAACGACTCCCACGACTATTTTCTAAATAATCGAATCCTTATTGAACAATTATAACGCTGGTCCTGTTTGCGTCTTTTTCAATGAGAATTGAGAAAATTGAGGAATTACTTATCATCAGTTCTTTCAATGGTTTGAGATGTAATGGAATGATAATTTCAACAGTATATGTGATAAGCCATTATTCTTCTGTTTTAGGTTAGGTTGAAATAAATATTGTTTTTTGCTGACATTCCTTTGTCTTGTTTATAATATTTATAGAGTATTAATAAATAAAATATTATCTACCGTAACTGTGATTTCATTGATGGCCCTTTCCTTCTGTCGTTTGTTATGAATCGGATAGAAAATGTCCAAAATTTATGTTGTCTATATGATAAAACTTTTTCTTATTGCTCATGAAGAATGAGAAAAAAAACATTATACAGAATTGATAAAAATGCGAAAAACATTCATTAGTAATAAGTAGCAATCAAGTATAGGTATCATATTACAGTTTTTACAAAATGCCTGTGGCGTATTGTTTTATATTTATTGACAAAAGGTCTATTGAATCGAGTTGATAATATGATATGTCATATGATGATATATAAGATAATTTTATAATTTCAACAAGTTGGAAATATAGAATACGAATGTGTATTCATCAGGAAAACAGATGCTTCCCTAAATTTCAGAATGCTGTTGAAGTTTTTCAATCATAGTTTCCTAAAACCTGATTGGTCTATTGGGTTCATCGTCAATAAGTTCCAGTTTGAGAGGGAATGTTTTATTTCAATACACTTCGATTGCCATTGTTAGGAGAATGAAAACAAATCATTGTCCAATCATTGTCCTGTGCGACAACATCAGCATCATCACACCCAAAAACCTCGAAAAATAAATATATGGACTAGTAGCTTAATTAATAATAATAAATATAATAATACTAATGTGTCTTTATTTTTCTTTGAATCAAATTAACAACAAGAATTTTAAACAGGAGGCGGTATTCAACATAGTTGCTCTTCCATAAAACCCCTATTAATTGGGGTAGGTATCCTATGAGAGGGGTTGCGATTTGAAATTCATAACACTGCTGCTACTACAAAACTGTTTTCATTTCCTATCTGCTGAAATGGTTTTTCATTTTCTGATTCAAAATTCAATCTTCGGAGCTCTAGCCAATTAATAGTTTTCAAATTGAGTACACGAAAATAAATTTTCTTTTCTGAAATACCAAACATCTAAATGCACCAATAACAGCATATTGATAAAAACATAAACCATGGGATGAAAAGTAGCAATGTTTTTAAAATACCCAAAGTCCTGATCTTTTACAAATAGAAATGCTAATGATGGTTATATTCAATTTACAGTTTATTTAGCTATATAAAAGTATATTTTGGTGAGACTAAGACACGCTAAGACCTTAATGAAATTGTATTTCTTTCAATACGATATTTTATCGGAGATATGGTACATTATTATATTTTCCTTTCGTGCAGAAGAAAAAAAAGATGAAAGAAAGCTCGTTTAATGTACTATTATTATCTATTATACATTCATGCGCTTATAACCAAATTTGGACTGGTATATAATCAGTTTTTCAGAGACTTACATCACTTCAGACAGAGCTAGGCATTTTTAATGAATGAAAAGTAGTCGATTTTATTGAAATCATAACCAGACGTAAAACAAAACTAGTCCTGAATAAAGAAATGGGAGAGTAATGAGTTGATTCCAATTTATTTTATAAAAACAAAGAATACAAATTAAAATATTGCTGATACAGCAACATTATCAGTAAACTTCCACTAACATAACAGAAACCATGAGGTATTAACTGGACCAATAAAATGTCTTAATCACACAAATCTATAACATGCTTGCATGCAGACTAGAAATCTCAAAATAATGAATCGAAAATCGTCACGAGGAAGGCTTCCTGTTCTTATAACCTTGATTGACGTAAACGATATGCTCCTCAGGCTCCTTGTCAAAAACATAACTTCTCACCAACGAAAAAAGGGCACTACTGAACACCATATTATTCACCATAGAAACCACCATTACCACCATCTGCAGCTTGGGTATGACCCAAGGTAGAAGCCCTGACATCACGAAGGAAGGCACCAGCATATACTGCAACGTGTTACTAACAGAGGTCTTCATCTTTCTTCCCTCCCCCTCAATGTCCTCGTAATCGAAACTTATGGAGCCGTTTGACAGGTGGATGTTGATCTCCAAACTACCACCAGCAGCATTGGCTCGGGTTGAACTGTTGCAAGCTTCACCATCATCATCCAAGTTGTTGTCAACTTCTTCGTCTGCTGTCTCGAAACAACCTCGAATGGTATTGTTGACCTGCTGGGAGTGTTTTTTGGCGATATTGTACTGGACGCAGTGGAGGATGAGCACTAAATACACTGGCTTCAAGTCCATCCTCGGTGAATGTTGATGAAGAAGTGTTCGTCTTTGGGTTAACCTACATCGAAGCGCGAATTAAATCCGTAGAAGTACATTCTTGGCTGGGAAACTGGTCAGTTGTGACCGATAACCGTATTGACTGGCATTTTCATGGTGTGTTACGCATAATGTGGTCATCATACAGGATGGTCTAGTTTTTAAAAGCAACGGATGGATACTATGGAATTAAGATTTTAAGATTTATTTATCCACACACACACAAGAAAAATCATTAACAGATAATTAAAATATTTAAATAATGTATAAAATAATTTATGACTGAGCAAAATCACATGTGAATAAAGATATCTGGATAAGTGATTGAACACTTGTTTCAAGTACGATCAAGGCATTGGCAATAAATAAATTGAAAAATAATTATACTAAGAATAAATACTAATACTATTTTGGTTAGTATAAAAGGATTAAAAATTATGTTAGAAGGAGATATTGATCAATTGATTAATGAAATACTTAGGAAAAGATAATATGCAATAAACAATGAAATCTGTGCAGATATATACTCATATTCGGGGGATGAATTCATTGATTTCCATGCAGGTTACTGAAAAGATCACGAACATTTGCGATGATGTGATATTTCAGCCTTTTTCTGAATACATGAATGTTTATCTTTCAGATCCTTGGGTATGAAGTTATAAAGTGTTGGGTCAACAAATTCATAGGACTTCTGTCCGTGCGTTTTTTTTTTTCATGAAAGGAACTACGTAGTTACCTTTTTGTCTTGTTTCGTACCCGTGAGAGACAATCTGGTTTTTTGTTTTATTGTGATGATAATGACTGTGATATATTTAATTTCTAGTATTTTTGATATACTTGGCAACGCCGCAATATGGCAGTATCCTTTTCAGTATCGTGATGTCAACTGGTTCTCGAATCGATCCTTCTATATAGTAATTGTTTGAATGAAGAAACTTGTTAATTAAATGCGAAAATAAATAATCTTCGTGATTGAGTATCGAGCCTCTGATTTCTTAATCATAGTTGAGAACATTACAATGACAAATGATATTCTGTGCAAACAGTTGTCTGAAAGCTCGAGAATGATGATTTTTATTTTTAAATTTTTATTAGATCATGTGATTTTCTACCCAACCCCTTCACCACAGGGTAGCATTGAGATAATTGTAATATAACTAGTGTGAAATATAGTGTTTTCTATGAATTATTGATTAGGCTTTAAGCGATCTGTGCAAAAATTCAACCGAAATTCATTAGAATATAACACCGCACGAAGGTTTCCATGAGAAATCTCATTGAAGAATGCTGTTTTTATGTATTCCTGAGTTCATTAAATGAAAATTATTATGTCAAAAACGTCTACGTCTACGAAAATTCATTTCAGGGTCATACCAAAGCGAAATAATTTCCGAAGAACACTTGCGTGGTAACGATTTGAAATAAAGGCTTCTGATTTCCTGATTGGTTCAGACAGGTTGGTTCAAAATTATACATTTTTATTTCTTGCGAACACTTCTTGATTTGGTTATAATTTATCTGACTTCATGTTATATGTTTACCTATACCTAGTTGAACCCCTACATATTTGACTTTTTCAAAGAGGGAGAGGGTGCTATATATCATCATGATGGAAACCTTGCTTATTATAGAAAGTGTAAGAAAACCTTTCACGTAGTGCAGTATTAAGCCTTTTGTCTGCTGGTTTTAGGAGAAAATATCATGTGAGAAACCTTGAAGGATATCTACATCGGATAGTTTCAGGAATATTTATATAAATAGATCGAAGAGGGCTAACTCAAAATTCTAGTCACAATCATGTTCAGAGAAGTTCAAAGTCTCCTGCAATGACAAATTCACCACACGACAATGGTGCCTGTTCAGACACAAACATAATTTATGATCATGACTGACACAGATTTTTAGTACCCTAATTTTTTGAACACCAAACAGCGACAAGTGACACTAAATCATAGAGGAATCTGATCGAATTCTTCAACCGTATCCGTATTCGAAACTTTTGAACAAACCATTGTGTATATACGTGACTGAAATTAGAAGTTTTCGGCACCCACAATATGAATACCAACCAGGGTAGACGCAGTTTGTCATTTCTTCATCGTTATCACAACTGTAGAGAAGCTCTTGAATATCATGAAGGGTTCTGTGAGGATAACTTTCAAATGTTTTGTTGTTTGCGCGTTGTTGGTGGTTGTTGCTAGTGGAAACATAGACAGGACTGAAGAAAGTACGGTTCAAAAAATGGAAATAGAATTGAAAAATGATGAACAAGCCGTTGGGAGGATGGTGGAAGAAGGTAAAGATAATCAGAAATGAGCTAACCCATCTTGAAGTTGAAATTTAACTTTTACTTCGAACATGTTTTACCACGGATTCGATCGTTTGTACTACATAAAAATGAAAATGGATTCTTGCAAACTTCATGCAATTGAAGAAAAATATACATAATAAGTATAATATGTAGTTTACAAGCACGAAACAGATCAGAATAATTTTCCAACTGATAAAACTCAAATCAAATTTGATTAAATCTGATGGTGCAATTGTACCAACCTATTGTCATGTTAACAGTCACAATACGAATAATTTCTATAGGACTTCTTTGGACTCACAGGCTAATAGTTCCTGTGTTTCTGTTCCTGAATTTGAAGTATTCAGCATGATATCAGTACCAACTCAGTATTTTTTTCGAAAAGGGAATAGACTAAAGTTGACTAGTATTCATATGATTACCTACTAGTAATGAGCAGCCCTGTATAGTTCATGTTTCAATTGAGGGGTTAATATGCAAGAACTAAAACAAGTTTTGATAATGAATTGTTTTTCTTCATGTCAATTTTAAAGACGACATTTTCTAGTTTTGCATTCCTTCACTGTTCATCTAATGTTCTCGATAATTCCATTCCAAAAAAAATATGGGAACTCAGAAATAGTCATATTGAGATGACCTTCTTAGATCGCCAGAGCTATCCCTCTAGAAAATGTTCATATTCACTTCCGATCTAACCCGAAATACTACGCCACTGAATATATTTCGAATTTATAATTGCATATGTCTTGCTCTAAATTAACAGAGATTCATTAGAACAGAAAAATCAAGACTTTCAATGAACGGGTCACGTGACAAACCTTTCATAATCAACTGAAAATAAGCCAATATGGATAATTCGGAACAAGTAGGTATTCTTCCTTTTCACTAAGAAGAAGAATGTTCTCACAAGGTGATCTGAATGTTCTGAGAATTTTCCAAGAACATGGGAATGGAAGGAAAACCCCCGTTACAAGAACGTTTTCAGAATATCCTTAGGATGTCCAGAACGTTCCTAGAATACACAGGTGGAATACCAATTTTATGAATTTTCCTGCAGATTATTCCATAAATATTCCTGGAAAACATTGTATGAATGTATTGTATACAGTGAGCACCAAAAGTAAGGAATACATTATTTTTCCACGTTCAAGAAAAACACGTTGATTGATGAATAAATGAACACTCTGTGACAATTGTGACATGTCAGAAAAAAACCTCCTTTACGTTATCTCAAATGATTTTGATAACACATTTTAATGGAAAAATGTATGACGCATGAACAAAGTTAATAAAAAATAATGTGGCTGAATAGGCAATTATCATTCTGTGGCAAAAAGACTGAGTGCTAATGCCAATAACAAAAAAAAAAAGGCAATTGAATATATCCTTCGAAATGAAGTATCTGTTGACCCCCCCATTTCATTCAAAATCATTGGAGAGGTAGCACTTTGAGGGGGTGAAGGAAAGGGGATTTTTTTCATGACAGAGTATCTTTTCAAAAACATAAATCGAAGTTTTTCAGAGTTATTCTTGGAAAAAGCTAATAACATAGAAAATGAATTATTTATATACAGGGTCTCTCACGGTCGATGGTACCTTAGACGTTTACGGAGAACGGGACGTAGGATTATTCTGAAAATTTGGTTCATTGGGTAATCAGTTTTGTTCTATTGATCAAAAGTAGCAACAACTTTGTTATTTCAAATGAATGTATTTTATTTCATTTTTAGATTCTTCCTGAAGAGCTGATTTCGTCGATCTATCATACTTGGGGTAATATTACAGAGATATATTACAGAGATATAGGGTGTGATAAATCGAGATTTTTCAAATTTTTTGTGCCCAAATTATCCATTCTTGCTCAAAACGGCTTACATGTCCCTATCTCAACTTTCCATTTACTATCGAGAGATATTTAATTGAAACAAATACGGGTGGTTCAAAATTTTGAGTTTTGCATCACCCTCTATTTGTTTCTATTAAATGTCAATCGATAGTAAATGGAAAGTTAAGATAGGGAAATGTGAGCCGTTTTGAGCAGAAATGATTAGTTGAAAAATCTCGATTTTTCACACCCAATATCTCTGTAATCTTTCGCGCTATACCCCAAGTATGATAGATCTACGAAATCATCTCTTCAGGAAGAATCTAAAAATGAAATAAAATACAGGGTGTTCCATTTGAAATAACAAAGTTGTTGCTACTTTTTGATAGAACAAAACTGATTACCCAATAAACCAAATTTTCAGAATAATCCAACGTCCCGTTTTCCGTAAACGTCTAAGGTACCATCGACCGTGAGTGACCATGTGGAAAATGAATTATTTCTCCAAAACTTCAAGACTCCACTCCATATTCTTTTCACATTGTGAGGAATATCTTCCAAACACGAAAATCTCTCTTCAGGCAGAACTCTAGTCCACCACGCCATGAAGAGATTCATGATCCTCCTACCAGCCATCTTCTTCAAGCTTGGCATCGCCTTCACCATGCTCACACTGGTCACCATAGTCTCGGTCAACAACGGCTTCATTGGCTTCCTGCTGCTGGTTGTGGGCCTCAGCAGCGTTCTGGCCAGGCTGCAGGAGCCTAGGAAGCCTGCGGTGGTGCCTTACCTCAGCCCACTGTCTGTCTACCACAACAGGGTTTCACACGATTGGGATAGGAGGGATAGGGCAGCCGAAGAGACTGCGACTAGGAGGGGGTACACTCAGGCTCAGGAGCCTGAGCAGCAGTATGTGTATCCTCAGATCGGGTCGTATAATCCTTCGTACTTTGTGCAGAAGGTTTAGGCTGTTAGATGAGTTTTGGTCAACATCAGGAGAAGTTAATTGATTTATTTATTTATTTATTTGGGAAGTGATGAAAAACTGACAATGTATAGGTTCCAGTCAACGTGGATATAGGATGGTGAAACAGCTCTTCAATTGTTTCTGTGAAAAACTTGTAGACCTTTTAAGAAGGTACTAATATTTCCACGACTTGAATGAAGATGGCGGTGAGATCGATTATCGAAGAAGATTTCTGTTGCTTCATGTATTTCTGTGGTTCGCATCTGACAGACATGAGTTGAAATGACATCAAAACACAATATTTTCAGTGAATCTGGAATAATTATCGATATTTTGACTCCTCTCAGTCATTTTTCATCTAAAATAGATGAAACTGATAAAAAGGTGACAGAAGCACAGTTTCTGTTTTACCGACACAAGGTATGTCGCCATCTCTGTTAATTTCAGGAAATATTACTACGGTAGGAAATTAAGTAGGCAAAGCTCTACAGTTTATTCTAGTGCTTGTTAATAGGAACCCAGATAGCACATGACGTCCCCGGGACGTCCATTTTAGGTCCCCATTTGGTCCGAACGTCCTGGCTATTGATAGGACGTCCTCAGGACGTTAATGAGTGGACGTCCCCAGGACGTCCATTTGTATTCGTCCTCAGGACATCTTTTCAAGGTTTCAATAGATTATTTTATACTTATAGATGTTATAGATATTCAGTGCCTCCGAAAGTAAGAACCTGTATTATATATACTACCTATATATTTTATGTGCATGAGAACTTTCTGAAAATCAACTCGGTATGTTTCTTACTTCTTTATGTTATTGTGAAATATGTATATCATTTATAGAAATAATATCTACCTTTTCAAAATATGATGCATTTTTGCATTGGATAGAAGTGGATCATATAATTATTGACATCTAGTCTACTGATTTTAATTCAACTTTGAGGACTAAAAATGTGCCGAATTGACAGCCAGGAACACTAATGGCCTATTGAGTAATATAAATTGTTGAAAATAATTGTTGTTCGATTCACACTGGAGTAATCCAAGTAATAACAAGTCGGAATAGCGAGCGTTCAATGAGGAATTAAGTTCAATCACGGAAGTCAAGCAACCAAAGTCGCGGTTAGGGTTTGGATGGGTGACTTCGTGATAGCGTTTTTTTTATTTTTTTATTTCTTATTAGTTTTCAAGTATTCTCACAACATTCCTGAGGACGTACGCCGTATCTAAATAGGACATCCTCGGGACGTCGTTGAGGTCTGACGTGTACGGTTTGAGGACGTCTTCGGGACGTACTTGTGCTATCTGGGAAGCTGTTTCACCATCCTATATCCACCTTGGTTCCAGTTGATATCAAAACATGAAAATATCAATTGAGGAACATAGTTACATGGACATTGCATAACTCCTAGCCACAAAGAAGCGAATACTTCAACGTTGTCATTTAAGGAAGAACTGATATCTCAATAAAAATTCTCGTGCTTGACCTTATCTTGTTTCTCTCATTAGCTATTGAGCGTGTTACTGGCAAAAAATGAAAAACATGTCATGGCTGAGGTACATTTGAAAATATTTTTCGATTTAGAAAAAACTGCTCCTTAAATGGTTCGATCTTCCTGATTATTTCTCTGTTCAAATGAGTCTCAATTTTCCATAGATATGTCAGCTATTGAAAGTTAACTTGCCTATAATTTTTTGATGATTTCAAATGTGAATTTGAATTTAAATGTAAATTTTGCATCGGAAAAAGAGCTGGCGATGGATTTATGAACTATTCCTAGTGGCCAATGAAGTGTACAATTACCTTGATTGATCTTCTTGTTCGATGTATTGTTTCTTTTGGAATGCCGATATAGCGAATCAAAATAAACTTGAACATCAGACTTTCTAATCTACTCAATAAATTTAATAAAGATATTCTCTTCAATATGCATAAATTTCACCACTTCGATAGATAAAATCTCATTTCTAATTCAATTTGATAGGTAAATAACCGTTAGACTTGTTAAAAAGCCGCTAAAATTCTGAATGTCCTCAAAAACTAATAAACAAATATCCGAATACTTGTTCCCAAAGAAAAGATATTGGAAAAATATATGTTTTTGAAAATTTCAGTTAAGAACGAAAAACAATCATATTATACAGGGTCACTCACAGTCGATGGTACCTTAGTCGTTTAAGGAGAACGGGAACGGGGGAAGGATTATCATGAAAATTTGGTTTATTGGGTAATCAGTTTTGTTCTATCGATCTATAATACTTTCAGCGTTGCGGCATTGCCGCTTCTATCAAAAAGTAGCAACAACTTTGTTATTTCAAATGGAACACCCTGTATTTTATTTCATTTTCAGATTATTCCTGAAGAGCTGATTTCGTCGATCTATCATACTTGAGGTATAGCGAGAAAAGAAGATTACAGATATATAAGGTGTGAAAAATCGAGATTTTTCAAATTTAGGAATTTTTTGTGTCGAACCTAATCATTTCTGCTCAAAACGGCTAACATTTACTATCTACTGACATTTAATATCTACTGACATTTAATAGAAACAAATAGAGGGTGAACCACCCGTATTTGTTTCAATTAAATATCAATCGATAGTAAATAGAGAGTGAAAGGTAAGCCGATTTGAGCAGAAATGAATAATTTCGACACAAAAAATTCCTAAAGTTGAAAAATCTCGATTTTTCACACCCTATATATCTGTAATCTTTCTCGCTATACCTCAAGTATGGATGGAATCAGCTCTTCAGGAAAAATCTAAAAATTAAATAAAATACAGGGTGTTTTATTTGAAATAACAAAGATGTTGCTACTTTTGATAAAAGCGGCAACGCCGCAACGCTGAAAGTATTTTAGATCGATAGAACAAAACTGATTACCCAATAGACCAAATTTTCAGAATAATCCTACGTCCCGTTCTCCGTAAACGTCTAAGGTACCATCGACCGTGAGTGACCCTGTATAGTATAGAAGGCCATGACTCAAACGTGTCAAAAATAGGTGTAGTTTTTTATATACGTTCAATAGTTTGATACTAATCATATTTGATATTTGGCCGGCTACAATCAAAATAGCAATATTAATTTCATTTTTCACCTGATATATATATATAAATATCTTATAATTCAAAATTCCTATGATCTATACGATAGGAATTCTTTCAATTTCACAGTAATATACCTCACATGTTTCCTCATTTTCATACTCAAACATGTCTTCATGAACTTTGCTGATGATGGACCTAATAAGGAACCCCTGAATAAATGGTTGTGAAGATGTTTTCGTGTATTCCTGATCCTGAACAGCTTACATTTTTAACGAGAAGACGCATACTAATGAACGAAGTAAAATTGTTGAAGAATTATCGAGTTTTTTTTTTAAATTTGACACTCTGTGTCTTGAGAACGAAGATTTACCGAAGCTATGTTCATATAAATCACACAAAGAAATTACCATTTGAAGTTTGGCCACTTACTTGAATAACACACTGTATAGAAAAAACGAGTTGGTTTCAAAATATCTCATGTATTCTGATATTCAATTAGTAACAATAATAAAACGTCTTCATTTATATAACAAAAAATACAATTTATATTTCATGATGGAAAGGCGAACCATTAGCTGTTTTATAACTATTCTATAACAACCTCTGAGTAACGAAAAAAAAAACAAATATGGGAGCAATGAGCTAGTGAAAAAAAATCATTCAAACAGTGTCGTCAAATTCCAACATTGACTTATTGTAATTGAAAATGATTATAATTCTCAGAATTCTTCAAATCACTTGCAATTCAGGAGAATATCTAATAAGAACCGAATCCACTGCGATTATCTATATATTTTTCAAGAAACAGAGATACGCATAAATTCTGAATTCGCCCCAATCAAAGATTGCCATGAAAAAGACAAACTCTCCTTAGCCATGGAACTTTCTAGATTATAAGCTGTTGACAGGTTGAATAGAGAAGTCAGATCACCAATTAAATGTGTTTATGTCAAACGGGCATTGTGGATACGGTCCAAGAATCGACCCTTGAGGCACCCCAAAATCAAAGGCACCTTTTTATCACAAAACTGGAGTCTCTTCGTCATCGACATCATCTTCTTCTTCTCCTGTTGACGTAAGCCCCATACTCCTCATCCCCGTGATATCCGTAATGCTCCATGGCCAGATCCATTTCACCACGTCTGCTGTCAACTGCAACGTTGTGGGTGAAGAATCCCCCGGAGTTTGATCTGTTCCGGAGCATGTTGACCAGCATCAAGATGACGCCAATTTTTCCGATGAAGGCGCTCTTCAGCAGCATCACGAAGATGGATATCAGCATCATTGGTATCATGGAGCTGGAGATCATGAAGGGGGTTACCATCATGGGGAGGATCCTCTCCATGAAGCCGGGTTGGAGTTGCTTCTTGGTTTTGCGCTTGCGTGATTCTGTAGAAGAAAAGGTTTATTAATAATGACAGAATGAGGATGTAAATTGTGGTGAATTTGTATTTAGCACACTTAGGGCCGGTTTATTAATAGTCAGTCAAAAGTCTTTGCTAGGTAACCAAAAGTCAACGGTGACTTTTAGTCAAAGTATTTGTCAAATCAAGAAGTGTTTATCCACTCGAGCATTAGCTGATAGTTCCGTAGCTTCCAGGCTAGCCTGGATGTTTCAGACAGTTTCAGGACTTGGTGGTGATTGGATAATTTCAATTTACCGCGTTTTGTTTAACCTAACCAAAAAATTTAAAAATATCTGACAAATTTTGTTAATATCTTTCATGGAGATCGCTAATAACAGAAAAAATATCCTAGAAAACGGATGTCTGTACATGAAAACAAAAAGAAAAAGGGTGGACCAAACTCCAGGATGAATTTAATTGTTCAACCACAGGACCAGTAAGTTGTACTTAACTTATACATCGTACATGTGATGTTCTGAATAAATATATCTTGGTGAAAAATATGCTATGGCACGACTGACTTTCTTCTCAATGTTACATGCTGTACTTTTGCTTACATTTATGAAATCTCCAACTGATATCAGAAAATTTCCTGTTGCATAAAGCCTCAACGCCAGCAGAAGTTGATTGATTGATGTATGAGCATCCGTACCTGTTCGAGTTTCAATTTGTGGTTTTATTCGCTCCAAAATAAGTAATACGTTTTGCTTTTTCGATCTGAATCTGCAGAAAAAACTTTCATCATCGAAATTTTCAAAATGAACATGCCTTTCTCTCAAAACATAATATGGTCTTCTTTCATGTTCTATAAATTCTAGTATATCTTCATTATCGTTGCTAAATTCATTCACTTCAACATCAACTTGTTCAACTTCCGCCATCGAGACTTTTACCAGAAATGCGCACTAAATTTTAGCTTTTGGTCAAGTAACAAACAGGAGGTTGGAAGTCTCTGTCAGTTAAAATCTTGAAATATATGACAGTTATATTTATCTAAATAATAAACACTTTGACTGACAGCTAAGAGATATCTGTTAGTCAGTATGCATTAGCAGGACATTGATAAATCGGCCCTTAGAACTCTGCATAGTCAGTCATTAGAATGTGTCACAAATATGTCATAAGATTATGGTCTCTAAAGCACATTCACAACACAAAAACCGTTTTGCTTTTTCGATAGGGTAGGCATAACCTTTAATTTTACAAAATAATCTGATTTAAAATTTTTGTTTCCTGACTCCATAATTCAATTATTGATATCCATGTAACCTGGAGATTACGAAAATTGCTTCTTATTTTTTACTTGAAAAGAAAAATCTGTATTGATATTGAAAGAACGAGTAATTTCAAAGAATATTCAGCTTTTTGCGTCGTGTTTCTCCAATCAGAGAAGACAAAACGCAAAAAGTTTGGTTGTGAATTCAGCTTAAGATTCTTAGATCTACATTGAAGATATTCTTGAATGAATTTTTTGTTATTTGGTCCTAGGCGATCTATTTTTCGATTAACATTTTTGTTTGTACCCTATGTATTTCGACATCAGGAATCCTAATTTTATGATGAAATCGTGAATAAACCACTACTTTTCGAAATATTGCATGTCAATGTTCGAATCACCTTCTTTATCTGGTAAGTTTTCAGTAAGTATTTTCTTCCCTTCTCAGATCACAGGAAATATTGAATACATGTGCATGCATGGTTAATTATGCTTTCCGTATAATTTTACCATCTATAGGCTGAACAAGCAACGGCAATTTTAAAAATGTCTGTGGATGTCATAGCTAACCACTCGGTGTTTTCTCTCCTCAATACATGTCAAAAAGAAGAATTTCGAACTCTGATGGCTTGAATTATCTCGAGAAGTAGTGGATTGTACACAATTTAATTACCAAAAAAATTTTCATTGAAAAATATATCGCATTGTAAGTGCAAAATTACCATATATACAGGGCTATTCAAATTCGAGTCTATGCATGGGTATTTCGATAACGGTAAGAGATAGAGGGTTGGTTAAGAGGGGGCAAAGTAGCGTATTTCAGAGGTTAATTATATGGATGAAAAAATCTGACCTAGCTTATTCAGTTCTGTAGTTATACAGGAAGAATCGAAAATTTCGAAATTCTTCTTTTGCCTATATCTTTTTATTTTACGAAATTTTGTTTTTGCCACTTTGCCATAGCAACTTTTTGTAGCCTTTCCAAATATCTGAATAAAAATTATATACAGGGTATCGTATAAATTGGGCCACCCTCAACTTTTAATTTTCAAATACGGATCTGTAATTTTTATTGCATTTTTTTGAATGGCAAGAGTCATGTTTCATATTGACGTAGTATTTTCATCTGATTTACAGAGTGTTTTGATCATGGGTTGCGTGAACTGAAATGTGGATGAATCCTTGAAGAAGACAATCTTCGTCGAATAATGTTGATTTTCTTCCAAATCCTATGCATTCTATACCCTATTCTATGATATATTTTTTTAAATTACAGGTGGAATTAAAAAAAATTTAATTTTTACTGGTAATAGTTAAATATTTCCAAAACACTCTGTAATTCATATTTAAATACTACGTCAATATGAAACATGACTCTTGCCATTCAAAAAAATGCAATAAAAAATGCAGGTCCGTATTTGAAAATCAAAAGTTGAGGGTGGCCAAATTTATACAATACCCTGTATATAATTTTTATAAAGATATTTGGAAAGGCTACAAAAAGTTGCTATGGCGAAGTGGCAGAATAAAAATTTCGTAAAATAAAAAGATATAGGCAACAGAAGAATTTCGAAATTTTCGATTTTTCCTATATAACTCCAAAACTGAAGAAGCTAGGTCAGATTTTTTTATCCATATAATTAACCTCTGTAATACGCTACTTTGCCCCCATTTAATCAACCCTCTATCTCTTACCGTTATCGAAATCCCCATGCATAGACTCGAATTTGAATAGCCCTGTATATAGTTGGTGTGTTGGTCAAGATAAGGGTCGTAGTACTTCCTACAGATTTCTACAGTAACATTCAACCCTATTTCTGGAACTAAAAACGAAATATCTTCCAAAGGTATGGTTTTCGCACAAAACATTCGTTTGTTAAAGTATTTTCATCATTTTGTGTATAATCTCTGTGCAAGTTTCGCGGAAATCTTGGAGGATATTGTTTTCGCTATATCATCAAGAAAAAGTTCTCATTGATTCAATCAGTTGATGTGTATTTTCTTCATTATTAAAAATTTCAGCAAAGATATAGCTTGCGGTTTATAATAAAGAAAACTGTTCAGGATCCATACCTCCAACTTGTGTTTGATTCTCGCTGGATACATCTTTTTCCAAAATCTCCCTCAGCACCTCAAACAACCACTCAGTCTCAACCCCAATCTCATCACCGTCATTCGCAGAATCCTCCCAAACGCTAACACTTCCTACACCTTGTGTCTCGCTGATACTTCCGCATACCACCCCTGGTCCAACGAGAACAACCAAAAACCCCCAAAAAACAAGAAGTCCCCGGCACATCTTCAAGAAACGGTTACGTTAACACCATCCTCGGATTAATCTGCTATGTTGCTGGAGGTTCGCTGCAAACACACAAGAAGAATCGACAAACTTCCGACTACAACGTAGCGTAGAATGTTGCTTTGCTCGCAGTGTTCTAGTTTTCAGCTCCGATGTGTGTTTCTTCTCTTGCGAGACGTTCATTGAGTCTCAATTGAACAGGAAATTTAGATTCGGGACATTTTTCGGCCGTTCTGAATTAGCCATATTAATTTGAATTCAGTGGCCATGAGCGTGTTGAACTCTCCATTTCCGTGATGTTTGTATCTAGATCATTTGGTTTTGGGCTATACGGGGTGTCCAATCATAAGAGTTACTGTGCTGGTTGAATTGGTTGTGGTTAATTCAATGGTGGGTTTGAATAGGTCAAGAAAAATCAAGGCAACTATAAGATCGTTTTGAAAAAAACTGGGGCTGTCAAATATGTAATAACAACTATATGGATAACACCTATTCTTCTCTTCACGCGAAAGTGAAGCCAGTTTTGGAAAAACAAAAGACTGTCTGGCTTGCTAATGATGAATTGTGCGCATGCGCGGGTTCTGACGAGTTGCAATCCACTGGCGTTTTTAGAATTTCATAGGTTAGGTATCTTTGTTAACCCAAATTAGGTAAAAGAGCGTTAATATAGTTATTAATGTACTTACTGATTGTTTACAGAAGTGATATTAGTGAGAGATAACAGTGATTGATCAAAAATTAGCCCACGAATCTTGATCCGATGACTTTATCGCCACAGGTTTCTATGCAAATCGCAAGTATCGCTTTGTAGATCACATCCATTTCTGCATCTATGATCAACTATTATCCAAAATCGTCCAACAATTCATCGATAAATGAATATTTGAAAATATTTGTTATGATAAAATAAAAACATCGAATTGAAGGTTACGTGACACATATGATTGATTTTTAATTATTATCATACGTTTGTTGCTCACTACACCTTTTCCAGTTTTATTTCAGAAAGCATCAAGTTAATTTCAGAATAGTCACTTGTAATTCAGAAAGTTTCAATTGTATTTCAGAATAGTGAGTTGAATTTCAGAAAGCGTCAAATGTATTTCAGAATAGCGAGTTCGATTTCAGAAAGCGTCAATTGTATTTCAGAATTGTGAGTTTAATTTCAGAAAGCGTCAAATGTATTTCAGAATAGTCAACTGAATTTCAGAATTCGTCATTTGAATTTCAGAATATGTCATTTGTATAAAAATTACGAATTCTGAAATTCAATTGACTATTCTGAAATACATTTGACGCTTTCTGATATTGAACTGACTATTCTGAAATACATTTGACGCTTTCTGAAATTCAATTGACTATTCTGAAATACATTTGACGCTTTCTGAAATTAAACTCGCTATTCTGAAATACAATTGATACTTTCTGAAATACAAGTGACTATTCTGAAATTCAATTGACGCTTTCTGAAATAAATTTGATGGTTTCTGAATTACAACTGGAAAAGGTGTAGAAAGCTATTCTCCGCCATGATGAAAACGAATGTCGATTCTTAATTCAAACTTGCGCATGCGCATATTCGCGATTTCTCCCGTAGACTGTCATTTGTTTTATTTATCGGCTTCAGCTCTGGTATCCATGTTACCTATATAGTTATTATTAGATATATGGGCTGTGTATTTTTCTTGTTGTCGTATAACCCCAAAACGCTTCCTTGTATGACATTCTAGGGACAATTTTTCAATAAAATTTAACCTGGTTTGATTCAGAATGTCCAAATTTCTAAATTTACCAGTGTTATTCATACAATGGTGCTGTGATGCTAATATAAAGAAAGGTGGGTATACAGGCTGTCCATTTCACAAGTGCTACTATGGGAATTTCTTAAGAGATTCAAAGTTGGTTTAATTGGAGCAAAATTGCATATTTTCGCACAGAAAAATAAATCGAAAAAACAGTATTGAGAGTATGGCAAAGAAATTAAAAAACTTTTCCTCCGATTTAACTAACTCGGAAAAAGGTAATTGAGGTATTCCAAATAAGACAAATACTTCGAGCTACAAAATTCATTGAGGAACTAGATTTGATTGAATGATGATGTTTCCAATATTGAGATTTTCATTTTTTCATCAAGTTTGAAAAAAGTTACCATACGCATAATTTTTATTTTTTTTGTGCCTCCCGAAAAAAAATTGAAAACTAGTTTTGGCTCCTTTACCATATTGATGCTATTCAGCATGCAGACATACAATGTTGTCATGTTTCTAGTTTTTCCTAGATATCCGAATAAACCGACGAAAATATTTTTGTATGTATAATATGCGTATATCTGGCAACAGCGCACGATCCAGGATCACACCTTGATATATTTTTATTTATGTACAATACAAAAACCGCGGGTTGCAACCTGAATCTAGAAAATTTCTTGACTCACACTTTGACTCTTTCCCAGAAAAAGTTGAAGCAGTCATCAGTGATGAGCATGGCGAAAGATTTTATGCAGATAGAGCCCAGCTATGTTGACAGACCGTTGCAAGACACTGAAAAAAAATGTTTCAGTTCAGATGCAAAGTACAACCGAAAATCCTAATGATGTCTTCAACACATTGTTGAAGTAAAATTATCACTTTGTACGTTTCATTTTGATAATTTATACACGTAATACGTATTATATGTGAGTTCAGCTACTTCAAGTGTGGAGCATTATAAATTGACCGTTACAACATGCATTTTAGAATGTAATGTAGGTACTAAACTGGAGTATCAAGTCCAGCCTGCGAGTGCCCTCACCAATTCACCTACATTTCTGCACGTTTACCATCAACATTCAGTAGCGGCCTGTTTTCCTTCATATCGATATCTTCGCGAATAATTTCTTGTACTGAGTTATCCGGGCACAATATGATGTCAATGATGATTGTTTTTTCAAAGTGCGTTGTTGTCTTATGCTGTTCTGTGAGAGTGACACATGGTGCCAAAGAAGCCAATGGCTTGTCTACATACAATATTCTTCAAGGTACGATATTGGGTATCAGTGCAATTTTTTACATGAAATTATGCTTCCTATCTCCAGTGTTCATCATTGGATCTAAATGGAATCGAAGGCTATAATATTATTTTGGCGCATCAAATTTATATCCGAAATATGTGTAGTTGCTATATGATGGTGACGATACAAAATATAGGCTTTTGATTGGTCGAATAAACTTTATGTGAAATTTTCGATAAAGTAATGTTGTGCAATGTTGCTACCCATATGAAAATATATTTCAAAAACTTTTAATAAATTTATCAGAGTACCCAACTTTTTCCTATCTCCAGTGTTCATCATTGGATCTAAATGGAATCGAAGGCTATAATATTATTTTGGCGCATCAAATTTATATCCGAAATATGTGTAGTTGCTATATGATGGTGACGATACAAAATATAGGCTTTTGATTGGTCGAATAAACTTTATGTGAAATTTTCGATAAAGTACTGTTGTGCAATGTAGCTACCCAACTTTCTGTACTTTTTGGTGCATTTTTGAAGTTGACGTTAGAATTTGAAATCTCAATATCAAAATATATTGATAAGGGAACTGGAAACAAAGATGATTGCGTCTATCCGAAGAAGAAAATTGTTGCTTCAATTTTCTCGAGAAATCACTAGTGAAAATTTTATCATTTTCATATTCTTCGAAATGAATGGATAATTTGAAAGTTCTGGAAATAGTTATAATTTACTCAGTCCAGTACTAAGCATATCATCCTACTAACCTTACGTATAATAACAGAGTATTTGAGAAACAATGATCAATGGACTTAAAAATATTTGAGGAGGAGCAATCATAATATACACAACAGATAAATAGCTCCAATTTCTTTAGGAATGAGATGAAATATAACGTTTGAAGAAGCTTCCTATGGAAGATGAATTCTGAAAATTATCCAAAAAGTCTCAACACGTGGCGCTTTAAAAAAATATATTTCTGAGATGGGCCCTTTTTGTTTCATAAATTCACTTCACCCTTCTACTTGGTAGGAATTTCTAACTGATCCAGCATTCTTTTTTGCAGAACCCCGAAAAAAACAACAGGACATCCTCTCAAGTATCATTCCAATGCTGGCTATGCCCTTTATCACACAAACTATCATACTTCCTGCGATATTATTTTTCATGAAATTCACGTTGCTGAAGAGCATCTTCTTGGGCAAACTCGGCATCTTCCTCTGGGTCGTCAATACCCTCAGGAATAGGTTGAAGGATAACCAGGGAGGATTTTACACTCATAACGTCAATCTAGTACATAACGATCATCCAGGTCATCTGATACAGACAAGAAGAAGCGATTTGTACGATTGGGATAACATCCACAAGGATTTACATGGGTATGATTTCAGAAGAAGAAAGAGGAAGTCAGTGTTGCAACAGTTACGCTAGTTGAGGAAATTTGTTTTGGTCTCAAAATACAATAGTTTTACTGATCGCCTTGATATTTTGACTTATTCGAAGTTGATTATTCATTTGATTTACATTACACTGCTAATCATTCTGAAAGTGGTTTGTACAGACTTCAAATATTCCACTATAGAAAGAGAATTGCTAGCTATAGATTTGTCGTAGGGCCACTTCTTTTCTCAACCTACATGAGTCAATCCTTACATTTTACTGGGCATTGTAAACTACGTGATTGTGTTATTATGGTGGTTTTAAATGCAACAAATCGCTCGAGAAGAATGTCGTTTACAATATACGTATTATCATAATCTTCGATGTGAATTATTGTGAACAGGTTCATTGAAATAGACTCAACAGTAGAGATGGAGCAAAATAGATCGTTGAAAAGTGAAAATAGTTATCGAGACCAAAATATTCACACGATCCAATAATCATCAAATTATAAAATGAAACTAGTCCGTCACGTGTGTCCAAATATTAGAATTGGTGCGGCAAACCAACGAAATGAGAAAGTTTGGTTATGAATAATAATTTTACTAAACTGATGTTGGGAAAACGATATGCACCATTGGTGCTCAAGCTCGAATTATCACACAGTGTCGATTAGAATCATCGGAAAATTACCTCATTGGCACTCAAAATAATAACACAACCCTTTTTGCTACGGAAATAACTACGTAAAAAATATACAGAGCGTTTCTAAAAGGGAATTTAAAAAACCCTACCACGTAAACGTTTTTGCTTTGTACTCTAATTTGGTACCTACGTTGGCATATGAATATCATTCCATAGTCGTAGAACTTGATTTTTTCAGTGAATAAACATCTACAATTAAAAGAAAGAGGTCCATCATTGGAGATAGAAAAAAACTCCAGATGCAAAAGTTGTAGGGTTCGTTCTGAACCTCCAGAATGCTATACCAGATGAAACAAATTAATATCGCTGATATAAGAAATGAGTACCAACTTTGTTAATTTCAATAAAACACCCTATATATTTTTCGAAAAAATTAAAGATTGTTTGTTCTTGATTCCAAAAATATATTGGTTATTGATATTTGGTTCAGCCATTATCGAAATATGCGAGGATGTACATTCTACATTTGTTAAAAAAGTGTTTGTATGAGTTAAGAAGACGGGGACCTACGAATATTTCGAAAATGGCTGAACCAAATATCAATAACTAATATATATATATATATAAAATTATGTTAAATAAAAAAAAATAGTTCGAAAGTGTTTCCCTGAAAATAACGTAGTTGGTACCAATTTTTTATATAACTTTCTGGAGGTTCATAACGATCCTACAACTTTTGCGTTCGAAGTTTTTTTCTATCTCCAATGATGAACCCTGTAGAAGCTGTTTAAATATACGGAAGTACAGAACAAAGAGTTACCTAAAGATGTCGTTCAAGTAGTACTCTGGGAACAATTATCATCCATACCATAAAATTTCAGTTCAAGATTTATCAATTTATGATCAATAAAGTCGCCATGTTTTGTCGGTTTTTCAGTTCGAAAACAGAATGAATCAAAAACTTTGGCAAGAAATAACCAACACTCATCTCAAAAACTTGGTTTTCTGTTTCGAGCCGAGAGCTATTTCACTTCCAGTCAGCTGCTTATGATCTATAAGGCACAGATCCGACCTGTCCTGGAATACTGTTCCCATATTCGGATTGCGGCATCTAAACATATCCGGAAACTATTGGATTCTATTCAAAAAAGGGCAATTCGTCTCGTCGGTGATGTCTCGCTCACAAACTCGCTCACTTCTCTGGAACGCCGTAGAAAAGTTGGCGATTTATCTCTATTTTATAGATATTTTCATGGGCGATGCTCTTCTGAAATATCAACAATCGTTCCTCCATAAGCAGTCTCTTCGAGATTAACCCGTCAAGTTCAGTCTTCACACCCCTTCGTGGTCACTCTAGAGACCTGCAGAACGTCCTTTTCCAAACACTCGTTCATCCAACGAACATCGAGACTTTCGAACTCATTACCTAGGGAGGTATTTCCCGAGGCATACCATCTCCAGAAATTTAAGAAGAACACCAACTCCTACCTTATTTCCCTTGGTTCTCACGATTTTCTCTGAACACTACAGGATATCCCTTTTCGTGAGAGCCAGAACATAAAAATAAAAATGAACACGTTGATTCCACTATAGGAATCATCATTCTATTGAACCATTTTCAAGAGGTAATCAAAATTTATTTCATTATAATTTCATTGGTTACACCTTAATACAGAACAAAGTCATCAATAATGATTTAATCGAAAAATACCATTGGAAAAATCGTACATTTATTTTCAAATTATAGTTCAAATTAAACTTGCTAGTTGAAAGGGGATTTTTGGTAAGTACAGTATTTGTATATCAATAAATAAATTTGGTGGGTTTTTGGATGCAACAATCTTAAAGATGAAATACCACAATTATCTTCAATTAGGTCATCCTCGATTCTGAATACTTTCTCTGTTCGGGTGTTAATAAATAATTTGAATGCGCACAATAAGTCCCTCAATGTCTCATGCGCCCGGCTCAGATGCAGAAGAACTCGTCAACGTCTTCTTGGCACGTGTTGCACTTCACCTCACAGCACCACTGGAAGGTGCACTCGCAGCGTTTCGACACCGTCTTCTTCAGTCGCTTGACGGCGTGCCCGCATTTCCTGCACAGGTTCCTGCAGCTGTTCCGCTCGGCGGCAGAGCTGGAGTTGGCGTTCCTCGAACACATTCGTCCTTTGGTGCCGACAATGCCTGGAAGATTAATTTGAATAAATATGATCACATGGACTACGATCTGGAAATGATGTACTCCGCAATCTTTCAAATATTACAGCGTTACCTGTTTCACAAAGTCTCTATAGTATAGAATACAAATATATTGCCTATAGAATAATCTTTTTCATATATATATTTTGGATCACTGTATTTTTCATTCTCATACTTTGTTAATTCATTTTTTCTTTATTTTATACTGTACATGAAGTTTCCTGCATAATAACCATTTCTAGTAGGATGAAAAAATAATACTATTATGCTCATGAAATTTGGAAAAATCAAAACATTTTTGACATATAGGCTACTCGCTCATTTCATCATCAGAATGTATAATCAAAGTTTACAGAATATCATTCTGTAAACTTTGGTATAATTTACTCCAGTGATCATATTCAGACGGAACAGATTAATCTATGAATATACAGAATATGCTACATATTATTTTCAGATTGTAAATAGAATATTCGATATATTCATGAAACGTGCTACAGAATTTACGGAAATATCCATTGAATATTTAACCTGCATATTTTTTGATCGATCTAGAATGTTACATTATATTCTATAAATGTTTCCCAGCGATACACATATGAGGTATTATTTAAATACTAACAGTGTCATTATCTCGGCAGATCTAGTTACTTCCTGTTATTTCTGGAGATTGGGTGATTTTACGAGAATGAATAACTTGTGCCTATATAAAAGGATAACGAATCGGCACTGACAGTCAGTTATAGTTTGGAAAGAGTTGAGTTTAGAAAGAAAGCTAGTAGGTATTGTGAACATTGAGATTTGTTTGTTGAGTTGTATTTCAAGTGTTTAGTGAAATAAATTGTTCAGTTTTGTACTGAGTGTTTTAAATTCACGAATCCAAGTAGAAATATCGTTACAATATTCATAGAATGTATCACTTGTGTGTCCTGAGAACGTTATAAAACGCCAGCTCTTAAATCCTGATTTATATATTGTTGCCACATTTTGAGAATATCATTCCTGACATAATATTGGGTTTTCGAAAACATTTCGTCAATATTCCAGGATTCAGTAGAAAAACTGATTCAGAAACAAAAAAGAGTTATAAATGTACTTATAATCGAATAGGTTGATGTTACAAATAGTGCTAGATTATTCATAAATTTTTTGTGTCCCAACACAATATCGAAATCAGAAATCAGCCATTTCAGGTCCCACAGTTACTTTTCTAGGGCACTCCATCTTTGATAAATAGTTCTTCAAATTGAAGAACAAAGCTCACTAACTGAGCATTTTTAAATGAAATAATCAAACGTGACGTTCACTCAACTGAATTTCAACTCTGTAATTGATCTCTTAAATATTTTCATACACATGTGTTCTCGAAATATTCTCGAGCTGAAGATATGTTAAGAATATCTTGAGAATGTTCCTATAGAATATATTCTGGGAATCCGAGTTGGCGGCTTGAGAAATCGCTCTTTGAACCCGTCGGATACTGAGGCTACTTGAAAACTTTTGAGAAATACGACAAGTTCAGGATACTTACTTTGATACCATTTCATGGCACCATGTCATAAATCTATGTCATAATTGATACTATTCCTCGATATTTCTCTGGAAGTAGGTTCAAATTTACAATGTTCGCACATTCTGCTACATCAAGAGATGTGTTAGATAATTCACTGTCACTATTATTATTTTCCATAATGCAACAGATTGATGATTTCGTTTTCATCAATGATGGATGTGAGCGCAAATATGCTGTCACATAATGACAATTGACATCATTTCCGCGCATGACATTATTTTCGCGCACGAGCGGCAATGCTGTCACCTATAACGACATTCCTCGGAAAACGTCAACTTTGTGTTGAGATTTGAAAGCGTCAAAGGCCACTTCAAAAACCACTAGTAGCAAAATAGTATATAACACAACAAGTGTGGAAAGTGACATATTTCACACGAGTAGTCGTTTAGCACGAGCCGCGCGGTGAGTGCGGAAACGTAACGAGTGAAGGAAATGCACTTTCCAACGAGTTTTGTACACTATTTTTCCTATGACTCCGAATACTTTCATTTCGCGGGAGGTCTTGTCAAAAATGTAACTTGAGCGGTCTCTAGAATTTCAGGTGGTTTTGATTCAATATCAAGTACCTACTGTTTATTTCCATATTCAAGATGATATTTGAATACTTCTCCGACAATTCCTCATTATGTGAATTACTGATTGATTGAGTTAGTTTAGTTAGGAAAAATTTTATTGATTTTGACACCATCGTACATAAACAAACTTGACACCATACGCCTGCTAGCGCCAGTAATCACGCAACCAGGAATACAGAACCAATAGAAGTATGTAGTTCGCAAGCGCGTACGAGTTACTCGAGTTAGTGCGTCCTTGAGTCTTTGCAAACATCTGTAATACCAAAGAATCTTCTCTTTGGTGATACTGTGATATTAAACTGATGCAAGCAGCAAGCCGCGCATAAAACTCTAGCCGTACTCTTTTGAATGATCTAACCCGCTGTCATCAACATCGAAAAAGTCCCAGCAAAGAGTATATGTTCCAGTTTTAAAGTGAATTCAGAGGTTATGGACACATTGAAATTAATAGATAAAGAGTTCTCGGTATAATTCAAAACGAGACAGAAATTTCAATAAATAATATGAATTTGATTTGAGAACGCTTATATATTGACAGTGAGTACCTTCACAATATACCTAATTATTTCTATCAATTCAGGCGACCGTTGTGATATTTTTCATATCAACACTAGTGCTTTTTTTCTTTCAAATAAACAATACCATGGTGATATGAGCTACTTTCTGAATAACAAAACAGTGTGATTATTGACATTTTCATAGGTGGTCGTAGGAAAAAAATTCTCACCTCCATCAAGATTCCTCACGCAATAATCCGGCGACTGATCCAAGAACACCAGCTCATCCTCCATCCCCTCTATGTCCTTCTCCTTCAGATCGCGCTTGGCGGTGTTCTCAACACCATCCATGGCCTTCTCCGCGGTCTCGTAGGTGATCCTCTCGGACTTCCTGTAGCGCTCCTTCAGCCTCCTCGAAATCTCCCCGAAGGAAGTGACCTGCATCCAGCATGTCTGCAGGGTGCAGCTGCCCGAGATGCCGTGGCATCTGCATCTGCGCACCATGGTGCTGCGGACGATCTGCATGGGAAAGGATGATGATAATAATAATGAATATGACGAATGAAAAAGTCCTGAATTGGACACAAAACTTGTAGAAATAGTTTATCCGATCTATCCAATGATAAATATGCTTTTTTTACCAGAAGATAAAATCTTACTGACAAAGCTTGAGCACTAGATGTAGACTGTAGATTGTAGGGGGGTTAAGGCTATGCAGCCTCTCAAGCATCTCGACCTATCAGATCTTTTGTGCATAACCCTCAATCTATTCGAGGCCCGGGATTCCGAGACTTCGTGCAAAGTTTATCAGTTTTGTGGGAGCTAGGTTCCTGATATCAGAGGGCTCTGAAAAGGTCCCTTCCAGGACCTTAAGCCTCTTCCAGAAGAGTATTGGGCATTCGCAAAGCAAATGTTCTGCAGTTTCAGCGAAGTTCTCGCAGTAGCGGCAAATATCACTCTCTGTTTTACCCATCTTTTTGAGGTGATACCTTAGAGGGCAGTGTCCAGTGAGGAGTCCCGTTACCAGTTTCAAGTATTTTTTGTCCAACTCGAAAAGCTTTTTAGCTTGCCTTGGCGAGAGGCTCACTAGCCTTTTCGCTTGTCCTTGTCCTGGCACTTTATTCCAGTGAGATTTCATTTCATCCGCTTCCCAGCGTCGGAACTCTTCTCTCAAGTGGGCTTTGGAAAGTCCACTGAAGGGTTCTGGGCCGAGAAATTGTGTATTTGCCCCTTCTTCGGCTAGGCAGTCCGATTCCTCGTTTTCTTTAACTCCCTTATGGGCACCCACACCAAAGTGACCTGGTTGTTCGCTGCCAGTTGTCTCAGGAATTGTTTACAGTCCCAATTTAGCTTAGTCTCACAAGCTTGAGCACTATGAATGAATAATCATAGACAAGTAAAAAGAGTATATTTCGCCCCCCCCCCCTTAAATTTTTGATCTATTGTTCAATTCATATTTCAAAAAATGATCTTGTGTAATTTACCTTTCAGATTCTACTAGGCTGAAAAAAAAAATTGAAGATCTAGACTATACAGAACATCCTACATATTTTGTTACTATTGGATAGAGTATATGCGCATAACTCCTTTATTTGTGGTTTCAGGATGAAATTTATAATAACCATTTACGTTTCGGAAAGAGTTGGCAATCGATGGCGATCGAAATATTCCATCATAAATATTTATATTGGATATTTTTTCGAATAAATCGAAAACGCGATATTCAATTATTTTTCTGTTGGCAATACTGTAATCAGCAAAAAAAATACTACTAGTTCTCTAATTTGACTTACTTCGTATCTTCCACAATAAGGAAGTTATAGCAATAGTGCCGACTTGAGTTTGATCAGCCTGTATATACATATATTATGTTATCTCTATTAGATTTCGAAAAAATTTACGTTGAAATTCAGAATTTATCACGAGTCCCTCTCGGATTAGGAAATAAATATTTGTTTTCAACGATTTCTAAATATTGTGCTTCTGCATAATTTGCCATATTTCTTTGGCAGAAAAATCCAAAGCACTCTTGAGGCATGCGCTATAGAGTTCGCTTTATGTTCTTCGAAATAAAACTTTGTTTTCGTCATTTTGAATCGATCTTCCTTTCCTTTGTTGCAGGTATCAATTTGTCTTATTCAACAATATATTCATACTTTGATGAAATATACTGTTGGTAGATATCATATATTCTTCCCTGTCACTGAAACCGATGATGACAAAATAACCCCACGTTTAACTGATATATTATCGACTTCATCGATTTGACAATAGATTTCGCAACTATTTCCATAGCTACACTGACCATCTATGTCATAAGAAAATCTGGATTTGAACGTCAGATATTTCGAAATATATTGATAAACTGTTGAAAGTAAAAAATGAAATTTTAAATATAAAAGAGTAACATGAAACACCAGTTCAGGCGCCAGTTAATAAGTATAAAAATCAGAGTTAGTCAGCTGAAAGCTATCTTTATAATATTCCCACAAATTGTAATAAGGTCCAGATAAAAGTTGTTTCACGGCTTTTCTGAATAGTAAATCTGAATAGTGAATCTCTATTAACCAAGCAGTTAAATTTCATCATTATTCACTGCATATCAAACCTACTAACCGCTAAATCACAGTTTTCTGTAAGCCGTCACACCATAAACACGCAGTTTTCTCGATAACACGAAAACAACAAATATGAATGTCTTGGTCAACACGGCAGTATAGGTACACACAAAAAAATATTCACTACTTCTGCAACAAGTAGGTACACACAAAAAAATATCAACTATCTTCGGAAGAGACCGTGAGAGAGCAAAAGTCTTAAAACCCACCTCGCTCCCAACCTTGGAGTTGTGCCTGGCCACATAGGCCGCAGGCTTCATGTCCCTATCCAGATCATTCAAGAACTTCAAGGTCAGCCGAATAGCGAATCCTGGATCATCCGAGCATCCGCCCCACGACCATCTGATCGGCGCACGCGTCTTGTTCATCAAGTTGGCTATGAACTCGCTCGTGTTCATCTTGGAGTAGTCTTCCGGCTCGAATGGGGGGCCCCCCAGGCTCTGGTCGCAGCCGCACCCCTCGATGGCCCCTCTGGAGCAGTTCCTGGTGATCTCGTAGACTATGCCGGCCGCAACTATGGCCTTGGCGTAGGCCGTTTCTTTGGTTGGTAGTAACCTTTGCTGTCTGTTGAAAAATTTGGATATTTCACGAGTTGTTTCATAGTGGACTTCTACAATATTTTAGGGAAAAAAATCAGTATATTTGGAAAAATTCGCCCTTCAAATCATTCAACAAACCCACCGAGCATGACGAGAGCTGAACTTTGTGACACTGTCAAGTTGACAGATCAAACTGTCGTGTTTCCAAAGAATCATTATTTTTTTCCACGGGAAAGTGTTGAGAACAAGTGAATGTAAGTGTATGTGATGTTTTAGTTGAAAGAAAGACGAATTTTATGTTTTTAGTAGCAGAAATTTAGGATGTCAAATGATGTCTTGACAAAACAAGGCCAAACAAAATACGTGAGTACCTTCAAATTTTTTTTATCAAGTTGAAATGCTTCATTATTCTTCCTAAAAACTGGTATTGGACCTATTTGAGTAAAAATATCGTCGTTGAATTTACAAAGTGGCGTCTATATCGGAAATAGGCGTAAATTTTTTCTGGGGTAAAAACTTGCGCGGAAGCTGATTTATTTGCTCTAGAAATGATGGCATATATATCAATTCCTAATCGTTCAGAAAATAGACTTATTTACTTTCCGATAGTGACAACAACAAGAAATTGGTCAATTCCATATATACTCCACTTAGTTATATGTATAACAGTATAATATATGTCAGATTATGATAGATAGCTACATGATGTGGGCCAAAGTTAGAAAAATAAAACAGGAGATCATAACTTCAACCTGAAAGTGGGTCGCTGATAGAGGAAAAATTTAAACAAATGAGCATCGAACGACTTCTATAAAGTAGCGACCTCAACTTGGCAGACGTTTGGGACTTGGATGAACAGACAATTATAGCTCCAGCCTACTAGGTTTCCATTTAGAAGCAGAAAATAAGTTTTTCTAGTACTTCCTAGTAAGTCTCAAACATTAAATAGCTAAGAAAATTATGAGAAAATCCAGATCCCTTGCCGTCCTGGCACTTTACTGATTACTTCGATGTAAAAGGCTTGCGCTCCTTTATGTGCGTCTATGATATTTGTCCTCATACACATGTACACAATTATTTTATTTATTTATTTCATTTATATGTATTAGATGTAGTTCTGTCCATATATGTACAATAAATGTACCTAGTAAGTTGGAAAAAATTGTTAAACGAATAATGTAATGAGAATATTTTAAACTAACCTAACCATTTATAACGACAATAGTTGGGGAATTAAGCTCAGCGGGTTATGAAGCCCACCGGCTTCTTCCTTGAAGATTAGTCTTTTTTTTGAATCTTGTAACATAGTGAGTCAATGGTCATAACTTCTCACTTTCATTCTCTTCTATTTGATGTGATATCTTTCACATCAATTCTTTGTGATTTCCAAAACTTTTGTTACCATTTCTGCTGTCAGATATATTTCCAATCATCACTATAAGGTGATTAATTTCAAAAGACCACTGTTAAAATGCAATACTGATATTGTATCTCAGATCCTGCATATTCATTGGATGTATCCGACTGAGAAGCAGAAATGTTTTACCACATAAAAAACGAATGAAAGGAAACGAAGAAATCAATTGATTCGTAGAAAAATATACGGAGTGCTAATTTTCTAGAAATTAATTTGTGACCATTCGAAGATACCTTTGATATTCATTGTCTTCCCTTGTGAAAGAAATTATAATTCTAAAATTTTGAATACGCGGAAGCCGTGAAACAATAATTGCAGAAATGAGATGGAGGTATTTACAAAAAACGAAGAAAATCAAAATATGTGAAAAAAAACCATGAATTTGATTGATGTTCTTTAGATTCTATTACAATGAAGCTATAGAGCTTTTCCACACGAATCATTAATTACCTGGTAAATGTCGTTTTCGGACAATTCCATCTGTCCCACTGGAAAGAAGCTTGACATTGTTCGATTGCTAGTTGGGTTCCTGCAGCTATACTATCCACAATTGAAGGGCTAGTTCCGGTCTGGCAAAAAAAAATCGGTAATAATAATAAAATTCATTATGCTATCAAATTTTAGGAAATCACATGGGTATTGGATGATTTTCATTCAAACGATACGGTTTTCCTGGACACATAGATATTTTTGTTTGAATTGCAGAAGTGCAGGAAAAAAAAGATCATTTTGGAAAAAAGCGTGTTATCGAAAAATTTTACAAGTTTTTGTAATATTTTTGGCGAAGGAGCTGGTCATATTATATAAGTACATATAATCTTGTGGTCTATTCAATTTTCAATAGGAAATTGATAACTGGTTTTGCATGAACAAGCTTATATAAAGCTTATAAAGAGCAGTCTGTATATGAATTTGGAATTATTTCTCTTTCTTACTGCAGGTTTCCTAAAGCCTGCAGGATTTCAACCTCTCCTATTTTTCAAAATTGACTATAACACAGATAGTAAATCAACTAAGACTGATGATGGCTATCATTTGAGAACGCTCAAAATATCAACTTCAACTCAATATTACAACTTTTTTTTTCGAATCTTCATCTGTAAGTCAAGTGGTGGAACTGTGTAATGTTGTATACCAACACGTCTCTCTCATCTTCAAAAACTCTCAATCGAAGTAACTAATCAAAATAAGGTTCTCTTCTTTCGAAATTAATTCAGTTTCAATAGTTAAAATTTCGAGATAGATGTCGAAATTTCGAAAATAGTCGAGGTTTTGAGTAGGAATTTCATAGATAAATGAAACAAATAATCATTGGTTCCTAGGAGTATCCATATTTGATTGTACCTTATTCGATTTTGAAAGCGAAAAACTGTTTGAATGATAAAAAAATACAAATATCCATGACTAACATTTCTAATTAGAGCGGTGTCAAAATACATTTCTCTCCTGATAATATCCATGGAATCAAAACTAGAAATGCGCAAGTTGAAATCATGAGTTTCTAAAAATGTCCCAGGTTTTCAAAACGGATACGTATAAGAGTATAGCCTGTGAAACTTCAATCCTCAAAGAAGTGTCATATATTTTTTTCTTTTTATTTCAATTTACAGACAAATTGTATATACATATAGTTTCACAAAAAGAATATACGATTCCAGGAAACAGTTATAATCTTCTACAATATGACACGTTCAAGGAATATCTTGTGGTGATAACCTTTTTTACTAAAGCCTGCAGGATTTCAACCTCTCCTATTTTTCAAAATTAACTATAATACAGATAGTAAATCAACTTAGACTGATGATGGCTATCATTTGAGAACGCTCAAAATATCAACTTCAACTCAATATTACAACTTTTTTTTTTCGAATCTTCATCTGTAAGGTAAGTGGTGGAACTGTGTAATTTTGTATACCGACACGTCTTCCAGAGCAATATAAAGCAAAGTTTTTTGAAATCATATCTACTTACTGGTATCGGAAGTATACTCCTCGACTTGTACATTCTTGAAGGACTCTGTATAACCGAACTTTCAGACATTCTAACAACTAACACCAACAGAAGCACTGAGAGCAACATTTTCGGCAGGTATCTTCGCAATGAGACAATTTGGGGTTATATACACTGGACGGTATCATCAATGAACTGGTGTCGATGAATGAGTGCAATCCTTTTTGAAGGGTGCATACCTACTATAGGTACAAAAGGGTGTCATCATTTGGTGTTGTAAATGCAAAAAGGGGGGTACAACATCGGCATTAGTTCTTCCTGAGATGGTTCTGAGAAAATTGTTATACGTTAGGTCGACAAAATTACAAATGGAAATACTCATTGGTAGGGAAGTGAATATAGATCTTGAACTGTTGTCACCATTTCAATGAAAAAAATCACTAACCCAATCTCCAGATCAATTGAATTTGATGAAATGGTTTGATGCAAGATTCATTACAGCAATGTATACTAATGAAAACCATCAATATTACTAATAGGATTATGCATGAAGTACCTACCTTCTCAAAATATTTTCAAAAAGAACACGCAAATAAGCTGAACAGGAGATATATCCAGTGTTCTGTGCTACTGAACGTTTCTATGGAAGTCTTTAATTATTTTTTTAAATATTTACTCAATTTTAGGAGAAAATAAGGTTACAGAAACCAAAAAAGCATCCGCTGATACATTATTTCATAGAATATCTCGTTGAATCTTCACATTACAACAAGATGACATAAAATATAATGCTTGTGCTGGGTTTATAGTTTCAACAAGGATTGAATTAAACTAATTGAAATTGAATTAATAACTGAGCAGAATTAAGAATGTTGAATACACGAGAACGTCTATGAGGGTTTATACATTCACATCTGTCACTCAAATTAATAGTTAAGAATTACGAAGTTTGTTAACTTTCAATTCAAGAATTAAGAATTTAGAAATGTTGTGGAAAGAACGCGCAAAATAATTAGAATGCCATCATTTGTCGTTTTTAAACATTTGGCGGGCCTGGTGGTATCGATATTAATTGTTCCTAAGAGTGTTATGGGGTTCAGTTTCAGTATTTTTTGGGTTTTAAGCACACCTGATTAATAGTATTAATTGATTTAACACTTTGAAATGACATTGAGCTTTCAATCATGTAAAATTCAACATCTGATTCTTAATTATCAATTGTTCTGTATGAAAACACCTTCCTAATTGTTAATTCCTGATTATTAATTGTTGATTCTTAGATGTTAATTTAGTTGAATCTATAAACTCAGCATTAGCGATCATTATGACACAACCAAATAAGAAATCATAAATCAAAAAGCTTACATTGAAGTAAGTTAAAACGTGTTCTTGGCTTTTTGTTTGAAGGAGAGTGGAGATCAACCGTGAATATCCACATTATTACAGTATTTGTTGAAGCTATAGTACTTCGTCTAATAATTGGAGAATCAAGTACGTCCCAAAATGGTGTTTGGGTTATCTATATTGTGGAAAAACGAAGTTACGAGTTTAGGGGGAACTTGTATATAAATTAGAGACAATTTTGCAGAACAGTCATGATGGTTACTCAGAATCTTGGAAGTGAATTAACAAAAAAAGCCACATCAAGTAAATCGAATTGAGGAAGGGAAGATAATCAATGTTGTGAAAAAATACGAATCAATTAAGAAAAACATCAAGAACACTGAACTCTGAAACTCGGCCACTGAATGGATAATAATTTTCTCTACGTCAGTTTGTTTAAAATGAATAAATGAACCGTCGAATAACTAATTTGAAGTTGTTTCGAAAAACCTTCGCCACTACTAAAGTATAGCTACTTTTGAGATGCAATCGATCAACATTTCTCGGAAGAAAATGTATTTTTGTGTTTCCCGTTCAATTTGATGATCTGAATATTTCTACGAAAAAAATATTTCCTTTGGAAAAAAGGAGAAATTTCTGATTTACATGCCCATTGTTCACTCCCCAATTATTTTTTTTGTCACCAGATTATATCTTCTTACGAATTCCAGTTTATAGGTAGATTTTATTTGCCAATATAACATTTTTTCAGACCTAATGGTTCATGTCGAATGGATTTATGGCACTTCAAAGGTAGGCAATTTATACTAAATTATAAGTAGGTGCTAATAAGCATTCACAAGCAGGAAACAAGTATAACATCTACCTGCACAAATTTCGGCAGCAGCAATAAACCTTTTATCCTCAATATACAAATCCAATTTGCGAAAGGCCTAATCTTTCGAATATCTTGTCAATATTATAATATAAACAGAAATTGTGAATAGTGATTTATAATAGGATAATTTATGGTATTTCATGACCGAGAGTTGTATGAAATAGAACCAAAGCTACTGTGGTCTGTATACAAAGATAAATCTGAAAAATGTTATACTTATTAGCATAGGTACCTGTATAAATTGTGTATTAATTGATATGGAATTTAATAGTCGAAAACTGCATATTTTTTTGTTTCGAAACAGTTGTAGGTTCTACTTTCTGTTCATCATTAGGAATCAAAGCCTATTCTGATAATTATTCTGAACTTTAATATATATTTTGATCAGTAAAAATCTAATAAAAAATCATGCATATACCCACTATTTCACTGAACCATCTGAACGTCCTTGGTATTATCAAAACTGCATTCGAATATTTAGAACTAGTTATTCGCTTCAATTTCGATAACTTTTAAAAGCAAATTTTCAAATTGATGCAATGTCCTGTTTTCCGTAAACGTCCGAGGTACCATCGACCATGAGACACCCTGTATATTCTTGGATTATCATGAACTTTTGGTAGGTAGAACAAATATGACCTATTTCCTATTTTCTTATTCGAGTTTCTCAAAGAATGCATGATTTTATACAAATTGTTTCCAAATTGAGGATTTCGTGTTTCTTCTTGGTTTGTGGAATTATTTTTTTACGATGATGAGGATTCAGATTCCTATTGTCTCAAAATGTTTTTTTATCCTGAGAAAACTGTTGGGAAACAAATGGGAAAGAAATGGACATATTGAAATGGAAGGAAACTATATGAGTTGGGAGAAAAACAAATAACATAAAAAAACATGGAATCTCCACCATACATCACGAGATATTTTGATGATTTTTATGGTTTATTCAGACGAAACCACACCAAAATGGCTGTTCTTTTAATAATTCAATTAATTTTTTCCGTCATATGACATTGAACCTCAGAGAATTGTGAAATTTTGTTGCTTTCATGACACAAACGGTGGTAAAAAACCATCAATCATTAAAAGAAATAAACTATGGGTGGAAAATTTTCGGTAATTATTTATTTGCTGAAGCTCATATCCAGATTGCGAAATTGCAAAGTACAAAGAAAAAAATATTCAACGATTCACTTCCAATCCATCTTCACATAATTCAAAGATTTAGTGCTGTCCATCAGATCTCTGTCACTAACACCATCTAACGGTGTGTTATTGACTTCCTTGACGTTCTGTTTGAATTGGACGAGGAAACGCAGCTCCTTCAAGAATTCCTCCTTGAACGAGATGTTTTCCCTTTTAGCCCTTCTGTAGATGCATTTGGTCATCTCCGCGAAAGATCCAAGTGTGCCCAAAATGGTACCGATGTATAGTACCAAAAAGACACCACCAACGTTCTTCAGGTCTAGCGGGGTTGCTTCACTCCCTTCTGATTTGCTCTGGAATGGAAAACAATAATTGAGGTTATGTGGATGTAACAAGAGGAACGATTACTTCCGGGAAAACCTGTACTTTACATACATCCCGAATTTCACTTATTTTTCTGCAGAATTGAAAAATTTTGGGGTGGGTCACTTTTGAGAAACACGCGGTATACTCACCGCGCATTTTCCTCCTCCTCTCTTTTCTTTCCACCATTTTATTTTGAGACCTGTTAAAATGCCTTTCTCTTGAAGCTGTAACACTGCTGTACTAAGATCATTCCTATATGGGGAGTCTGAAAAAATAGGTCACTTCAGAGGAACGGAAAATTCTTGATTTTAATATGTCACCACCCATTTGTTCTTGAAACACCCTGTGAAATCCTTAGTCAGGCCCGATTAATTGTATTTTCTGATCAAAAAGTGCCGGATTCAAATGAATCCAAGGTTTAAGGAGACAGTGTGTGTTTTAAAAAATTGGTTCAGAAGAAATGAAATAGACAATTTCGAAAAGTTTTCGAATATTTCAACAACAACGCCCGGACTAATTTCAGAACAGCTAGTTTAGACCTTGATATTCCAAGAGAGAGTAACAGAAAATCAAAATTGACGTCATTCGTTTTTTTTCTTTTTGATTCACTGAAACAAAAAGTTTACTCATCGATATCACAAACTTGATGAGAACTACAGAAATGCTCTAGAATCAGATACAAAAGGCAATGAAATGAATGGTGAAGCAACGTGAATCGTAGATTTAATATATTTATGTTGATTCAAGGAGGGTCAACTTTAAATTCAGAATTAATCAATGATAATAAATGGAGAGCATCTTTGATGTGGCGTAATATAGCTTTATAGTCGTTATAACTCGAGATTTTTCGATAAAATATAGTACAAAATTCCACAATCAATATATCAATATCACAGGACGACTCACGAACAATTGATTCACCCTGTTCTTTCCCTCACATTTTCTCATTGCAATTCCGTAACCCTTGTCATCTAGCAGCCCCCCAACTCTAGCCAGGGTGCAATGTCTTTCTGTAACGTATTCTATGGTGGTGGATTCCATAAGAAAGGCATAATTTTCATTTTCAACTTTCACAACCGCAGCATCATTGTCATCCATCATTAGATCGGGATGATGAAGCATGTAGCTCCATACCTTTTTGTATTTTGTCAGATTCGAATCCTGGAAAAACAACGAAACAGCATGTAAATTCCCATATAAATGTGTGGTTATGATTTTGTTTATAGATGACAGTGAGGAGTTTGGAGATTCACTGTAATCACTTGACAGTTGCAGATAAAATTACCTAATATCTTTGAAAATTTCAAAGTAAAGAGTAGCTAATTCACTGACACATTGAAACCGAGACCGAAACACGAGAATGTTTACCCTGAAATAGTTTGCAGTAGCCCCATTTTTCTTCGAGCCAAACTTGATCTCCTGCTGTGCAGCCAACTCGTCGATATCATTGAATGGCGTAACCAAAGTTTCAACGGTCAAAAAGGCAGCCAAATTTGCTGTGTAAGACGACACCATTATCAGCACAAACAGCCACCATACACCTGAAGCTGTTCTGGTTGAAATTGCGCTGCAAAACATCAAATGAAGAAACATATGGGGCCAAAACTGAACCTTGCGGCATCCATTCAGCAGCTGCTTGAAAAGTATCACACCAAGCACACACAAGGAATTTTTCCACCACTCACATCGGTGCCAGTTCTGACCCTTGTTGCATCAGAGCCCCCATAGTGAACCAGAAAGAATTTCTTATGGTGAACTGGTTTACGAGGTAGCTAGGTTCTTCTGCACATGGATAGGGGTTTTGCCACTCGCTCGGTGAAAGTCTGCCCATCACGAAAAATGAGAGGGAAACTATGAAGTAGGAAACGCCTAGAAGTAGCCAGACGTTGAAGGAAAATGGAGAAGCGAACATGAACAAGCTGGGTGGTACTGGTTCTGGTTTTCTGTACAATATGCTTATACCTGGAAATCAGAAGATTCTCATCAGCAATACTGTCATCGAGCAATGATCAGGACCACAAATACGTACACAAACAACAAAGAAGGTAGTGGATGAAATGGGTCAGATTGAGAAACAACCAAGATGAGTTTCTTTTGTATGATTTATGTAAAAACCTCTGGTATTCAGACAAGTTCTTGTTGACGAACTTGCGTTTCCAAAGAATCTTCAATCCACATATTCAGTCGTTTTTTCGAATAATTAGTACGTGGATAGCCGTTAGTAGCTTCTAACACACTTTCTGGAGTTATAAGTGTCAAAGAGTTAGCTGAACTAAAACTCACCCAAATTCATGAATGGCATAGTGAAGTCCACTGCGCTTTCTCTCTCTGATGTTACAGTCAAATCAGTTATTGCCAAGTCAGCCCTCTCGAGAGAAAAATATTTTTTTTAATCCACCCGCATAACAAGAAGTTCCTGACATTTGATACCTACTCATAACATATCGCTAGAACAACAATGACCGTTCCTTGTTGAGATTTCAACAATTTTTTGCAAAATGTTATCGTTATACACGTCAAAAGAGTCTCTATGATGGCGAGTGAGAGTCTATAAACATATTTTTAATTCGATAAACTATGTACAGTAATGAAAAAACGTTAATAGAAAATTGTAGATGCAAAATTATTGGTTCTGATTCATATTATCAAACTGTACTATCAATTTAGTATTAGGTATCCATCATATCTATACTCACACCATCTATGATCTCTCTTATCATTCCATTCCACTCTCCACTGGTTTTATTGATATTTCCATACAACCCATCTTCTTGTAGGACGAAAGTATAGTTGAATCCCAAAATATACGATAGCTCCTTTATGACGTCTATCCCAAATCCCTCAAATCTATCATTCCCAATCAACTGCGTTGTAGTTTCCTTTAACATCCCATAAGGAGGAGTCTGTAAATAAACAGTGTATTCGATGCCAATGATTCCCAAAAGCAATGAATATCTCACTATGCTGATTAGTACTTTGAAAGTCTTGTTGAAGAGGTTGTCTCCCAGGTTCTTCTGGAAATTCACCGCCGCAGGCCTTTGCAGATCGGTTATCTGCCTCAGTGAGGAGTTCCACTCCCCTATTTTGATCAGCCCTTGGGGGTACAACTCGAGAATGTCAATTTTAAAGTCCCTGCGAAACCCCTCGTGGTCGAATTTTATCAGGCCCGTGAGACCCAAAGTAGATTTCTGGAATACACTTTGCTTTGCTGCAATCGCACAATCTCACTTTCACTCACGGATTTCATCAGATTTATGATAGAATTCCCATACATCCAGTTGTCTGCGGTCTTGCAGTTCAACGGGTGGGCCTTGACTGTCATCATCCTGTCAACTGTCAAATCGTACACCGTCTCGTAAAAGATTTGAACAGCATCCATGAGCAACGCTGTTTCAATCTCTAATTTATGTGGATCGCCGTTGTCTTGTACTGCCATTGAAATCCTTTTCACTTCAGTGAGGTCCGGATTTATCATCCTTATCTGAATCAGAAAAAAGTGATTAAGGTTCCTGGTAGTTTCTAGATTATCGTCTCTCACCCCAGTGATATTAGTACCCCCATACTGGAACGGTTCCACATCTATGGTTTGGAAATCCAGACTGGTTATTACGTAGCTGTAGATTTCTGTCATCATTCCCACTTGTTGAAGCTGTTTCAGGACATTCTCGAGGATGTTGGTGGAACAGGCCAAAACGAATTGTGTCTCACCAAGAGATTTGACGTTGTTCAGCATGGGTCTGAAGTTTCCAGGCTGATCTGGTTGAGACTCCAGCTGTTTGAGGATGACTGTTCTTCCTTCCAAATACCAGAGAACAAATGAATCAATTGTTTATCTATATGGATATAACAACTCGAATCTTGATAGTGAGTGGTGAAATTGGTTATGAAAGTTATTAGAAATGAAAGAAATTCACATTCAAGACGCTTAGACATTCAACTACGTCTTCATCTAGAGGACGCAAGTCTCAGGTCTGATTGGTATCTTCATCTCCTAGGACACCATATAAAAGGTGTTTCATTTTATAAGTTATATCAGAATCGAATGATGTTGGTGGTCAAGATGATGAGTATTGAGTAGTGAAATTGGTAATAAGTAAGTTTATAAAAGGAGCAGAATATATTCCATCGACATTCACAGCGACCATTCCGTCTAGTCTCATCTTTATTATTATACTCCACAGGCTAGTTTTAAGATGGATTTCATCCATTTCCACCATTATTCAGGCAATGGTTTCTTGATGGAGTCTTCAGCCTTTTTCATTCCAGGCGAGTCATTCCAACATCCTTGGGATTCATTTTTGCATCAAAATGTTGATGCTTATTTTTTGTATAGCTTTAGCTTTACGCAAAACGGATCTGGACCATTCAGAGCTCTGCCTTGTAACCAGGCTAGGCTAGGGTGAGCCTTTTCTGGCTGCACAGCACTCCCATGGCTTCTGAGCAGTCCCAGTTTCGAATTAACTTGCATTGGCTACAATATTTCGAGTAATCTCTACGTTGACTCGAAACTTTTCAGACATAATAATAATAATAATAATATCGTCTTTATTCATCCATTGCAGAAACACAACAAAATACAGAAAGAGAAAAAGAGGAAAAAATATAAAAAAATGCATACATATTGTATTTTCAAACAGATACCTGCAATAATGAAAAGGCGGAGTATCAGCGTGAAGCTGTTTTTCAACTCAACCCAAAACAAAAAAAAATATATATAAATATAATTAAGCTGAACTATTATTTCAACGAGAAGAGGAATGCATGTCCCATGTATTTATAATCAAACTAGGGAATTAATGAAGTTAGAGATGATTTAACAAAAATAATTATGTTTTTGACTTGTCCTATTTAATAACAATATAACCATTTAAAAGAAAGATACAAAGTCAATAATAAATAATTGGGCGTTGAAATGAAGAAAACTAGATTGTGGAAGTTTTAATCGTTATGGGTAATGAGTTTACATATTATTATAGTCGAGAAACATATAGAATTGTCCAATCAGCATGGCTTGGTTACATAACTAATGTACCTACCTATAACGATATAATACATTGATTTATTCATAATAACAATAACATCCTACCTGGTAGCAAGCTATTGGTGCAACCTTACCCATACTCGCCAAAGCCGAAGTCAATTCTTGGTCAACAAGAATCCATCTCTTTCAATCGTTAGTAATTAGTACGATGTCCAACTGTATCCCAGTCTGGGGCTTACGCTATTCTGAAATTTTGGAAAAAGTTCAAACCACCTTCCTGAAGAGACTTCTTCTTCTATCAACTAACACCCCTGATTATGTTCTCCGTATTGAAACTGGCAGAGTAAGAATTTTGTATAAGATATTCAAATGGACCCTGAACTGGTATATCAAGATCATGGCCATGGATGACAATCGACTCCCCAAACTTTGTCTCAATAGACAAAAACAACTTTGTAATGGTGATGGTAGATTCAACTGGTATCTCCAGCTCGAGGATCTATTTGAGTTTGCTGATGCACGAGATATCTGGGAAAATCATAGCTTGAACTCTTTGAAAATAAATACAAAACTCGTCCTTTCCAAACTTCGACAAAAACTTTTCAAGACAGACTCGTCTCTCACTCAACGATCCAGGTTCCTCTGCCACTATACCTTCTTCAAGATAAACGAATTCCCAAATAACTACCTCTTACTCAACATCCCTATCCAAATAACCCGTACCATAGCGCAATTACGACTGTGCAATAATATATCGATGAAATTCACTTACAGTGGTTCAACTTTCTCAATCAATCCAAACGAAAACTGCACAGTATGTAACCAAAATCAACAGGAAACTATTTACCATATCCTATTTGACTGTCCAATCTACTGCTCGATGAAACCTCGTAGTTGCGATTGTTTATCCAACCCAAACTCATTGATCCACTCTCTCGAAAACTTGTCGATAGATTCCGCTAAAACGATTGCCAACTATATTTGGAATATCCTCAAACTACGTTCATTCATCTTGAATGAATGATACTATCGAATTTTCCAGGCTACTTCACAAATGTAATTTTCACTGGACTAAGACGAGCATATTTTATACTGTTTAAGCTTAAGCTACATAGAATGTTCTTTTTTTTTTATTTATCTATAATATTTCATTTATTTATACATAGGTACTATAATACCAAACCCTTGCTGTGAAACTTTTTGTTTTTTGAAACAATAAATAAAAAAAAATAACATCCTACCTGGTAGAAATTAAAAACTTCAATCTCTTTTTGAAATAACTGAGAGTGTAGGACCTAAATTCTCTGGGAAGTGAGTTATAGAACTTACTAGCACTGTATGAGAAACTACGTTTGAATATAGCAGTGCTATGTCTAGGGATAACAAGAATATATTTATTGCGTCCAGAAGCTTGGTTGATATGTGCAAAGGTTATCAATCGTTTTTGGAGGTATTCAGGTTTACTAGTTATCAAAATTTTATGCACTTGTGTCAACAAATGCATATATCTCTGTTTTTCCAAACTTAACCAACCCGAGGCATGCATCTTAGAGGAAATATGATCATATTTTCGTACTCCATAAGAGAATCGAAGGCATGAATTCTGGATTCGTTGTAAACGATGAGAATCATTCGATAATAATGCAGGGCCATATATGCTATCACAATAGGATAGTTTAGAGATTATTAAAGATTCGCAGAGTTTGAGTTTCATCTTGGAAGAGAGGATGTCTCGATTTGGATACAGTTGCCTTAAAACATTAATAGTACATTGTTTACCGGGTAGGAAAAGCTTAACATTCCTGGGCGACTGTGAAGATTGCTAAGTCGAGGCGCAAGCCGAGACTTAGCAACACAGAGTCCAGGAATGTGGCTTTTCCTACGAGGTAAACATACTATTTTTCCGCGAATCGTTTAAAATTCGACAGATATTGATTGATTTTTAAAAAAACGCGATAATCTTATTCCCAAATAAATGGTGCTTTGAAATTCCTAATAAAATTACTTGGGCTACTATGGAAACGTATTGAGGTTGAATTGTCAAACTTGACGCTTATAAATTTAATTGCTGGTGTTCTCGAAAGTAAAATGATAAGTGATGATGAAATTTCCATTCCTGGGACTCCTCCAGAGCTGGTTGAGGCAGTGAATACTGCTTCATTAGAATTATTGCCAAAGAAATCAAGAGAAAAGTACGAAAATGCATACAGACGTTTTATGGATTATCGCATGAGTAAAAATACGAGTTCTTTCTCAGAAAATGTTGTAATGGCATACTTCCTAGACCTTTGTTTAAAGATGAAATCTTCAACATTATGGGCCAATTATTCAATGCTGAAGTCAACCCTTGCAATTAAACACAATGTAGATATATCTACAAACTCAAAACTTCGTTCTTTATTGAAACGGCAAGCTCAAGGTTACAGGGCAAAGAAATCTAAGATTTTAACGAAGGAAGAAATTGAAAAATTTATCCAGGAAGCTCCAGATAAAGAAAATTTAATGATTAAGGTAATTTACAAGGTTTTAATTTCTATTTAGATTGTACCTTTTTTATTTTTTAGGTGGCTGTAATATTTGGTATTTCTGGGGCCTGTAGAATGGATGAGTTAGTCCGAATGACTGTACACGATATAGAAGACCTAGAATCTAAGCTTTTAATCAGCATACCTGATTCGAAAACCAACAAACCAAGATCATGTGTAATTAATCAGATCTACTTGAATGTTTATCGAAAGTATTTTCGTTAAGACCAGAAAATATGAACAGTGACCGATTTTTCTTCAAATATCAAAGCGGAAAGGGTTGTAGACAAGTGGTAGGAATTCATCAATTTAGAAAAATGCCCAAAATAGTTGCTACTTATTTGAACTTGGTGAATCCGACAGAATACACTGGTCACTGCTTTCGTCGGTCTTCTGCAACAATATTGGTTGACTCTGGTGCCGACATAACTAGTTTAAAGAGGCATGGCGGATGGAAGTCATCAAACGTTGCTGAAGGATATATCGAAGAATCGCTTAACAATAAGGTTGAGGTGGCAAATAAAATGTTCACAGTACAAAATATTCAACAAAATAACCCTACCACCCCGCATGTTGTCCAAAATGTTTCTCATAGTTCTAACAGTGTTCCTCCAATGTTCAATAATTGTACTAACTGTCAAATTACTGTAAATATAACAAATTTATCCTCAAAATGTATTCAGCAATGACTTGATGTTTTCACAATATAAACTGTACGGAAATATCATTTCCTTACAGTAAGGAAATGACATTTCCTCACAGTAAGGAAGTCCTGACTTTTTCTTCAAGAAATGTTGACAGGAATGTCAAAATTTCCTAGCGATTTGCGGAAAAACATCTTACCTCAAACAAATCTATTACCTTTCTTATTGTTGAACTCCATCAGAGCAGCTATACTCATCAAATGCTCATCATCATCGTAGATCACGATGACCCTCTTCCACCGGAACGCGCTGATCAAATCCACGAAGAAGCGCACCATCACCCCTGGATGGGGATGAAGGTTGACCAAGCTGTCGTTTCTGTTCATGGAGAAGTCGACGTGCGTCTCTATGTGGGGTATCTCCTTGGAGTCGCACAGAGACTGGATGAAGGGGGAGGCTGTAGGAGAGCTGGGCCCAAAGATGCCGATGGTGGCGTTCCGGAAATGCTCGCAGGTGGACCTGTAGGCTTCCAGAGCATCATGGGGTGGAACACGAAGGGTGGATGGTATCAGCTCGATTTGGGAGAAGGGGTATTTGTTGTTCATGGTGTAGGTCGCTATGCGGAAAGCAGTCTCTTGAGTCGTATCGCTGAAGATGCCACCTAAGAAAAGTACAATGGTATGGTATGGTATATATGGTATGGTATGGTATATACTTTATTGTCCGAAGAACATACATTCTCATTGACAAAGTCTCAGAATTTTAAATTAATGTGTAAAAATATAAAAATATTAAATACAAATTGTCATATTCTATGAAAAATAATTAAAGATAAAACATTAAATAGAGAATAAAACGAACAAGTTAAACGAACGACGAACAACAAAAATAAATATAAAAATACATAGTCATTGTAAAAGTTACACACAAGAAATCAAGTCAAATGTGAACATTTAGAAAAAAAGTCATAGATATAAAATATTTATAATTGAAAATAACATAATGCAGTAATTAATTATGCAGTACATTGCCCATATTTCTATCTTCGTAGAATTCGTTTAAGGAGTAATATGCCTTCGATAAAAGAATCTTTTTCACATTTTTTCTGAAAACATGTTTGCTCGTTTCACCTTTAATCTCGCTTGGCAGATGATTGAACATTTTTTTACCATTGTAGATAAAGGACCTTTTTATTTTCATGGATACTGGTATGGGTAGACGAATATTGAGTGTGTTTCTCGTGTTATATTGGGATGAAGCGAAGATTTCGCTTCTATATTTCTTTTGCATTAAACACACAGTCTCCAGGATGAAAATACAAGGCAAAGTCAAAATATGATATTTTATGAATAACGGCCTACATGAATCTCTGAATTTAACCTTACACATATATCTAACTCCTCTTTTTTGGAGAACAAATACCATATCAAATAAATATTGGCAGCATGTTCCCCAGAAACAGATACCATATCTCAGGTGAGAATCGATGAGAGCAAAATACACATTTTTAGCTGCATAAGTGCCTAATTCATTTGCTGATACCCCGACGGCAAAGCAACCTGACGTAATTTTTTTACAAAAGCTATTTATATGCTTCGTGAATTCAAGATTTTTGTCAATTTCTAAGCCTAAAAATTTTGTCGCAATGTTATTTTTAATTAATTGACTACCCAAGTGGATATCTAGATGGCAACATTTGTTTTTGATACATTGAATGATAAAAGGTTAGCATCGCACCAGTCTTTTATCTTCTTAATATCCTCATTGACCAGCCCCTGCAATTCCAATTCATTCTTGCCATGCCAAAATAACGTAGTATCATCTGCAAACTGGGTTAGCTTTGCAGCTAGATCGTTAATATATAGCAAGAACAGAATAGGCCCAAGGACTGATCCCTGTGGAACTTGTTACGCTCTGGAGCTGTGAGATTTTGTCTTCGATTTTTACTTTTTGAGTTCTTTTTGACAAATATGACCTGAACCATTTCAATGACATATCTCTAAATGAGAGATCCTTGGATTGTACAGGGTGTCCCACTTGAATGTGTCACCCCCCCTATCCTAGTAATTTTCAAAGTATTTTGGTAATCCTGAAACCATTTACGAATTTTTCGAATCTGAGCTCACTTTTTCCTTATATCATCAAAATACAAGGTGGTCCAGAATTTTTTTCAAATGGGATGATCTAATCTGAAATCGAAAATTAACATCATTATTATATTATTGTCGAATAAAAAAAGGAAACAACCACAGAACATAAAAAAAATTTTTGAGCCGCCCAGTAATTGGTTCATACTGAGAAAAAATGAGCTCAAATTCTTCGAAAAATTTGTAAAAAATTATTCCAGAATAGTTATTGAATGACGAGAATATGTTAAAAATTATGAGAATAAGACACCCACTACAGGATGTGCAAAATTTTTTCATCAATGATCTTTCCAGCTGTAGAAGATGAACATAAACTTCTCCGTGTGGCATTAGCCAGGAAAGTAGTTATTTCCTGCTCTTTGTTTACCTCGTCATTTGTGATGTCTTTGAGTTGGTAGAGACGTAATTTTTTAAAATTATTTTCAATTCGTAGCTTTTCTTTATATTGACATCAAGAAATCCGATTCATGGACACTTTGTCCTGATAGTTGAGAAATGATTTTTTTTAGAATTCACAATGAGCTTCTAGGACCACGATCGAAATTTTGATGGAGCTCTAGTATTGATGATAACTAAATGTCTGAACATTGAATTTACCATAAAAGCCATTTCGTGGACATAAAGTGGTAATGAAAAAGTGAACAAAACTAATTATACGATTAACTTCAAGCAAACCTTCTTTATATGTAGTTTTGAAGTATTTATAGTAGGTATGCAGAAATATTGTTGCTTGTTAACTCTTATACAGATATTCGATAAAAAAATAAATTTCCCAATTTTCATTTTGATCCATTTCTGGAGTTATTTTAGTATTCGGAAAACTAATGGGTACTTTGTCATTCAAACTTTTTGGGCTTCAACTAATTAACCTTGTATTACGATACATTCTTCACTACGTCCTTTGAAAATTTTGTTTCAGGAAGCTTTCTTCTGGTCTAGTATATCTTATAATTGCAATTTTTTATGCAGAAGGAAAGCTAAGAAGCATCTACAATATCCAAGATACCTATATCCAGTTCATTCTTCTCTTGGGCACCCTGTATCATATAGCATCATGATGATAATATCTCAAATTCCTTTACAGAAGAGTGTTAAGATATTCCTGAAATATTATTTGAACATTGATATACCTATAATCCTTGAAAAAACTGAAATAAAGATAAGGGTTCGTTATTAGGTGAGCATTGAAGGGGGGGGGGGTATTTACTTTGCTTACTTTTGATTATATAGGGGACAGGTCGGTTTGAAGAGTGATTATGTCAATAGATGAAATAGTTAATAGTTTCATTGACGCTATTTGCTTAAGAATAACGATTTTTTTAAATAAATATATTCAAATGCTTACGTAAGCGTATAGGGGGTGGCACTGGCTTACTTTTGCTGACAAGGAGGAGAAGGAGAATGGTTGAAAATTGCTAAAACTCTGCACACGTTATACTTGAACGAATCCTAACTCAACTAAAATTTTTCATAATGCCGTCATTAAAATTCCATATGTGTTTAGTGAACAACATTATTTATATCTTATATTACAATCTTATCAAGAAAATGTCATCACACTTTCATTATTTAATATAATATTCAGGTCGAGCGCCATTGTTTACAATCTGAATGTTTTCATTGTGAGTGTTATATTCTGAATTTGTTTTCATTTCAACATATTTTTATTTTAAATTCATCCACAAACTTAAATTTTAGAGACATATATCCTGAAGATGACACAAACCAAAAACCATCAATAAATCGGAAATATACTTCGGTCGCGTAAGTTATTCATGAATTTCATTGAGAGGTTAAAATATAATTAGCAAAGGGTTATTCAAAAATATAAAGGGTATACATATGAGAGATAATTCTGGAAAACTCACCTATATTATATTGTTGTCTTTCTCGACCACCAGTCCAGATAACTGAACCCAAAACTAACATTAGTATTACAATCACACACATTTTGGTTCTATAACTATACCCGCATTTTCTATCTGCTTATACCTTCCAAAATCCAACTGAACACAGCAAAGAAACAGTCTCTTACTATGTTGTCAAGATGCAATCGTGTTAATTACAGAAATCTATATTTGATCATTAGCCAGTGTTTCAGATACAATGAACTTTCCGGAAATAGAAAGTATATTTCTGGACAGGTGCCAGTGTTTTAATGTTTGGCACTAAATGGATCATCTCTGTTTTTATCTCAAATTACTACATTTCGTCTTGGTTTTATGTATTTATTGTTGCTATTGCGAATTTATTACACCAAAATTTAGGAAATACGTCCCTGAGTTTGGATAGTTAAGTACTACCACCCCAGGCGAAGGCTTCAACATTTGGATCAAAAATAAATATTTTCTTACGACCACGTATGAAAACGTCAATAATCACACTGTTTTGTTGTTCAGAAAGTAGCTCATATCACCATGGTATTGTTTATTCGAAAGAAAAAAGCACAAGTGTTGATATGAAAAATATCACAACGGTCGCCTGAATTGATATAGAATATTGTGAAGGTACTCCCTGTCAATATAAGCGTTCTCAAATCAAATTCATATTATTTATTGAAATTTTTGTCTCGTTTTGAATTATACCGAGAACTCTTTATCTATCAATTTCAATGTGTCTGATACATACCTCTGAATTCACTTTAAAACTGGAACCTATACTCTTTGCTGGAACCATTTCGATGTTGATGACAGAGGGTTAGATCATTCAAAAGAGTACGGCTACAGTTATATGCGCGGCTTGCTGCTATCACAGTTTCACCAACGAGAAGATTCTTTGGTATCACAGATGTTTGCAAAGAGTCAAGGACGCACTAACTCGAGTAACTCGTACGCGCTTGCGAACTACATACTTCTATGGTTCTGTATTCCTGGTTGCGTGATTACTGGCGCTAGCAGGCGAATGGTGTCAATGTTGTTTATGTACGCTGGTGTCAATATCAATAAAATTTGTCCAAACTGAACTAACTCAATCAATCAGTAATTCACATAATGAAGAATTGTCGGAGAAGTATTCAAATATCATCTTGAATATGGAAATAAACAGTACTTGATATGGATTCAAAACCACCTGAAATTATAGAGACCGCTCAAGTTACATTTTTGACAAGACTTCCCGCGAACTGAAATTATTCGGAGTCGTAGGAAAAATAGTGTACAAAACTCGTTGGAAAGTGCATTTCCTTCACTCGTTACGTTTCCGCACTCACCGCTATGCGGCTCGTGCTAAACGGCTACTCGTGTAAAATATGTCACTTTCCACACTTGTTGTGTAATATACTATTTTATTTTGGTTGTATAATGAAGTCATTGTGCAACGAAAATGCGTGTCGAAATAGCCTCTATTTCGATATGCATTTTTTATTATTCAGAGATTGGTACAATCGAACTGTCAAATGAAAGTCAGAAGAGTTAGGCCCAGTTTACTTCTGAGCGATTTGGATTTGGTGATATTAGCAGTGAAAAACTCAATGTTTTAATTGGTGAATTTCAATTGAAAGTGTAATTTGATTTAAATTGACTAATAAAAACAATAACAACATTGAATTTTTCACCGCTGGGTATTGCATTAATCAAAATCGCTCAACTGTAAACTGGGCTTTACGCTTGTACGTCAGATTTCAATTATTTCAATGTTATCATTGTTACCAGTTGAAGATGTTTCTGTTATTTATCGATATTAAATCCATTTTTTTCTTCAAATCAATTCAAAAAAGAAAAAAATTGCATATGACACACGTTTTATAAGACACGTTGTCGCACTTGTTCACTTGGAGCACTCCTCGCTTCGCTCGTCGTACTCCAAACAACGCGTGCGACAAAATAGCGTCTTATAGAACTTGTATCATAATATACTATTGTGAGTTACCATTGAAAAGTGTATTTTTCAACTGTTGAAATACACATAAACACCAGAAAGGGTGAGATAGTTACTATTGCAAATCTGTTGCCACTATACCTAATCCTTCCGTACAAAAAAAGAGCTCTCCAATTGTCTTATATTATTTCCAATATGGCCGTTGGAATGCTGCATGTAAATTAATAAAATTAGGATTATTGCGTAATAATGTCAACTTGAGGATACGACATGATGCAAATGATGGTCCTCCTTTCTCACATATTCGATTTAATCGAGGTTAAACCTACCTTGCACAAGACTTTATGCAATATTCAACAAACATTCAAGTGCGGTTTTGATTTAATATAAATTGACTTGTAGATATTCGAGATCGGATTGGAAATAAACATGGGTAACCAACTAACCAAGGATGTATATACAGGGTGAGTCATTGATATGGGAAAGCTCGATTGCACCTACACCATTGATGATATCGAAATAAACCAAACGACACTGCAAACGGAAGGACGAAGTGCAGTTTCTAAAATTGTTTCGTTGTATACAGGGTGTACCATTTTTGCGGAGCAAATTTTAACATAGTTTTGTTGAATGACACCCTATATATTTTTATACATATCTGAATCGGCCCTTTGTTAGTCTTTATAAATCCGTTTGATTTTTTCAATTCGATTCAACCGTTCAGAAGTTATTAAGGTTTTTCTAAAAATTTAAGCATTTGCAGGCACTTTTTAAAAAAAATTGCAGGGCAATTGGTTTTCAGAATATCAAGTTGGGACTTCGCCTATGTCTAAGCAACTTCCTTGGGTATCTTTTGGCGTTATGACAGTCTATTTTCATTTTGACATATCATGACATCACATTGACCTTGGTGAACTTTGAAGGGCCATAACTTGATTTTTTTCAAATGACTCCCCATATATTCCATTACTCATTCGTATTGAACGTGTCATTTTACATATTATCAATTGATCATGTTTCTTCCCAAAAGTTGATAGTTCAGAAGATAATTCACATTATTTAGAAAATGAACACATAATTTCATCAATCGAACTTAGGGTGCCATGAAAAATAATAAATTCTGACAATAAATGTCAAAGTTACTGCTACGAGCGTCCCTTTCGAAGTGATTATTGAGTAATATCGGCCACCCTTACAAAAAAACGAATCTTTCATTGAATGAAATGGTGGACATGTACTGGGTGAAAGTCTGCGGAACCCTTTGCTGGCGACCAGAATTTATGATTTTGATTAATATCTCAATAAATATTTATTTAGTTGTTTTGATGCTTTGAGCTTATTTAATTTTTACTCAATAATTTCTTGTCAAAATTCGAAATGTTTGTCCGTAGCAGTAACTTTGACGTTTGTTGTCAGAATTAATGGATTTTCATGGCTCTCTTGAGTTCAATCAATGAAATTTCGTGTTAATTTTTTTATTGAACATTGATTATCTCCTGAACTATTATGTTTGAGGAAAAATCATAGGAGTAAAAAAATATCTAAAATTGAACGCTCTATACAGAGTGATTAAATACATAGGGTGCTATTTGAAAAAATCTAGTTATGGTCCTTCAGATTTAACCAAAGTCAATGTGTCACAGCAAGGTGATGTCACAATGAAAATAGACGGTCTTGCCTCTTAAATATACCTGAAGTAGTTGCTCAAACATAGGCAAAGTCTCAACTTCATATTCCGAAAACCGAGTGCACTGCGATTTTTCGAAACAGTGCCTGCAAACGCGTCAAATTTTAGAAAAACTTGAATAACATCTGAATGGTTGAAGCGAATTGCAAAAACTTAACATATATATGAAGATCAACAAAGAGCAAATTCAAATATGTGTAAAAATATACAGGGTGTCATTTAAAAAAACATGTTCGAATGTGCTCCGCTAAAATGGTAAAGGAAAAAATAATTTTATTTCTGACAGTGACATTATAAGCTTATATCGTCATAGTTACGATATCTATAATGAGAGTCATAACTCCCTTGGGATATTAAGGTTCAAAAACTCCCTCTTACCTTTTACAGGTGAAAATGATACAAGAAATGCTTATAAACGTTTATATGTAATGAAAACTAAGACATATTTTCCTTATTCACGTCATTACAAATAATAAATGTACAATTTTCAAATGTTCCCTGAAAATTACTTCCGCCGCTGGAAACAATTTCTTCTTTTTTATGGGTGGTGCTGTTGCTGTTCACTACAGTCGAGGTGCCTGCCTCTTCTGATGGCAAAGTAGACAGCATACGCGCCGTTTTATTTCTCAATTCAATACTGTCCTCCAGATACCCCTCTGCCACCGTGGAACTTCTCCAACCTCCGTGTCTTTTTAAGTTTGTCATAGTTGCTCCTGCATTGGCTAGGGCAGTAGCAGAAGTGCGACGAAGGCAATGTTCCATATAGGTTAGTGGGTTTGGCAATCCTAAATACATTGCAATTTTGCTGGGAATTTTGCCAAACATATTCTTTCCAATTGGCTGAGTTGTACATTTATTTTGTCGGATAATATCCTCCATTATATCAGAAAAAGATCGTCGATTTGTGGTAAAAAATAAACACGTTTTTAACGGAAAAACATTGATTGATAAAGAAAGTTTGCTTATAAACATGTAACATAGCGACAACCTAGCAACAACCAACAATGCTACAATCAACGCTAACTAATTCAAATATACCAGAAAGGTTATGAATTTAAACATTTATTGCGTTCTAAATATGGACATATTGTTATGAAAATCGGTCAAAAATAAAATTATCTATGTACCACGGGAATTATAGAGCCTTAATAACCTCTGGCAATTGCTGTCCCTCGGGCCAGAGGCCCTCGGGACGCAAACTTTGCCATCGGTAATTAAGGCCCTCATAATTCCCTTAATACATAAATAACTATAACAAACTGCACTTTAACCTTCCATTTGCAGTGCCGTTTGGTTTATTTCAATATCATTAACGGTGTAGATGCAATCGAGCTTTCCCATATCAATGACTCACCCTGTATAGATAAATGAAAACTGAAACCGAAAGCAGAAAAGATTGAGATAAGGCATATACTTATTAGGAAGCAAAATGCTGTGAATTATCTAAACTATACTAGCTTTGGTTTGTACCTCATTATAGCATCAGAGATATCGAAATGGGTCATAGTTATTGATGGATGAGCTGAGAAAATTATTCCGGCTCTCAGAAATATCTGTAGTATGTTGGAACAGATTGCATACACTTTTCGTTTAGAAACTGATTGTTTCATGGAAAACCTATAATGTTTTACTTTTTCAATTAAGTCTACCTACTCAGGCAGCTTGCTGCTTTTTTACACCCAACTACCCAACATCCGAAGAAGTCTTGTAGTTATTTATAATTTGTGGCGGAAGATATGGACTAATATGATAAGTTTAGCCCTAATGGCATATATTCATCCATCTCAGTAGGTATAATAGCTTATTCAGAATACCTAAAAATACGATTTTTTTCCTCTGGGCGAGTTGTTTCAAACTCTGTTTTTGGTGAATTTTTCAAATACTGGACATTTCATAACCAAGACCTAGAAGGAACATTTATACCTACAATTATTAGCATGCTTGCGTGTTATTGAAATAGCTATTTTCTTAGAGGTCATGGCAGATTTATAATTCAAACAGTTACATCACATCCACAGGTTACTGAGGTGTGGTAAGAAGTGACAACACAACAAATAGCCCAGTGAATAGTAGGTACTGTTGTTCATCTGATTTTGAACTAATGACTAACACTGAGTTTCCTATTTTGGTTATATAATGAAGTCATTATGAAACGCAAATGCGCATCGAAATAGCCTCTGTTTCGATACGCATTTTTCATTATTCGGAGGTTGGTACAATCGAACTGTCAAATGAAAGTCAGAAGATTTAGGCCCAGCTTACTTCTGAGCGATTTTGGTTTTGGTGATACTAGCAGTGAATTCAGAGTGTGATTCGATTCAAATTGACCAATAAAAACAATAACAAAATTAAATTTTTTACCGCTGGTATCGCAAAAATTAAAATCGCTCAACAGTCAACCAAATAATTTGATTATTTCTATCCATAACTACATGCTTCCATTTCAATTTGCTTGACTCAGCATACTTTTATTAGTGTGGTTTGAATCAAGGATTGATCTTTCACGTTATTTCAAAGTGAGTTCCATGTTTTCCAGATTTCTTGTACATGATGTTCCACAACAGAAATGGAATTTGATGAAAAATCTATGCGAATCAAAGCTGGGTAACCCCGTATGTATTTAATTGAAGCGAAAATATCAGTTTCCTTCCGCTTGTGGAACATGCATTCAACACACATGAAAGGAAATTGAGTGTAATCAATAAACAGAGAACCAGAGTAAACTAACATTTTATATATCTTAGCTCGAAGATATATTCCAGTCCAGTCCATAATAATTTATAGTTGGCCTTTCGCGAGTTTTTTATCAAAAACTATCAATACAAATTGTGTTTTTGAATAGTAGTAGTAAGAATAAAGTCAGGTGTGTTGCGATTTACGAATTCGTAAAGAAATGTATAAAGAAATTCATTGGCTGAGTAATTTCGAAGGATCAGACTAACGTTTCAATATTGTCATTTATCTTCCCGATCAAGAGGAATACCAATGTTGTTATCAACATCATTCAAAATATGTGAAATCTTTTTATGGATAAGAATCATTTCACTGTTAATACAAAATTTCACTGCTATAATATACAGGGTGCGGCACCGAAAACGAAACAGATCGAATATCTTATAGACACATGTGTTGTGAAAAAATGCAAAAACACGTCGATTTGTAAACCAAGGGGGACATCTTTCTACCATAACCTCAAATGACAGTGTATGAACAGTGTATGAACTTAAAAATTGGAAAGGCTTGCATAAATTTTACTCCAATCATTCCAAACTACAATAATTCACAATAGCTGCTCAAAGTGTTCTCCATTAACTGCCATACATGAGTATAAGTTAGTCTCGAAACGTCTGAGGTTTTGGAGCATTTCTGGAGTTATTTGACGACATTCGTACCTTTGAATAAATTTTTTTTTTCGCAAGAGGGCGCCAAAATGAAAAGTTACGAAGCGAACACTCACATGGCTGAATTCCTTTTCAAATTACCTTTTCAGTGATGTGTCACACTTAGTACTTTCCCTATTTAAATTGTATGGGTGATAGTGACCAAGGGGAGGAGAGAGAGGTATGCCAGTTGAGGTTATGGTAGAAAGATGTCCCCCTTGGTTTACAAATCGACGTGTTTTTGCATTTTTTTCACAACACATGTGTCTATAAGATATTCGATCTGTTTCGTTTTCGGTGCCGCACCCTGTATATCGAGAATATTACTTTATTGAAAAAAAAACAATTTCATCGCACTGTAGCGGCTGAGTGAAGTGTTGTGTCCCTTCAAGCATGGGGTATTTGATTGGTTGTGAACATGAAGCCCAAGATATCGATCGATTGATTCTACCATTCTTTCTGGATATGTTTTCCTATGATTCCATTTATTTTTATTGTAGTAGTGCCCACACGCTGTATCTCGAACAAGAAGCATTGCATGACTTATATGTGTATATACTTTTCGTCTTAGAAGCATCCAAGGTATTTCCCCTGGAAGTTTGGCTAAGTTATGATATTACACCCTGTATAAATATTAAATATGCCATTTTATATTTATTTTTTCAATTGGTAGTGGATGTCGATGGATTATTACACACTTGACTGTACTATACTCTCACTATGAAGGTATATTTACCATCTTAATGGCGTCATCACGCATGGTGGTTAGCACAGAATATCATCGAATCTAGAAGAAAATCTTCCTAGTCAAAGTACCAACATGGAACTCGTAAGCTTTTCTTTGAAATTTCGGTTGTAGAAGCCCCTGTTGCAATTAAGCCATGCCAAATTCAGATCACCCTGTATGAATATAGGACTTCACACACACTTTCATATAGAGAAGATAGATATCTCATTCGGTGGGAAGTAAACAAGAAAATAGAGCTCTATACAAAGCAGTTTATTTATGAAATACCAAATTGAAATTTGTGATAAATTAAATCGAAATTACACCTTATAGACAAAAATAGTTCGAATTCTAGAAATTTTAGATATATTTATTTGTTAATGTTAAAATACTAATTTTAATAAGATATAACTATCACAATAAGTGTTGACGGCCTAAGTACTGCAAGACTTCAAATGTGGTCAGACAAACAGGCACCTCTTGAAGCCTTCAGGGAGATGTCTTCGCCAGAAAAAGGTGCCGCAGCCATATTGTCTGTTCATGAATCGTTATATGTGGTGCAAGCAAAAAGGCATTAAAATTAATGATCAGACAACGGGTAAGTTCTGGCTCACAAAACATCAAGGAGAGTTCTAATTTGGTAGATTTGCATAGTTTGGTGTCCTCATCAATATTTCGAGCTTGTGGCTTTGACCAACCACCGCTCGCTCAGCCATATTGGAAAAGTGGTACGGAGTATTGTCATGAGGAGGTCACTAGCTATATGCGGGGGTTGCCTAAAAGAAACTACTTATTCCAATCAATGAAACATTACACATTTATTCAATAGGAATATGAATCCTGGTTAACAAAATACGAGAGAAAAAACATACCTTATAAATAGTATCATCTAATGATATGGCCTGGAGGTACGGCAATACAGTCACACCCGTGAAGCGATTGAAAATAAAACTGAGAATGGCCCGTGGATCATCTCAGAGGACGAAGATCAGATCGGCATCACTATTCAAAACTCACTATGCCTCTCTGACCCTTCGACTTTGTCTGATTTAGTGATTCCCTTGGATTGATTTTCAGTCTTTTTATATTGTAGTTATTTTCATAACTACTGTCGCGTTCCGCAGAAGTCGCCAAATGTTAATGACATGCCTGGGTTTATGTTCATGTAGTTTTTCCAAAATCTATGGTTCATTGAATTTAGATTTGAAGCATAAACAAAGACATGACCGACCTATGATTATGGATCGTTTTGAGATTATGGAAATGTCTACAATATATTCCCATTTGTGACAGTATGAATATTATAGAGAATTAAATTTCCTGCAACTTTTACTACAAACATTTTCCAACCAGATGAATGTTTCATAAGTTAGTGCAGAATCCAGCACATCAGAAGAGTTTTTCAATGTGGAAAATCGCTACAATTTGTCTGTCATCTGCACAAGCAGCAGTCATTTTTCTTCCGTTTTCGTGTCGTAGATGGTCGGGACCCACTCTTCTTCTTCCAAGTTTTCATTTTCGTTTTTTGCTTTGACCTCAAACAATCTGCATTCTCGTCGTAGTCTTTTTTCTCCAGATCCCGCGAAAATATCACACAATATTTTTTCTACAAACACAGTTCCTTCGCTTTCGTTTTATTATGGCCTCCATCATTTCATTTATTCAACTGCACTCAATTTTTCCATTGGGAACAATCATAATAAACAAAAAGCAGCACAGCAATTTTTGATTCCGATTCACCAATCAGAGTGCATGACGCGCGACGCGAGAAGCAAAAACGCTGCATTGGGAACTCACCTTTAGGCAATTCAACTCAGAAACTGCCAGGGGCAGGTTTTTTCTTTAAATTGCCAGGCAACAGAGTTCTCATTGACACATGTCAAGTTTACTTCGACAAAAAACAGCTCTCGTGTAATTATAAGAGAAAATACATTGATTTCAAAGAAGATTAATGAAATAGTATATTACACAACAAGTGTGGAAAGTGACATATTTCACACGAGTAGTCGTTTAGCACGAGCCGCGTAGGAGGGAAAGAAATGCACTTTTCAACGAGTTTTGTACACTATTTTTCCTACGACTCCGAATACTTTCATTTCACGGGAAGTCTTGTCAAAAATGTAACTTGAGCGGTCTCTAGAATTTCAAGTGGTTTTGATTCAATATCGAGTACTGTTTATTTCCATATTCAAGATAATATTTGAATATTTCTCCGACAATTCCTCATTATGTGAATTACTGATAGATTGAGTTCGTTTAGTTTGGACAAATTTTATTGATATTGACCCAGCGTACATAAACAAACTTGATACCATACGCCTATTAGCGCCAGTAATCACGCAACCAGGAATACAGAACCACAGAAGTATGTAGTTCGCAAGCGCGTACGAGTTACTCTTTGCAAACATCTGTGATACCAAAGAATCTTCTCTTTGGTGATACTGTGATATTAAACTGATGCAAGCAGCAAGCCGCGCAAAAAACTGTAGCCGTACTCTTTTGAATGACCTAACTCTCTGTCATCAACATCGAAATAGTTCCAGCAAAGAGCATAGGTTGCAGTTTTAAAGTGAATTCAGAGGATATATGTATCAGACACATTGAAATTAATAGATAAAGAGTTCTCGGTATAATTCAAAACGAGACAGAAATTTCAATAAATAATATAAATTTGATTTGAGAACGCTTATATTGACAGTGAGTACCTTCACAACAGGGACGCGCCGTCCATATGGGCAAAGTCGTGCGGCGCACGACGGCGCCAAGACCAAAAAGGCGCCTACGGTCGTTTTGAATTTTCATCACAAATCAACATACAAAAATTATCAAACCGGTGGTGAAAATGTACTATCCACCAATACAGTTCGCCGATCGGCGACCGGTTGATTTTTCATTATTGTCGCAATAAGCGTCTAAGACGTATAGAGTGCCTTATTTGCTATTATGTATCTGAGGCAACTGTGAAAAATAATTACAAATAGGGTGAGTTAATGATTAAGTAAGTGAGATTTCAGTTGGGCGAAATTTACGATGCTCTTTATGAAATTTTTTCCGGAAATGATTTCGACAATGCTACAAAACATCTAGCTACTTCCTCAGGTAAAAAAATTCAAAACTATGAGTTTGAGTGTATGGTAGTCTTGTAGCACAATATTCTAAATAAAGTGGATATTGTTACTAAGATTCTGCAATCAAAAACATTCAATATTTCCCAGGCTTGCGAAGGTTTGAATAACCTTAATGAATTTCTCAAACAATATCGATCTGACAAAGGCTTTATTGACTTATTAGTAATTAGTAGATGCCAAAAATAGCTTCTCGCTTAGAAGTTGATGCAAAGCAAAATTTATATCTACAGAAGTGTTAAGGCAACGAAAGGTTGAAAAACTTTCAAACTATTATCGTGTAATTCCGATGTTTTTAACTTTTTGTGGAATGTTGAGGATTTCGGCAAATATTCCGATCGAGATCAATTCGATTTTTGTAAGAAACTGGAGGAGACCTTAACCGACAAAGATCAAAACGAGAAAGATATAGATGGAACAGATATTTTACACGAATTACAATTTATGCAAAATGGCGACAAAAACGCGATGTCTGTAACAAATAACCTAACCCACTCATTTCCAAACATTACGATTGCATTGCGTATATTATTAACCATATTCCAGTTTCTGTAGCTACAGCCGATAAGTCATTCTCTAAATTGAAGTTGATAAAAAATTATTTAAGATCTAGAATGTGCCAAGAACGGTTAAAAAATCTTGCAATTATTTCAATAGAGTCTGACTTTTTAAAGCAACTCGAAATGGAAAGTATTATTGATGAATTTGCAAAAAGTAAAGCTATAAAAGTCCAATAACTGAAAAATCTCTCCATCATTATCTGTTCCAAAACAAAATTGCTATTCTATTTTTGTTTTGTTAAATACTGTTGTTTTATATTCTATTGATATTTCTCGTGTATTTTTTTGTCACAAATAAATGTAGAGATTTGACTGAAAAGTATAGTTTTATTGAAAAAATTCAACGATCAACTAGGAGAGAGGGGTGGTAATTTTACCTCAATATTATGACGTTGGTTATTAGAGGCGCTTATCATTATTTCGCACGAAGGCGCCGAAAATATTTGGCGCGTCCCTAGTTCACAATATACCTAATTATTTCTATCAATTCAGGCGAGCGTTGTGAAATATTTCATATCAACACTAGTGCTTTTTTTCTTTCAAATAAACAGTACCATGGTGATATGAGCTACTTTCTGAATAACAAAACAGTGTGATTATTGACGTTTTCATACGTAGTCGTAGGAAAAAGGTATTTCTGTTTGTTGCGTGATGTCACAGAGTTACGTTCCCTTACTCGGAAATTCTGTGTCCTGGGACCTACAGCCAGCGCATACTATGTGCTTTTCCTTTTTCCTAGCCGCTGCTTCGAGTTAGATAGAACCGTTCAAAGAGGGAAGCAGTGTAAAACTCGGTCAACAGCCTTTCCAGGCGTCAACCTATGTAGGTTGTTTGGTTGTTTTGTTTTTATCGCGTTCGCCCTATATGCACGTGCACTGATTGCACGTTGGATCAGAGAAGCAACAACTGATATTACACCGATGCTGCTGTGAATATTGGGACAGGTGCGTGGGGTGCATTCTTCTAGATTTCTTCACGGATTTGTGACCCCTAGAGGGCGAATTCGTGAATTCACTGGTGAGTTCGAAGTTTTTGAAACATAGTGCTGCCATATTTTGTTGGTGCTAGCGCTTGTTAATGTTGTTGGGTTTTATTTGTACATTGACATTGTGGGGGTGAGTTTGCATTACACTATTTCCTCCATCATTTTTATCATCAAAACATCCCACAGGTATATCATTTAATAATCCTACCTAAATTCTACCATGCAATGTTTAAAAACCTAGTATTTCCATAATTTTTCTTTAAAACTGAAATCAATCAGAAACATTTAATCGAGCATTTAATGAAATGAGCCGTTCAAAAACTGTTTCAATATTATAATATGGTGTACGAAATAGTGCGCAAAAAATAAGGGGTAGGTAATTCTATTTGAAAAACTATTGCCAAAAGTTTTATAACATTTTCCGCATTTTTCTGAAAACTCACTTAAGTATAAGGAAGTCGTTATTACTTGGTATTATCTACTAGTAATCTATTTTAACACAACTTGTTAATTTTCTCGGAAACTGCTTTTATCTATGCTTTTATCAATGCCTTTTGAGATGCATTTATCGTGTTATCAAGAAACCAGTTATTTGCCCTGTTTGAAGGTCAATTCAAGGACAGCTGAAGGTTTATTGTTTTTGAGTTTAATTTTGACTAAGGCCACTAAGGGTGCAAAGGAATAACAGTTCTAGGATTGGTGAAAAACGAATAAAAAAGGTACCTCCGGGTACCTCTCAGTGTGTCTTTTTTTGAAAGCCCATAACTTTCTTGTTGGTCACTTTTCGAAAAAAGGTTATACTTATAATTTTGGCAACATTTTTTCCTCGATTTTTTCGTGTACAATGCTCCCTATATCACCCCCCTGATTTTTGCGCACAATTTCACACACCTGAAAACTAAAAAAAAAAAACAGTAACATCCGAGGTAACATACTGCTCGTTATACTGTTTTCCTATTTATATCAAAAACTGTCATACATTTTTTTTACTCATTCAGATATCATTGTTCGGAAATAATAAAAAATCGAGTCATATTTGTATAGTGATTTTTAATTGGACAATAATCACTATGTTAGAATTTATTTTATCAAAACTCTTGAAAGTTATAGAGCATCAAATTGGTAATACATTTTGTGAGGAAATTTTTTTTATGTGCCCTAAACTGTTGAGATAAAATACGTTTCTGTCAGCCACTCGGTCAGCCATATATAGTAAAGTTATTGAATAATTGGAATATCAATAACGATTAATAATTTGTTTTATCAGCTAATACAATGTATTTAAAATTTTACCTACCAATATTTAAAGTCTGAATAACGTGTTGAAATTGAATTACCACAATTTCTTGGAGAATTATGGTTTAGTTTCACGAATTATCTCGCGAATTATATAAAGAAACTAATCCAAAAATATATCTCGAGCGTCGCTTCAGATCACAAAGGTGATGCCAGAGAGTTTTTCCACTCGATTTTTTGCTAAAACTTCGATATTGGGTCCCAGTTGAGTTTATCGTGAGACATTTGATTTCTTAATCTTTTTTGAGTCATCTGCGATTCTTTTTGCCAGTAAAGTCTTAAAATATAGGTCATTCTTCGGTCATTCATGTTAATCAAGAAGAAGATGAGGCCCACAAATGAGCCTTGAGGAACACCAATCTTCGTCTGACAAATTGGGATCGCTTACTACTTTACTATGTCCGACACTAAATTGGACAAGAACTTTCGTTGATTCCATAAAGTAGTTTGTTGGGGATAACTTAAATTATCATACCTATTAATGGTATAATGAATATTTATCAAAAATTATTTCAATCATCACTTTCTTCATTCAATACTAGGTTTCTGGAACAAAATTCAAACTAGTAGCGATATTGACGATAATGTAGAATAAAACGTGTTTCTCAGAAATTTTGATTAGTCACGACACTGGTGAATCGGTGAATCTAATTTCATTCCAAGAAAGTAAATTTGCTTACATATGTTTAGTGCATTTGTATGTTAATGGTAAATAACTTGCGGAGGTGGAAAGTCTCGTGAAAAATGCGGTACGTACCTATTTTTGTCGATTTTATTTTCTTAAAACTTCAGCACCATGTACCTGATTCAAAAGTTAACACCTTCATTATATTTTATGTTCAATTACTCAATATCTTATTTTATCTCTAATTTCTTCAATAGTTGTTATTTTCATAGCCCATTTTAATGATTTTAACTTTCCATATTTATAGTATTTATGGTTTAACTGAAATGTTTAATAGCTCAAAAACGGTAACATGTTGTACGAGTAACATATTTTCGAATATATTTTTGAAAAATGCAATAATATACTACAATGTTTTTCAATAATATAAAAGGTTTTCCATTGAACCCAACCTAACCCCCTGTACTTTCGATGTTATTTCAAATAAATTCAGTTGTAGCCCCACAAATTTTGTTATAAAATTTTTCTTAACTATGATGAAGGGTGAGTTATTTTATATGAATAACCCTCTACAAACTAGTGCTAACATTTCGAAAACATTTTCCATTCATAGCACCATAGCGAGGAACAGTTTAATAAATATTTGTTTGTGAAATTGAAAATTCAATGTGTGAAGAAAAGTTTCGGACTTCCATTGTCTAAAGGTATGAAGATTTGAATCCTGAGAAAAGAAAAGATGAGTTATGCTGAAAAAACGAAATAAGTGATGAATAAAAATTAACTATTTTATCGAATCAAGAAGATTCGAGTATCAATAAATCAGGTTAGTATTAGTGTTAGTATATATGAAGTCGAAAAATGTAGATTTAAATGGGAGTTTAACTAGTCGATGAGCCTGAAAATAAGAAAAAATTGAATTAGAAATCAATAGCCTGAAAAAGAAAGGTTGAATTAGAAATCAATAGCCTGAAAAAAGAAAAGTTGAATAGCCTGAAAAAAGAAAAGTTGAATTAAAAATTAAAATAAAATGAATGAGGGTGAGAACCTGAAGACGATTGTAGATACACACAATCGAAACGTCGTGACAAACTCGATTTGAATCTTTCTCATAATTTTAATTCTTTATTCATTCATTTTATTTTAATTTTTAATTCAACTTTTCTTTTTTCAGGCTATTCAACTTTTCTTTTTTCAGGCTATTGATTTCTAATTCAACCTTTCTTTTTCAGGCTATTGATTTCTAATTCAATTTTTTCTTATTTTCAGGCTCATCGACTAGTTAAACTCCCATTTAAATCTACATTTTTCGACTTCATATATACTAACACTAATACTAACCTGATTTATTGATACTCGAATCTTCTTGATTCGATAAAATAGTTAATTTTTATTCATCACTTATTTCGTTTTTTCAGCATAACTCATCTTTTCTTTTCTCAGGATTCAAATCTTCATACCTTTAGACAATGGAAGTCCGAAACTTTTCTTCACAACTCGAGACATTGTCAGCCACCTTCAAACAAAAATGAAAATTCAATACTACGCTTGTGCCTTTCGAGTCACAAGTGTTTGTTCGTTTTCAATGTGCAATCAATATTAATCGACATTAATGGTAGAACGCATAGTTCCATGGAAGGCAAAGTCCAACATTTTGTTGTCTCACCTCAGGTCCGTCCATGCATGTGGGTTGAAACGTGAGTAGATAATTCAATAAAAAAAAGTGGGAGTTATAATAGAGAACACACAATGACGTGTCGACTCGTATACTGCCTAAACGGCCTAAATGATGACTCAATCAGGCAATGAAAATTACAGCACAGACATTTTTGGAGATCAAAAAGATATATGGAAACCAAAAGATGTAACAATCATCATCACTGCTTAACTGTGATGAAATGTGACAATCTCGCAAGACTTGTATTGCCCTGAATTCAAGATTAGTGTCAATTTTGTCTGATACAATGAGTGATGTATCATCTGAAAATAGTGTGAACGATACAGATACCGATAAAATGTCAAGGTCATTTACATAACGAATGATAAGAATTGGGTCCAAAACGGAACCCTGTGGCACATCCAGTTTGATATTTTTATGTTCTGAAGCGATAATGTCAATCAAAACAATGCATGTTTTAGTATGTAGTTTTAGTAGTAGAAGTTGAATTTACATTCATCAAGCAACTCCATAAGAATATAACTGGCGAGTGATTGCACGAAATGTTATTGATTAGAGGTCAGCTTTTATATAGGTGTTGCCACATATTCCAGATTATAAATATGGAACCAGTACCAAAATTGATTCATTCAATACAGGTATTGACAGTGATTGATTATTGAAAAAGAGCAATACAATACCAATACTATAAGATATTCTGGCTTTCGTTGAGAGCCATTATCTACAAAACAATTGACCATACAACAAATGAAAATATAACCCAAAAACCACAAAATATTTGAGAAAAACCAAATACCTACGTATTTCGACAACTAAGTTGTCATCTTCATCGTTCAGTGTTCAGTTGTCGAAATACGTATTTGGTTTTTCTCAAATATTTTGTGATTTTTGGGTTATATTTCCATTTGTTCTATATTCTTAAGCTTCAATCTCCAAAACTCTACTTTAAAACAATTACTAATTCGAATGATTCATGATTCATTCTCATGAGAATAGCCTCATTACACGCTCGTTGAATAATATACTATTTTACCCTATGTATACCCATTATTGCCAAAGTACCTAGTTGAAGGTGTTATCAGAGGTGTTACTTGTGGGAAATTGAAATACGGAAAGCCTGGTAATATTTACACTGTCCTCCAAACTATTCGTATTCATAGTTCGTATTTTTCTTGGGTTTTCATGATATCATCGTCACATATAAGAATATTACACGAGCGTAATAACGTCAATAAAAGTATGTTTATTTGTGAGTCAGTTTGGTGAGCAATAAAATCAACACGAATATACAAGGTGTCCCATTTGGGAACTCACAAAATTTAGACACATCTAGATATCTACGCACAAGTGATGAAAAAGTAGTTGGCTCACACGTAATTCAGATCAGGTGGTTCAGAATATTCTACTGAGTTCTTTAAAGCACCTCCAGTTGAATATTTCAGATTTGAAATCTGAACATTTAAATATGGAACATCATATATATGATTATTCAGACGGAACAACCACAGCGTATATGTATTCGACATGAGTAATTACTGTTGTTAATATACATTCTATAAATATTCTTGAATTACATTCACCTAATTGAATTGAATTCAATCACTCTTGAATGCGTAGTGAAATTGAGTGAGTCAATGATTCGAGAAAATTGGCATTGACCCAAAAATGTGACCAGTGCAAAATCTCCAAGAATTTACAATATACTCCAAACTGTTTCCACCATGTTTAGTTAGAAACCCCTCTGAATTTCAAGGTCATTTTTGTTGGCCTTTATCCTGTGGATTGGAGAAATGCCCAGCCTTGGGAGAAGCATTTTTCACTTCCCAACCATTCATTTCCATCTTCAACAACATTTCTTTTGTTCCAGAAATGGATGCGAACCCGGAAGAAATGGTTTTTCCTGCTGCGATAAATCCTAATCCAGGTACCACCATTCACCACAGATTGCCAGTAAGAAAAAACGGTGAAAAATTTGCCGGGTCCGATGATATCAAAAGTGATGAGGACAAATTCGTACCGCAAATACGATGGCCAGACACCATAGTACAAATATTTTTACATTTAGGCTGTTTATATGGACTATTTTTGTGCCTAGTATCTGCAAAGTTTTATACCACGTTATTTGGTAAGTTGTAACGAGAATACATTTTGCCTGCTATCCATACCAAACAATAAATAGATTAGAATTAATTGACAAATGATCGAAATATGTTCTCCATCCAGTAATGAAAGGAATGATTTTGGAAAAAATTTTCACTTCTGAGTGAGAAAAATACTTGCTACTTATGTGTTTTGCATGTATTTTCAAGATTTTGAACCTGTCAGTGTTATACTCGTTTAGAATGGATAATTCTATACTTTTATCGAATTTTGTTCATGCTTATCTTTTTACAAATCCACTATTAAAAGTTGGGAAGTTACTTACGTAAGACACTAAAACTTCGCTGTTCCATAAAAAAAAATTCTGATTGAGAAAAGTTCTGCAGTAATTATTGTGAGTTTTAAAAACTAATTCACAAGTATTTTCATACATTATACTTACGTTCTCACGTTTAGAACAAACACAATATTTCAGATTTTAAGTTCTTGTTGAATAAAGGATCAGAATTTCGTAATATTTAATCATTTAATGGCAACAATTTAATGCATGCACTAAAAATACTACATGTCGCGGTGTATGTCATTATGAAAAAATTTTGTCCTAACTTTTTCAGCGACAAAACGAATCCTTTTGAAAGAATGACAACCAGCATTGTAAACAAATGTTTGTTGACGTTAAGTCAATTTTTCTCAAACTTGCGTTGTCAGAAAATAATCTTATTTGTGGAAATGTCGCGATTTGGAAAGTCTTCGAGTGGAGAAATCGAAAAAGCCATCAATGATAATGTGCCTCGCAATACTGTTAATTCAACTATGTCAATTTGGCGACAAATTGCGATTTTTTGTTCGGAATTTTTTTTACAAACTATCCCAGATAAAAGGAAGGTGAATTCTAATGTTCTAAAAAACAAGACATTTTTGAAATGGCACTGTCCTGGAGTAAAAAAAAACCTGTTGGCCTCCAAAGAAAATTTTATCACATTTCTGCCTATGAATTGGCTTTGGAGAGGTGGAGAAGCAGCAAATTGTAAGGTATTTTATTTGGTGAAACTTCGTTTACCGCACTCCTATGAGTTCGGAAAAATTTTTTGGTAGAACTTACGTATTTTTACCTCCTGATCACGAATCTGAAGTCAAAACGCGGCGGTCTCAAGTATTTTTGGAGATACGGCCCCATTTTGTTTAAAAAATGCACCATTTCAAATCTCCATTTTCTGCTGATAAAAACACACAAAATTAATCCTTCTTTGAGCCAAAACATCACACATGCTCACATTCACTTGTTTCCAACACTTTTTTGCATGCAAAAACTGTTATTTTCACAAAAATTCGCCCTTCTTCAAAACGTAAACAAAACATCTTTTTTCACTGATTTTCTGGTTATTTTTATTTGAGATGTTGGCAAGGTCTTACCATGAGCCAAACAATCACGTTGCCATCATCATAATTACAAATAACCAGAAAATCAGTGTAAAAAGATTGTTTTGTTTACATTTCAAAGAAGGGTGAATATTTTTAAAAATAATAGTTTTTGAGTGTTGGAAACAAGTAAATATATGCGTGTATAGTGTTTTGGTTCAAAGAAGGGTTAATTTTATGTTTTCCTGATAGCAGAAATTTGACATGTCAAATGGTGCATTTTTGAGACAAAATGAGGCCGTATCTCCGAAAATACTTGAGACCGCCGCGTTTTGATTTCAGATTCGTGATCAGGAGGTCAAAATACGTAAGTTCAACCAAAATTTTTTTCCGAACTCATAGGAGTGCGATAAACGAAGTTTTACCTTCTATTTTAAAATCGAGACAAACAAACGTGGAAGAGAGACCAGAAGAGTTGAATATAACCTCGAATATAACCCAGTGTTTTCGAAGACAAGGGGGAAATCAGAAGTTGGTCGACAGTAAATGGTTGTTAGCAAACACTGACGAAGATTATGTATGTCCAGTAAGATTGTTTAAACAAATTATGGGAAGGCGGGGAGGCAGTTTTTTTCGTTAAATTGCCATCAGACAACAGAATTCTCATTGATACATGTCAAGTTTACTTGGACAGAACAAAAGCTCTCGGGTGTAGAGCCTTTATTGTTAGTTCAGCCTTCTACGACGTTGTTGTTACCGAAAACTGAATGACCTTGAATACACGTCCAATACAAATAAACGCTGTTTTTCATCGTTTTTCGTCACGACATAGTTTTCCTAATGGAAACTCCGAGTAGCTCCATAAATAATGTAGGGCGCCACAAGGGCAATGGTTGGCATTTGAATTGATTAATCAAGAGGGCTCCGGCGTTTATGTACGAAACTTTATTGAATGCCGGCTATATTCCAGGCGCCATGCCATGGAATGGGAACGACTGGAATAGTGGATTATGTAACATCACAAGGCTAGAATGAAATTAATTCGATACGATTAACTTTCGATTTTCAAATGGAACACACCCTGTATATTATTACATTACTGAAATCTGCACAATTTTCTGGATCCAATGATACCAAATAAGTGACCTTTCAATAATAAAATGTGACAGGTGAAAGAAAATAAGAAAATACAATGGACCAAACCAAGGTGGATATAGGATGGTGAAACAGCTCTTCAATTATTTCTACGAAAAACTTGTAGACCGTTTGAGAAGGTAGTAATATTTCTACGACTTGAATGAAGATGGCGGTTAGATCGATTATCGAAGAAGATTTCTGTTGCAAACGTATTTCTGTCTTTCACATTTGACAGACGTGACTTGAAACGGCATTAAAACAATATATTTTAGATAAATCTGGAATGAATATTGATATTTTGACTCTTCTCAATAATTTTTCATCTAGAACAGATGAAACTGATAAAAATATGACAGATGCACATTTTTACCGACACAAGGTATGTCGCCATCTCTGTTAATTTTAGGAAATATTACTACGGTATGAAATCAAGTAGGCGAAGGTCTACAGTTTATTCTAGTGCTTGTTAATAGGAAGCTGTTTCACCATCATATATCCACCTTGGACCAAACCAAGACGCTGTCAAATCAAATTCAAGATGGATACCTTGGGGCATACAAACCGTTTGAGTGCATTATAACTCTAGCTATTCGAACCTGGTGATTTTAATTTGAAATGAGTTTTAACTCCAGAACGAATTTAAACATTCATTTGTGAATATCCTGTGTTTAGTCTATATTGTCATTTGTGAATTTTCTCATAAAATTGAAGATAGAGCTACAAAAACATGCCACATACTTGTTGTGTTGTTAAGTGTGGTAGTCGAGGAAATCGTGATGATGTGAAGCTTTTCAATACACTCAGTGTACTACATTGTGCACACAAAACAGAAGAGAAAGATGGTTGAAAGCAATCAAATGGGAAGATCTCACAAAAGTTAAACTAAAGTATGATAAAGTATGTGCTAAACATTTTTTGAAAGGTAAAAAGTTACATAACTTTACATGAAGGTATTTGTTGCGAAATGTGGTTTCAAATTTTAGGAAAACCAGCTACTTTAACTGATCCATCAGAGTGAAAGGAACGATGCCTTGAATGACTCTGATTTTTTCCTTATACCGTAATGCAATGTCTTTATCTTCAGTCTCAACGATAACAGATGATCACTTTTATTATCAGAAGCCATTGTTTTCACTTTTGAAACCTTCAAAAAGGAAATTCAAACTATAATCACAAAAACACATGTAATCAAATAGACAAAACACTCCGTGTGTGCCTCAAGGCAGCCATTTCTGATCACGTGTTCTGGATTGGCTTATTATTTTGTTCAATTAATTTTGACGTTTGAAATGTCACTTATGTGGTGTCATTGGATTCAGAAAATTATGCATATTTCAGAAATGTAATAATATACAAGGTGTTTCATCTGAAAAACCGGAGGAAAAACCGGGAGTTGAATTTCTCCAACAAATATATCAAAAAGTGCCGTCTAGTGAGCATGTTCAATGTTTAAAATTTCAGAAATATGGATAGAGAAACAAGAGTGAAGGGTGAAAAGGGGGGTGTACCATGAGTCTGGGACACACGGTAGAATAAAAATACAGGAAAATACATACAAGAAACAAGTGTTTTTCTCACTATTATTAAAAATGGTTTCGGAATTATTACGTTCAGTACTGGATAATACTTACTGGTCGTAGAGAAATTCAATTTTATTTGGTTTAATAGAGGAAGAATCTCATGATCCGCCGAATAAGTTTGTTTTTTTTTCGTCAGTTCATGAATAATAGCGCAATGGATACTTCGTTATTTTTATTTATTTCCATACCGTTCCTTCAATATTCTATTTTTAATGCTGATAAGCTGATGCTGATTAATATTCACACTATTTATATATCCCTCTTATTACACAGGATGTCCCAGCGATATGAAACAATGCGATTTATAAGAGTTTCTCATTTCAATTGCTTTTTCGTTGGCATAATAGGCTTATACCACATATATCAATTTCCACGTCAAACACTCCAATGATACTATTCCGAGCACTATTCGATTTAGAAAATGGTCCCCATTTTTTAAATGAAATTTTTCGCTGTTTCCGAGATGTTCGACTTTTCACAAACCCTGTATATTAATCAAAGGTTGAGTATTGTTTTGAAAGACATGTTTGATAATATACTATTCCATTTCATAATAAGTATATTCGAATGAGGAACACATGATGATAAACAACCAATTTCGAGCATTCCTTATTATTATTTCCAAGGATTTCTCATGTTGACTATTCGAGAATAGCGTAGCAATTTCTACAGATAAATGGCAGCCTCATGGCATATCGAAGTTAAATTTTATTTGCAGGCTTCTAGATTTCTGATGAATTTGAAAATATATAGTGAAAATAGTGGTTATTTATCGCACTCTCGATCGCACTGGTGCATCAAAATGTTTGTTGCACTCATCTGTCATTATACTACAATTCCTATATAAATTGTGAAAATTATCCATTTTCTCAAAGTGGTCCGATGAATTTTGAGAAGTGGAAACTTTGAGTTTACTTCATGCAAGCACGAAAAAATCATTTCTGGACGCGTATAATGAACGATATTTTTTATTATACTTCGTTGAAAACCAAAATGACTTTGGAACATTTTTATTTTAACATTTGTAGGAATGAAAAAACTTGGAACTACTAGAGTAAGAATATTGAAAATCAACTATAACTATACTGTCACAGTTGAAAATGAAGACAAGACACATAAGAAACTTGAAACAGTTTTGTTATTTGTTCTGCTGTCAAAACTTTGGACTTTTTTGGAATATATCCTACAGCTTGACGCTTCAGGAACGCAATAGTTTTTGGATATTTCTTGATGTAATTATCTTTAATGGCCAAACAACTCTTTAGCATTGAGAATCGACTCCATAACGTGGATGATTTCATAGATTCAGCTTTTTCGACCGTTGATATCACAAAAATCAAAATCGCTCAACAATAAACTGGGCTTTACGCTTGTGCGTTTGATTTTAAATATTTCAATGTCATCATTGTTACCAATCGAAGATGTTTCTGTTATTTATCGATATCAAATCAATTTTTTCCAATAAAAGACTTCAAATTAATGCAAAATAGAAAAAAATATATAAGACACACGTTTGAAGAACTCCTTGCTTCGCTCGTCGTACTCCAAACAACGCGTGCGACAAAACAGCGTCTTATAATCATAATATACTATCATGTTTGATTTTTTTTTTCAGCATTCCTAATGATATATATCACAGGCTTTGGTATAACAGCAGGGGCTCACAGATTATGGTCACATAGAGCTTACAGAGCAAAATGGCCTCTGAGATTGATATTAGTCATTCTATTCACGATAACAGGCCAGGTAAATATGTGTAAACATATATTATACAGTGTATCAAATTGAATAGTATTGCTAGTGGAATATCTGAAAAATTATCGAATCAAGGAAAGTGGAAAAAAATAGGTATGAAAATTTTCTTTGAAAAAAAGGAGCTCAGTTTTATTCCTAATATATCCACAGTGTATGTATCCTATCTGTTCGTGTTTGTATGGATAGAAGTATGGTAAAAAATTTCACGAAATCACGTGTTTCGGTATCATGCTTGGATCTACATAGACATTTTCGTTATCTCTTGCTGGTGTTCCTGAATTAATCATTAATGACTAAACTATACATATGTACACATTGTTTGCGTGTATTTGAAGCATTCGAATACTTTTCAAGGCAAAATAACAATCAACTACAGGAAGGCATTTCCAGACCACACCAAAATCAATAACCAATGAATCAGATATTGTATCACCGCAATCCCCAAACTAGTTTGATGATTTTTTGAATAAACAATCCCATCATCAGAAATTGTTTTCTTCTTACTCAAATAGTTCTTAGTACCTACGCATTCATTATTACATAAATAATAGGGAGCTTCAGAGAAAGTAATTGTAATTTTTTAATATCTTAGTATACTTTCATTGATATGCTATCGATGGAGAACCTAAAATTCCTCCTTCAAAAAAATTGGGAAGGAACACAAGGCGAACAAGATGTTATATTGTTATGATATTCCTGCCTTGGTTCGCTTAATTCAAATTCTCAGTACAAAAACTGATCAATTTATTCCACTGAACAATCTCAATTCAATTCAATGAACAAAGTCCCTTCGCTAGCTGTACAAGTCCCTATATGATTACAAAATTAATCTCGTAACTAATCTAACTCTCCGATTAACTGCGGTCCTCTATTTAGATAGAAAACAATGCCTTTGGAAAATATAACTATTTTCTCGAATACTCGCGATCGTGAAATTCTAACTAAGTAATAAGTCATAAGAAGTTCATTCATTGGTTTTTAATGTAACCATTTATCCTAAGAAAAGTTGGCCAACATTTATCTCTTACGACTTACGACTTAAAACTCGATGGATTTGCGCATGCGTCTGATTTTGCAAAAGGGTATCGTAACAAACAGTAGGAGTAGAATGCATGTAAAGCAAATAGACATAAATAAAAATAGCATTGAGGCTGGAAATTTGGATTGAATAAAAGGAAATGAGAAAAATAAGCACACGAAATAACAGGATTGACACTATTGACAGTCCTTATTAAAACTTCTTGCATAAATGTTCCATTTTTCCTTACGACTTAAAACTTACGACTTTAAACTTAAGACCTACAACTAACGACTTAAAACCTCTGCATAAATCCACCGTAATTAACATCGGAGATCTTCAATGAATCAAGAAGTGATGGAATCAACTTAGGACAATTTTTCGAATCAGAAATAGGCTAGTAGCCTTATGTTATAACAAAAAAAATTGTGATTTGAAATGAATTATACCACTCATAGTCCAGTTGATGGATATTTTCGACCCTCAATATACCTATTTTATAGGTTACTCGTAATGAGCCCTGCGGGCGCTAAAGTACCACTTTACGCATCGCGGGCGATAAAGTGCCATTTTACGATCGCTCGTGCATGATGATTTCTGTTTGCAGAGACACGTCTACGTCTGGGCTCTGGACCATAGAGTGCACCACAAATACAGCGAGACAAACGCTGACCCCCACAACGCAAAACGGGGATTTTTTTTCTCCCACGTGGGTTGGCTTATCCTGACGCCCCACCCTAGCGTAGAGGAAAAGAGGAAGGCAGTCGATATGAGCGACTTGGAAGACGATCCTATCGTCATGTGGCAGAAAAGGTGAGTAGTGCACCTAGACCAAGATGGCCGCCATGGGGCAATGACGTCATCCAAGATGGCCGCCATGGGGCAGCTGTCAACTGTCATGTCATCTGTCAAATGTCAACTGTCATGTCAAATGTCAACCGTCATGTCATCTGTCAAATGTCAACTGTCATGGCATCTGTCAAATGTCAACTGTCATCTGAAATTTCAACTGTCAAATATTCCATGTCATCTGTCAATCAGAAAGTGTTCTATGCCTATTACGTCAGAGAGTGGGCTTGGGAACGCGACGCGTCATAGACCAATCAGAAGCCGCTACCAGCCCACTTTGACCTCGAGTAACCCCGTGGATGGCATATCCATCAGCAGTGACCATACAGTAGGGGGGTCTAGTGAAGGTCACGAAGACATCTTGCAGACCACACCCCACTCACACTACCCCCTTAGGCCTGTTACGCTGTACCCTCCTTTGGACCCTTAGCGCTGCGCAATCCGAAGACATCTTGTGACGTCATATTCCATTAAAAAAAAGCCAGTACAATCGGGATTCGAACCCGCACCAATACGGTGCAAAGTTTCAAGACCAAACGCTTCGTCCACGCGGCCACTGCGGGACATATCAACTTATATTTCTAAAAATGAACCGATGCGGTTATTTGTGCTTTGTGGAACGTAGCAACCTCGGCAAGCGGGGAGCAGGGGAAACGAACAATGGCTTATTCATTCATTATACATCAGTGTATGAATAGAGATAATCGCATTCAAGGTCAGGTTCGCTGCATTCCAATGATGACTCAACATATCACGCCATGATGCAACAGCGTGATGTATTCGAGCAGATCCATGGAGCAGGGAAAGAAACAATGGCTTATTCATTCATTGAACATCATTGTATTAATAGACATAATCGCATTCAAGGTCAGGTTCGCTGTATTCCATTGATGATTCAACATGATACAATATTTCGCGTGACGTTACAAAGATAAGAGACGACAAAGCGACTGACACTGTTGCCAGACGTTTGAAAAAATGAGGCATTGATGCCAGACGTTTGAAAATATCTGGAAATATACCATATTGCACCTACAGCTTACCCAAGTGGAATCCGAACCACCACGTGTGAATACCCTAAATTGATGTATACAGGGTGTGCTTGCTGAAGTTAGGCGTCTGACATCTAACGTTTGGTAGCCAACTGTTAAATGTCAAATGTCAAATGTCATATGTCAAATAGCCGCTATCTCTTGGTTACACCCTAACAATGACGCTACGGACGGTCCAATTAGAAGTTATAAAAAGCGTTGTAATAATAATCCAAATTGCACGAGATGATGCAATCTCTACATTTCGTCGATATATCAACAATGAATGAGGCCTTCCATAACTTTGCAGGTGGTCACGGCCTTAATTATTCATAGATAGCGATGATGACGTCATGCTTATCTCAACATTTCGGTCAATACATTGATGAACAATGGCGTATTTCATAAGTTTGCACGTGGCCGGCGATGATATCATGAATCATGACTTCAATTGTTTACAGATTGCGATTTTGTTATATCCTTGAATAACAGCTCGATATGCAATTATGCACTTTTCGATCACCACGTCTGAATACTCCAAATTGATTAATAAAGTTTGATGTATGACAAGGTGTGGCTGCCTGAAGTTGGGTATTTGACATCTGACGTATGACGTCATCATTTCAAAATGATTGCTGATATCACAAGGTCACTAAGTATTTAGTAATTTTCATATTTAATATACTTACAGCTCACACAAGTAGAATCCGAACCACCACATTGATATCGACATGGCAGAATCCATAATCAAAATTGTCGCTAATATCACAAGGTCACCAACTGTTTAGTAATTTTCGTGTTATGAAGTTAATATACCTACAGCTCACACAAGTAGAATCCGAACCACAGCATTGATATCGACGCAACAGAATTCATGAACTCGTTAATATAAAGATGTCAATGACAAAATGATTCATTTTCTCTACGAATTATCAAAAAATATTCACTTCCGGTTTATCAAAAAGCGACATAGAGAAAAACTAATGTTTAATTCGTTATCCCCATGAAGTGTAGACTTCAAAAACATCAACTTCCGGTTCCCATTTTTCCACTCGACATAGTCATGTGGGTACTCTGAGAGACGGATTTTTCACGGACATTCTAAATATATCATTTTACCTATGTACAAAGTCTCAAGGTTAAAGAGATAATCAATCAAAATTAATCGAAATAATGAAAAAATCTATGCAAACAATTCACAATCTCTTCGTGTAATGATTTTCTGGTCGATCCAGCTTCCAGATATTATCACGAAATATTCACTTTCCGTTCTTTAAAAAGCGATATAGAAAAAAACTTATGGTATATTCGTGAACCCCATGACGTGTAGACTCCAAAAACAACAACTTCCGGTTTCACTTCCGGTTTCCATTTTGTCAGTACACAGGGTCATGTGGGTACTCATTGAAAAGGATATTTCACGTACATTCCGAATATATAAACTTACCTATATACAAAGTCCCAAGGTTTGCGAGATATCAATCAAAATATATCTGAATATTAAAAAAACAATAAAAACTGTTCACCATCTCTTTGAGTACTGGTTTTCCAACCGATTTATCCCCTTGATGAATTATCGGAATATATCCTCTTCCAATTCGTAAAAAATCGAGATATAGGAAAAAAATGAGATGTTCGTGATCCCCATAACGTTCGGACATCGAAACAACAACTTCCAGTTTCACTTCCGGTTGAAATTTTTTCAGTAAACAGAGCCATGTACTCTGTACTCTGAGAGAAGGATTTCTTACGGACATCCCGAATATATCAACTTACCTATATACAAAATCTCAAGGTTTGCGAGATATCGACCAAAATTGGTGAAATAATTGAAACAACACTGTTACACGCAAGCAAGTGCTATGAAGAGTCTATTCGAGTCCACGGTTTCCATCTTATTGATCAATATTCTAGTAGGAGACTATAATTTTTGTACAACTCATATCAGGAAATGCCATTTACACCATTATGAAAACCTAGTAGGTGAAATGATAAATAAAAAATCGATAATCAATTTTGGAGTAATCGATAACATATGGAATATGATCGGAACTCTCGAGGTGGATGTTTCAGTCATAGGGTTAATGAATTTTCAAAATAAAGCTCTGGTCAATGTTTGTTTATAAATTCCAAGGCTATATAACTATTAAGATCACATTATATTGGAACCAGGTACTTCAATCATTGATCTTCTCAAAAAATATGTCTCGAAACAGATATAATTTTCTATATTTAGGATTGCACTTCCAGCATCGGCAATACATGGAATATTATTGGAAATCTCGAGGTGAATGTTTCAAGGACTAGGAATTATCGAAATTTCAAAAACGGAGCTCTGATCAAGGTATGGTTATAAATTCCAAAGCTGTATAACTATTCAGGTCACATTATATTGAAGCCAGATACTTCAATCATTATTCACCTCGAAATATATGATACGAAACATATATACTTTTCTATATTTGGGATCGCACTTTCAGCAAAGAGAATATGTGTCAACGTCTACAGAAATCAATGCTTTCATTCAAAATATTTTCGATAGGTCTAACGATGGAAACAACAGGCTGATAAAATACAGGGATGTAAAAACTATCTAGTCTGGGAGAAATATACTGGTTGTGTAAGAAATTACACTTAATATTTTCAATAGGTGTACCGTTCGAAAAATACAAATGTACTGACTGGTACAGGATGTATCAAGAATTAATGATGACATTTAACGATTGATAGGAATAATTTGATAGTTGACGCTCAACGACTGGAACTTGGGAGCCTTGGTCACGTGAGGGTGGATATGGTTGTATTATGATCAGTGACGAAAACAATTTTATAATGATGAATTATTGAAACAATGTTCCTATATTTTCGTGAAGACGCGACATAGGAGAAAACAAATGATACATTTATGATCCCCATGATGAAAAGAGCTCAAACTTTTTGTTTTTCTAGTGAACAGGGATTATATGGGTACTCCAGAAGAATGATTTTTCACGGACATTTCGAAAATTCGACTTGTATATATTTTGAGACTTAAGACCAAAATTGATATTAATTGATAAACATTCATAACAATGACAAACCTTACGAATACAACGCACATATGTCGCGCAAATACAAAAAACGCGCAGACATCGCACCCTTAACAAAAAACTATCAATAATGATAAATAGCACGACGAAAAGTCAAGCATGCGTCTTACATATATCATGCTAACGTCGTGTATCCGTCAAAGATCTATCAGACAACGTCGTCTAAAATTTTTGAATACGATGATTCGCATGACGAAGCGTCACGCATTCATTAAACAAGTAGAAAACATCAAAATTCATCTCGCATACATCACCCATACGTCGCACATGCGTCGAACATACGTCATGCAAACGTCACACATCCATCAAGAATCTATCAAACAGCAACATAAAAACGATTAATAACGTACTGACATTGCAAATCCAAAATGGTAGCTATTAAAGTTTAGCATCTGGCATCTGACATTCGGTGTCCGACATTTGATGCTTGGCGTACTAAGATTTCTGTTGTTCACCAACATAAAGTTGTAGATATAAAAATAAACATAGGGCAATCATTGAAGAACATTAAAAACGTTAAAAAAAACATGACGCATGCGTTGTGCATACGTTGCGCATACGTCATACATACGTCGTGCAAACGTAGCGCCTACATCGAAAATCCATAATAAAACGTTTTTAAAACCTTGAAATGGGAAAAAGCATGACATGATATCCATCACGCATTCATTTTATGACGTTGAAAATTTTGAAAATAAAAACTCCACGCATGCGTCGTACGTACACCACGCTGACGTCGTGCCTTCGTCGGAAATCTACCAAGCAACGTATAGGAACTTCAAAAACAATAAATAGCATGACGAAACGTCAGACATGAGTTATACATATATTGCATCGACGTCGTGTCCTTGTGAAAAATCAATCAAACAACGTATGAAAATGTTCAAAACGATTTATAAATTTAATAACCATCACTTATTCATTGAACAATATCAAAAACTTTGAAAAACACTACACGAAAATTGTAGGGATGTCATTGAAAAATTCAACGACAGACGACAAAGAGTACTAGAAGCAAGAGAAGTGAGTAATTGAAAGATTCGACGATAGGGTCGATAGGAGTGAGTGAGTCATAGACGAATGACCCGGTGTTGAAACCAGATTATTATGATACAGGGTGACACAAAACTCTCAATGAATCATCACATGGAATATTCACTTCCGGATGGCGGAAGATCTACGTGACCGAATAGCTATGTTCAAAACTTCAATTATAATTATTAACATTAGTTTTGAATTCGTTAAATTATGGTTACATGAAAATAGGACAGTATATGACATAATACATCAAGAGTATATTCATTTCATTATTGCTTCCAAATTCAAGTTGATCTATGTAATGAAGTGGTATCGGATCCCACTATAAAAGATAAGGTCCCCGCTATACTAACTCGTACAAGTTTACTCCGTAAAACTTCTGAGGGTTGCTAAGGCAACTAGGATAGTGGTTAGAAAAAAAAATACGTATAATGAATCATTATTTACCACCACTTTTACAATTATTCACCAACAGATATCAACCTCAATGAAAAACCCATACACTTAGTTGAAAAACCTCGATATCAATATAATGATGGATTCAGGAATGCTAGTAAATGGAATAATATCAAACCTAACGTCATACATGACGTAGAACCTGACATCATACGCGACGTCTGAGACGTGCGTAAGACGTTAGACTCAGGTTTTCGATCGAGTAAGCTTCATGAATTTGGAAGAGGATCGTTTGCTAGGTCACACTTTTCTTTTTCAAGTTCTCAAGAAATTCTCAAATTCATTGAATGGATCTGGTGGTAACAATAATCATTTTATAAAAAATAGAAAAATAATGCACTTTCATCTTTAAAATTTGGTCAATGTTATACATAATAATTCCTAGAGGAAAAATAAAAACGAAGAATTATAGATTTTTATATATATTTCTCACACATTATTCAAATCTCTCAATACATTCATTTTATGAAGGAACAAATATTCCCTGAGCGCATTACTTACTAAACTATCATTTGATATTACACAAAATGAATACAGAGCTCCAAAATAATCAATATAACCAGCATCTTTATTGAAAATCGATTTAATCAAATTCAAAATATTATTATTGAATTTACAGAAGTTCATGTTTTCCAGTAAAACCACCCGATGGCCCACTAAACTTCGATGAACTTGAAGGATCTGCGTAGCATCCTCGACACCGATAAGGAACTCGACATCATGTTTTTTGACGAGTAGACATTTGATCCCATCAAACACCAATTGTGATACTTTGCAGAAATCTCCACATGGAAACGTTACTGGTTCATATTCATCTTGGTGGGTTGGTAACTTCTCGTAGAAAAAATTGTCCAATGCTCGTTTCAGTAAATCAGTGAAAGTTTTCCATTCCGTTGTACAAAAAGATTGTTTATTTGGTTTTTATGGTTGTGATTAAATTATAGATGGATTGAATTTTCTTGCTGGACTCAAACCCACTCCTACCTGGAAGGCTCTCAACTGGCATAATGTGTAGAGTAGGTAATGTTTCTCGGCTCGGGCTGCATTTTCGTACATCTCCAACACTTCATCTAATTCTTGATGATATTTCGCACTATTGAAAGATGATTCAGTGAAATTTGAATCAATATCGTCTTCTGACACACTCACATAACCACTATCTCGACTTGATGTTGACATGATATACTAAGTTAAAATATTTTCAGACTGAGATCAATTTCATGTATCTATTTATATTCCCCCTCCACATTCGAGAACAATAGAGTTGACATCATTATTGCGAGATGAATCTTGACATATCAATATAATGCTGATTCAAGTAGAATAGCAGAAAAACAGAGGTATTTCATGAATGCGTTGCTTATCTCCCCACATGATGCCCTGAGGAATGCGAAGTTGCATATCGAATATGAGATGTAATAAACATGATGATTCAGGGAGATAACATCAACATCATCACAATCTTTGAATTATGGTCGTGATTTATGATATCATCATCGACCACCTGCGAACTCATCAAAGATCTCTTATATATTGTCGATTCATCTGATGAAATACAGAGAATAAGCATGACATTATCATCGCCAAATGAAATCCGAACCACCACATGTGAAAACCCCAAATTGATGGATAATATTTGACGTATGACAGAGGCGTACTAGGGCTGCTGGAGTTTGGCGTCTGACATCTGACAGTTAACGTTTGACGATACGTCATGCATACGAAGTCTTTTTTCTATAGAAAATCTATGAATCAACGCACAAAAATTTCAAAAACAATGGAAAGCATGACGAAACGTCAAGCATGCGTCATACATACATCGCGCAGACATCGTGTATTTCTTAAAAATCTATCAAACAATATATTGAAACTATAAAAACGAGTAATAGCATGACTGGATATAATGCATTCATCAAATAACATCGAAAACGATAAAAAACATCACGAATACGTCATGCAACTTATGTCAACTGTCAAGTATTCCATGGTGCTGTGTCATATGTCAATCGAAAAGTGTTCCATGATGCTGCTGATGACGCCAGAGTATGGAAACGCAACGCGTCATAGACTACTAGCTCGACCAATCAGAAGCCGTCATATTCCAAACTACTTTTTTTTTGCGGGAAATTAAAGTTATTTTTATGATATCACCCCTTAGCCCCCCAGGTCACCGCTGTGCCCCTTTTATGCGTAACACGTTAGACTCTGAGTTTAGGTGGGGCTTCGTGACGTTAGATTCAGAGGTTAGGTTAGGTTAGGTTGGGTCTCGAGACGTTAGACTCAGAGGTTATGTTAGGGCCCCGTGACGTTCGATTCTAATGTTAGGTTAGGTTGGATCTCGAGACGTTAGGTCGTTAGGTTAGTTTAGGTCGGAGATCTAACCTATCTTCTGAGGCTATGACGGCTTCTGATTGGTCGAGCTAGTAGTCTATGACGCGTTGCGTTTCCATACTCTGGCGTCATCAGCAGCATCATGGAACACTTTTCGATTGACATATGACACAGCGCCATGAAATACCTGACACTTGACATAAGTTGCATGACGTATTCGTGATGTTTTTTATCGTTTTCGATGTTATTTGATGAATGCATTATATCTAGTCATGCTATTACTCGTTTTTATAGTTTCAATATATTGTTTGATAGATTTTTAAGAAATACACGATGTCTGCGCGATGTATGTATGACGCATGCTTGACGTTTCGTCATGCTTTCCATTTTTTTTGAAATTTTTGTGCGTTGATTTATAGATTTTCTATAGAAAAAAGACTTCGTATGCATGACGTATCGTCAAACGTTAACTGTCAGATGTCAGACGCCAAACTCCAGCAGCCCTAGTACGCCTCTGTCATACGTCAAATATTATCCATCAATTTGGGGTTTTCACATGTGGTGGTTCGGATTTCATTTGGCGATGATAATATCATGCTTATTCTCTGTATTTCATCAAATGAATCGACAATATAGAAGAGATCTTTGATGAGTTCGCAGGTGGTCGATGATGATATCATAAATCACGACCATAATTCAAAGATTGTGATGATGTTGATGTTATCTCCCTGAATCATCATGTTTATTACATCTCATATTCGATATGCAACTTCGCATTCCTCAGGGCATCATGTGGGGAGATAAGCAACGCATTCATGAAATACCTCTGTTTTTCTGTTATTCTACTTGAATCAGCATTATATTGATATGTCAAGATTCATCTCGCAATAATGATGTCAACTCTATTGTTCTCGAATGTGGAGGGGGAATATAAATAGATACATGAAATTGATCTCAATCTGAAAATATTTTAACTTAGTCTATCATGTCAACATCAAGTCGAGATAGTGGTTATGTGAGTGTGTCAGAAGACGATATTGATTCAAATTTCACTGAATCATCTTTCAATAGTGCGAAATATCATCAAGAATTAGATGAAGTGTTGGAGATGTACGAAAATGCAGCCCGAGCCGAGAAACATTACCTACTCTACACATTATTCCAATTGAGAGCCTTCCAGGTAGGAGTGGGTTTGAGTCCAGCAAGAAAATTCAATCCATCTATAATTTAATCACAACCATACAAACCAAATAAACAATCTTTTTGTACAACGGAATGGAAAACTTTCACTGATTTACTGAAACGAGCATTGGACAATTTTTTCTACGAAAAGTTACCAACCCACCAAGATGAATATGAACCAGTAACGTTTCCATGTGGAGATTTCTGCAAAGTATCACAATTGGTGTTTGATGGGATCAAATGTCTACTCGTCAAAAAACATGATGTCTAGTTCCTTATCGGTGTCGAGGATGCTACGCAGATCCTTCAAGTTCATCGAAGTTTAGTGGGCCATCGGGTGGTTTTACTGAAAAACATGAACTTCTGTACATTTTATAATAATATTTTGAATTTGATTAAATCGATTTTCAGTAAAGATGCTGGTTATATTGATTATTTTGAAGCTCTGTATTCGTTTTGTGTAATATCAAATGATAGTTTAGTAAGTAATGCGCTCAGGGAATATTTGTTCCTTCATAAAATGAATGTATTGAGAGATTTGAATAATGTGTGAGAAATATATATAAAAATCTATAATTCTTCGTTTTTATTTTTTCTCTAGGAATTATTATGTATAACATTGACCAAATTTGAAAGATGAAAGTGGATTATTTTTCTATTTTTTATAAAATGATTATTGTTTCCACCAGATCCATTCAATGAATTTGAGAATTTCTTGAGAACTTGAAAAAGAAAAGTGTGACCTAGCAAACGATCCTCTTCCAAATTCATGAAGCTTACTCGATCGAAAACCTGAGTCTAACGTCTTACGCACGTCTCAGACGTCGCGTATGATGTCAGGTTCTACGTCATGTATGACGTTAGGTTTGATATTATTCCATTTACTAGCATTCCTGAATCCATCATTATATTGATATCGAGGTTTTTCAACTAAGTGTATGGGTTTTTCATTGAGGTTGATATCTGTTGGTGAATAATTGTAAAAGTGGTGGTAAATAATGATTCATTATACATATTTTTTTTCTAACCACTATCCTAGTTGCCTTAGCAACCCTCAGAAGTTTTACGGAGTAAACTTGTACGAGTTAGTATAGCGGGGACCTTATCTTTTATAGTGGGATCCGATACCACTTCATTACATAGATCAACTTGAATTTGGAAGCAATAATGAAATGAATATACTCTTGATGTATTATGTCATATACTGTCCTATTTTCATGTAACCATAATTTAACGAATTCAAAACTAATGTTAATAATTATAATTGAAGTTTTGAACATAGCTATTCGGTCACGTAGATCTTCCGCCATCCGGAAGTGAATATTCCATGTGATGATTCATTGAAAGTTTTGTGTCACCCTGTATCATAATAATCTGGTTTCAACACCGGGTCATTCGTCTATGACTCACTCACTCCTATCGACCCTATCGTCGAATCTTTCAATTACTCACTTCTCTTGCTTCTAGTACTCTTTGTCGTCTGTCGTTGAATTTTTCAATGACATCCCTACAATTTTCGTGTAGTGTTTTTCAAAGTTTCTGATATTGTTCAATGAATAAGTGATGGTTATTAAATTTATAAATCGTTTTGAACATTTTCATACGTTGTTTGATTGATTTTTCACAAGGACACGACGTCGATGCAATATATGTATAACTCATGTCTGACGTTTCGTCATGCTATTTATTGTTTTTGAAGTTCCTATACGTTGCTTGGTAGATTTCCGACGAAGGCACGACGTCAGCGTGGTGTACGTACGACGCATGCGTGGAGTTTTTATTTTCAAAATTTTCAACGTCATAAAATGAATGCGTGATGGATATCATGTCATGCTTTTTCCCATTTCAAGGTTTTAAAAACGTTTTATTATGGATTTTCGATGTAGGCGCTACGTTTGCACGACGTATGTATGTCGTATGCGCAACGTATGCACAACGAATGCGTCATGTTTTTTTTTAACGTTTTTAATGTTCTTCAATGATTGCCCTATGTTTATTTTTATATCTACAACTTTATGTTGGTGAACAACAGAAATCTTAGTACGCCAAGCGTCAAATGTCGGACACCGAATGTCAGATGCCAGATGCTAAACTTTAATAGCTACCATTTTGGATTTGCAATGTCAGTACGTTATTAATCGTTTTTATGTTGCTGTTTGATAGATTCTTGATGGATGTGTGACGTTTGCATGACGTATGTTCGACGCATGTGCGACGTATGGGTGATGTATGCGAGATGAATTTTGATGTTTTCTACTTGTTTAATGAATGCGTGACGCTTCGTCATGCGAATCATCGTATTCAGAATTTTAGACGACGTTGTCTGATAGATCTTTGACGGATACACGACGTTAGCATGATATATGTAAGACGCATGCTTGACTTTTCGTCGTGCTATTTATCATTATTGATAGTTTTTTGTTAAGGGTGCGATGTCTGCGCGTTTTTTGTATTTGCGCGACATATGTGCGTTGTATTCGTAAGGTTTGTCATTGTTATGAATGTTTATCAATTAATATCAATTTTGGTCATAAGTCTCAAAATATATACATATATATAAATATATATATACAAATATATATTTCGAAATGTCCGTGAAAAATCATTCTTCTGGAGTACCCATATAATACCTGTTCACTAGAAAAACAAAAAGTTTGAGCTCTTTTCATCATGGGGATTATAAATGTATCATTTGTATTCTCCTTTGTCGCGTCTTCACGAAAATATAGGAACATTGTTTCAATAATTCATCATTATAAAATTGTTTTCGTCACTGATCATAATACAACCATATCCACCCTCACGTGACCAAGGCTCCCAAGTTCCAGTCGTTGAGCGTCAACTATCAAATTATTCCTATCAATCGTTAAACGTCATCATTAATTCTTGATACATCCTGTACCAGTCAGTACATTTGTATTTTTCGAACGGTACACCTATTGAAAATATTAAGTGTAATTTCTTACACAACCAGTATATTTCTTTCAGACTAGATAGTTTTTACATCCCTGTATTTTATCAGCCTGTTGTTTCCATCGTTAGACCTATCGAAAATATTTTGAATGAAAGCATTGATTTCTGTAGACGTTGACACATATTCTCTTTGCTGAAAGTGCGATCCCAAATATAGAAAAGTATATATGTTTCGTATCATATATTTCGAGGTGAATAATGATTGAAGTATCTGGCTTCAATATAATGTGACCTGAATAGTTATACAGCTTTGGAATTTATAACCATACCTTGATCAGAGCTCCGTTTTTGAAATTTCGATAATTCCTAGTCCTTGAAACATTCACCTCGAGATTTCCAATAATATTCCATGTATTGCCGATGCTGGAAGTGCAATCCTAAATATAGAAAATTATATCTGTTTCGAGACATATTTCTTGAGAAGATCAATGATTGAAGTACCTGGTTCCAATATAATGTGATCTTAATAGTTATATAGCCTTGGAATTTATAAACAAACATTGACCAGAGCTTTTTTTTGAAAATTTATCAACCCTATGACTGAAACATCCACCTCGAGAGTTCCGATCATATTCCATATGTTATCGATTACTCCAAAATTGATTATCGATTTTCTATTTATCATTTCACCTACTAGGTTTTTATAATGGTGTAAATGGCATTTCCTGATATGAGTTGTACAAAAATTATAGTCTCCTACTAGAATATTGATTAATAAGATGGAAACCGTGGACTCGAATAGACTCTTCATAGCACTTGCTTGCGTGTAACAGTGTTGTTTCAATTATTTCACCAATTTTGGTCGATATCTCGCAAACCTTGAGATTTTGTATATAGGTAAGTTGATATATTCGGGATGTCCGTAAGAAATCCTTCTCTCAGAGTACAGAGTACATGGCTCTGTTTACTGAAAAAATTTCAACCGGAAGTGAAACTGGAAGTTGTTGTTTCGATGTCCGAACGTTATGGGGATCACGAACATCTCATTTTTTTTCCTATATCTCGATTTTTTACGAATTGGAAGAGGATATATTCCGATAATTCATCAAGGGGATAAATCGGTTGGAAAACCAGTACTCAAAGAGATGGTGAACAGTTTTTATTGTTTTTTTAATATTCAGATATATTTTGATTGATATCTCGCAAACCTTGGGACTTTGTATATAGGTAAGTTAATATATTCGGAATGTACGTGAAATATCCTTTTCAATGAGTACCCACATGACCCTGTGTACTGACAAAATGGAAACCGGAAGTGAAACCGGAAGTTGTTGTTTTTGGAGTCTACACGTCATGGGGTTCACGAATATACCATAAGTTTTTTTCTATATCGCTTTTTAAAGAACGGAAAGTGAATATTTCGTGATAATATCTGGAAGCTGGATCGACCAGAAAATCATTACACGAAGAGATTGTGAATTGTTTGCATGGATTTTTTCATTATTTAGATTAATTTTGATTGATTATCTCTTTAACCTTGAGACTTTGTACATAGGTAAAATGATATATTTAGAATGTCCGTGAAAAATCCGTCTCTCAGAGTACCCACATGACTATGTCGAGTGGAAAAATAGGAACCGGAAGTTGATGTTTTTGAAGTCTACACGTCATGGGGATAACGAATTAAACATTAGTTTTTCTCTATGTCGCTTTTTGATAAACCGAAAGTGAATATTTTTTGATAATTCGTAGAGAAAATGAATCATTTTGTCATTGACATCTTTATATTAACGAGTTCATGAATTCTGTTGCGTCGATATCAATGCTGTGGTTCGGATTCTACTTGTGTGAGCTGTAGGTATATTAACTTCATAACACGAAAATTACTAAACAGTTGGTGACCTTGTGATATTAGCGACAATTTTGATTATGGATTCTGCCATGTCAATATCAATGTGGTGGTTCGGATTCTACTTGTGTGAGCTGTAAGTATATTAAATATGAAAATTACTAAATACTTAGTGACCTTGTGATATCAGCAATCATTTTGAAATGATGACGTCATACGTCAGATATCAAATACCCAACTTCAGGCAGCCACACCTTGTCATACATCAAACTTTATTAATCAATTTGGAGTATTCAGACGTGGTGATCGAAAAGTGCATAATTGCATATCGAGCTGTTATTCAAGGATATAACAAAATCGCAATCTGTAAACAATTGAAGTCATGATTCATGATATCATCGCCGGCCACGTGCAAACTTATGAAATACGCCATTGTTCATCAATGTATTGACCGAAATGTTGAGATAAGCATGACGTCATCATCGCTATCTATGAATAATTATGGCCGAGACCACCTGCAAAGTTATGGAAGGCCTCATTCATTGTTGATATATCGACGAAATGTAGAGATTGCATCATCTCGTGCAATTTGGATTATTATTACAACGCTTTTAATAACTTCTAATTGGACCGTCCGTAGCGTCATTGTTAGGGTGTAACCAAGAGATAGCGGCTATTTGACATATGACATTTGACATTTGACATTCAACAGTTGGCTACCAAACGTTAGATGTCAGACGCCTAACTTCAGCAAGCACACCCTGTATACATCAATTTAGGGTATTCACACGTGGTGGTTCGGATTCCACTTGGGTAAGCTGTAGGTGCAATATGGTATATTTCCAGATATTTTCAAACGTCTGGCATCAATGCCTCATTTTTTCAAACGTCTGGCAACAGTGTCAGTCGCTTTGTCGTCTCCTATCTTTGTAACGTCACGCGAAATATTGTATCATGTTGAATCATCAATGGAATGCAGCGAACCTGACCTTGAATGCGATTATGTCTATTAATACAATGATGTTCAATGAATGAATAAGCCATTGTTTCTTTCCCTGCTCCATGGATCTGCTCGAATACATCACGCTGTTGCATCATGGCGTGATATGTTGAGTCATCATTGGAATGCAGCGAACCTGACCTTGAATGCGATTATCTCTATTCATACACTGATGTATAATGAATGAATAAGCCATTGTTCGTTTCCCCTGCTCCCCGCTTGCCGAGGTTGCTACGTTCCACAAAGCACAAATAACCGCATCGGTTCATTTTTAGAAATATAAGTTGATATGTCCCGCAGTGGCCGCGTGGACGAAGCGTTTGGTCTTGAAACTTTGCACCGTATTGGTGCGGGTTCGAATCCCGATTGTACTGGCTTTTTTTTTAATGGAATATGACGTCACAAGATGTCTTCGGATTGCGCAGCGCTAAGGGTCCAAATTAGGGTACAGCGTAACAGGCCTAAGGGGGTAGTGTGAGTGCGGTGTGGTCTGCAAGATGTCTTCGTGACCTTCACTAGACCCCCCTACTGTATGGTCACTGCTGATGGATATGCCATCCACGGGGTTACTCGAGGTCAAAGTGGGCTGGTAGCGGCTTCTGATTGGTCTATGACGCGTCGCGTTCCCAAGCCCACTCTCTGACGTAATAGGCATAGAACACTTTCTGATTGACAGATGACATGGAATATTTGACAGTTGAAATTTCAGATGACAGTTGACATTTGACAGATGCTATGACAGTTGACATTTGAAAGATGACATGACGGTTGACATTTGACATGACAGTTGACATTTGACAGATGACATGACAGTTGACAGCTGCCCCATGGCGGCCATCTTGGATGACGTCATTGCCCCATGGCGGCCATCTTGGTCTGATAGCCCCCTAGGTGCACTACTAAGGTGAGATCCGTTCAATGGGGAAGTTTCCGAAATTCAGATTTTTATTCCAAGTTGAAGTTTATGAAAATTCATCGAATACGTATTTTTTATTTTCCTACGACCATCTATGAAAACGTCAATAATCACACTGTTTTGTTATTCAGAAAGTAGCTCATATCACCATGGTATTGTTTATTTGAAAGAAAAAAAGCACAAGTGTTGATATGAAATACATCACAACGGTCGCCTGAATTGATAGAAGTAATTAGGTATATTGTGTAGGTACTCACTGTCAATATACCTATAAGCGTTCTCAAATCAAATTAATTTTTTTTATTGAAATTTCTGTCTCGTTTCGAAATATACCGAGAATTCTTTATCTCAATGTGTCTGATACATAACCTCTGAATTCACTTCAAAACTGGAACCTATACTCTTTGCTGGAACTATTTCGATGTTGATGACAGAGGGTTAGATCATTCAAAAGAGTACGGCTATTCGCGATAGGTGCTAAGCGATACGCTACCTAGCGGTGACTCGTGAACCACTCGAAGTGGTATAACCACCGAACTCTCTGGAGGATAAGCCACAGAAAAACTTAACCTCTGTTCTGTTTATGTTCGCTTCTGATGTGAAAGGTGTACTTCCAGCAGTTCTTCGAGAGATGTTCTGGTGAAATACATGTGAAATCATATCGTTTTTCTCGTTTCAGTTATTGTTTGCTGACAAGACACCTATGTTAATATGACACAAACATCAAAAATATGAAAACAAAACAAAAACGACACCACTTCGAGAAGTTCGAGTTGTTACCATGAGATAGTGCTACGTGTTATTTTCTATCGCGAATAGTTTTTTGCGCGGCTTGCTTCTTGCATCAGTTTGATATCACAGTATCACCAACGAGAAGATTCTTTGGTATCACAGATATGCACAGATGTTTGCAAAGAGTCAAGGACGCACTAACTCGAGTAACTCGTACGCGCTTGCGAACTACATACTTCTATGGTTCTGTATTCCTGGTTGCGTGATTACTGGCGCTAGCAGGCGTATGGTGTCAAGTTTGTTTATGTACGCTGGTGTCAATATCAATAAAATTTTTCGAAACTAAACTAACTCAATCAATCAGTAATTCACATAATGAGGAATTGTCGGAGAAGTATTCAAATATCATCTTGAATATGGAAATAAACAGTAGGTACTTGATATTGAATCAAAACCACCTGAAATTCTAGAGACCGCTCAAGTTACATTTTTGACAAGACCTCCCGCGAAATGAAAGTATTCGGAGTCCTAGGAAAAATAGTGTACAAAACTCGTTGGAAAGTGCATTTCTTTCCCTCGTTACGTTTCCGCACTCACCGCTACGCGGCTCGTGCTAAACGACTACTCGTGTGAAATATGTCACTTTCCACACTTGTTGTGTAATATACTATTACCTCCACCATTCTGATGAAGTAGTAATTTTAGAAGAGCCTTGACAGAGATGGATAGATATTTTCATCATTGTTTTGACGCACGCTAGCACTTTTGCGCCTGTACACAGTTGCCGGAAGTATCGATATGTCTAAATAGTCGGATATTCTGCATTAACATCTTGGTATTTCTATGATATCCAATGTATCATTTGTTCAATAATTCCAGTTGAAACTGTATTATATTTTGAAATTTCATCCCGGTGCCCAAGGGAATGTTGATTATAGACAAGATAAATATTAAAATAGAGTATTTTTACATTTTGAAATTATGGCCTGGTAAAAAATAATTTTGATATTGGCAATTTTTCTTTGAAGTTGATTATGCTAGTCAAATATTCCATGTTTTGATGAATATTTCTATTCATCCCCAAATGTCACTAAATCTAATTAGTACGTCTTACAAAGTGTTCCACCATAAAAATTTTATATCGCTGTAATTTGAAAATTAACATTATCAGGATGATTTCAACAGTAATTATAGACAGCAGAAACATAATACTTGTTATTCAAACAATAATTTCATGAAAATCAGTTCGAAGGAAACTTCGAAGCCACAAGTAACTTTTTGAATGTCACTGTATATCTATGTACCTAATACTGGCATCTCTGTTTTTCATGATATTTCAAATGAGTCTCGGGATAAAATAAGGTTCAATTGATCATATCTAACAGCTTTCAGTGGCAACTTGTTGAGCATTCTTAGTTTGGCAAGAATCTGTAATCAACGTTAATAGTCATAAATGTCAGTTGTGCAGATGAATTCACAAGCCTACCAAGTCATTAATAGTTTTCTATTCATTTAAATGTGCAGTTATTTCATATTCATAAGAAATATATATGAAACCAGGATATGAAAACAATCGAATCAAATGACAGTTGACATTCATTACAGGTTATTACCAACCCTAGGACGCTAAGAAGCTGTCAAACGACTATTCATGCGAAATATATTACTTTTCACACTTGTTAAATCTAATGATGAAAGTCCTGTATGTTCTAACCAAATAAATTCCTATGCTCCTCAAGAATACCTCTTGAAGATGAGATCAACATATTCCGCAACTTTTTTAATGAAATTATTCCCAAATAATTTAGTAGGTATCTCTTTTTGAAACATTTGTTGCCTCAAATCCATCCGAATCTATGAAAAAAAATTGATAAAGAAGGATTCGTTCGGGTTGCGGTTGTTTTGCCCAGCTCAATGCAAAATGAAAAATTGGAATATAATTTGCGAAATCCTAACACTACACACATAAAAACAAATTCTCAAATGAAAACGATATATTTGTTCAACGTCCAATTCTTGTTTTGAAAAAGCGCATTCTTCTTCTGAAATAATTTATTTGAAATGAATTTATTGAATATGTCAATTGTAGAAAATTATTTCACTGGAATATTCATTTGGTATAACAAAATGTTCTCAATTCAAGAAATTCAAAGTATCCAGAAAAAATAATTAAGTTCTTGAAAAATATATCACGGAATGTCTTCTTTCAAAATAACATTCAATATTTAATCTCTGAATAAGTGAATCTCTGAGAAAGTTTCTTTGGATTGACCATAACATTTTCTTGAATATAATTGCGATCCCTTCGAGCCGAGAATGTTACCAAACGGTGTTAGTTGTTTCGGTGCTCTTGTCGTGCATCCATCATCATTGTTCTACCAGTTCAACCTATTTTATTGGCATAGAAATATTAGCTTACCATAAAAGAAAAACTAAGGTCTTAGGAGATATCTGAGGATATAATTACCACTTTTAGAGGTAAGTTACATGCCTATATCTTATAGACGTTCATTCTTAGGTAGGTATTATTGTGTATCCAATCAATTAACGTAGCTATATCATCTCGAAAACTGATAATTCGTGAAAAACCTGAATAACCAGGATCGGCATAGTGAGTGAAAATTGGGGTTAGGTACCTATGTGGGGATGAACGTTTAAATTTGTCCAGACACTGATTGAACAGTGGAAAAGAGCTTCTTGAACATGTAGACATCTTAGGTATTTTGATATTGCATATTATACCTAACATATTTTTACATTTTTTTACCAAATTTCGATCCAAGGGAAATGAATTCAGTAGTAAGAATATGAACCCAGATTTGAAGAAATATAATAACCATTCATGCTGAGTCAGATTATCTCTCACATTGTACCTACATGGAGTTGTGAATGATATATTTTATATTTTTCAGTAGTTTGAAACCAGAGGAATACAACTTTATTGCGAGGTAAACTGGTGGAAAAGTTCAGAAATAATATCTACGAATAGGGGGAAAGGTTGTCAAGAAGAAGGTTTGCAAGTGACGATGTGATTGATGAGAGCCCCAATAAGAGAACGGAAGTTGAGGATGATTCTCATTTCAAGAAATCGATATAATTCCTCTAATTTGATAAAATTCTTGATACAAAACAATCTACAGCTGAAACTGAAAATCTGATTCTTTTTGTTCAAGAAAAATGCGAGTCATTGAGAGATTATGATTGTCTTGATTTGAATATATTGTGTTATCAATCTGAAATATTGTATTATTCTCACGAAGAACTCCATTCATTTACGATTCAAGAAATCTATAACATTGGTATGAGTGTATTTAATTGGAAACATAATAGTCTTGAATTGAACAGTCATTTATTCCAGTATATATAAACAAGCCATACTCTTGAATCAAAGCATATCAAATCAAATCAAGTAATTCTTTTTATGTGTGTAGATAGGCGAAAATGTTTCAATGAAATTGTGTCGTTGTTCCAGGTTGTACCCGCCACTGTTCGTGATCTTCAACTTATTTCTCCCAGTGTTTGTTCCAGTGTATTTTTGGGACGAGGGCATCTGGCATTCCTTCTGGATCAACTTTAATTTCCGCTTCACGGTGACCCTCAACATAGCCTTTTTCGTGAATAGCGTGGCCCATATGTGGGGTCAAAAACCTTACGATAAGTAAGTAACCTCTTTTTACCAATTTGATCGCGATTTGATTGCCTTTGAGGTTCGAATAATTGACTATATCCAAAATTTGGAAATAACGGTAAAGGAAAAAGAAATCATAAAGAGATCGAGTAGCACTTACTTAATAACTTCGGTAATTCTTCCGTTAGTTGGCGATGTCTTTTTTTCTCAAAATTTTTGGCTTTACTTACGTATTTTGGCCTCCTGACCACGAATCTGAAAACCAAATTGTGCGGAAACCAATACTTTTCGAGATATTCGCAAAATAAAGTCATTATAATAACCCTATTATTTAGCAACACTTATTCAGTGATTCAACCTTTATCATCCTTCTTTAATTGTTGTTTGAAGAGCTATATACCTTCCTTATTAACTATAAAGTAATATTTCATGAGAAACGGCATTCTATTTATTAATTTAACCATTTATTTCAAAATCATTATCAATGCTCATATTAACATCTTCCATGACAAAAGGTTACATTGGTGACAAACCTCAGCACAAATTTTCTCGTGGATAAATCAGTATTTCTTTCTATCTACTTCGTGATGAAAAGAAGGACAGATATATATTGAATGAGAATTCCCTCGCGTGAACGGATGACCACTGGCAACATTGCCAGTGTTGTCTCTGTTGACAGCTATAATGGCCGTTATTTAAAAAACTACATAAATATTTAAGGTAATATCAAATTTTAGCAATCTCTTTTTGTTTTTCTGATAACTGAATTATAATGAATATGATAATGAACAGACAAGCCAGTGATGAGCAATTGAACGATAGCAAAAGAAGGATGATGAAGGTTTTATTTTGCGAATATCTCGAAAAGTATTGATTTCCGCACAATTTGGTTTTCAGATTCGTGATCAGGAGGCCAAAATATGTAAGTAAAGCCAAAAATTTTGAAAAAAAAGACATCGCCACCTAACGGAAGAATTACCATAACTTCGACACACTTGTTCGTTGTCATTCTGAAATCTTTTTTCAGGAATATCAGTCCCGTTGAGAATTTGGCAGTATCGATGGCCACCCTGGGAGAGGGGTGGCATAACTACCACCACGTTTTCCCTTGGGATTACAAGACTGGAGAGCTTGGCAATGCCTACAATCCGTCCACCACCTTCATCAACTTCTTCGCCAAATTGGGTAGGTATTTATTAAAAAAGAACGACAAGCTCAGTAGGTATGTTTTCCTAATAGTTCGAACATCTTTGTCTTCATCTTCATTATTGACTGGAGTCTAGTTTGTAGATTATTTATCTGAAAACTGTCTTTTTTTGCGAAGGAACTTCAGTCTTTACAAGCCACACCCGATGGTAAACTTTCAACTCTTCTTCAACAACTTTCGGGTGAAGCTCATTTGATTATTGAGTTTGGATGAATCAAAACAGTTACGATTTATAATGGTTATGAAATAAAGGTGGTGAATCAAATATTGAGAAAAATTAGGCTTAGGAAATATGTTCGAGGAACCACCACTTATTTTCATCATTTTTGAAATAACTTGAGAATGAAGAACGATGTAGGTTAGTGTATATCATGCCCAATATGAAACATAAATATAACTTCATAAGTATACAGGCTGTCCATTTTTCGAGATACGAAAATGGCAAAGTTGCACATTTTCATGCTGAATAATAATCTGTGAAGAAATTTGGAATATCTTCTTTAAACAGGGTTAGATTGTAGGGGGGTCGTTAAGGCTGTGCAGCCTCTCAAGTACCTCGACCTATTTGATCTTTTGTGCATAAAACCCTTAATCTATTCGAGGCCCAGGATTCCGAGGCTTCTTGCGAAGTTTATCAGTTTCCTAGGAGCTAGGTTCCTGACATCGAAGGGCTCTAAGAAGGCCCCTTCCAGGAACTTGAGCCTTTTGCAGAAGAGTGCTGGACATTCGCAAACCAAATGTTCTGCAGTTTCAGCGAAGTTCTCGCAGTATCGGCTACTATCACTCTCTGTTTTACCCATCTTTTTGAGGTTAGGTTAGGTTTCAAGTGTTTTTTGTCCAACTCGAAAAGCTGTTTAGCTTTCATTTCATCCGCTTCCCGTCGTCGAACCTCTTCTGTCAAGTGGGCCTGGAGAGTCCACAGAAGGGTTCTTGGCCGAGAAATTTTGTATTTGCCCCTTATTTGGAAAGGCAGTCTGCTTCCTCGTTGCCTTCAACTCCCTTATGACCTGGCATCACCCACATCAAAGGGACCTGGTTGTTCGCTGCCAGTTGTCTCAGGGATTGTTTACAGTCCCAAGTCAGCTTAGACTCACAAGTGTATCACTTCAGAATTTTCAGTGCTGCTTGGCTACCTGATAGAACATATATTTTTGCCCTTCGAGTGTCTTTTTCGAGGCACTCTTGGGCATATAGCATATACTTATGCTTGAAAGATGGTTGGGGTGTTACCAAGGGGTTTTAAGAGCCCTGTAACTCCCACTCCAGCCCTTTCACTATTAGACTTTTTCATCCCTATATAATTTCATTCACACGAGATGGGCCTTTTTTCTACAAGACATGAAATATTTGTACTGAGGTTTCGGAGTAGTCTTATATCGATATCTCAAATCAATTAATGAAAATAATGAAATCAATTGTTTTGGTTTGTGGTTCGGTTGCCTTAAATCGATAAATTGGTGTTCTCAAGACTGATATTTCGAATTAAAACGAAAATTACTTATTTTTTTATTCATTCAATTCCACTTAGGCTGGGCTTATGATCTGAAGAGCGTTTCACAGAATATGATTCTGAGAAGGGCGCAGAAGACAGGCGATGGGTCTCATTCCCAAATTTGGGGATATGGAGACAAGGACATGGAGAAGGAGGACCTTTTGGAGCTGGAGAATATGGCGGGGGAAAAGTCCTTTTTGGAAAATGAGGAATGAACAATGCAGTATTATAACCAATATTTAATGATTCCATGATATTTCTCGGTATGGTAGATATCAAATGTAAATTGATGAAAGAATTGATGAATTAGCTTCATCCATCATGTACTCTTTTGGGATATAAAGAATGATAATTGTATGATATAAACTGTATCAATATATGGTTGCTAAATATACTGAATATATTTCAAGTTGAATTGTTTTTTTTATACCTAGATTCAACCGTTCACAAGATATTCACAAATATCAACATTAACGTTAACACAGCTCAAGCAATAGAAATACTTAAATTTCCGAACATTCCCCCGAATATATGTTGTGATAGAGTCGAAAGCATTTGTCAGGATCAGGACTGATATATTTTGAACAAAAAAAACCCTCAATAAAAAAATGAGTTGAATTTGGGGATGTAGAAAACCACTGTCCCTTGCAGAAGTTCACTTCATTTATTTTTGAGAAATTCGAAAAAATCAAATACTTCTGCTGGACTTTGGCAATAATATAAACTCAATAACCTTTTATCCCTATTTTAGCACCAAGCATGGCGTATAACAATAATGTACCATCATCACATTATGCCAAAAATCGGTTGCCGTACAGGATTTATCGTCTTTTTCAAAAAAATTGTAAAATTGGAATTGATTTTTAGACATAATTTCTGAAACTTTTAGTCTTTGCGATCGATACCAAGTATCAGCACACTGTAGGACTGGGAGACAGATAATATAGCCTAATAGTGTACAGATGATGGCACTACAGCTCTGTACCGGTCTTCTTTCAGTTACATGATAACCAGGTTGTACAATAGGATACCCGATGGAATAAAAAAAACAGAACTACCCATATTCAAGAGAAAACTCAAAGCTATTCTTTTTACTGACACCATTAAATTTTGATTTGTTTTGCATTGAACCTAGTTGATAAGTTGCGTAAACTAAACTATTGTGTATAGATAGATATAGATAGGTAATTTTTTTTTTGTGTAGGTGTAGGTTGAGTGGAAGAGAATGCTTATCCAGTCCCCCCAGGAATGAATAAGCGTTAACTCTGCCTTTTGACTGCACATGATATATTACATATGCTACATCTTTATGTAACCATGATTGCAGTCAATAAAAGCATTTATTATTATTATTATTATTATGTATTCGGTTTATTATTAATAAGAATACAATTTTGCAATTGCAATTATGGATCATGATTTTTATTTTATTTTTTGTTAGTAGGTACATAAAAACAATCATTTAGATTTTGTATTTCATCGTGAGGATTTCTTTGATTTGAGCCATCCAAAAATTCCATTGTCAAGAACTGCATCTGAAAGGGAGTCATAAAATAAAATAAAAATGACAATTTATTATGTTTGTATTTCTCTGATTTCAAGCAGCGCCCCTATTTTTTCATATACATGCTGAATAAACCAATTCCAACTGGATTACTGCTAATACCACTGCACGGAAAAAAATTATGAACCATTTGTTTCTCTTTCAATCGAAGACATATTTCGAAAACAGCATCAAAAGTAATAAAACTGAAATAACTACACTCATATTTATCGGTTTATGTCAATATAATCTCAATACTGTGTTTTGCGTGAATATCGTGGTAATTCAGTGATTCTGAATGGTCGAAAAAGTACCTATTTTTTCTACAAACAGTTAACTAAAGTAACCCCCAACGGTTTCAAACCTCGACACAAAGTTGACGTTTTCAGAGGAATGTCATTAGGTGACAGCATTGCCGCTCATGCGCGGAGAAAATGTTCTTATCATGCACTATGCGGCACATGCCAAACTACTACTCATGCGAAATATGTCACTTCCAACGCATGTTTGTTTATATGTGACATTCACGATATATATACACACTTGACATTCAGAGATTCTTACCCAATAAATTCCTATGGTCCTGTAGAACATCTCTTGAAGCTGAGATAGTGTCGCTTATACCCTTATTAATATGTTCAGCTACTTTTGGAATGAAATCATTACCTATTAATTTAGTTTGGCTTTTCTGAACATTTTCTGCTGCGAATCCATCCAGATCTGTAAAGAAAACATATATTGATGAAGAAGTATTCGTTTAATATTCAATTGATCGAAATCAAGGTTTTTAACTAAACATTACAAAAAATTCGTTTGAAAACTAGTCGATACTCACACAAAATCATCATGATCAGGCCTAGAAACATAATGATCTGAAAAAATAAAATATCTTATCAGGAAAATATGATGAAAATGTTATTCATTGGCCAGAAACTACTCTGTGTACTTCACCATTCTGAAAATATTTATGAAATGAATACTTTACTAAGTACTAGATACTCACCAAATTCTTCATGATGAAAAGAAAATGTCATCTGTCGAAATATGTATGTTCTTATATACCAGAAATTGTGTTATCAAAATAATTGAAACTATAAAAATAATTTATTGTAGATTGAAAATAACATTGAAAATTTATGAGGTATGAGGTTCCATTGTCTGAACAGGAAATTAAAAATGGAAAATCAAACCAGTTCAGCTCATATACATTTTTGGATTCTCCCAGAAGTGCTGATTCCGTCGATCAAAGTAGCTGTGACAAATCGAGATTTTTCAATTTCGGGAATATCTTCATTATTGGTCAAAACGATTGATTTTTAATTGAATCAAATACATGGTTGTTCAGAATTCTGAATTCCACAAAAAGGTTGGGTATTAGTAATAAATAAAAGTGAAACATATGATGTTTGTAGTCGAACATTTATTTGAATGCCAATTCTTTTAATTTCTCTGCAATACTTTCCAATTACCACTCAGTCATCGAAAAATGTCGGTGGAGAGTACATTTTTTGAAATTATCCAAATAATCTCAAGAGTTCATATGAGTGTATCAATAATGTAAGTTTTATTCGAGTTCGTACAAAGAATAATAATAATTGTGGTTTGGTGTTTATTTGGTGGACGGTTTATTTGATTTGAACCATCCAAATAATCCATGGTCAAGGATAGAATCTGAAAAAAAAAGTTGTCAATGTAACAACAAAGTCAATTCATTATCTTATTAGTCATTATCTATCTAATAGCAAGGCGTGCTGCTATTTTTATTTATTTACGTGCATACTAAATAAACTGATTCTCACTGAATTACTGTGTCAAAACGCTTATTGATTATACTTTGCGGCGCTATAACGCCAAAACTAATAATTTCAAGGAAAAATTGTTGAGATAAATTTTTTGAAATCCATTTTTGTTTAATTTCGTAACTTTCGTAAAATGAGTGGGAAAGAGATATTGTGAAAAAATTGCTATTAGGCGCCATTTTTCCAATATGGTGGCCCAAGCGGCGAAGATACGATGTGGCAAATTTGAAATTCGAAAAGAGCACAACGAAATCTATGGAATAAATCAATCAATTTCCAAAATTCCAGGAAAACTTTCCAGGTAAAACTACCAAATGAATGGACTATCATGTTGCAAATGAATTCAGTACCTAATTCACATCTGAAATTGACAAGTTCAGCCAGCGTAGAGAGAAAAAATATGTCTGCCCTATTGGTCTTTGTCATCAAGATTGCAACATAAAATAATGAAAATGCTATGATTGGGACTAAAAAAGAAGAAGACTTATATAACCTGTACATAACTGGTTTCTTATTCTTGTAGTATTTTCATTATTCCGACTATTTCGAATATTTTGTGAGCATTCTAAGCTTGCAATAATTGTTGAATAATTCCAAACACATTATAATTGTGATATTATTCTTCTTCTCTTTTTTTACGTTCCAATCATAACATTTTCATCATGTTAAGATGCAATCTTGATGACAAAGACAACACTACGGCAGACATATTTTTTCTCTCTCAACGCTGGCTGAACTTGTCAATTAGAAAAGATATAGCCGCAGAAACAATAGTAAACTTTACTGAGTGTTCTTACCAAATAACTTCCTGTTCTCCTCTAGAATACCTCTCACAGATGAAATAAGTGTGCCTACACCCTGATCAATTTGTTCAGCAACATTTGAGATAAAATTGATCCCAATTTTAGGAGTGGCATTACGTTTCGTTTCATCTGAAGTGGGAAGAGTTGTTTCTTGCGCAAATCCATCATCCAGGCCTACGAAGAAAAAAATCAGATGGACAATGATTCGTCTGAGTTGCGGTTGTTTTTTTGTCTATCCTTTTGTCCGATGATGAGGAAAATAAGAATGAGGAACTCATATTTTTTATGCATTTAGGAATGAACATGCAAATGCAGATGGAAAATTGTACATTATGATACAAGTTTTATAAGACGCTCACTGCTATAGTATCACTGGTATCACGAAATCTAAAATCGCTCAGAAGTAAGCTGGGCCTAACTTTCCTGATTTTCATTTGACAGTTCGTTTGTACCAACCTCCGAATAATAAAAAATGCGTACCGAAACAGAGGCTGTTTCGATACGCATTTGCGTATCATAATGACTTTATTATGGAACCAAAATAGAAAAATGCTATTTTCGTGTTATATTCTTTGAAGCAATGATTTTAGTCATAAAAATTAGTTAGTGGGATATATTGACGGTAGTTCAATGAATCCAATAAATTTTATAAAAAATTAGTCAATACTCACAGATTGTCATCAAGATTAGGGCGATAAATATGGTGATCTGGAAATAAAGTACTTATCATCAGAAAATATCAGTTGATATTGATTGACGTATTTTATTAATGTTCACAGACCGAAAATGGAAAATTAGTGATCTGAATGCTTTAATAATACAACTCACCAAATTCATCATGACGAAAGGAAAATTGTACTGTCAGAATACTTCCACTACGTTTTTCTTATATTCCTCAATTTGTGTTATCGAAAAATCTCAAACAAAAAAAAGTAATTGGTGATTATAATATTAACGACGCCTTAAAAATTTTTGAGAACTTTCATTGTCTGCATGGCACGACAAATATACAGGAAGTTGAACTGAACTGGATTTGCTCTGTGTAATAGATACTTCGTATTCTACCAATGCTTCAAAATTAATATGAACGTTCTATCTATCGCAAATATAAAATGTTCAGCTTCTGGCACACTCAAATGTTAAATCATCATATGTATCAGAATTTGTTGTGCTTCTATAAAGGCTCATACATTTTTCCTCTTTCCCTCCTGACTTCTGAAATGTCGGTAATAATTTTGAGCTATCAAAACAGATGATCGATCACTCACTGAGTCCAGACATGTGTATTGGCATTGTGCACCATCATGTAGCATGTTGGTTGGTCTTGAACCCAGTCCAAATTTTATCTCAACTATTATCTCCTAAAAATATTTGAACGTCTTAGACGAGCTTTCTGCTTTCTCCACTGCGTTTTATATTTATCTTGTGAAAATAAATCGATTATTCATTCAACAAGCATAGCAATAAATCATCCCTAAAGAGTTGGATATACAAATTCTCCAAAGTCAACAAAAGAAACCATTTCTGAACCTGTCTGCGAAATGAGCACCAATATAATTTTACTGAGTTAATATTAAACTTCTATTTCACTGCAAAATAGAACGTATACAAATACATTTGCAATATTATTAGCCATAGATTTAATAATGTTAGCCATCACAACAAGAAATTATGGCAAATTTGCGCAATTTGATGCCTAACAAAACGTCGTTCTGAAACTGAAAATTCCGAATACTTTCGGGGAAATTTGAAAAAATTCGAAATTTCACAAAACTATTTTTATTTTTTTCTGGCGTGTTTTGAAGGAATTAATCGATATGAATAACACTTCATCATGGTCACTTTTTTTCTCTACGTGATAGCGTTTTCAAATTTGAAATCCGACCTGGATTTTTTATTCCTTTCGGATAGCTCAAAATCTATAAACTATTACAAATTTTGATTTTCATTTGTTTCGATGACATAAATTTACAGTTTCTCTATTTTTTCAAATTTCGAAGCAATAACGTGTGTTGATAATGTAGGTGATATATTATGATGATCTATGTGCAGAGACACTTTCAAACGTCCTACAGATATTCATGACCGATTGATGTTCAGATCGTTCGTGTGTGTGGTGTCCAAAATTTCTGTGCAACTTATTGCAGCGATTGCAGATCAACTTTTGTACAACTAATTGCATAATTTATGGGCCGTTTTGGGCATCGCGTGACGTCATTGACAGTACGATAAAATCCTAACCTTGCAATAGCAACTTCATCATGGACCAAGCTTGCTTTTCTTTCACAGAGACCATGAGGATGTGGCCGTCTGTCATAGAGGTCGACAGAATCTGCTCCAAGGACTACACCATCGAACCAACAACCCCAGATGAGAAACCGGTCCATGTCAAGAAGGGCGCGAGGGTGATAGCCCCCATTTACAGCCTTCACCACGACCCCAAGTACCACCCCAACCCTGAAAGGTTCGATCCGGAAAGATGGAGTGAAGCCAACAGACACAAAATGAAGCCCAACACTTTCACGCCCTTTGGGTTTGGGTCTAGGACGTGCATGGGGGGTAAATTTTCAATCCTGCAGGCCAAAATCTTGTGCTACCATCTGCTGCTGAGGTTTGAGATAGTCCCAATGGGGGCGACGAGGGTGCCTTTGGAGGTGGCGAAGATCCCAAGGCTGAATGCTGCTGGAGGGCTGTGGATTGAGTTGAAGCAACTTGCTGGATCTTATTTAATTGCTGCACCTTTTTCGGTTGTACACGGTCTTCACGTATATCTTGAACTCCCTTTTAACTTTTTTATCCATTGATCAATTTTTTTTCAACAAATGAGCTGTAATTTTTCTTGTCGATTCCACGTTCGACATGTCTCGAAGAGAGAAACATATACACTGAGTGCGCACTAGCTTTACCATCAATGGGATTCGCTATTAGACTTTTTCATCCTCACCTTTTTGCCTTTCTTTTTCCAAGACATGAAATATTGTACTTAGGTTTCAGAGTAGTCTTATATATAGATATCTCAAAACAAGTGATGAAGATTAAAATGAAATGAATTGTTGTGTTTTGAGGTTGGGTTGCCTTATATTGATGTTCTCATTGCTATAATATTTCGGAATAAAACAAAATTCACTCATTTTTTCAATTCCATATAGGTTGGGCTTATGATCTGAAGATCGTTTCATAGAATATGATTCTGAGAAGGGCGCAAAAGACAGGCGATAGGTCGCATTCCGAAATTTGGGGATATGGAGACAAGGATATGGAGAAGGAGGACCTTTTGGAGCTGGAGAATATGGCGGAAGAAAAGTTCTTTTTGGAAAATGAGGAATGAACAATGCAGTATTATAACCAATATTTAATGATTCCATGATATTTCTCGGTATGGAAGATATCAGATGTAAATTGATGAAAGAATGGATGAATTAGCTTCATCCATCATGTACTCTCTTGGGATATAAAGAATAATTATATGATATGAATTGTATCAATATATGGTTGCTAAATATATTGAATATATTTCAAGTTTTATTGTTTTTTAAACCTAGATACAACCGTTCACAAGATATTCACATATATCAAAATCAACGTTGATTTATAAACACAGCTCAAGCTAAATATATTGAATACATTTCAAGTTTTATTTAAACCAAGATACAACCGTTCACAAGATATTCACAAATATCAAAATCAATGTTGATTTATAAACACAGCTCAAGCAATGGAAATAATTTAATCATTTTATTTTCGAGAAATTTGAAAAATCAAATACTTTTGATGGACATTGCCAAAAATATATAATAATCTTTTATTCATATTTTAGGACTATGTATAGTGTATAATAAACATCCACACTTCCAACTTTCAGATATTTGTAATAATTCAAAAATTGTTATTTTAGTGTTATATTTCGTAATAAAATAATTAATTTGATAACAGATTTGAGTTCGTTGAAAATACTTGTTTGAAAGGAAACAAAGAACTATCGAATATGATGAAAGAATGCTTAAAGTTGAATAGGATACACTCAAAGTCCAGACTCCAAACAGGACTACTGGTCCACTTCTATATAATTTATATTCAAAGGAGATTACAACCTTAGATTTTGAAAGTAGAGCGATATATACACTTCAACAGCTGAATAATTGGTTCAATTCAAATGCAATATTGGTGAATGTAGAAAAGACAATTCGAAACCAAGTTTTTTAACTAGTTAATTTAATGAATTCATTCAAAAACTAGTCAATACTCATACAAAATCATCATGATAAGGCCTAGAAACACGATGAACTAAAAAAAATCTTGTCAAGAAAATATGATTTGAATGTTATTCATCGGCCCAAAACTACTCTGTCTACTAGATTACCACCTCTCTATTCTGAAATTATTTATGGAATTAATACCTACTACTGATACCTACTCTCCAAATTCTTCATGATAATAATAATAATAATAATAATGATATATGTTTTTTCACATACATTTATATACATTAGAATGTTGTTAAATGTGAAAATAAACTGTTCATTTCCACAAAAGCTGATTTATATGTTCAGCTTGTACGTGGTACTTTACTATGAGAGTTTGAATATCTCAAAAATTGTAAAAACTAAAAATAAAAATGTTGTTAAATGTGAAAATAAACTGTTCATTTCCACAAAAGCTGATTTATATGTTCAGCTTGTACGTGGTACTTTACTATGAGAGTTTGAATATCTCAAAAATTTTAAAAACTAAAAATAAAATATGCAAAGATAAAATATATGAATAAATAAAATTACAATAATTAGGTACAAATACAACATCACAATATATGAATAAACAAGATAACATTAAATACAATAACAAAACTACGTTGAAAGCCTCAATTTCCTTAAATTTCAAGCAGGTAAATATCACGTTTTAGATTGGTAAATATCACATTTCGGGAATGTAAAACTCGCATGTCAGTTGTCAGCGTCAGGAAATGGGTTTTGAGGTATTTGCAAATAACATTTTTATATTCATTGTATTTTCATATTCAACTTTCAATTGGAGTTAAAATGTTAAAAATGTATTAATCATATTATGACACACCTTACAGTCTTCTGACAACAGCCATTCTTCAACAGCTTTCCTGTATTGGTAGAGAGAATTTCAACTGTCGAAATATTTATGTTCTTATATACCTGAAATTATGTTATCAAAATAATTGAAACTATAAATAGTTATTTATGTATTAAGGGAATTATGAGGGCCTTAATTACCGATGGCAAAGTTTGCGTCCCGAGGGCCTCTGGCCGGAGGGACAGCAATTGCCAGAGGTTATTAAGGCTCTATAATTCCCGTGGTACATAGATAATTTTATTTTAATATGTCCATATTTAGAACGCAATAAATGTTTAAGAAGAAAGAAGAAAAATAATACAACACACACACAGACACAGAGAAATGTTATGTCAAAAGATGCCAACGAAACTGTCTTTCTGGCATATTTTCAAGAACTGGTAAAGTATTTTCAGTATTTTCTGGTAGATTTGGTAATAATTGTATTTATTCGTTGCAGTCAGAAACGTTTAGCCCAAATTCGTTATGGACTAAATGGTCAATGCTCAAATCGATGGTGACCATATATGAGAAAAGAGATATCACCAAGTTCAACGAACTAGAGGCTTTTTTGAAACGGAAAAGTAAGGGGTATAAGCCGAAAAAGTCTGCTGTCTTATCTCCTAAAGATGTCATCAAATTTCTAAAGGACGCCCCTAATGAAATTCATTTATTGAATAAGGTAACTTTTTTCTCATAATATTCTTTTTCGTTTGTTTATTTCGTTTTATTTGTTATAGGTTGTTCTAATTATGGGTTATTTTGGAGGATGCAGAACTCAGGAACTTCTAAATATGAGTATAGCAGATATAGAGGACAGGGATACTGTTATGGTAGTGAACGCACCGGAAAGTAAAACTGGTGTATCGAAGAAATTTACAGTTGTGGATGAAAAAGAGTTCTCTGCTTTGCCTTTATTGAGACTTTATATGTCCTTGCGTCCTGAAGGTACAAAACGATTATTTTTGAGCTTCCGACAATATAAATGTACAACTCAGCCAATTGGAAAGAATATGTTTGGCAAAATTCCCAGCAAAAAGGATAGCCAAACCCACTAACCTATACGGGACATTGCCTTCGTCGCACTTCTGCTACTGCCCTAGCCAATGCAGGAGCAACTATGACAAACTTAAAAAGACACGGAGGTTGGAGAAGTTCCACGGTTGCAGAGGGGTATCTGGAGGACAGTATTTAATTGAGAAATAAAACGGCGCGTATGCTGTCTACTTTGCCATCAGAAGAGACAGGCACCTCGACTGTAGTGAACAGCAACAGCACCACCCATAAAAAAGAAGAAATTGTTTCCAGCGGCGGAAGTAATTTTCAGGGAACATTTGAAAATTGTACATTTATTATTTGTAATGACGTGAATAAGGAAAATATGTCTTAGTTTTCATTACATATAAACGTTTATAAGCATTTCTTGCATCATTTTCACCTGTAAAAGGTAAGAGGGAGTTTTTGAACTTTAATATCCCAAGGGAGTTATGACCCTCATTATAGATATCGTAACTACGACGATATAAGCTTATAATGTCACTGTCAGAAATAGAATAATTTATTGTAGATTGAAAATAACATTGAAAATTTATGAGGTATGAGGTATGAACAGAAAATTAAAAATGGAAAATCAAACCAGTTCAGATCATATACATTTTTGGATTCTCCCCGAAGTGCTGATTTCGTCGATCAATGATTCTTTTGTCTACTAGCGGGAATGATTACAGATATGTAGCTGTGACAAATCGATATTTCTCAATTTTGGGAATATCTTTTTTATTGGTCAAAACGGCTCACATGTCCCTTTCTTATCTTTTTATTTACTATCGATTAATTTTTAATCGAAACAAATACAGGGTGGTTCAGAATTCTGATTTTCAACAAATACAAAAAGGTTCAATGAAAGTGAAACATATGATGTTTGTAGTCGAACATTTATTTGAATGGATGCTGCACAAATTGGAGAATATAGAATTCATATAACAAGAATAAAAAAGAATGGATGAAATTCGTACATGAATTAGAGAATGTTTGAAACTAATTGTAATTTCCCTACACCATTATATGGTAGTTGGGTTTTGATAATATATATATATATAACAGTTTCTGCAAATTATTTTCCAGTTACCACTCAGTAATCTGAAAATTTTGGTTATAGTACATTTTTTGCAATTATCCAAATAATCTTAAGAGTTCATATGGGTGTATCAATAATGCAAGTTTTATTTGAGTTCATACAAAGAATAACAATAATTGTGGTTTGGTGTTTATTTGGTGGACGGTTTATTTGATTTGAACCATCCAAATAATCCATGGTCAAGGACAGAACCTGAAAAAAAAATTTGTCAATGTTACAACAAAGTAGTCAGTTCATCATCTCATTAGTCTTTCTATCTAATTCCAAGGCGTGCTGCTATCTTTTTTTATTTAGGTACGTACTAAATAACCTGATTCTCACTGAATTACTTCAATATAACTAGCTGATAAAACTGTACTGAGAAACTGATCTGAATGATTTTTTCCTGTGCCCATCTATAAAAAATTCATAAAGCACATTGTTTTGTTATTCGGAAAGTTTAGCTCATATCACCATAGCATATTATAGTTGGTACTAGCTGTCATACTACATTCATATTTATTAGAGTTTCTGCCTCTTTTTCAGATTATATAAGGAAAACTCCTCATTAATTTCAGTGTGGTAATGAAACTAAACACATCTAGATTCATTTTTATGGAAATTAACGTAAAAATAAACACATCGTGACTGGAACTATTTCTACTACATGGCTGATCATGTTGATGGCTGGGAGTGACATCATCTACAACTTGAGACCAAATGCCGCAGATGTCGCTATTTATATTTGAGATAAACGCTTTTACTTAAAAATATCATTTCACTCCTGTATTTTGGTTTTCGTGAAATTTGAAATAACTTCTATATTCGAGTATGGGCGTGTCATTTATAAGTGAAATTATAGTCTAGTCTTTTTCTGCTCGAAATAGGGGTTACCTGGAAAATTTTCCGGCAGTTCTGAAAATTGGTGATTTTATAGATTTCGTTGTTATTTTCGAATTTCAAATTTGCCACCTCGTATATCTTTGCCGCTCGAGCCGCCATATTGAAAAAATGGCGCCTAATAATAATTTTTTCACAATATCTCCTTTCAGACTCATTTAACGATATAAACATTCATATACAAAATTGAACAAGAGGAAATTCACCACAATTTATGTATCTACATTATTTTTACTATAATCCCAGCAAACACAGTTACATCACAGAGATATCGCAGCGATGTAACAATGTGACCTGCGATATCGCATTCTATGTCGCACAGACGTCGCTGCGATATGGCAGGGATATTATTTTGTCACACTCAAGTTTCCTCCATGCGATGTCGCTGCGATATATTTTTATGATGGAATAGCGATGCGTTTTTGCGATGAAACTGCGATGTGTTTTTGGGATGAAACTGCGATGTGATTCGATTTTGACAGCAGGGATGTGTGAACTTATGACATCACAGGGATGTAAATATATGATATCACAGATATGTGAATATATGACATCACAGCGATGTACAAATGTAATGCAGAGGTAAGGTGATATATAGGGAAAAATGTCAGTGAAAAAAAATCAACATACCTATATTATAAATATTTATTTCCAACAATGAACAAATACCAACAAAAAAATAAAATTATTATTCCATTCCAATAAATGAAAGGTAATTCTCTTTAGCAAAAAATATAGGTTATTATTATTTCTGGACATTCTTTGTTTTGAATGAATATTGTTTTCTTCGGAGAAGGCTGATGGAATGGAAATTTTAGCTTCAGTTGAATTTCTTGCTTCAATATTCAACTTGCAGAAACTTCCTCATAAACACATTCTGAGAAAATTTCAAGCATCAGCTCCCATACGTCTTCCGAAGCGATGAATCCGTAAATGATCATCTCTATCCACCTTGGGTGACATCATAATTTGCTGATTCAAATACAATAAATTAATAGTTTGGACTACCATAATCTATCATGTTCCAAAACCATCAGATGTCGTCTTTTGAGTATGATGAAAAGAACGGATTTGGCATGCTTTCAAGTGAAAACTTATTCTCACCATAACTTAAACAAAACCTATACTCACGTTTCGTGTACCCCCACAAAGCTGTTATAACTTTTTGATTGTACAAGAACTTGAAAAACTAGCACAAGTGAACTGGTAAAACTGATTCCATCAATGGTTGTTCAACTGATTGAAACTCTGAACTCTGGAGTGGTTGAGAAAGTTATAACTGGTGATGATGAATCATCATTGTCAAGTCTAGTGCAGGTGTCCACAGACCACGGAAAGTATATTCGCGCGCGGGAAATTCAAATAGTGGCTATCAATGTAACGAGATTATTATGCGATTTGTAATATTAGTGGAGGACATTGCTTGGTAACGAGGCGGTAGCTGAGTCAACCGCAATGTCCGAGACGGTGTTGACTCGCTAATAATCGAGTTGCATTCAAAGCTTTATCGTATCATGGACAACGGTGTATTATGCTTATATTTAACGTATTATGCTTTCGTAACTGACGTAAATTATGGTAACTATAATGTACTATGAGTAACTAAGGTTTTGGTACGTTTATGATTATCATTATAGATTTCATATGATAATGTCTAAATCTTTAATGATACGATAAATTTTAATAAATTGTACCAAAAAACGGAACATTCGGTTTTTGTGTAATACAAATACAATACAATAAACAATTGCACAATTTGTGCTATATATATAGTACACATCAGAGGTGTTATATCGCAGGTTTGTTTGCTTTTGTACATCGCAGCGATGCGACGTTTGTGATAAATCGCAGTTTGATCTCATCGCGACTTCTCAGAGATGTCATGCTGCAGATGTGTTTGCTTTTTTACATCGCAGCGATGCAACGTTTGCGATATCGCAGTTTGATTTCATAGAGAGATCTCTGAGATATCATGTTGCGGATGTGTTTGCTTTTGTACATCGCAGCGATGCAACGTTCGTGATATCACTGTGTGATCTCATCGCGTCATCTCAGAGATGTTAGGTCGCAGATGTGCTCACTTTTAACATCGCAGCGATGCAACGTTTGTGATATCGCAGTTTGATCTCTTTGCGACATCTCAGAGATGTTATGTCGCAAATATGCTTACTTTTTCACATCGCATCGATGCAACGTTCGTGATATCGCAATGTTACCTAATTGCGACATCTCAGAGATGTCATGTCGCAGATGTGTTGGCTGGGATCAATATATTTTTGCTGTTAGAGCTCCGCAAAGTATACTTATATATGCTTTTGACGGAGAAACTTGACGCCGGATATCAGTTTTTTCACAATATCTCTTTTTCGACTCATTTAACGATAAAAACATTCATGTACAAAATTGAACATAAGGAAATTTAATAATAGCCGCAGGAATAAAATAGTGCACAAAACGTTACTGGGTGTTCTTACCGTATAGTTTCTTGTGATCTTTTAGAACATCTTCCACGGGTGACTTTAGTTCACCTACACCCTGATAACTTTTTTCAGCAGCATTTGTAATTGAATTGATCCCAATTTTAGGAGTAGCAATACGTTTCCTAACATCTGAAGTGGGAAAAGTTGTTTCTTCCGCATTTCCATCATTCAGGCCTATGAGGAAAAAAATCAAATGGACAATGATTCGTTTGAGTTGCGGTTGTTTTTTTGTCAATCTTAATGCAAAATGAAAAAATGGAGTTCGATCTGATAATGAGGATAATAATAATGAGGTACTCATATTTTTTAAGTATTAAGGAATGAACATGCAAATGCAGATGTACACACATAAAAACAAATTCTCAAATGAAAACGATATATTTGTTCAACGTCCAATTCTTGTTTTGAAAAAGCGCATTCTTCTTCTGAAATAATTTATTTGAAATGAGTTTATTGAATATGTCAATTGTAGAAAATTATTTCACTGGAATATTCATTTGGTATAACAAAATGTTCTCAATTCAAGAAATTCAAAGTATCCAGAAAAAATAATTAAGTTCTTGAAAAATATATCACGGAATGTCTTCTTTCAAAATAACATTCAACATTTAATCTCTGAATAAGTAAATCTCTGAGAAAGTTTCTTTGGATTGTCCATAACATTTTTTTGAATATAATTGCGATCCCTTCGAGCCGAGAATGTTGCCAAACGGTGTGAGTGTGTTGTTTCGGTGCTCTTTTCGTGCATCCATCATTGTTCAACCAGTTCAACCTATTCTATTGGCATAGAAATATTGGCTTACCATGGAAGAAAAACCGAGGTCTTAGGAGATATCTGAGGATATAATTACCACTTTTAGAGGTAAGTTACATGCCTATATCTTATCGACGTTCATTATTGGGTATAGGTATTATTATGTATCCAATCAATTAACGTAGCTATATCATCTCGAAAACTGATAATTCGTGAAAAACTTGAATAACCAGGACCGGCAAAGTGAGTGAAAATTGGGGTTAGGTACCTATGTACGGATGAACGTTTAAATTTGTCCAAACACTGGTTGAACAGTGGAAAAGAGCTTCTTGAACTTGTAGACATCCTAGGTATTTTGATATTGCATATTATACCTAACATATTTTTACATTTTTTTTACCTAATTTCGATCCAAGGAAAACGAATTCAGTAGTAAGAATGTGAACCCAGATTTGAAGAAATATAATAACCATACATTGTGCTGAGTCAGATTATCTCTCACATTGTACCTACATGGAGTTGTGAATTATATATTTTATATTTTTCAGTAGTTTGAAACCAGAGGAATACAACTTTATTGCGAGGTAAACTGGTGGACAAGTTCAGAAATAATCTCTACGAATAGGGGAAAAGGTTGTCAAGAAGAAGGTCTGCAAGTGATGATGTGATTGATGAGAGCCCCAATAAGAGAACGGAAGTTGAGGATGATTCTCATTTCAAGAAATCGATATAATTCCTCTAATTTGATAAAATTCTTGATACAAAACGATCTACAGCTAAAACTGAAAATCTGATTCTTTTTGTTCAAGAAAAATGCGAGTCATTGAGAGATTATGATTGTCTTGATTTGAATATATTGTGTTATCAATCTGAAATATTGTATTATTCTCACGAAGAACTCCATTCATTTACGATTCAAGAAATCTATAACATTGGTATGAGTGTATTTAGTTGGAAACACAATAGTCTTGAATTGAGCAGACATTTATTCCAGTATATATAAACAAGCCATACTCTTGAATCAAAGCATATCAAATAAAATCAAGTAATTCTTTTTATGTGTGTAGTCATTCGAAATCTGAATATTATGATGAAAGTTTTAAAAACGAGTATGACGAACGAAGCGAGGAATGCTTCTAGGGAACAAGTGCGACAACGTGTCTTATATATAATTTTTTCAATTTTTTATTGAAAAAAATTAATTTGATATTGATAAATAACATTAACATGTTCGATTGATTATGACATTGAAATATTCGAAATCTGACGCACAAGCGTAAAGCCAAGTTTACTGTTGAGCGATTTCGATTTTTTGTGGTGAAAAATGCAATGTTGTTATTGTTTTCATTGGTCAAGAATTATTGAGTTTATCACTGCTAGTATCACGAGAACTAAAATCGCTCAGAAGTAAGCTGGGCCTAAATCTTCTGATTTTCATTTGACAGTTCGATTGTACCAACCTCCGATTAATAAAAAATGCGTACCGAAACAGAGGCTATTTCGATACGAATTTGCGTATCATAATGACTTTATTATGGAACCAAAATAGAAAAATGCTATTCAATTGTTATATTCTTTGAAGCAATATAATTTAGTTAGTATGATATATTCACGTTAGTTCAATGAATCCAATAAATTTTATTAAAAACTAGTCAATACTCACAGATTGTCATCATGATTAGGGCTATAAATATGGTGATCTGGAAATAAAGTACTTATCATCAGAAAAATATCAATTGATATTGATTGACGCATTTTATTAATGTTCACAGACCGAAAATGGAAAATTATTGATCTGAATGCTTTAGTAATACAACTCACCAAATTCATCATGACGAAAGAAAAATTTTACTGTTAGAATACTTCCAATTCGATTTCCTTATATTCCTGAATCGAAGTATCTCAAATCATAAAAATAATTTATTGGTGATCATAACATTAACGACGCCTTAAAAATTTTTGAGAACTTTCATTGTCTGCACGCCACCACAAATATACAGGAAATTGAACCAAACTGATTTTGCTCTGTGTAATAGATACTTCGTATTCTACCAATGCTTTAAAATTAATATGAACGACCTAACTATCGCAAATATAATCTCAGAGGACCCCAAAAATGCTCAGCTTCTGGCACACTCAAATGTTAAATCATCAAATGTATCAGAATTTTTTGTACTGAAACAATTTTCATTGACTTCTATAAAGGCTCATACATTTTACCCCTTTCCCTCCTGACTTCCGAAATGTCGGTAATAATTTTGAGATATCAAAATAGATGATAAATAGATCTCTCACTGAGTCCAGACATCTATATTGGCATTTGGCACCATCATGTAGCATGTAGGTTGGTCTTAAACCCAGTGGAAATTTTATCTCAACTGTTATCTCCTAAAAATATTTGAACGTCTCAGAGGAGCTTTCTCTACTGCGGTTTATATTTATCTTGTGAACATAAATCGATTATTCATTCAACAAGCATAGCAATAAATCATCCCTAGAGAGTTGGATACACAATTTATTCCGTAAACAAAAGAATCCATTTCTGAATGAATAAGCACCAATATAATTTCAGTGGATTAGTATTCAAATTCTATTCCACTCCAAAATTGAACGTATCTAAATAAATTCGCAATTAATGATGTTTTAGCCATAACAGCAAGAAGGCTGTACTGTACAAAATGCCGTTCTGGAACTGGAAATCCCGAATACTCACGGAGATATAAGAAAAAAATCGAAATTTCATAAAACAGTTTTAATTTTTTTCTGGCGTTATTTGAAGAAATTGATCGATATGAAAAACACTTCAACATGGCCACTTTTTTTAAGTACAAGATAGCGTTTTCAAAATTTGAAGCCGATGTTTCGTCTTCTAGAAACCATCATCAACTTATTGTTTTGAAACATGGATCTGTATTTTTCATTCCCTTTTTTATTAACTTCAGATAGCCCAAAATCTATGAGCTATTTTGATATCCATATGTTTCGATAGAAAAAAAGTAACAGTTCCTCTATTTCTTCAAATTTTGTTAGGCTTCAAATTGCACAACTTCGCCATAATTTAACCGACCCTGTATATCCTACGGTTTACTAGATCCCAATGATGAGGCTCGAATTCCCGCCACCCTGTACAAGTAAGTACATATTGACGAAAGGATTCAATTGTGAATTATTTTATTCATAATACAATTCAATCATAATAATATAAAGAATTATCTGGTGATGAATGTTATAAAATTAAAAAATAGAATCTGACAACTCACATTTGCGTTTGATTTTTTTCTCTTCAAGTAAGTATCCAGTAAGGCCATTTCCGAAAATTAGTTTATTTCGAAGAATTTTCTTTCACTTCTCTTTACATACATTTCTTTGAACCAATTCGAAATGTAAGAAACTCATAACACAATCTTGTAAATCATCCATTTAAATTGCAGACAGGAGAAAGTCAAGGTTGTTAACTTATCTACTATTGAAACAATCTGGAACTTTCCAGATATCATTTGTGTAATGTGAAATCCTCTGAGAACATTGATCATCAATTATTTTTTTTTGAAGTGCAGCAACCTGCTATAAGTTCTGAACTCTTCTTTTAGATCTTCAATCATAAAATGATCATACAAATTGCTCTGGCAATAACATCGATAACACTTTACATCTATTTATACCTCTACAAACCACTGTGTTATTGGAGAAAGTTAGATGTTGAACAAGACGAGCCATGGGCTCTACTCAAGAGCCTTCTTCTGACATTCTACAGCGTCATTTTCAAACGTGAGGATCCTTTAGTGTCTGTGAGAAGCCGCTATTCCAAATTCCCTGGCAAGAGGTGAGAAGTTCATGAGAATCGAAAAATACGTTGGTCACCGAATGAATTGATATTCGCAGATATTATGGAATTTATGAGCTGACAACTCCTGGACTGATGCTGAAAGATCCAGACCTGGTCAGTCAAATGCTCGTGACTGATTATGTGCATTTCAATGATCATAGAGTACTCATACATGATGACCTAGACCCACTGTTCACCAAATGCATCTTCGCACTGAAAGGTAAGATTTTGTTTCCATCAATGAGTGGACAGACCAAGAGAAGGCCTGGAGCTGACACAAAATCCCCTAATGGCATCAATCCTAGTGGCAGTATCGAGTATAATGGATGAGTTTGGTTGATGTAAAGGTTGGAAAGTGAGTGTGTCTAAGGAGTGCTTCATTGCCAAACCCATTGTGGTTTTGACGTCTTCTATTACTGACCTTATCATTTTTTCCAGTACCTAGGTGATTAGATTACAAACGTTGCTTCAATAGCTAAAGATTCAATTCGCATCCATATGTTGATGCTTGTGAGTTTTGCTAGACCACTCGAAGCTTTTTCAGCTCCCTCTTGAGCTGAACTTTGTTTTTAGGCGACGAATGGCAAAAAGTTCGTAAGACTGTCACCCCTTCCCTCACAACCAGCAAAATCAAGGCACAGGTGGATATGATGAACGACTACTCCAGAAGATTTGCAGAGCACCACCTGAATTCGGACGGAGGCATCGCCAAAATCGAAATGCGCGACGTTACGACACGTTTTTGCAACGACGTTTCGGCTAAATTGTCGTTCGGCATCAGCGTCGACTCCTTCGCGCAGCCAGACAATGACTTCTGGCGCATGTGTCACAAAGCTGTCAACACGATAAGCATGCAGAAGGTGCTGTCTTTCACTGTATATCTAGTGGCACCAAGACTGGTCAAGGTCAGTAGTTGTTCTTTAAGGAAAACTAAGAGATTCTGTCTGTGGTTCGTGAATTATTCGATTCGATTCTAGTTTCTGAAAATGAAAATTGTCGACTGGGAAGCAGACTCCTTCTTCAGGCAAGTGATAAGCGAGACAATGAAAGTCAGAGAGAAAGAAAGGGAGAACGGTGTGAAGGGGTCAGATTTGATTCATCTACTGCTAGAAGGAAGAAAAAAAGCCGAGATGAATAAGTGGAAAGCGAATGATAGATCTTATAAAAGTAAGAAATGTTCCATGAACTATGATTTCTCGTTGATAGAATCTTCTTTTCAAGAACGGATATTGATTCTCTCTCTTTGTTTCAAGGTTATAATGCTGATTGGTCGAACATGGAAATTATTGCCCAAGCATTTTTCTTTCATTTTGCTGCTTGCGCACCTGCTCCTACATTACTTAGCTTCATGGCATATGAGATAGCAGTGAATCCAGATGTACAGGACAAGCTCAGAAAGGAAGTTTATGAAGTACATAATACTTGCGATGGGGAACCATCATATGACAGCTTCAATGGAATGAAATATATGGATATGGTTGTGCATGGTAAGTATTTTATTGTTCTCAATGCGTAAAACATATCATTATCAATACCAAATACAATGGCAATTTTGAAAACCTCTGTGCGAATTAGTAACTCAACAGATATGTTTTAAGTGCCTTACGCTCCTGAAATATCCAAATAAGAAAGAAGGTTTTCATTGGTTGATTTCATTGGTTGATATCGAACATTAGGAACGAATTTATAAGTCAAATGTCGACTATTCTCTTGATATTGACGCATGTGCAATACAACAATATAATTCCGAAAATTCATGTTATGAACACCTTCCCCAATTGTATTGATTGCCAGTTTCCAAAATGAATGCAATGTTTTTTAGTGAGATATTGTTTTTCAATCATTAACAAAAGCCATGAAGCAGATACGTTACGTAAAAAATGAATTTTCTTAGTTTGAAAAGTGTTTTGAGAAGTGTTTTCCACCGCCAAATTAGTTGCTTAGCAACCCTCGTAAGTCTAGGACTTGTATGAGTTAGGAGGACGGGGACCTTAGCTTTTGTGTCATCCGAAGCACTATTCGGTTGGTCACCTATCTCCACCCGCTAAACGATACTATAGAATAAAATAAATAATTCCAATAGCCGCCGGGAATTGAACCACGGACCCTCAGGCCCATAGACCAGCGCCTCAGCGAACTCGGCCACCAACCCAATCAGAACAAATGTGCTCATATTCGATAACACATGCCTACAACGAATATGAAAGTAATTTCAAATATCACCTTTTATATGCGTATGCATATTGACATAAACAAAATGTAAAAAATGGAAACTTCTGTGCTGCAAGCCGTACTCTTAAGTAGCATATGTTGTGGATGACGTCACTTGCTGCCATCAGCATCATCAGAAATGTAGCATCATTTATGCATGAAAATAAACTTGTTTCTTTTTTATTTTTCAACAAAAACTTGAGGTAATAATACACTGTGTCCAAGATAAGAATGAACAGCATGGGGATATCGGAAACGGTAAGTGATACAGGGTCGATTAAATTAGAGAAAAGTGGCGCATTTATGTGCCTAATAATTTGCCATTTAGAAAGTTTCAATATTCCGAGTAGTTTCGGAGATATCCGGGAAAAACAGAAATTTGAGAATTTCGTTTTTATTTTCTCCTAGCTTTATTTTCGAAGGAAATGTAAAACAAATAGCACTTCGTCATGGCCACTTTTCGAGGACTACACGATAACATAAGCAGAATTTTCGTGCGACGTTTCGTCTTTTAGAAAACATCATCAACTTTGTATTTTTATATGGGCCGAAACTAAAGTATACCCTGTATACGACTCCATTTTTCATTGTGAATACTGCAACGTATCACACAATATGGTTTCGGAACCTTTTCTCGCGCAAAATGTAATTAAGTGATTACTTAATCTGTTTTTCTTCAATTTTAGATAGTAGGCTCTGGAAAAAATGTCATATTTTGATACATGTAGTGAATTGAATAGTCCTATTTATAAGAGTATAAATTTAAACTAACCACTTGCCGGAATTATTGCGTTGTTGAATATAAAGATGAGTCGCAATATCAGAAGTTTAGTTTATAAATGTAATTGTAATGTAATAAATAACAAGGAGCTATTATGTATTACAGGAAATGAACAGAAACTTATAACAAGTGTTCAAATAACCCGCCATTATTTTCTAAGCACATTGCTGTATTCACAATGAAAAATGGAGTCGTATACAGGGTATACTTTAGTTTCGGCCCATATAAAAATACAAAGTTGATGATGTTTTCTAAAAGATTAAACGTCGCACGAAAATTCTGCTTATGTTATCGTGTAGTCCTCGAAAAGTGGCCATGACGAAGTGCTATTTGTTTTACATTTCCTTCGAAAATAAAGCTAGGAGAAAATAAAAACGAAATTCTCAAATTTCGGTTTTTCCCGGATATCTCCGAAACTACTCGGAATATTGAAACTTTCTAAATGGCATATTATTAGGCACATAAATGCGCTACTTTTCTCTAATTTAATCGACCCTGTATCTCTTACCGTTTCCGATATCCCCATGCTGTTCATTCTTATCTTGGACACAGTGTATATCAATACTAAGTACACGCTGTATTTTTAGAAAGGAAATGTATGTTTTTGTATGAAAAATCGCTAGTGAAAGAAGTTTGCACAAAAAGGTATCAAAATCCCTGATGAAAAATACGATCTAATGACAGTGAGAGAAAGTAACAGATTAATGGAAAGGCGTTGTGCATAAATCTACCCTGCGTGCCTCAGTTTTATATATTGTTCTTTTATTTTCTACTGAACCAAATCTAAGTTGGATTCTTCATCGTTCCTCCCCAGATATTTTTGAGAAACTGATGGTTCACTGGTGCGTAATTCTCATATTCTCAATTAAGTTCATATGTGTTCAGATTCATGCATGCGATAACCAGTTTTCGCCCCATTTTCTCTTTTTTTTTTCCAAATATCTTTTTACCATCTGATGAAACGACCACAATTGCAACAAAAACGTGTTTTGATAATATAGGTGACATGTTATGAAGATCTATGTGCAGAGACACTTTCAAACGTACTACAGATCCCCACGACCGATTCATTTTTAGATCGTTTGTATGTGTATCCAAAATCATATGCAACTTATTGCAGCGATTGCAGTTCAACTTTCGCACAACAAATTGCATAATGTATGGGCCGTTTTGGGCATCGCGTGACGTCATTGACAGTACGATAAATTCCTAACCTTGAAATAGCAACTTCATTATGGACCAAGCTTGCTTTTCTTTCACAGAGACCATGAGGATGTGGCCGTCTGTCACAGAGGTCGACAGAATCTGCTCCAAGGACTACACCATCGAACCAACAACCCCCGATGAGAAACCTGTTCATGTCAAGAAGGGCGCGAGGGTGATAGCCCCCATCTACAGCCTCCATCATGACCCCAAGTACCACCCCAACCCTGAAAGGTTCGATCCGGAAAGATGGAGTGAAGCCAACAGGCACAAAATGAAGCCCAACACTTTCACGCCCTTTGGGTTTGGGTCTAGGACGTGCATGGGGGGTAAATTTTCAATCCTGCAGGCCAAAATCTTGTACTACCACCTGCTGCTGAGGTTTGAGATAGTCCCAGTGGGGGCGACGAGGGTGCCTTTGGAGGTAGCGAAGATCCCCAGGCTGAATGCTGCTGGAGGGCTGTGGATTGGGTTGAAACCGCTTGCTGGATCTTAGTTTCTTGCTGCATCTTTTCCAGTTGAATTTCAAGAAGCAGCGAGTCGATTTTAGAAATGATCAATTGCATTTCTGATTAGTCAGTTGCATTCCAGTATTCGTTATTTGTATATCAGATCAGAAAATATCATGTGTACACTTTTCCAAAAAATTTACGCACCACACCAAACATAACCAAAAGTTTGAAACCATTTTTCATCGAAACCGCTTGTTCGATTTGGTCGTTTTTATCTCAAAAAGAGCCTGTAGAGTTGATCAGTTGCAATATCAAGTTAGACATGAATTCACACTCAATACTTGTTTTCTGAAATACAAGTGACTATTCAGAAATTCGATTGACCCTTTCTGAAATACAACTGGAAAATATCAATATCAAAATATCAGTATGGAAAAGTCAATAAATTCAGAACGCATTTTTTTGACCGGAAACTTTTTATGCATGTGTGTCATGTACTACCTGTACTACCTGATATTTAATTGAAACAAAAACAGGGTGTTTCAGAATTCTGAACAACGTTACATGATGACACACCCTGTATAAAGAGTTCTTGTTGGAAAAATGCATTGCTAAAAAAACCAATCGACGTATCAGAGCGTTTTTTCAAACATGATTGGTTTTAGTCCATTTTAGTAAAACACACTGTATGTATAATAAATATATGAATAAATATATACAGCGTGATTCGCATGAGGTTGCGGAAAATTAGTCAGTTAATTGTCTCCACCAGAATAAGATGAAATACTACGAATTGAAATAAAGATAGATATGAAAAATAAAATAATGCATTTTGGTACTAAAAAAAATCTATCGATTTTCAGAATGCGGAATCTTCCTGTATGTTGTTGACATAATTGGTCTTTCATACCCATTAAATATAGTGAATAGGAAAGTTACCAATATTGAGATTTTTATTTCTTATGGTTGACACAAAATCATCACATAGTACGTATTTTTTTATTTTTCTGACCGATCAAAGACTCCAAAAAAAAAGTGAAAAACTGCGTTCACACAAAACAAATTGGGATATTGCGTGCGGAATTACGATTTTCTTATCGCTTCTGCATAGGTAGTTATTCCTAGATATACGAAAAAACTGACGATAATATCCTGAATTATTATCTTTTCATAATATTAAATCATACCCATGTTTTGAATGAAACAAACATGTTTCATTTTAGATAAAATATATATATTTATATATATTTATATATATATTATATTATATTATATTATATATATATATATATATATATATATATATTTTAGAAGACGGGTAGTCTCTATGACTGGACTAGTTGAAAAAAACTGAGTTTTTTTGGAAAACACCACTGAAAATGATTTCCTTGAGGTTGCAGTCAATTGGGTATGGCCGGAGTAAAGAAACTCTTTGTTAAATTGTCGAGCTTTCGAAAAGAATTTATTTCATTATCAAGACATTAACTCGAGGATGCTACTAAAGAAAATCACAGTGCACTTCATTATCAAAAAATCTTACTCAATAATTTGTAGAAACACATTAAAATGGATCAAACATACTAATAAAAACATATAGTCAAGATCTTATGTAGAAATGTTTGCAAGCGCCATTGTCGATCAAACAGGTAGTATAGTCCATTTCCAACAAATGGACTATACTACCTGTTTGATCGACAATGGCGCTTGCAAACATTTCTACATAAGATCTTGACTATATGTTTTTATTAGTATGTTTGATCCATTTTAATGTGTTTCTACAAATTATTGAGTAAGATTTTTTGATAATGAAGTGCACTGTGATTTTCTTTAGTAGCATCCTCGAGTTAATGTCTTGATAATGAAATAAATTCTTTTCGAAAGCTCGACAATTTAACAAAGAGTTTCTTTACTCCGGCCATACCCAATTGACTGCAACCTCAAGGAAATCATTTTCAGTGGTGTTTTCCAAAAAAACTCAGTTTTTTTTATATATATATATATATATATATATATATATATATATATATATATATATCCCATAAATGATACGAAGCCCGGCAAATACCATGGGTGAATCGAAGCCCGGGTTGGGGGGCAAGGAATATCATCGTTCCTATCCAATACATATCTAATGGATGATACGAAGCCCGTTAAATACCACGGGCAAATGGAAGCCCACGTTGGTGGGGCAAGGGATATCATTGTTCGTTTTCGATATTCGGAGTTTATTTACTTCTCAGTCAGTGTTAATTGCTATATACTCATGTTGTACTATATGTATGATAGGAAGCCCAGCATGTACAGGGTGTTTTATTTGAATACATTTCAATTGTAGATGAGGGTGATCCCAATGAACCCGTATTTGACCTCTATGAACCATAATTTATTACTAACTCCATGCTATTTTTTCTAACAATTACGTGATATCTTATGGAAAATTATAACGATTGAATAATTCAAGATTCAAAGTAAAATCTATAATGTGTGTGTGAGACATCATGCATGACAGTAAAAGAAATTCTTGAAAGCATGGAATTTTTGAGCATCTGGAAAAATCTCACTCTGTAATAAGTTCCACAACTTCGCCTCTGGATGAAAAAAGGATTTCGATAGACAGAAGTTATGTAGGTCTCAAGTCCGAGGATAAGGGTTGTCAGTCTGTGTTCGTCTGGTCTACTTGCAATCGCTCGTGGTGAAATAATAGACATGATTTATGATGAGCATCGACCATAATCATAAATCCATAAATAAGAGAGTAATCGATGGATTTTCAGGAGCCTCATCGTTTGGCACCTGAAGTTCAAACATGTACATGACAGATGAAAACAGAAAACCTAGGTTTTGTAATAGGGCCCATTACATCGACCGATGACAGGGTATTGTTGTTGGTAACACCAAACATGGATATCGAGGATTTCATAGAAACAGTTAAGCCTCATATTAGGCATTGTGAGATCCACCTTCTTGGAGAAAATATTAGCTTGAGTCTTGGTTGCATTGAACCCTACCAAATTATCAGTTTTCCATTTACATTGAGAGTATCGACCTGTCTCTATCTTGCACCATCGGCCTCTTGGGAATGGGGATATATGGGGGCTCTAGCCGGATATGTGAGGTCACCTCTAATATTTAGTCATTCATTCATTCACTTTCAGAAACAGGATGCTAACATACTGTTAAGAAATGTCGTCAATGTAAATAGATAAAATGTAAAAATACAAACTAGACACATGAACTACTAGCAAACAAATGGACAAATATTTAGGTACATGCATAAAATTCACTAACTGTGTAACAATTTTTTTCTAACAGAAATACTTTCACTTTTTTTTTAAATATTCAAATTCCTACTATTTTTAATAATATCTGGTATCTTATTGTAAAGCATACATCCCATATAAAATAAACCCCTCTGGTACAGCGTAGTATCATGCTTGTTGGGTAAGAGCTGTTCTTTTTTTCTTGTATTATATGAATGCTGAGCTCTCACTTCGTTGAACCTATCCTTATTTTTGAAAACATAACGAACAACCTCATATATATACACAGATACCTCGACGTACTAAAGGTGTATGTTTTGAGATATAATACGAACTTGGGAAGCCCGGTGAAAAATTTTGAAATGACAACAGATGGCATCAGCTAGTCATGATAGACTCATATACACGTAGATTTTTAGGAAGCCCGATTCGGGCTTCCTAAATTCTCCGCGGGCTTCGTAAGACCTGTCAAATATACTGTTTCGGGCTTGGTAAGGTCGGATTACATATATATATATATATATATATATATATATATACAGGGCTATTCAAATTCGAGTCTATGCATGGGGATTTCGATAACGGTAAGAGATAGAGGGTTGGTTGAATGGGGGCAAAGTAGCGTATTTCAGAGGTTAATTATATGGATGAAAAAAATCTGACCTAGCTTCTTCAGTTCTGTAGTTATACAGGAAAAATCGAAAATTTCGAAATTCTTCTTTTGCCTATATCTTTTTATTTTACGAAGATTTTTTTTTAATTTTGCCACTTTGCCATAGCAACTTTTTGTAGCCTTTCCAAATATCTGAATAAAAGTTATATACAGGATATCGTATGAATTGGGCCACCCTCAACTTTTAATTTTCAAATACGGACCTGTATTTTTTATTGCATTTTTTTGAATGACAAGAGTACTGTTTTATATTGAAGTAGTATTTAAATCTGAATTACAGAGTGTTTTGGAAATATTGAACTATTACCAGTAAAATTTCAATTTTTTTTTAATTCCAGCTGTAATTAAAAAAAATATATCATAGAATAAGGTATAGAATGCATAGGATTTGGAATGATTGTCTTCTTCGAGAATTCATCCACATTTCAGTACACGCAACCCATGATCAAAACACTCTGTAATTCAGATTAAAATACTACGTCAATATGGAACATGACTCTTGCCATTCAAAAAAATGCAATAAAAAATACAGGTCCGTATTTGAAAATTAAAAGTTGAGGGTGGCCCAATTTATACGATACCCTGTATATAATTTTTATTCAGATATTTGGAAAGGCTACAAAAAGTTGCTATGGCAAAGTGGCAAATCGTAAAATAAATAGATATAGGCGAAAGAAGAATTTCGAAATTTTCGATTTTTCCTGTATTACTCCAGAACTGAAGAAGCTAGGTCAGATTTTTTTCATCCATATAATTAACCTCTGAAATACGCTACTTTGCCCCCATTTAACCAACCCTCTATCTCTTACCGTTATCGAAATCCCCATGCATAGACTCGAAATTGAATAGCCCTGTATATATATATATCTATTTTGTCACCTCATAAAATATAATTGGTGTATTTTGAAAATGGAATGGATTTGATAGATTGCAATAGCCATTCAAGAAAGCATGAATAATATACTAAACAGGTAAGAACTTCTTGATTGTCTTCCAAATTCAAGAATGGTATGGATATCTATCTGCATCCTTCAAGGATTTCGAAATATCCAAAGAAATTTTAAAAAACAATCGATCATCGCCCTCTCATGACACGATGATGCATTTTCGAACAGGGGTAAGTGGATTTCTATCGCCCATTTTATTCCGTTCACAATCAGTATTTATCCTGAATTCTCAAGTGTGCTATGGAAATAAAACATTACTATGGATACTGACCGATCAAAATAAATAGGTAGGCACCTGTCAAACTTTTATTCACCTAAAAACCCACAATAACTCAGCTCATGTTGTCCCAAACCAAAATGCAACTATGGTACCCAAAAAGAGGTCCTCAGGAGCAACTTTCCACTGAGCCAACGTCTTCGCTGAATGTCTACATAAAACCAGATGAAAGCGACGAGAACGCACACGTCAATGTCGACTACGTCTCAGAAGGGTGTATTTCCAGTGATTCAACCTCGACACTGATTTCGGTGACCTGTTCTGAGCCAAACACATTGGATCAGTCTGATGACAGGATGAGAAGAAGTTTAGAGGCGAGTGCTAGTACCAATTCTGTTAGTGATTTCGTGGATCTGAACTATTGGAAGGAAGAGAGGTTATGTTGCGGAACGGTGTTTAGGGGGGTGTACAATGAAGTGATCATCGACCCCAGGTTGTTGAGTGCTTGTCCAGGAAGGATCAGAAAAGAAAGGAAGAAGGAGAAATAACCAACAGTTTTGGTAGTCCCTTTGTTGTATTAGTTTTTGTCAATTATAATAATATGAAGTTTCAACAATAAATTGTTATAGAAAGACCTTGTCTCATCGGCGATTATTTTTTGGCATCCAACAATGTATATAATATGTCAGCATATCGCATGTACTTCTGCTTGAAAAATAGTTGGGGCATTACCAAGGGATTTTGAGAGCCTGAAATTTGGCCCTGTAACTCCCACTCCAGCCCTTTCATCCATCTTGAATCCATCAGTATACCATACTGATGCATCCCTTCCCAGTTGAGGTCCGTTCTCTGTGCAAATTTGGTGGTTGTTTATGACCACTTCAAACTGCATTTCGAAGTCGTACCTAACTGGCATGATATCTGTCGGTTTAGACATGGATTCTTGGGAAATATTTAGGAAAGAACCTTATGGAAGGAAGATTGGACTCCTCTAGGAGAACAGAAACAAACTAGCCCTCTCAGTTATGCCAAAATCTTACATTAATAATATATTACCAGAAATTTTAAACCCTCTAGAATATAGATTGAATAGTTTTAGTGGTCGATATAAATATATCTAGGCACACCCAAGCATTTCTCGTAAATAATTATATGGTTCATGACATTTTTGAGTAACTCTACCTTAAGTTTTATTATTTGCTATTGAAAAACGCGATGAAAGCTCATTATTAAACCACAAAATCAAAGTTTTCGCGAAATTCGATGTGTCGAAATCCATTCAAACCAAATTTGAATCAAAGCGAAACATATTCACGAAAATCGTTTGCCATCTTGGAGCCACCATCGTCTAGTTTTCCAATCAAAATGCTTCTTGAGTTGTTTATTACATGAAAATATAACTGAACTGAATGTAGCTACACTGAACTCACACATTCAAAATATACAAACTAGATTCTGATTTCTGGTGTAATGCTCATAGGTCACCGTGTATTAGAAATAGGGCAGTGAAAAATTAACGAACCTCTAGTAGATCAAAACACTCTCGATAATAAGATCAATCGGCTGAAAAGCATTGAATCGAAGTTGTTCACACGCTGCACTATCATGGAGTTCGTTGTTCACAAAAGATCTTGGAGATGTTTGAAAGCAGTGCGAATGTTGCAAGCGTTATCTCAAATATTAGGTCTGTCTGTTCCCAACTTGTATAACTACAAAGGATTATCACTCATTTATATATTGTATATTGTGTTGTTGGTTCTTCTTCTGACAGTCCTAGCCCTAGCAGATACAATATTGAGGATTCGCCAAATTATCAAGGGAGGAACATTCAAAACTCAAGTACTAGATGTAGTGGTGGCTCAAGCATTGTTAGCAACAAATGTGACATCGATTTGCTCAGCGGTATTCTTCAAGAGAAAAAACATAATAAGATTAGTGAAAACTATCGATAAGCTGGAGAATCACTTACAAGCTAAGTGTCAAGAGGAAATTGACTTCAAAGCAAACACACTAATGATTTATTTCGTATTGGTCCAGGCGATGATCCACTCTGTGAATATATACGATTTCTATGTCGACATCGTTGCTTCTAACAACAGTTTTCCTTGTATCATATCAAAGTCGCTTCAATACATCCAAGTGATAACGATCTCTGTAGTTATTCTACAGGTGCATTTTTATGGTTGTTGCATACAAAGGATACTGAAGTTATTCCAAAGGAATTTGTATCTGAAAACTGCTCCTAGATCTGGTCATTTTTCTTCACAATCAATTATGGGGATAGAAACGTTGTTTTTCCTAAGAAAGCATGATGATATATGCGATACAATAGAGATGGTCAGCAGCATTTACAGTGTTCAAATACTACTTATACTCGTCTTTGTCACTCTCAGTTTGCTACAAAAGACAACACTGAAGACTCAGGAATTCACCGTGAATCTAGCATCTATACTCAACATCCTAGAATACTTCGTGAGTTATAATATCGTTCGACAACACTTTGCTATTGTGAAATCACCACACTTACTGTATATTTTTTCATTTTCAGGTGTTCTTGGTGATTTTTGCAAAAACCTGTAGTGATACAGAAGATGCAGCAAAGAGAACATCTGTGATAGGTCTGAAGACTCTGATTAGATATCCATGGGATTATAAGCATCCAAATATGGCAGCTATCAAAGCTGAACTCTTGTTAATGGTTGAAAATATCAGAGGAAGGAATATTCAATTTACTAGATTCTTCACTATTAACGAAGTGATTGTGTTGATTATATTGGAAGCAATCGCGACCTATCTAGTTATCTATGCTTGGTTTCAGAAAACCTGTGTTAGAGCTTGAGTCAATGATAATATTAATAATCCTGTTGCAAGACGATTCCTAAATAATTTTCAGAGAAATGTATTTCCAACGTGTACAAATTATCTCTATAAATAATGTTTCAATCTGATGCATATAACCGATTCATTACAGTGTCTGTTTATTTGTGAAAAAAATATATGATGATGTTATTGTGTAGAGTTCAGATACGTGCTGAGCAGGCTTTTGACTATGAAGCACTCTGAATATATATATTTTTGAATTCAGGAATTACAGCTAAATAATTGCCACTCCATATAACTCCAGCTTTCATGGGAAATACTGTTTTGGGACATGACTATCAAGGTGGGGAATTAATGCAATAATTTCTTATCAGGGATCGAATTGCTGTAGCCTATCTAAAAATGTTCAATAAAAACTGCATGTAAGTCATACTATCACGACCATAAAATCACAATGAATCCACATCGAATTTCAAGTTCGCCAAAAGTACAACAATTTTTTTCTACTGCTGTACTATAAATGACTTCAATTTCCTTACCACGTCTCCCATGAAATTGTGAAAGAAGTATAGTGTTGAACTCACACGAAATGTTCGTGGGAAATGAGAGGGTATCATTCCGCTATCTTTAAGCAATATATAATTATTCTTGTTCTGGTATTATCCTAAGTGGCGCTAATTGATATATCTAAATGACAATGACAATTATTTAAAAACCCGCAAAAGCAAATGTGATATTTTCCTCTTATATAGGTGGATGTTGTGTTGTAATTCTTGAAAAACTCAAGATGAAAGAGTACTGCCAAGCCTCTTACTTTTTTGTTCCATCTGTTGCCGCTGTGACATGCTTCATAAAATACTATGATCAAAAATAGAAATGGACCACCATAAACTTAGTGCGAATTTGGATAGCTATCACTTCTCAACGAATGTTCTTTGCAGAAAAGCTAATTCTGTTTTATTACCATTGCACGAATTTGATGTGGTCTTCATCTGCCGTGTAGACAAAAAATGAAAAAAAAAAATGGTTGGAATGAATTCTGCATTCCGTTTAATAGGGGTGTCATACAGTGCGTCCTATAAGATCTATTTATGTACCTTTCTGCTTCCTAGCCATTCGGGATCAGTCCTATGGAGGTACAACTTTTATTTTCTGTGTAATATTCTCCAATTTCCGTTAGATTTGTAGTGATGGCGTATTTTTTGTGTATCAGTCATACAGTTTTCAGTATATAAAGACAAAATAAAGTTGAAGTTGTTTGTTTAATAAATAGTGGTTTGCAGTGATCTCGGAACTGAGCTTTACAAAGATTATCTTTTCTGTAATATTAATACCGAGTTGAACAAATAATCACTGCATAACTTAGTATTTGATCAATTAATAATTATGTAATTTTATAAGAATAGGTTATATGGGTTGAATTTGAAGAATATTTAAATTGTTTTGTTAAATTGAGGTCAAAGAGTATAGATGTCCAGTTCAGCTCTGATCGAATTCTCGATTGCTTCTCATATCGAAGATTAGTTGCTCTTTATAATCATGATTGTATCTCATTTGACCACACCTATAACGTTTTTCGGTAGAATGAAGAATACTGGTAGGGAGAAGTATGGCATACTTTTACCTAAAACATATTTTTGCTGTAGCGAATAAAGTCAAGCACATGGATTGTTATTTTTCTCAATGGATATCAAAACTATTGCATGTGGCTATTTCACACTGTATAATGATCAGCAGATGTTGAGAGTGGCTGAGAGGATTATAATAGATATGGTGGCATCATGAAGGTTTAAAAAAATCCATGTTTTTTGTTCCTGATTAATAATATATACCTCGTAGAATGAAATGTTGAATTTATTCGACTTTGCGATATCGTATAATTTTTTATAGCGTTCGTGAGTGATGATGAATTTCAGTTTGATTTCAGTTATATAAATTGAATGTTATTGGTGATACCGCTCTGAGTTATTTCCGAGTGTAGGACAGATTTATGGTACAGTTTTGATAATGTTGATTGGTCCTTATTCTCTGCTGGTGGTCTTTTTCGAGGTGGGTCATCTGGTTGGAGGTGTTTCTGTTTTTTTTTAGCACCGGGTGGGTATTCACAACTTTTTCATAGCTTCCTTATTCTTTTGAATACATATAGGAACTCTTATCGCTCAGATAACTCCGTTCGTTATTGAACTCTAGCTTTATTTTTGTGTGAGTGAAAAATGGAGGCCTATAGATATTATAGCCATAATTCTACGTCACTGTCTATATTTCGAACAGATCAGAAGATATTCTTCCCTTCGTTTTGATTTTTACTCGAATTGATTTGTAATGTACCTATGGATAGAAACAAAACCAATGTTGACTTTGTTTAGAAAGATAAGAATAGCACTGAATTGTTTTTCACAGCGGAAAATGTGTGCAATAAATTTTTATCAAGAGATGAATTGCCCCAACCAATTGTAATCGATTTTCTATGACACGAAATGGAAATAAAATCTGCATAAATATGGGGAAAACACTACCACGACGTAAAATAGGTGACAAGAACAATACCTGCTTACTCCTTATTATGCAAAATTTCTCAGATCAATCAAGGACGTGAGTTTCAAAAAGGTTGAACTGTTTTGATGTTCTTGTGTTTCCGATGGCGACATCTAGTTGCGCTAGACAAAATGTCAAGTAAGGTTTTACATGAAAAATGATTGATATCTTAGTCTACCATAAAACAACACTCTTGTCTCTTAACCCTAGAAATATCATTTGATGAATTCCAAAAATGATCAGAAGATTGAAGATTCAGACAACAAAGAGTATCTATTCAATATCTACAATGAATTCGAATAAAGAAGGAAAATTCGAAATAATTGGCATCTTCAAAACCGTAAATAATAGTATTAGTAACAATGAATGAGTTTTCCTACGACCACGTATGAAAACGTCAATATTCACACTGTTTTGTTATTCAGAAAGTAGCTCATATCACCATGGTATTGTTTATTTGAAAGAAAAAAAGCACTAGTGTTGATATGAAAAATATCACAACGGTCGCCTGAATTGATAGAAATAATTAGGTATATTGTGAAGGTACTCACTGTCAATATAAGCGTTCTCAAATCAAATTCATATTATTTATTAAAATTTCTCGTTTTGAATTATACCGAGAATTCTTTATCTATTAATTTCAATGTGTCTGATACATAACCTCTAAATTCAATTCAAAACATGATTCGATGTTGATGACAGCGGGTGAGATAATTCATAAGAGTACGGCTACAGTTTTATTGCTGCTTGCATCAGTTTGATATCACAGTATCACCGCAGAGAAGATTCTTCCTTTGATTCTTTGGTATCACAGATGTTTGCAAGAAGTCAAGGACGCACTAACTCGAGTAACCGCAGTAACTCGTACGCGCATCGCGCAAACCGTGCTCGCGCACTACGTACTTCTATGGTTCTGTATTTCTGGTTGCGTGATTACTGGCGCTAGCAGGTGAATGGTGTCAAGGTTGTTCATGTACGCTGGTGTCAATATCAATAAAATTGATCCAAACTAAACTAACTCAATCAATCATACTCATGTGAAATATGTCACTTTCCACACTTGTTGTGTAATATACTATTTCTTGTCTAGGAACTGCGTTCGAAATACACAAAAGATTATTTTTTACAAACACAGTTCCTATAGACAAGAAAAAACCCGTACCTACTTCATTCGATTAACTTAAATTTCATAATATTCTTCGTCAAATCATCAATTTCATTAATTATTCACTATTATATTGAAATTCAATACAATAATTCATACATCTAACAGGAAAGGAGAGGAATAACTCATAGATTAAGAAAGAATTACCCTGCCCAGGGATCGAACCCAAGCTGGTGGCTTGAGATGAACCAGTTAGCTATTGAGGCTACTTGAAAACTTATGTCTATCCCACAGTTATGATATGTTATGAAACAAAAAGATATAGCCTAATTGGGCTGGTGGTCGAGTGCGTTGAATGGCTGGCTTATAGTGTAGACTACAGGGCCCGGGTTCGAATTCCGCGGCGGTTATTGGAAATATTTAAAAAATTTTATAGATTCGTTCAGCGGGAACATTCTTGGTACCTAGATATGAATCCTTCGGACTCTCAACGATAACCAGCCGAGTAGTGCTTCGGATGACACTTAAAAAGCTAAGGTCCCCGTCTTCCTTACTCATACAAGATGATATAGGACGATTTTTTGACGACAAGTGGAATCTTGTTCAGCATTTTACCTCCGATTTCCCACCAACTTTGTTTCTAAGCGTTTTTCGAGGCGTTTGGCACTCTACTATTAATGACATTATACACACAAAGAAAGAAACTTTAGAAATTACTAGAATCGAAGTGATCTTTACTGGTTTATACAGTTGATATATGGACAGAACTACTATTAAGTCCAAGTAAATTGAGTCAAATTACAGATCACATAATATAATAGTCAACTTTACTATAGGAACACGGTTGAATTGTTACCATTCGTACATCATTGGTGTGTACATTGAGGAATAGTAAATTAGACAATACTGGAAGAGTACTTTTTCCTTGTATCAAATATTGTAATTAATCAATGAGCACTGGTAGTTTCCGTTTTTTATTCAGTGAAATGAACTTAATTTAATAGATTGAAATGTACTATATGACAAATAGTGTTCTCGAAATCGAATCCACATCTTTATTACCGGTAGTGTCTCAGCCCATGTATTGTAATCCCTTCTTATATACTCATTGATGATGGTATTCATGATTATAGAACAGGAAGCAAAAATTCTTCATGAGCTTCCAATTTCGAAGGCCTACATGATGATTTTTTGATAATTCTCAATGAAAAATATAGTGATAACAGCCAACATAGTGCCGCTTTACTGTTAGTTGTGACTGTTAGTTGATCTGGAGTAGAATTTTCTAGAAAAGTTTAGATGTCTCAATTGGTACTCTTATTAGAAATCGTACTGAATCTAGAATTAACAATTATTTAGTTCGTATTTATCTGTATAGAATGACAAAGTAGTCATGGCCATTTCGAAGATCAAATGGAATCAAGGATATCTTGAGTAGTTCCTGAAACATCCTGGAAAAACTGAAAATTGTATATTCTTATAGTAATCGATAACTTTTCAGCTATTTCTGCTAGGATTTTGAAATAATATAGTATAGTCACTAAAGTTCGAATGCTGAATCCAACGGTGATAAGGAAATTAATTTAGGAACACTAGATTCGAAGATATAGAAGTCAACTTTGATATTTCTAATTGTAGCCATATTGGATTTTCACTCCATCGGATAGATCATGAAATTACCAATTCTTTGATATATTACACTTGTATGCTTTAAGAAGGAGAAGTCGAAATAACAAAAAAATGGAGAATATGAAGTAAAACATATGATGGAGCATCAATGCTTCTAGACTATTCATTGTTTTTATGTCAATGCTGTCACTCAATGACATTCCTCGAAAAACGTCAACTTTGTGTTGTGATTTGAAAGCTTCAAAGTTTACTCCATTAACCGTTGATAGAAAATAGTATATTACACAACAAGTGTGGAAAGTGACATATTTCATACGAGTAGTCGTTTAGCACGAGCCGCGTAGCGGTGAGTGCGGAAACGTAACGAGTGAAGGACATGCACTTTCCAACGAGTTTTGTACACTATTTTCCCTACGACTCCAAATACTTTCATTTCGCGGGAGGTCTTGTCAGAAATGTAACTTGAGCGATCTCTAGAATTTCAGGTGGTTTTGATTCAATATCAAGTACTGTTTATTTCCATATTCAAGATGATATTTGAATACTTCTCCGACAATTCCTCATTATGTGACTTACTGATTGATTGAGTTAGTTTAGTTTGGAGAAATTTTATTGATATTGACACCAGCGTACATAAACAACCTTGACACCATTCGCCTGCTAGCGCCTGTAATCACGCAACCAGGAATACAGAACCATAGAAGTATGTAGTTCGCAAGCGCGTACGAGTTACTCGAGTTAGTGCGTCCTTGACTCTTTGCAAACATCTGTGATACCAAAGAATCTTCTCGTTGGTGATACTGTGATATCAAACTGATGCAAGCAGCAAGCCGCGCTTAAAACTGAAACTTTTGAATGATCGAACCCTCTGTCATCAACATCGAAATAGTTCCAGCAAAGAGTATAGGTTCCAGTTTTAAAGTGAATTCAGAGGTTATATGTAACAGACACATTGAAATTAATAGATAAAGAGTTCTCGGTATAATTCAAAACGAGACAGAAATTTCAATAAATACTATGAATTTGATTTGAGAACGCTTATATTGACAGTGACATTATTTCTATCAATTCAGGCGACCGTTGTGATATTTTTCATATCAACACTTGTGCTTTTTTTCTTTCAAATAAACAATACCTTGGTGATATGAGCTACTTTCTGAATAACAGAACAGTGTGATTATTGACGTTTTCATACGTGGTCGTAGGATAAATCAATATCTCTCGCACATTTTCATCGCTCGACTAGCGCACCTAACATTCGCCCGGCTGGAGTGATAAGCTCCAGGCTGATTTCGGTTATATATGTTATTTGTGGGGCAGCGCTGATTTATTCGAAAGTCGAAGACAGCTTTACGGCACACGGTTTTGTGAAAATGTTGATCGGTCCTTATACTCTGCTGGTGGTCTTGTTTGCGGTGGCCCATCTGGCTAGTAGTGCCCCCTTTTTCGATTACTTGGTAGGTAATCATTTTTTGAACAAACAATTTGGGAGGGATAATCCTTCGTCAGATGATAGACACGAAAGCTCCACATTTATTGTAGATGGATATATTCGAATTTTTCAAAAACTAGTTTTTGTATTTCGTGCGTAAAATGTTACTTTTCGGCACGCTAATACAGTTACTAGGCGGACGAATAAGTTTTAGGAACAAAATGTTTCCTACGAGCTCCATATCAGATAACAACGAAAATAAAAAATTGAAACTTATCAAATAAATTCAGCTAAACTTGATAGAAGAAACTTCACAACAAATAATCACATAAAAAAACAATGATTGGCTAATGTTAAGGCTTGATGATCATTGAGATTTTTGAGTAGTTCCACTTTTCTTACTTTGCGCACGCATATGTATGCAGAAAAGTACTACATTGCACACGCTTATGTCGGCATTTCAGCCATCATCAATGCTTATTTATCAGGTAATGAAAGAGTACCATAAAGTTTGTCCATAGTAAACGGCAGAAAATCAATCCCATAATTTACATACATATTGAAATTTTCTCGTGAAATCCTTTCCAAAATCCGAAGAAGGTGAAATTTCAAAATTTGACATGAAATATCTCCAAAAGTTATATGTTGTTTACGAGTTTACCATCAATTTCGGATTCCTGATGCCGAAATACATATATAGGTACAAAAAAAATTCCGCAGAACAAAACAAAAAAAACAACGTGATTATTTTGATTTGACGTTTAACTGTCACATACACAAAGCTGAAAACACCTAAGGTTGAAAAAACCGAACTTGACAGGCCAATCAGAGTCAAGAGTCAAGTTTGTGTTATCGATAATCCAAACTTGACTAGACTAGCGCTCCTGATTGGTTCATTTAGCAAGTGCGTGAAAAAGTCAACAGAACTTCCTTCTGATTTTTTCCAAAGCGATGTTCCATTCTGGTATTTCAAGATATGTTCTAGCACATTCAAAGTAGTTGAAAATGTAGATTTCAATTACACTTCAAGAAAATGTTCCTCTTCTTGAGTATCGACTAGTCACCATTCGAATCGTGTAACTCTACGGCAAGTACATCTCTTTCAGTCGTTGAATACAGTAGAATTTGCACAGAGGCGTTTTGTGCGTATTGAGAATGCGGTTAATTGTCACGTAAGGTTTTTCTATTTCCCTTTCATCCTCCTGTATAGATAAGTATTTGAAGGAGCATACAACTTTTTTTTTTTTCATTATCATCATTATCAATTTCAGGCTTGCCACGAATGCTTTTTAGTTGAACTCAAGAAGTCTTTATTGTTGTTATATAATTCCATTATTGTCAATTGTAGTGATTGAAATTTTAATAACATGATTGTTTAAAAGCATAGTTTGCTCGTAACAGATAATGAAAATGTGTTGAACTTTTTATAAAATCGGATTTTCATTCGGGTGATTGGTGATATAAGAGTCGTTTTTCTTTTAGTATGACGACGGATGGTATGATGATTACAGTGAAGAAGCCGAAGCACATTACGATGATGCACTTTCTATTGTGAACAAGCTATTGGTATATATTTCTGGGAAAGAAAGTCCAATCATTTATATCCCAGGAGGTACACCTTCCGGTTCCAACATCCAAACAACTGCAAATACTAGTCCCTTAACTTCACCGTCCACTACCATAACAAGTTCGACTACAACTACTATTAGCACTACACCAGGCCCTACAACGCCATAAAATTTGAATTATATAAAAATAGTTATGCCTTACGAATTACCTGTGTAATTAATTAGAATTTAGATACTAATAAACACTAGATTGGCTTGATTACAGCTTGACATGATTCTCATGCTTCTATTCTGTAATTGTTGTGGCTGTGCCATCTCATTTGAATCGAAATGCTAGACAATAAAAAAAATACTGTGTGTATGTACCTATAATGCCGTACTAATCAAGAAGGTCGTATTTGCAGTATTCATATCATCGTGATAATCGCGTTTTTACGGCGACTTTTTTCCAGAAAACTGTGATTTAGCGCCTGCTAAGTTTGATATGCAGTGAATAATGATGAAATCTAACATTAAGTGAAAAATTTCATATTTACAAAGTCAAACATCTTGGTTACAGGTGATACGGCATTCAGATTTACTATTTTTTATTTTTATGCGATGAAATATCATCATATCTTCAGACTATTTCGATAAAAATTCGGAAATATAATTAACATCGATTCACTACACCTAATAAAAGAAAATAAAAGTCATAAAAAATGTATGTATTATCAGTCTAAGGCAACTTCTTGTTCAGTTTCTATCAGATTTAGACCAGAATTTTATTACGAATAGTATCAACTTTTTCAACTCAAAATTAAATTGGTCACATATGTCAGCTTCCTCGTGCTGAGAATTTCCTCAGATCATAAAGGCTTACGCTAGATACGGTATCCAGGTTATTTGTTCTGTAGGTCTGGGGGGGGCGGGGGGGTTCAACGCACTAACCCATCAATTGGTCGATTTAAAACTCCAACCATAGATATATGTTGTACCACGTGATATCACACTACTTTCTTGGAGACCACTATGATACCAAACAAATACTACATGATGCCGGAACTAGCGTATGCCTTTATGATCTAAGAAAATTTCACACTTAACATTTTCGACCAATAAAAAGCTTATATTTTGTATCGTTGCCATAGCAACTAGAACAATTTCCGGAAATTTTTCTCTCTTCCTTAGGGAAAAGTTTCACACCTTTATTCATTCACCTTTTCTTTTTTTCTTCTCTTTATTAGCGTGAACAGTGGTACTCTAATACTCAAGTTTGGTTCGTCCCCACGGCTTAAAAGGTAGCCGTGTGCTATTCTGGTGTAGCCTAAACGAAGTTGGTTTAGGATGACCTTTTCGACCAATCAAAAACCTATATTTTGTGTCGTTACCATAGCAACTAAACACATTTCCGGAAATTTTCGTGTCCTCCTTGGGGAAAGGGGCATGATATTACGCTGGAAATTTGTTGAAGTCTATTTTGGGTTGAATGACATTAACGTATAAATTCGCAGATACTAAGTACCACTTCGAGTTTCTTGTAAGAAAGTATATTTCAACATTTCAACCAACTTCAGTAGAATAAAGTTAGTCAGGTACCTCATTATTATTATGCGTGTATAATTGAAGTCGGTATTATAACACAATTATTAAAAAAGCTTGATTTTCAGAAGTTTCTTGTCTTTTGTTAATAGTTTGGTGCATGCTAATATTTCGAGCGGTAGTACTAACTGTTTTCTTGATGGTAGTACGAATGGAAACAATGATTTCTCTATGATGTTCTTCATCTAACTGAAGGTAGGTACGGTTTTAATGACGATGGGTTGCTATGTCCCGTAATTTTCACAAATTTTTGTTTACTTATACCACTCCTGGACAATTCAGTTACGGCGGCAACTTCATTGGAATGGTTCATAATTTTCACCCGCTTGTCAAGTCCAATATTTTTTGGCGAGGATTTGGTCCATTTAGATAATCCATTTATCCCACAATAGGAGAATTCTTATACCATCCGTTCGAATTTGTTTTTTGCCATCAGAAAAAACTTTTCACATGTAATATGGTTTCCCCGTCTTCCCATAATTTGTTTAAACAATCTTACTGGACATACACAATCTTCTTCAGTGTTTGCTACCAACCATTTACTATCGGCCAACTTCTGATTTCCCCCTTGTGCTGTGTTTGAAAACACTGGGTTATATTCAACTCTTCCGGCCTTCCGATTTCAAAATTGAATACCTTACAATTTGCTGCTTCTCCACCTCTCCAAGCCAATTCATAGGCAGCAATGTGATAAAATTTTCTTTGGACGCCTACAGGTTCTTCTTCACTCCAGGACAGTGCCATTTCAAAAATGTCTTCTTTTTTGAGAGCATTAGAACTCACCTTCCTTTTTTCTGGGATTGCTTGTAAAACTTCTCATGCATTTCTCTTTCTTAAACTGTATGTCCACGAACGGATTAAAAATTCTTTTATAATCTTTAAAGTACTTTTCTTGTAACATTTTTGCTGTAGTGTTCCAAATCGTCTTGACTGCACTCTCTTTATAATCTTTTCCATTGTTCTTCTTCATGTTGAATGCCCAGTCACTTAAAATAGAAGCTAACTCTTCAGTAGACGTTTCTGCAATGAGTTCAAACAAAACATCGCAAATTGTCACCAAATTGACGTAGGTAGTTGAATTCACAGTATTGCAAGGAACATTATCATTGATGGCTTTTTCAATTTCTCCACTCGAAGACTCTCCAATTCGCGACATTTCCACAAATAAGAAACTCTTCTGACAACGCCATTTTTTACAATGCTGGTTGTCATGCTTTCAAAAGTTAGGTTATGTTTTGTCGCTGGGAAAGTTAGGGCAAACTCAAGGTGGATATAGGATGGTGAAACAGCTTCCTATTAACAAGCTCTAAAATAAACTGTAGAGTTTCGTCTACTTGATTTCGTAACATAGAAATATTTTCTGAAATTACCAGAGATGGCGCCATAACTTGTGTCGGTGAAACAGAAACTGAGCTTCTGTTAGTGCCATGTATTCTAGGAGAAAAAATTCAGATAAGAGTAAAAATATTGATGATCATTCCAGGTTTACTGAAAATATGGTTTTTCAATATCGTTTCAATTCTCTCCTGTCAGATATCTACATAAGCTACAGAAATCTTCCTCGAGATCTAACCGCCATCTTCATTCGTGGAAATATTACTACCTTCTCAAACGGTCTACAAGTTTTTCGCAGTAACAATTGAAGAGCTGTTTCACCATTCTATATCCTCCTTGGGCAACATTTTTTCGCTGTCGTAATGACATAACACCTCGACATTTTTAGTGCATGAATTAAATTGTCTCACGGAATACCAATCTAGCTTCAATTAAAACAGAAAATTCTCCTCGAACACGAATATTTTTTATGACATTTTCAAAACATTCGTGTTGTCGAAAAAATTTCCAGTAATAATTGAAGCTCATTTTCGAACAATTCGCCGTGGCTGTCCCATTTTATTCGATTCGAATCGTCCAGCAATCCCCTAAAACCAAAAATTAACAAAACCACCAGTGCACCGAAAAAAAATCTGTGTACCCCACCATCCCTACCACCCCCCGCCCTTCCCCTAGTCCCCGACAGGAGCCAGCAGGAGCCAGCAGGAGCCATCAGCAGGACCGAGCGAGTGGCGCAGCGCCAGTTCCACTACGGAAGCGGCCGCGATCTCAGCAGGCCCTGCCAGATGACGTGGTTCCGGTTGGCGCTCGTCCTGCTGACGGCCGTCCTGCAAGCGACGCGCGTCGCAGGAAGGTTCGCGCGCCGCGACGTCTTGGACGCCGCCAGGTGTGAAGTGAGGTGTTGGAGCAGGAATGAGGAGACGGTGAGGGTGGCCAGAATTGACAAATGTATTGAGGGTTGACTGTCTTTTGGGTGTCTTATATTTTGAACCCCCTGTTTACTTTCTTATTTATTGTTCATTTGTTTGTTTTTTCTCGAAAATTCATCTCATGTAATTTTTTCTGTAGATTCAATATAGATATACGTATTAACAGAAAAGCAGTTGATGAATGCCAAATATTTTTTTCAAATGGGACACACTATGAATTTTATTACCATTAGAGTGTGTTTTTTGATTCCAAATATATACACATATATTATGTTAGCTCTAATTTTTTTTATGAATCCTGCAATTAATTAGCACATAGATGATCATCAGGGTAGCTATGGAAAGAATTGAAATATCTGTTGTCATAAGATGTCAGTTATTTATGAGGTTATTTGTCCTAATGGATTGTAGTGACAGAAAAAAATATGATGAACTATCAGTATATTTGGTAAATAATGAAACTGTCAGAGCAGCACAAGTAGTATTTTTGAAATCCAAGAGAAAATCCAAATAAAATCTGAATTTCAATATCTCGATATCTATTCAAGATAACATAATATGTGTATATTTATTTGAAATCAGATGAATATACTCGATCCAATGGTAACAGAATATATGGAATGTTATTCCATTTAAAAAAATATATTCGGTGCCCATAACATTTTTTTTAGATCATCAACTGTTTTTCTGTTCACATTACAAAAGATCATGTTTTGAAAAAGGAAATTAGACAATTGCTAAAAAAGTTAAGGGGGGAAAATATACGTGAAGACCGTCTATAAAATAAATTTTGATCCCCCCGTCAACTTTCTCATTTATTGTCCAATAGTTTTCTGTTTTATTCAAAAAATGATCCTTTTTAATTTTTTTTGTAGATATATTTCAACAGAATAACAGCTGAAAAATTTTTTTAAATGGAACACCCCATATATTTTGTTACTATTAGATAGAGTGTATTTTTCTAATTTCAAATATGTACTTACAAGCTCAAGTGGGTACTATTGCAGGAGCACAATATTTTGAAATCGTTGACAACAAATATTTTTTTATTTCTCCTGACCTGAGAGAGAATCCGGATAAAATCTGAATTTCAACGACAAATATTTATCGAAATCCATTAGAGATCTATTTGAAATCGAAAGAATATACTCTATCCAAAAGTATAATGGAATACCCTATATGAAGTACAAAAATGTTTTTGGTATCCATAAATTTTTCAAAGATATTCGAATGTTTTTATGTTTAAATATATTAAATCTACAAGGAAAATAACGAAGATCGTTTTTTGAAAAAAAAAATAGACAATAGAAAAAAGTTAAGGGGGTGGGGCTTCAAAATATACCTACTTGGAATTCCTGATATTTTGTAAAAAAATCGTGTTGTCGAAAAAATTTACAGTAATAATTAGAGCTTCAGTGGTAATATAAGTGAAAAGGAATAGACACATAACCTACCTGTTTTTTTTCCTATACTTCCAGAAATGATAGGAATATCAAAATTTTTTCAACGGTATATTTTTAGTCACATAAATGCAGAACTTTGCCCTAACGTAAAGTCATCAAGATGCCATTGGTGGCCGTCGAATTTGAATTACCCGCTATATCTCGAAACCTGTATGTATATTTTTCATAAACATTGATTCTTATCAATAGTAGCAAAAACACAGGATGTCCCGAGGAATGTCTTATTGAACGAAAACAAAAAAAAAAGAAATTCAAAATACACTATGCTCAAAAAGATATTTTGCTATGTCGAAAAAAATATTTTGAACATTTAATTGAAATTAACCTCCATGTCGGATATTCTTGAAAAATTCTTGAAGAAGTTATCTTTCCGAAGAGGTGCGATTTTTTAAACAAACAATTTTGTTTAGCAACAGACAAAGTGTAGTAACCTCTTATTTCTCATATTTTTTCTATATCTCTTATCTGATGAAGTTTATGACTTATTTTGTATAATCAATTAGACTTGAACCATGGTAATAGAAGTCACCAAAATCTATTGAATATTGAGAATAGATGCATAATTCACGATAAAATAGTATAGTCTATAACAAGTATTGACAACACCACATTCCAAATGAATTGTTGGCTGTAACCATAACAAAAACAACCACTCAGGGTTACTTCATATTCCGTTTGCGGCAAAGTAACTATTTATACTACTACAGGCGTTTGATGCAACACAATTTGTAGTTAAGAAAAAATAATTTACTAAGTACTTCTATTGTAATGGTGTCTGCAAATCAGAAAATTAGATCGAATCTGCAGTTCGTAACGACGAAGACAAGATTCAGATTTTCTTTGAAATAGCAACCCAGGTTGAGTAAGTTTTTGTCAAGTGTAGAATTTTCCAGAATAAATTGAAATTCTCAAGTGTCACGTTTTCAATTCGTAGCAGTTTAAGTACCTACAACCTGTTATGGGTAATTATTGTTCGCATGCGAGTATTATTATTAATCGTATAAGGTGCGAAAATATATGTGAGGTGTAGTTATGGTATTTATATAGGTATTTGTACGGTAGAGCAATTTTTTTCGATTACACATTCCTCTTTTCATCACTGGTCACCACATTACACTCTTTCCATTCGAAAAAATATAAATGGAGTGTTGATCTCACATTCTCACAACTAGCATATTTTTAGACACCGATAATTGAAAATTAACATAAAAGATCACCTGGGCCTGAGCTGCATCTTAATCAATCCGAGTTATAGCGAATTATACGTTTTAATACTGTTTTTTTTCTCGTAAATTACTCGAATTATCATTTCATCAAACGAGTTATTTATGTCAGTGAATTAATTCACATTTACCTAACATCAAATACTAGTATCGTTTTCCATTGGTGAAAATGGTGCGCACTCAGTGTAAATATATTTCTACCAACTTCACCTCAGTGGTTCAGAGTTTTCTGTCATGATTATTCAATGTTTCCAGACGGTATCGGTAAATAATGAAATGAATTATTGATTCACAATTTACGATAATATTTCAAAATAGCCGATATCGGTCGACTATGAAAACTGTCAAGTGTTAATGAGAATTAAATTCGGGTCATTCGATTAACTGAATTGTACATCTTGATTAATGGAACTCACGGTGAATATAATAGAAGTAAGACTCTAACAGTCAATCTCGTCAGAGTTGTATTTTATTATACTGTTTATACACAGCCGTACGGTCACCTAACCACTTGTATGCTTCACGAGGTCAAACCTTCTCTATCACTTCAACGCACAGACAATAACATTCCAGTGTGAAAATGTCTTACCGAATACCACTCTAGGAGGTTTTTTCAATAACTCCGCGCATAACGTCAATTTTGTGTTGAAAATTAATGTACTTATTATAAATTGACTTTCGCGCAAAATTATAGAAATAGATCTTTTCACTATAGCCATGACCTGTAAATGTGACATTTGTTTCATATCTCCATTCAGCTCATGATATTTATACCGTTTGCTTTTTGTTTTCGAAAATCGAATGACAAATAGCAGCGTTATGGCGTGTGACGTTTTTTGTCAGTTTTCAGTCAGTCTGTATATTCGAGGACAGAAGCTATCAGAGCTTTCGCTAATTGGCTTGGAAGCCTTTCCAGTGGGTAGGTATACCTGCCACTAGTGCCACTGATGAATCATTGACAATTAACAAATAGCACATTAAAGACGAAATTCAGCTCGTTCCTGTCTAACGAAGAAGCAATGAATCAATCGTCACTAGCAGATACTCTAAATTCCTGTTTCTATCTTTATCAAGAAAATGTTCATTGTCTGCCTACTTGTTCAAGTGAATGTTGTGACGATTTAAAAATAATCGCATGATGTTAAACTGACCGACAAAAGTGTTCAAAGCGATAGCGCCCTTATGTTATCGGTTTTTAGTGATCGAAAAGACAAGTGGAATGGCTCCTCGAATAATTTGATTTTAAGTCAGTTTGCATACAGGGTGTTTCATAGTGGATGTAACATTAGAAGTATCTGGAGAACAGAAAGACAGATCATTTCGAAAATTTGTGGGCGTGGATAATAAAACTTGCTCTATCCGTCTAAAATATTTTCATCAATACAGTAGCTACTTTGTTATTTCAAACGGAACACCCTATATTTTGTTAGATTTTTGAATTTTTCCTGAAGAGCTGATTTCGTCGATATATCATACTTTGGGATAGCGAGTAAGATTACAGAGATATAGGGTGTGAAAAATCGAGATTTTTCAACTTTAGGAATTTTTTGTGTCGAAATTATTCATTTCTACTCAAAACGGCTTGCATGTCACTATCTTCAATCTCTATTTACTATCGATTGATATTTAATTGGAACGAATACAGGATGGTTCAGAATTTTGAGTTTTGCATCACCCTCTATTTGTTTCTGTTAAATGTCAGTAGATAGTTAATAAAAAGTTAAGATGGGGACATGAAAGCCGTTTTGCGCTGAAATGAATAGTTTCGACACAAAAAATTCCTATAGTTGAAAAATCTCGATTTTTCACATCCTATATCTCTGTTATCATTCACCCTAGACCACAAGTATGAGGCATTGACGAAATCAGCTCTTCAGGGAGGATTCAAAAATCTAACAAAATACAGGGTGTTCCATTTGAAATAACGAAGTAGCTACTACTTTCTGATACTAGCGGCAACACTGTATTGATGAAAATATTTTAGACGGATAGACCAAGTTTGATTATCCATGTCCACAAATTTTCGAAATGATTTGTCTTCCTGTTCTCCAGATACTTCTAATGTTCCATCCACTGTGAAACACCCGGTATAGTAGGGGAGCCCAAGATACGTCGTGGGATATACTGTCGCACCGTCTCCATACTTTCTATTGCCATGATACATATGTGTACAACGCTTTGGTGTGTTTTTCTGCTCTAAAAAATATTCAGTAATTGAAATTACCAAAAAAAAATAAAAAAATCAAACATCAAATTTCAGAAAGGAAACTCCTCCACATAATTGTCATTTTATTGGTCAGCACAACAAGGACATCAAGCTGAACCGTCTATGTAATAATCTGACGCGCTCGAGTATTTCAATGTCACATTTTTTTTGCATTGTCAAGAATCGGCCATGAGTTTCAGTCTTTTGAATAGTAGCTTCTTTAGGGTTCGAATCTAATCTTTACAATCCATAGTGCTTCGGATGACACTTAAAAAGAGTGAATCCACATTTGGCCGCTCGGCCTCCCCTACTAATATTATTTGTGTACATCCTTTCTTCCCTATGATAGTTTCCCATCTGATAGGAACAAGCATAAATACACTATTTTCAAAATTGACAGAAGCTATGAACTATATCCAATAAACTTTGTCCCCCATAAATACTAAGTATTTATCATCAACATAATGATCATTCATCATCGAGGGCAACTTGAATAATGTTATCTTTATTACTTAACAATGTTAACATAATGTGTCTATTTGATCAAACATTGTCGCGATTATGAATTATTGTCATCAACATCGTGATTAGCACTGAAAATAATTAATGGTTGGGTCTCATATAATTCTCGTTGGTTTCCTACTGTGTAGTGACATTTTAGGTGAGACACCATTCTCCTATAACTCTTCAACACTTGCGTGTAAGAAAATAACTGAAAACTTCCCGGAAAGTAGTGATGATTGTCACTAGTTTCAGGAGCCATAGGTAGCCAATGAAGAATCTTCATGTTCGAACTCTTCAAGAGATGAAAGTTTCTTGTTCAATTATTTTTAAGTAGGGATCACCAAGATCTTGTCTTGATTTCACGACAAGATCAATACAAGAACTAATTTTATATTTCAAGAAAAGAAATTTTATATCAATACCAAGATTTCTTGTCAAGAAAACAAGAAATCTTGAAATATCTTGTAACGTATATATTTGTGAAAAATATAATATATTTCAACATAACAAAACATATTTTCATTTATTGATAACAAGATGCAAATCAAAAATGATAATCCTGATGAAACTGAAATCTCAAACTAGGTTTTTGAATCGGAATTCATAAGCTATGAATCAAGGCACATTTAAAACTTCTTATGGAGTCAAAGTCTCTAGCCGATTTCTTAGCTTTTGATTGTTAATGTTGCTGCTTAAAATAGCCTTTCCGCAAGTAAAGATGTTGCTGGCGTTCCTATAAAATTCTTGACCATTTGATCGTGCCGGGGAATCACCATGTACAGGGTCATTCCGTATATTTAAACAAATTCTACAGGGGAGATAGAAAAAAAAAACTTCAGATGCCGAAGTTGTAGGATTCATTCTGAACCTCCAGAAAGTTGAACGAGATGGAACAAATGAATATCGCTTATGTAGAATATGCGTACCAAGTTCGTTAATTTCAATATAGAACATCTTATATATTTTTTAAAAAAATTCAAGATATTCTTTCTCCTGATTTCAGAAATATATTGGTTATTGATATTTGGTTTAGCCATTTTCGAAATATTTATGATAATATAATTTATGATTTGATTTTTCCAAATCGCAATAATTGACATGAAGGAACAACAAGACATATACCTAGATTGTTCGAATTTTGACACTAATTGTCAAAGTCGATAAGAAGTTTGATGAAGATTGACAAGCTTGACTTGAAATAACTGCTGTAGATACGACTTTTTATGCACACTACTGTACCTACTGTGTCACCGGAAATTTCAAGGTCTTGAAATTTCTTGACTCAAGACAAGATATAATATGTCAAGAAAACGTCAAGTCAAGATTTTTTCATACTTCTTGACATTGTCTCAACACAATACAAGAAGCTGTTATCAAGACAAGAATTATTTTCATGTCGACCTCTTTTTAGAAGCAGATTTTCAGAATTCGACAGAATAATGATCGTTTATCTCATGATCAAAGTTGGATGACACATTTCCTGATCGATGATGGATAGTCATATGATGCAGTAGCCACCTAGACCACCAGATTTGACTATGTTAGACCTGACCTAACTGTATAATCTCGTCCCTCATTGATATTTTCCTATTTTTGCCATAGAAATATATTCTGGGTTTTTCGCACCGAAGGAATCCCAAAACATCAAATATTTTGGAAACGTGAAATCTTCATTAAAATTAGTATTATGGATACTATTTGCAAATGCAAACACGTTTCGTGATAACATTTATGTACCTACATTTATAATGAGTTTCAAACATGAGGAGTGCGTGATCAAAATTATTGATTGATTACGATATACAAGAGAGGTCGCATAGTGTGATAAATAATATAGATTTCAGGAAGAATGACAATGAGCAATGATAATCCAATTCGGACTTCATGACATTTTGGAGAAATCATAAATCATGGTCCAAGTTTTTGTATCCACCTCTATTATTGATTGAAACATCTCATTTGTGAAGACCTAATTCAACGATGGATAAATAGAATCAAACTTTTTTGAGAATCCAATGATATAGCCGATATAGGCCTTCCGATATAGATTGGAAAAAATCTTCTAGCACGTTACACACAAGTTCCATTTTTAATCCACGAGGTTATGAGGAAAAAACGCTTCAAAGTAGTGAACAAATTAGATTAGCACATTCGAATTATAAAATATTTTTTGTGGGATATGCCCACTATTCGAAGGAGAACCCACCATATTGACTCACCCTGTATATCTAATGGTTGGACCAACATCCAAGAAGAACACACCACTGTTTCCTCCTGTATAGTAAAGTTATATCTCGTTTTTTTCGCGCACCCACTGTATATTGGTATTCCCAACTAGGATGTGCAGCCCATTTGGACACTCTCACTTCGCAGAATTTCGAAAAAAAATAAGGCTACGAGCGTCGGTTCTAGATACAGCAAAGGATTACAGGAATAATAATTTGCAAAGATTTATCGACGCGACTGATGGAATGGAATTACTTAAGAAGGATAAATGTTGCGGAACTAGAAACTTGTCTTTCCATTTATAACAGATGGCAGATCACTGAATAAACAACAGTATCGAGATATACCCGTCAAATCGAATAAAAACTGCTATGGCAGCGGGAATTGGAGGAATGCCTAGTGGTCAGGTACTACCTACGACCATTTAGGCCGTTTCTAATGATTCGAAAATCTCGTTTAAATTGCGTATACAGGATGTATCACAGTTTGTTTCAGAATAAGGAACTATAATAGTATATTATACACCTTGGGACTGAAATAGTATTTTAAATCCCCAGGGAAAAATTGTATGGCCCGACCAACGGGAAGGCTACATTTCAGTCCTGAGGTGTATATTAGTATATTATGATACAAGTTTTATAAGACGCTATTTTGTCGCACGCGTTGTTTGGAGTATGACGAGCGAAGAGAGGAATGCTCCAAGGAAACAAGTGCGACAACGTGTCTTATAAAACGTATGTCATATACAATTTTTTCTATTTTGCATTAATCTGAAGTCTTTCATTGAAAGAAATTCATTCAACATCGATATATAACAGAAATATATTCGATTGGTAACAATGATGACATTGAAATATTTTAAATCTGACGCACGAGCGTGAAGCATAGTTCATGTTAGAACGATTGCGATTAATTTTATGCGATTCCGCAAATATGATTGGATTGTCAAAAAACCTAGTTCATGTTGAAGCGGACAATCGCTAAAAGAAGAGTTTCTCCATCCCCCAAAATCGTGAGTAGAAACAAAGGATAGAGACAGTTTGTTTCGTTCAAGATATTTCCAGCAAATACATAGCTTCATTTAATTTACATTCGTTCACATCAACTCTTCTGTGAAGTAAACACCTCTTATTTATAAACACATTTTCTTAATATAACCTTATTCTATTTGGAATGACAAATTTTGCGGAACTTTTCTTCCGACAAAAGCGACGCCATTTTTAATCGCATTGTATTTGCGGAATTCGTTTCAACATGAACTAAGCTTAAAGCCCAGTTTACTGTTGAGCGATTCTGATTTATGCGATACCAGCAGTGAAATATCCAATGTAGTTATTGTTTTTATTGGTCAATTCACACTCTGTTAGCGAAACATGTTGTGAAAAAAAAAATATTTATCGTGAAAATCTTATAGTTTTTCGTTTGTTTACAATAATAGGTGGAACGTTTAAGAAAAAATAACAAAAAAAAATTTCAATTCCCATTGTTCAAAATGAAACAACGACGATAACACAGTTATAATTATCCAAAAAATTTAATCAATGTAAATAATAGCTGCAATAATAATAATTTACCTCTTTTTCACTTTGCTAATTGCAGTGCAACTAATCTTACACGTACCTATATGAAAAAGCGTTCAAAAGTGTTTTTAACCGATATCGTGGTAGTGCCACCAACTCTCAAAAGTTTGACAGGAATTCGTAGGAGTCAGTATAACCTAACCTAACTCTGTTGCTACAAGCAGGGATATTCCCCGTCGTACAAATTTGTCCCGCTCTTTTTCAGTGCATCAAAGACTGCCTCTTGAGGGAAGAACCCAGGCCTGGATATTGTCCAACCAGAAGATCTTCTACTTCATCACTTGCTGTAGGTTCATGTGCGACGAAATGCAGAAGTGATTCGCACTGCCAGGGAGTGCTAAAGTGCTGCAAGAACACCTGTGGCGTTGACTGTCAACCACCTGTTGAAATTGACATGGTAGGAGGTGAGTTACGTAGGAAACCTACTAATCAGTGTCAATAGAATTGTCATTTGACTATTTACAAACGTTTCGAACAATAGCGGTCCTGGTACCGTTCCCTGAGGAACTCCGTAAGTGTCGGTTTTCAGACAAAGATGTAACTCAATCAGGAGATGAGGAGTGCTCAATATGCGTTGGGTAAAGAGCTTTATTCGGGTAATTTTTATTTGCATCGATTTATCTCATGAGAGTTCGCAACATATTGAAAGAAATAGCAATTATCAATTCATAGTGAGATTGAACTCTGTCATTTGAGTAGCATTTCAATTTATGCAAATTCGCTTTGGTTATAATAATGGGTTATGTATTCAATATTATTATCTTTCGCTTCGTTTGCAGTTATTCAGGAGCAAATGATAATAATCTTCTAACGCTGTCATAGTGGATCTATACACTGAGCTATAAATAACACTGAATTATTGATTTATGAGCTGTTATTTCCGTCAAATAATTTATTGTTTCCTAGTTTATTACAGTTTAAGAATGAAAACTTTGTCATGATCCATAAATTTACCATATTTATTTCACAGTGATAATAGTGCAAAACCTACCAGTATATGCCACATTTTAATTTGTACGAGAAAATTTGAACTAGCCTTTTTATGTTTGGAAATGTATAGTGTCAGTCATTAGTCATGTATCTTAGTATCTTTTTCTAATTTATCAAATCATATGCCATTGTAGCTAGTTTTTATCACTATAGAACCTCTCAGAAGAAGATTATTCCATTGAATTCAAAAAGATTCAAATCGTAGAAAAGTATGGTGCTTAATTTTTAGGAAATAGATACCCCGTATATTCCTCGAATAAATCTTTCTAGCAAAAACACGGTCATGATGCCATTCTCCATTCCATCCAACATATCAAACACGATATTTTGCATGCTTCAGTTTTTACTCCACGCCTTGTTAAAATTACTAAGCAATTCCTAGTTCTTATTATTTGTCAAAAGTCGAAATGGAGTATAAACGGTTTGCATTCATCTACCTGCTACTCCTGATTATACCGGGCGGTACAACTTTTTCCTCTCAAATTCCAGAAATATACAAAACAATGAAAGTCACATGCATAAAATACAAAACCAGAGCAATTTGCAGGTAGGTATCTGACTAACCAGATTTCCAATATTTGATCTGCAATAAATTTTCGAACGATTCTGACGGATAAATTGAGTGATTCTTTTTTTTTTGTGATAACTTTGATGTAATTCTAGACATTTCTGTGAAAAATTCGGTTTTCCCTCCCTCTGTTTTCGAGATACAGGGCGGAATTGAAAATATTGCATTTAGGGACCCCCCTGTACCTCAGCTATCGTTCAATTTATAAAAACTGTATCTTCTACATCATTTTACGTAATCAGATTTGCGAAATGAGCTGTAATTATTGAGATATAACCCAAAGTTATGATTTTTCAAATGGAACACCCTGTATATTTTTTATATTTGAATTGAAAATGCGTTGCGTTTCTCAAAAATATATGAAACTGATACGATATTTCGAGTATTCGGGTAATCTTCAGTTTTTATAGCTAAAGTCAGGACGAATATTGTTTAAAAAAAGACATTTTCAATTCCGTTTCACAAAAAAATAAGGGGATAATGTGGAAACCGCAACTCTCTATCCCCAAAGACAAGTGAGTTGGACACACTGTACAACATAATTTATACAGCACACCAAATTTCAAGTTCTTAACTCAACTGTGAGTTGAAAAATACCCGCATGCAGATATTGAAAAGAAGTACACATACCTACCTACTTTTCCTTGCAGGTTAGCAAAAACAATTTTAGTGTCCTTCTCAACATCATCAACTGAAAAGAGGACATCATCGTATAACATCAATGTCATAGTTCGATAAAGAGTCACTATTTTGCGTAATGTTTCAATTTTGTTGACAATAATTCTGCAAATGTTTTGGTTTTTTACTGCCTCCTGAATTCCAAAGTGCAATTATTGGCGAAAATGAGCATAATGCCATGAGTAACAATAACAAATCAGATATTGATGGTTTTTTAAGGACATTCAGAGTAGTGCAGCTATGTATATAACAGAACAAAGACAGAAGACATTTGAAATATAATATTTGCAAGATGACATTTGACAGATCGTAACTTTGTGAAATTATTGGTTATCGAAACGTCAAAAACGAAATGACAAATGAGTAGTAATATTGTTTTCAAAGGAAAGGGGTTGTTCTAGTATGTTTAGAAGTGATGGCGCTGTTGTTCCAAAAAAAATTAACCTACGCCACTGCATCATTGGTCATCCATCGATATTCGATAGGTGCATATAAGGTTCGTACGCCTCAATAAATAAGTTTTGGGATCCTTGGTGGTCCTATTAGCATTCCCCATGGGATTCAGATGAAAAACTGGGCCATAATTTTGATATCTAAACCAGTTTCATTAGCTTGTTAAAAATCGATTGGACATTCGATCACAGTGGCGTTCACCAATTAAACCGACTGTTCTTCGTTATAATGAGTCCACCCACAGCATTATACCTTGTCAACCTAATGATGATGACGTTAATTTCATGGAGATTTTTCCACGTTCGCGGGTCTATTACAGTCATCCAAGAGGAAATAATATGTGGTACCCTGTATATTGGTGAACATTTTCGAACTGTAATAATATATTTTCATTTTCAAGAATTGCCTGCTCCACTTCTCATGAAATATTACCACTTTATACGAAAGCGCTGAAAGGACAGATATAACTGACAATTATACATAATTGCCAGTTTGAACTGACAATTATACATAATTGTCAGATATATCTGGCAATTATAGATAATTGCCAGTTTGAACTGACAATTACAATTGCCAGATATATATGGCAATTATGTATAATTGTCAGTTAGTTATATCTGGCAATTATGTATAAATGCCAGTTCAATCTGGCAATTATGTATAATGCCAGTTCTATCTGGCAATTATGTATAAATGTCAGTTCAAACTGGCAATTATAATTTTATTTTGCGGTATGTCCGTTCAGCGCTTTCGTAACTTTACTTAAATCATCACAACATTGTATGGATACGTATGTAGATCTAGAAGCATAAAATTATTATTTCGATGGTTAAACTGAACATTGAAGCAATATTCCGGTGATAATAATTTGCACTGTTTATAGCCTCGTTATTTGAGACGCGTTGAAGGAATCACAGACTTTATGAACTTGTTTTTGTTACAGATTAGTACAAAAGCTCACACAGCAAATGTCGATAAAGACATAGTATGTTTATGCATTCTGAAGTACATTTTATAAGCAATACATACGACGATATCATTGCAGGAGCCATTATTTTACGGGTTTATGCGCTACTTCAATTCGAAATCGTTCTTTATTGAAGAATTTATCCAGCGTCATGACTTGATGCTACTGGCAATTGCTTCTGTTTATGACTCTATTAGGAGGAAATCATCTTGAGATGGGCTAGGCAGTGATATAAGTCTTCATAATGATTTGTTTCTTCATCTAGATTTCGAAGTGATCGTTACAAAGCTGAATTATGGATGTTCTTTATGCTTTGATTCTCCAACGGTTTCATCAACATCAGAATAACTACATGAAACGTTTTGAATAAAAAAAACTACAGGGAGGTATTGAGGTTTCATGTTTACCCTTTGGTTTGTGTATTGCCTCCTGAGTATTTTACAAAATCTATATCATTCAAGAAAGTCCCATTCAATATCGTATTGGAGCTTATCCAGATGGGATCGCTAAGAACTAGTCAACGCAATGAGAAGGTCAATGGAAACAGCTGAAAGATACGGGTTGGAAGACAATCAAGACCAAAGTAGATGTAACAAAGTTCAGAATGGTAGGAAGTGAAGCAGGAAATAGAAAAATGTCAGCATCAGAGAAATCATGGAAAGCGAAGAAGAAAGTGGACAGAAACCACAATGAAAGACCTAAGAGCTCACATAAGAGTGAAAGATCAAAACCAGGGAATCGTGTTGAATCAAAGTAGATTTGAAAATTATGTTTTGGCTAATATGTCTGGTGTTATAATCATCAATAATATTTGTATCCAGCTTCTGGAACTGAGACTGGCACTTACATCATTACAAGTTCATCAAATCTGGCTTCGTCGTCAGCATATATTATGACGACTCCATATCACGTTTGTTCTTTGTATGGTAGCTATTTGTATATGAATGATTCAATGTTTATTCCAGAGAAATGAACCCTAACATGGCCTTAATAGTGGAGACCTTGTTTTCTCCATATACACATGGGGTTAAATATCATGTGTTGCTATAAAGGCATTTTCATAACAGTTTTGTCACGCACATTTTTTTTTGTTCTTGATCGAGATTGAGATACGTGGTCCCTTATGCTTATGGGTCAGTGACTTCTTTCATCTCATTGACAACAACTGAAGAATGATATCACTATAATTTCACTGTTAGTATAACCTGCATGTATTTTTGATTCATAGTTTCTTTCAACCCTTTCATTATCCAGTTATATTGATTTAAACGTGTGATGTAATCTGAAGTTTCACTTCTGTCTTCTTTTCGGTTGAGGTATTTTTTATCGATACATAATTTTAGATCTAAACCCACAAAAAATATAGCTCTCTGTGATTAGTTTAATTATAGGTCTAGTTTTACCCACTAGTTGACCTCTCCGCTTTTCTGAAAACATTTTGTATGCCACAAACACGCAGAATTCCTAATAATTTGCATGCAAATTGCATGACAGGTAATTGCAGGCATACAAAAAATTGTTTATATTATTAGAATTATTATATTGGTTGACGGTATATACAATAACGATGATGAAAGAAATTGAGAGGTGTGGTTCAACTACTCATAATTAGAAATGAATAGGATGCTGCAAAAAACCTAAAACGTTGCGTACGATTTATTTCAACATAATTCTGATGAAAAATCGTCTTGTAAGTATGATGACGCTGGCTTTGGAAGAATAGGTTTGTGTATTTAGAACGCAAAGTAATAGAATGCAGCTCCAAAATAGCAATTTGTATATTAATTTAGAGCGCAAAGTGGTAGATTATCACTCATACAAGACATTTGATCTTTCGAAAGCGCCAAGACACTTTCGTGTTCTGAATACACAAGATTTTTTTCTATAAACGCAGTTCCTCGACAAGAAAACTCGATACTTTATTACTACTACTACTACTAATGGTGCTTATCAAACTACTACAGAGTATATGAAGTATAATCGAAATTTCCCTTTTTCAGTCACTATTATTTTTGCTTTATATTCAAGAAACTGATGGTTTTTGAGAAATACGACGAAAGTTCAGGATACTTACTTTGGTATATTCAACACTCACGCATTCCATGGCACTAGGTCATGAATCTGTATCATTTTAGCACTATTTCTACTTCACATCAACGATTTATTGGAAGCAACTTCATGTCCTATAAACAGCTTCGCGGATGATAGTACCCTTTATACCGCTTTCTCTTCCAGGGCACCTAGAACCAGAAATGAACGAGGAAGAAATGTGAACAAAATAAATATGGACTTAGCAATTCTCGAGTGGGGATCTAATAACCTCGTAGAATTCAATGAAAGCAAAACACAAGCATGTCTTTTCTCTAGAAAAGCCGATTTCACTGTGCCCATCAACATAATTCAGTCAGGAGTCGTAACCATACCATTGAAATCATCCATTTTGATGCTTGACGATACTATCAGCAATAACCTTTCTTGTGAAAATCTCGTGAGGTCCATTATCAAAAGTGCATCCCAAAAACTTTGATTTCTGTTTCGAACCAAGAGCTATTTCACTCCCAGTCAGCTGCTTATGATCTATAAGGCACAGATCCGACCTGCCTTGAAATACTGTTTCCATATTTGGAGTGCGGCACCTAAACATATCCTGAAACTATTGGATTCTGTCCAAAAAAGGGCAATTCGTTTCGTCGGTGATGCCTCGCTTACAAACTCGCTCACTTCTCTGGAACACCGTAGATTTATCACTATTTTATAGATATTTTCATGGGCTCTTCTGAAATATCAACAACCGTTCCTCCATTGGCAGTTTCTTCGAGATTAACCCGTCAAGTTCATTCTTCACACCCCTTCGTGGTCACTTTAGAGACCTGCAGAACGTCCCTTTCCAAAGACTCGTTCATCCAACGAACATCGAGACTTTGGAACTCATTGCCTAGGGACTCCTCCTACCTTCTTTCCCTTGGTACTCACGATGTTCTCTGAACATTACAGGATATCCCTTTTCGTGAGAAACAGAACATAAAAACAAACATAATTCATACTTTTTCTCGATTTCTCTGGTAGTAGGTTCAAATATACAATTTCGCTATTTCTGCTACATGAGGTAATTCACAATCACTATTTTCAATCATGCGAGAGAATATGAGTGCGTTTTCAACAATATACCTTTTTAGGGTAGAGGCAAGCGTTTTTTTTTTCTTCTTTTCTTTTCTTTTCTTCTCACGGCTGTAGAAAAAATGTCTTCGAGTTTTTCGAAAGATCAATTAACGGAAATGAGAATAGATAATCAACGGTCTCAATATTTTTGTTAGAAACAGCGAAAATTCAGGTGAATGATAGGTTTGAAAAATAGGTAACTGACAGAACTTCTAGGATTTTTGAATCTACAATATAATGATTTCAGAATGAGTCAAGATGATATGTGGAAAAAGATGACAAGAGTCTAGGCAATGATGAAAATAAGACCTGGTGCCGCTACTCTTCAACTGTTTCAGCTGAAAAATCCTTGATTTGAAACAATCGAATTTCAGCTCATTACGTGGGGTTCTCATGTACAACAATAGATGGCGATACTGTCGTAAAATATCATAAACATTTTCTTCCAATCATGTTCGATGCATATTCTCATCAAGCTCATTGGAAAATAGCTCCATGGAATTGCTACAAACAATAAGACTTCATTCAGATTCGAATATTTCATACTTTTGTATTAACATTAACACCTGCAGTAACCTGTAAATTCAGTCGAAATTGCGACTTCACTTAGGTGAAATCAAGAGATTTGGCACCAGTCACAGGAGAGGAAGTGAATTCACCAGTCTCTGTCCATCTCTGTCTAGGCTATGATTTTGACGAAACGATTCTACATTAACATCATCTATGTTTGTCTTTTATTTATACTATAACTCCATTCTAGTAAAATTGTGCAGCAAAAATGAAGCAGTAGATTCGTTCCAGGTCTTCCAGATATCCCCGAGGCCCCCAGAGTGATAGAAAAAAGAAAGAAGAAAATCGTGGTCATAGACTGGGCCAACCAACTACCAGACCACCCAAAGAACATCCTGTATGTAGTCGAGGAGCGTCACCACACCGGTCAAATCTTCAACGAGAAAGACGTGGGGGAATGGAGACATTGCTCCAAGTCGGTAAAGCCAAGGAAAGCCTTGAAGCAGTCGGTGAAACCTGGAAGGTGGTACCAGTTTAGGGTTGCTGCAGTCAACGAGAACGGTACCAAGGGTTACTCCAATTATTCGCTGCCCTTCAGGATTTTCACAAGTAAGACCGCTTGGAGAAATCCCATGAACAGGAGCTTTCTAACTTGAAGAGGAGAACCGTAAACATTTTCCTTCAAATATCTCGAAAAGTACACTAATTCAAAAAATTAACGCACCACCAATATTTTTGTGGATAAACAAGTCATCCTTTCCGCAATGTTGGTACACCAACTGTATTCTGATAGGAATTTCTTAATTTACGAATAGCGAGTGTAGCAATTATAGTGCGCTTTTTTGCTGGTGCGTTAATTTTTTTCGAATACCTAGATGAGGTCGATCCTTAATGAAAATACATAATTGAACACAAGATTTTCACTAATTGAGGTTTATAAACAACGACACGTGTTTCATTTACTTCAGCTTCTTCATATTTGGCGGGAATTCCAAAAAAGTTATATGTAATGCCGAAAAATATCAAATTTAGAAAGGATAAGTTTTTATTACAAATATTATTAGTTAGTTTACATCCAACTACTTTTAAACGAAAACTTTTTGAAATATAATTCATTTATTTCATTTCAATATCAATTATATTTTTATATTTAGGAATTACGTAATTATTGGAATTACTGATTGAAAAACGTCTTTTAAACTCACCCAGAATGTTTCTTAATTATGTCACGAAAACATCATAATTCAAGTCAGCACCTGCCCTAGCTTTGAATACTGAAAAATTGTCAACTCATGTCTATCAAGTCGATCAATAAACAGCTCCAATTTGTTTTTGAACGCATTCAACTTTGACACGTCTAGCAATAGTTGAATCAGATAAATGAACCTCTATGATAGCAGACATAATATCAGTTTTGTCTTTGAAGTCATCAAATGATACATCAGCCGTTTCGATTGATTCTTCTTTCACTGTCGGTCCATCTTCGAAAGGTTTCTTGTATTTTGCCAGTATATAGATAATTTCAAGAGACGCGATTGTTACTGCTACCGATTGCTTGACTGGTTCAGTAAACATGGATTGATCTGCTTTCAAATGAAATTTCAAATTTTGTACTTCATAACTCACTCTTTTGCGTTTGGGCATTGCCTCTAAAGCGCGACAAACGAGACAGATGCACTTATCTTTGACGATATAGCAGATAAGAGTAGTTCATCCCATTCATTATTAAAATTATACGATTAGCTTTTTTTCGCCCTAGGCATTTTGTATCGCGAATTCTAAGCAGAAAGTGTCATCTCTGCGAGGTAGTAATCATAAATTATGCACTATGGTGACTATAGCGATTGGGCGGCGTGGTGCGTCTATTTTGATTTATTTTCTGGGATTCCCGTGATCGACTCAAAAAACTCTCGCGATCGACCGTTTGAGCACCCCTGCTGTATATCCTTCGAATCCAACACTGTTCATCTTAGTCACCACACACCTCCTCTTCTATCCCAGCAAAACATTTTTTCTCCTTAGTGACATTGATGTTTTATGCAGGTTGGCTGATGCTTTCAACAGATGCGTTTTATTGGTTTTCCACTGGTGGCGGTGGTGAGATCAACGAATAAAACGACATCACAAGTTAATTTGTTGGTTTTCTAATTTGAAGGTTACATATATATTTGTGATAGTTGAGAGAAAATATTACAATATACAAAATATTCAGGTGAAATGAGGGCCTTTTACAGCTTCACCTTATTACTTTTGGGAATTATTTTGGGGTTATGTTATTAAATCGCGTTGGCTTTCTATTGAATCGCCATTTTCTTCAACCCTTCCTGAATATTCTTCCTGTCATTCCATCTGAGCAAACGGAATGAAAAGTTGCAACCAGTTTCAGAATAATGTTCAAAAAAACGACCAGAATCGACATTCCAGTAGGGGAATCTTGACAATAAAACGCACCTAACGTTGATATAACTGATTTTATTTCTGACAGTGACATTATAAGCTTATATCGTCATAGTTACGATATCTATAATGAGGGTCATAACTCCCTTGGGATATTAAGGTTCAAAAACTCCCTCTTACCTTTTACAGGTGAAAATGATACAAGAAATGCTTATAAACGTTTATATGTAATGAAAACTAAGACATAGTTTCCTTATTCACGTCATTACAAATAATAAATGTACAATTTTCAAATGTTCCCTGAAAATTACTTCCGCCGCTGGAAACAATTTCTCCTTTTTTATGGGTGGTGCTGTTGCTGTTCACTACAGTCGAGGTGCCTGCCTCTTCTGATGGCAAAGTAGACAGCATACGCGCCGTTTTATTTCTCAATTCAATACTGTCCTCCAGATACCCCTCTGCCACCGTGGAACTTCTCCAACCTCCGTGTCTTTTTAAGTTTGTCATAGTTGCTCCTGCATTGGCTAAGGCAGTAGCAGAAGTGCGACGAATAGTTAGTGGGTTTGGCAATCCTAAATACATTGCGATTTTGCTGGGAATTTTGCCAAACATATTCTTTCCAATTGGCTGAGTTGTACCTTCAGGACGCAAGGACATATAAAGTCTCAATAAAGGCAAAGCAGAGAACTCTTTTTCATCCACAACTGTAAATTTCTTCGATACACCAGTTTTACTTTCCAGTACGTTCACTACCATAACAGTATCCCGGTCCTCTATATCTGCTATACTCATATTTAGAAGTTCCTGAGTTCTGCATCCTCCAAAATAACCCATAATTAGAACAACCTATAACAAATAAAACGAAATAAACAAACGAAAAAGAAAATTATGAGAAAAAAGTTACCTTATGCAATAAATGAATTTCATTAGGGGCGTCCTTTAGAAATTTGATGACATCTTTAGGAGATAAGACAGCAGACTTTTTCGGCTTATACCCCTTACTTTTCCGTTTCAAAAAAGCCTCTAGTTCGTTGAACTTGGTGATATCTCTTTTCTCATATATGGTCACCATCGATTTGAGCATTGACCATTTAGTCCATAACGAATTTGGGCTAAACGTTTCTGACTGCAACGAATAAATACAATTATTACCAAATCTACCAGAAAATACTGAAAATACTTTACCAGTTCTTGAAAATATGCCAGAAAGACAGTTTCGTTGGCATCTTTTGACATAACATTTCTCTGTGTCAGCCACTTCAGATATAAGTTGTATTCTTTTTGATATAGAGCTTCACTTTTCGATGGAAGTAATGATTGTCTTGCTTTTTCCGCTTTTTTTATAATATCCTCCATTATATCAGAAAAAGATCGTCGATTTGTGGTAAAAAATAAACACGTTTTTAACGGAAAAACATTGATTGATAAAGAAAGTTTGCTTATAAACATGTAACATAGCGACAACCTAGCAACAACCAACAATGCTACAATCAACGCTACCTAATTCAAATATACCAGAAAGGTTATGAATTTAAACATTTATTGCGTTCTAAATATGGACATATTGTTATGAAAATCGGTCAAAAATAAAATTATCTATGTACCACGGTGTTCCGTCTTCACCTTCTCTTTGTGTTTGTCTGATTATTGTTAATATAATATAATTTACTTTGCGCGATATTGCTGTGGTTTCTAATGTAGTAAACTTCGATCGCCCCTCGTATCACCAATTTCTCAACAAAAACACACCTGTGCCGAAGCACGGGAGAACTGAGAAGATAAGAACAATTGCAATTTGGTCGTTCGCTCGAATATAGATTTTCTAGTGCGATTACTTTCAAAAACTCTTGTTCCCTTTTTTGTTCGTGACTACCGCGCTGGCCAGTGATCTAATCAACTCAAACTCTCAACCTCAGAACTTCACCTGTGGTGGTACTTCAAGAATCTTCAAGATTTTCAAGGTAGGAAACCACAGCCTCGATTTAACCTCTCAAATCAATATAGATCATCTACGAGTTTCTGTTCTGGTAATTGTATCAACAATTTTATTTCATTTCAATTATTATACAGTCCACTGAAACTACAACACACGGGAATTATAGAGCCTTAATAACCTCTGGCAATTGCTGTCCCTCGGGCCAGAGGCCCTCGGGACGCAAACTTTGCCATCGGTAATTAAGGCCCTCATAATTCCCTTAATACATAAATAACTATTATGAGACAAGCTTCAGGAAACTTGTTGAAGAACATGAAACTTGGATGTCTGATTGGTAAATACCAGAAAGGTGTTTTCCAATGATTTCCTCGACTGTTATAGAATCATTCATGAAAATCTTGGACGACAAGAAGAACAAGTACAATTCATACAATTTGTTTTTTTCAGATCCAAAACCACCAAACGCTCCAGACAAAGTCACAGTAGAGCCACTGGTTAAAGCAAATGGCAGTTTGAGTACTACGATAAAATGGACGCCACCTCCTTCCGACTTGCCAATCCTGAAATACAAAGTGTTTTGGAGCAGAAGGATATACGATAGTATGGCACTGGATTCTGTTCTCATTCACCAACAAGTAGTACCCAAGGTAACTAGATGATAATGTTTTCCTACGACCACGTATGAAAACGTCAATAATCACACTGTTTTATTATTCGTAAAGTAGCTCATATCACCATGGTATTGTTTATTTGAAAGAAAAAAAGCACAAGTGTTGATATGAAAAATATCACAACGGTCGCCTGAATTGATAGAAATAATTAGGTATATTGTGAAGGTACTTACTGTCAATATAAGCGTCCTCAAATTCGAAATTCATATTATTTATTGAACTTTCTGTCTCGTTTTGAATTATACCGAGAATTATTTATCTATTAATTTCAATGTGTCTGATACATAACCTCTGAATTCACTTCAAAACTGGAACCTATACTCCTTGCTGGAGCTATTTCGATGTTGATGACAGCGTGTGAGATCATTCAAAAAAGTACGGCTACAGTTTTATGCGCGGCTTGCTGCTTGCATCAGTTTGATATCACAGTATCACCAAAGAGAAGATTCTTTGGTATCACAGATGTTTGCAAGGAGTCAAGGACGCACTAACTCGAGTAACTCGTACGCGCTTGCGCACTCCTTACTTCTATAAAGTGTTTTTAACCGCCAACTTAGTTGCAAAGCAACCCTCGAAGTCTCAATGAGACTTGTGTGAGTAAGGAAGACGGAGACCTTAGCTTTTTAAGTGTCATCCGAAGCACTACTCGGCTGGTTATCGTTGAGAATCCGAAGGATTGAAATCTAGGTACCAAGAATGTTCGGTTGGTCACCTATCTCCTCCCGCTAAACGATGCTACAGAAATAAATGAAATTTCTAATAGCCCCGCCGGGATTCGAACCCGGAATCTCTAGACTACAAGTCAGCGATACACGCACTCGACCACCAGCCCAGTTATGGTTCTGTATTCCTGGTTGCGTGATTACTGGCGCTAGCAGGCATATGGTGTCAAGGTTGTTCATGTACGCTGGTGTCAATATCAATAAAATTTGTCCAAACTAAACTAACTCAATCAATCAGTAATTGACATAATGAGGAATTGTAGGAGAAGTATTCAAATATCTTGAATATGGAAATAATCTATTCGTATCGAATCAAAACCACCTGAAATTATAGAGACCGCTCAAGTTATATATTTGACAAGACCTCCCGCGAAATGAAAGTATTCGGAGTCGTAGGAAAAATAGTGCACAAAACTCGTTGGAAAGTGCATTTCCTTCACTCGTTACGTTTCTGCACTCACCGCTACGCGGCTCGTGCTAAACGACTACTCGTGTGAAATATGTCAGTTTCCACACTTGTTAATGTGTAATATACTATTTCACTAATCACGATCTCAATTTGTTTAATGCATTTCAACACTACTCATGATGTGTAAACCAAAATTAACAGATTTCTATAGAGCATAATCATTTGAATTTTTTCAAAAATAAACAGACTGCATATTTCCAAGCACCGCTGCTCATATTATGAAAGAAAATTCATTTATTGAGCTCAAAACTCCTAACTCATAACTCATATACAAGTCCTAGACTTACGAGGGTTGCATTGCAACTAAGGTGGCGAATGAAAACACTTCTCTAACACACACTTTCAAAAGTCACTTCATCATGTTTTCCTTTTTCTTTCGTATCTATACCTGCTACTGATAATGACTTTTCTGATTTTTCATTTTTATTTATAGCTTTCAGCTGTCCTGTTTATCTTTCATGGATGAAGGCGATTCGTTATTATAATCATCATCATATTATCGCATATAAAACGATAATGATTAAAACAAAACAAGACGGAATAGAGTTTATTTCTGAAGAACACGTACTCATATGAACTGGTAAACAAAACAAACAACCAGATAGATTACCGAATTGTCTATGATTCAAATGTTTTATTATAATATCATCATATATTTAATAAGTCAAGCAAGTTATCTTTGATTCTTCTGCGCTATTTCTGATAAACCATTCGGAATTCAGCCACACATTCACAAGCCACGACTATAGAAATGACCTCAATGGTCCAGAAATCCTGAAAATTGTTTTGCAGTGATCCCAGAGAAACTGGGTTTTCCGTTCGTTTGACATCCTTCTGTTTGAAAACTTTGAGCTTGTAGGTTTTCTCCACGCATTGGAAATTTTCATTGCAAGAATCCATGCGGCATGCTCCAGTCTGGATGTATCTAGAAAATATGCGGATAAGCTTTCTTCTCTGTTTCCAATTTGGTATGATTTTACTGTGCTTTGATTTTCAATACGACATTTGATTCTATAGAGGAGCCTCAGTATTCAATATCGAAAAAAATATTTTGAGAAAAAGTAATCCTGTGTTAATTAAAAGAGTTTATGAAGAATCATACCTTGGGACATATTCTTTTCCCAAATCGACTGCTTGATGATTAATATTGCAAGAGCATGAATATCTAGTAGTGGATGTTTCATAAATTCGAGAAGGCCTGTTGAGCTAAAAAATATCAGAATTTACTCAGAGTACCTACATGAAGCGTGGAAGAAAGTAGGCATTGGACATTAATCCGGTATTTACCAATATATCGTGTCGTTTAGCTAATTTGGACATAACTCCAGTTGCGCCAGAATATTTCCCATAATGTCTTATATGATCAGCTCCAGAATTTCTATGATTCAAAAATCCGCTATCTAACGTAACTTTTGGTGGTCCATAAACAGTGAAACCATTTTTGATATCCACGAAAGTTAAAATAATCGAGATGGCGAATAGTACCTATGAAAAAAGAGAATTTCTGAAGAATATTATGCAATAACAAATACATGTATATGATGAGGAATTTGTGAGTAGTAACTCTCGTAAAATATTGGTCGAGGAAGATATATTTCTCTCTCAACGTGTGAACGTGATGATGTAATGAATAGTTTATGGAATGGAACACTCTGTAATTTGTTCCATTTTTGAGCTATTATTGCAGAGCTGATGGTTCCGGAAATGTATTACATTTGTTTTAAAACTAATGCTTGGCGTAACCCAAATAGTATATTATTATACAAGTTTTATAAGACGCTATTTTTTCACGCGTTGTTTGGAGTACGACGAGTGCTCCAAGTGAACAAGTGCGACAACGTGTCTTGTATAAAAAGTGTGTCACATACATGTTTTTCTATTTTGCATCAATTTGAAGCCTTTCATTGAAAGAAATTGATTTGATATCGATTAATAACAGAAACATCTACGATTGGTAACAATCATGACATTGAAATATTTGAAATCTGACGCACAAGAGTAAATCAGTTTACTATTTTTGCGATACCAGCGGTGAAAAATGCAATGTTGTTATTGTTTTCATTCTTCAATTCAAATCAAATCACACTCTGAATTGAAATTTACCAATAAAAACATCGAGTTTTTCACTGCTAGTATCACCAAATCCAAAATCACTCAGAAGCTGGGCCTAACTCTTCTGACTTTCATTTGACAGTTAGATTGTACCAACCTCCGAATAATAAGACAAGCGTACCGAAAGACAGGCTATTTCAATACGTATTTGCGTTTCATAATGACTTCATTATAAAACCAAAATAGAAAATAGCATTTTTCGACATTTTTCGGATCAAACTGCATTTTTTTATTTTGCATCATGATGGACAAAAAAACAACCGCAACTCGAAAGAATCATTGTCCATCTCATTTCTTTCTTCATTGGCCTGGATGATGGATTTGCGAAAGAAACAACATTTGCGTGACTTCATTATAGAACCAAAATAGTAAAAATTGATTTTCAATTCATCAACAGAATGTCATAACATGACAAAGGTAGTAACTGTTAGAATTATTGTCCGAATATTATAGTTTGCTTGCAACATTAGAATTTTCATTCAGTTCTATAATAAAAATCTCCAATAAGTTCGAGTGGTAAAGTCTTATACATTTTCGAAAAAATATTTCGCGTTCTTTTGGAAGCCAAACAAAACAAACAGATATCCAACTGGATATAATAATTAAATATTATAGATTGACACTCACCTTACTCAGTTGACAATGCATGGCAAATTGTTGAATACAGCATCCAAGTTTATCATCTTATAAGAAATCACAACAAAAGACTCTCAACGGCATAAAAGCTATAAAGTTACATTGTCACCGTCTTCAATAGATGAGTAATGGAGATCCCTTCATGACCGGATTATTCCGTGATCACAAAAGATATTATGGATGTACTATAACCTTGAGAATATACAGGGTTGCAATCTTTCTGTCAGTGATACCTATATTACCCCAATAGGGTTTGTGGATATTAATTTGTCATATTTTTCATCTTAAGAAAAATTGAAATCTTCTTGACCTGTAACTATATGTGATGAATATCTAATGCACCATCTGGAATACCGTAACTTGATGTTTACTTGATATCTTCATGCGATCTTCATGTATAGACATGTATATGGAATTATGGAGGAGATGTCATTATAAAAGTACACCACATGAACTTCTTTATCTAGATTTTCATCGGATATCCTATGGATGTCCAAAATATATCCATGGAGAAAACGTATGTCCAAAATAGCATCTTGTGCTATTTGGGAATATAGGTGAAATCATAAGAATTCATCATTTCTTATTTTTACATAACTCTTCTGAGAAAAAAATAATTGACTGGGGATCAAAATACAGGCTTTGAATATTGTATAATATTTCTTGCACCGAAGTTATCGTTAATTATAACGAATACGCCACTTCTAAATATCGAATACAGTGGAAAGCACGTTTCAAAATCGCATTCTGGTTTCGCAGTCACGTAGGTATACACCATAAATCTTACTTCAAAGCTGAAACATGGTATCAGTTTGCCTCACATCGTAATTCAATGTTATAGACGATATTAGTGTCACCTTCCACACACCGAATAATCACATTTCAATTTCTTCAGAAACGGTCGAAAATATACAGAGCCGGGTGATTAGAATTTGTGGGGCATATCATCTCAGAAACGATGTTATACTAGTTATTGCATCATTTGATGAAGGATATCAAAATCATGATGACATTCTCGTTGCCACTTTTTGTCACTATGTCCCTGATGCTATTTTACCAGGAATAGTCTAGAATATTTTTTAGTTGGCTCTGATTCCGTTAAATAACTCACTATTTTTAAAGTAAACTCATAATGATAATATGATAATTTCGCCTTGAATGAAAATGTGGTACAATAATGAAATCCACTAAACATACAATATATAATATAAAATATACATTTTCCACAACAACAAATTGTAGAACAGGTAAATAATATTCGATTAGTTTGACTTTTGATTTTATTTGACGGAATCAGGGCCAACTATATTATAAACAATACTGTTTTATTATTTGTGAGAATCCAATATGACACCCATAATAAAACGTTGAGGTATTATATACCTTATTAAAATTACGTTTTTTTTAATATCTCTACGGTGACACAACCGAAATTTCGAAACTGTCTCAGTGGCATATTGTTGCGCGACTATAATTGATGTAATGATACAGCAATTCTCAGGTATTAACTCAAAAATCTGTTATATTTTGTTTTCAGGACCAGACTCATCTTATTCTCCGAAATTTGCAACCAAACTGTCTTTACTTTTTACAAGTACAAGCTCTCGTGCAGTTTGGAGATGAAAGACTGAAAGGGGAAAAATCTGGTTTGGTCTTAAACACAACGAACTACATGAATGGTTAGAAACATTTCATTGCATTAAGATATGAACTTTGAAATTGCCACTCGTGCATGAGTTAAAACTTATTTTCGTTTCACTGATAGGTGGTATAAACGCAGGTTGATATCTTCATAAAAAACATTGTTTTCAGAAGATGACAACGCTCTTATCTTGGATATAAACGATGACAAACTGAGAGAAATACAGCTTCTTAGATTGGCGTGGCAGAAAGGAAAACTCAAGGCGAGAGTGATTTGGAAGCATCTCGGTAAAACTTCCAGGAAGTATCGTATCAAATGGTGGAACTCTCCATGTCACGCTCGTAAGAATAGAAAAAAGTCGATCAAACAGACCGCTACTGTCAAAGTGAGCACATCAACCTGTTATATTTGTGTTTATATATAATGATTTGTTAAATTCAGGGTTCCCAATTCAATATACCGGATCTCCAGTTTGATTGTCAGTACCGAATAAGCATACAATATATTCCCAGAGGAAGAAGAAAATCGGAAGAAGACACCTTTATAACCTTCACAACGCCAAAATGCAGTGTTCTCCAGAAATCCCTCAAAAAGTTGAAATGCAATTAGTCTGTTTGAGGTTAAACAAGAACAGTACTGACTTTTCATTGTGATAATTATTTGTATGTACATTTTATATTATTACATAAATGAAGTTTTTTAATAAGTTGTCTTTGTAAAACCCTTTTCTGCAACGCCACTGATGGATAGACATAAGATTGTGAACCACCAAACTTCTCTGTGATTTCTATTTCTATGGCCACATGACAATATGACATTGACGTTGAGAACAGTGTCTATGATCGGTGTGATCTGTGAGTCCTAAGACTTCGATTCACTTCATTCTCATCTCATTCACTATTTCAAAATTTCAAATCACATTTTTAAAGTGAACGTCTATGAGCTGAAAATATCACTATAAAATCAATAAGTGCATTGAGTTCACATGATGAATTAGGTTATATTGTAATTAAGTTTATATTCAACTCTCAGTGCACATGGATTCATATTTTTACTCTTCCAGCTGCTTCAGATCATTTTAAATTTCATTGAGTCTGCTTCCAACTTCATATTGTGATCATGAACAAGAACTCCTATTCTAAAGCAAGATATTGCATACAATCAGAGAAGCACCCTTTTCAAACTACACTAGGGCTCTGCTCATTGATGGAACACCAGAGTTTGGTAGACATAGCCATCTGTTGTGGCAGTAACATTCTGCATGCTCATAAAATCGTTCTGGCAGCTAGCAGCCCTTTATTCAGAGTAAGTGTTTTTGAAAATAACCTTGTTAGTAGCTGACATGTTCTGGTAATCTAGGAAGAATTTGAAAGAAATCCAGGTGTTGAACAAGTTGTCATCTCAGGTTGTGAATTTGCAGTCATCAGATCTCTAATAGAGTTCATGTACTGTGGTGAAACTGTGGTAGCTGATGATTTGATGAGGTATCTGCTGGCAGCAGCCAAACTCTTTCAAATGAAGAGTTTGGAGAATCTTTCATTGGAGTGTCAGTTTACTTCTGGTGAGTAGGTTACATTATTGTCTTCATTCTCAATATAGTCACATCAGAAAATGAATTCTGAATTCATAAAAGTAGATATAGGTACCTATTATCAGGACAAGAAGAAGAAATTATATGTACCATAATCAATATGGGGAACAAAATAACTAAATCATTCCTTTAACTGCTCAATCCAAAATTCAGTGTGAGTATGATCCTAATTTTTCATTATAGTTGAATGCAAATTATTGAATTCTATTCTATTCTGCCCCATTTAATGCTTTCTTGAACAAATAGAATAGTCAATGATTATTTTAGAACTATAGCAATAAGCCTATTCAAGAATAAGTTTTTGTTCTTTATTATATTATGCATAATTTGAAAAATTGCTAAATTTCCTACTGGTTTTCCTTTAATTATTTTAATCAAGTTCATAAACATATCATGCATATATACCTACTTTTGTAATGGATTTGCAATAATTGGTCATTTGTCTTTTTTTATCAAAAGAAATTTGTTACAAGGTTTGTGTTGGATTACTTGTATTATTGACAACAATTTTCTGCTATCAATTATTCTCATTGTACCTAGTTTATTCAGTTCATAAATCAGATTTCTAGCTAACTTGAGCAAAGAAAATAAGAAGTTCCTAGTTTTCAGGTGTTCTGGGTGTTGATTTTTTTAACACTAAATACTAAAAGTGATCTGATCTATCTTTGCTATCACATGAATTTAATTGTGAGATAGAAATCTCGGAGTTTTTATAATATGGAAATCATAAATGCCTTTTCTATGCACTTTTCTATGATGATCCGTTGGATAGAGAATTTTATAGCCACCTATCGGTTTAAGCGCCAACCACGCAATTCTTACAGCACCCTGTCTGACCATCACTTGTCGGATCGGATCATTCAAGAGTTTTCATATGTTCTGATCTGAGGAAGATGTTTCTGTGTACACCCAATGAACACTAAAAGTGTTATGCGAATTTATCATTATTATCATCAGAAAGATATGTCTGAAGTGCAATATATGTTTTATATTATCTCGATAAAATTATTATTATATTATACAAGCATGATGGTAATGATGAATTGATACTTTGTAACTGCCGTATTCGCGATAGAAAATATTACGTCGCGCTATCTCATGGTAACAACTCGAACTTCTCTATGTTTTTTTTTTTGTTTCGTATTCTGACATTACTGACATTTGTGTCATTCTGATATTACTGACATTTGTGTCTGCCACCAAACAACAACTGAAAGGAGAAAAACGATAACATTTCACACCTCACCTCACCAGAAGAACTCTAGAAAAACTGCTGAAAGTACACCTTTCACTTCAGAACCGAACGTAAACAGAACAGAGGTTAACCTTGGGTTGAGTTTGTCTTAAAGAGAGTTCAGTGGCAAACAGTATACTTCGAGTGTTTCCACGAGTCACCGCTAGGGTTAGGCGAGTTTAAATTCTAAGCTTAGCTTAAAAGTATACGACGAATACGGCCGGATGTGGTAGCTTAATCCTGAGAAAATGTGTAGTTGAATATTGTGAATATGAAAACATTGAAAGATGAAGAGCAGCCGATATTCTGACAAAAAGAAGGCAAGATGTTGTAACAAGACAGTGACAAATGTATAAGACTCAAGTCAATGTGTTTTGTTCGTCAAATACTACACTATATTATATTCATGAATGTAGAAGAAATATATATATACTAATAGTAGGTATAGAAATAATATAAAGGTGGGTATGACAATTTTATTGGCGCTCCTCGACCCCTTATCCTAAATATATCCCTTGAGAATTGATTAAAGGTCACATAAAGTGATTTGACATTCATTTAAAGTCTACATCCACACATCCCACTTCCACAAAAACCCCTTGAACCCCAACCGATTTATAGGTGACCTCGTGCTCCCACGACCCCAGTTCCTCTCCAAGAAACCCAAGTACCCCGTCTACCCCTTCACCCCGAACGCGACCCAACCCAGCTTGCCCAAGCCAGCAGCCGCCCTCGGCCTGGGCAGCCTCTTCAGGCCGCCCAAGCAGCCCAAGCGCAAGTACCGCTTCGAAGCGGAGCACCAGGCGTGCCTCAAAGAAGCCCAAGCCAGCGTCCTCGCCATAGCCAACCTCAAGAAGGAAATCGCCTCGGCCCCCCAGGCCAACACCTTCATCATAGAGGAGACCTGCACCGAGACCACCGTGGAAAACTTCATACCCCACGAGGAGAGAGACTCCGGCAAGTCCGAGGTGATCCAGCTGACGCTCCAGAACGGCCTGCAGGAATTGACAGCTGACAAGATCAAAACCATCCTGGGCAACGATGCTGGCGCTAACGTGGAGGTTATGTTCAAGACCAGCGACGGCAGCTTCGTGAGCGTCACCGACGAGGTGCTGCAGAGTCTGCACAAGGACGGGCTGCAGTACCAGGTGATAGACGAGGACGGGCGCGTAGGGGAGATGCAAGAGCTGAAGATGTTGTCCACGGAGAACGGGAAGACCCACGGGGTCGGTGATGACGTCAAGCCGATGTTTGACGTGGAGCAGCCGTGCATCCCGGAGGGGTTCGAGGTGGTGCCGAATTTTTTTCCCGAGGGGGTTGCCAGCGATTCGGGGAGGGAGAGTTCTGGAGAGTCGGGGCTCAAGTTTTCGCCGGATATATTTTTTGCCGATCATGAAGAGGGTTCTGTTAGTAAGCAGCAATGATGTATGTGGGGCGTGCTTACTGTTTCTGGTTTTTAATTTGAAATGCTGTTTTGGTTTGAGGTTTTAATGTTTGATTGTTTGCATTTCTAGCTTTTTGCACAATTTCTGAATAAATATTACGAATAATTTGAGCTTTATTTATTCGGGTTCGAACAATTACTGAGGAGTTTGCTCAGTAGAATTGGTCACTTTCTGGTTTCATGGAACTGTTCTAGGACTGACTTGTTTCACAAACGACTTCACTTTCCAACGAGTTTTGTACACTATTTTCCCCACGACTCCGAATACTTTCATTTCGCGGGAAGTCTTGTCAAAACTGTAACTTGAGCGGTCTCTGTAATTTCAGGTGGTTTTGATTCGATATCAAAGTACTGTTTATTTCCATTGTCAAGATGATATTTGAATACTTCTCCGACAATAATTCCTTATTATGTGAATTACTGATTGATTGAATTAGTTTTGTTTGGACAAACAATTTTATTCATATTTGACACCACACGCCTGCTGGCGCCAGTAATCACGCAACCAGGAATACAAAACCACAGAAGTACGTAGTGCGCAAGCGCGTACGAGTTAGTGCGTCCTTGCCTCCTTGTCAAATCTAAATAGTGTAAACATCTGTGATACTGTGATATGATGCAACATGCAACTGATGCAAGCCGCGCATAAAACTGTAGCCGTACTCTTTTGAATGATCTCACCCGCTGTCATCAACATCATCAGACATGTATACAAATAGTTCCAGTCACTGTCCCTAATTTTTATCAAAGTGAATTCAGAGTTTATTTATCATTGACTCATTGAAATTAATAGATACCTTAAGAATTCTCGGTATAATTCGAAACGAGACAGAAATTTCAATAATGAATATGAATTTAATTTGAGAACGCTTTTATATTGACAGTGAGTACCAACTAATATGCCTAATTATTTCTTTCAATTCAGGCGAGCGTGTGATATTTTTCATTTCAACACGTGTGCTTTTTCTTTCAAATAACAACACCATGGTGATTGCGAGCTACTTTCCGAATAACAAAACATCACGTTTTCATACGGGGTCGTAGGAAAACTTATATTACCTACTCGGTTGATTTCATAGCTATTTGTATTAATTACTAGGGAGGAAAGTGCCACTTTTCCTCCCGCAGGATGTAGGGAGGAAATGGCACTTTACTCTTATGTAATACATATGATTTTTCCTCCTACCCACTAAACAAACCTTTTTCTACAAGCGCAGCTCTTAGAAAAAAAATGATCAATCACTCAATAGCAATCCGAAATGTATAAGCTATCTAAATGTCCAATAATTCAAATCACTAACAAGAAAAAAGTAAAAAAAAAGTAAAAAAAAAAAAATTGCCAGGAGCTGAACCCGGGACCTTCGGGATTCTGAACTCAAAAAACGTATATCCAAGATTCCTGAAGTTGAAATTTGTATTGAAGAAATACGTTGAAATAACATTAATGTTTGATTTTTACCAAAAAACAGGATATACAGGATGTTCTAGAAATTATTGAAACAATATGAATATAATGAATTCACAAGTTTCATGAGGGGGAGGAAAAGTATGAGTTTCCTCCCTGATTTGAGGAAGGAAAGTGTTTACTTTCTATAGGGGTAGGAGGAAAAAATCATTTCACTGCTGTATTTTGAGTTGCGTGATTACTGGCGACAACCGATAATGGGTGAAATTCAAAATGAATTTCAAATTTAGTAGGCCAGAACACGAAAAGTTCAGTGATTCATATTAAAATGAATAATGATGAAGACAGTGATACCGATTACATTACATCATAAGTGATTCAAAAGAAAATCATCAAGCTTCTTAAAAAACTTATACTTTATTAGGTAAAATTCAGTTTTGTTTACAATCATTACTACAAAAAATACTGTTGATTTGTGAGGTGTTTGATCATACAGTGATTAATTTCCATAGGATTTACATAGTTTACACAACGTTATCACTTGTTGAACCAATAACTTGATTTTTAACAAGAACTCATTCATTCGTAAAAAATTAACCATACACATTTTCAAATCGATTGGATCCATTTTCGTTCTTAAAAAAATGTAAATATTGGTAGGTTGGTCATCATGGAGAAAATGAGTTGTCCCTACAAAAGCAACGCCATTCGTGAAAAAGTAGTCACACATTGAAGCGTCCAATTCATACAGCTCTTTGGCACTTTATCATCATAATAATCATACAAGATCCAAGAGATTCTTACATTTCACCAGTTAGTAGGAAGTATAATCATCCTCTTTTCTCTAAATGAATGACATATTCAAAGTATTTTTAGGATAAACAATGTCAAAGGACTTCCAGTCACAATAAAAGCACAAATAATTGTAGAATCCAAAAACATCGAGTTGTACAAGATTCGAGATTGAAAAGTATTAGTAGAAAATGTTAACAAAGGGTAGAGTAGAAAGTTAACTGATATACCCAAAACCAATCCCACATTAAAATAGACAAAATGAAAGAAAATAACTACTCTCAAGTCTCCATTAAAATTATGAAATAATGTCATGAAGCAATGCGGAATGTTTTTTCCACAGCCATATACCATTGCCAGCTAAATGGGAGAACCTCAGCAGCTGTCAACTTTTCTGTAAATTTTGATTATTTAGTTGATTTGCCCCAAGGGTTATAACTGCCGTCTGTGACACAATTATAAAAATATCAAATGGAGAAGCACAAAGATCGGGTACATACTTTTGAAATTCCATGTTGATTAATTTTGCATTGTCAGTTATACCGTTGTCCTTCTAAATGGACACCTAGTAGGCGGAACAAACTTGTCTGTTATGTGAAAAAAGGCTGAGCTAGAGACATCTTTTGAACAAAACGTATGAATTATGAAATGCTTGAATGCCAAAGATATCAAAGTAAGTATCCTAAACTTGTCGTATTTCTCAAAAAATACCAGTCCGTTGAATATAAAGCAAAAATGAGTTTGACTGCATCCTAACTAACTATGGGATAGACATAAGTTTTCAAGTAGCCTCAATAGCCAACGGGTTCAAAGCGCAACTTCCAATGCGCAAGCCCGGGTTCGTTCCCTGGGCAAAGCAATTCTTTTTTAATCCATGAGTCAGTATCGATAGGTGTCTTGTCTTGTAGAAAAATTATTGGGTGTATAAGGCAATGTGTTTCGCTGCTCTCGAAAGATAACTGTTTTTTTTTTCGAGCGGCGATCTATCATTTTGCGCTCTAAATACACAAACAGCTATTGGAATACTTCCGGACAGACTTTTCAGATTCAAGTGAACAGACAATTATAGATCCAGCCTACCTAGGTTCTCACTCAGAACGACATAATCCAATACGAACATCGATACCACAGATTAGAAAACCTTACAGATGAGACAGTCAGACAGAACGAATTAAATTAGAGAGAGATGTCGAAAGCGCTGTGTTTTCATCGTTGTCATCTTTTTGTTGGTTATGTTACAATTCTTTTCGTTTGACACGATTCACGATGCAGTATTTCGGATGGGTTTATGTTCTTACAATGCATAACATATTTTCCATAACTATAATTCGAAAGGAAAAGTAATAAAGGTTTTGAGGATTATCACAGAACAGATTAAACAACCTGTGATCATATCTTCATTATCTGGAATGTGAATCAGGTACAATAATATGTTGATTGACAATCATTGCTGTGTATATAAAGATTGCAAATCATCTTCAAGTAAATCGGAGAATATCAAATTACATTGTTTTCCAAAGGAAGGAAAACTGTGAGTAGGTACATATATTGAGTGATAATATTTGATGAGAATATCACTATTATTGCTATACCTATACTGATATATGTAATTTCAAGTTAAGGAATTTAAAGTCTGATCATTTATTAGATAATTGAATCGTGTATTTTATGTTCCCTGATAACAAGAAATTGGCTAAATTTGAATTTGATCGTTAAATTAATTCAGAATACATCTTATTTCTAATAGACACTAATTTTTGATGATAACTTAATCATAATAAATCACTCAGAAGTAGATTGGTGTTGATTATGTATTACTAAAATGACAACATTGCACATCAGTATTTCCATCGGTGACAACGACTATCCGGCAACTGCGAAGCGCAAAATTTAAAGGTCCGAGATCAATGAAAACGGATGCCGGCACATGAAACGAAATAGGCGGAGTGTCTCATCTGTAAGGTTTTCCAATCTGTGTCGATACTTTCCACTCAACCAGTCGTCATGCCACCCTCCAGAGCAGTGTTTTTCAACCTTTATTATCACACGACCCCTTTAGTATGAAGAAATATTTCACGACCCCCCTACCCGTTATTTTTTTTCACGTATTTAATTTTGTGACAAATATTCAATCCAACATATTTATTCATTTTCATAACTGATTTGTAATTATTGAAAATAGGTAAATTTCTAAAAACACCAACAGAACCGTCAACTTCTAGCGATAGTGATGAAACTGAAACAAAGAAAAAACGTATTTATGACGACACTTATTTGAAATTCGAATTTACTGTGATACAGAATACACAGAATTGATAATAGAGGCATTGAAGTGCTTGATTCCATTTGCAACTAAAGAAAGAAATCGCTTAAATTTGGAAAAGGATTTAATTCTCAAAGTAGCAAAAACGGATCCACGATTTTATACAAATCTTCAAGATGGAAGAGATCTCATAGGTTATTTTTATTTTTTGTTTACTTGATTCTGTCCTTTGGTTAACATTTTTCTTTCCAAACATTTTCAAACTCTATTGTTTTTTACTGCAGTAGGTAGCTTTCCCAACCTTTTGCAACACCCCTATAGAAGCTTCGCGACCCCCTGAAGAGACCCCCAGGGGGTCGCGACCCACAGGTTGAAAAACACTGCTCTAGAACACACCCGATCAGCTCCCCCACCTAGCTGTCAACGCAAAACAACCCCATTGGCGACCATCCCCTTGTCACCCGTCCGAGAACAAGAACTCGCTCTCGGAGAGCAACACCTCCAGGTCGCTCTGGACGGTATGGATATTGGAATCGATGTCGGCGACGCCCGCCGTCGTAGCCGCGGCGCCGGCGCTCACCAGCACCGCCGTCCGCGGTCGCTTGGGCGCCGGTTGCGCCGCGACGCTCTTGTCGGGCCTGCGCAGACGCACGCTGAACTTGAACGGCGGCTTGTACACCACCTGCAGGCGCACCTTGTCGCGCTCCGCCACCGGTAGGGCTCCGGTGCTTCGCGATTTGCCTGCCCTCTTGCGGGGGCTGCGGCGACCGCGGTCCGCGAAGCCCGCCGGGGTTGATTTGGATTTGGGCAGGGCGCGGTGGGATTCGAGCAGCCAGTTCTGGACCTGGAGTGGAAATATTTAGTCGGTTGGGGGCATGTGGTGATGTGGTTCAGAAGAACGCAGATTTGTGTAACATGCAATAGAGGAGTTCGGTCCAAGTTGCCAACCTTATTTATTCGTGAAAACCTCTGACTCTTTTTTCGGCAAATTTTCGAGATTTTCGGAAAGATCATGCAATAATTAATAAAAGCCAAACATTATTCAGAGTCCATTCGTTGTTATATAGCTGAATGTGTATTATGCTTTGAAGTTTGTGCCGTCTTGGATCTATATTTGGTTCTGTGTCACAAAGTATAGGTGTCTGTGTCGTGTCAATCAAAGCATAAATCACGGGAATCACGAGTCACGACATACCTACTTTGTGACACAGAACCAAAGATAGATCAAAGATGTCACAAACTTCAAAGCATAGAACATACATAATACACAAAGAACAGATTATTCTCATAAATCAGATTTAGTACCTAACCTGAGGAATGTAAGAGTAACTAAAAAGTAACAGCTAATGAAGTTTTATTATTTTCAGCTGTATAACAACGAATGGACTTGAAAGAATGATTGGCATTTATTGATTATTGCATGATCTTTCCGAAAATCTGAAAAATTTTCCGAAAAAAGAGTCAGAGGTTTCCACGAATAAATAAGGTTGGCAAGTTGGCAACTCCTCTATTGACCAGCTTTCGATTACAGCTTTCTCAGCATTCTTAGGTTGTCATCAACGTCAATGGTCATAATTGTCAGTTGACGGATATATTCAAATGAGCCCAACAAATCATTAATATTATTTTCATCTATAAATGAATGTTTAGGTATTTCATATTTATAATAAATTTTTGTAAAACCAGGATATGGAAAAAATCGAATTAAATGACAGTTGACATTAATGACAGTTGACATTTATGACAGATTGGTACCAACCCTCACTACGCTGGACTTACAAATTCATACCCACTGAAAAAAGCTGGGTGAATATTCTTAAGCGAATCTGAAGACAGAATGCGGCACTCTACAAGTACTTCCGGAGACACGGGCTCCGTTTGTTTAGGAAATACACTATATGACACAATTTGACATCTCAGATTTCGAACATACACAAAAATTCTCAACTGAAACACCACACACACTTGATTGAAAAAATTAGTAGGTATATTTGAAAAAATCGCGCTTCAAAACATTAACAAAACCTATCGAGATGTCAAATGGTATATTAACGTATTATTGTTACTAAAAACTAGTGTCGGGCATATTCGAGTAAAATTATGTGAAAGTAAAAATATGTCAGATTAGGATAGAGGATAGATAAATATTGTGTGCTGAGGTTAGACAGAGTAGAGAAAAAACTCAAACAGATGTGCATTCGAACGACTCCTATAAAGTAGCGACCTCATCTTGGCAGGCGTTCGAGATTTTAGTGAACCAAATATCTAATAATAACTATATGAAAAAAATACCTGGTGGCGCTACTCTTCAACTGTTTCAGCAGAAAAATCCTCCATTTGGAACAATTGAATATCAGCTCGTTACGTGGGGTTCTCTTGAAGAACAATAGAGGCGCTATCGTCGAAAGATATTTGAAACATTTTTTTCAATAATGTTCGATACATATTCGCATCAAACTCATTGAAAAATGGCTTCATGAAACTGTTAAAAACGATTGAAAGTCATTCAGAATCTAATATTCATATTTTTGTATTGACACCTGCAGTAACCTGTAAATTTGGTTGAAATCGTGGCTTCACTTAGCGAGACACGTTTTATCAAAGTAGGCGAAATCAAGAGTTTTGAGACCAAGAGGCCCAGGATAGGAAGTGAATTCACCAGTCAATATTAAACCATCTCTGATAACACCTACTCTTCTCTACACGCGTAAGTGAAGCCAATTTTGGAACAGGCAATTATTGTTTACCATTTAGAACGACAATGGAAAATACAATTCGCAACTAACACAAATCCAGATATTCCCGAACTCTTTCCAAATTCCTTACCTTGCCCATGGGGTCCGCAGCTGGCGCAGGCTTCTTATTACCCCCCTCCACCTCACCACTGTAGTTTATCACCTCCTTCTTGGGCCTCTTCTTCACCAGCGCGGCGCCCTTTTTCCCTGCATCGCCCTTTTTCTCTCCATCGCCCTTTTTACCAGCCTCAGCCGCGCGCTGCTGCTTCTTCTTCTTGCCGCCCTCCACGTTGTTGTTGTTGTTGTTGGCAACGTCGACCTTGGAGGTGCGCCTGCGCCTGACTTTACCTTCGCGCACGCGCCGCTTCAGGGGCAGCTTGGAGCGCACGCCCGGGTGGACAGTCACGCCCTCGCCCTCGGTGGGCGGGTGGGTGGGTGCCCCCGCCCCCGCCGCTGGCGATTTGTGCACGATCGTCAGGGATTTCAGCTTGAGCTTGGGCCGCTTGCCCAGGTACCTGGTGCTGAGGGCCTGCGGGAGATGTGGGCGGTTGCATTGGGCGGAATTTTCGTTTTGAGTGTGGCGGTGGTTTTGGGAATCGAGCTTGCAATTTGTGATTGAGTGAAAACGAAGGGAAGCAGTGCCAGTAGTAGGTACAGTCAGTAACAAAAGTTCGTCTTCCCCGTCACTTCATCTTTCTTATTACAGGAAATGTTGCGAACAGAAGCTGCAGGGTTTTATTCGATATCAGGGCCGGATTATCCATAAGGCGGATTAGGCAACTGCCTAGGGGCCCCGCACCGACTAGGAGCCCACGGGGGCATAATTGATGTTGAACGCACCAAGAAAAAAACGTTTCATTCGTGATATTCCCGATTATTAAAATCCGGTAATATTACCATAGAAAAAATGATGGATGCGGAGATAGATATCATCGTTTTTGGATTTATTTTTGATAATATGGTACAATCAACTATTCCAAATGTAATGATAGCATTGCAAATATATAGAAGTCTGATGATATCAAACGCCACAGGTGAACGAAATTTTTCAAAATAACATTAATAAAAAAATGTCTTCGTTGAACAATATCACAGAACCGTTTAAATTCATTGTCGATAATGGCGATTGAAAATGATGTGTTGAAAAAGGTCAACTTCCAAGATAATTTTAATGATTTTGTATCTGAAAATTTACAAAAATTGCTATTTAAACTTATATTGTACCTACTTCACAAAAATATATTTTGAACAGTAAGAAAACGGTAAAGGAAAGGGGCCCTTTTCGATCTCATTGAAGGCTGGGAAAGGCGATGCACTTTGTCCAAATGTCATCGGCTAAATCGTGCGTATTTGTCACGTTGTAGAGCTTTGGCTCTTGACTTCTTGTGAGGACACCAGTTCATATTTTGATCTGATTGTTTGTGTGTGGAAACATGAAGGTTCGATCTACGGAGGATACTATTTGAAAATTGATTATTTGATGTAGACATGTTTTTTATGCGCCAAATCGGCTAAGAATGGGCTATGGATATATTTTTACACCTTTTCTTCTTGAAATTTTCGAAAATGAGATAGCATCCTCCCTAGCTTGATCCTTTGTCTACATGAAAAAGTCGAAAAATCATACAAATATTGATTGGTTTTAAAATGGGAAGTCAAGAGAGAGAGTGCTGTATTCGGTATTCTGCGCGTCTTCTTGCCCACACAGTATCATTCATGGTGTTAAGTTTTTGAAAGGGGCAGTATATCATTTCAATTTTGGATGATATCGTATCACAAAGGTTGATAGTTTTATTGGAATAATTATTTTTACTACTTTTGCACCAGTTAAGTGAGAAAAGTGTAACAAATGGAACATGTCATTTACTTTCTTATACTTGACTAACTTGTTGAAAACTATCTAATGTTACTAATTTTTTATCAGCAAGCACCGAATGTTTATGGGGAGAGCAGATACTTTTGGTCCTCACTGTATATTCTCTCTAGCTCGTCTAGCAGCACGCATCCTACAGGGTGTTTCATTAATAATATGAAATAATTCAACTTCAGAATCCTGAAAATATTGTTATTCAGCCCTAACCACTTCGTTGAAATGTGGTTTCGTGGTTTCTTACTGCGATATAGGGTGTTTTATTTGAAGTTTCTCCAGTACTTTTTATAAAGATAACATACTATTTCTTCGTAATAATCCGAGATTGATGGTGGATTCATAAATTAAGTTAGGTATTTGCCTGAACGCTTATATTGTTTCTGTATACTATTACCATTAAATTGAATTAAGTCGATTGATGATGCATGAATTCCCCTTTATTCAAAGTTGAATATTAAGCTGCACAGTTATTCTATGTGTATTCATTAAATATTTTCATGAAATTATATTTTTCACGCGAATTGAACTATTTTTACAGTGCATTTCCTGCCAAATATGATAATTCATGTTAAAATCCTTAAACCCTTTTCTACATCAGAGCTTACAGCTCTTTGTGTATAGATATAACGATTTTATACAATAATTACGTGAAATGCTTTTTATTTTTCTATATCGAAAAAGCATATATTTTCGCAATTCTAGCTGTATACAGTGATTTTATTATTTATCTACAGTAATAACCATTCACTAGAATGATATTTCTAACGATACCTACTAATCATAACTCACTTGTTTTTCAATTCACGAATAGTAATGATTATTTTCATCTGAACAGAAAAATATTGAATTAATATTTTTTCTCATATATCGAAAGAACCACTTTCATTTTGCACATGAAGCATTGTTCATACAAGAAATATAAGGATCATGAGATATCAAATAAAGGATTGAAGTCTACAAATATTATAAATAATATACTTTATGCACGACCGGGCGTAAAATGGTACTTTATCGCCCGGTTGTGCGGGCGTAAAGTAGCACTTTACTGCCCTCGGTCTTCTTTACCGCCCGCCGGGCTTGAAATTGCACTTTAATACTGGCAAATTGAAAAAATATTTCAACATTCACTGCATTGTTCCGGTAGAAACTGGATTAATAAAAAAAATTGATGAACATCATCTTCCATGATTGATTTTTTTTATATATCACACACAAATCGATGTAATGTACGTCATCTAGTATGAACGAATACTCACCAATAACGCTATTACGACAACAATTATGGCTGCCACAGCATACCAGTAGTCGATTATCCATTTCTTGAAGCTGGCTATGCTCTCGTCGGATAACAGCAACTTCCTAAGGGTTGCAAGAGGCCCTGAAGGGTCTACTTCTCGGCACATTTGGAATACATCACAATAACCTGAAAGACGAGCAAATGGAAATTGGAAATGCCTCCGAAACAGCGTCTTGATACATATTAGACAACCTCACAGATGAGACAGTCAGACAGGGCGAAAAAAATTAAATAGAGATGTCGAAAGCGCAAAATTTAAAGGTTCTTTCATATATATGCGCCGGCGCTGAAATATTGATCCAGTTTTGTTTACATCGTTGTCATCATTTTGTTGGTTAGGTTACAAATGTTTTCGTTTTACACGATTTATTTCGGATGGGTTTATGTTCTTACAATGCATAACATATTCTTCATAAGTTATAATCCAGAAGGTTTCGAGGATTATCACAGCATAGATTAAACAACCTGTGATCATTATCTGGAATGTGAATCAGGTACAATACTATGTTTATTGGCGATCATTACTGTGTATTCAAAGAATGACAAGAAACTGTGAGTACTTATATTATTGACTTCAATCAAATTTTCCATTTGATGAGAATATCACCATTTCTGCTATACCTATACTGCTATATCACATTTCAAGTTGAGGAATTTAGAGTCTGTTCATTTATAAGATAATTGAATCGTGTTCTATTTTTCCTGATGACAATTAATTGGCTTCATTCAAAATATTCGAATTTCATCGTGAAATTCATTCAGAATCCATCTTATTCCTAATAGATACGAATTTCTGATGACAATTTGTTCATAATGAATCACTCAGAAGTATGCATTCCTTAAATGGCAACATTGCACATCAGTAAATTTAGCTGTGACAACGACTATCCGGCAACTGCGGTGCGCAAAATTTAAAGGTCCGAGGTCAATGAAAACTGATGTCGGTACATAAAACAAAATGGGCGGAGTGTCTCATCTGTAAGGTTTTCCAATCTGTGGCCTTGAGGAACACCTTAGGTAGAGTCGTTCACTGACCTATATAATTGTTACACGGTGTCCCTGGTTTCGAATACATATCTGGAATGTCATATGGCATGTCGTTCCAGGCGAAAGAAGAAAGACACGGCTGGCTGTCTCCAGGTAGTTTACAACACAGTTCGCACGCTTTCGTCTTGGGATCAGTCTTTGTGGGTAAACATTGGCACGACTCCAAACCATAGGCCAAACAAATTGAACCTGTGCATTCCTAAGATGATCCATAGTTACAAGGAATAATGTCATTTGCAACGGAAAATATCTTCGATCATATAACCGACTAGATGGATAATGTACAATCCTTGCTACAGTAGTTGTTTGAAGCCAACATCTAAAATAGTTACTGAGGTTACCTCATTATAAAACAAGGATAGCAACAATAAAATCCCCCAGTACCAGTGTCTCGCTATCTTTGAAGAGTCTGAATTTGAATAAATGGAGTTACTAACAAAATTATCAATTCCATTCTTCCTAAAAGTTGGTGAAAACAATCTAAAATCAAAGTTTTCTGAGAATATTCATCTCAGATTTATTACTCAAATGATAATAGATTTGATTCATTGTCAAACAATATATTGTTTATTTTCTAAACTATATGCTTGTATCACTCTGAGCATATTCTTACCACTCGGGCCAACCATTTTATCACTTGTAGTAAAATGATCCGAGCATACTAGAAATATTCCCCATCCCGATATATTTCTACATATATCCATTAACTTCTCTTGGGTAAACCCGAGAATAATTTCAAATTACCACATTTTTTTTTCATATTAGGGATTGGTAAATAATGTTCATACAACGAATGATACGACACTGAGTAACTCATCTGTTAAATGTTGTTTTCTGGTCACCACTTCTAAATCGTCTTTTACCCCCAGCGTTTCACCATCCTTTAAATTCGAATTGAACAGAATGAAGAAAGTTTTTGAGTAGAATCTAATTAAAATTCTCACACAAAATTGAAGAAATACCGTTCAATGAACCATCAAACAAAATTTGATTTGGAAAAGAGGCGTTTCGCGCTGTCACTGTCAGCGTCGGTCGATTATCGGTTGAACGAAATTAGCGACGTTGGCGCATTCACCAAAAAATGTCGCAATCTCCAGAAAGACGTGCTATGTATAAACCATTTATAATTACATTAGGCACTGCATTATATGACGAAGATTGAATAAATAGCTTTTGATGCACTTATCTGATTCATGTAATTACCTACTGAATGATATATAAATTTGGGAACCTTGAAAAATGTGGTGATGAGATGATTATCACTTCCAAATGTTACGATGTGGCAACCTCGTGGAGGAAAAACAAATGAATATGAATTCCATATTGGCTTCAGACAATTTGCGGCATTATTATAGTAGGTTTGTTGTTCGGAGGAAAATATACTGACCCCCATAAAACAGACGAACTCCTTGTTGCAAATCGTTTTGTTCGGTTTATTGATGGAAGGTGGACACTGCGGGTCCCTTCCGTTACAGAAACTCTCGTCCCTGCATCCGTTGTCATCCCTGCATTTATCACCGAATTTCACCTGGCAGTCAGACGTACAGCAAGGACCCTGCAACGCACACAAATACAATAGCACGTGCGCATGCAGAGTGCGCATCTGGTGCGACTGGCGCAGTCGGTAGGAGTGCGCATGCCTAGTTCGCATCCGCTGCGACTGGAGCAGTCGGTAGGAGTGCACATGCGCATTCACTGCGACTGGCGCAGTCGGTAGGATCACTTTACCTGCGATGGGCTGCACGTGCTGCGGGGGGTAAGGCGGCAAGGTGGTTCATCCACACTGGCGTATCTTCGCATGGGGAAGCAGCACTGGTCTCTGCAGTCCTCCTCCCAGCCACAGTCGCATTCTTCTCCCTCTTCGACTACGCCGTTACCACAAATCGATCCTTTGGGCTCTGAAATTGATGGAAATAACAGACGAGTCCATTTGTGTGCTTGGAACTGAACAAGGATAGAAAACAGTCGGTGACCATTTGCATTCCTGAATGTTTTCAACAAATGTGTTTCTGTGAATTTCAATGATATGATTGACAGATGATTGTAGATACACTAAGATTTTAGTCAGTTGCTTATGTTTTTTTTTTCACTATTTCAAGTGGTGTGCTGTTCCTTTCACACTGCTGATAACCAGATGGGATGCTTTTGGAAGTTCTGACTATCTGAAATTGACAAATGACAACAAAGACAATGTGTCAACGTGAGATTTCTGCACCAGCAAAAGAAAAGAGATGATATGGACACCATCATTTTAAATATGTGAAATACTACGTCGCTTCCAGAAAGTATCAATTATTGTAATAAAGGATAGTGAGTTTAATTTCAGAATAGTCCATTGAATTTCATTGCACTGATCTTTAAAGATAGTTGAATAGGAAAAAGTAATATTCACAAACAAAATGACAAGTTAATCACCTGTGAAACATCCCTTGGTCGATCTCGCTTTGAAATTCAACACGGGGTTGATGCTTTTGAGGCTGCACGGGGAAAAACGATTGTTGTTCTTTTTGTCGCCAGATGTCGCTCTAGCGAACATGATGAAGTTGCCGTCCTCGCCGCCAGGCGAACACTGTTCAGGATCGTGCTGAAAAAACAGTGAATTGAGTTTTCACAACTGCACACGGCGTGCGGAAAGGTGTAATTTGCGCATGGCGTACAAAAAAGTCTTTGCGCACAGAAGTATGTGTGGAAAAGTATAACTTTACGTACACTCATAGAAAAAAAAGTGATTTCAATCAATTCAAGAAACAACTACTTTTATTTGCAATGTCAGCAGTTCATCTGTTCTCACCGGTGATCCAAAATTATGGCCGATTTCATGAGCCAAAGTCACGTGGGACACTGCTGGTGGTACGTGTTTTCCATAATTCAACAGCGTTACGATGCCTGTGTTCAATGATTTCATGCTACCCCTGTAATGCTGAAATAGAGAAAATATACCTTATTTCAGAACTGGAACAATTCTGCTGGATTTGGACGCACCACTCAAAATGACACCCCACTTCAACTTTTTTGTTCTCAAAGATATGAAAAAATATTAAATAGAAAAGTTGAATGAAATACCTAGAATTTCTATAAAGAGATATCTTTTGATATGCCATTTTCTTGAAATGGATACCAATTTTGGTTTTTCGCTATCATATTGTTTCAAAATAATCAAAATTCGATAGAACTTTCTTTTCTGATTTGATTGATATCAACAAGTTGCATATTTTGATGGAAAATAACTAAGCTATTGTCACTCTAAATTCCAATATAAACAATATCTTGACATCTCCGTTGATAATTAACAATGAAGATAGTTAACCAAAAGTTAAGGTAGGGACATTAGGCCGTTTCGACCAATAATGAATAATTTCAACACAAAAAATTGTTGAAAAATCTCGATTTTTCACACCCTCATCTTTCCTCGAAACCCCGAGTGTGATAAATCGATGAAATCAGCTCTTCAGGGAGAATTTGAGAATGTAATAAAATATAGGGTGTTCCATAAGAAAAAACATGACTTTGATAATTTTGCCACAATTTCTTGGGATATCATGTATATTTCAAAATGTGGCCCTAATCGATAAACAAACTACTGAGGTGACAAAAACTTGAGAAGTTTTGCGTTTTGCTGTAAATCTCCGTCGCGCTAGTCGTGAACCACCCTGTATATAGTTGTCAAAGTTGGTGTCCATTTCAAGAATATGACAGACATTTTATATTAAAAAACATTCTTTATATTCAACATTTCTTCATATCTTCAAGAACAAAAAAGTTAAAGGGGGGTTTCCATTTCAAGTGGTGCACCCTGTACACATGAAAATAAATTGCAGCACTGACGCCAACTTCAGTAGACCTAAAAGAAAAGGAAAAAATAGCTGATTCCTTGGTATATGATATATATGGTATATGATATTGTCCAAAAGGCAATGAGAGTTGCTGATATATTATCTATACAGGGTGACCCAAACTTGAGTGACGACGCTTCACCTGCGTGATGTACGTAAAAAATAGAATTAAAGGATAATAAACCTCAATTCATTTTATTCAGAGTTCACTTTATATTCTACGTCCTCACTAGTTCATAATTTCAAACACAGTTTGGGTGACAGTTGGATGATGAGGAGCAGAACTTTGCTACTTTGAAGTTATGCCTAACCAAATGAAAGCATGGAAACCTTGGGATTCAGCGCCGACTTGATTGGACACACTGTATATGGACGGTTCATTCACTTTGTCTTGTTATCGGGAACGGCCCTTGCCGTCATATGCGTGGCTAATTAAATTTCAGCCAATCCAGGGAAATTGTTTCGGGATCAATTTCCGGATGGTCGTAGTAGGCGGTGTGCACGCGACTGTGTTATTAGTATTAATTGGATATTTGTTAGTCAACGAGTATGCTTCATAACGAGTGTGAATAGAAATTAAATTCGTCTGTACACGAGGTGCCCAAAGTCCAAATACCGTGATTTTCCTGAATCTGGTTGACTGTCCAACCAATTGGCTTCTGATTTCCATTTGACAATGAGTGGCCAGCTAGATCGCCAGATTTTACACTCTTGGATTACTTATCATTGGAAAACTGTCTGAAGCCGTCGAAAATGTTGAATAAAAACATATTTTCTGAAGGAGTTCCAGATGTTTTCATAACCTACTCAAGTTTGGTAATATACTCGAACTAACTACTGAGTAATTATCAGATTTTCATTGAAAAATTAATGTTCAGAGATATCAACACTGGTTCCCTATAAACAGTAACTTGGAGTGTTTCATAATATGACGTAAGATTGAACTCAGATAAATATGGGCTTTCGATTTTTGGACAAATGACTTACATCCTATATATGAACGCACGCACTGTATATCGGAAGGCAGAAGAAAATCGAATTGTGATAATTGTAATTTAGTGTTGAGTTGTTTTACGGATAAGGTCAGTCCAAAAAATTCATTGTGCAGTTTGTTTTGAATAAAAAAAAACGAAAAAAGGTCGTAACAATATAATAAATATTCAATCCACATATTTCGTTATAGTTGAAGAACACAAAAATTATTATCGATTGCAGAATGTGAAACCGAAATAAATAGAACAAATATGTCTGAACAATACTGAAGGATTAATTAATTCATGTAATATTTCTTAAACTAAACTAATTCATACGAAGCGTCGCATTCTGGGCTTTTCCATAATCAAACCAGCCTTCATCTGTGATATCAAATCCATGTCTATTTTGCCCAAAGTCTTCTTCTTCTTCTTTATCATCGTTGCTCTGTGTCTAGCCTTCTCCTCGAAATATTCCTTGAACTCTGGATATCGTTGGAAATAAGATAAAATATGCTTATTTTTTATCACATATATTTCGGAGAACTCCACGGCTTTATATTCCAGCAGATCTTCTTCATTTGGTGGAAGAAACAATTGTATCGTTCCAAATATTTCGCCATCATTCAGATGATCAAGTTCCCATTCAGTGTTCAAATATAATGCCACACAACCCGAAGATACGAAATAAACCGCTTCAATGGAATCGCGACTTTTCATTACCGATTCATTAGGAAAATACGTTCTCGGAAGCATGTGTGAAAACAGTTCTTCTAGAGCATCATATGGCATCGTTTTTAGGACTTCCACTTTGCGTATAAATCTTCTAGCCCCATAAAGGATCACATCAGATTTGAGGTGAGCCGTCAACGTCGACAATATCTCTTCTTCATCGAAGTAACTCTTCTGGAATTTGAACTCCAGCGTATCCAACAGTTTGACGTTCAGGGCTTCAGGTAGATTAGTCGAAATGCTGAATTCTGTGAATTCGGCCGACAGTTGCTCATATTGTGAATGAGATACATCTCCATATCCAAACACCTTGAGGACGTGAGATAATAACACCAAAGTGTACAACCTTCCGAAAATGCATATGAAAGTAAGGGTCAAATTGTCTTCAAGCGTCTCAGGATAGTATTCGTGCCCAGCTCCGAAGAAGTAGCATATCACAAGCAGTGAACAGTGGCTGAGGACTACATCAAAGTTTTCCGACCTCACCGATTTTATGTGAAGATATTTGTTCATCCAGCTGTTGGTCGGATAATTATTTCTATGGAGAATGAATGGTACGCTAATGAATAAGTTAGTTAAGGTATATAAGGTGAAAGCCATCAAGAACATGTTAGTTATGAATAATATAACTGAATTGGGGAGTTGGAAATATAACAGGGTTTCTTCGAGTATCTTATGGATGGATGGAAGTCTCACAATTATTGCAAAATGATATATTATCAGCATGATGAAACCGGAGTCTAATCCCATCGTGATTGTGTCTATGAATACAATTATGAAATCGAATATGAAATAAGTTCTGAGATAACGAAAGATTATCTTCGATGGTTCTATGACAATTACCCTATTATTGAAATCGACGTAACCAGTAAAGAAGTTCAGCATCATTAATGATCCCAGAATAATCGCCAAACCGTGATAGACAGCATGAGGCAATACCCTGAAAAATATAATCAGAAAAAAATTTACTAGCCATACGATAAGCATCGGAATTTGTAGACAGGTGGTCAATTGGCTGAATGGGTGAATGATGAAAACGGATCCACCAAGGTGTCTTCTCATTTCAGATCTCATCATGGATTGTGTGGGGAAAAACGCCAGACAATTCCTATTCGTCATGTCCAATGTCATCATCATTCTGATTCTCGCGCAAATCAACTGCAGAACAGTCGCGTTGGGTGGCAGCTTGATGAACTCAGAAATTGCAGATTGATGTTTGTGTAAATCACAATGATGTACTTGTCTCTGATTCATCGCTCTTTTCTCGTAAAATCGATTATTGAACTCAACAATGTCAACACTTGTCAACTATGAATGTTTCAAGTGTGTCCCAACTTGGTAACCGTGGAAACGGATTTTGATTGTTTCAATGACGAAGATCTGATATATATGTTGAGTTCCGATATTCCCAACCAGTACTGTTCAGTACTGTAGATCGTTCTGAAATTACTGAATTATACTGGTGGTAGCTTACTCAACCTGAATTCGTTCCGAAATTGCTGACTGTCATCAGTAAATTCAGTAATATCGGAACCCGACTATAATATATGATGATAATAATACTGTTTTCCTACGACCACGTATGAAAATGTCAATAATCACACTGTTTTGTTATTCAGGAAGTAGATCATATCACCATGGTATTGTTTATTTGAAAGAAAAAAAGCAATAGTGTTGAAATGAAAATTATCACAACGGTCGCCTGAATTGATACAGAAATAATTAGGTATATTGTGAAGGTACTCACTGTCAATATAAGCGTTCTCAAATCAAATTCATATTATTTATTGAAATTTCTGTCTCGTTTTGAATTATACCGAGAACTCTTTTTCTATCAATTTCAATGTGTCTGATACATAACCTCTGAATTCATTTTTAAACTGGAACCTATACTCTTTGCTGGAACTATTTCGATGTTGATGACAGAGGGTTAGATCATTCAAAAGAGTACGGCTACAGTTTCATGCGCGGCTTGCTGCTTGCATCAGTTTGATATCACAGTATCACCAACGAGAAGATTCTTTGGTATCACAGATATGCACAGATGTTTGCAAAGAGTCAAGGACGCACTAACTCGAGTAACTCGTACGCGCTTGCGAATTACATACTTCTATGGTTCTGTATTCCTGGTTGCGTGATTACTGGCGCTAGCAGGCGAATGGTGTCAAGGTTGTTTATGTACGCTGGTGTCAATTTCAAGACCTCCCGCGAAATGAAAGTATTCGGAGTCGCAGGAAAAATAGTTTACAAAACTCGTTGGAAAGTGCATTTCCTTCACTAGTTAAGTTTCCGCACTCACCGCTACGCGGCTCGTGCTAAACGACTACTCGTGTGAAATATGTCACTTTCCACACTTGTTGTGTAATATACTATTTATTTGTAAGAAGGAAACTTGGATAATATATAGATAACCCAAATTTCAAGTTCCTGCTCTTCCTCAACTGATTCTGAAACCTCAAAAATACAATCATGAATAATAACGAGGAACGAAGAAAAATCCCACACATCGTCAAAAACACAGTTATCTCGGATTGCTTGAAAAATGGCGCAAGTCGCTCTTGACTGACATCTTTTACTTCGATTTCGGCGCATGTGCATTTGTTTCGACATCAAATGGGCTGTCCTTTGGGTGTATCTTAGGGTGTTTAGTAGCGAATATCTAAGACATCAAAAATGTAGGTAACCGCAGCAAAATGTTCTTCTACGGTATTTCATCGCTGGGGTTTTCAAAGTAAAATTCAACCCATTTGGAATACTTACCGGAGTTGTTACAACTTTCTGTATGAGCAGCAGTTGCTGGTAAATTTCACCACGCTCCCTAACTTACCCCATTTTTTTCACATACTCCACCAGCATTTTTCAGATCTCCAGTCCAGGCTAGGCCCAAAGTGCCCATCTCAAAATCTCGATAGGTGAACATGTATGCTAGGCAGAAGGCATCGTAATCTTCCTCTGGAAAACAAAAAAACTGGTAACTAAAAACAACATTTTCAATATTTCAAAACCACAAACTGGGCGGATAGCTCTTTGGAAAGAATCTAAGAGCGATTTGACATTGTAGTCGAGTGTGATGTTCCTGATGCTGGAAACTAGGATGAAAAGAATCTAGGAACATTCTATACTCGCATCATCAACAAATATCTGCCCAATATTTAAGTCAAGAGTATGGTAAGAAGGACGTCAAAGCCACCTAGTGGTAAAATTTCTAAGGTCGCTTGCACTACTTCTTTTCTAGTTGCATTTCAGAAAGCTTCAAGGGAATTTCAAAATAGTCACCTGAATTTTAGAAAGGATCATTTATTTTCTATAACGTATGGATTTCTTACAATACATACGATAATTTCTGGACTCTGAAATTGAATTAATCAATATGAAATATACAGGGCGATGCAAATTTCATGGTACATTATTGTCAAACCGGAAACGGAGAGATATACGAACTAGGTTAAATTACGATAAAGATGTGCAATTTTATGGTTATCTCGAATATCAAAACGAATCGAGGATATATCTCGAGTAGCTCCTGAAATATCCTGAAAAAAACAGAAAATTTAAACTTTTCAACTATTGCTACTATGATTTAGAAATTTAGTGAAGTTACTAAAGTTCACATGCTGAATTCAACGGTGGTAGGAAAAAAATCCAGGCACACTAGATTCGAAGTTATCGAAGTCAACTTTGATATTTCCATTCGTAGTCATATTGGATTTTCAGTCCATCGAATAGGTAGATCATGAAATTGCCAATTCATCGATGTATCACATTTGTGTGTTTAATGATAGAAAAGTTGAAATAATAGGTAAAATAGAAAATATCGAGTTAATTCGAGATCTATCACGCTTATAATTCCAGATATTTTCACTATAAGTGACAAAAATAAAAGTAATTGCTGCTCTTCGTTGTTAGGTTGTCTCCTGTATTGTATTGATTGTACGATTTTTGTTTGCAACTCATGCAGCGTCACTGGTTGTTCTGAAATGAACTGTATTCTTCAAGTAGTAAGTCTTCTAACTGTGAAATTGACAGTTCTGACAGCCGCTTCCCTTACTTGACTGGCACGTGTCGAATTTCGAAAGCGACGATGTAAACATCGTATGTGCATGTCAATACCTTTTTTCTTCGACATTAGATGAGATCAAAATAAGAGATGAATTAAACATTTCATTATATCAAATAATAAGTGGTAATTCTGACAGCAGCCTCTGGAACAGATTGAGGCCATCTGAAAAAAACAACAACATATTTATTGCTGTTGACAAATCAGGTGTATTCAATTTTCAAATGTAGTTCCAATATCAGTATCAGAAATGGATTGAATATTATATGTCAGTTTCTTATTGAACATAATGAAACCATGTTGTTTATTCTTTAGAAATAATGATCTAAATAATCATTTCACAATGCTATAAGATGTCTCATTTTTGAATCTCAGGATTAAAGAAAACAGCTTTATCTCCTATGCACTAAAAGAGTTGTATAGCAACATACATATTAACGATTTTGAAAACGTCGATAATCACACTTTTTTGTTATTCAGAAACTAGCTCATATCACCATAGTATTGTTTATTTGAAAGAAAAAAAGCACTACTGTTGATTAGTGTTGATATGAAATATTATATCACAACGCTCGCCTGAATTGATAGAAATAATTAGGTATATTGTGAAGGTACTCACTGTCAATATAAGCGTTCTCAAATCAAATTCATATTATTTATTGAAATTTATGTCTCGTTTCGAATTATACCGATAATTCTTTATCTATCAATTTCAATGTGTCTGATACATAACCTCTGAATTCACTTTAAAACTGGAACCCATACTCTTTGCTGGAACTATTTCGATGTTGATGACAGAGGGTTAGATCAAAGAGAAGGGGTAGTTAGATCATTCAAAAGAGTACGGCTATAGTTTTTTGCGCAAGAATTCAAATCCACATGAATACAAGCATAGCTATTATTAGGTTCGAAATGGTATTAAAAGGCGGTATTGACGAAGGTTTATTGACATCAGTGAAGGCCATTGAAATGAATAATGGTGAAGGCAGGGATCATTACTATTAGTGAATTTTTGAAGAAGGATAATTTGATTGAATCAAAGGGAAATTTGGACGCGCTATCGCGCTATATTTCATCCAATGCGACTTATCTGACCTGAACGTACGAACCTATCAGTAGATTATTATTTTCAGTAGATTTTTGAGAAAGGGAAAGTTGAACGAAAAAATTCGAATTTCGCGCTATATTAATTCAATGAGACTTATGGTGAATTCATGCACGACGTAACTTAGTCCTAACTTAACTTAACCCTAACCATAAGAAGTTGAAATTGGTTTTTCGAATGAACACGTTCATGCACGAAACTTTAGACTTAACGTATGACTGAAGAATGTCTTAAGTTGGCCAACTTTCAACTTTATATGCGATTCTTCGTGCAAATCAGGGACTGCGCATGATCAGGCATTGTTATACCCTCAAACTCTGTTTTGATTTCATTTTATACAAAGATATCTTAATTAATCATTATGTTGTACAGGAATCAGGAATTAAACAGTCAAAGTAAACAAACACACCACAAATTTTTTTTCAATCAATGAATTGACTCTGATAATTTTGATAAGATGTGCATGAACACTTACAAGAATTTTTATGTCAATCTTAAGTTGAGTCTTAAGTTAAGACCTAAGTTACGTCATGCATGAATTCACCATTACCTGACCTGAACGTACTAACCTATCAGTAGATCACTATTTTTCGGGACCTTTGAGGAAGGAAAATTTGATTAAAAAATGTGATATCACTATACTAGGCGGTCTAAAAAAAGAAAAGCGGACTAAAAAAAGAAAAACTTTGATGGGAATCGAACCCTGGGCTCCAGCTTACAGAGCTGGAATGTTACGTCCATCTTGCTTATCAATATTAATATGCTAGCTTCGTTTCTCATCGGACTGTTGTCTCAAATCTTCGAAATACGCAGGTGCAAATATAATAGTTCTGATTGGTGGATTATAATAGCTATGCTTGTATTCATGTGGATATGAATTCTTGCGTTTTTTGCGCGGCTTGCTGCTTGCATCAGTTTGATATCACCAACGAAAAGATTCTTTGGTATCACAGATATGCACAGATGTTTGCAAAGAGTCAAGGACGCACTAACTCGAGTAACTCGTACGCGCTTGCGAACTACATACTTCTATGGTTCTGTATTCCTGGTTGCGTGATTACTGGCGCTAGCAGGCGTATGGTGTCAAGTTTGTTTATGTACGCTGGTGTCAATATTAATGAAATTTGTCCAAACTAAACTAACTCAATCAATCAGTAATTCACATAATAAGGAATTGTCGGAGAAGTATTCAAATATCATCTTGAATATGGAAATAAACAGTAGGTACTTGATATTGAATCAAAACCACCTGAAATTCTAGAGACCGCTCAAGTTACATTTTTGACAAGACCTCCCGCGAAATGAAAGTATTCGGAGTCGTAGGAAAAATAGTGTACAAAACTCGTTGGAAAGTGCCTTTCCTTCACTCGTTACGTTTCCGCACTCACCGCTACGCGGCTCGTGCTAAAAACGACTACTCGTGTGAAATATGTCACTTTCCACACTTGTTGTGTAATATACTATTGTTGTGTTAGTTGAGAAAAGTCAACTTCTAGAGCTGATTTCATAACAAGAATGAACGACTTTCGAGTCAGTTGCGGAAAAAATCCTCCGCATAATCCTTGGATGGATCGTAAAGAATTATCGGCTCTTCCATCTCCAACATGTCCCTAAAGAATGGACACTCGACACAATGCGATACAAATAACATGCAATAACGTCGATTCCGGGGCACGACAAGCGTTTGCGTCTCAACAAAACACCCGGTTGCAAAGTAAATATTTGCCGCATCGGAAACAACTGCTCTGTTATCGTAACGGCAGCAGTAAAGCCGATTGAGGACCCGCAGGAAATTAAATGTATTATTTACGTCCTAATCGAGGGGTTAGTGTATTATTCAAACATGGCAAATCACGATCTATGCCATCGGGAGGGAATTGTTGTTTTGGTCGATTGTCTGGCCATCAGTTGACAATAATAATAGTAATAATAATGATAATATGTCTTTATTTATATCAAAAATTGATACCAAAGGGCGGAATTTAGCCATCCCATATTATATGAATATAAAAGGCTGCTCTTCCATCAACAACAAAAGGAAACGATTGTCCTTTCCAAATTCAGGCGATACTCGTAATTTTGCCGATGGTTTTGTTACTCCGAAAATCTATGTTAGTTCTTGTAGCATTTACTGCATTTATATTGCTACTAAACTAGCTGGACAGAAAAAAATATGTTTTTCTATTTTGGTTGTATAATGAAGTCATTGTGCAACGCAAATGCGTGTCGAAATAGCTTCTATTTCGATACGCATTTTTTATTATTCGGAGATTGGTACAATCGAACTGTCAAATGAAAGTCAGGAAGAGTTATGCCCAGTTTACTCCTGAGCGATTTGGATTTGGTGATATTAGCAGTGAAAACGCAATGTTTTTATTGGTAAATTTCAATTCAGAGTGTAATTTGATTTAAATTGACCAATAAGAACAATAACAACATTGAATTTTTCACCGCTGGTATTGCGAAAATCAAAATCGCTCATCTGTAAACTGGGCTTTACGCTTGTGCGTCAGATTTTAATTCTTTCAATGTCATCATTGTTACCAATCGAAGATGTTTCTGTTATTTTTCGATATTAAATCAATGTTCTTCTTAAAATCAATTCAAACTAGAAAAAATTACATATGACACACGTTTTATAAGACACGTTGTCGCACTTGTTCACTTGGAGCACTCCTCGCTTCGCTCGTCGTACTCCAAACAACGCGTGCGAAAAAATAGCGTCTTATAAAACTTGTATCATAATATACTATTTTCTGCAAACGTCAAAAAATGACAAGGTTCGCGCATTGACAACAATATGCGAAGTGACCCTTTTTTTCATTTTCCTTCGTTACCATGATACCGTGCGCGAAGTAGTATGCGAAATACTTACTTCGCACACTGCATGTAAACTATATGGGATTTCTCCGGTGAAAGATTTGAAATTACTGAATTGACCACATCTGTCAAGTTAGGTGGGGTACTGCTTACTTTATCGTCGCTCGAAATTTCCATTGATTTACAGTTATAAATATTACGCACGAAATCGTCGCGAATAAAGTCACTCCAAAATAATTATCAAGAACTGTCACTTTGAAATAATTGTCAACAATTGCCATTTTATTTCCATAGTTACAGTAATTCCTTGATTTGGAAAAACAGTTCAAGCCAGTTCAATACTATTTTTCATATTAAGCTAAGCATGTTACTTATTTTAGAACAATATTTTTGACATTTGTAGAAAAAATTTTGTTTGCATCTCATGCGCGAAATACTTATTCAGTTCTCGATCACCAAAGTAGCATTTCGCGCACTAGATGGAATGGATTGGAAAGTTTACAATTGCCATTCTAGGAATCATGAATAACATACTAAACAGCTACGAACTTATTTGATGAGAATTGGTCTGGAGGAAAATTCCGAATTATCAATAACTGTTCTGACATGCTGTGTTGATAAATTCTGTTTCATATCATGCGCCTGGATACGATCTTGAAGACTCTATAATGACATTTATGAAAATGAAAAAGAACGAAATTTTAACGTGGCTTTATTCTGACCTCAGTATTTCTTCTCATACAGACTCTGTTTTTCTTCTAATAGATGACACGCATTATGAACCGAAAAGGATTGTTATAGATGCGTTCCCTTATATCCATTTATCAAATAACATTGCAACATGGGAACCACATATAGAATAAGAGTACCTATCAAAAATTGTTATAATGACAGGTGAAAAGTGAGATTTTGCAATTTTTGACAGCCTATTACCGCAGCTTTATTAACTCAACCAGTAAAAATGGGTTATAATTATATTCAAAAATGCCACATAGAAGGTAGATAACATATTTATTTATTGAAAAACAGATACAGATTAGTACAAGTTATAATACAGGGCATTACGGCCATCACATAGGTACATACGAAGACCAAGACTATCAAGACCATAAAAACCAAGACCAAGATTGAGCAAGTCTCGTCGTGGTCATGAAACATCAAGACCAAGACTACATTTTTTTTTCGCGAAGCTCTACTGATGTGATGCTTGAAAAGAAAAATGTGTGTACTTTTTTCGAATTCTAACGCTGATAATACTTTCGCGAGTTCATATAGATGGCGCAACATCTGCTGATTCCGTATACTGAATATTAATTTTCACGATTTCGCAATCATTTTGATTTTGTTTAATTTGTTCAATATTCATATTTTAAGCCAAAACCATAATTATTAATTATCTGTCACTGTCACTTGACCACGAAGCATCATATATATAATCTACAATATTGACTATCCGCAATGAGAGACAATGTTAGCAAAGTGAAGCCGATTTTCATATATCTATCCTTTTCTAATTGGCAACGTTGATTGAAATTCAAATCAAAAAGTCAAAAATTCGTGAACCTCATATTCATAGGAAAAATTTACTTCATATGTAAACAAATATTGTCATCTGGAACTTATCCGATAATATTAGAATACATGAAGTATACTTAGCTTTGACAAAGAGTCATCATCAGAGATCTTCTAATTCAGCGAAACACTCCTTCAGATTTGAAAGAATATTAAGAAATCAAGATCAAAACAATGGTAGGCATATAAATTATCCTGATGTTTGCAATATTTTGTTAGACATTGATGGCACAGGCACTTCCATTGTGTCTTGATTTCTGGAATCGTGGAAGATAAGCTGGAGGCTGGACACGCTGGACACCGAAACTGGACATATTTACGGCAATATTGAACTTAAATTACGAATGGTATCACCTGAACAACTATGAATTAATGAAACACAAACACTCAACACGCAATCAAAAAACAAAAACGAGAAACGAAGAAATTCACATCAACAAAACAAAGATATAACCTGCTTGTTCGAAAAAGATCCCAAAAGTGATACCCGATATACGATCATTTCCAATCTGAGTAGCAGCGAGGACACAAGAAAGAAACAACACTAAGAGAGTCGCTCTCTCCTTCATTTTGGCGCATGCGCATAAATTAATCGTTGCCATCGATGCTCTATTGTTTCGGCTTCAGAAAGGCTGTCCTTATTATCAATATTCGTAGCACAGAACACGGATAATATAGAGAACTGAATTATCGATAGTGACGTCAAATGGGATATCAGCGCCATCTACGAACGATTAATGAAATATTTCCAGGGGTATGATCTTTGCTAAACCGAGTCTACAGGTTTTGACGAGAAATTTCACCATATCCACCTTTGCTAGGCCGTAGCGCCATATACATCGAACATATCTGGAGATGGGTGTATTCTCTTGCTCGACAGCAGAGGGATCGATTCCAGACGACAAATGGGATAAAATAAATCCAGAAACGTCAATCGAGTCGACAAAGCGCCGCAGGAATGTAATCGGGCTGCTGCTGTATGGAGCTGAAACGGCACTGTAAATATGGAGTGCGAACTGTGAATTGTCGTTGAACTCCGAACCCCCTTGCTGTGAATTTATATCCAATCGGCTCGGAAAAGAACTTTCCGGAAAGCGAGAGGGGTTCCGGAACTTTTTTATGTTTTTCGGCAGTCAATGAAACAAACAAAATGAACAATCTTTTGGTGACGAGATCCATTAGTTGTCGTAAGATATTTGTTTTCAGAGAAAAGTTTGTAGTGCATCAGTCATTTGAGGTCAAAATACGTAAGTGCCAACATTTTTTTCAACTCGTTGACATCCAGAAACTGGATAATGTTTTGCAGCACACGAATCAGATAACAGGAACATTGTCGTTCTAAATGGAAATCTAGTAGGCTAGAACTATGACTGTCTGTTCACTCGAGTCCCAAACGTCCGCCAAGATGAGGCGTTTGATGCTCATTCGTTTAAGTTTTTTTTCTGTCAACGAAAAAATTTGAGGTTGAAGTTATATTCTTCTTCTTTAGTTCACGGTTATTATCAGAAGATGTTTCTGACTTACAGAAAAAGTTACGTACGTCATTCAAAAACAATATTATCCGTCTACTAAGTGTTCATTTGAATTAGAGATTTGGAGACTAAGGCTCAAGAAACTACAACATGTTTTTTGTTTCTGTTTTCGAAACTGAAACTTGTCACAATAATAGTCGTGAGAAATTAAATTTATAGAGGGAAATATTCAGAAGGATGAAACCACAGAAATGTAACACGAATTGATTCTTTGAAACATATTATATTCATCATTGTTCATTAGTATTATATTCTACATGAAGGAAATCTGTAAAATACAATTTTGATCAACTGAAAATATTCATCATCTTGAATAGAATGAATATCCATGCATGCACCAACTTTCATATCTTCAAAAATTGAAACAAAGTCAGTACGAAATTGAGGTGAAATCGGTTAATAAAATCAAATACCTTGGCATCGTAATCGACAACCACCTGAAATGGAATGAACATATAAAATCAGTCATCAATAAACTAAGAACTATAATATTCAAATTCAGAAAACTTAGGATAATTCTCGATATCCATCAATTGAAAAATATGTACTACTCCTTAGTACATTCTATCCTGCAATATGGTATAGCAGGGTGGGGAGGTGCATACAAAACCCACTTGATGAAGTTAGAAACTCTACAAAAAACTTTCATAAAAATAATATACAATAAACCATACACTTACTCAAGTGATTCACTTTTTCAAGAGAGCCATATAATGGATGTCAAACAAACTCCCTGTTTCAGGATTCTTGTCCTACAACATAAAAAGAGGAAACAGTTATCCAATATTGATCATACTCATGATACAAGATATAAAAAAGAAAAAAACATCAATATCAATGTTATCAATAATTTCAGGTATTGTTAAAAGGTAGGTATTTGGTTTCTCAATTTTCCAAATATATTATATCTTACTATTAAATTGAGTGGCGCCCTCTATAATTTGAATTTTCAATCATCGAGCCAAATAAAATCCGAACTCACTATATCTGTTCTCCGGCGAACAGCTGCCGTCAGCAAATGTGTTTCTATTTTTTTAATTTCAATTTTGGAATACAAAGTAGGCCACATAAATGGCACATCAATCATACCGACAATTTTGAAAAATGAATCTAACAATAATATTTTCAAAAGAAATATTAAAAAATGGATTCTAGAAACTCCAAGACATTTCTTCAAAAATACACTCGAAGCTTGAGAACATATTTGTTTCCACAAATGAACTATTTTTTTCAATACTATTATTATTTATATTGATTACTTTTATTATTATCATTACTATTATCATTAATATTAATTTTCAGAATCATTCTTTCCTTTGTTTTCTTAGATGATATAGCACAAATTGGATAAACAAAAATTGTATGATATCAAAGAAAAGTAACAAAAAAAACATATTATAAACAAGTATACATGTAGGTATACAACATTTTCTCACCTTGTTTCAGTTGAACAATGAGAATAGACAATTATCGCCACGTACTAGCCAGCCCGGCTTCTGTGGAATATCTCTATCTCTTATTTCCGTTATACACTACACAATGTAATAACCTATATTCTATTTAAATAAATTATTATTATTATTATTATTATTATTCATTATTCCATTCCCGAACGTACGACTATGGCACCCACCAATGAGATGACACTATTGACAGTTAAATCCCAGAAACCTGCTTTTAACCACAAATGAAACAGTGTTTACCATTCTAACTGAAGAGCAATATATTCAATACACGAATAAGTGAATAAATCGAGAAAAAACGCACAAATCAACGCTTTGAGAATGCTAATACGACAACACGAATGACCACGTCATGAAACGTAAACAATCTGAGAAACTCGTTCGAAACACGAAAACGGCGAGTTGGTCCGACGAGGCCCGAACGATAGATTCTTATCGTGGAAACAAAAGGTTTGACTGTCGTGTTGGCATCATGAAAAGGATGGAAAATACCAGTCTATGTTTTTTATTCGTCTGAGTGTTTCCCCAGTACGCTCAGATGTTCCCCACACACGAGACCTCATTCTCTCCTCCGGATTCATCAACCTTAATGGCAGTTCGCTGTTGGAGTATGGGAGTTTGGTGTAGTTGCTCGGGCCATCCGAAACACAGGTGGATCGATTGACTACTGGATGAATGGAATGGCTTAATTGGAGTAATAATAGTGTCGCATTAATAGCGAGCACAAACTTAGATTAGGTGCTTGAGCACGTCTCATTCGAAGTACGCCATATTGACAAAATGGCAATTGGATCCCATACCACATATAACTGATAACACTATCAGAAAAAAACAGTGTCAACCTGATTTGATCTGCAGGACATCAGATTTCCTTAGAAACGATTCTGAAAGTGAACAGGCAATAACAAAACGTACCCCACAGGCATCTGTTGAAGACTGGATCGTAGAATGACACTAAAACTATATATTGGGATCAAGGTGGATATAGGATGGTGAAACAGCTTCCTATTAACAAGCACTAGAATAAACTGTAGACCGTTGCCTACTTGATTTCATACCGTAGTAATATTTCCTGAAGTTATCAGAGATGGCGACATACCTTGTGTCGGTAAAACAGAATCTGTGCATCTGTCACCTTTTCATCAGTTTCATCTGTTCTAGATGAAAAATGATTGAGAAGAGTCAAAATATCAATATTCATTCAAGATTTATCGAAAGTTTATTGTTTTAATGTCGTTTCAAGTCACGTCTGTCAGATGTGAACCACAGAAATACGTAAGCAACAGAAATCTTCTTCGATAATCGATCTTACCGCCATCTTCATTCAAGTAGCTGAAATATTACTACCTTCTCAAACGGTCTACAAGTTTTTCGCAGAAACAATTGAAGAGCTGTTTCACCATCCTATATCCACCTTGATTGGGATATTATGCTGGAAAACAAACACGTCAAAGAATACGTTGAAGGCACGTGCCGGAAAAAACAGCATACTTGTCAACTCTGACAGGGAGTAATTGACCCAACAGAGTGGGGTTCCTAAAATGTAAGAGGAGGCAAGTAATTCAAATTTTGGCGCTCTTATTTGCCTCCTAATGGCGGGGTGGGCGGAGCTTATAGCCCTATTGTCGCCACTGTCTTGTATAGAGTCACTGTAGTTCCACCATATCTATAGGGAAAAATCACGGAGTGGGCATCTATAATTGATCGCATGAACTATTCGAGAGGTGAACAACAAACTAACCTCCATATGTTCATATGGGTAATGTGTGAACTTTATTTATTAATTTCAGTGATTTAAGCATTGAAACTGTTGTATTTTGATGATATTTTATGAAGAATTGTTGTTAATAGACCACACAATCTGAAAATGCAAAAGATTAGAAGAGGTGATATGGAGATAAATGGAGAAAAATATGCTTGTTCCACAATGCTCTAACATACTCAAGGCTTTGCATATATTTCCTTCAAATCCTAAAGCAGAAGATGGGCAGGATTTGGGTAAACCTAAATCCTAAGGCAAGTAGACTAGAAATGGAAGATGATCTTGAAGATAGAAAAAGCTATCTCGGAATTTATGTCTGTAGCATGATTTCTTCAGTGGTAAGTTCAATTTTTCATTATTGTTGTCACTATGCTACCACCTCTTCTCCATCTCATTTGGTTCATTTTAATCATTTTGTAATTTATTACAGGCTCAGGCAAATATCAAATAATAGTTGGAGCAACATGGAAATAAACAAGTAGGGGAAGATTTATAAAGAAGACATGATGAAAGATCTACACTTGGATGATGATTAACATGATCATGTGATGGATCTTGGAGAGTTCCACTGTAAATACATGACCAAGAACAACCTATATGACACACAACAATGTTCCTGATAATTATATGAAGTTTTGGGTGATTCTGGTGTTGTGTAAATGGAAGACTAATTTATCATCTGCTTGCTTGGCAGTATTATTTGGATTTAGGAATTTGACATTTTGAAGAATGTTTTATTATTGCATTTTTTATGAGTTGTAGTATTTCTCAGTCTGAAGGTAATTTTTTTCATTCACCAATGATTGAAAGATTTGAATACTGATTTATTATTATTGTGTTACATTTCTCAAATTATTCTATTAAGAAAAACATATGACATGAAAGAGAAAGCCATTTACTCTTGTTTACCTAATAAAACTATGGATTTTTTAAATAATTTATTTGAACACTATATCATTTCTTCGAAATGAGTTTATCAAAAATCCACAAAATGATGAATGTATATCAACTGTCACTTCCAGGTAGTTTTTGCACTTCACTTTGTTCTAATAGGTATATCTATTTGAATACATTACCATATAATCTAGGTTCCTGAAAATAAAAACAAACCAACACAGGAAAGAAAACTGATAAGTCAAAAAGGTGGAGCTTATATGCTTTCAGTCGAAATGGCCAATAAATCTTTTTAATATTGAATTATACAACATTATTAATAAATATGCTTTACAGGAACATTGAAATAAACCCATATCTCAGCTAGTTTCATGGAGATTTCATGTGAGAATTGTGGAGGATCTCATACACCAAACTTTTTATGATTTCTTTATTGAGGCCTTCAGTTCCAATTGTGTGATTGCTGAAACACTTTCACCCCACAAAATATCCGAAATGTTGGTAATTGATATTTCGACTTTCACACAGACATTTTGAAAAGAATTTCAAGAACTAAGAACTGAAAAACTTCTGACACACCTGGACTTTGGTGGCATTTATCAAGAATTCACGTATATACGTATATTCTTCTGGCATCCGGCATGAAATAGTTCATTTTCTCGTAGTAGTAGGCTTTGCGTACACCGTAATAATACCTTAACGACCCCCATAACCTCGCCTACACCGTCATAAACTCTTCACCGGTCGTTTTGCCTGAGCTCCCCCCCCCCCGATTGCAATCCAACGTATCCGTTTGGCAACCACTTATTATTCCGGGCGCAGTTGAAAAAATCAAGGGATGGAATGGGTGAAAGCGGTTATGTTCCGGAACATCCACATGAAACCCTTTGACCACTGTGGGACTTTATGGCATTGATAATTTCAGAACCCAGTCGATTAGGTTTTTAGGATATTGATAGTCCCCCCACTCTGTATGAGGGTCTGATTCAGTGGAGTTTCATGACGAAATACTCATTATGTCGCCTGCCTTAAATATTGGATTGTTACTTGTAATACCACTATTAATTAAACTACGCAACACTAATTACGTCGCACCCCGTAATTTTGCCCCTGTTAAGATTTGAATAACTTTTTTCTTCTTCGAACAATTTGAATTCTGTTTGCACTGTTCGCTAGCTCAGTCCTTCAGCTATAATCTCGTACTTCTTCGATACATGAGGTTATTTCCATAAAATTGCTACAGGATGTTTTTTGGAACTGTGCAAAATTTCGAAATTTTCAAAAGGATCCCAAATGAAGAAAAACCTTTTTTTTTAAACTTCAACAGCAGAGGCATGAATATTATCTCATAACCTTTGACCATTTCCGAAATTGTCTTCTTATCACTTTTCTTTACAGAGTGATCTCAAAAAATCAATTGTTTGGTTTTGCAGTCATAACTTTTTTCCTCTTCAACCGATTTTCGAAATCTCAGGCTCATTCTGAAGCTGAAACCTCATATGAGAAGATTTGAAGATCAGGATTAACTCAAGATGAACATTCAGAATCGAGGGTGTCCTCAAAGGTGACCCAAATCTGAAACACTCTGTATATCCCGACTGGGAGGAGAATTAAATGAAAATCAACTTGTTTTCGGAAGGATCTTCCATTCTGGGCACATCCAGATCTTTTTTTCTTTCAGTTGGCAACATTTGTGCGTGAGAAAACCGAAATGAAACGCCATGTTCTAGAAAAAAAATCAGCCAAAAAAAAATGCATGGTCCGTAACCAACGTAACAAAAATCATAATGAGTGACTGACAAGACAGGTTGAAAATTACGTTCTCGTGAAAATAAAGACCAGGACAGAAAAAACTATTCGTAGGTCTTTCTTTTCTGAAGATATAAGACTTCATAAAAAAATTCAAAATAAAAAAAAAATTCTGAATACAACAAAATTTCAGGGTAACCTTCTCACCCCCTATACGAAGTATTCCATCATGTTTTGAATTTTTTTAAAAGAATTTAATTTTTTAGACCCCCAAAAAAAATGTTATGCGTACGCCTATGAAACAATTTTTTTTATATCTTTGATCAACTTTTTTCGCTGAACACAGCTATGGGTACCGCTTGTCTCGATTCTGAAAAATAACTTTTTTTCGCCTTTTTTTCGCAAAAAAAAATTTTGGGAGGGAGGGGGTAAAAAATTTTTCTTCAGTATTTTTGGTGGTGATATTTTCGTTTCGATCAAACAACGTTTTGGATATTTTTCTTTTTTAATCGGGATTTCGAGGGGGATTTAGATTTGGGTCAACTTTGCAGAAACCCTTGATCTTTAATATTTATTTTTAGTCAATTCTAATCTTCATGTCTGTTCATCTAACGTTTCTGCTTCAAAATGATCCTGAGATTTTTAAAATCGGTTGTAGAAGAAAAAAGTTATGACTGCAAAACCAAAAAAATGATTTTTTGAGGTCACTCTGTAAAGAAAAGTGATAAGAAGACAATTTTGGAAATGGCCAAAGGTAATGAGATGATATTCATGCCTCTGCTGTTAAAGTTGAAAAAAAACTGTTTTTCTTCATTTGGGATCCTTTTGAAAATTTCGAAATTTTGCACAGTTCCAAAAAACATCCTGTAGCAATTTTATGGAAATAACCTCATGTATCGAAGTAGTACGAGATTATAGCTGAAGGACTGAGCTAGCGAACAGTGCAAACAGAATTCAAATTGTTCGAAAAAGAAAAAAGTTATTCAAATCTTAACAGGGGCAAAATTTCGGGGTGCGACGTAATTAGTGTTGCGTAGTTTATTACTGTAAATTCTTTTGTCAACACGAATATTTTGAATTATCACTTGTTATCTCCCTAGCAGCAGAATTATTACCGATAATTTTTTTCAAGGTCACGAATGTTTTTGTTGTTGATAAAAAATTATCCCGAGTCGAAGACGAGGGACATTTTCTATCAACAAAAACATGAGTGAAACCAAGAAAAAAATTATAGGGAATTAATTCTGCTGCGTGGGAGATTCGGTAAGAAAATTTAATAAATTGGTACTGGGGGAATTTGTTATTGCTATCCTTGTTTTCGAATGAGGTAACCCTAGTAACCGATTTAGATGTTGGCTTCAAACAACTACTGTGGTGAGGATAGAGCGTTATTCATCTAGTATGTTGTATGATGGAAGGATTGACCCAACCTTCGAAGAATAGAAAATGCGTGTTGAAACAGATGCTATTTCGATATACGCATTTGCATTTCATAATGACTTCATTTCAGAACTAAAATAAACAAAATATTTTATTATGATCGTACTTCCATGTGCATGAAAGCAACATGTAGCATGTTCTTTAGACGACTGTCAAAATACAACAAAATTTTGCGCAGTCATGTTCACACAAATAGTTTGAGAGAAATCCACAACATTTATATGAATGTGACTCAGATCTGGACCATTTCTACTATAGATCAGTTTATCTCGAGACGAATTCTGCGCTCGGCAATTTACAATCACGTGATTTCCTTTCATCAATTTCCCAGTTTTTCTCCCTTCTCGACGTGATCTGACGAAAATTTAATTACGACATGAAAGTAGATACGTCAGGTCACTTTTGGACCAACAAAATGCTACATCCATCCTAGCTCAAACGGCCATCCAGTTCATCTCCAAGAAGCAATCGATGTTGCAAAGCTTCTGGATAGTAAACAGAAGAACCGCTACGTCATGCAGTCTTCGCGACACCCCGTAGGCACCCCATTCTTATATTTTCGTAGGATTTTACCCTTACACTTTTTGGTCCAGAAGTGACCTGATATATGAGTGAATAATACATTGTTGCGCGCCTCTTCGAATGATTATCATAAAATAACAATAATGATTTGTCGGAGTGAATAATACATTGTTGCGCGCCTCTTCGAATGATTATCATAAAATAACAATAATGAATTCCGCACCTTCTGAATGATCTAATGCATGCGTAATTAACAATGCAATATTATGAAATTATCAGGGTGAAGAGAAAAAATGTATGGTCCCTCGGTTATCATGTCACCTCTTGATCGAGTTCATATCATCGACGTTGAGGGTAAAAAAAACATGCAGTCTTCAGGACACCCCCCTTGGTCCCCCGGTTATCAGGTTGGATTTTTCACCAGCGCGCCTCTTCGAATGATTATCATAAAATAATGAATTGTCAATGCAAGCGTAATCCACAATGCAATATCTACCTGATTGAAAATCTATGAAAAAAAATATGTTCAATCAGCTACCCAATTACTATTATGCTTTCATTAGAATGAATTTTTCTTTCCGTGATTCCTGAAAGCAATTTTTTTTATCCATTTTGGGTAATTACAAGGAATTTTAAAAACATTTTTGATGCTCTCAAATTGTTTGCGAGTGTTGAATACATGATCTATTTTTCATGTTGAATTTCACTTGAAATTGCAATACAAAAATATTTCGTGTTCATTTTTTACTTGACGGTAGAACACTCTCGATTGAGGAAGAATTTATGAATGAATTAGATAATGTAGTAAAATCCATGCCTTTCGATGTCATTGCATGAATTAACAATAAAAGTCTGCAATGAATAATTGATTGTGATTCCACACCTTCTGAATCCACAATGCAATATCTACCTGATTAAAAATCTATAAAAAAAATATGTTCAATCACCTACCCAATTACTATTATGCTTTCATAAGAATGAATTTTTCTTTCCGTGATTCCTGAAAACAATTTTCATCCATTAGGTAATTATTACAATATTTCGTGTTATCTTCATTTTTTACTTGACTTGTATAAAGATGCGGTAGAACACTCTCGATTAAGGAAGAATTCATGAATGAATTAAATACAATGTTGTAAAATCCATGCCTTTCAATGTCATTGCATGAATTAACAATAAAAGTCTGCAATGAATAATCGATTGTGATGCCTCTCCTCGTTATAATAATGAGGTGTGTATGTACATCCGAAGGATAGATAGTTGAAAAATAGTTTTCTGCAATTGAATAAACAATATGTGAATTCAGAAAAACCTACAATTTCAAAAACGTTCCAGGTGTTTGATCACTCGAAGTTGTTTTATTGCAAGTGTTGAATTATATGGAAAACAAAATGAATAATTTATTAGCTCATGATCTATCTTTTTCTCAAAGTTTATGTAAACAAGTGATGTCACATAATAAAATAATTAAATAGTAAATCTTGATTCAATAACATCGAACGAAGTGGAAGTGAGGGGAAACAAGTGAACTGGATGTATGAGTGGGATGATTGGCTCAAATAATAGTAGCGGAGGGTATAGATAATCATTGTTGAATATTTTCGTATACCTGTCGAAGCTCAAATTGTGGAGAAGTAAAACATCTTGATCAAAAGTGAGTTTGATATTTATTCAGTTTATTCGAATGAATTATAATTCAACATTAATCTTACAGCTTTGAAATAGAGGCATAGTTGGACCGATTGAGAACGTAGTTCAAGAGTGCACAATGCCAAACTGTGATTGGGGTAGGCCATGCAACTGCAGTGACTTCAAACCTAGTTCTTGCTCCTTTTGCCGGAAAGAAAAAGTTTATTATATTGTATTAGGAGAGTACAACGTTGACAGAAAAGGAATGGGATACCACAGTTTTACAGCATGGTGTGATGGTTGTTTCAAGAAAAAAAAATCCTGAATGAAATTGTTATCCAGTGAAATACGATCTATTTTGTTTATCATTGTTATCAATAAAAAATAAATAAAATAAGTATTTCGTTACTCCATCTTCAGGTTTTCTGAAACATTACTTTTATATGTGTATTCCATGAAAAATAAATGGATTTCTGAAGGTTTCTTTTCTATTTATTTTCCCAATTAATGAGTAACGAAGACAGTATTTGCATTCAAATAATAGAAATTAACATTTATTCAATCAATCAATAGCAATACTGAAAATAACCTATATTTTCACCTGATAAGTTTCAGAAATGAATAAATATACAATCTCTTTCAATAATGCAAAGCGAAACTACGATGTCCATTACAAATGCTCATTTTTTTCTTCTACTAGATTTATAATAAGCAACGTTTATCAATTCAAATTACATAATTATGAATTGAAAGACTGTTTGCGGGGAAAATAACATTATCAATCCTGGATTTGTTGAAGAAGAATATATTATTTTTTATTATGTTCAGGAGATTCTCAAAGAATACTATTCCTTCCAGTTGAGCTCAATTGTTTGATTCTTGAATCCGTGATTCCGAACCCTTGTCAAATTATGATTTTCAATCAGTGAACGATACAGAACTGATTCAAAATATTCGAGAGTATATAATTTACACCATAAAAAAATCTATATCCTTCTTTTTTTATTAAATTCAAGAATTGGGGTTGCTTTTTTTTGTGTATTCAATTTTTCGATAAAAAACGGGTTTCATTTATCGAGGCTCTCGAATGAAAGTGAAGTAATTGAGAGTTTCAAATCATAATGGAAAATACAACGGCATACATTATTCTCATAATACTACTCATACAATCAACGATAACATGTTCACCTAGAAAAATATAAGGTGTAAGTAGCAGAAGGAATATTCAGGGTGGAACAATCAAAAAAGATGTAATATTTTGTTCTATTGCATCTCGTATCATATAATTATTATCTTTTTATATAGAACGTTATGAATCGAGGTTACAACTGAATATGATTAGAAATATCTCGCCATACTTTATTCGAAATGAATTATGCATGATACATATCTTTGGTTTAGAATTATTTTACGCAAAGTGCATTCGGATAACACTCTAGGAGAATATAAATGATTTCCTCTCTTACTCGGTAGCTTAACAACAGGTAAGCGAACATAGTCGAATTGATTATTGTATTCAACATTGAAAAGAATCCTAGTATAGTGTGTGGTAGTGACTGGAAAAGTAAGTTTTTATTCTTCTTCTCTCAATTCTTTTTATTCGTTCATCTATTAACAGCTCCTGATATAGAAATTCTTTTCCTTATAAAAATTTGAGAATCATTATATTTTGAGCATTTCAGATTGAAAAACAAAATTCTTGTTTCGGTTTTTCTAATCTGTTTCATCAACACGAAATTTGAAAAGACTGTTTTGTTTTCCTATATTTGGAGAATTCTGTTTCATTTCAACATAAAAACACACAAACACATTTGATTGAATAGTTCTGAGAAATATATGTTTATGTAACTAAGAAATTCTAAGAAATAACCAACCAACAGATTAATTGACGAAGCTTCAAATAAACTTCAGACATTTGAAACATGTTTAGAACTGGATTCAAAATAAACATTATTTAAGGGGGTGAGTGGCTGAGATATTGAACTGAGAAAAAAGGGATCAATGGAGAGATGTTACATCAGTTTTTTTCTAGTGGAATCAGAACAGCATTTATCATGAATTTGGTGCATAGATGCTTTCATTTTGTCCAAGAAAAAAAACACAAAGATAAAAGAAATGTGCAGTCATTCAAGCGAAGGTTACTTTTTTATGAGGAATTTGTTAAGAAATCGTTTGATGAAAAAATTGTTGATTTGAAAATACTTCAATACTGAAAATGATACTGATTAACAACGTTAGTTTCGCGATAATGTTCAAGATAAAATCATCAACAAACTGATTGAATTTCAAGAAAGTAACTCTGGATGAGCATTACAGAAAACGATTTTGATGTTAGTAAATATTAACGATTTTAAAATGGGAAACAGTTCATCCTACAATTAATTACCAGAGTAAATTTTCAAGAAGCGAGCATGCTTCTATATAAAAAATACTGACTCAGTCTGTTTCCATGAGTCAATCCTTATATGCACCCTATGATTAAATTTCAAAATTCGAAAAAGTCTAGAACATTTCTGTGAATGTTTGCACAAGAGATGAATATAGTTGAAGAAAGACTATTTTATATTTTGATATCAGCATCAAGGTAAACAAAAAATAAATTAGGTATTTAAGTTATTTATTTTGCTAATTCAAAATGAATATCCCCGAAAATGAATGGGGTAAAAAAATGACATGAAAGAAAAAAGAATTCAAAGATAGTCATAACGAATAAAATTTTCATTACACCAAAGTGAATCGAGGATATGTAGCTTCAGGCTTGAGACCCTCTGTTAGATGAATGTAGAGTCAATTTTCAACTCGAGAATTCAGAAGGAGCTCCTAGTGATTTTGATTCACAAATAAGGGATTAAATAGTTTCTCAGTGTTGCTTTGGGACTTTATAATAAAAATTTTGAAAATCCTAGAATATTCTACCCTAGAATCAATTTATCATTATATGTTGAATTTATCAAAAAACAATTGGAAATATAGGGAACGTTATAAATGTGTTTATTTCATGAACAATTCTCAAGTAAATGATCCATTTTGTCAAAAGACCCTAATCGGAAGTTGAATGTCTGCATTTTTCCCAGATTCTACAGATTTTACAGTTTTACCATTCGAAAGCCCCATAAGATCCCATTTAAGAGAGAGATGAAATATGTGATTTTCCGTACCTAATTTTTCCATGAATTTTAAGGTACATTCTGCAACTTTTTACTCTTTCAAGAGCGCTCCAACCACAATACTAATGTATCAGTTTATTAAAAAGTGATATAGAGGAATATTCGTGATCCATATGATTTTTGATAGTTCAACAAAGTTCGATTTTATTTCCGTTTAACACTTTCCTAGTAAATAAGGTCATATGAAATAACTTAGGATGCAATATAGTTCGTTTCAAATCAATTCAATTCACAACTCTGACAACTATGTCATATGAAATCTAGATATTGACTGCCTTTTGTATAACATGGTAAAAAGAATGACATCATAATCCAACAGAGTTCGTAGAATGAATCTGATAAGAAGGTTCATGTAATCGACGAAGACGACACCTTCTAACATCGTCGTGCTGGGTAAAGGTGAGTGGACACCAAGGTGGCATTGGCATCATAGTGATGATATATAACATGTGGGTAGTCCTTGAAAGAGATTTTTATGAACATTTCGAATATGTCGACCGAACTTTTAGTCTCAGGCTTTACAACTTATTGAGCAAAACAGATTTTTCAACTTGAGAATTCAGACGGAGCTCGTAGTGAATTCGAATCACAAATAAGAAATCAAATACTTTCTCAGTGATGCATCGGGAGTCATAGAGAACAAAATTTCGAGAATTCTAGAAACTTCTACCCTACTCAGAATCAATTTCTCATTATATAGTGATTTCATTGAAAAATCAACTGGAAATATAATAAACGTTATGAATATTATATTGCATGATCAATCATCAAGTAAATGGTCCTATTTCATCAAAAGACTTTAATCGAAGGTCGATTTGCTATCTCTTGATGGTATCATCTTTTCATGAAGGTATACATTTTCCCCAGATTCTACGGAAATTATGGTGTTGCCATAAAAGCTCATGTATTAGAGTGGGAGATATGATTTTTTCGTTGATCTACCTATAATTTCTCCAAGAATTTTAAGGTCTATTCTGCAACTTCCTACTCTCTCAAAGTCAAACGATAAGAGCGCCCCAACCACAATACTGATATACGACCAGTTTATCAAAAGAGATAGAGAGGAATATAATATAATATAAATATAATTTGTGATAGTTCAACAAAGTTCGATTTTATTTCTGGTTACCACTTTTCTAGTGAACAAAGTCATGTGGAACGTGAATCGTGATCCTTTTGATATGTGATAGTTAAACAAGTTTCTATTTTATTTCCGTTAACCATTCTTCTAGTGAACAAGGTGTGTTTGAAAACACAGGTCATGTGGGTACTACTTTAAAAGGAATTTTTATGAACATTTCGAATGTGTCAACTCACTTATACGTGCAGTCTCAAGGCTTACGAAATAAAAACAGAAATCAATGGAGACAGTTGTTGAATGAATTTATTTCATGTATTGCATTATTAAAAAGTAATCCACTTTCAACATCAACATAATGATGATAAATTCAGGGTCGGAAGTAAATAAAATCGAAGTCGAAGCTGACGTAGAACCTAACGTCGTAGGTACCACCGTACGTTAAGTCATATGCGAGGTCCTACATGAATTCTAAGACGTACGAGAAACGCCAGACATGGAGAGGTTAGTTGTTCGATCGAGTAAACTTCATGGGTGCAGGCAGGACTGATCGTTTGATGTGGCACAAGGTGCTTTTCGGTGTCGTGTAATCTACACCAGCTGTTTTTCTGTGCAGTTAATCCAATGTTATTAATTCTACACCTCGCGAAACGAATGCTCAAAAACGGTGCAAAGTACACCAGGTGTAGGAGAGTGCTACATACAAAAGAAAGGGGCTACAGTTTTTCCTTCCCAAGTTTTCAAGCAATCCGCATAATTATTGAATGATACATATTTCTAATTCATTTAATCTATATAATATGAAGGTTTATTTCTTCATTCCATATTTACTTTGTTTCATAATCCTAATAATTATTATATTAAAAAATGTATCCCATTCCAAGGTTAAACATAATTCATGAATGGAAAATAAAAACGTTCTAGTTAATTCAATACCTAATCCATGAAGGGATAATAAAAAACGAAATATTAGTTTTTTTCTCTTTATTCTGACACGATATTTAAATCTTTCAATACCATCATCTTATAAAAGAACAAATATTCCCTGAGTGCATTACCTACTAAAGTATCATTTGATATTTCAGAAAATGAATGAAGGGCTTCAAAACGACTATTCTCATCATCATGAAAACTATATCTTATAAAATCCACAATATTATGATAGAAAGTACAAAAGTTCATGTTTTCTAGTAGAGCTACCCGATGACACACTAGACTTCGATGAACTTGAAGGATCTGCGTAGCATCCTCGACATCTATGAGGAACTCGATATCATGTTTATTAACCAGTAGATATTTCACATCATCATATACCAATTGTGTAACTTTGCAGAAGTCTCCACATGGAAACGTAACTGGTTCATTTTCATCTTGGTGGGTTGGTAACTTCTCGTAGAAAAAATTGTCCAATGCTTGTTTCAGTAAATCAGTGAAGGTTTCCCATTCCGTTGTACAAAAAGATTGTTTATTTGATGGTTTGTATGGTTGTGATAAAATTATAGACGGACTGAATGTTCTCGCTGGACTCAAACCCACTCCTACCTGGAATGATCCCAACTGGAACAATGTGTAGAGTATGTGATGTTTCTCGGCTTTGGCTGCATTTTCGTGCATCTCCAAAACTTTATCTAATTCTCGATCATATTCTACACTATTGAAAGATGATTCGGTGAAATTTGAATCAAACCCATCTACTGACTCACTCACAAAACCACTATCGCGACTTGATGTTGACATGATAGACTTAGTAAAAATACTGTCAGACTGAGATCAATTTTATGTATCCATTGATACTCCCCCTCTACATTCGAGAACGAAAGAGTTTCATCGATATCACAGTAATGGTGAAAAAATTATATAGAAAAATAAAAAGGGCTCCTATACATATATATGAAACCTCTCATTATTACAAATCTTGATATCCAATATGAGAATAATACTGATTCAAGCAGAATAGCAGAAGAACAAAGGTGTTTCATGAATGTGTTGCTTATGCATGCACACTTTGATCTACAGAGGAATGTAAAGTTGCATATCATGAGTTGTGATAAACATGCTGATTCAGGGAGATAACATCAACATCATTGTAATATTTGAATTATGCTCGTGATTTATGATATCATCATCTGCCACTTGCAAACTTTTGGAAGAGCCCTATCATTTTCGATTAAATTAGATACAGAGGATAAGCATGACATCGTCATTGCCAAATGGAATCCGAACCATCACGTGTGAATACCCCAAATTGATGGATAACGTTTGATGTAAGACATAGGTATACTGGATTTGCTGGTGTCTGACATCTGACATTCGACCACATGAGTCGTACGTGAAGTCTGAGAAATAGGTGAAATGTTAGTCTCGAGAGGTTAAGTTAGGTTAGGTCCTGAGATGTTGGATCAAGAGGTTAGGTTAAATCGAGTCTCAACCACCATAAAATCGCCATAAACTGCTAGCGAACTGCCAAGGTTCCGCCATGCAAATCTGCACACTTGCTGGTCTGGTCGCGGTTCTTTGACAGTTCGCTAGCAGTTTATGGCGATTTTATGGTGGTTGAGACTCGATCTAACCTAACCTCTTGATCCAACATCTCAGGACCTAACCTAACTTAACCTCTCGAGACTAACATTTCACCTATTTCTCAGACTTCACGTACGACTCATGTGGTCGAATGTCAGATGTCAGACACCAGCAAATCCAGTATACCTATGTCTTACATCAAACGTTATCCATCAATTTGGGGTATTCACACGTGATGGTTCGGATTCCATTTGGCAATGACGATGTCATGCTTATCCTCTGTATCTAATTTAATCGAAAATGATAGGGCTCTTCCAAAAGTTTGCAAGTGGCAGATGATGATATCATAAATCACGAGCATAATTCAAATATTACAATGATGTTGATGTTATCTCCCTGAATCAGCATGTTTATCACAACTCATGATATGCAACTTTACATTCCTCTGTAGATCAAAGTGTGCATGCATAAGCAACACATTCATGAAACACCTTTGTTCTTCTGCTATTCTGCTTGAATCAGTATTATTCTCATATTGGATATCAAGATTTGTAATAATGAGAGGTTTCATATATATGTATAGGAGCCCTTTTTATTTTTCTATATAATTTTTTCACCATTACTGTGATATCGATGAAACTCTTTCGTTCTCGAATGTAGAGGGGGAGTATCAATGGATACATAAAATTGATCTCAGTCTGACAGTATTTTTACTAAGTCTATCATGTCAACATCAAGTCGCGATAGTGGTTTTGTGAGTGAGTCAGTAGATGGGTTTGATTCAAATTTCACCGAATCATCTTTCAATAGTGTAGAATATGATCGAGAATTAGATAAAGTTTTGGAGATGCACGAAAATGCAGCCAAAGCCGAGAAACATCACATACTCTACACATTGTTCCAGTTGGGATCATTCCAGGTAGGAGTGGGTTTGAGTCCAGCGAGAACATTCAGTCCGTCTATAATTTTATCACAACCATACAAACCATCAAATAAACAATCTTTTTGTACAACGGAATGGGAAACCTTCACTGATTTACTGAAACAAGCATTGGACAATTTTTTCTACGAGAAGTTACCAACCCACCAAGATGAAAATGAACCAGTTACGTTTCCATGTGGAGACTTCTGCAAAGTTACACAATTGGTATATGATGATGTGAAATATCTACTGGTTAATAAACATGATATCGAGTTCCTCATAGATGTCGAGGATGCTACGCAGATCCTTCAAGTTCATCGAAGTCTAGTGTGTCATCGGGTAGCTCTACTAGAAAACATGAACTTTTGTACTTTCTATCATAATATTGTGGATTTTATAAGATATAGTTTTCATGATGATGAGAATAGTCGTTTTGAAGCCCTTCATTCATTTTCTGAAATATCAAATGATACTTTAGTAGGTAATGCACTCAGGGAATATTTGTTCTTTTATAAGATGATGGTATTGAAAGATTTAAATATCGTGTCAGAATAAAGAGAAAAAAACTAATATTTCGTTTTTTATTATCCCTTCATGGATTAGGTATTGAATTAACTAGAACGTTTTTATTTTCCATTCATGAATTATGTTTAACCTTGGAATGGGATACATTTTTTAATATAATAATTATTAGGATTATGAAACAAAGTAAATATGGAATGAAGAAATAAACCTTCATATTATATAGATTAAATGAATTAGAAATATGTATCATTCAATAATTATGCGGATTGCTTGAAAACTTGGGAAGGAAAAACTGTAGCCCCTTTCTTTTGTATGTAGCACTCTCCTACACCTGGTGTACTTTGCACCGTTTTTGAGCATTCGTTTCGCGAGGTGTAGAATTAATAACATTGGATTAACTGCACTGAAAATCAGCTGGTGTAGATTACACGACACCGAAAAGCACCTTGTGCCACATCAAACGATCAGTCCTGCACCCATGAAGTTTACTCGATCGAACAACTAACCTCTCCATGTCTGGCGTTTCTCGTACGTCTTAGAATTCATGTAGGACCTCGCATATGACTTAACGTACGGTGGTACCTACGACGTTAGGTTCTACGTCAGCTTCGACTTCGATTTTATTTACTTCCGACCCTGAATTTATCATCATTATGTTGATGTTGAAAGTGGATTACTTTTTAATAATGCAATACATGAAATAAATTCATTCAACAACTGTCTCCATTGATTTCTGTTTTTATTTCGTAAGCCTTGAGACTGCACGTATAAGTGAGTTGACACATTCGAAATGTTCATAAAAATTCCTTTTAAAGTAGTACCCACATGACCTGTGTTTTCAAACACACCTTGTTCACTAGAAGAATGGTTAACGGAAATAAAATAGAAACTTGTTTAACTATCACATATCAAAAGGATCACGATTCACGTTCCACATGACTTTGTTCACTAGAAAAGTGGTAACCAGAAATAAAATCGAACTTTGTTGAACTATCACAAATTATATTTATATTATATTATATTCCTCTCTATCTCTTTTGATAAACTGGTCGTATATCAGTATTGTGGTTGGGGCGCTCTTATCGTTTGACTTTGAGAGAGTAGGAAGTTGCAGAATAGACCTTAAAATTCTTGGAGAAATTATAGGTAGATCAACGAAAAAATCATATCTCCCACTCTAATACATGAGCTTTTATGGCAACACCATAATTTCCGTAGAATCTGGGGAAAATGTATACCTTCATGAAAAGATGATACCATCAAGAGATAGCAAATCGACCTTCGATTAAAGTCTTTTGATGAAATAGGACCATTTACTTGATGATTGATCATGCAATATAATATTCATAACGTTTATTATATTTCCAGTTGATTTTTCAATGAAATCACTATATAATGAGAAATTGATTCTGAGTAGGGTAGAAGTTTCTAGAATTCTCGAAATTTTGTTCTCTATGACTCCCGATGCATCACTGAGAAAGTATTTGATTTCTTATTTGTGATTCGAATTCACTACGAGCTCCGTCTGAATTCTCAAGTTGAAAAATCTGTTTTGCTCAATAAGTTGTAAAGCCTGAGACTAAAAGTTCGGTCGACATATTCGAAATGTTCATAAAAATCTCTTTCAAGGACTACCCACATGTTATATATCATCACTATGATGCCAATGCCACCTTGGTGTCCACTCACCTTTACCCAGCACGACGATGTTAGAAGGTGTCGTCTTCGTCGATTACATGAACCTTCTTATCAGATTCATTCTACGAACTCTGTTGGATTATGATGTCATTCTTTTTACCATGTTATACAAAAGGCAGTCAATATCTAGATTTCATATGACATAGTTGTCAGAGTTGTGAATTGAATTGATTTGAAACGAACTATATTGCATCCTAAGTTATTTCATATGACCTTATTTACTAGGAAAGTGTTAAACGGAAATAAAATCGAACTTTGTTGAACTATCAAAAATCATATGGATCACGAATATTCCTCTATATCACTTTTTAATAAACTGATACATTAGTATTGTGGTTGGAGCGCTCTTGAAAGAGTAAAAAGTTGCAGAATGTACCTTAAAATTCATGGAAAAATTAGGTACGGAAAATCACATATTTCATCTCTCTCTTAAATGGGATCTTATGGGGCTTTCGAATGGTAAAACTGTAAAATCTGTAGAATCTGGGAAAAATGCAGACATTCAACTTCCGATTAGGGTCTTTTGACAAAATGGATCATTTACTTGAGAATTGTTCATGAAATAAACACATTCATAACGTTCCCTATATTTCCAATTGTTTTTTGATAAATTCAACATATAATGATAAATTGATTCTAGGGTAGAATATTCTAGGATTTTCAAAATTTTTATTATAAAGTCCCAAAGCAACACTGAGAAACTATTTAATCCCTTATTTGTGAATCAAAATCACTAGGAGCTCCTTCTGAATTCTCGAGTTGAAAATTGACTCTACATTCATCTAACAGAGGGTCTCAAGCCTGAAGCTACATATCCTCGATTCACTTTGGTGTAATGAAAATTTTATTCGTTATGACTATCTTTGAATTCTTTTTTCTTTCATGTCATTTTTTTACCCCATTCATTTTCGGGGATATTCATTTTGAATTAGCAAAATAAATAACTTAAATACCTAATTTATTTTTTGTTTACCTTGATGCTGATATCAAAATATAAAATAGTCTTTCTTCAACTATATTCATCTCTTGTGCAAACATTCACAGAAATGTTCTAGACTTTTTCGAATTTTGAAATTTAATCATAGGGTGCATATAAGGATTGACTCATGGAAACAGACTGAGTCAGTATTTTTTATATAGAAGCATGCTCGCTTCTTGAAAATTTACTCTGGTAATTAATTGTAGGATGAACTGTTTCCCATTTTAAAATCGTTAATATTTACTAACATCAAAATCGTTTTCTGTAATGCTCATCCAGAGTTACTTTCTTGAAATTCAATCAGTTTGTTGATGATTTTATCTTGAACATTATCGCGAAACTAACGTTGTTAATCAGTATCATTTTCAGTATTGAAGTATTTTCAAATCAACAATTTTTTCATCAAACGATTTCTTAACAAATTCCTCATAAAAAAGTAACCTTCGCTTGAATGACTGCACATTTCTTTTATCTTTGTGTTTTTTTTCTTGGACAAAATGAAAGCATCTATGCACCAAATTCATGATAAATGCTGTTCTGATTCCACTAGAAAAAAACTGATGTAACATCTCTCCATTGATCCCTTTTTTCTCAGTTCAATATCTCAGCCACTCACCCCCTTAAATAATGTTTATTTTGAATCCAGTTCTAAACATGTTTCAAATGTCTGAAGTTTATTTGAAGCTTCGTCAATTAATCTGTTGGTTGGTTATTTCTTAGAATTTCTTAGTTACATAAACATATATTTCTCAGAACTATTCAATCAAATGTGTTTGTGTGTTTTTATGTTGAAATGAAACAGAATTCTCCAAATATAGGAAAACAAAACAGTCTTTTCAAATTTCGTGTTGATGAAACAGATTAGAAAAACCGAAACAAGAATTTTGTTTTTCAATCTGAAATGCTCAAAATATAATGATTCTCAAATTTTTATAAGGAAAAGAATTTCTATATCAGGAGCTGTTAATAGATGAACGAATAAAAAGAATTGAGAGAAGAAGAATAAAAACTTACTTTTCCAGTCACTACCACACACTATACTAGGATTCTTTTCAATGTTGAATACAATAATCAATTCGACTATGTTCGCTTACCTGTTGTTAAGCTACCGAGTAAGAGAGGAAATCATTTATATTCTCCTAGAGTGTTATCCGAATGCACTTTGCGTAAAATAATTCTAAACCAAAGATATGTATCATGCATAATTCATTTCGAATAAAGTATGGCGAGATATTTCTAATCATATTCAGTTGTAACCTCGATTCATAACGTTCTATATAAAAAGATAATAATTATATGATACGAGATGCAATAGAACAAAATATTACATCTTTTTTGATTGTTCCACCCTGAATATTCCTTCTGCTACTTACACCTTATATTTTTCTAGGTGAACATGTTATCGTTGATTGTATGAGTAGTATTATGAGAATAATGTATGCCGTTGTATTTTCCATTATGATTTGAAACTCTCAATTACTTCACTTTCATTCGAGAGCCTCGATAAATGAAACCCGTTTTTTATCGAAAAATTGAATACACAAAAAAAAGCAACCCCAATTCTTGAATTTAATAAAAAAAGAAGGATATAGATTTTTTTATGGTGTAAATTATATACTCTCGAATATTTTGAATCAGTTCTGTATCGTTCACTGATTGAAAATCATAATTTGACAAGGGTTCGGAATCACGGATTCAAGAATCAAACAATTGAGCTCAACTGGAAGGAATAGTATTCTTTGAGAATCTCCTGAACATAATAAAAAATAATATATTCTTCTTCAACAAATCCAGGATTGATAATGTTATTTTCCCCGCAAACAGTCTTTCAATTCATAATTATGTAATTTGAATTGATAAACGTTGCTTATTATAAATCTAGTAGAAGAAAAAAATGAGCATTTGTAATGGACATCGTAGTTTCGCTTTGCATTATTGAAAGAGATTGTATATTTATTCATTTCTGAAACTTATCAGGTGAAAATATAGGTTATTTTCAGTATTGCTATTGATTGATTGAATAAATGTTAATTTCTATTATTTGAATGCAAATACTGTCTTCGTTACTCATTAATTGGGAAAATAAATAGAAAAGAAACCTTCAGAAATCCATTTATTTTTCATGGAATACACATATAAAAGTAATGTTTCAGAAAACCTGAAGATGGAGTAACGAAATACTTATTTTATTTATTTTTTATTGATAACAATGATAAACAAAATAGATCGTATTTCACTGGATAACAATTTCATTCAGGATTTTTTTTTCTTGAAACAACCATCACACCATGCTGTAAAACTGTGGTATCCCATTCCTTTTCTGTCAACGTTGTACTCTCCTAATACAATATAATAAACTTTTTCTTTCCGGCAAAAGGAGCAAGAACTAGGTTTGAAGTCACTGCAGTTGCATGGCCTACCCCAATCACAGTTTGGCATTGTGCACTCTTGAACTACGTTCTCAATCGGTCCAACTATGCCTCTATTTCAAAGCTGTAAGATTAATGTTGAATTATAATTCATTCGAATAAACTGAATAAATATCAAACTCACTTTTGATCAAGATGTTTTACTTCTCCACAATTTGAGCTTCGACAGGTATACGAAAATATTCAACAATGATTATCTATACCCTCCGCTACTATTATTTGAGCCAATCATCCCACTCATACATCCAGTTCACTTGTTTCCCCTCACTTCCACTTCGTTCGATGTTATTGAATCAAGATTTACTATTTAATTATTTTATTATGTGACATCACTTGTTTACATAAACTTTGAGAAAAAGATAGATCATGAGCTAATAAATTATTCATTTTGTTTTCCATATAATTCAACACTTGCAATAAAACAACTTCGAGTGATCAAACACCTGGAACGTTTTTGAAATTGTAGGTTTTTCTGAATTCACATATTGTTTATTCAATTGCAGAAAACTATTTTTCAACTATCTATCCTTCGGATGTACATACACACCTCATTATTATAACGAGGAGAGGCATCACAATCGATTATTCATTGCAGACTTTTATTGTTAATTCATGCAATGACATTGAAAGGCATGGATTTTACAACATTGTATTTAATTCATTCATGAATTCTTCCTTAATCGAGAGTGTTCTACCGCATCTTTATACAAGTCAAGTAAAAAATGAAGATAACACGAAATATTGTAATAATTACCTAATGGATGAAAATTGTTTTCAGGAATCACGGAAAGAAAAATTCATTCTTATGAAAGCATAATAGTAATTGGGTAGGTGATTGAACATATTTTTTTTATAGATTTTTAATCAGGTAGATATTGCATTGTGGATTCAGAAGGTGTGGAATCACAATCAATTATTCATTGCAGACTTTTATTGTTAATTCATGCAATGACATCGAAAGGCATGGATTTTACTACATTATCTAATTCATTCATAAATTCTTCCTCAATCGAGAGTGTTCTACCGTCAAGTAAAAAATGAACACGAAATATTTTTGTATTGCAATTTCAAGTGAAATTCAACATGAAAAATAGATCATGTATTCAACACTCGCAAACAATTTGAGAGCATCAAAAATGTTTTTAAAATTCCTTGTAATTACCCAAAATGGATAAAAAAAATTGCTTTCAGGAATCACGGAAAGAAAAATTCATTCTAATGAAAGCATAATAGTAATTGGGTAGCTGATTGAACATATTTTTTTTCATAGATTTTCAATCAGGTAGATATTGCATTGTGGATTACGCTTGCATTGACAATTCATTATTTTATGATAATCATTCGAAGAGGCGCGCTGGTGAAAAATCCAACCTGATAACCGGGGGACCAAGGGGGGTGTCCTGAAGACTGCATGTTTTTTTTACCCTCAACGTCGATGATATGAACTCGATCAAGAGGTGACATGATAACCGAGGGACCATACATTTTTTCTCTTCACCCTGATAATTTCATAATATTGCATTGTTAATTACGCATGCATTAGATCATTCAGAAGGTGCGGAATTCATTATTGTTATTTTATGATAATCATTCGAAGAGGCGCGCAACAATGTATTATTCACTCCGACAAATCATTATTGTTATTTTATGATAATCATTCGAAGAGGCGCGCAACAATGTATTATTCACTCATATATCAGGTCACTTCTGGACCAAAAAGTGTAAGGGTAAAATCCTACGAAAATATAAGAATGGGGTGCCTACGGGGTGTCGCGAAGACTGCATGACGTAGCGGTTCTTCTGTTTACTATCCAGAAGCTTTGCAACATCGATTGCTTCTTGGAGATGAACTGGATGGCCGTTTGAGCTAGGATGGATGTAGCATTTTGTTGGTCCAAAAGTGACCTGACGTATCTACTCATGAAGTTGGTGCCGCCTCCAATTCCAGTCTGGAAAAAGAAGTCGCTGCTATCGTCGCCTGACTTAACGTATTTATTTAGTCGGAAAATGGGAAAAGCGCATTCCGAGGGAGACCGTGATTTTTTGGCCGTCCTCTCGTCAAACCGGCGAAACCAATTATGGAGGATGCTGCCATTTTTCCAAAGGAATGAACTCGGAAACCACGTTGCAAATTGGGCGCCATTTGCAAGAATTTCTCTCCGACACGTATTTTGTTATCATCGGAAAGGTGAGCAGGTGTGGTTTGTCCAGGTTTTTTTATTCTGTATTTCAGCTACAAAAATTTCCTATATTGCTCGTGGAGTTTAGAGGGAATGAAAGATTTAATCGGCTGTGTGCATGTATCGAACGTAATTCAAACAACTCAGATTTGATCTCAGGAAGTAGTCCATGGCATCTCAAAGTGGAGTGGTAGATTTCAAAGCAGGAATGAAGCTCGAAGTCATCTCCACAACATTTATTATGAAAAAAGGGTTATGGGGGACATGTTTCGAATGCGTATGCAGTTGCTGCAAGAAAACATATGGGGTGAAGTTAACAATCTTAACAAGAAGTGTAGTACTTACTTGAAGATGAAAATTTTACATAACTAGATTATTAATTAAACAGGTAATTGAAAACGGGACCCTGTGCCCAAAAATTAACAGTATCAAGATGGTAACATAATGATAATTGACCAGTTAAAACGGATGTAACAAGGCATGGTTGTAATCTTCATTTTGCACAACAAAATGGCGATAGTGGAAACGGAAATAATCTGGATGACAATACTAATCAATAATAACAATTGACATGAATGAAGTAAATAAGACAAACAGATGACATAAAACATAAACAAAAATCTAAAATTGCATTGGCGTGTAGATAAATTTGAAAAGGTATGAGACCAAAGTCAGAAAATGAACATTAGAAATTAAGTTGGTTGAAGAACTTTTGGCAATCAAATTGTGTTTGTTCGTTGAGTGAGATGATTTTATTATTTTTCAATGAAGAGTTAATTTCATAAATTTCGAAAAGGTTTAACAGAGGGCCCTTGTTGCAAACATGTGAAATCTCTAGATCCTTGTTGATGTCAAAGTGATGTCCAGAGTTAAGTATGTGGTTGGCGAAAGAACTTTTGGTATTATAAATATCCAATGGAGAATTTTTGTATTTATCAATTAATTTAACATGTTCAGTTACTCTAGTACTAAACCTTCTACCAGTTTGACCAATGTATTGTGCATTACAGTTTGAAGAAGAACAAGAGATTTTATAAACACCAGATTTATGAAGTACAGGAAGTTTATCCTTGGTATTGATAAGATTAGAGGTGTTATTGAGTGTCCTAAATGAAATATTGACGGTGTCATGAGTGTCCTAAATGAAATATTGACGTTATCGGAAAATCTATGGAAAATGTGTTTTGCTTGCTTGATTTCAAAGCGTAGTAATATTGTCATCTGTCATCTCCTCATCAGTGTAATCTGTTCTAGGAGAAAGAAGACAATAATAATTATAAGAATATAGTTTTCTAATGTAAGAACCCACAGAACTAAATAGAAATTTTTCCTGATAATCGATCTTATCGCCATCTTTAATCAAGTCGTAGAAATATTACTATACGCTTCTCAAGTGGTCTACAAGCTTTTCACAGATACAAATGACGAGCTGTTTCACCATCCTGATTTCGAATAACCAAAACACAATCTGCAATGCATCGCCTCCACACAACTGAGTTATATTCGGGCTTGTCTATGACGTATAACGAGGTTATCAGCATACCTGGATTGAAGCGTCGTTCGAATGACGATCGTAATGGACGAGCAATGGAGGTCCATTACACAGAACAGGGCCCGATTCGGGCAATTATCTCTGATGAAGCGATCACCGAATAATATGGATGCAAATAAACCGATTCGAATTATGGACCAATGCACAGGGGATCTCAGATATGATGGATATAATTGCCCTTGTGTATAGAGGAAAACAGGCTTGATCAATAAAAATTCTGCTGTGGCCATAATGATATATCAACATATATTGTTATTTCTTACATATCTGCGACACTTATACGTAGGTATATATATATATATATAAATGAGATTTAGTTCACTTCTAATTATTCGTGAGAAAATGAAAAGTTAACAATAATAGGCCCTGTTATCACTTGTAATCTCCCTAGCAGCAGAATTATTACCGATAATATTTTTCAAGGTCACGAATGTTTTGTTGATAAAAAATTATTCATCAACAAAAACATGAGTGAAACCAAGAAATAGGGAAGAGAGAGAGAATAGGGAATTAATTCTGCTGCGTGGGAGATTCGGTAAGAAAATTTCATAAATTGGAGTTGCTTTTAATATGATGAGAAGATGAACCCTACGAACTATTCTGCGTAGATTGTACCTAAGGTTTATTACTAAAAATTCAATCATAACATTTAATATCACATGTCTACCCAGATTTCATTCTGAGTGACTTTTGTCAATAGATATAGGGCGCTTTATTTTTGACAGAAAAATTATCACTTATTAATTATGTCATCGCACATTATCGCATGTAATACAAAAAGTGTATTGATGATTATCAAAACAAAAATTCCTTCGAAAAAGAGAAGGAGTTTCCGATAATCATCAATAACACAAGTTGTATTTGTTCAGATTATTTCATGAATAAAATCAAAGCCATTTTGATGATTTCCTATTTTTTGTTAATATAAATATTAAACGTACAGTATGGAATTAGTTATTTTGATTATGCATCGTAGTTCGACACAAGAAGATTCGTTATGCAACCAACAATACATTTATGCCATTGTATGATGTAGGCAAGATTACCTATGCACTAGGTACTACTAAGCTGAATTCATTATGATTGTTGTCACAATTTGTATGGTTAGGTTACATTAGATTAATTCTATCGATGCTGAAATTGTCCAGAATTAGTGGAAAATGAAGTGGATACTTATCAATAGTGTGTGTTTTTCATGGAAAATTTGGTGTAGTGGCATTCATTTATTTACCAGGGAATCGGAAAATACTATGACCGATTGCAAGTAGTAAGTTTTTGTTTAATTGAACTACCCTACTGCCTACGAATCAGAAAGCGAAATACAGAAACGAAAACACAGCATGTAGGTATCTAATAGCCAATCAGGAGCCGAAATACAAAATCGAAAACATGGTGTTATTGCTTATCAACACAATCATTTCAACCAATCAAAAACGTGTATTTTAGCATAAATGAAATAATCGTATGTAATCTCCCTAGAGCTTGAATGATTTCCGAATATCTCCCGTTGCTATAAGCAACGTATACAAAAAGGAGCCATCTAGTTGGTTAAAAATAAATTTATGAAATTTTCAATAAAGCTGTTTGACCATGATTGAGTTATTATTATTGATCAAATTTCTTCTTCTATCACATGAAATGATGTAACTCTCCCTGTAGGGCAGATACATCTTTTCAACTGACCGTGAACTATTTGCAGCTTGAAATGTCATCATTGGCCATAACCTAGCATTTTATTTAGATTTTGAAGTATGCGCTCCCTTTATCTCAGAGAAGTTTGTGTTAGAATCATTATGTAGGAAATATCTTCAGAGTCAAGATAAATGGTTAATAAACAATTTAATGATTAAAGTATATGAGAACTCAATGACAATACGTTAATTATATTTGATTGATCACTCTGACTTCTCTCGTCTCGCCGCCTTTGTCATCAAAGACAGGATCATCAACAACTGCTTTCCAACACATAAAATGAATTCTTGATATCCCAGTTATTGTAGAATCAGGAAACAGAAAAATGCATCGTTAGTCAGTTTCAATGATGTGGCTATGAAAAATGTGTAATGCCACAAAGTAGAAAGTACAGATGTTGAAAAATTGAGGAACTGAAATGCGAGGTATCTATGTGAAAGTATTGATATAATAAAGAGTAAATACAGTGTATGAATTGAAAATTATAGAGTGAATTTTAAGTGAATCATTGCATGTACTGCTAGTTGACATATTTCAATGTTCTGTGCGTCATTCGCCAGGAAAGTAGTTGTTTTCTGCTCTTGGCCTACTAGCCACTCAATTTGTGATCGAACTTTACTTATTATTCCTACAAAAAATGGCCGATATGTCACGTGGTACGAACCAAATGACACTTGGCATCGACTCTCTGTGAGTGCTTTTCCGATGATTCTGAAGATCTGAGTTAATTCGGCGTCGACAATTCCACGTTTCTTGGCGCTTTCCGACATTTGACGAGTCAGGAAATATGATAGCATTATCGAATTAGGGAAATGCAATTCCGCATTGCATTTCCTCGACGATGTGCTATGAAAACGTGAGTCAATCATTCTCACAGAAAGCAAGACGAATTAGTCTAGACGGCTACGTCACGGGCGTGCCAGTTTGGTGCCAGCAGTTGGGCCAAATCTGAGTTCTAGACCAGAATACTACGATTACGAAGAGCAGGAAATAGGATCATTCTGAAAATTTGGTTTCCCAAGTAGTTGCTCTTGGTCTATCGATCTAAAGTATTTTCAGCGATACCGCTTCTATCGAAAAGTAGCAACAACTTTGTTATTTCAAATAGAACACCCTGTATTTTATTTCATTTTTGGATTCCTCCTGAAGAGCTGATTCCGTCGATATATCATACTTGGGGTATAGCGAGAAAGATTACAGAGATATAGGGTGTGAAGAATCGAGATTTTTCAAATTTAGAAATTTTTTGTGCCGAAACTATCCATTCTTGCTCAAAACGGCTTACATGTCCCTATCTCAACTTTCCATTTACTATCGATTGATATTTAATTGAAACAAATACGGGTGGTTCAGAATTTTGAGTTTTGCATCACCCTCTATTTGTTTCTATTAAATGTCATTAAGTAGTAAATAAAAAGTTGAGATAGGGAAATGTGAGCCGTTTTGAGCAGAAATGAATAGGTTCGATACAAAAAATTCTTAAAGTTGAAAAATCTCGATTTTTCACACCCTATATCTTTGTAATCTTTCTCGCTATACCCCAAGTATGATGTATCACCGAAATTAGCTCTTCAGGAAGAATTTGAAAATTAAATAAAATACAGGGTGTTCCATTCAAAATAACAAAGTTGTTGCTACTTTTCGATAAAAGCGGCGACACTGTATTTATGAAAATATTTTAGATCGATAGACCAAGAGCAACTACTTGAGAAACCAAATTTTCAGAATGATCCTAAGGTACCATCGACCGTGAGTGACCCTGTATATATCCGTAGTACTTTGAGATCAATCAAATTTGAAAATGGCATTTCTTCCAACACATGATAACCACGAATTTGTAACACCCTATATAAATTGCGTGTTGTTTGATCACTTCAAAATCTGTTTTGAATTGAATGAATTATTATGCGAATGCATCGTGGAATTGGCTACAATATTGAAATGTACCAATTTCGTAATAATGTAACATACTAATTGAATCCGAGGTATCGTTTGTTAGAACAGGACTGGGAAATTGCGCATACCAAATGAATTATTCGTGAATCGATGGGGCTAATGAACATGTTTATGCAATATACAATATTTTCGCTAAACATTTTGACCCATCGTAGAGAAAATTATATCGGAAAATACATATTTACGGATGAAAATTATTCAAATAGATACGTGAACAGGGAAACTATCAAATTGGCTGTACTAGTTAGATGATTGTTACAATAATAAATAATCGCATCTCTAGGGAGAGAAAATCAGATACTCACACAGTGATCTACCCAGTTTCTACTCGGTTGGATTTGCTAAGTCACAATTAGACCAGCCTCAATTGTTGACAGTTCATAATTATTCTTGTTTTTTATCTAAAAGCGATGGAAAGTGAAGGCAAAGTCCTGAAGGGACTTCATGAATTATGATCCTTTTCTGATGTTCTAATGGCATATTTCGCATATTAGCAGAGTTAATCCTACGTTGAGTTAACAGAAGGCTTGATGAAATTTTATTCAACCAGCACTCGATCTACCAATGCAGAATCCGAATTGACCAAAATGATACACTGTCCCATTCTACCATGTAATAGTCATCACAAATATAACCCGTGTATGTGTGAGAATGTCTGCCATTATTCTGGCTCAGTAGATACCCAGTGAGTATATTTTTTTAAATAATCTCAACCTCCGAACAACAAACCCACTAGAATAGTAACGCCTCAAATTGCCTGAAGCCAACATGAAATTCATATACAGGTACTTTTATGAATCAGATAAGTACATCAAAAGCTATGTATTCAATCTTCGTCTTATAAGACAGTGTCTCATTTAATTATACGTGGCTTATAGATAGCACGTATTTTTGGAGATTGTAGTATTTTCGGTGAATGCGACAACGCTGCTTATTTAGTTCAACCGATAATCGACCGAAACACTACTTAAAAATAACTTTATTATTCTATTCAATTAGAGTTTAAAGTATAGTGAAACGCTGTGAAATGTGTGAAATACATTTTTGAAGTGGTGACCAGAAAACAACATGCCACTATTAAGTTTCTCAGTGTCGTATCATTCGTTGTATGAACATGATTTACCCATCCTAATGTGCAAAACAATTTGTGGTCATTCTCGGGTTTCCTCGAGATGAGAAGTTAGTGGATATATGAAAAAAAATTATCAAGAAACAGAATATATCTAGATACGCTAGAGTATGCTCGCATCATTTTACTACAAGTGATAAAATGGTTGGCACAAGTAGTAAGAAAATGCTCAGAGTAGTAGATAAACATATCTAAAGTGGAATTGAAAGGAATAACAACATGTTTGATGTTATATTTTTCAAGTTCGAAACTTGGAAACTTTATATTACCAGAAAATAAATAATATAGTTGGCAGTGAATAGAATCTATTATCATTCGAGTAATGAATCTAAGATGTAAATTATCAGAAAACTTTGATTTTAGATTGTTTTCATTAAGGAAGAATATATATGATGACTTTTTCAGTGAGATAGCAAGACACTGGTACTGAGGAATTATATTGTTGCTATCCTTGTTTTAAAATTAGGTAACCCTTGTAACTGATTCAGATGTTGGCTTCAAACAACTACTGTGGCGAGGATTGTGTGTTGTTCATCTAGTTTGTTATATGATCTAAGCTCTTAACCTGTCTAGCCAAAACAAAATTGTGAGAACACTGAAACTTCAAGTCGGATCGATTGGTCCAACACTTCGTTTTGTGTTGGCTCAGGTATCCGGCTCGAAGCACAAGAAATTATGTTTCGTGAAAAAACATGAGTTTCACAACTGTCTGTGAATCAGCTTCTTGAACTTTCATCGCGAGAAAGATCAATAACTCATGGATTAGGTTTTGATGTTTCTATTTGGTACACCTATTTTCTATGCCTTACTCCTACTACTGTCTAAGTAAAGATGTTCTGACGCAATTTTTTATAGTATCTACAACAAGAATTCTTTCATTACTTAGTTAGTTGGATTCAGATCCACTGATGCCTAGTGATTGAAAGAACCCTTTTACTGTACTTGCACTGGCACTAAAACATCTGACGATAGAGGACAAACACTCGATTTTCTCTTCGTGTACTCCATGTATGTCTGGTTAGTGCAGGAGAATCGATGGCGTCTATAAATCCTCTTTGAAAATTCTGTCGCTTGTAGGGTTTACACCTGTCACCTACTACGCTATAATATCTGTTTGTTTGCCCATCTATCGATTCGATTGGACAGCCGACTGAAATCCTGCTGAATGGACGTTCGGCAGTTTATTTAGCAGGGGCAAGGGTGAACTGAAGGCCTTCTGTGCTTTGATCTTGATGCGTATGTCTTCACACCATAGGATTACTTTGGGAGGGGGGAGGGAATCTGACTAATCCGTTGTCCAGGACTGGACAGAAAATCAACGATGAATGTTGTACGAGGTTTCTTCGAATGATATCGGCATATTTCATTCACTCACGATTATTATAAATTGATTGTCCTATTTTGCCCATTGTTCAAAATTGGGAAGTTATTCGCAGGATTTTTTTCTATTTGTCTAATTCTAATGCTAGTGATGGTGCTTCTCAAACCATCATAGAATATGAAATATAATTGAAATTCACCTTTTTGCGTGATTTTTTTCTGTTTTGTATGCAACGGAGTGGTGTTACCTCGTAAAGTTTCATATTTTGAGGATCTGAGAATCCACAAAATTCCATTGAGACCCCACTGCGTTCTCAAGGAATTCAAGAAGACTCTTTTCAGCACTACACCTGCAAAATTAGCATATTTGCAGGAATTTTGTGACAACCGCCTCATAAGTCGAGGACTTAATCCTTCTTTTCCAACACGTGTGTGAATTTTCATCGGCTTTTCCTCTTGAAACGATGGAAAGCGAGGACGAAGTTTAAACGCCACCAGAAACCGCCAAATTGGGGAAAATGTGGAACTGAATTTACAACCCGACAAGCCCAGCAAATTATTCCAAGAATCCTGAAGGGACTTCATGAATTATGGTCATGAAATGATCAGGTCCTCTTCTGGTATTCTATTAGCATGTGTTGCAGGATAAGTCCAAAACATCACTATCCTTGCCACAATAGTTGTTTGAAGCCAACATCTGAATCAGTTACTAAAACAAGGATAGCAACAACAGAATCCCACAGTACCAGTATCTCGCTATCTTGAAAGGGTCTGAATTTGAATAAATTGACTTAATAACGAAACTTTTTTACTTTTTTCTAAAACTTGATGAAAACAATCTACAATCAAAATTTTTTGAAAATATACATCTTACTAGAATAAAAATAGAGTTGAGTCAATTTCAAACTATATTGTTTACTTTCTGGAAATATAAAGTTTCCAAGTTTCGAACTTAAAAAATATCAAACATTATTACCCAATTCCACTAAATATAGACTTGTCTACTACTTGTCTACTACTCGTAGTAAAATGATGCGAGCATACTCTAGCGTATCTTGAAATATTCTCTTTCCCGATCATATTTTTTCACATATCCACTAACTTTTCATCTCGGGAGACCCGAGAATGTTTTCGAATGACCACAAATTGCTTTGCATATAAGTTTGGGTGAATAATGTTTATACAACGAATGATACGACACTGAGTAACTCACCAGTGAAATGTTGTTTTCTGGTCACCACTTCTAAATTGTCTTTTACACATTTCACAGCGTTGCACCGTCCTTTAAATTCGAATTGAACAGAATAAACAAAGTTTTCACAAGAATGTTATTCAAATTTTCACACAAAACTGGAAATATACTGTGTGATGAACCATCATACAAATTTTGGTTTGAAAACGAGACGTTTCGTGTTGTCACTGTCAGCGTTCGGTTGAATTAATTGATTTTTTTAATGATGCACTGTCTTATATGAGATAGATTTTGATGCACTTATCTGATTCATATAGGTAGGTACCTACCGAAGTATATATATATTTGGGAACCTTAAAAGAGGGAAAAACGTATGAATTTCATTTCAGACAATTTGGGTCGTTACTATTCTAGTTGGTTTATTTTATTATATTCATTTCGGAGGACTCAAAATTTTACATGGAGAAGATAACCTTTTTCAAAATGAATGTTGAATTCTTCAGTATCGGACCTTCAATATTGTATTTATTTTCAGACTATTCTCCTCAAACATCTTGAGAGAGATTATAGTACAACAATCTGGTGTGATCCCTAGGTAAGTGCCATAAAATGCTGATGAGGAGACTAAAGTTCACTTCGAGTGCCATATAGGAATAGTTGGCAAGCAATACGATTGTTCATGACGCGATTTCCAGAGAGGTTTCTGACTCTCGTAGATTAGAGCAAAATTTTAAGAATCGTGGAGCTTCCTAGAAATTCAGCAAGACTAGGAAAACCCTAGAATAGAAAATACCTTCCAGCAAAAGTTTTATTCGGAAGTCGATGATAGATTGTTGAGACTACTTTTGTTGATGTTAAATTGAGTGCTCAAAAATATCATCAATTATTGACTGAATGCTTCAAATTTTATTTTGGTGTTTTCTAATGCTTCCTTTGAAAATATTATTTCGCACATTTCATTCACATACTGTTTCGAAAATTAAAACTTTGATTTTTTATGGGTTGAAACGAAAATACACTTTGTTTCAGGAGAAATATTCCATAAATGCCTTCGAGATGTTTGGTTTCAGGAACATTTTCTCCAGTATATCTTCAAATTACTGATATTTCATGACAGAAGCTAAGATGCTTCTATACTCCCCAAGATAACACCCTGTATATCTCTGCATATCGATTAAAAAGGTAATAATCTTTAGTTGGACAAGCATCATATTTTTTTTGCGGCTACTACTGTTACTTATTTCTTCTTCCTGTTTGAGGATAACGAATTGAATTTCTGATGATAATGTAAACATGAAGTTGCATCATTTGACGTATGACTTGTTATATTTTTTTCCACTTAGGATGATATTCTGAATGCTCATATCTACATTCATCACCTTTTTTTTTAATTGACAAAGAAATATCGTGAAATTTAAAATAAACACCACAGTTGTTTTGGATTATAGTCATATAGTCTATTGACAAAAAAATACGAATTCACAAATTGGACAGTGCAGTCTCAACATCCTGTAATGCCTTGTAAACTGTTTGGAATCACCATGACTCTCAGATTTCAGCAAAATTGTTCCATGAAACATTCTGGAATTCCAAGAAGTGGGACGTAACAAGACCACACACTAATTTGACAGCTAGTGGAAACATCTCCATATTTCAACTCCCCTATTAGGGGTCCGCTAATGACGTGGGACGTACATACTCGAGAAGTCAGTTGAGTCTAAAGTGCCCATAACTCAAGTTCGAAAAATGTTCGAGTTTCTAGTCGCCATTAGCATGGTAAAATATTCATTCTACCCGCCGAATTTTCAAATTGATAGATCAGCCGTTAATGTTATTGAGAGTAATTGAATTGGAGTTTTTACCACTTTTGCCTTGGAAAGTAATGACATGCAGAGACTTCCTGGGAGTTTCGACAATCGCGATGTTGACCGCCTTGTACAGAAAATTGCTTCTCTTACTTTCTGAACTCTCATACTGAAACTACATACGTTTTAGCACAAAAAGATTCCTCGAAATATCAAGAAAAACGGCATTGATAAACTGTGACAGTTTATGCAGATGCAGAACAATCAATCAAAGTTGTCAGTTGAAAGCAGCATTTATTCATGATTGAAACTCCAAATTCATGACTCTTTCACTAGAGACTTTCCTGACTGCTTGAAAATCTATTGTATATGGATTTTTTCAGTTATATCAAGCGGTGGCACTTCCCGAAGGTATATGCAGAAGAAACGGGAGATTCTTAAGCGCGTGTAGAAATATTTTCGTTTTTAACCGAGAGGGGCAAGAATTCGTTTCACTATTGAATCAAACATTCAAGGATATCCCTGATGACGACCATGTGGATTCAGCAAAAAATGTTATCAGAATTGTAGCACACACTGTATGTATATACTTATATTTCATTGAGCAAGAAGACATTCCTAATCATTCACAAATCGAAGTCATACTTTCGTGGTCTGAAATATATTACTTCAACAAAGGTAGGTATAGATGTTGAATCTATAATATGAAAGTAATAATTGTAGATGATGCCTTATATTACTTGTATAGACGATTCTGAAGTCGGAGGTTATGTTGGTGATATTTGGAATATAATTCAGGAGAAATATCAGTTCAAGTAAGTTATCGTAGAATAAAAAAATAGGGTTTTATGGGTTCGGTCACCTCAAATTTTTTTCAATTACATAGAGTGTTCGAATTTTGAGATTTCGACCCATGATAGGTTCTGAAGAGCTGATTTAGTCGATCTATCACACTTGGGGTCTAGCGGGAACGATTACAAAAATATAAGATGTCAATTTTAGGAATTTCTTGTGTCATTATTGGTCAAAACGACTCACATATCCATATCTCAACTGTTATTTACTATTTACTGACAAATGCAACCAATACAGGAACTAGACTAGTTCACCATTTCATGAGCTGAAGAACTTAATTTCAAGTGTTCAAGTCGAAAAAAAACAGTTTGAATATTTGTTTATCACAAAGTTTTATAGTTACTTCAAATATAATCTATGCTAAAAAAATATTTGAATCCTTCTACATTAGCACTGTTTTGTAGAATATTAAGTATCACATTTTTTCTTCATCCTCAAAGAATCCAATTTCAGGTACACATTGAAATGTTTACAATATCAAGTAGCAAAAAACATCACTGAAAATGGCCAAGCCGACGTTTACTTATCAGCTTCTGTGGCAGAAGAGAACCTCGTTAACTCATACTTCTCCCAGCCTTACTTCTACAACTGGTGAGTGCGAATAAAAATGTTTTCCTACGACCCCGTATGAAAACGTCAATAATCACACTGTTTTGTTATTCAGAAAGTAGCTCATATCACCATGGTATTGTTTATTTGAAAGAAACAAAGCACAAGTGCTGATATGAAAAATATCACAACGCTCGCCTGAATTGATATAAATAATTAGGTGTATTGTAAAGATAATCACTGTCAATATAAGCGTTCTCAAATCAAATTCATATGATTTATTGAAATTTCGGTCCAATTTCGAATTATACCGAGAATTCTTTATCTATCAATTTCAATGTGTCTGATACATAACCTCTGAATTCACTTTAAAACTGGAAGCTTTACTCTTTGCTGAAACTATTTCGATGTTGATGACAGCGGGTTAGATCATTCAAAAGAGTATGGCTACAGTTTTATGTGCGGCTTGCTGCTTGCTTCAGTTTGATATCACAGTATCACCAACGAGAAGATTCTTTGGTATCACGGTATCACAGATGTTTGCAAGGAGTCAAGGACGCACTAACTCGAGTAACTCAATCAATCAGTGATTCACAAAATGAGGAATTGTCGGAGAAGTATTCAAATATCTTGAATATGGAAATAATCTATTCGTATCGAATCAAAACCACCTGAAATTACAGAGACCGCTCAAGTTACATTTTTCACAAGACCTCACGCGAAATGAAAGTATTCGGAGTCGTAGGAAAAATAGTGTACAAAACTCATTGGAAAGTGCATTTCCTTCACTCGTTACGTTTCTGCACTCACCGCTACGCGGCTCGTGCTAAACGACTACTCGTATGAAATATGTCACTTTCCACACTTGTTGTGTAATATACTATTTTCTACGACCGGTTAACAAAGTAGCTAGCCTGTCTATCTATCACTCTATTACTTCGGGCTCTAAATAACTATTGCGAAATGCCTGACACAAGAGGTCGTTGTCTTTGGAGGTACCACCTTTACTTGAGGACCCCGGAATTTCAAGCATCCTCACTCTCTTACTTGAAAACATTCTCCACCGACTTGTGGTTTTTAATGGCGACTGTTTTCTTGCTGCTAACTGTGACGCTGTGGTTGAATGGAAAAATCATCAACATATTCGTCAGGATGGAGCCTAACGTTTCCATTCCCTCGTGCTTTTTAACCGCCATCTCAGGATTCATAAATCAAGGTAAGCCAGGTTAGGCTAAGCTAGGCTAGGCTAGGTTATCTTGATGTAATATTATTGATGGATTAATTATTTATTTTCGAGAAAATAGAAAACTATATATCTACAAATTCCATGATATTACTCATGGGTCTAAAATCTCGAAACATCAAGAGATAGAGAGAGAGAGAGATGATATACAGAGTGTGGCGATGCTAACCTGTCGCCTGTAAGGTATCATACTACTCAAAACCATGTAATACCTCCTCTTAGATACAGTTATTTCATGAATTCACCTACTTCAAAAGAGATAATGTGTAGCAAAACCGAATACTAATAATCAGTCGGGTTGTTTTCTCATTAACGTCCTTCTTATGTTCTTGCAAAGCCAAAGCTTCCCAAATTGAATTAATCAGAGACAACAAGAAGAACTTTGAGACATCCAATTAATTGTACTGAATATCTGCGAGAACACAGGGTCTTTTTGAGAATCCAGTGGAAGATTAATTTCAGTCTGATGAAGTTTACTCAGTGGGGAAATCTGAGACCAAAGCGTGCATCACACAACATGATGGTATTGGTACATACAGTGTGGATTGTGGGACAACCAAATTAAATAAATTTTTGGGAAACTCTATACCGATTCGAAATCTCCCAATCGAATTCATGAAAACAACTTTTTTCTCAGGTCATGATTTGAGGCTTCGCAGTCTTTCTGGCAGAAGCCAAGTACTGGCAGCCCTATTTTTCGGGACCGTCCTGTATGCGGCAATGAACGCCATTTTATTTTCTCGCCTGGCTATCAAAGATGTCCGATTTCCGTTCTCATCTCTTTGGGACATCAGCCGAAAAAGCGATTTATCTGTTTGCCTCAGAAACAATAGCTTCGTCTACGAAACTATCATGGTAAGCTCCAAAATAAAACTATTCACCCTGTCCAAGTTTTGACTTCCATAAACATATCAATGAAATATCGTTCATGCAACGTAATATCAACGTCACCAGTAAGTAAAAATTCACCAACATTGAATATTGGTTGCACATAAAGTGCTGTGAACTGAATAACGTAAAAATCTCTCCAGACTAACAAAGGAGAAATTCTACCAGTTTGGGAGGGCATCTTGAACAACAAGAACTGTTTGGACGTCACAGACCAAGATAACATCCCGAGGTTGATATGTAAGAAGGGCATCATAATTCTGGAAAACAGAGTGGTCATGTCAGCCATAGCCAAGAGATCAGCTTTTCCTTGTGAGACCGCCTTTTTTCACAAAAAATATTTTCAACAAGGAAACGTATTCGTGATGACAAAGGCTTTTATAAAAAAACGAGTAATCGAGAAAATGTGAGTACAGGTGTTGAATATCCATCATTTTCTATGCCGAAATGTTCAATTCATGTTGATTTAACTTCCTTCAGCTGTCAAAATGGGGCGTTCTAATTATTCTAACCAATAGAAACGCGCCATCCCAAGATATTGTACTGTCAAAACTATTTAGTCAGCCAATATAGTTTTCGTAACAAAAACTCATGCATTCTAGTGGATTTTTTTCAGGATGATGGGCATGAGAAGTTATGGAATATTCAAAAGACTGGAGGATCAACACATCAAGAGTCGTAAATCGGCATCTGATGGCAAAAATTGGAACGAAGTCACCATGGAACACATAAGAGGAGTCCTCTACATGTACTTCTGCGCAATCGCAATCAGCCTAGTAGTCTTGGTCATAGAAATCACGTTGCACAGACGCCGTCATTGATTTTTTTCATCTTACACCTCTAGATTTCTCTCTATGTCAGTTGTATTTGAACCTTTCTTGATAGGGTTCATTAACTTATATATGGTTGAATAAACGTTTGAGAAAAGGGGGGAATAGTTGAACAACAGGGCTTGTACCATAGGTACGGAGTGAAAAGGCACCAATTGTCACGTCATATTTCAAATGTCTTGCCACCTTTCATGACAGCTGACATCACAAGTCCAAGATGGCGGATGTTGACTTGTGTCGTCTGACATCTGACAATTTAGGCGTTTCAAGATTTCTGTGGCACTGAAGATGTCGCTGTTGGAAAATCACATCTGGCACCAGGAATATAATATAATCAAGCATGATGAGTCGTAATTTCCAAGTGATCAACATCGTGAAAACTTTGATAGTTGCTCACGAAATATTGACTCTCACAAGTTTTCTTGGATATAACTTAATAGGGTTTAAGAGTTTCAAGAAGTTCATGCTATATAAACAAATATTCATCATTGATTGGCCATTATTTGAAGATTCTGAAGTCTAATACATATCAATAAAATTTTTCGAATTACAATAACGATAGCCGTCTATTGAAAGTTCAATGTTAACAAAATTATTTTTGGAAATTTTGAGTTATAGATAATATGAAAGAACATTTTGAGATAATTGATGATTTATAATATATTTGAAGAAGCATCTCTAAAAGTTTAAACACTAGAGAGCTAGTTACATGGTGTACCTTGAAGTGAGATTGAACATTTGTTAGAAGTCATATAGGGCGATCAAAATTTCAATGTCATTTGTGGGTTTCAAAAACTAATACACGGTTTCTCATATCCTTCTCCAAATGTCCTCAAGTTATAAGAATGTTATGAGGATTCGAATTAAGAATAATCTACAATACAAATAATCATCTTCTCACCCTGTATGGGATCGACTCAAACGAAACGTGAAGCACTTACCCGAAAAAAGTTCGAGGAATTTCTCGACCCCATAATTGTTGGGGAACCTGTAGAGTGGATCTTTGAGTGCTTCTATCGTGTGAACTTTGATCCTCTTCACCATGAACGTTATGTTGTCGTTTTTTCCGTCCTGATTGAAATCTGAAAAAAATAACGGTCAATGACATAAAAAAGTTACATATTTTTCGAAAGATTTATCCAGCGAAGAAATACGCAATAACTTCAATAAAAGTCCCCATTCTTTCATAGCGGAGTGAAAAAAGAGGCTGATACAATAGTATTGCTTGTACACGGGTATGCTTTCAGCGTAAGAGCTGTTTCTTGAGCAAATAGAAGAAGCGGAGGCGTTTTGTTTTTTCACGCTCTCAGATTCTGTTTAAGCAAAAACATCTATTCATTCATTCAAAAATTCCATTTCTACAGGGGTTTGTCGAACCTCAGGCAAATTTGACCTTTTTGCAAACGGAGACTTTGTGAAAGTTTTGGACACCCAATATCTTCATATTAATGTCAGCCAGACAAAATTAAAACACAATAAGTTCGTTAGGAGTTTTCCATGACAATGTGTAATAGTATTGGATACATAATTATTCAAATCCAGATATAAACATCAACTCATCAAATTCGTTATTTCAAATACCATGTTCATCATATTCTGGATTCTGTTACAAAATACTCTCATATCACTATTGTATACAGAACATTATGTTTTGTTCAAATCAATGTTCAACATCATATATGCCATGAGTGAATCAAAAATTTGTAGAAGACAGGAAAGTTTTTGTATTTTTCACAAGAAATCAACATCTTGTTTGTATTTTTTCCTCGAATCAACTAAAGAGCCTGTTCAAGAGAAAATTCAAAGTGAATATTTCGCGGCACAAACCCTATTATCACATCTCACAACGATATTCCAAGAAGATGGTCCAGTTCCGAATTGTGTAGATCATGTACAGTGAGGGACCAATAACTGATCCTTGTGGTACACCAGCATGATATGCGGCTTTTTCCTATAATAGGTTATTGTAGATGATTTTTTGACTACGATCTATGTAATAACATTTTGATAAGATCTAGTGTAGGATTTGTAGAGCCATAGAATCTCAATCTAGCTCGTGTCAAAAGCTTTACAAAAGCAGTAGCATTGCCACTTCACCTTCATCAAGTCCTCTAATCACACGACTGGTAACATTTCATGCTGAAGAATTACTGTGAACTTCAGGAAAACCAGACTGAATCGTTTTATAAAGTAAATAACCTTAATAACACGCTGACTAGTCTGAGGCATGTTCTGATTAGATCATAAAACAATTCCAACTCTTGAATATGTATGTCCTACGTTTCATTCTTAAGCCAATGAGAAAAATTGTTTTTCAATTCCATCAATGGTAACAAGTTCCAAACTCTTAAATCTCAAATCCCTTAGACAATGGACCATTTTGTTATTTCAATGTTATTTTAACACTAGCACTTAACAGTCCATTGTGCTATGAAAATTTCGAATTCAAGTTAAACGACCTTCAAGCAACATAAACTTTCTACCTTAGCGATGTAGCTGCATTTCGCTCGAGATTAAAACTTTCCGTTTTGTGAATTGCTAACACTGTAACTTGTTTCTACTGCGTTATTTGGCGTATAGAAGAACGTCCAAAATGTTCACGTTTATGACCCTCATATGCTTTCATCCGCCATACAAAGTACTAATAGTTTCTCTGGGAAGTAATGCCCACGACAGGGTTTCAGCTGATATCGTTTACGATGATGTTTGCATCAGGAATTCTGTACTTTTCACTTACTATGTGGCACACTATACGATTATGCTGTATGGTCCTGCATATATAGTTGAATTTTCACTTCAAATACTTTTTGAAGATGACCCTTCCTTGTATAAAGTGACCCTATTCGTTTCAGAAATTCAGCACATGTTCTCAATTTTCGAAACGAAAATCGAGCCGCTCTGAGAACGATATTGATGACGTGGTAACCCGCTAAACAACAAAATTTTGGTTATCAGCTGAGTAGGGCGAGAAACAAATATTGAAAATCACTAGACGGTGCCAAATCTACTCATTAAATATTGTTATGAAAACAATATACTTAGATTTGACACAATGTCACAATGTTACACAATATAATCATTCAGATAACGAAGTGTGAATGGTTCAATTCAATTTTTGGGAATTGCCATGGGTTAAATAATGTATATTGATCATTCATTCATCTCTGTAGCAAATTAAAATTGATTTACTCTAACCATTCTTGCAGTCGAAATTCATTATAATTACATTTGGCTTTGTTAATGTTTCAGATTCATCACAACTTCAAAATCGCCATTTTTAGTGGAAATTAATGTTGTATGAACCCACTTTTAATCATTGTATCAGATCTCTGCTTTTTTTTCCAAAGCAATCAAGTGTATGTAATATATTCATTGATTAGTGAAGCTTTCAACCAAATCTTCGACTTCTTTTCAACCTATTTCGGTTTTAATTTGGGTCCTCTTTCATTCTAGCTTTTTATCGTCAACATTCCTGGGGTTATCAATTCCAAAAACGGTTGAAAATGTTTCATTGTGACAAGGGATATTTGTTTCTAGAGTGTTTCTTTCTTCTGCCGCATGGTGTCGCCACTTCCAACTGTCTCTTGGAACGCGGCTCAGTGCGGTTAAATAGACGCGACGAAAATGCATTGGAACCAGGCAACGCTTCGAGTGGATATCTCACGGTCTCTACTCGGATAACTACCCTGCACTGATGAGGGTCAATAAGCTCGAAACCGGTCTGTAGGTTGTTAAGCGTGCCTGTCCCGATGTGAACTTTGTCAGTTTCAGCTTCGAAAACAAAAAAAAACTTGTAGTTTCGAATAAACTCGAATCTCGAATTTCACCAAACAAACAAAAATTAGTATGTCGCGTGTTTTATTTTGAAGATGTTTTCTGTCGTTTACACTACACGAACAGTTCTCATCATACCATCAAGGTCACATACCACTACCAGAACAAAATGGTGAACTATTGTTGCCAGCCGTTTCCACATAGCGAACTCTGTTTTTGTAAACAGAGAAAACACCGTTACAGTTCATTCGTTAGTTTTTCTGGACGATAAAATATATTGACAAAATTGGGCATCATTACACATTCACTAGGTCCTTACAGCGTCCGTAAACCTTTTTACATACAGTCATAATGTAAATTCTCCCTTCTATCCAATTCAATTGGTTCTTTTCTCTTCAAATTTTCCGTCCAACTCACGACTTCCAATTTTCCAAAACTCACCAGTATTCCTGTAGATCATGTTCACCCTCTGCACGTGCCGCGTCATGACTTCGATGCAGGCCTCCTCGGTGCCGTACTTGGCAAAGAACTGATGGTCAGCCTGCAGATACAACATGCAGGTGGTCTTCTTGGGGTCGACGGCCGTCGACCGCTTGTTGACACTCCTGAAGACGAGTCCCGAAACGTCGACCGGCGTCCTGTTGGCTGTCAACTCGAAGTCTTCGTCGAAGGATTGGCCGAGGTCGAAGGGCCTCCTGGGAGGTTCGTCCAGAGGCTGTTTAGCCTCCGCCTCCAGCAGCCAGCGTTTCGCTCTGGAGGGGATGGGGGTTGTGAGGTCCTGGTGGAGGGTGTGAGAGGCGCAGGGTTGACCTGGAATGGGGAAGAATAAGCTTGGTAACACCCTAACCATCTTCCAAGCAGAAATATATACTCTAGAGATATGTGCCCAAGAATGCCTCGAACTTGGAGTGCAGAAGTCTACATCTTCTCAGTTAAACAAGCAGCACTGGAAGCTCTGAAGTCATACACTCGTGAGTCAAAGCTGACTTGGGACTGTTGACAATCCCCTGAGACAGCTGGCAGTGAACAACAAGGTCACTTTGGTGTGGGTGCCAGGTCATAAGGGAGTTGAAGGCAACGAGGAAGCAGACTGTCTTGCCAAAGAAGGGGCAAATACACAATTTCTCGGCCCAGAACCCTTTCGTGGACTTTACAAAGCCCACTTAAGAGAAGAGTTCCGACGATGGTAAGCAGATAAAATGAAATCTCACTGGAATAAAGTGCCAGGACAAAAGACAAGCGGAAAGGCTATCGGGCCCTTCGTCAAAGAAATCTAAACAGCTTCTCGAGTTGGACAAAGAAAACTTGAAACTGGTGACGGTTCTCCTCACTGGACACTGCCCTCTGAGGTTTCTCCTCAAAAATATGGGCAAATCAGAGAGTGATATTCACCGCTGCTGCGATAACTTCGATGGAACTGCAGAACAGTTGCTTTGCGATTGTTCAGTGCTTTTATGCAAAAGTCTCAAGTTCCTGGAAGAGGTCTTCTCAACGCCCTCTGACTTCAGGAAGTTCCAGAAAACTGATGAACTTTGTACGAACTCTCGGGATTCCGATCCTCGATTGGATTAAGGGTCAGGCACAAAATATTTAATTGAAAGTGCTTGTGAGGCTGCATAGCCATCACAATAAAATCATATAATATTGCACGAATGGAAAACCTATAAAGAACATCGTACCAGTCAGTAGAAGGATATAGGGAGAGGGAATAGGCATTGGAAAGTATAGACATCAGGAAAATGTTGATAAATATAAAAATAGTAATATATGAAAAACTCACAGGTGGCGACGATTTTCAGATGAACTTAAAATGAAACACATACTATACATGCATACTCAACAGGATGAATCCATCTTTTGAAGCTTTCCTGCATAGTAATGAATATGAATTCTTCTCTAGATGCAATTCAAATTGAAAATCCATCAGTTAAATGGTGTATGCAAATCTTCCTCGAATAATAATGAAGTGAATTCTGCAGTCTTCTGCGTGAAAGATTTTCTAGATTCGTAATAATTTGACCTAGTCGAGGCTGGGAAATTGATAAAACATTCTCGAATCCTCTCAGAATAGATGAATTGAGAATAAGAACGTGTTTCACAGCTGCGAGTTTATGTCGAGAGGAATGTTACATAAAATGTTAACAGGCCATCGTGAAAAGGCGGAAAGGTATCCGTAAAAATGCACTTTACATAGGAATGAAGCCAATTACAAAGCCTTGATGTCGGTTATGTGAAATTGAGTCACAATATGAAAAGTAGATTATCATCATTTTATGGACCCCAGAAGTCGGGAAGTTGTTGAAACATTTCATCAAGACGAAGAAAGTTTCATCCGTGCACAAGGATTATTCCAGTTACACTACCGTTTAAAATCTCACGTAATGAGAAATGTCCTAAGATCAGTTGACACGTGGTTGTGTGTGCTTCTACAAAGTGGATTAGAAACTTCCAAACAGTGCGTAACTCAATGGAATAATATCCACGAATATCAGTTAGGTGAGAGTTAGATCTCAGAAGACTATTATTGCATTAAAATCTTGAAAAATTAAATCAAAACATACTCGAAACTAGTGATGGGACTCCTCACTGGACACTGCCCTCTGAGGTAAGTCACCTCAAAAGTATGGGTAACAGAGAATGATAGTTTCCGCTACTGCGAGAACTTCGCTGAAACTGCAGAACATTTGCTTTGCGAATGCCCAGCGCTCTTTTGCAAGAGGCTCAAGTACCTGGAAGGGGCTTTCTTAGAGCCCTCCGATGTCAGGAAACTAGCTCCCAGGAAACTGATAAACTTTGCTCGAAGTCTCGGAATCCCGGACATCGAATAGATTGAGGGTTATTGCACAAAAGATCTAATAGGTCGATGTGCTTGAGAGGCTGCACAGCCTTAATGACCCCCCCTACAATCTACGATGTGCCTACGTAAATCAATGGAATAATATCCCAGGAATAACAGTTCGGTGAGAGATCTAACACTTGGTTTAACCTATAGCACCAAGAGATGATTATTGCATGAAAATCGCGATGAAAATCCATGCAAGATTATTGGGATTAGGATTTTAGTGGTACCTTGAGACAAAAAACTAACTCTCCAAGGGCCATAGAGATGAACAGGAGGCAGAACCTTTAAACGTGGAATGTTTCTATGGGTAGATCTTCAACAGTATGTTTCAAAACAAAAAAAAATCCTGATAACTTCATCAGGTTTTCTCCTAAGAAAGTGTTACCTTTGGTGGGATCCTGGATGTCTGAAGCTCGATAGATAATGGAATGGAAGGGCTGCCCACCCTCCTTCTTAGCAAACCCCTCGTGAGACAACAAGTACCTGCTGACTGGCTCGATGTGATATTCCTCCGAGGGGGTGGATACCGTACCCTCGAACAACCCTTTGGTTGTGATCAGTCCGTGGACCTCCGAAGATTCATCATCTGCAAGAATAAGTAGGTTCAGTTTGCTTGATAGCAGTTGAATGGTAATTTATACAACAATAATATGAAGCGACCAATTTTTCCTTCCATTCAATCAAGTATCCCACGTGACCATAAAATGTATGCAACCAATCTTGCACAGTTGGTAACACTTGCTCCATGGATTTGACATAAAAAGGGTCGTAGGCGCAAATATTTTGAAACATGGTCAAGATTGCGAAAATAATTAAAGTGAAATGTTCACAAATATGGTGTTTCGACTCTCTATGCTGGTTGCCATGGTTAAGTTAGTTGAAAAGTGAGTCTTTTATGACAAAAATCTTACTCGGTTTACCTTAACATTTTCTTGAGTCCTGAAAAGAACTTTTCTAATGATAATTTCCATGTTTGAATGCAAAAGATTTGCAGAAAAATTCAATACGCACTCTAAGCACACTGAATTGACACGACTAGAAATTCTGTAGCGACAAACAGAGGACAACAAATTTTTGCGATAAATTTAAAATTTGATCACGTGAGATACCTGGAAATGAGAACTCAATACTGAAAAAAGATTAAATTGATAGATGGCGTTGTTTTTTCGTCACAATGCTATCATGCAATCGAAGCAAAAATGTTTCACTTATTCTGATTACATGAGCAAACTTGTAATCGCAACCTTTATAAATCTGCATATCTACGCCTTTGGCACTCTCCACGAATTGAATCAGGCGCGCTCATTAAAATGAAGTGGGGTGCGGAAACATCACTTGTGTCAATTAGTTTAACAAACTTTTTCTACCGAAGACGCCATTTGGGAAATTGAAATTGAACGCTGAACAAACTGATCAATAAAGTTCGTTTCCAATTTCGCTCATGTTGAAGGAAAATGTATAAAGGGAAAGGTCTAGGCAGCATCTCTTGACACAGCGTATTCTACAGCTGACAATCACTACTTTCATATTATCGCATGTTGGGCATATTCCACGAAATGTTACCTAGAATGCTCGCGAGAGTTCGGGAGAGTGCATGTACTCTCTGGAAACATTGGATTCCATATATAAAGGACGATAGGGGCAGTGGGTTAGATAGACTTCTATGGTACAGCAATCGAATACTGTTTTTGAAATATGGAACCCACAAGGAAGGAAAGCAACACAATGTTGTCAATATGAAGCACAAACGAGAACTGAGAATCGAATTCCAAGAACGACAAATGTTTTCGGTATGTGTAAAGTTATTCTATCAATATTATAATTATTGGATCTGGGTGGTCCTGATTTCAGTGTGAAAGTCATGACATTGCATTTAGAAATATTGAGGGATACATTTCTTAACACTCTATCTTGAATTAGGAATTAGGAAAAGGTTATTTTATACACGCTGACAGTCGGTCTAGTCACTAGTACCACAGATAAGAAAAACTTACAGAGAAGACATTCCGCCCATTTAGTTTGATGTATCGACATCCGTTTTCATTGACCTCGGACCTTTAAATTTTGCGCATCGCAGTTGTAGGATAGTCGTTGTCACCGCTGGAACTACTGATGTGCAATGTTGCCATTCTAGTAATGCATAATCAACACCAATATAAAATGTAACCTACTTCTGAGTGATTTATTATGAATAAGTTGTCATCAGAAATTAGTTTCTATCAGGAATAAGATGTATTCTGAATGAATTTAACGATGAAATTCGAATATTTCGAATGTAGCCCATCCATTGTCATCAGGAAAAATAGAACACGATTCAATTATCTTATAAATGAACAGACTCTAAATTCCTCAACTTGAAATGTGATATAGCAGTATATGTATAGCAAAAATGGTGATATTCCCATCAAATGGAAAAGTTTGATTGAAGTCAATAATATCACTCAATATAAGTAGGTGCTCACAGTTTTTCGTTTGGAAAACAATATAATTGGATTTCCTCCGATTTAATTGAAGATGATTCGCAATCTTTATATAAACAGTAATGATTTGCCAATAAACATATCATTGTACCTGATTCACATTCCAGATAATGAAGGTATATACCTATGATCACAGGTTGTTCAATCTTTGCCCGCGTGCTGTGATAATCCTCAACCATTATCACTGTTCTGAATTAAAGTTCATGAAAAATATGTTGTAATAACATAAACCAATCTAAAATACCGGATTGTGAATCATGTTAAACGAAAACGATGTAAACAAAACTCGATCAATATCTCTCTAATTTTATTCGCTTTGTCTGACTGTCTCATCTGTAAGGTTTTCTGATCTGTGCTAGCACCTCTTCATAGTGTTGATCTGTCTAAATAAAAGTTAGGAGCACTAGTTCCATTCGAGTAAATCACCTATAAAGCACCTTTTTGGCAACTACCAATTGGACATCCATCTCCAAGTTTCATATTCTCAAAACAAGTTTCCTCTAGTTCGTCGCATATAGGCAGAAGGTAATGAATAACACAGGACCTACATCTGTCATTCACGAAAAACAATTGAATCCTCGTAGTGTTTGAGGTGTGAAGCCGATGGAAATGTATTCATAGCATTCTATGGCATCAACGTTGAATGCAGCCAACCTGAATAAAACATCGAGATAACGTCTCGTCAATGTCACCATACAGGAAATACGTTTTGCTCGGATGGAAGAGGAAATGTGTGACTAAAATGAACTGTGGCGGATTCAATGGAAGATATAAAGGATATGCAGAGCGCTCGCGAATCGTGACATATACGGTATGCACTCCATGTGTATATCTGGGTTGATCTGGGTAATGAAATAGTGCCCAAAGTGATCAAAGATGCTCATGATATAGTACGTATCAAGGTGGATATAGGATGGTGAAACAGCTTCCTATTAACAAGCACTGTAGACTTTTGCCTACTTGATTTCATACCGTAGTAATATTTTCTGAAATTACCATCAGAGATGGCGCCATACCTAGTGTCGGTAATACAGAAACTGTGCTTGTCAGTGTCATCTGTTCTATGGAAAAAATATCGATAAGGGTAAAATTATCGATAATTATTCCAGATTTACTGAAAATACAGTGTTTCGATGTTGTTTCAATTCAAGCCTGTCGGATTGGAACCACATTAATACATAAGCAACAGAAATCTTCCTAGAAAATCGATCTTACCGCCATCTTCATTCAAGTTGTGGAAATATTACTACCTCCTCAAACGGTCTACAAGTTTTTCGCAGAAACAATTGATGAGCTGTATGTATCTATATGAAACAGGCAGTTGAAATTTGTTTTTTATTGGATGGTTCTATAATGAAGTCATTATGAAACGCAAAGGCGTATCGAAGTAGCCTCTGTTTCGATACCCAATTTTTATTATGCGGAGGTTGGTACAATCGACCTGTCAAATAAAAGTCAGAGTTAGGCCTAGCTTACTTCTGAGCGGTTTTGATTTGGTGATTCTAGCAGTGAAAAACTTCATCTTTTTATTGGTTACTTTCAATAATTCATAGTGTGATTTGATTTAAATTGACCAATGAAAACAGTAATAACATTGCATTTTCCACCGTTGGTATCGCAAATATCAAAATCGCTCAACAGTGAACTGGGCTTTATACGCTTGTGCGTCAGATTTTGAATATTTCAGTGTCATCATTGTTAAATAATTTTTCTTTAATAAAATACGTCAAATTGTTTCATAATATAAAAAAAAATATGTACAAAATAGCTTCTTATAAATCTTGCATCACAATATACTTTTTCACCACCAGGATTTCAACGTGGTGACAATTAGGTGAAGGTATTTAGAGATCATCAGCTCAGGATAAAAGACGATCCCCTGTGCAGATGGTGCTTGGAAGATCTTTGTGTGTAAAAATTGTATCATCCTATAATCAAACGAGACCACTGAGACTCAAAAATTTTTATTACTTGTTAGTAGTTTTATGAACGAAAAAATATTTCCAAAAATAAAATAAAGTCTTGAGTGACGATATACTACTAAACAGATCACTGTTCCGTAAGGCTTGGGAAAAAGGAGTGACAGATCACAAGAATGACACATTCGGATGAAAAAAACAAAAAGCGACCATTTGTTATAAACGTGAAAATTATTAGAGAAATGGGTGGATGAATGAGAAGCACAACTCGATGACTATAGACTAAACTTACAAGGTTGGCAAAACATCAGAACTGAGAAATACGTTATGAATAAAGTCACTCGAAGTCATTGAATGGCGGATTATTAGAGGAATAGAAATTGGGGAACCAATATCCGCTCGTGTCTAATTTATGAACATGAGATCCGCAGTCGAAATAACTTATTACCACAATAGCCTCCAACCAACTTTTATTTATATTATCTTAAACGAAGAATAATTAAAAAAGCGCGAAAATGTGAAATTATTTTCTGAAATAGTTTATATCATGTACTCTTGACATAACCACGATTTTAGAATAGTTTACATTTAGCAAAACCGACATGATCCACGATTTGGAGCAATAAGCGGGAATAGGTGGTTCCAACAATTTACTCACGAAAAATGCCTTTAAAATCTACGAAACCAGACCCAGAGTTCAGAGAGATAGAAAGAGAGTTCGATATTAGAGCAGTAGAGCAATCGTTCAGTTAGCAGTGTATTCAATCTATGAGTTCAGCAAAGGATGAGTTTCTCGACTCAGACAAAGTTTTTCAATTCGAAATCTCAGTGCCACCCTCGTAAAGTGTACCACAAGTGAACGTAAATTTACAAAACAGTGAAAGATAGATTACTATCAAACAGTTTGGTTTTTATCCAGTCAATGAAAGTCACCTTGTTGTGCCTGTATTCAGTTCAGTACTGGAAATATTTATACTACCTATTCATATTTTCCAACTTTGCCTGTGGCTAATGTATATTTGTAGTCTGAGATAATTGTCTTCATGTCTGAACCCACCATTCTTTTATCTGCTTAAATATTCACAAACCCAGTAAAAGAAGAGATGTCATTACGACCCTGTATAGACCACTTGAATAAAGCAGGGTTGCATACAATTTTTATGTAATTTTATTCATTCATCAGGAACGACTCACGAATGATTTCAATCAAGTATATACCCACGATTACTTGATATTCTAGTTATTTATGTATTAAGGGAATTATGAGGGCCTTAATTACCGATGGCAAAGTTTGCGTCCCGAGGGCCTCTGGCCCGAGGGACAGCAATTGCCAGAGGTTATTAAGGCTCTATAATTCCAGTGGTACATAGATAATTTTATTTTTGACCGATTTTCATAACAATATGTCCATATTTAGAACGCAATGAATGTTTAAATTCATAACCTTTCTGGTATATTTGAATTAGGCAGATAGCGTTGATTGTAGCATTGTTGGTTGTTGCTAGGTTGTCGCTATGTTACATGTTTATAAGCAAACTTTCTTTATCAATCAATGTTTTTCCGTTAAAAACGTGTTTATTTTTAACCACAAATCGACGATCTTTTTCTGATATAATGGAGGATATTATAAAAAAAGCGGAAAAAGCAAGACAATCATTACTTCCATCGAAAAGTGAAGCCCTATATCAAAAAGAATACAACTTATATCTGAAGTGGCTGACACAGAAAAATGTTATGTCAAAAGATGCCAACGAAACTGTCTTTCTGGCATATTTTCAAGAACTGGTTAAGTATTTTCAGTATTTTCTCGTAGATTTGGTAATAATTGTATTTATGTCTTAGTTTTCATTACATATAAACGTTTATAAGCATTTCTTCTATCATTTTCACCTGTAAAAGGTAAGAGGGAGTTTTTGAACCTTAATATCCCAAGGGAGTTATGACCCTCATTATAGATATCATAACTATGACGATATAAGCTTATAATGTCACTGTCAGAAATAAAATTATAAAACTGACAACAAAATTCACGTGAAAAGGTTCGGTATTCTTGACACTATTCGAGCACATATGTAAAATCGTTTCCTGAGCCATGTTCCTGCAATATCCGCCCGACGGGAATCCCACAGGAATGACGAATAATCCTGCAGTATAGCTTCCAGGATCTATGGCTTTGCTACCATAATACGAACATATTGATTCTTCCGTTTCCTTCTGAAATATCTTCCCAGACTCCGCAAAGATACCCGGAAAAACGTGACAAGTCAACCACTGAGGATGAAACAGTAGGTATATCCTGAATGAGAGAAAAATGGGAAGTCGAGAGTGGGAAGTGAGATATCTACCAATAATCAACCAAAAAACTACTTGAAAAAAAATACTGAATACTGATGGACAATTCTAACATTTCGATATTTTTACAAAAAAAATTGTGAATGGAAATGTTAGAGCAGAGAAAATGGATCCAAATGGGCTTCATCTAGCTGACGATGATGTACAAATATGATAGGAGTGACGAAAATTGATATTTAACTTCATTTACTCAGAAATATTGATGATCTAGCCGTGGGCTATACATGATTTTCCTCTATCATAACGGAGGGTGGAGAGACATAATCAATACCTCACACATGTTCATCCTGTTCCTACAGGACCCTAGAGGAAATTGAAATTTCCGCAAAGTGGATTCATAATTTGGTTCCTCCCAACACATATTCTTGGATTGAGAGATTTTTCTTTGAGTTCTGGTGAAAAATAGGTGAAATGGGGGTTGCAGATCACAGTAACTAAATAAATATTCATAAGTAGCTATTTCACTGGTAGAACTCACCCATATGATGATACACCGTAAAAAAAACTTGGGTATAATTTCAATTAAATGGATTTCAGAGCAAACTCCGACGAATACAACACCTGAGTATCAAAATTGTGTCTTTTTTATTGTACATTTCACAATTGAGTGTTGAGTGATGCAAATTCCGATCTTATCTTATAGTAGTGAAAAATGACACGAATGTGGTGAAGTAAAACTATATATAACATAAATTCATGAGAAACACCAAATGGTTGAAAAACACCTATTTTATAAAATTAACAAGTTACACCGTGTCATATCACGATAGAATCGAGGCGGTATATGGATCATCTAATTTGGTGGCCATAATCATTCGTTAAGTATTGCGTCCTGAAAACACCAGATTTGATGTAAATTAATAAAAATATTGTATGTATGCATCTGAACGGTGTGAATTTCATACGCTCATCTGTTCGATCTTAGAACCTTAGAACTTTTGCCAATAGGTGACACTGACGTCCTTCCTACCGTACCTGATTTCAATATTGGGCATGAAATATTAGAAGATTTTGATATAGATCAGTGTCAATTGGCCTAGTCCCTAGTACCACTGATTAGGATAAATAAGCCGAAACAGTTCGTCGTCATCCGAATTGTCTCTAGATTCTTCTGAGTCTAGTTTATCATCTCATGAATTATGTTTCAAAAGGTTGTTTTTTATTATTTTTATTTTCTTACCTTCAAACTGACGTGTGTGAACATTATTTCAATGTATTAACATGATAATAGTACATTGTTTACCGGGTAGGAAAAGCTTAACATTCCTGGGCGACTGTGAAGATTGCTAAGTCGAGGCGCAAGCCGAGACTTAGCAACACAGAGTCCAGGAATGTGGCTTTTCCTACGAGGTAAACATACTATTTTTCCGCAAATCGTTTAAAATTCGACAGATATTGATTGATTTTAAAAAAACGCGATGATTTTATTCCCAAATAAATGGTGCTTTGAAATTCCTAATAAAATTACTTGGGCTACTATGGAAACGTATTGAGGTTGAATTGTCAAACTTGACGCTTATAAATTTAATTGCTGGTGTTCTCGAAAGTAAAATGATAAGTGATGATGAAATTTCCATTCCTGGGACTCCTCCAGAGCTGGTTGAGGCAGTGAATACTGCTTCATTAGAATTATTGCCAAAGAAATTAAGAGAAAAGTACGAAAATGCATACAGACGTTTTATGGATTATCGCATGAGTAAAAATACGAGTTCTTTCTCAAAAAATGTTGTAATGGCATACTTCCTAGACCTTTGTTTAAAAATGAAATCTTCAACATTATGGGCCAATTATTCAATGCTGAAGTCAACCCTTGCAATTAAACACAATGTAGATATATCTACATACTCAAAACTTCGTTCTTTATTGAAACGGCAAGCTCAAGGTTATAGGGCAAAGAAATCTAAGATTTTAACGAAGGAAGAAATTGAAAAATTTATCCAGGAAGCTCCAGATAAAGAAAATTTAATGATTAAGGTAATTTACAAGGTTTGAAATTTCTATTTAGATTGTACCTTTATTTATTTTTTAGGTGGCTGTAATATTTGGTATTTCTGGGGCCTGTAGAATGGATGAGTTAGTCCGAATGACTGTACACGATATAGAAGACCTAGAATCTAATCTTTTAATCAGCATACCTGATTCGAAAACCAACAAACCAATATCATTTGTAATTAATCAGATCTACTTGAATGTTTATCGAAAGTATGTTTCGTTAAGACCAGAAAATATGAACAGTGACCGATTGTAGGGTTTTAGACAAGTGGTAGGAATTCATCAATTTAGAAAAATGCCCAAAATAGTTGCTACTTATTTGAACTTGGTAAATCCGACAGAATACACTGGTCACTGCTTTCGTCGGTCTTCTGCAACAATATTGGTTGACTCTGGTGCCGACATAACTAGTTTAAAGAGGCATGGCGGATGGAAGTCATCAAACGTTGCTGAAGGATATATCGAAGAATCGCTTAACAATAAGGTTGAGGTGGCAAATAAAATTTTCACAGTACAAAATATTCAACAAAATAACCCTACCACCCCGCATGTTGTCCAAAATGTTTCTCATAGTTCTAACAGTGTTCCTCCAATGTTCAATAATTGTACTAACTGTCAAATTACTGTAAATATAACAAATTGATCTTAAAAATGTATTCAGCAATGACTTGATGTTTTCAAAATATAAATTAATTCCTTATAAGCAATGTGTTTTCAATCATTTATGTAGAACACTAACAACAGTACGGAAATATAATTTCCTTACAGTAAGGAAATGACATTTCCTCACAGTAAGGAAGTCCTGACTTTTTCTTCAAGAAATTTTGACAGGAATGTCAAAATTTCCTAGCGATTTGCGGAAAAAGTATATTTCTATCTACCTGGGTTCCATATCACAATTTCATGGAGCATACGTCAAGTATGCGAACAAAGTTCTCAGATTCTGTTGCGGTTCACGAGGGTCCTGTGAGACTCAGACCGACTGTTCCACCCCTTGGCGTAGTTTGGAACACGCAAACTGGGTTAATAATGAGGGATGATCCCGAGGGGTGGGGAAAAGCCACCCCGAGGTTTGTCCGGAAGAAGCATGGACAATCGGGTAGCCGGTCCTGATACGTCGGTTGAGTTACGTCGCTTGTTCAGAATGTTTTCGATTTGACCTGCTGTAGGGAGGGGGAGGTTTTTGATACATTAATCGATTTTTTTGGCAATAAAATGTTCATCAAAAGAGTTATCTTTCACATTCTAAATCTACACAACATGCTAGTATCACTCGACTAGCTTGATTCCTTGACTCATTTTTCAACTTATCGACGCTATTTTCGGCACACTCTGTATATAAGATCCAAGAATTGATCAGAGAGAATGTTTGAGTTGGTGACAGGGGATGATTTCTGTTCAGTTTCTATATTGTTAGAAAGTAACGTAACTTCCAGGTAACAAATAAAAAATATAGTGTGTCATTTCTGGTATCTTATATAGATGAAAACGGTTTCTTCATTTTAGAAAATATATTCATAAAACTTGAAACAAAGAGTATTGAAGTTTTCTAAGATAAAATGTTTTTTCATTTACATAATTTCACAATATATGTATATTCAAGTAGATCAATTTGTTAGGTAGAGTATTTTTCTCCATTGGAAAAAACCATTATACGATTTCGGAATGAAAATATGATTTATTCGACTAAAAAATATGTTTGAAGCTGTTCACTTGGTTCTAAGATTTCATAAACAGTTTGTAATTGTATGACCGGATGGAAACACTGCTTTTATCGGAGCGTACCTCGATGGAAGTCAAAGACTTATTGAAAAATTCATTGGCAGAGGGAAAAGTAGTGAAAATAGGATTAGAGTTGTTGACTAATTCATGTTAGTCTTCGATGAGACCAGGAATATTCGTATTTGATATCTGATCCTGATATTGCAAGCAATCTATGAGCTTGGTAGAAGAATATTCAGGCAACAATTTGATTGAACTTATATTTATTCCAGTATATGCAAAAAAGTCACATTCTTGAATTAAAACGAATATATAGATTCCATCGAAGTATTTTTTTTTTGATTAGACCAGATTAGGCCGATACTTGATGAAAATCCATAATTGTTTATTCTCGGCCAACACCCTGTACTCGCAATGTTTTGGATAGAATCACGCGAAGTGGCTTTTTTCGGTACTGCGCAGATAACAAAAACGTTCGAGAATGACCTTGCCTGACAAGACTCGCCTTTTGGCTTCGAAACAGGTCAAGTTCGATGTTTCGGTTCGGCAAATTTTGAGTGTTCATTTCTACGTAATATATTATTTGGAGATAAACTTCAAAACGCTTACTTTCAATAATCCAACTCCCTTGGAGTTGATTATCGCATTACGTGATACCAAAAACAGTTTAATATACCGGCGATTTGTGGCCCTGCATGTGTGTGCTTTGCATGGCTAGATAACGGGTGCTACAGAGGAGAATGTGTTGTTCCAGGATCGTTTTTTTTTGTGCGTAATTTGTCAGATGAAAAGTGCACTTCAGATGGCAATAGTGCACATTTTTTGTAATAGATTTATAGTACTATTTCAGGAACTTTCCACGCATGCGCAGGGAAATTTACAGTGATGACAGTAATGACAGATAGTTTATCATCCTTGATGACAGATGACAGACTGCTTGAGGAAGGATATTATTTTATTAATTTATTTTGCCATAGAAATAGGTATGATTTATGATTATGATTTGCTAAAAATGTATGCTGATTCACTGTATTTCAATAATCATGCAACAAAAAGCAAATTCAAACAGAACTCAAGAAGAAACTGGATTTACACAAGCATATTCGAGAGCATATTGAAACAAATATCCAATCTTTTTCAGAATTTATGGTTTGTAGGAAATTTCGGGTAAAATTTCACATTTTATTACGCCATTCTAGTGACTCCTTATTACTATCTTATATAAACAAGATCAATGTGTAATTTGGTAGAATCCTTGGAGTCTTGAAGAATAGAGATAAAAAAATCATATACGAGTTGAAATGTGGTTGAAATTTATACTCTCCTTGGTTGAAATTCACAACAAAACTGTCAATGGTAATCAAGCCACAGAACTAAAACAGAACTAAAACCGTGTTTAAGTTCTGTGCATCAAACTGACATCAGTGACATCCGACAATCGAAATTTTTTGAATTTCTTCCACTTCTCAGTTCTCATCAATGACATTCAACCAATATTATTAATAGATCATTGCATTCAACAGATTTCAAGCAATATTTGGAAACCATTGTAGCAAATTTCAATAAAAATGAAAAGGTGCACTTTTTGAAGGAAATAAGGAAAGTGGTGCCGCAGGGCGCACTTAGTTGAAAAAGGGCGTCAAAGTGCACAATTGTGCAGCCAGGAACAACATTGGTCAGGAGATCCAAGCAAGAGCTAGCTCAAGAAGACATCCTACGTCATCAGGGCGACCCGGGTAAGTTTCTGTTTCTGCTCGCTTTTGTAGCATATCTGCCGCCCTATACAGGCTGTCCATATTTCGAGTGCCACTATGGGGATCTCGCTTATCTTAACAGATACAAATTTGGTTAAATTGGGGCAAAGTTGCGCATTTCAGTGCTGAATAATTATCTGAAGAGAAATTTGAAATATCTATGATAGTCACCCTTGGACTATTTCTTGTGGGGGACAATGAAAAATAAAATTTACAAAACATTACCAGCCGACCTTGATGAACTTCGTCAAAGAATTGTCACCACTCTCAGGCACGAGATTAGAGGAAGGGATGTGTCAAGAGCTATTGGAAATCTTAGGAAGAGAGTGATACTGTGCTTAGAATTAGGAGGTGGGCAATTTGAACACATGTTGTAAAGTTACATTCGTTATTTTATTATCTTCTCTTATTGTATTCTGTTCCAATTTGTATTATAACTCTCTTGCAAAACGAATGTTGTTTCATGTTGTTCATTTAAAAATCGAATTTTCTTAACACAGCTGATTCAACTGGCAACTCGCCACCAAACAGACAAATCAAACTGTCAAAATATTGTTCGCGACAGAAGAATAGTTTGTTTTTTTCAAAGCACTCTTCAAAAAAAGTGAAAAATTTTATTTTTGGCAAAAATGTGATATTGGAACACCATGTGTGATACATCGCTATAAAGAGAAACAAAAAAGGAATTCAAAAATGTTAAAATCCAAAATGGCGTCCATAAGAAAAAATGAAGTTGATAGGTGTTTCTCCGCCATCTTGAAAATTATCAAGAATACGATGCCATATTCGAATTCTCCATGAAAAAGTGTCTGAACAATGTTTTAGTTAGAAATGTCTAGCCTCATTGGTTTACTATCAAAAAATTAAAAATGAAAATAAGAAATTTTCGTTTTTTGGCGATATTTTCAAAACTATCATAGATATTTCAAATTTCTCTTCAGATAATTATTCAGCACTGAAATACGCAACTTTGCCCCAATATAACTAAATTCGTATCTGTTAAGATAAGCGAGATCCCCATAGTGACACTCGAAATATGGACAGCCTGTATATCGGCTAATACAGTTAGCTTGCAAATTACTATTGTTCAATAATCCCCTTTGGGGATTTTACTATAATTGAAGGTGAAACTTCGTTTATCGCTCTCCTATGAGTTCGGAAAAAAAATTTGGTGGAACTTACGTATTATGACCTCCTGATCACGAATCTGAAGTCAAAACGCGGCGGTCTCAAGTATTTTCGGAGATACGGCCCCATTTTGTCACAAAAATGCACCATTTCAAATCTCCATCTTCTGCTAATAAAAACACACGAAATTTATCCTTCTTTGAGCCAAAACATCACACATGCTCACATTCACTTGTTTTCAACACTTTTTTGCATAAAAAACTGTTTTTTCACAAAAATTCGCCCTTCTTCAAAACGTAAACAAAGCATCTTTATTCACTGATTTTCTGGTTATTTTTATTTGAGATGTTGGCAGGCAACGTCTCACCATGAGCCAAACAATCACGTTGCCAACATCAAATACAAATTACCAGAAAATAAGTGTAAAAAGGTTGTTTTGTATACATTTCAAAGAAGGGTGAATTTTTTGAAGAATAATAGTTTTTTCAGCTGAGAAGTGTTGGAAACAAGTAAATATATGCGTGTATAGTGTTTTGGTTCAAAGAAGGGTGAATAGCAGAAATTTGACATGTCAAATGGTGCATTTTTGAGACAAAATGGGGCCGTATCTTCGAAAATACTTGAGACCGCCGCGTTTTGATTCAGATTCGTGATCAGGAGGTCAAAATACGTAAGTTTCAGCAAAAAATTTTTCCGAACTCATAGGAGTGCGATAAACGAAGTTTTACCTAATTGAACACCTAACTACTGTAAAACACTACAAGATTTCAACTAATTGACGTTTACAAACTACTCGGTGGTTAATTTACGAGAAGTGTTTCACTTATACATTAGTAGTGACGTCACAATTTTTTGGACACCATGTATTGACGAAAATAATTTCCTGGATTGAGCCTTCGAATACAGATACAATATCAATTAACAACTGAGCTGAAGGACCCCGTATATTTATATATTTTTTTAAATGTTCTGTTTCGAGAAGGGATATCCTGTAATGTTCACAGAACATCGTGAGAACCAAGGGAAAGAAGGTAGGAGTTGATAGTGTTCTTCTAAAATTTCTGGAGATCGTATGCCTCCAAAGTCTCGATGTTCGGTGGATGAACGAGTGTTTGGAAAGGGACGTTCTGCAGGTCTCTAGAGTGACCACGAAGGGGTGTGAGGACTGAACTTGGCGGGTTAATCTCGAAGAGACTGCTAATGGAGGAACGATTGTTGATATTTCAGAAGAGCATCGCCCATGAAAATATCTATAAAACAAAGACAAATCACCAACCCTTCTACGGTGTTCCAGAGAAGTGAGCGAGTTTGTAAGTGAGGCATCACCGACAAGACGAATTGCCCTTTTTTGGATAGAATCCAATAGTTTCAGGATATGTTTAGGTGCCGCATTCCAAATATGGGAACAGTATTCCAAGACAGGTCGGATCTGTGCCTTATAGATCATAAGCAGCTGACTGGGAGTGGGAGTGAAATAGCTCTTGACTTGACTTTTGGTATTTCTGAACAGCTTTCTTTGTTATCTTTCTTCTCTTTGTCATTCTCGTCTTATTATTCTTATCATAGACTTTGTTTATCTCATTCCACAGATCCTCTTCGCTTTCCAGCTTTTCTGTACTCACTCCTCTTCTCTCTCTTTCTGGAATTTTCTATCAGATCTCTGAGGATACACACCACTAGGGTTCCCTGATTTCATTGATTCGCGAGCATTGTTATGTATATTAATCCAATAATTCCATCAATTTTCAATTCATCAATAGCGTGTCTGCTCAACCAATCAGCGTCGCTCGCATCCTCATTCGAATTCAAATTGAGATGGATGCGAGATTCATTTCCATCGCATCGTTTTGTTGGATGCTGTTATTGTATGCAGATTCCCAATACATTTCAGTCTGATTATGTGGTCACGGGTGATGTTATTGATGTTTTCGATAAACATTGGATGACTCCACTGCTTGTCTAAGTTGGGTGGTGGGCTAGATATACTGTATGTTTCTGTGCTTGCTTAGATTCATCTTGGATACCTGTCTTAACAAATTGAAGATCATGCCACACTATGATTATATTCTTCAGAGGCAAAGGCAGTCTCAATAAACTTGAGATCACAAGTGATCTGTTTGATAAAATCCTTTGCTGGTTCTGTCATCTGGAAGACCAATGACCAATGAAGGTCTTATCAAGACTGAGGTTTCTCACGCTGAGAGAACGAAGACAAAGAGCTAATTTCTGGCCCAGAAGGGCTTGCAATAACATTGTTATATTTGCCATGGAATGATTTCAAGAAAATACTAGTAGATTCCACCATGATTCCCCTGTGAAAACATGACTTTCAAGCAATACCTATAGTATTGCTTCTGTACCTATGAAGAATATCTGCGAAATCTGCACATGGTGTTGAAGAAGAGTAGGTCAAAGAAAATTAAAGACAAGAAAATATTCTGAAAAAAATTTCATCTACGAAATGCCCGAGATATTTATCGAATATGTTCAGTTGTATTTCTTTTAGTATAGCTAATCGAATAGCATGAAACGTCTGAAATAATCCATCTAGAATCCTAAAACTAGCATTATCCAGCAGCAGCATTATTTATGAATAATTTTAGAATAATGAATATTGAGTCCTTCATTCTGTGATGAGATACTATTTCCAACTATTTCCGAATTGAAACAAATCTTCAATGGGATGATTGGGATGTATTGAGGATTTACTAATATCATCTTGAAGATGTTGAAATTTTCATTTATCTCTTGATAACGTGCTAATATTTGAGAAGGTTATCCTTGGGTACATTCTGATTATAGTTATTTATGTATTAAGGGAATTATGAGGGCCTTAATTACCGATGGCAAAGTTTGCGTCCCGAGGGCCTCTGGCCCGAGGGAAAGCAAATGCCAGAGGTTATTAAGGCTCTATAATTCCCGTGGTACATAGATAATTTTATTTTTGACCGATTTTCATAACAATATGTCCATATTTAGAACGAAATAAATGTTCAAATTCATAACCTTTCTGGTATATTTGAATTAGGCAGCGTTGATTGTAGCATTGTTGGTTGTTGCTAGGTTGTCGCTATGTTACATGTTTATAAGCAAACTTTCTTTATCTATCAATGTTTTTCCCTTAAAAACGTGTTTATTTTTTACCACAAATCGACGATCTTTTTCTGATATAATGGAGGATATTATAAAAAAAGCGGAAAAAGCAAGACAATCATTACTTCCATCGAAAAGTGAAGCCCTATATCAAAAAGAATACAACTTATATCTGAAGTGGCTGACACAGAGAAATGTTATGTCAAAAGATGCCAACAAAACTGTCTTTCTGGCATATTTTCAAGAACTGGTGAAGTATTTTCAGTATTTTCTGGTAGATTTGGTAATAATTGTATTTATTCGTTGCAGTCAGAAACATTTAGCCCAAATTCGTTATGGACTAAATGGTCAATGCTCAAATCGATGGTGACCATATATAAGAAAAGAGATATCACCAAGTTCAACGAACTAGAGGCTTTTTTGAATCGGAAAAGTAAGGGGTATAAGCCGAAAAAGTCTGCTGTCTTATCTCCTAAAGATGTCATCAAATTTCTAAAGGACGCCCCTAATGAAATTCATTTATTGCATAAGGTAATTTTTTTTCTCATAATTTTCTTTTTCGTTTGTTTATTTCGTTTTATTTGTTATAGGTTGTTCTAATTATGGGTTATTTTGGAGGATGCAGAACTCAGGAACTTCTAAATATGAGTATAGCATATATAGAGGACCGGGATACTGTTATGGTAGTGAACGTACCGGAAAGTAAAACTGGTACAATTGTGGATGAAAGAGAGTTCTCTGCTTTGCCTTTATTGAGACTTTATATGTCCTTGCGTCCTGAAGGTACAAAACGATTTTTTTTTGAGCTTCCGACAAAATAAATGTACAACTCAGCCAATTGGAAAGAATATGTTTGGCAAAATTCCCAGCAAAATCGCAATGTATTTAGGATTGCCAAACCCACTAACCTATACGGGACATTGCCTTCGTCGCACTTCTGCTACTGCCCTAGCCAATGCAGGAGCAACTATGACAAACTTAAAAACACACGGAGGTTGGAGAAGTTCCACGGTGGCAGAGGGGTATCTGGAGGACAGTATTGAATTGAGAAATAAAACGGCGAGTATGCTGTCTACTTTGCCATCAGAAGAGGCAGGCACCTCGACTGTAGTGAACAGCAACAGCACCACCCATAAAAAAGAAGAAATTGTTTCCAGCGGCGGAAGTAATTTTCAGGGAACATTTGAAAATTGTACATTTATTATTTGTAATGACGTGAATAAGGAAAATATGTCTTAGTTTTCATTACATATAAACGTTTATAAGCATTTCTTGTATAATTTTCACCTGTAAAAGGTAAGAGGGAGTTTTTGAACCTTAATATCCCAAGGGAGTTATGACCCTCATTATAGATATCGTAACTATGACGATATAAGCTTATAATGTCACTGTCAGAAATAAAAACATTTATGTCATCAAGGTGTTGACTTTTCAACTACAAGGTGCTATAGTTTTAATAGAAAATCTCTTACCATCATAATTTTGGTAGGTATGACCGTAGATATTTCTGTGGAACGTAGTACGCATTTACTATGCATAAAATGGCATTCTTTATTATACTTCTTTGAAATCACTTTATTTTCATCAATATATATTGGTAATATTGTGAGATGGGCTTTTTCGGGCTAGCGCACGGAAAAACTTTGAGAATAACCATGGAAACAAATCATACATGCCAAACACTGTATTGTCAGCATTGTTTATTCTCTGTCAATTGAATTTATGCCAACAAAATGAACTCAGAAGAAAATCCAGAGATTAACGATGATATCCTAGAGCAAGCTGTACAAGCGACCGCGATTTTATTACCAGTGCAATCCAGGTCGATATATGAACACGAATATCAACTTTTTACAGAATGGCGGAATCTGAACAAAATCAAAACTGTAAGAGACGATATTCTTCTAGTTTATTTTGTCGAAAAAGCTAAATCTATGAAATCTTCCACGTTATGGAGTCGATTCTCAATGCTAAAGAGTTGTCTGGTCATTGAAGATAATGACATCAACAAATATCCAAAAACTATTGCTTTTCTGAAGCGTCAAGATGAAGGATATATTCCAAAAAAGTCCAAAGTATGGTCAGCAGAACAAGTAACAAAATTTTTATGTGAAGCTCCAGATGAACAATATCTACTACCAAAAGCAATTTTAGTGTTTGGGATCTTTGGTGCGTGTCGAAGAGATGATTTAATACGTTTAAATTTAGACGATGTGATAAACCATGAGCGCATTAAAAACAGTATCTGTTGATTCTGCTTTGATAGTATAGTTATAGTTAGTGGATTTTCAATATTCTTCCTCTAGTAGCTCCAAGTTTTTTCATTCCTATACAACTGTGAAAATAAAAATGTTTCAAGTTTCTTTTGCGTCTCATGTTTTCATTTTCAACAAAGTAAAATAAAAAATATCGTTCATTACACGTCCAGAATAGTACATATAGTGCGACAACGTGTCTATAAAACGTGTGTCATATGCACTTTTTTCTATTTTGAATTGATTTGAAGGAAAAAATGAATTTAATATCGATAAATAACAGAAACATCTTCGATTGATAACAATGATGACATTGAAATAATCAAAATCTGACGCACAAGCGTAAAGCCCAGTTTACAGTTGAGCGATTTTGATTATTGCAATACCAGCGGTGAAAATTTCAATGTTGTTATTGTTTTTATTGGTCAATTTGAATCAAATCAAACTCTGAATTGAAATTTACCATTTAAAACATTGAGTTTTTCACTGCTAATATCACCAAATCCAAATCGCTCAGAAGTGAGGTGGGCCTAACTCTTCTGACTTTCATTTGACAGTTCGATTGTACCAATCTCCGAATAATAAAAAATGCGCATTATACAACCAAAATAGAAAAATGATTTTTTCGTGCTTGCATGACTTCCCGAGAATTTATCACACGCGCACGGAAAATCCCCAATTTCCAGACTCTTAATGAAATATACTATTCTGATATGCAACATAATTTTTTATCCTTGCCAGTGGTACGTTTTCTCGTGATGGGTCTAGAATTTTATTATTTATGCAAAAACCGTACGTCAAATGAAGTAAACCAAAAGATCAGATTTGCTCAGAAAGAAGTGAAGATTCCAAAAACAACAATCTTCAAAATTTAATGTAACACGTCACCAGTTAGGTTAGGTTAGGTCGTACTAACCCGCAGTTGAATGTCCGCTAATCAACTTTCCACTCGAAATATACTCAAAAGCTGTCTCAAAAGCGCGGACTTTTGCATTCGCAAATCGCAAATTGATATTCATGCTAGGCCCGGGGTGTTTCCCGATTTTAATTGGGGCTCTTCCTCTGCGTATAAAAGGGATGTTATGTCCTCGATCGTGTCTCATATATACGTCCCCCCATTTCGCATTCATTGCGCTCGTATGTGAATTCGAGGTAAATCTAATGTACTTCTATTGGATTATATGAACCATACGGGAAAAACTCGGCTACGGCTTCATTCGCCCTGGAAAATCTACATTTCATATTCATGCAGAACTTTTCACCGATCCGTTCATTTTCATCATGACGTATACATATTTGTAGGTTTAGTCAGTTTTTTGTAGCAGAAGATATTCTAAGGACGAGATCAGAATAGGACTATATTCATATAAATATGTGTAATGAAATCTTTCGAAAATTGCCATTATTCCCCAGTTTTTCAGACGCTCTATTCATTTTTTGCCTCAAAAGTTAAGTAAACCCAGTTCTTGGTGAGTTGGAGTGGGGTTCACATTTTCAATGGTCCAAATTTCTTGTACAAAAAGATAAACTCGGAATTCGAATGGCATAATCTTATTGGCCATGAAAAAGTTTAGAAATTTGGCCTCCTCAATTTTTGTGATACAACCAACTGTTTTCCAGAAAATCAACGTAGTATTTTCAGAATATCCTTCGATCATATAAAAGACTAGTTTAATAACGTACAATTCTTGCCACAGTAGTTGTTTGAAGCCAACATGTGAATCAGTTACTATGATTACCCCCAGTACCAGTGTCTTGGTACCTTTAAAGGGTCTGAATTTGAATAAATTGACTTATCAACATAATAAGCATGTAATATAATATTCTAAATTCGAAGTTTTCTGAAAATAAACAAGAAAATATATTGCCTATTTTCTGAGTTTTCAGGCAAAAATGTTATTACTTTTCAATTCCACTAAATATGGGCTTATCCACTACTCTGAACATTTTCTTACTACTTAGGCCAACAATTTTATCACTTGTAGTAAAATGATGCGAGCATACTCTAGCCTAGCGTATCTAGAAATATTCTCTTTTCCGATCATATTTTTCGGTTAAACCCGAGAACGTTTTCAAATCACCATAAATTGTTTTTCATTTTGGGATGGGTAAATAATGTTTTAACAACCAATGATACCACACTGAGTAACTCACCAGTGAAATGTTGTGTTCTGGTCACCACTTCTAGATTGTCTTTCACACAGCGTTTCACTATTTCATCCGAATTTAACAGAATTAACAAAGTTTATAAGTATAAGCTTTCACACAAAACTGAAAATAAATGAACAATCGAACAAAATTTCATTTGAAAATAAGACGTTTCGCGCTGTCCTGTCAGCGTTCGGTCGATTATCGGTTGAATGAAATTAGCGGCGTTGTCGCATTCACCAAAAATACTACAATCTCCAGAAACACCTGCTATCTATAAACCACTTTATTCACAATGGGGCATTGTCTTCTATTATTATTATTATCAATATTATATAAGTGCCTAAGGAAGGATATATATATTTGGGAACCTTAAAAAATGTGATCTCGGGATGATTACCACTTTCAAATGGTATACGATGTGGCAACCTGTGTGGGGGAGAAAACATATGAATATGAATTCCATGTTGGTTTCAGACAATTCGGGGCGTTACTAATCTAGTGGGTTTGTTGTTCGGAGAGAATATCAGACTAACAAAACATAGTGGGCAGCAACAAAATTTTTTGTATCGCTTTTGACACTTATTTTTGGTCGTCCATTTTTAAAGAGTTCACGATACGGTGTCAAAGTTTTACATGTTACCTCTTACAACCAAACATCCAACCACATGAAGTCATAACGAAGAACGACAAATTCTGATTTCGCATGGAAATTGTTCGGTTATGTGGATGTTCCGAAAGCCAAAAAGCATCCAAAAGGTTCAGCGTGAAGAGGGTCAGAGTCAACAGTGCATAAAAGTAACTTCAAATCAGTCCACATAAAGAGGGTATTGGAAGCGTGAGGGTTATCGGATATTTCGGTGACAATGGAGTCCTTCGAGATATAGGAAGGCTTGAAGGAACGGTTCTTATTCTCGATGCGATTTATCAGATTCCAGCGAAAGTGGGTTGTTTCGGTATTCAGATGGGAATACTAGAGTTTGCTAAGATAGTTCGATCAACTGAAGTGGTATAGGATGAGAATCCAGAGTCAGAGAGACACGAAAGATGAACAGACTATAAGAAATAGACGTGCATGCATTTTCCCCATTGTCAGTCGAATAAATCCGATGTGTTACAGCTACCGAACAGTGTTTAACAAGGAGAACAGACTCGATTCGGTCCCAAACACGTAACATATTGCCAGGAAGTTTCCTTACTTCCTCCCCTCACGGTTCTGATTTGACTTCCCCTCTCTCTATCTGGAAACAAGGATGCCTGTAGCTGCAAGGGACGTCAAGATTGAGTGGTTTCCAGAGATTCAAATTATATCCAAAAATATATCTAGCGATCTTATCCAGATTTCATGTTTTTCTATACGAAATTAGACAATCTCAGAAACCAACTGCAGTCTTCTGCGATCTAGCTGCTTCTGTTAATCGTCACTTCATCTTCGGTATTTAGTTTGAGACAAAGAAATTTTTATTTGACTACCCCTCTCTCCATCTGGAAACAAGGATGCCTGTAGGTGTAGCTGTAAGGGATGTCAGGATTGAGTGGTTTCCAGAGATTCAAATTATACTCAACAAAATATCTAGCGATTTTATTCAGATTTCATGGTCGTCTACATGAAATGGGACAATCTCAGAAATCAACTGCAGTCTTTTGCGATCTGTCTGATTCTGTCAATCGTGCCATCATCTTCATCTTCGGTTTCTAGTTTTCGGATTGGTTCCGATTAGATCTGATAAAGCTCGACCAAGCTCGAATCTGTTTCTATCTATATTTCAAACTGACTTAAAATCGAAGTTGGATTTAGATATCTTCCCTTTCTTTGATTTTACCACCGTTCTCTCAAGCACCTATGAGAGAAAGAGACACACATTTTATTCAGAACTATTGGTAGGACCATCCCACGTGATTGAATAAATCTGTCAAATACGTCAACTCCCGTGCTATCACTCCCTAAGGATCAGCTTCACCACCATCATTTCAGTCCCGAAAGTGCAAAAAAGTTGGGCAAAAGCTTCACAGAGTGTCCGCAATCACTCACACATTGTTATCCCAGTGAAAATTGACAACAAAAATGCAAACTGCAGAATATATATAGGTGCATCAGGGGCACTGAAACAATTGATGATGCAACAGAATTCGACATTCGAACTGCATTCGATCACAATTCCACTTATGTATAATAATTCCCATTTGGCAGTACAAAAACCCTAGTTTGATATCGGCTAAATAGGAAGGAACAGAATTGCAAGTGGATCCTCGAAACTAATTAGGCCTCCCAAACATAGAACCAGTCTGTATGAGAGAAGCCCAGTTTTGAAAGGAATTCAATTTCTGAATCATCTGCTGTAGGATAATGTAGGATATGGTAGGATATGCATCCACCCCGTATACGCTGACAGTATCACTTAGGGCCGGTTTATCAATGCAGGGTTATCCCGAGGGGTAAGCTGACCCAGGGTTAACTTTATCCTAGAGCTAATTTCCCGTTTGATTTTGATAGCGTTTAACCCCACCTCGAAGTGAATAAACATTTTATCCCAGAGTTAGCTGTTAACCTTGGGTTATATTAACCTTACCCTGCATTGATAAACCGGTCCTTAGTGGCTCAATCGGGTGACTCAGTGATACGATGAATCAAGGGATGTTACGTGAAGAAGTTAGGCTGAGAGTCAGTTACCGTTTAGACGTTGTATTAGAAGGATGAGAGAATAAAACTGTGTATATAATTATTGTTTCTAACAAAGACAGCGGTGGGATATTGAATCCATCAGTTTCTTTAGTGGTAATAAGTTTAACAAGATTTTCGAAGCGAAAATGAGTAACCAAAGGAATGTCTAGAAGTTGGAATTGAATAAGGTAACTCATGGTGAAAGTCATCAGTTATAAGAAGCTTATTATTTCGGACCTGGAATTGACCTCGAGGACCTTTGAGGAAAGGGAGTATTGGTTTAAGGTGTCAGTTGGTAGTGGTTCTTGTGACCTGTGTGGCGAAGGTGAAGGATTCTTCTTCTTAAGCATATTGGTGAATGTTACCGGTATAAGAGCGAACATCGCTATGTAAGTGGGTGAAAGTCACCATGAAATAAGAGCGAAAGTCGCTATGTAAATGGGTGAAAGTCACCATGAAATAAGAGCGAAAGTCGCTATGTAAGTGGGTGAAAGTCACCATGAAATAAGAGCGAAAGTCGCTATGTAAATGGGTGAAAGTCACCATGAAATAAGAGCGAAAGTCGCTATGTAAGTGGGTGAAAGTCACCATGAAATAAGAGCGAAAGTCGCTATGTAAATGGGTGAAAGTCACCATGAAATAAGAGCGAAAGTCGCTATGTAAATGGGTGAAAGTCACCATGAAATAAGAGCGAAAGTCGCTATGTAAATGGGTGAAAGTCACCATGAAATAAGAGCGAAAGTCGCTATGTAAGTGGGTGAAAGTCACCATGAAAATGTGCGAAAGTCGCACGTATCCGCATCATGTTATAAGGACGATATAGAGTCTGAGGACAGACTAACCCAAGGATGGCCGAATGTAGGATAATGTAGGATATGGTAGGATATACATCCACCCCGTATACGCTGACAGTATCACTTAGTGGCTCAATCGGGTGACTCAGTGATACGATGAATCAAGGGATGTTACGTGAAGAAGTTAGGCTGAGAGTCAGTTACCGTTTAGAAGTTTTATTAGAAGGATGAGAGAATAAAACTGTGTATATAATTATTGTTTCGAAGTATGTATTTCTAACACTGCTTACTTGTAAAATATTGGAAGACAACTTCAATGTTTTCAACGGAAAACTCAGAAATTTCTTATGCAATGAATGTTATTAGCTGAATTTTTCAACAAAAAGCTCGTTATAACGTGATTTATTCACGAGGTAAATTTTGATGAATGATAAAGTATTATTGTTTTTTTAATTTTTCATATAAAAATTTCATTTATACATGACGTTTGAATCGTATTGTACTATGTTGTTTCAACTTTACTGTATTCTAAGAACCATGTAGTATCTGTTTAATGTTTTTTTTGTAGCTGACTTATCTCATGTCATGTTTCATGATCAAAAGAGATGAATAAATATATCTATCTATTTATCTATCCAATAAAATCGGATAAGTTAGATCAATATAGAATGTATATAAACCGCCTTGAAAATATTCAGAACAAATTTATCAAACATTTATGTTACAAAGAGACAACTATCATAGTGGAATAGATAATGCCAGAAAACATTTCAAACTAATATCACTGTCTCATAGAAGAGAGATTTCGGATATATTATTTCTACATAAAATTATCAATGGTTCTATAGACAACCCTAGCCTATTAAATCAAATTCAAGTAAATATTCCTAGTCGGCATCTTAGAATGAATAATTTATTCCACATACCTTTTCGTCGAACTAATTCGTCGCAGAATTCTTCTTTATGCAGAATTGTTCGAAACATGAATGTTTATAATGATAAAATTGATATATTTTCTTCATCCCAACAAAAAATCAAACACACTCTGAAACAACATTTTCTTCAATAAACATGTTATTATACCCTATTTGTTCATCTGTAAATGCACATTATACCATGCATTATTAATATATGACTACACCGTAGTACATGTACTTAGTTGAATAGTTTTAGTTTTAGTTTGATTAGATACTCCAGTGGACTTTTCGTCTGTTAGTATCTGTATGTCAATGAATAAATAAATAAATAAATAAAACCTAGTAGGACATTTTTTACGGTGGTTTTCTCATACTCAATTGAACAAAATCTGCTCTGACAAAATCACTCGAGCTACCTACGCTCTCGGTTTTTTGATTTGATCAATGGATTCACCGTGAAGAAACAAGCAAGATGATATGCCCGAAACAAAAATTTTCGGTCCAACCGTTAGGAAGTTATGACGTTTTGAAAAATTTCGAAAATGTTTTCACGATTACAGTTTTATCGATTGAGGAACTATATTCTATGATAAAGTATAACCAAAATGATAGATATCGTACTCGAAACATTTTTAGCTGTATAATCAAAAACTAATAAAACCACTACTAAAAGTCGGAAAGTCGACGCCACTGCTTTCCGATGCGTAAACGATCGTTTTCCGTCTGGGTATAATTCCTGCGCGTACAACGTCATAAATCAAGCTGGCGGGTGAAACTAATAAAGGAAAGATTATTGCTTCTACGCCGGAGGAGAGACATCTAACGACTGCAATTAATTTTTCGAAAAAAATAACAAGGGATGCAGTCACAACTCGCTCCGACGAAAACCCGGATTTTCCGGGGAACGGAAAACGACAAGTATGGATGTGCAAAGTGGCCAATTTGCGCACCGCGTGCGCAAAATAAGGACTTCACAGGACTTTCACATTTTCACTTGTAATCTCCCTAGCAGCAGAATTATTACCGATAGTTTTTTTCAAGGTCACGAATCAAGCTCGCGGGGTATTCAGTGAAAAAATTCTTCATGTGAGCTTTTTTGAGCAAAAATAAATAGTTTCGACACAAACAATTCCTAAAGTTGAAAAATCTCGATTTTTCACACCCTATCACACATAAAAACAAATTCTCAAATGAAAACGATATATTTGTTCAACGTCCAATTCTTGTTTTGAAAAAGCGCATTCTTCTTCTGAAATTATTTATTTGAAATGAATTTATTTAATATGTCAATTGTAGAAAATTATTTCACTGGAATATTCAATTGGTATAACAAAATGTTCTCAATTCAAGAAATTCAAAGTATCCAGGAAAAAAGTTCTTGAAAAATATATCACGGAATGTCTTCTTTCAAAATAACATTCAACATTTAATCTCTGAATAAGTAAATCTCTGAGAAAGTTTATTTGGATTGACCATAACATTTTCTTGAATATAATTGCGATCCCTTCGAGCCGAGAATGTTGCCAAACGGTGTGAGTGTGATGTTTCGGTGTTCTTGTCGTGCATCCATCATTGTTCAACCAGTTCAACCTTTTTTATTGGCATAGAAATATTGGCTTACCATGAAAGAAAAACTAAGGTCTAAGGAGATATCTGAGGATATAATTACCACTTTTAGAGGTAAGTTACATGCCTATATCTTATAGACGTTCATTCTTGTGTAGGTATTATTGTGAATCCAATCAATTAACGTAGCTATATCATCTCGAAAATGACAATTCGTGAAAAACTTGAATAACCAGGATCGGCAAAGTGAGTGAAAAACCCCAATTTTCCTATATGTGCGGATGAACGTTTAAATTTGTCCAAACACTGATCGAACAGTGGAAAAGAGCTTCTTGAACTTGTAGACATCTTATGGAGATGTGAATGATATATTTTATATTTTTCAGTAGTTTGAAACCAGAGGAATACAACTTTATTGCGAGGTAAACTGGTGGACAAGTTCAGAAATAATCTCTACGAATAGGGGGAAAGGTTGTCAAGAAGAAGGTCTGCAAGTGATGATGTGATTGATGAGAGCCCCAATAAGAGAACGGAAGTTGAGGATGATTCTCATTTCAAGAAATCGATATAATTCCTCTAATTTGATAAAATTCTTGATACAAAACAATCTACAGCTAAAACTGAAAATCTGATTCTTTTTGTTCAAGAAAAATGCGAGTCATTGAGAGATTATGATTGTCTTGATTTGAATATATTGTGTTATCAATCTGAAATATTGTATTATTCTCACGAAGAACTCCATTCATTCACGATTCAAGAAATCTATAACATTGGTATGAGTGTATTTAGTTGGAAACATAATAGTCTTGAATTGAGCAGACATTTATTCCAGTATATATAAACAAGCCATACTCTTGAATCAAAGCATATCAAATCAAATCAAGTAATTCTTTTTATGTGTGATATCTCTGTAATCATTCACCCTAGAACCCCAGTATGTTAGATCGACGAAATCAGCTCTTCAGGGAGAATTTGAGAATGTAACAAAATACTGGGTGTTCTATTTGAAATAACAAAGTTGTTGCTACTTTTCGATAGAAGCGGCAACGCCGCAACGCTGAAAATATTATAGATCGATAAAACAAAACTGATTACCCTAGAAACCAAATTATCAAAATAATCCTACGTCCAGTTCTCCAAAAACGTCTAACCTACCATCGACCGTGAATTACCCTGTATAGTCGCCTCTATCGACTTGGATATGGTTGACTCAAAAAATGCTGTAAAAAGTTTATAGTTCTTTTGTATTGTACTGACTCATATTGTGGACACGTTTATACAACAAATAATTGTTCTTGAACCATATCGATAAGCTAGGATGATTTATTCAGTTTGTTCGCGATGCTTGAACAGATTGGTTGTTCGGCAAAATGTTGATGATATATACGCCGGTGTCATCTTCATTGTCGTGACGGAATTATATCATCATCCCTCTAAGACATCGGAAGTGCGGTCTCCTTTACCCAATTAACTACCGTGAATGTGTGAAGTTCGGATTATTTGGTTACCGTGTGGAGTGCGGTTTATTCGGTTACCGTGTGCAGTGTTCTAAAATGTGAGGTGCCAAAAAAGCGCCATCATCATGGCATGGAGTTCCAGAAAAAAAAATGGGAAGGATATGTCCGAAACCGAGCAATCATGAAGAATTTAAATCCGAGAAGAAAATCCCTGAAAAAAAATCAAAATTACCTATTTATACACATAAATTCTTCGAATTTATAATAACAATTATCAACAAGAAAATCCTTGAGTTTTCGTTTGAAGATGTGCACGGTTTCGTATTTTTTCAAAATATCTGGTAGCAAATTATAAACACGTGGAGCCATCTGATCAGGGGACACGAAAGCTAATTTATTTTTTCCAAATGGTACAAAAACATTGTTTTTTTGTCTTGTATCGATATTATGCTTAATTCTATTTAGCACAAATAATTCATTCTTATTCTCGAAAACAGATAAGCATAAGTCAAAGATTAAACGACAAGGAACAGTTGAAATTCTAAAAGTTTTAAAAGCATTTCTGCAAGAATCACGGGGGCTTATGCCACTAATAATCCGAATGAGTTTTTTTGTGCTATGAACACATCAGTGCAGCTACACTCCATATCTCAGTCTGGAATCCACTATTCTCTTGATTAGGAAATCACAGTGATTTTTCCAATTCAAATGCTCATCAATGTGAAGACCCAAAAATTTTGAAGTCTCACATTCTGTTGTTACAGTGTCAGAGTTATCATTGGCTCTGAAACTAATGATATCACATTTCCGTTGCTGATGATGAAACCTTATTGATACTGTTTTTTTCGCATTCGAAAACAAATTATTCTCAGAAAACCATTCATTGATATTTTCAAAAACTTGGTTACATTTTTCTTGCAAAAGTGAATCTGATCTGTCAAAGATTATAATTGACGTGTCATCTGCGTACATTGTTATGAATGTTCCAGGTGTTGAATATTCCAAATCATTAATGTATAATGCAAACCATGTAGATCCCAAAATCGACCCTTGTGGTCAGAAATCCATGTTATTTTTTTGTAAAGATATTGTGATCATCAGAAAATATAAGGAGTCTATTTAGAAAAGCGTATTCTCGACATACTTGATGGAATCGTTACAGGCCTATAATTCTCCATTGAGTTAGGATTATTCTTTTTATACACTGGTATTATTTTACCCATTTCATCTCAAATTCAATTTCAAAAAATCTGACCTGGCTTCTTCAGTTCTGGAGTTATACAGGAGAAATTTAAAAAAATTGTTGAAATTTTACTGGTAATAGTTCAATATTTCCAAAACACACTGTAATTCAGATGAAAATATACCACGTCAATTTGAAACATGACAATTGACATTCAAAAAATGCAATAAAAAATACAGGTCCGTATTTGAAAATTAAAAGTTGAGGGTGGACTAATCTATACGATACCCTGTATATAATTTGTATTCAGATATTTGGAAAGGCTACAAAAAGTTGCTATGGAAAGGTGGCAAAATTTTTAAAAAATCTTCGTAAAATAAAAAGCTATAGGCAAAGGAAACTTACCCCTCGTGTACAGTCCACTTTTCTTGTGTTATGGCATCGATCGAGAAGGCAGGGCAACAAATTAGATGAATTGGGCGATATGTTACGTTACGCGCTATAAACTAAATTGAGTTCGCAGCTATTGCTCATTCCGGCTTATTGAGTTTATGAATATAGAGGTGCACTTAGCAGAGTCCGTACTTTCCGCACCGCCCCATTTTGAGTAGGGTTTATGTTCGGCGATGCTGAAAACATACGTATCCGAACACGATGGGGGTCGTAAACATAACGAACGTGGTTGCCATATTGAAATATATGTGCACAAGTGCATATTCTATAATTTGACCTGCCCACATTATTTCCGACATTTCACCAAAGGAAAGCGATCGACGAAAAATATTCCCTGCCATAATCAAAGAAACCCCAGGAGAACGAGGAGTCATCCTAGTTGAGCAATTCGGGTTAAGAAAGATGTCTCCAATAAGGCTGCCTATATCACAAATCACAAAATGTCGATCTCCAAGGGGCTAAATACACCTTAACTTTGGACGTGGATAGTCACAGAAGTGTTCACTAAACTTTTTATACACGTCCAATACAAAGAATAGACCTTAGGAGAGAATTGCATTATGATGGATCCAAAGGAGTAGAACAACCTCAAACATTTAGAATCTACAATTACATATGTGTGTATTGACGTAGACTTGGTACCAGAACGTTATGCGGTTATGACGGTTTCGAGATTTTATCCATCGATTTCAAATGAAATGTCCAAGAAGACATTCCCAATATTATAGTGTCATGCTGTTTCACCATCTTCCAGACATAGACGGCATGTCAAATCTTCCAACAGACCAAGTGACCTGTAAGTAAGAAGACAACACTCTTCGAATGGATCAGAAGTCTGAAACACTTAATGAGATGCCTCGCACCTTCCCTTGCAAGACAGTCTACTCTGTCCAGTTTTTCGTTGACTTTCAAACCAAATTTGCCAAGAATCCAGACCAGAGACAATCGGTCTGATTCTCTAAGGAAGTGGTTATCTCAACAACTGTCATTTGGGTGGCAAATAGGAAGGTCAGTTGTTATTTGAATCACTTTCCGAATTTTCAATTCTCTATGGTCAAAATGGAAAAAAATTCAACAACTTGTAATTGGTTTACCACTGATGAAGTGACTAATTTATCCACCAAATTTCACTGGTGGAAATGAAAAATTAATTCATCATAAAAGTGATATATATTTGAAGAGGCAGTTATGAAGGAAATTTTTTACAGTTTTTAGGATATGAGTCACTCAGGAAATAATTATATGGTAGGATAATCGATATTATTGAGAACCTGTACCTTTCTACTGTAAAAAATATCATAAAAATATCTACATATGCTCAAGCAAACAGATAGCATCCAATTATATAGAGCGTTATGGGATTACATATTATACAAACCAATTCAACATCAGTGACCTAAAAATTTACCTAAGATATATCACATGCCAAGAATATTGGTGTTGGGGGTTTTGATGCCTCTGATAGAATGTATTGCTACTGAAAAATACCTGACTGAATCAATGAGCAATGATTCTGTGTAATGAAATGCATTCCAGGATATATTTAGACCTACCTCACTAAGTTCATTGACAAACCATATAAATTCACGAAAAAATTGGCAGTCCCGGACACAGAAGACCAAAAAGTAATATGTGTGCCGATATTTTCTGTGCTAATACTACATACTTTTGCATTTACAATAGTGGGTCAAATCTAAAAAATGAGGTTATATTGACGTTAAAATTGCAGAAAAACAGCAAACTATAATAAAAAAGAAGAGGAGTTACTAACTTTTTCGCATTTATTTACCACTGAGTGGAAATGTGAGAAATTAGCAACCTTGATAAATTTCGTATTTGAAGAATACCACATATGAATAGTGGAAAATCTAAAGTGGTTAAAAAAGTAGTTGTTAACAACGTTACTAATGTATCCACTGTGTTAACCACTTTTTAAAGAATCGGACCGATTGTGTTGAGTCTTCCAATCAAGAAGAGTCTCTTCTGACAGTTTGATACCAATTTGGACGATGGCCACTTGGTTGTCCTTATAACCAACAGAATATTATAACACCCAATCCAGAAAATACTAGGAGTGATCAGAAATATTTACTCTCTCATCAGTGAAAGTTCTACTCTAAATGTTATACAAAGAAGTCATAGACCAGTAATCAACATGTGGTCAGTTCAGTGGTCTGTAGCATCTCTCCTCCAAAAAAAACATTCATCTTGGCCCTTTACTTCATACGAATAATCCAGCAGCACAAACCTCACTACTGAATGATCCGTCTGCGTATGCTTGAGTTCACCAGAGGCCTGGAATTGATAGTGAAAACAGCTTTGGAACGCGTTAGCATTCATCTTCTCTTGCAAGCCCCCATTGTTCACAGCAACATGAAGACTGTACGTAGTGTACGATAAACTAAACAATGGGAAAATCGTTTACTCACCAACTTGTCATCTAATTGAGATCTGGCAGAAGACTCCCAGAAACGGAATTGAACGGGCAGTCTGGATGAATTATTGTCATGCGAAGGCAGCGGGAGTATCTTGTAGCATTTCTGAGCGATGGATCTGTGATTAGATTTCGAGATTGAGTGGGAACTCCGTTTATCAATTTGATTGTGTACGAGGACACGAGACAACAATAAGATGTTACATACTTTCTTGCTGGCACAGAGGCAAAGATTTGACGATTGAAATGGTATTTGGCAGAGTAATTAGAGGTTTCTTCTTTATAGAAGAGAATACCCTTTGCCAAAGGGATTCAGAAAGGTGGACGATCTTCCCCTTTTGTAAAGATATTTTCATGGTGTATGCTCATAAATCACCTCCATCATTTCAACACAAGCGATTCCGAGCAAGCAGACCAGACCGCTGTGTTACTGTGTGACAGCTCTGGACTTTCCAAAGTCCACCTGAGAGAAAAGTTCCGATGCTGGGAAGCAGATGAAATGAAATCTCACTGGAATAAAGTGCCAGGACAAAGTCAAGCAAAAAGGCTAGTGAGCATCTTGCCAAGGAAAGCTAAACAGATTCTCGAGTTGGACAAGAAAGACTTGAAACTGGTAACGGGACACTACCCTCTGAGGTATCACCTCAAAGAGATGGGTAAAACATGAGAGTGATAGTTGCCGCTACTGCGAGAACTTCGCTGAAACTGCAGAACATTTGCTTAGCAAATGCCCAGAACCCTTCTGCAAGAGGCTCAAGTTCCTGGAAGGGACCTTTTTAGAGCCCTCCGATGTTAGGAACCTAGCTCCCAAGAAACTAATAAACTTTGCAAGAAGCCTCGGAATCCAGTGCCTCGAATAGATTAAGGGTTATGCACGAAAGATCTAATAAGTCGAGGTGCTTGAGAGGCTGCACAGCCTTATTAACGAAGCCCCCTACAATCTATATATATAGTGACGACACGTGATTTTAATTTTTCATAACTAAATATGGAAAAAGTAATTATATGATTGTTTTTATAATTTCATCATCTTCAAGATATTTAGTTGATGATGTTCGTAGATGCTGCGGAAAAAGCTGAAATAGATAGCAATAAACACCAACCTTGCACGAGCCAGTGTTAGGAAAACCCTCGGCAAAAACAACAGTGCTCTAAATGAAAACTCTGACAGGATTATGAGATCATGGGAAGGTCTTGTTTTTTAAGATCTGCCTAGCATGTTTCGACGAATAATCGCGGGAATTCGAGAACGTTCTCGTACTTTCTGGAAACATTGGTTTCCATAAATGAAAGGACCGCAGTGTCGAGGACAGATAGCTAGTTCATAAAGCTAGTTCTGCTAGCACAGATAGACTTGTACGAAAAGATTGACTCAGCAAGCAAAGGAAAAAAACCCATCGATTTGTAATCAAGTGTTTATTGTATCACGAGTAGATGGAGTGGAATACATTTTTCAGTTTTTTATATGGCAAGAAATTATTGTAATTATGACCAAAGTTTTGATTAATATAAATGGTAGGAATATTGTTGCCGTAACCGTATGAATTGCAAGAATTTTTTGGTTGTGCTCAAACTAACTAGATTGTTTTCTGTGTACCGAGTGTTTTTGAATTAACGAGCCCGAGAGCAAACTATCGTAACACTATGAATACTTCCAACTCGACTTAGCATCCTCATAAAAAATTGCTCCACACCTGGTGCGCGATTATTCGTCAAGAACTTTCCCACATTCGGCAGTTGGAGGCCACTCAAAATGGGGTTAGGGCCAACTTCCACGAGTTTTTAACGTTATCTTTCCCGAAGGTTCGATTCACCGATATTTACGACGACGGCGCTGGTAATCGAAAAAGTTGCCGCCCGAATTGCATGAATAATGTCTGGGGAATCCCACGAGACAGATGCCTTATGTCTGGGACGGTCCCCCCCATTAGGAATTTTCAGAATAAGGATTATTTGTAGTCATGAGAAAGTTATTTCCATTATACAGGGTGATACAATGAATTATACCAATGGTTTTCACTGAATAACGCACCGCACTACTTTCCTTGCTAATACCAAACAAAACATTTCGATCATATCCATTCACAGTTTATTATATTTTTTACTGGACTTCTATTCACCATATTTTTAGAAGATAATATAGGTCTTCCTTATATTCTTTCTGTAATCATTAGCCTTCAAGACATCGTAATAGCAGCAAGATTCCATTACCCAATTGTTTATCCTTCATTAACCGAAATAATATTTTTGGTTATTGTTCCCGACAGTATCCTAGAAACAATTCCAATGTAGCTTATACGGGAACAAAAACTAATAACACCATTCAACCCAAATGCCACCTCTCTAATATCCTTTAATGTCTGACTGGATTGTAACGAATAAGAAATTCCACCAACAGTAATTTCGAAATAGGGGCTGGAAGATAGAGGAAAGCATATTGTGACGTCGGTTGATATAGCAATTTCCCTCTTCCATATCCGTCTTTTGATTGAAATATCAGATAGCCCCAATGCGGGAGAGGAATAAATCGAAATGGCTCTCTCACATTCCATAATGGGGGGGGGGGGGAGGGGGTCGGAAAAAATATCAGTGATGTTTTGCATCCTAAACAAATCACTCGGAATTTAAAAAACACTATTCGAGAAAGAAGTTTGCTGCGAAAATACGAATCATCTTGAGAACAAAATCATCTGAAACAGAAGTGAGGAAAAGTCATCTGTTTTCATTATGAGGGATTACTTGATAAGGGTGGTAATGCGTATTGTGGCTGGATCCTGGAACGTAAGAAGAAAAGTGCGGAAAATAATGGGTCGAGTGAAAAGGGAGTGGAGAGTATAACAGATGAATAATGTCATAATCCCAATTTTCTGCAAGAATTATGATACTTGTCGCGGAATAAGAGAGGTCTAGCTCCGGAAAAAGTGTTGAATTTTATATTCAAACGTCGACTCAATGAATTTGTTTTCTGGTTCTGATGCCAAATGATGAATAATGAAGACAATGTTCATCATAGACTTGATATACTTAATTCTTTTTCAACTGAATTGTCGATGAATATTTATGTTTCAAACGGACAATAATGTCCTCTTCATTACATTATACCTTTACACAAAACTTCTCCGTCAATTATTTCAATGTATTTGGATCAATTAATTCAATATATTTGGATCGAATATTTGTAAAATGACTGGGATTCAACATTCTATAAGCATGGTCTAGGATTACTACAATGTTCACATTTTTTTTTACTGAATTTTGGAAGGATTCCAAATGATTCTGAGGAATCCAGGGCTTATTCCGATTCCAACAATGGTACCTAGTTATGGAAACCACTCATATGATTCTTAGTTTTCCGGGTATTCAGAACATAGATCTTATATAAGCTAGATCCGGCATCATGTGGTATTTGTTTGATATCATCAGGGGGGTCTGCAAGAAGGTAGGTACTATGATCACGTGATACAACACATTTGTATGGTCACAATTAAAACGACCAATCAATGGCTTAGTACTTTCAACCCTTCCGGATCTCCAAAACAAGAAACCAGGATACCGGATCTAGCGTAAGCATATTAAATCTATGATTCAGAAAAATTCCACAATTACCAAAGATATCACCTAACATTTCAGAGATCCTTATCTCTCTATACATATTTTCCTCATACCAAATTATATTTTTGAGTATCTCCATCAATTCCAATGGTTTCCGAATTTTTTAGGGTACACTCTGTATATCCACATGTACGCGGTTAGGGGTAGAAAATGTGTATACCATATCCATGCGGTCTGAAAGTCCGAATACGGTTTCCGAACAAAGGAAACTTTGCCGTAACTTGTGCACTCGTGGTTTGAATTCAATTTGCCCTTAGTGTTTTCCTCTTTGGTTACATTCAGGAGCGCATCCTAGATTTCATTATTGAGAGGTGAAGTTTTCAGAAAAATATTCTAAAATTCACATACAATATCACATATATAGGAAATGTATCGTTTGGTATGGAAACAAAAATTGAATATATAAGGAAAAAAATAAATCACATTAGTCAAAAAATCCGGATTATCAACTAATTATAAGTCCAAGTAGAAGTGAAACAAAAATAAACTTGAAACGAAACATCTAACACATGAAAAGCAATCATAAACAATCTAGGTTATCAACAAACAAAACAATTAAATACAAAATAAAAAACACTAGAAAAAAACAAGAATTCTTTGGAGGGATTAAAACATTATACACATCACATCGAAAGCAATGATAAACAAAGAAGGAAAACAAAACAAGTAAGAGTACAATGTAAGAAAAAACACTTTTGATGCATATTTATAAAGTCTGATAATATATAAACTTGACAGGCCAATCAGAGTCAAGAGTCAAGTTTGTGTTATCGATAATCCAAACTTGACAAGTGCGTGGTCTGTCTCATTTTCTTCGCTTAGCCAATTCAGAAATTGTTGCAAGATTTTCAATACAAGCGTCGTATTATGAGATAATTCCGCAATGATATAATTCTAGTATAATTCAAATTCAGATAATTTTAGTTTTCACTGGATGCGCCCTGACTACAGTATATGGAATCGGCAATGAGTATTTAGGCCCGACCATTTCAGAGCTCAAATAATAAAATCAATACGTGTACGTTATGGACTATCCCTCGTACATTCGGCTTATTTGCGACTCTTGTATTTTACGCACGTAAAGATTTTCAGAAATAAACGTTATACTGGTTAAATAACACAGTTCTACTGAGAATATGTTGCAGAGATAAGAGATTCGGGAACCTCCTGCCAATTAGAGCTATCAAAACGGGATTATAATTTGGCAAGCAAGTTCCTCGACGGCCCAATAAAACCCCGAATTTACATAATGACTACGTTGGAGAACGTGATTTTAGTGAGGACTTTAGGGTAAACAGAGAAAACCTTCGATCATATAACAGACTAGATGAATAACGCTCAATCCTTACCACAGTAGTTATGTGAAGCCAACATTTAATTCAGTTACAGGGTTACCTCATTCTAAAACAAGGATATCAACAACAGATTCCTCCAATACCAGTGTCTTGCTATCTTGGAAAGGTCTGAATTTGAATAAATTGACCTCTTAACAAAATTATCGTATCCATTCTTCCTAAGACTGAATGAAAACAATGTACATATATCAAAGTTTTCAGAAAATATACATCTTTGATTTATTACCCAAATGATAATAGATTTAATTCACTGTCACAACTATTTTGTTTATTTTCTGGCAATATAAAGTTTCAAAGTATCAATCTCGAGAAATATAATATCAAACATGTTGTTACTTTTCAACTCCACTAAATATAGGCTTATCTACTAAAACAAGGATAGCAACCACAGAATCCCACATTACCAGTGTCTTGCTATCTTGAAAGGGTCTGAATTTGAATAAATTGACTTTAAAACGAAACTTTTTTACTTTTTTCCAAAACTTGATGAAATCAATCTACAATCAAAATTTTTTGAAAATATGCATCTTAGATTTATTACTCTAATGATAATAGAGTTGAGTTTCGAACTTGAAAAATATAACATCGAACATTATTACCTTTCAATTCCACTAAATATAGACTTGTCTACTACTCTGAGAATTATCTTACTACTTGGGCAAACCATTTTATCACTTGTAGTAATATGATGCGAGCAAACTCTAGCGACTCTTGAATTATTCTCTTTCATGATCATATTTTCACATATATCCACTAACTTTTCATCTCGGGGAAACCCGAGAATGTTTTCAAATAGCAAAAATCGTTTTGCATATGAGGGTGGGCGAATAATGTTTATACAACGAATGATACGACACTGAGTAACTCAGCAGTGGAATGTTGTGTTCTGGGCACCACTTTTATATCGTCTCTTACACATTTCACAGCATTTCACCATCCTTCAAATTCGATTTGAATAGAATAAACAAGGTTTTTAAGTAAAATACTATTAAAATGTTCACACAAAACTGGAAATATGCCGTTTAATCAAGCATCAAACAAAATTTGATTTGAAAACGAGATATTTCGCGCTGTCACTGTCAGCGTTCGGTCGATTATCGAATGATCGAAATTAGCTGCGTTGGCGCATTCACCTAAAATGCCGCAATCTCCAGAAAGACGTGCTATCTCTAAACCACCAATATATAAATGAGGCATTCTATTATATGACGAACATTGAATACATAGCTTTTGATACACTCATATGCTTATATGACCCTTATAAGTACTAACAAAAGGATATATATTTGTGAACCTTAAAAAATGTGGTCATGAGATGATCATCATCTTCAAATGTTATGATGTGACAACCTCTGTGGGGGAAAAACATATGAATATTAATTTCAAGTGGGCTTCAGGCAATCTGGGGTAATACTATTCTGGTAGGTATGTTATTCGGAGGAGAAAAGATTGTAGTATCTAGTATATGTATTTCAACATATTCACTGAAATATGTGGAATATACAGGGTGTAGATAACATGGTTTCTTAATCAAGATTATTTTATGAAAAATGTATGCCGAATGAAAAAATCTTTTGTACTTTTTGTATTTTTGAGCTGTATTTTTGAGTGATGTTAGCGCCATACAAGGAATCAGCGAAATTAAAAATCGATAACATCATCGATTCGCATAGTTGTAATTTTATATTTGATGATAGAGAGTACCTTGGACCATACAAAGTTTTCAGAGATAAATATGCTTTCTGAATGAGTTTATTTATGTGTTTTTCAAATCTGAGATCAGAGTATATTTCAATGCCAAGATTTCTCGTATGTTCCACAATAGCAAGAGTATCGTCATTAATTTTTATACTGATGCACGGATGAAGAATTTTTCGGCCCAAAAATCATCATACTCGACTTATTGAGATTGATGTACAAACAGTGCTCTGATGCCTTCTGAATGAATTTCTGCAGATCTTTTTTGATGATATCACTAGCAATTTTCAAGTGTTTCGAGTCAAAACTGTGGTATCTTTGTATATCGTCGGCATAACAATGAATAGAACAGTGTTCAAGTGATTTCAGAATTGTTGATGTGTGGTCCTAATATAGACCCTTGTGGTACTCCCGATGTCAAGTTCACACTTCCAGAGGTCAAGTTATCTATACAAATCTTTGTTTACGTCCATGGATATATATAGTTTTCGAGTAATTTAATGGCAAATTCTGAGAGACCCAAATTAAGCAAAATATCAAGAACTAACTCATGATTTAAAGTATCAAATGCGCGACTGAAGACCAGAAGAACTGAAACGGTATGCTTTTCTTGATCCCTTGCTCTGAGGATATCATCCACAATTTGGAGGAAAGTCCGACTGAATTTCAGGAAGTAGAGAATAGTGATATCGAGATGATTTTTCAGTTGGATTTCTATGGCTCTTTCCAAAACTTTCGATAAAGTGGGCAGTATACTTATAGCACGGAGATCATTGTATTCCACTGGATCCGATTTTTTGGTAACACCTGTACCACCGCTATCTTCCATACTTAGGAAACAACGCCATTCATTAAACAAAAATTGAGACCCACGAAGCGTTATTTTGACAATAGCTCAGTCATTTTTCATCAAAACATGCATCTTGTTGATATCAATGAAATCAGAAAACAAAGTTCTATCGAATATCGAAAAAATATGCATAGTGTTCCTTTTAAAAAACCAAAGTTTGTGTTTATTTCAAGAAAAGGACAGATCCTGTATATCAAAAAACATCTGTTAATCAAAATTCAAGCTAAAACTTTCTCATATCTCCAAGGACAACAAAGTTAAAGCGGGGTTCCATTTTAAGTGGTGTACCCTTTACAACCCACTGAAATATAACCAATAACTGGAATGCCAAAGGAACTTCTCAACCATATAGACCCTTTTGAATCTCGCGCAGACTGAAAATAAATCAGGCCGGGAGCATGCGCACTATTACTGTAACCAGGTCCGGTCTAGCCTTTGGTACACAGACCACCTGGACTGTGCTTTGAGACCAATTATCAACATTAACATCTCTGAAGAAACATTACATAAAGAATTATCTAAATTAGCAGTTCCAGGGTGAAACCAAAGTTTTTGGAGCGAATTATGGAAATCATTATACAACCGAATTAAATCGAAACTGGTGGTAGGATTTTTTCATATTTTTAATCAATCAAATGTTTGTATTTTTTTGGATTTATTATCTTGATTGTATATTTCTTAACGTTCTTTAACTATTCCAAGTTTCTATGTATGTATCGTTTTATTTGTATGTAAAATTCTTCAGCGACGAATAAATTCTATTCTATAATCATTGTCCTACAGTAAGTAAGTTTGTGATCAACCAATCTTTGATTCAATAATTTTAGTTCCTGTGACACAATATGGTAAAAAACAGTAAAAAAAACAATTTCCATATAGAATAAAGCACATTATATTATAATATATGTATTTATTCTAAACTACACAGCACTAATCACGTCGCACCCCGAAATTTTGCCCCTGTTGAAATCTGAATAACTTTTCTCTGCTTTGAACAATTTGAATTCTGTTTACACTGTTCACTGGATAGTTGACAGAGGCTTTTGAGGACCTAGATACAGCCTGGGAACTGAATCACGTTTCAGTCGTTTTTTATCACCAGATGTCATCAATGATGATATGTTCTTCACAAATCACATTTCCATAGCTCAAAGTCTCGATATTTGGATATCTACCAATATCTAGCTTTCATTCATGAGCAATGTCTATTCTTAGTTAAACTGAAAAAGGATGATTTTAAGATAAAATAATACAGCTGAAGTATAAGTATCAATCTCAACTCACCAAAAAAAGGTTAAACTAGAATTAGTACTGCAGTTTTTGCATTGCAGCAATGCACCTTAAACTTTTTTTGTTTATGAAAATGTTATCAAACTATCAAACAGGGCAAAATGACGATATGGAACAACTTCTCTTTGATTTGGATTTGGCGAATGACCATTTACCACTTGACCAGTGAGAATTAACACGAAACAAAAAGTGCCAAGCCGCGTCTGATTTAGTTCATCTCATCACAGACGTACGTCATCAAATGTATACAGTTGTAGTGATCAAAGACATGATTTTCGTACCTTTACTTTTACTGCGTCGGCGCATAATCTGAAATCTCAGTTCGCATAGTTGGGATCATAAGTTCCCCGCGCATTTACCTATATTAGCGTTCCAGTTATTGGTTATATTTCAGTGGTACAACCTCATCTCCATCTAGATGTTCCATTTCGAATACATCGTTATTGCGCTCGACTATTGAACTACGATTATTATAGGGGACAATGCTGATAGAGCGATTCTACTATCACCCTTGGTTACGAGATGCGGGCTAATATCTGAAGTTTTGATTGCAGTTTGGCGGCCATTTCACGAACATAATAATTTTGTAGGTTATGGCAAACTGTGAGTGGTGTCGGACAATCTCAATATAAATCGGTTTAGATTGGAAAGATACGAGGGTGATGATATGGGATGATTTGAAAACGAATTATGGAGAAGGCTTGGGCTTTACCAACGGACGAGAAATAAAACTTTATCGCCATAATATTGCCACATCGCGGATGCATAGCCAATAACTTACTTTATTGTGATTCGTGTCACCAGAACCAAAGTAGGTTATGATGGTGAACCATAAAATCGTAAATAAATTCAAAGTCGAATACAGAATACAACAAGGTAGAATTTGAAATGGTCCACTGAATGTTCTGATACCAACAACTTGAATAGCATAAACTTTGTATTTCAGAATATCGAGTTCGATACCAGAAAGCGTCAAATGACTTTCAGAATAGTCAATTGAATTTAAGAATCTGTCATATGAATTTCAGATAATATCAATTATATTTCAGCAATAAGCGTCGATCGAATTTCAGAATAGTCACTTGTATTTCAGAAAACAGATCTTCATTTAGTCAACATCCTATTTTGTTGGTCCTATTTTCCATTTCTCTCTAAGAAATCATATAGTTACTTACGAGAGTGAGAGGAGTTAGCTGGTCACATCATTCTTCCTACGTTTTTCCCAATGATTTAACTATTTATGAAGTGAGTCTAATCAGAATATTTTGTAGTAAACTAATGTTTATGGGGCTATCCATCTAACCTAACATATTCTCACCGGTTGTATCAGAAATGTATAGCCACTTCGTTATTTTGAATGAAAACCCCTATATAAGTTTATGATAATATTTTTCAATTTTACGCAAACCCCTTGATATATTTCATGCAAAATGCTATACCCAAGACTGACTGTTTTTGAAATATTTTCAAATATAACTTGAAGATTGAGTAAGCAGGCCGATTTTTTTCATTTCTGTGTACAGAATAATTTATTTTCTCCACTACTATAAGATACTACATAAATTACATATGCATTATCAATTGACTAATGTAGATGATTCCTTATACGCGTTGGATTCTGAACATTCTTCAACTATTGACAGCCAATCACATTTTCCGAAACTTCAGAATCCAACAGGCTAAAGCCGATGCAATACAACAAATTTTTTTAAAGTGGGCTCTGCTTCTCATTCTCTGTTGTGAAATAATACGACAATTACGAAAAATTACATACCTATTTATGATGTGTTTCCTAGACAAAAATCATAATCAACCATGGTAAATGCATGTAATATGTCCTGGGATCTAAGAAGATACATTACTTGCCCAAAACTTGCCATACAAAGAAGGTGAAATTTCGAACTTTGGCATCGATTATCTCGAAAACTAGATATATGTTCACGATAATATTATGAAATTCGTGTTTTTCAGGTCAAAATACGTAAGTAACAACAAATATTTTCATCAAAATATTCATCGCATGATAAGTGCACAATTACCAACAAAATATTTAGACGATGTGGTAAATAATGAGCGCGTTTTTTTGATTTTCAATATTCTTACTCTAGTAGATCCAAGTCAAGTTCCTATACAACTGTGAAAATAAAAATGTTCCAAGTTTCTTTTGTGTCTCAGGTTTTCATTTTCGACGAAGTATTATAAAAAATATCGTTCATTACACGTCCAGAAATGATTTTTCCAGACTCGTAATGAAATATAATAACTATTCATTCATACTTTCTGGTCATGGAGAGAATACAGTATCGATTTTCTTGCCATCATAACCTTGTCACATCAGAATCCACTAGTTTATTCATGAAATCCCCGTATTATAATCATCGCTGAATATATTCGTGAACAAAGATTGTAAACAGTAACTTCTGAGCAGAAAAACTCCTTTACAATATTTAAAAACAAGTCCGAAGAAGAAAAGTCATTAGCCTGCCTTCCTCTAGAGGCCATCAATAGCAAGTCGAGTCATTAGATGCGAGTTGAGGAAGTGTGAAGTTTATTTCTGTTCTTTCCTTCCGAATCGCAAAACAGAGACTTTCCTGAAATAACGTGAAATTTCATGGAGCGGACCGTGTTTCGAGGAACTTTGGAGCATCCACTCCCCATTTCGAAGTCTGCAGTTCGACAAGTAAGATATGCTCTCAGAAAATTAACTTCGAAATCAGACCCAAAGTAGGCGCTGAAATGGGGCTACACACCAAAATCGTCAAGATTAAGGATCCATGTAATTTATCCTCGGAATTATCTATGCAAATACAGCAATCATCACATACCAAATCACAAGAGCAAAAAAGAGTCTTTAAATTCGAGTTAAATACATGATTATCGCATGTAATACAACAAGTGTATTGATGATTATCGAAACACAAATTCCTTCGATTTTGAGAAACAAATCGTGTTGCTTGGAAACTACACGAGCGCACAGCGCGAGTGTGGTTTCCCAAAGCAACATGATTTGTTTCGAAAAAGAGAAGGAATTTTCGATAATCATCAATAACACAAGTTGTATTTGTTCAGATCATTTCATGAATGAAATCAAAGCCATTTTGATGATTTCCTATTTATTGTTATTATAAAACGTACAGTTTATGGAATTAGTTATTTTGATTATGCATTGTAGTTCGACACATCGTTATGCAACCAACAATACATGTATGCCATTGTATAATGTAGGCAAGTATACCTAAGCACTAGGTACTACTGAGCTAAATTCATTTTGATTGCTGTCAGAATTTGTGTGGTTAGGTTACAATAGACTTGCTGAAATTATCCATAATTTGTTGAAAATAAAGTGGATACATATTAATAGTGTGATTAGTGTGTGTTTATCATGGTTCAGACGAAAATTTGGTGTAGTGGCATTCATTCATTTACCAGGGAATCGGAAAATACTATGACAGATTGCAACTAAGTAAGTCGTTGTTTAATTTAACTACCCTACGACCCTACTGCCTACGAATCAGAAAGCGAAATACAGAAACGAAAACACAGCATGTAGGTATCCAATAGCCAATCAGGAGCCGAAATGATGTTATTGCTTATCAACACAATCATTTCAACCAATTAAAAACGTGTATTTTAGCATGAATGAAATAATCTATACAATTTTTTTTCATATAGAAAACTTCACACCTAACATTTTCAACCAATCAAAAGCCCATATTCTTCATCTTTACCATAGCAACTAGAACGATTTCCTTCGGGGATGGTTCATGCTTATATTAATTGAAGCTCTAGTGGTATTAAAGTGAAAATGTTTATGACGTTTATACGTCAAATGACATTTACTTTTCACTTCAGATACTAAAAGTATCACTTATGGTTTCTTGTAAGAAAATATATGTACTTCAGTGGAAGAAAGTTAGTCAAGTATAACCTTACCTAACTTCGTGTTTTTGAAAATGTTTCCAGTAATAATATAAGTGAAAATACCCTTTATTATGAACGTTTTGAAAGCTTGAACAATCATTTCAGTCAATCGCAATACTCACCTACTGGGCAAAATGAGAAAAATTAGGTTGCCAGGGTGCCCAGTAGAAATTTCAATCACTGAATGGTTTTAACTGTGGTTTCAATATTTGATATCGATTTGAGGATCCTTACCTTCTAGGGTCCCAGTGTAAACAACTCCTCGATCGAAATTGATATTTCCCTTGGTAGTTTCAAAGGAAATGTCGTCTGCGAACACTTTTTCATCCGGATATAACCGCAGTTTGAAGACCCTGGAATGAAAAATAATCGTGAATCCACAACAACAACAAAAAATCTATTATATCCAATAGGTTTTACACAGGAAATGCTAAAAATAAATAATTATCGCCTTCCGATTATTAATTACACTTTCGACAGTTGACAGAATGATATGACAAGGGGATCAAATTGATTATATTCAAGAAATGCAGAAAACTAATTATAACATAGAACATTTCATATAACTTGAGGTACAACTGTTTCTCACTAGTTAAATTTTATTAATCACTTTTTGTTGAAGTTATCACACATAATGTAAATTGGGGATTTCATCATCATTCTAGTTCTAGTAGCAACATTGTAGAACATGTTCGATTGTCTACTGTTTAATCTTGGAATGAAAAAATTAATTTGGTTCAGAAGTTCGGAGCAATCAATTTGGTTATGAATTAATTCGTAAAGAAATGTCACACTCAACATTATTCGACGTCTTTCTAGAGAAATCATTCCGAAACTATCCAATAGAATTTGGTTATCGATTCCTCTAGTTGGCAAGTTCCATTCACCTTCATCCATAAATATTTCAAAAATGTCTTCGAATACTTTCAATTCGGCTTGCATGATATTGTGTTGTAGGATTCCAAATTAGTATGCCATACTCAAGTTTAGATCTTACATACGAGGTAAAAAGAAGTTTGAGTGCAAATATGTTTCTGAAATCTCTACAATTGCGAATTGTCTTCTGGAATTTGACATACTGATGCATTTAGATACATTTAGATTAAGACGATTTAAGTCACACCATTCAATAATTTCATTTATGGACTGTTGTCACAGTGGTCACAGTCTTCCATATCCTCTATTGAACTGAATAATTTCAGATCGTCCGCAAAAAATATATACACACGTCATGTTCCAGGTAAAATGATCTCCCAGTAGATAATCGACTTCCCGATTTAAAATTCGGGATCTTCATTTCTCTCACGATGCTGTGACAAAATGTAACATAGGAAATCTGATGAATTGTTAAAATTATAATTCAATTGGCGATATAGGAAGGGTAATATCGACGATATTGATTCAGACATTATAACCATATTTTGTCAGAATTTTCCCCCAGAGTTTTCCCTTCGAGTTTCCCTCCATTTTACACATAGGGGCAAGGAGATCAAGCTTCATTTGCCTGAATTTGAATCGCTGCATAATTTTCCGACGCGTTTTTCAGGTTCGTTTGTCAACTTTCTCAGAATATTCTCATATTGAGCGATTATCCAAAGAATAATTCATTATATATCTATTTGCGTATTCAAATATATGCATATTCATCATATTAGTACAGATTTCAAAAATATCATTAGCGGGAAAGGTGGATTATAATACAGGGTGCTTTCGAATATAAAAAGTGTATCAGTCTTTTATTTTGGAGAATAATTGTGAATTTCGAAAGCGAGCAATCCAATAATCCTTTTATGGGTTCAAAATTTGGAAAGTACAACCATTTCCACGTAAATCAACATTGGTTTTTTGTTCAGGATCACCTTAAACTTACCTGTAACGATTTTCATTATAAAATACAAGGAATGAATGATCAAATAACTGATGAAAAAAAACCGTAACTAAGGCATTTTTGAAAAAAAAATGCGTAGGTATCGTTTCTGATGATTTTTTTATTATAGAATACTGAGACTCCTACAAACATTTCGATAATGAAAAAATGATGGTGAATGTGCTATAACCTTGTTTTTTTATTATTATCATCCTCGTTATTATCATTCAAACTTTTGAGCCAAGACATTTCTTTTCATTTTGAAAATATATTTAATCCAAATCTTTTTTGAACTACGAATTATTCCTCTCAATAATTGACCAGTACAGTTATCTACTCAGAAAAAAACTTAATTTTTTTTTTAATGCACGAAAGAAACACCTATATAATAATGTTCGTGGTCCCAGAACAGATCCCCGTGGAACACTGGCGATACATCATTATATCAACCACTACATATAGAGAAATATTGTAAATGACAGGTAAGCAGTTTATGTACTATTTCAAAGCAGTGAAAGACACTAAAAATGTCTCAGATTATAAAAAATAGTGAGATTAGTTGGTGATCAAACAAGTACTTTTCGTAAAATAGCTATTAAGTTCAGACAACGTCATCCAGTAGGTACGTAATATTAACCATATAAATAAAAATCAACCTACTCATAATTCGTCCAATTTTGTTCTGAAATCAGCTCTCGAAGTTGGCGTTTATTTTACTTTGCTACTACTGGGGCAAAGATAACCCACATTGGTTGATAATTTCCAAAGGACAATACTTCTTGAAGGTGTATATTACATGAGAAAATGGGGAAGTTTCCTTCGAACTGATTTTCATGAAATTATTATTTGAATAACAGGTATTATGTTTCTGCTGTCTAGAATTACTGTTGGAATCATCCTAATAATTTTAATTTTCAAATTACAGCGTAATACAATTTTTATGACGTGCTATTTAGATTTAGTGACATTTGGGAATATTTGTTGGTTATTAGTTTCTGAACTTAATTCGGTTGAACCTACGGACTGGAACAAGAAGTAGAAAGCTGTTGCGTGCAGTGTTGCCAGATTGAAGTCACTAATTTCTTGGATGAATCGAATTATTAATCAAAATATGGAATATTTGACTAGTATAATCAATCAAGTTTATTTTTACCTGGCCATAATTTCAAAATAAAAAAATACTCTATTTTAATATTTATCTTATCTACAATCAACATTCCCTTGGCACAAAATATAATTCAGTTTCAACTTGAATTATTGAACAAATGATACATTGGACATCAGCAATACCCGAGATGTTTATGCAGAATATCCGACTATTTGACATATCGATACTTCCGGCAACTGTGTACAGGCGCAAAAGTGCTAGCGTGCGTCAAGACAATGATGAAAATATCTACCCATCTCTGTCAAGGTTCTTCTTATTACTACCTAGTAGGCTGGAACTATACTTGTCAGTTCCCTCAAGTCCCAAACGTCTGCCACGTTGAGGTCGCTACCTTACAGAAACGTCATGATGCTCATTTTTTCAGTTTTTTCACTGTCAGTGACTCAAGTTTAGGTTGAAGTTATGTTCTTTTTTTTTACTTCAGCATATATTGTATATGTAACTATCATAATCTGACAGGTATTTTCACTTTTTATACAAATTTCTACTCGAAAAGGTCCAATAACATTTTTAAGGAACAATAATAAGGCATATTCCAAGGAAAATTTTTGGAGGTACTCACGTATTTTGGCCTCCCAGAACAAGAATCTGAAACGCTTGTTTCGTAAATATGCACCCATTCGACACCTTAAAATTCTTCTACTAAAAACACTAAATTCGTCCTTCTTTTAATTAAAACACCACACACACGCTCACATTTACTTATCTTCAACACTATTCAGCGAAAGAATTCAATATTTTTCAAAAAATGTACCGTACTTCGAAAACACAACACTTTGATCTGTCAACTTGACACTGTCACAAAGTTCAGATCCCGTCATGCTCGGTTCTCGATGGGTTTGGTGAAATTTTTTGAATTTTTTCAAATATACTAGTTTATTCTGCTGAAATATGTTGAAGGAAAGTGAATGTAAGTGTGTGTGGTGTTTAAGTTCAAAGAAGGACTAATTTTTGTGTGCTTTCTTCAGTTGGTATGAATTATGCGTGGAGCAAATATACAATTCAACGTGAGTGATTAAAATTATATCAACTTGTACATTCGATATGCCAATACATTCACTTGCCTCGCATTTGAGTTTCTCACGATGTTTTTTATGCTTCCTGACTCCCTGATCAATGATATCAAACAATTCTGTGCTTGAAACAGGAGATTCGCTGTGCTAAAAGGAGCGCGTAATTCAAAATGTAAATAAATCGTTAGGTTATGCCCGGTTTGACACTTCCAAGTTCAAAATAGTTCACGGTTATTATGAGAAGATGTCACTGCCTTACAGAAAAAGTAAAGTCATTTTTTCAGTGAACAGACAATATTATACTAGGTGTTCATTTAGATCGACAATGCTACTACATTTTTGGGAATGTTTTTCTAAGCCAAATTTGATAGCACGAGGTAATTACGTATTCGATGAATTTCCATAAATTTCAACTTGGAATGAAAATCTGAATTTCGGAAACTTCCCCATTATCGGCCATACTTTTTTCATGAGAATTTCAACGCTGCCAGCTTTTCTGTTACCATTCGAAGCTGAAACTGACAGTCGCTGACTCGCTGTCTATGTAGTCATTTCATTTGCTTTTTGTCAATCAAAATCGGAAGTTCTTATCAATCAACCCTGTGCAAGAACATTTCCAAAATGGCGTGGGAAGAATCGCCTTATTTATATTCGGGAAACAGGCAGCCGCATGAGCTCCAGTGAATAATGCAAGGAATATTTCTTTTCCTGCGTGTTCCCTCAAACGAGAAAATAATTGGAAACGGAACTGCCTGATGGGGATACGGAGATGACAGACGAAAAACTCTTCGTCAAACTCACCTCGAGTGAGGGAGTATTATTGTACACTGTTGAAGAAAATTCGAATGATCTACTTTCCAATCCAAAACTGAACGAATTTGCGGTGTTGTCATTTATGTGCTTTTTGGTGGATGACCCTGATAAACGTCTGGCAAAAGAAATCTCATAGGGAAACCATCTAATGAAGTGAATTCGCTTAGAGATTCTTGAGTATCTGATGAAGAGAGAAACATAGTGATGTTGCCAAACGCACGTCTCACATTCTCAAATGGCAGTATTATTTACTCATGAAATATTCCAATGATTGCTTTAAGATTCAAACGTGTTATCTACATCTTAAAAAATTGAGGAGTGTTGAATACTTTGGCGAAGGAACACAAGCCTTAATATTCGGCGCATTCGTCAAAATGTGAAATCAACATAAGGAACACAGTCCTTAATATTTGGTGTATTCGCCAAAATGTGAAATTAACATTAATTTTTAGGAAGAAGTGGTAGAAATCTTTCTTTCAAAATCATCGATTATTTTTATGCACTCCTTATGAACCAGGACGATAAAATAGTATATTGTGCAACTAGTGCAGAAAATAGGATATTTCAAACGAGTCAACTATCATTAATGAGCTACAGGATCATATTTATTGATAGGTTTAATAATCGCATTTCCAATGATTTCATCAGCATGATCATCTTGAAGAATAGGTAACTTATCAGTAGTAATATCCCTAGGACATTGATAACAGGCGAGATAATTTCATGACAATCGAAAGCTCGTTCCTTGGCAACAGCACGAAGCCGAATGCTGAGTGCTGTTACCAAGCAACGAGCTTGAGAAATTTGTCATGAAATTATGAGGCATTCATCAATGTCCGAGGGATATTCGGCGGATAATTTTTCGACAAAAAAAATCATAACTCAACACAACGAAACATTTGTTTATTCATTTATTTATTTATTAGCGCATTTATACTTTGAACATTCTCATTGCCGAAACGTGACATTTTGAAATTTCTTTGGATGAAGTTGTCAAACTCGATCGTGTTGTCATAGGGATTGAAAATTGCACTGAATGCAATTATCGCATGTAATTCAACAAGTGTATTGATGATTATCGAAACACAAATTCCTTTGATTTTGAGAAACAAATCGTGTTGCTTGGAAACTACACGAGCGCACAGCGCGAGTGTGGTTTCCCAAAGCAACATGATTTGTTTCTCAAAATCGAAGGAATTTTCGATAATCATCAATAACACAAGTTGTATTTCTTCAGATTATTTCATGAATAAAATCAAAGCCATTTTGATGATTTCCTATTTATTGTTATTATAAAACGTACAGTTTATGGAATTAGTTATTTTGATTATGCATTGTAGTTCGACACATCGTTATGCAACCAACAATACATGTATGCCATTGTATAATGTAGGCAAGATTACCTAAGCACTAGGTTCTACTGAACTGAATTCATTTTGATTGCTGTCAGAATTTGTGTGGTTAGGTTACATTAGACTTGCTGAAATTATCCATAATTTGTTGAAAATGAAGTGGATACATATTAATAGTGTGATTAGTGTGTGTTTATCATGGTTCAGACGAAAATTTGGTGTAGTGTTATTCATTCATTTACCAGGGAATTGGAAAATACTATGACACATTGCAACTAGTGAGTCGTTGTTTAATTAAACTACTCTATACTGCCTACGAATCAGAAAGCGAAATACAGAAACGAAAACACAGCATGTAGGTATCCAATAGCCAATCAGGAGCCGAAATACAAAATCGAAAATATGGTGTTATTGATTATCAACACAATCATTTCAACCAATCAATAACGTGTGTTTTAGCATGAATGAAAAAATCAGTCTAATGTTGACATGATTGAGTGAAATTGTTCCACATGACACAAAATGACGAAATTTGAATAGTTGTTAGAACAGTCGAGAAATTATCATTGAAATAAGTCCTGTATAAAACGAAAGAACGGAAAGGAATTCTACAACCATTCATACAAGGGATCCCTCCGTATTGATTTTGTCCGTTTGATAAAGAGAAGCAAAAATGAAATGCCTACCCCAATTTTTCACTTTCTCGTGAAACAAAAAAAACTGGAATGAACAGGGAATGAAATACAACCCACATCCGAACGGGAAAGAAGCCTTTTCGTTTCATGCACATCATTTTATGGCTATAGAAGCCCCGGAAATTCTATATTATTAACCCAGTTATTCTCGGGGAAAACAATACCAAAACTAATTATAACTATATAGTATTAAATGTGAACCTCTGAATTTTGCTGCTGGTGAATTTCATTTTCAGTTTTGGATACGTAATTTCATCAATTCGGCCCATATACAGAGCTTCTAGAGTGAATTATTCGAAAATTAAAGGAATAATAATAAAATTATAAAGATTAACGGATAGGGATTTACTCCTTTTTTTTATAACATCCTCGAATTTTAATCACATAATGGAAATGAGTACCTACATTACTCATTTCAAACATGTTGAGTAGATAGTAGATGCAAGAACTTAAACACGTATTTAATTCCTCATAGATGATTTATTGCGGGTCCACTATATCATGAATTACTATTATTATCAATGATAAAGTGTCAACAGTTGATAAAAGGCATTATTCAAATAGTTGTGTTCTTTAAACGAAAATTATCATATCATGAGTTTCACCTGTCTTCATAAAATATCTCTACACATCATCTTTCTCTCAGGTTCAAATAAGTCTATTCAGTGAACTCAATCAATATAGTTATTTATACATCTATGTATCACTAATTCCTGCTAGCCTAACTGCTTATTCTTGGAGAATTCAGACAAGCTCGGAAACTGCTGCTGGATAACATTTTCGCTCACAGTGGCAATTTTTTCCATAATGCTTCAAATAATCAAACCACATCCAGTGGCCTGCCCGCTATCCTGAGCAGGCACCACTCGATTTTTTGGTAATTCGGTTATTTTGAGGGTTATTCGAAGAAGTTCATTTGATCTTCAAGAAATAAAATTATATGACTTTATTTTCACATTTTGATGAAAGAGTTAAAATATGGACCTTTCGCCAAAATATGACAATAACCTAATGTACAATTTATTGTCTAATTTTTATGCACGAGTCTAATTTATTAAAATACTTTTTGAACTGATTCTTTTTTTTAATGAAATATGGACCTTTATTTGATGAAAATTCATTATTCTCTAGGGTTGTTATCGAAAAAAATTACATTGCTACCAGTTCATTGAGCAGTTCAAAGTGTGTTCCAAACGACTCATCGGTGTAGGTATTCGATTTTCGTTATTTTTTTTCAATTTCTTATCTTTGTGAATCTGAAATTGGAATATGTATGTTCGTGATTCGTAGTTATTGTGATTTTAGAAATGTAAATCAGTTCATAAGGTCACTTTAAGCTAACCTTTTTTTGGTTGAAAGCAACATCAGCATTCTTTCACGCAGATCTTCATTCAATAATTCGCGTGCTGATCTGATAACTCACTATTTTTTCTCCTGCCTTCATCATAATTGGATTATGCTTCATTTATTAACCACTTTACTCTGGAAATATTCACGACACTCTGGATATGCAATACATCATTTCGAAACCGAGATACAAGCAGGCAGGCGCATAATGAGCTATACTGTTGTATTCATAACGACTTTTTCTGTGTTTGTACGAGGCACCGATAAGAAGAATTATCTGCTTCGTGAAGTGGGTTAGCGAAAATATGGTGTGGAAAAATTTCTAGTAGGGACGCAAATTTGTAATAAATATGTAGTAACAAAATTATAAACTAGTTTTTCGATTTTGGTTCTATAATGAAGTCATTATGAACCGCAAAGCGTATCGAAATAGCCTTTGTTTCGATACGCATTTTTTATCAACTCGTCAAGTTCAGTCTTCACAACCCTTCGTGGTTACTTTAGAGCCCTATAGAACGTCCCTTTCTCAAAGACTCGTTCATCCAACGAACATCGAGACTTTGGAACTTATTGCCTAGGGAGGTGTTCCCCGAGGCATACCATCTCCACAAATTTAAGAAGAACACCAACTCCTACCTTCTTTCCCTTGGTTCTCATGATGTTCTCTGAACATTACAGGATATCCCTTTTCGTGAGAACCAGAACATAAAAAAAGCAATATGATCTGAGGTGCGTTAGATTTTAAATATTTCAATGTCATCATTGTTACCTATCGAAGATGTTTTTGTTATTTATCGATATCAAATCAATTTACTCCATTGAGACTTCAAATTAATGTAAAATAGGATAAATTGTACGTGACACACGTTATATAAGGGCCTTGTTCCTTTGGAGCACTCCTCGCTTCGCTCTTCGTACTCCAAACAACGCATGCGACAAAATATAGCGTCTCAAAAAACTTGTATCATAATGTAATATTTTCTTTGAAGCGTACCATTAATTCTTGTGTAGCTTTACGGACACGTTTAATCCCATGTTTAATCAGTGTGTCAGTTATTTTCGATAGAGTTGGGACTGATAGTGAAGTTTATATTGATAAAACAAAAAATATCCAAACAAAAAATACAAAACCAAAAGTAAACCGCAATCGGAAAGTATCCTGAATGAAGAATTGAAACAATGGAAAAAATGGTTTGTTGTTTACAAATCCATCGATCGCGAACAGGGTCAATAAAGTATGACATCTGGAGCAACCATGGAAAGGGAAGGTTCCTTGGTCATCGGAAAAGCACGTCTTCCTTTATCGCAAGATCGTCCCGCCGTTAAATCATTCATGGCCCACTCGAATCCCGAATGACCGTCCGATCTCCGTTTAATGGAAAAAACGAGTTACAATCCGAAATTTATAGGTTATCCACTGGAAGTGGGTAAGCGATCGGAAGGGAACGTATATCCAGTGGGCTTTGGAGACGATGGCTGTCACTTCAGACCGCAAAGAATTATATATCGAACGAAAGGAAGCCAACAGAACTCGTTCGGAGTTTCTTTCATGGACTATATCCGAGACTATGAGCTATATGCACTAAGGACTATTTCGTAAAAGTAGGGACAACTGTGCCAATCCAGAGGCAGGTTAGATTAGATCGACTTTGTAATGGATTGCTGGAAATCGTAGGTTCAAGGATAAATGGGAGAACTGGCAACATTGCCCACATCACTGTGTTGTTCATAATCATACCAAGCTGCCAAATGTAAAACACGTTCACCTTGAGAATCGAGATATATAATTTCGATGAGAATTTGAGAAAATGAAAAAGCCATGAATTGGACAAAAACTTTAAAAGGAAAAATAGTCTATCCAATTAAAATGTCAAACATAGTTTGGAATTGAATGGCTGTAAGACTACGAGCAGAAAAGAACCACTTTCCTGGCAAATACCACGCAGAACATTGAATTATTTTTTCATTTATTAGCTAAGTCGAGCTATCAGCTACTTCCGAATTCTGTGACTTGGGACATTTGTTTCTGGAATGTTTCTTTATTCTGCCGTATGGTGTCTCTACTCGGCTACCCTGCACTGATGAGGCCCAATAAGCCCGATACCGGTATTTAGATTGTTAAGCTTGCCTGTCTCGATGTGAATTTGTCACGTAAGAAGAAAGAAACATTTGCGATCTGCATTCACAGTGTGAATCGTAGCATGGACTACGAGCAGATATAATTCAAAGTTCTGTGTGGTATTTGCCAGCAAAGTAGTTTTTATGCTCGTTTTAATTAAGTAGACTATTTCCCCTTTTAAAATATAATTTCGAGGTAAATTTATAAACACATTTCAAGTGGTTTCCCAATAATATGAAATTGAGATATTATCCTGAACAGCATTCATTGATACCAAATGAATAAGAGGCATGAATTTGATAGTATCAGTCAATAAAAAATCGATATTTTACATGGGAGCTTTATTTCTCGAGTGTTTCTTTCTTACGCCGCACGGTGTCGCTAGTTCAAAGTGTCTCTTGGATCGCGACTCCGTGCTGTGAAATATGCGTAGCGAAGATTGCATTGGAACAGGCACGGCTTCGAGTAGAGATCTCAGGGTCCCTACTCTATTGACTACCTTGTACTGATGAGTGCCAATAAGTCCAAAACCGGTCTTCAGGTTGATAGGCGAGCCTGTCTCGATATGAATTTTGTAACATCTCAGGAAGAAAGAAACATTTGCAATCTGCATTCACTGTGTGAATGATTGCATGGACTACGAGTATACTCAATTCAATGTTTTGAGTAGGATTTGTTAGGAAAGTGGTTTGCTACTTTCCTCAATTGAATTGAATGACAGTCATGAATGAAAGTCATTAAAATGATAGTTGACATTTATGATAGTTGACATTAATGACAGTTGACAATTATGACAGTTGTCATTTATGACATTTGACATTTACGACAGTTGACATTTATGACAATTGACATTTATGACAGTTGACATTTATGACAGATCAATACCAACCCTCGAACGCTTAAGAAGCTGTCATTTCAAGACGAAAAATGGGATACAAAGTGCAAATCCCTCTCTCAGAGAGCAGGAAATGGGAGATATAACGTGGCAGACTGAAACTACTCATTCGCTATTGAGTTGTGCAAACAAAAGTGGAGTGGAAATTAGCTGTCCTCATCACCGCCATTGATTGATAGTAAAATGATATTCCTCTCTGAGGCTCTAATCGGTGAAATTATCCTTCCATTTTGTCGGTAATGAATGGGGGCTCATTTGTAATGAAACTGGTGATTTGTGGAATACGATTGGTGGGTACAAAATATTTGAAAATTAGTGCGCTCCTGAAAAACTGACTTCTTGAAAACGACGAAAATCTTTTTACCAACATTGTTAGTCGTTCTTCGACGTTCAAGTGACGTTTTTTTGACGTTTCTCAACATTTTAAATCAGTTTCATGCGTGTCATTGTTGGTTTTTGTCGTTTTTCAGCGTTGTAAAGGTACATAAAAGGTGGATATAAATATGGTGAAACGACTCTTCAATTATTGTTTTTCGTCAAAACCTGTAGACTGGTTTGGTGAAGGTCATAACACCGGTAATATTTCACTAATCGTTCGAAGATGGCGTTAATATCGCATTTAATATCAATATCGATAATTCAGTTATCTATTAATATTCGTATTCTATGGTTTCGTGTTCAAGTGACAGTGACAGATCATCCATAATAATTATGGTTTTGGCTTAAAATCTGGATATTGTTTGAACAAATCACACAAAATCATAATGACTGAGAAATTGTGATGAAAATGAATATTCATCATGAGGAATCAGCAGACGTGGCGCCATCCATATGAAGTCGTGGAAGTATTACTATTGTTTGAAACTATAATTGAAATTCAACAAAATCAAGTAGGCAGAAGTCTACAAATATTTCTAGTGCCTTTTATATGGGACTCGTTCCACCATATCTATATCTACCTTGGGTACATATTTTCTAAAGTGTATTATGTAATTGAATTTTAGTCTACGTTTTATATACTGATAACTTGTTCCTCAGTTAAGTTCATGTCTTAAACTTAGAAGGAAGTCTAACTGTTTTTCATCATAACTGTAATCCAACCAAATAAGTCTAGATATTTCCTGTTGATTCTGATTTAATTTCGGACGAATCTATTGATCACTGCCCCAACTTAGACAAAAAAAATTATTGAACTTCACGATATTTCGACAGTGAAAAAAAATTATGATACCCTGAAATAATTTCAATATAATAGGGAAGGGTGGGACTTAGTCAAACTTCACAAAATGATATATGTATTGAATGTTTGCAAATGATATATACATTATGGACAAGGACATGTTCCGAGGGATTAATCCCTCATTATTAGCTTTTATAAAAAAGCATATTTAAGAAAAACTGTCATTAGAGTTATACAATGTTGATGTTACCTGGACTTACCAGTGGTGGAAAATTAAACAAAGTGTTATCGAAAAAAATTACTGAAAGAACGCAATAAGAACTGGTGGCATATACGAAGTGCGGATCACAAGTGTTAAGGAATTTTGTTTCCTCATCATCGAAATAGATAAATTAGAATAAATCAAAAATTTAAGTGAGTAAGATTGACATGAAGTGAAAAAGAATCATAAGTCACAAGCACGGAAATGGTGACGGCTGACATCAGGACGAAAGTGACAGTGACATGAGTGTCTAAGAAACTTGTGTGACTTATCTACTTCAAGGCAAAGAGTATGATTAACCTGGAAACATAAAGAACTGATGGGAGGTAAAAGAAAGGAAAGTAATAAGAACAGTTGATTGAGAAAAGCAGAGAACACGAACTCATAAAAGAAGAGCGTTGAAAAGTTTAAGACAATCAAAGTGGGTCTGTTCATTGATGCAAACTGATTCAAGGTCTTCAATATTCAAGAAGATTGTGTTTTTTACCTTCAACATAAAAATGTAAAAATTCAATACTGGAATTGGCGAGGTTCAAAATCAAATATGTCATAAAACAAATAGTGGAGTGGAACCTGTCAACTTACCGACCGTGACCTCGTATATCTAATCTAAGCGGAAAATGCCGATCACTACCTGAACTTCGCCGAATCCGCTTGTGTTGTGACACTAATGCACTTGGATTATATCGCGCAGGCTCATAATGCCTGATCCAGGATTTCAGGTTGAAATCTGAAACAAAAAAACATGGGTCAATATTGAAGGGTACAAATACTACAAATTGTAACTGGGTTTGAAATATTTGTCTGGTGATAGGAAACATTCGGGACTGAAACTTTCAGCTTTTGATAGATTCGGAACCCCTCAAACCTCTTTTATTTTATTTCATGATTGCCTAGTTCGTTCTTCAGAGTTCTCAGACGCAAGGACAGAAAACCGTCGAAATTTCCTCTGCAAAAAATGACCTGAAAACCGCATTGAAAAATATCCATCAATTTTCATGATCCTACATGTCTTTCATCGAAAACGATTTATAACATTGAGCTCTCGACTAATACAAGAAAAATCGAATCCAACCTGAGATTTAGCAGCACCTAATGATCTGTCTGTTGGATAAATGCTTGCTTTCTTATCTGCCGACGCTTTTTCTCTCTATTTCAAGAAGTCATTTGTCGATTTCTTGCAAATTAGTAAGTATCACGTTGAGATGAAGAAGAGACATTTTTCCTGGATTGTTGATACACTTGGAAGATAAAGGTCATCATAATGGGTGTATTTATTGGTTTACGAGAAAATTGGAGATTCGTTCTGTCTATGTATGTATCACTTCGTACGAAATCACCCCCGCAACTTCCGTAATTTATGAGGAAGAATCATGAAATTTGAAGACTTTCACAAAAATCGAGTGAATACTGCATGCGTCATCACAGTCATTGAAATGATGTATTATGTATCAAGAAATCGGTATATATTGTTGAATAGGTACTCAATAATAAACTAACCGATTGTGGAATAAAATACAGGGTGCTCAACTTGTTAAAATCACCTTGCTACCGTATAATTCGTTTTTTTCGGACCCCTTTTCTTTCATGATGAAGTAGGAGATTTCTTGGAATCTCATGTAATATATTCATTTTCAATCCAATTTCGAATACTGAGGAAAAATATAAAAATGGAAACACAATAAGCCTATAGAATATTATTTTTTTCAATATAGGTGATACTCAGAATATTTTTTCAATGACCCGTATCTATCTTTCATAAATCTAAAACGATATATTATGTCAGGAGTTGGTGATCGAAGATAAAATGTGTAAAATTTACTCTTCTAATAATATTATAAACTTGTATCGAAATAATTGTCAAGTTAGCGATGACCGAGGAGAAAACCCTCAAAAAAATGCGTTCACCAGACTACCAATAATCGGAAGACTACCAAAGATTACCAGTGACTATACCAGAGACTACCCAAGACTATCAGTATATCATTATTGAACTATGACTGAGGCTTTGACAATGTGCATCCCGTGTGAAAAAATTTTATTCCATTTTGGTTCTATAATGAAGTCATTATGAAACGCAAAAGCGTATCGAAATAGCCTCTGTTTTGATACGCATTTTTTGTTATTCGGAGGTTGCTACAATCGAACTGTCAAATGAAAGTCAGAAGAGTTAGGCCCAGCATACGTGATTTTTCGCGCCATTTCAATTCAGAGTGTGATTTTATTCGAATTAGCCAATAAAAACAATAACAACATTACATTTCTCATCGCTGGTATCGCAGAAATCGCTCAACAGTAAACTGGGCTTTACGTTTGTGCGTCAGAATTCAAATATTTCAATGTCATCATTGTTACCAATCGAAGATGTTTCTGTTATTCATAGATAGGTACTAAATCAATTTCTCTACGACCACGTATGAAAACGTTAATAATCACACTGTTTTGTTATTCAGAAAGTAGCTCATATCACCATGGTATTGTTTATTTGAAAGAAAAATAAGCACAAGTGTTGATATGAAAAATATCACAACGGTCGCCTGAATTGATATAGAAATAATTAGGTATATTGTGAAGGTACTCACTGTCAATATAAGCGTTCTCAAATCAAATTCATATTATCTATTGAAATTTCTGTCTCGTTTCGAATAATACCGAGAATTCTTCATCTATTAATTTCAATGTGTCTGATACATAACATCTGAATTCACTTTAAAACTGAAACCTATACTCTTTGCTGAAACTATTTCGATGTTGATGACAGCGGGTGACATCCTTCAAAAGAGTACAGCTACAGTTTTATGCGCGGCTTGCTGCTTGCATCAGGTTGATATCACAGATATGCACAGATGTTTGCAAGGAGTCAAGGACGCACTAACTCGAGTAAATCGTACGCGCTTGCGCACTACGTACTTCTATGGTTCTGTATTCCTGATTGCGTGATTACTGGCGCTAGCAGGCGTATGGTGTCAAGGTTGTTTATGTACGCTGGTGTCAATATCAACAAAATTTGTCCACTAAACTAACTCAATCAATCAGTAATTCACATAATGGGGAATTGTCGGAGAAGTATTCCAATATCATCTTGAATATGGAAATAAACAGTATATTTGATATCGAATCAAAACCACCTGAGATTATAGAGACCGCTCAAGTTACATTTTTGACAAGACTTTCCGCGAAATGAAAGTATTCGGAGTCGTAGGAAAAATAGTGTACAAAACTCGTTGGAAAGTGTATTTCCTTCACTCGTTACGTTTCCGCACTCACCGCTACGCGGCTCGTGCTAAACGACTACTCGATTGAAATATGTCACTTTCCACACTTGTTGTGTAATATGCTATTTTCGCTTCGCTCGTCGTAGTCCAAACAACGCGTGCGAAAAAGTAGCGTCTTATAAAACTTGTAATATAATATTCTATTTTCTTACCAAAAGAAGATAGAAATCTTGAAAGATGCTTTATGGAAAAACAAGCTTTAACAGAATCCTAAAATATGATATTTCGTGCGATTCGTTCATAGTTTACTGGAAAAGACATAAATCACTATTTAGTGATACACTTCTCAACAATTCACTTCGATCATCAACCTCTGAAACGTCAGTTTTCCCGTAACTTTCCTCCAGCCGGGAAAGTTTGGAAAATCCGTATTTTCCCTGCTCCACCTTCGCATTTTCTACTGAATGATTGAAACGTTCGACTTCGGAGAGGTTTTCCGACTTCCCTCTGTTTACTCGATGTTTTAATGTCTCCAAAAAGTTATCGAACTGAGACGAAGGGAAGAACTTCGAAAAGTCGCAAAAAGGCTAGAATATCGGTTCGAGGATTTCGTAAAGTACCTATGTTGGGTTATACTAAGAAAATATTCTTTTTCTACAAGCGGTAGTTTCAGAAGCAAAATTAGTAGTGATAATGAAGTATCGAGTTTTCTCGTCTACAAACTGCGTCTGTAGAGAAAATCTTGCCCTTCTTCCGATAACTGTCTTTTTTGAGCGGCAATCTATCACTTTGCGCTCTTAATACACAAATAATAGCTATTGTTTAAAATAACTATAATAATCTAATAAAAAAACTTGAAAATTTGATTCGACCCACTTCTAATCTTTCGATATTTGTCATTATGCATTATGAAAGTTTTTTTAGTGAAAAAGAAAGGCAGCTCCAAGATGGCGGACATTTGTTTTTTTTTATATGCTGGTACTCTGTAATGTTCAGAGAATATCGTGAGAACCAAGGGAAAGAAGGTAGGAGTTGGTGTTCTTCTTGAATTTCTGGAGATGGTATGTCTCGGGGAACACCTTCCTAGGCAATGAGTTCCAAAGTCTCGATGTTCGTTGGATGAACGAGTCTTTGGAAGTGGACGTTCTGCAGGTCTCTAAAGTGACCACGAAGGGGTGTGAAGACTGAACTTGACGGGTTAATCTCGAAGAGAATGCTAATGGAGGAACGATTGTTGATATTTCAGAAGAGTATCGCCCATAAAAATATCTATAAAATAGAGATAAATTGACAACTTTTCTACGGTGTTCCAGAGAAGTGAGCGAATTTGCAAGCGAGGCATTACGGACAGGACGAATTGCCCTTTTTTTACAGAATCCAATAGTTTCAGGATATGTCTAGGTGCCGCACTCCAAATATGGGAACAGTATTCCAGGACAGGTCGGATCTGTGCCAGGAGCAGCTGACTGGGAGTGAAATAGCTCTTGGCTCGAAACAGAAAACCAAGTTTTTGGGATGCAATTTTGGCAATGGACCCCGCACGTGACTTTCCCAAGGAAGGTTATTGCTGATAGTAACGCCAAGCATCGAAATGGATGACTTCAATGGTATGGTTACTCCTGACTGAATTATGCTGGGCACATTGAGATTAGCTTTTCTAGACCAAAGACATGCTTGTGTTTTGTTTGCATTGAATTATACCAGGTTATTAGATCCCCACTCGAGAATTGTTGCTAAGTCTATGTTTATTTTGTTAACATTTCTTCCTCGTTCATTTCTGGTTTGACGGGCCTATATAGGAGCCCTTGAAGAGAAAGCGGTATGAAGGGTACTATCATCCGCGAAGCTGTGTATAGGACATGAAGTTGCTTCCAACAAATCGTTGATGTGAAGTAGAAATAGTGTTGGTGCTAAAATTGATCCCTGTTGAACACCAGCATTTATGAGTAGAGTATCAGATGAAACTCCATCGTCCACTGAGATACCTGTTTGAGAGAAAACTAGCAAACAGAGAACACAGCTGAGGGGACAAACCATAAGATTGAGGTCTGATCCAATTCAAAATTGATATGATGCGGATTTTACATAAAAATCCACATGTTTTGTTAGATAATATACATAAATGTATTGGATTGAATGATATAACAGAAAACATAACCCTCTAATGCTAATAATGTTTGCAGCGAGTAACATATTCTAAGGTAGGTTGTGTTGCTAGCTTAACACAATATTTAATAGATAAGTGACCTACATTTCTATTAGCTTGACAGAAGAGATTTGATCGATTTTTTACTATTCGATTCCGTTCATTGCATTTCTATTGTCTATTGAATCAATATTCTTGTCTCATGCATATATCGGGTGTTTATATCTAGGTAGAGTAGTAGTAGTAGTACAACTTTTATCGTTTAGATTCATAAAAACGAAAAATTATTGTGAAAGTCGTCAAGAAAAATCGCTTTCTATTACCCAGATTGAATGCTAGAGAGCCTTATTCGAGGCCTAATATTGCATTGACCAATTGAATGAGTTTTCATGAAGATTTAATGTAATTACCTCTACAAACCAATTTAAAATCGAATCAAACCATAATCACAAAAATCTCCCGCCATTTTGGAGCGGCCATCACGGAGCAGCCATCTTGAATTTACTAATATTCACAAAAGATTTTCACAAATCTTGGCAGCCATCTTGTATTGACTCAGGGTAAAAGCACTAAAAAAAGCTTGTCACAGAAATTTGGTAAATTAATCTGGTGAATCTGAAGATCATGACTCCAGATAGGTTGAACGAAATTTTTGTTTCATCCAGTATTGAGGAATTTTCAAATACTTCTTCTGGTCAGTGGGTTTTATTCTTTCACCTCATATAATCACCTGCTAACCTAGAAATCTACTAGATAAACATCGAAGTTATATGTAGAAAGAAGGCCGTGGTTATATCAATTAGAAAGAAAGAAATGTATCGTTGATGAAACCCGAGTGAAAAGTTATATTCTTCCGGGAACCTATTATCCGGGCCATTATCCCTCTGGAATCCGTTCGGCAGTCAAGAATTCCCGGAGTGTTCCCATTATCCTAAACAATAGACCGTCTTGTTCGAAACTTCATTTCCGGATATAATGAATGAGGTCGTCAACAATACCGGAGCTTCGAGGCAATTGTGTCTCGAAATGTCAACGCGCGTAGATATCACGATGAACACTCAAAGTCTGCGAATTTCACTCAATTTCATTTTTAAACGAGGAATGAAACTCCAGGAAATGGGGTTCTTGATTGGAATTGCCATTCTGTATGTTACAATCTTCAGAGCGTTGGATTTCTGTGGATTTTAATATTGGTCCTTCGAGTCGGATGCTAACAAGCGACCTATGAATTGATATGTTAGCAGCAGACAACGGATCAGTGAATTATTTCAAATAATGGTCTAGTAAAATTTGGTGTATTTTCGAGTATTCCACACCTAACATTTTCGACCAATCAAAAGCCCATATTTTGTATCTTTACCAAAGCAACTAGAACAATTTCCGGAAATTTTTCTCTCTTTCTTAGGAACAAAAATTGATGACGTTAATAGGTTGAATGACCTTCACATTCACCTAACTTCAAATGCAAATAGCGATTTCCAATTGTGAAACTGGTGCACACTCAGTGTAAATATATTTCTACCATCAACTTTACCTCAGCTGCTGATGCTGTTAACTTACAATGAATTTTGAGTTTTCCTGTTTATCCCGTTCTGTATGCCTGATAAACATTGTAATTCAGCTAATGATAGTCAAGAGACGGATTTGTTGGCTAGTGGACCGGTAACGGCTGAAATTGTATTATCTTGATTAACGGAACTCTACCTATTATATAAATATACATAGTTCGATAAACAATAAGTCACTACCCATACTATTCAAGTATTCACTTTGCACGCTATTCGCTTTCTCGAATTATTGCAAATATTTTAGATAAGACTAGGATCTCCAATTGTCGCCACGGGCCACGGCAATAAATCATCCGCTAATTATTATGTCGGCATATTTTTGATAATTAGCCACCGCGCTGCCGAGATGAAATGATTCCGATTTCACGGAAAAAATCCGTTACTATTCTCTTATAGATTCTTCATGAATTTTCGAAATAAACAACGAAAGATGTACAAATTAAATTAGCACTTATCTTATTGGAAAAACAATCACCAAACATTTCTTTTATTTCGATCTTTGCAATTTACCTTACTCGTAAATTACTAAAATAATGAATATCGAATGCAAATAGTAGTCCCAAGAAGATCCGGCAACCCTGCAATTCATCTACGCATTAAAATAAAACATTCAATTATAGTTTTTTGCTGACTGGAATTCTGCAGCGCCATCTCATATTCATGAAACGCTAATAGAAAATGCGAAGGACATTGCCGCCATCTGTGAGGCAAGGTCTGAACTACTAATTTCAAGATCCCTTCTCACTTTATTGAGTCCCTGCTACCCATCCTTGATATTTATGTGGTCAATGGCGGTTTTGCTGTCAAAATTATTCGCTATATTCAATTACAGCCAAACGACTACATTTCAGAAGCTAATATTCCGGTCATGTATTACTATATATCTAACCTCGGAAGTGATCATAAATTTTTGTGAATCCAAAGCAAAAAAGTTCACAATGTTTACATATTTTGATCATCTACAGCTTTCTTTCACGAATGAGTTTCAACTTAGGAATCCTTCATCGACACCTCCCAACTTTGGTATTTTCAATGGTCCAATCCATTTCGCAATTGGACTTACAAAAACTTAGAAATCGACTATTTACGATGGGTCTGCATGAGTCGCATTGTGAATCCCCCCTCTTAACATAACAGAAATAAGACAAACAGTCAATCCCGACAACTTTGTATTTCATTTACTGATTATACACAGCCGTCCGGTCAACTAACCACGCGTCTCTAGACCAATGAGAAGCGTGGGTCGAACCCTTCCTATCTCTTCAACGCTGTGACTTCAATAATATTTCAGTGTGAAATTTCCTTAACGAATAACTGTAAATTTTTTCTTGAACACGAATATTTTGTAGAAAATTCGTGTTGTCGAAAAAAATTTCCAGTAATTATTGAAGCTCTAGTGGTATCATGAGTGACATTTTCCATAAAGGAGTACCTTGAAAAGGTAAATTAATCTGGCTAATTGCGTATAGGGCGAACAGCAGAAATAATCAACGACATACTTTCTCTTTCGAAAAACACTAGTTTCAATTTTAATTTCAGGCAAGGTGGATATAGGATGGTGAAACAGCTCTTCAATTGTTTCTGCGAAAAACCTGTAGACCGTTTGAGAAGGTACTAATATTTCCATGAATGAATGAAGATGGCGGTGAGATCGATTATCGAAGAAGATTTCTGTTGCTCATGTATTTCTGTGGTTCGCATCTGACAGACATGAGTTGAAATGACATCAAAACATACTAAAGAAGCTAGCAGAGCCACACACGAATTTCGACTCGGGATAGATCACATAATTTTAGGCTCATTTTAGGCTATTTTATTACCCTATTCCCAAATTTTTTGCTCTTCTCTTTGATAGAAAAATCTGTGGCTTTGCTAGCTTCGGCCGAACTCAGCAGAGCCATTTTTGAAAAACAATAATTTTGGTGTTTTGAAATAGCCAAATTGTAGAGCTTATTTTAGGCTAATTTATTACCCTATTCCCATTTTTTTTGCTCCCTCCCTTAATAGAAAAACTTGTGGCTTTGCTAGCTTCGGGCGAACTCAGCAAAGCCATTTTTGAAAATTCACTTTTTTTTGCGATTCAATATAACGATATCCAAGTACTAATTTTAGGCTAATTAATTACCCTAATTTAATTTTTTTTGCTCCACGCATTACAGAAAAAAACAAGATTTTTCGATTTTCGCCAAGTCGATGATGCAATCATTTCAAATTATAATTTTTTGACGATTCAACTTGTCAAACCGATGATACTCATCGCTGGATCAATGAAATGTCCATGTTGGAATGTTTTATTCGACGTTTTTAAAAAAAAACCTGTGGCTTTGCTGGCTTCGGGCGAACTCATCAGAGCAATTTTTTCAAAAACATTATTTTTCTGTCATTTGATATTTGGATATTTCAAGACTAATTTTAGGCTAATTAATTACCCTAATTTGATTTTTTTTGCTCCACTCATTACAGAAAAAAACAAGATTTTTCGATTTTCGCCAAGTCGATGATGCAATCATTTCAAATTATAATTTTTTGACGATTCAACTTGTCAAACCGATGATACTCATCGCTGGATCAATGAAATGTCCATGTTGGAATGTTTTATTCGACGTTTTTAAAAAAAAACCTGTGGCTTTGCTGGCTTCGGGCGAACTCAGCAGAGCAATTTTTTCAAAAACATTATTTTTCTGTCATTTGATATTTGGATATTTTAAGACTAATTTTAGGCTAATTAATTACCCCAATTTGATTTTTTTGCTCCACTCATTACAGAAAAAAACAAGATTTTTCGATTTTCGCCAAGTCGATGATGTAATCCTCGATGTAATCATTTCAAATTATAATTTTTTGACGATTTAAGTTGTCGAACCGATGATACTCATCGCTGGATCAATAAAATGTCCATGTTGGAATGTTTTATCGACGTTTTTTTAAAAAAAACCTGTGGCTTTGCTGGCTTCGGGCGAACTCAGCAGAGCAATTTTTTCAAAAACATTATTTTTCTGTCATTTGATATTTGGATATTTTAAGACTAATTTTAGGCTAATTAATTACCCCAATTTGATTTTTTTTGCTCCACTCATTACAGAAAAAAACAAGATTTTTCGATTTTCGCCAAGTCGATGATGTAATCATTTCAAATTATAATTTTTTGACGATTTAACTTGTCAAACCGATGATACTCATCGCTGGATCAATAAAATGTCCATGTTGGAATGTTTTATCGACGTTTTTTTAAAAAAAACCTGTGGCTTTGCTGGCTTCGGGCGAACTCAGCAGAGCAATTTTTTCAAAAACATTATTTTTCTGTCATTTGATATTTGGATATTTTAAGACTAATTTTAGGCTAATTAATTACCCCAATTTGATTTTTTTTGCTTCACTCATTACAGAAAAAAACAAGATTTTTCGATTTTCGCCAAGTCGATGATGCAATCATTTCAAATTATAATTTTTTGACGATTTAAGTTGTCGAACCGATGATACTCATCGCTGGATCAATGAAATGTCCATGTTGGAATGTTTTATTCGACGTTTTTAAAAAAAAAACCTGTGGCTTTGCTGGCTTCGGGCGAACTCAGCAGAGCAATTTTTTCAAAAACATTATTTTTCTGTCATTTGATATTTGGATATTTTAAGACTAATTTTAGGCTAATTAGTTACCCCAATTTGATTTTTTTTGCTTCACTCATTACAGAAAAAAACAAGATTTTTCGATTTTCGCCAAGTCGATGATGCAATCATTTCAAATTATAATTTTTTGACGATTTAAGTTGTCGAACCGATGATACTCATCGCTGGATCAATAAAATGTCCATGTTGGAATGTTTTATCGACGTTTTTTTAAAAAAAACCTGTGGCTTTGCTGGCTTCGGGCGAACTCAGCAGAGCAATTTTTTCAAAAACATTATTTTTCTGTCATTTGATATTTGGATATTTTAAGACTAATTTTAGGCTAATTAATTACCCCAATTTGATTTTTTTTGCTCCACTCATTACAGAAAAAAAACAAGATTTTTCGATTTTCGCCAAGTCGATGATGCAATCATTTCAAATTATAATTTTTTGACGATTTAACTTGTCAAACCGATGATACTCATCGCTGGATCAATAAAATGTCCATGTTGGAATGTTTTATCGACGTTTTTTTAAAAAAAACCTGTGGCTTTGCTGGCTTCGGGCGAACTCAGCAGAGCAATTTTTTCAAAAACATTATTTTTCTGTCATTTGATATTTGGATATTTTAAGACTAATTTTAGGCTAATTAATTACCCTAATTTGATTTTTTTTGCTCCACTCATTACAGAAAAAAACAAGATTTTTCGATTTTCGCCAAGTCGATGATGTAATCATTTCAAATTATAATTTTTTGACGATTTAAGTTGTCGAACCGATGATACTCATCGCTGGATCAATAAAATGTCCATGTTGGAATGTTTTATCGACGTTTTTTAGAAAAAATAATATGTCATTTGATATAGTGATACATCAAGACTAATTTTAGGCTTATAAATTACCCTCATTCAATTTTTTCTGTACCACACATTACAAAAAAAATTAGGTTAGATTAAGCGATTTCCGATTATTATAGCTTCAGGCATATATCTCAAATGATGCACTTCCCGCCAAATAAAATTCCATTTCTGATATCCTGCGATGCATCGAAATAGTCGACAACATCTATTTCATCAGCTTAGATCACGTGCTCCAAATGAATCGGCAACATAGCAATACCATTCATTAGTCGAACTCATCCTTCGAGGGTAGCAGAAGGCAGAAGCAGACAAAGACAGCAGATTGTTTTTTATTTGCTTGTATGCCTCGCTGTATTCTCTAAGTGTTTAGTCGTGAATAATTCGATCAAAAATGGAAATTCGGAGACCAGGAAGACCTGCCAAAATAGCCAGAGAAGATGTCATAGACATTTTCCTTAAAAACAAGGAAATAATATACAATAAAGAACGTAAAACAATTTCGAAAAAATCAACCATTTGGGAAGACCTATCGTCTGAATTGGGAGAGAAAATTTCGCCGCGGTCACTTTATTCTATGGCGTGCAATAAAGTTATCATTCAGAAATTATTTCCTTTGGAAAACCAGGATAGCCTTATGAGTTCTGATGACCTCGGTTCTGAACAAGATATTTCAGAAATAAATAAAATATCAAGTGAAGTATCCCAATGCCTGAATAACAGTGACACCCTCGGTGTTACAAGAGGTTTTGCTAAATTCAATCTTTATGTACCAAGAGAGGAATTTGGTGATTTAATCGAAGTGAAATTTTTTAAACGGCATGATGCCTTCAGAAAAAAAAAATATACTCGTTTCATTAAACGTTTGAAATACGGCTTATGGCAAAATTGGTTAACAAACGAATTGTGGAAACAAGCCAAAATTAAATGCGGTTTCAATTTTCATTACCATCACGTGAACACGGATGCTACGTGTGGTACCACAAAAGGTAAGCAATTAGTTTTGTAAGTAAAATATACGGATTGTCTCAATGCTGGATCAACATATACAAGGTGAAAGAAAAAAGTCTGAAATCCAATTAAAAAATATCAAACACAGTTTGAATTCTTACGCCGAAACCGATCTGTAGGTTGTCAAGAGTTCTCGATGTGAACTTTGCCACGTCTTTAGGAAGAAAGAAACATTTGCGATCTGAATTCACAGTGTGAATCGTTGCATGGACTCTACGACTACGATCAGATATAATCCTTGAGTATATAATTCAATGTACTGCCTAGTATTAGCCAGGAAAGTAGTTGTTTTCCGCTCATGGTCTACCAGTCATTCAAATTCAAGTATTTTTCAATTGGAGTACTCTCTTTTTCTTTCAATTTTTGGTCCATTTCATGGCTTTTCATCTTACAAAAGTATACAAGGTGAATCAATCTGAATTCGTCTGACTAGAATGGCAGTATCTCGGGCAGTACGATAACTTTTCTGATAATAATAATTTTTAGCCAGGCCTATGTAGGTACACCAATATGGACTACATTATTTGTGCGCCATGCAATATTCAATTGCAATGTTGAATTCTTTCACGAATATTGATATTATATAAAACAAAATTTAATTTCTATTGATATTAACCATTTATGTTTATCCCACTGCAATTAACCAAGTGGAAAAGACTCGGAAAAATTTTAGCCGTTGTGGTCGTCGGTGGCACAGACGATGTCGTTGGTATTTCATTTTGTACAATAGGAATCGTTTGGTGTAATTTTTTTTCGTTGTTTTAACGTTTTACCCATCTCAAATTGCATGTGAAATAGTATATAATACACCTCAGGACTAAAGTATTTTTGAATCCCTCGACAAACGGCTGTAAACTTTTTGTCTGGGGATTTAAAATACCACTTTAGTCCTGAGGTGTATAATGTACCATTTAGTTTGACATCGATATCAAAAAGGAGTGTCAAATAGTCAAAGATTCACTTCATTTCCATTGTTAAGTATACTATAGAAACAAGTCCCTATTTTACAAGAATATCAATTGCAACCGGAAGTTATTATAATATTCAAAACGCACTTGAAAAAACGCAAATACATGTAGGTAATCGATTGATCGATTTCCTGAATGAATAATCCGTTAATTTTAGGTACATGTAACTGTGGTGGTGAAATTGCTTGCAAATTCACTCAGATACAAGAACGCATTCAGATTGAGTGTTCTTACAAAGAAGGGGAAGGTAAATGTGGTAAAAGATATTTAAGAAATCCAATTAGAACCGAGTTGGCTAAAGAATTGAAGATTCGATCTGCAATGGTTGCACGATCTGAAACAGCTGATCAACTCATGGAAGAAGGAGATTTTGAGCCTCCACATCTTTATTCTTTGAATATATTGCATAAAGCGAAACAAGAAATTATTGCGTCAGAATATGTGCACAAAGATCCATTGATGGCTCTTAGTTTTTTGAAAGTGGGTTCTTTGCAAGGCTCTATTCATAATATAGGAATGGATCCATTTTATGTGCATTTTTGGAGTTCACATCAATTGCACGTGTATCGATCATCGATGAGAAGTGGACATGTCACTCTTTCAATCGATGCCACTGGGGGAATAGTCAGAAAAATTGTGAAACCAAATGGAAGTATTTCTAATAATATATTCCTATACAACACCGTGGCATCAACTGAACACAATCACTACCCACTTTTTCATATGCTCAGTGAGAGTCACAATACAAATGCCATTACATTTTGGATAGGTGAATGGTGTCGAATGAATATTCCTGTTCCGAAAGAGATAGTCTGTGATTCATCGAAAGCCCTTCTAACTGCCATTGTGAGAGCATTCACAGGTTTCTTGACGATCGAAGATTATGCTAATGCATTAATTCATCTCAAGCTACATTGTTACGTACGTTTGGATGTTGCACATTTCATCAAAATGTACGTGAATTTTTTGAAAGATATCAAAAGCAAAGCTGTGAAAACTCTATATTTGTCTTGCATCGGACAAATGATATTATGCGAAGATGTAGAATCAGCTGCAGACATTCTGCTGTCAATACTGATAATTTCTAGATGTAAGACAAACGGAAAATTGATTAACGGACAAGATACACAATGCACAACTCATAAAAAAAAATTGAAACAGTTTCTGGATCCGAAAAACGACGAGACTGAGGCTAATTCAGATATCAACTTAGAAGAGACGATATTCGATTCCACTGAATATCACAATGAGTGGTCGAAATGGGCTATAGATATTGATATACAGGCTAGGAATATCGCCTCAACAGAAAATGGAGATGACGACAACGCTCATTACTTTCCTGAACTGGCAGATAGGTTGATTAATGACATGAAATGGTTACCTCTCTGGTCATCCATTTATCGGATTCGTTTTGGATTTGGAAGGCATCCTGCGACCAGTGCTCCATCCGAAATTGAATTCAATTTGGTCAAAAATCATGTATTTAAACTATTTCCGAAGCCTGTGAGGGCAGATGTATTCGTTGAAACGTATGTGAAATACCTCAGTGGAAAAATAAAAATTATTGATGCCTCCATTAAATTATTAAAAGATGACCAATGTTCAGAAAAGCAACAGGATTTGAAAGAAGTTCAACAGCTAATAAAAGAAAAAACGCAAGTTCTCAACGACATAACGAATGCAAGAGTTTGTGAAGATAACATATCTAACAGAGATACAAATGATGAAGCAATATCTGCCTCCATATCTGCACTGGAAGAAATCGAGAATTGGAGAGGATTAGCATCAGAGCGATCGAAAACCAAATCACGTTATTTGCAACGAAATCCTGAAACATATGATAAGATCATGTTGCCATCGGAGAACGAGAAGTTAACAAAAATTCCGATAATGAAAAATGGGAATAATCCATATCTGCAGGTAACTATGGATTGCTAGTACAAAATATTTATCATGATGGCCAATATTATAGTAATATAGCTGGACTTGTTTCACCTACTTTTATCATCAACAACGGATTAAGGATAATTATTTTGGATTTGACAATATTTGCGTCACGACCGAGGGGTAAACCGCGGTGGAATTCTAGTGTACAAACATATGAAATTCCTTGGAAATTCTTGGAATTCTTTGGAGTTCCTCGTATTCTAATTCTGGAATTCTGATGTACGAACATTTGGAATTCCTTGGATTCTAATTCTGGAATTCTAATGTACGAACATTTGGAAAGTTCTTGGAATTCCTTGAAATTCCTCGAAAATTGAAGTTTGGTGTACACAATTTTGAGCGCGGTTTACCCCTCGGTCACGACTCTGCAGATTCAGATACTCGCTCAGATACTGTCACATCACGCTGATTAGTTTTGCCGGGTCGCAACCATTTCTCAACACCAGTAATTACTTGATACCATGAGTTATGTGAGTAAACGAAGCGATCTGAGAATGGCGGCTCTACAATGCACTAGAAATGTAGGATAATTATCAATCTTTTCATTGTTATTTACTTAGTTGTCGCCCGATGTTGCTAAAAAGTGCCTTCTTATTGTTCAGATATTCACGAGGATATTCATCATGTATTGAAAATAATTGCATTCATTGTTTCCATGCAATCATTTATTTTATATCGATTGCAGTACCTACCCATATTTTTTATATTTTCTCGTTGTCTGCCTTCTACTCGGCCTTCTATATCTGCTCATAATGTTGATAAAAAGTTCGTGTAACCACTATCATTTCAGGCAGTGAAATATAAAAATAAAGAATATTCGTTCACGAACACGTGCGCCTTCGACAGTTTGGTGCAAATATTTCTGGTAGGAGTTTGCGACAATCCTCATCTTAGGGAACTGTTCATGGGACTAAAGGAAAGTATGAAATTTGCAGAACTTGTCATATATATCATGAACAAGGGTGTTGGTCAACATGCCTATAGATTAAGAGCAGATATTTTAATTGATTTGTTCAAAACGACCACGCATACATCATTGATGCAGAATAAATACATAGTCAATTGCGAGTCTAATGTTGTAACATTAGTTTGCAATATTTTTGGAGAATTTCCCAGTATTCAGGAGTCGACGACTTGTAATGAAGGATGTCCTCCAAAAATAAGGAATGTAAGAGTTGTAAGCGTCGATCCGTCATTCATGACAACGAGTGCATTCCAGAACATTCTATCAGAATTGGCTTCAGTAGAACCTCGTCCTTGTTCTAGAAAGGAGGGATGTTCGGGAACAGCACAGACGACACTTGCTCACACAGGTAATGTGGCAATACTAATAATTGTCATTCAGGTTTCAATTAAATTATTTGTTAAATACTGCTTTGTTGAATTTGGAAGTAAGTGTAAGGATTCATAAGGAAATTGTGGGAATTTGAAAATAATTACCTATGCGATGATAAGTTGTAACAGTACTTCAGTATTGAGAATAGTTAATACGAATACAAATTATGAGATGATATTTGATTTTTAGGAAAGATAGTTTTTGTGGAACCAATCGATTTCGGGTTGGAACAACCCTCATTGATATTGGAAAAAATTGGCAAACAGTTCAAGAACCCTTGTGATGTCATACAAAATAATACGAATTTCCAATTTCTGGGTTTGGTGGACTACAAAAATCCCCCAATAACAACGAGGCGATCGAATGACGCTGTAATGGGGCATTACACTGCCATTACATTAAGAAATATTAATTTTTATTACGAATATAATGATTTGATAGATAAACCGAAAAAAATTCTTTCCAATTTCAAGAGTCATCCCCATCTATTGGTTTATTTGCGGATGTAGATTTTCATAGCTTTCAAACACAAATATTGGATACTTTTGCTGATGAAAAACTTGAGTCTATGAAAACTCCGGGTGTCCCAGTATACATGTTCCAATGGATTCTCTCAGCCATTTCAAAAGATAAAAATTTTGAAATTTCATGATCTCCTATATTCTTTCGAGGAACCTTCAACTGAGAAAAAAAATTTAAAGTCACTCTAACTTTTTTATGTGTGATACATAGTTGGAAAGGTTATTTTGAGTAGAAATAAAAAATTGCAAAAAATATACAGGGTGCTATTGGAAATAAAAAAGTAACCGGAAGTGACTTCAATTTTTGTTTTTATCAGTTAAAGGTTCCTTGAACGAATTCCAAATTCTTATCTTTTGAAATGGCTGAGATAATCCATCGGAACAGGTATACTGCGACACCCGGTATAGTAATATTTACTTTCTTGGATATTTTATGTTGTTTTACTTATCTAATGAAGTTTTGTTTATTTTATTGAATATATTTTATATTTATCATGAAGATTTTTTTGTTCCAATGGATTCGAGATTGTATATTTCATGTATATTTAACTAATAAAATGAGGTTTCGTTTACTTTGATGGATGGATTTTATATTTTACCTATTTCATATTATAATGAGGATTTTTTAATGGATTCGAGATTCTATGTTATATGTTTTATGCAATTAAGTTTTGTTTATTTCACAATAATTCACGTATAAGATCATTTATTTCTCGAATTGAAATATGTTTATTAAATTTCAAAAGTTTCTACCCCACGAAAATATCAATGACACCCGAGATGACACTATACGTACTTTTCAACATATAGATCCTTCCTCAGATATCCCTTCATATTCGATAATTCAAAAGCGCCCAACTTCTACTATGAACTAATTCGACAAGCTAACCTGGATTATTCAAAAGGATTGATCATCTGTAGTTTTTACATGAGTAGGTAAGACATACTCTGAGTTGAATCGTCAAAAAATTATAATTTGAAATGATTGCATCATCGACTTGGCGAAAATCGAAAAATCTTGTTTTTTTCTGTAATGAGTGGAGCAAAAAAAATCAAATTGGGGTAATTAATTAGCCTAAAATTAGTCTTGAAATATCCAAATATCAAATGACAGAAAAATAATGTTTTTGAAAAAATTGCTCTGCTGAGTTCGCCCGAAGCCAGCAAAGCCACAGGTTTTTTTTAAAAAAACGTCGATAAAACATTCCAACATGGACATTTCATTGATCCAGCGATGAGTATCATCGGTTTGACAAGTTAAATCGTCAAAAAATTATAATTTGAAATGATTGCATCATCGACTTGGCGAAAATCGAAAAATCTTGTTTTTTTCTGTAATGCGTGGAGCAAAAAAAATCAAATTAGGGTAATTAATTAGCCTAAAATTAGTCTTGGAATATCCAAATATCAAATGACAGAAAAATAATGTTTTTGAAAAAATTGCTCTGCTGAGTTCGCCCGAAGCCAGCAAAGCCACAGGTTTTTTTTAAAAACACGTCGATAAAACATTCCAACATGGACATTTTATTGATCCAGCGATGAGTATCATCGGTTTGACAAGTTAAATCGTCAAAAAATTATAATTTGAAATGATTGCATCATCGACTTGGCGAAAATCGAAAAATCTTGTTTTTTTCTGTAATGAGTGGAGCAAAAAAAATCAAATTGGGGTAATTAATTAGCCTAAAATTAGTCTTAAAATATCCAAATATCAAATGACAGAAAAATAATGTTTTTGAAAAAATTGCTCTGCTGAGTTCGCCCGAAGCCAGCAAAGCCACAGGTTTTTTTTAAAAAAACGTCGATAAAACATTCCAACATGGACATTTCATTGATCCAGCGATGAGTATCATCGGTTTGACAAGTTAAATCGTCAAAAAATTATAATTTGAAATGATTGCATCATCGACTTGGCGAAAATCGAAAAATCTTGTTTTTTTCTGTAATGAGTGGAGCAAAAAAAATCAAATTAGGGTAATTAATTAGCCTAAAATTAGTCTTGAAATATCCAAATATCAAATGACAGAAAAATAATGTTTTTGAAAAAATTGCTCTGCTGAGTTCGCCCGAAGCCAGCAAAGCCACAGGTTTTTTTTAAAAAACGTCGAATAAAACATTCCAACATGGACATTTCATTGATCCAGCGATGAGTATCATCGGTTTGACAAGTTAAATCGTCAAAAAATTATAATTTGAAATGATTATATCATCGACTTGGCGAAAATCGAAAAATCTCGTTTTTTTCTGTAATGCGTGGAGCAAAAAAAATCAAATTAGGGTAATTAATTAGCCTAAAATTAGTCTTGAAATATCCAAATATCAAATGACAGAAAAATAATGTTTTTGAAAAAATTGCTCTGCTGAGTTCGCCCGAAGCCAGCAAAGCCACAGGTTTTTTTTTAAAAAACGTCGATAAAACATTCCAACATGGACATTTCATTGATCCAGCGATGAGTATCATCGGTTTGACAAGTTAAATCGTCAAAAAATTATAATTTGAAATGATTATATCATCGACTTGGCGAAAATCGAAAAATCTTGTTTTTTTCTGTAATGAGTGGAGCAAAAAAAATCAAATTAGGGTAATTAATTAGCCTAAAATTAGTCTTGGAATATCCAAATATCAAATGACAGAAAAATAATGTTTTTGAAAAAATTGCTCTGCTGAGTTCGCCCGAAGCCAGCAAAGCCACAGGTTTTTTTTAAAAAACGTCGAATAAAACATTCCAACATGGACATTTCATTGATCCAGCGATGAGTATCATCGGTTTGACAAGTTAAATCGTCAAAAAATTATAATTTGAAATGATTACATCATCGACTTGGCGAAAATCGAAAAATCTTGTTTTTTTCTGTAATGAGTGGAGCAAAAAAAATCAAATTAGGGTAATTAATTAGCCTAAAATTAGTCTTGAAATATCCAAATATCAAATGACAGAAAAATAATGTTTTTGAAAAAATTGCTCTGCTGAGTTCGCCCGAAGCCAGCAAAGCCACAGGTTTTTTTTAAAAAACGTCGAATAAAACATTCCAACATGGACATTTCATTGATCCAGCGATGAGTATCATCGGTTTGACATCTTAAATCGTCAAAAAATTATAATTTGAAATGATTACATCATCGACTTGGCGAAAATCGAAAAATCTTGTTTTTTTCTGTAATGAGTGGAGCAAAAAAAATCAAATTAGGGTAATTAATTAGCCCAAAATTAGTCTTGAAATATCCAAATATCAAATGACAGAAAAATAATGTTTTTGAAAAAATTGCTCTGCTGAGTTCGCCCGAAGCCAGCAAAGCCACAGGTTTTTTTTTAAAAACGTCGAATAAAACATTCCAACATGGACATTTCATTGATACAGCGATGAGTATCATCGGTTCGACAACTTAAATCGTCAAAAAATTATAATTTGAAATGATTGCATCATCGACTTGGCGAAAATCGAAAAATCTTGTTTTTTTCTGTAATGAGTGGAGCAAAAAAAATCAAATTAGGGTAATTAATTAGCCTAAAATTAGTACTTGGATATCGTTATATTGAATCGCAAAAAAAAGTGAATTTTCAAAAATGGCTTTGCTGAGTTCGCCCGAAGCTAGCAAAGCCACAAGTTTTTCTATTAAGGGAGGGAGCAAAAAAATAGGAATAGGGTAATAAATTAGCCTAAAATAAGCTCTACAATTTGGCTATTTCAAAACACCAAAATTATTGTTTTTCAAAAATGGCTCTGCTGAGTTCGGCCGAAGCTAGCGAAGCCACAGTTTTTTCTGTCAAAGAGAAGAGCAAAAAATTTGGGAATAGGGTAATAAATTAGCCTAAAATGAGCCTAAAATTATGTGATCTATCCCGAGTCGAAATTCGTGTGTGGCTTTGCTAGCTTCTTTAGTATCATCAAAACACAATATTTTCAGTGAATCTAGAATAATTATCGATATTTTGACTCTTCTCAGTCATTTTTCATCTAAAATAGATGAAACTTATAAAAAGGTGACAGATGCACAGATTCTGTTTTACCGACACAAGTTATGTCGCCATCTCTGATAACTTCCGGAAATATTACTACGGTATGAAATCAAGTAGGCAAAGGTCTACAGTTTATTCTAGTGCTTGTTGATATGAAGCTGTTTCACCATCCTATATCCACCTTGATTTCAGGATATATAGGAGTAGATTTTAGATGGAATAGGCATTAAACACGCACTAATAATGAATACACAATCAATTTAATGTTTCTAAACCAAATGAAAATAAATACTTATGCAAATACTGAGAGTTTCTCGTGTTGCTTATACACTTTCCACCGCATTTTTTTCGTCGGACTTTTTCAGAGACAATTTGTCAAAAAGCCATCAGGTGCAATACAAAACTACCGTTCTTTTCCTTGGTATTTCTGGGTGATAAATAAAGCCTAACGGTTACGCAGTAAATTACAAACAGAACGTAGGACCGGATATAGATCAATACCAAGAAACGATAGAGAAAAGCAACATTCTCCCAACTTCCTTTGTTATGTAAAGTCGGGGCATTGTGCCATCCCTTAGTTTCTTATTTTCCTCGATGGAACGATAATAAAACACGGATGGGTGATATTGGCAGAAAATCGGGGGACAACGCGCTCATGCACATCTACTTTATTCTGTCTTCAACTTTAAGTTCGAGAAAAAGCTATAAATACGGTACATTTGATGCATTTGAAAACGATAAAAATTACGAATCGAAGGCCTATAAGTATCAAAAAAGCGGAAACTCTCCAAGGGAAAAATTTCAAAAACAATACCGATGAACTTAAGGTGGTAATATGGGAAATTAAAACAAACAATGAGCCGTTTGGGATGTACAGAAATACTCAAAATGTCATATCGTGATATGAAAAATTCGCAAACATGTTGCATTCCACGTTTGTTGTTGAACATTCTACATCACAATATATTTATATATTTTTCCCTGCAATTCTGCATGTGGATTTATTTTTTATTAATGGCATAATTGCATGTAAGTCTCATTAATTTGTTTGAATTAGTGACCAGCTATCTATTGAAGAATATGTGGAAACTTTAGCCGTGGCATTAGATATTTCCAAGGCATTTGATCGAGTTTGGCACCAGGGACTCCTCGCCAAGCTTCCATCTTATGGTTTGCCCCCTCAGCTGTGTTCTCTGCTTGCTAGTTTTCTCTCAAACAGGTCTCTCCATGTAGTGGTCGATGGAGTTTCATCTGATACTCTACTCATAAATGCTGGTGTTCTGCAGGGATCAATTTCAACACCAATACTATTTCTACTTCACATCAACTTCACATGTCCTATACACAGCTTCGCGGATGATAGTACTCTCCCTACCGCTTTCTCTTCCAGGGCTCCTATATCGGCCCGTCAAACCAGAAATGAACGAGGAAGAAATGTTAACAAGATAAATATGGACTTAGCAACAATTCTCGAGTGGGGATCTAAAATAACCTGGTAGAATTCAATGCAAACAAAACAATAGCATGCCTTTTCTCTAGAAAAGCCGATCTCACTGTGCCCAACATAATTCAGTCAGGAGTAACCATACCATTGAAGTCATCCATTTCGATGCTTGGAGTTACTATCAGCAATAACCTTTCTTGGGAAAATCACGTGAGGTCCATTGCCAAAAGTGCATCCCAAAAACTTGGTTTTCTGTTTCGAGCTAAGAGCTATTTCACTCCCAGTGGCTGCTTACGATCTATAAGGCACAGATCCGACCTGTCCTGGAATACTGTTTCCATATTTGGAGTGCGGCACCTAAACATATCCTGAAACTATTGGATTCTGTCCAAAAAAGGGCAGTTCGTCTTGTCGGTGATGCATCGCTTACAAACTCGCTCACTTCTCTGGAACGCCGTAGAAAAGTTGGCGATTTATCTCTATTTTATATATATTTTTATGGGCGATGCTCTTCTGCAATATCGACAATCGTTTCTACATTAGCAGTCTTTGAGATTAACCCGTCCAGTTCAGTCTTCACACCCCTTCGTGGTCACTTTAGAGACCTGCAGAACGTTCCTTTCCAAAGACTCGGTCATCCAACGAACATCGAAACTTTGGAACTCATTGCCTAGGGAGGTGTTTGATTATTGTGCTCTTAAAAATTATTAGAAATTCTGAAAAAAATACAAAAAGCAAAATATCAAACCTTCAGATTACCACATTATTGTCAGATTATGGCACAGCAAAACAAGGACCTCAAGCTAAACCGTGTTCGAGTATTTCGATGTCACAATTTTTTTTTTGCATTTTCAAAAATCGGCCATAAGTTTCGGTCGCGTTCAAATCGTCAGTCTTTTGAATAGTAGCTTCTTTAGGGTTCACTCAACATCGCTTTTGAATATATGACGCACCCGAATAAATCTTTTTTTTTCATTTTCAACCCCCTAGCTCGTACGGCCACCCGCACAATGCAAACAGGCAGATTAATATTCCTTCGTTATCAAAAACACGGGGTGCGCATATACTATCAATATCTGACGCCCTCGAGTATTTCAATTTGTGAAAATGTTTTTCACATTTCACATACGCTCCCCCCACAAAAATCAAATCAAATCACTTTATTTCTTTTAAGTCAGTTGTGGGTGATACCGCGAGATAACACCTCATTTTGAGTAGTACATAACACTCACAAGTTTACATAATAAATATACACATACACAGTCAGAATAAAATATATGCAACACAGATTTACATTAAAATATCAGGGAAGTTGAAAGTATTCATTTAAAGAATATATACATTTCTCAACCAAATATCTTTTGAGCTTTTTCTTGAAAGTACTTTCATGTTCTATGCTTTTGATGAAGGAAGGTAATTTGTTAAAAATTTTGGCACCAATTCTAGCTGGAGCTTTATATGAAATATTCCGTTCAGAAATTGGTAATCTTTAATCATCCTCATGACGTGTGTTGTATTCGTGAAAAACGTTATTACTGAAAAACAAGTTCCTATTTTTGAATACAAAAGTACAGATTTCAAATACGTAGGGACCTGTACAGGTCAGAATATCAAATCTTTTGAAGATTTCTCGACATGAATAGTCCTCTTTCACACCGGCAATACACCTCATGATTTTTTTTTGAGAAGCAAAGACGTTATTTGACAGTGAAGAGTCCCCCCATAGGCAGATTCCATACCTCAGTCGACTCTCCACTTGTGCGTTGTGAGTCAAAACATTTTTGAGATTTCTTAACATATAGTGATGGATAGACGACACTTTGGAAATCAGGTGATTGCAATGTTCTTTCCAATCTAAATGTGAGTCCATATATATTCCTAGGAATTTACAACTGTAATTCATAGGCAAAGGTGGGTTATTCAAAATTATATCTACATCTACCAGTTCTCTCTGATGAGTATGAAATCTCACAATGTTTGTCTTTTCTGCATTGAAATAGAGAGATATTTGATTAAACCAACAAACCAGTTGGCATAAAGCAGATTCACAGGTTTCTTTCAATTCTGTTTCGTTTTTGTTGGATATCAGTAAAGAAGTGTCATCAGCATAAATAGTTATCTTAATATGCGGAAATGAATTTGTGATTTCATTAATATATAAAATGAAAAGAACTGGGCCCAAGACAGAGCCTTGGGGAACACCTATATTGATATCGGTATTGGCAGATGTAACATTCCGGATTACATTGTTTTCAATATGTTTCAGACTCACATACTGTGAACGATATTTAATAAATGATTCTAACCATTTCAAACAAATACCTCTAATTCCATAGTCAGACAACTTTGATATCAGGATATCGTGGTCCACACAGTCGAAAGCCCGACTTAGGTCACAGAAAATGCCTACTGGGGCCTCTCCTCGATCTATACGGTTTATAAGATTGTCATAAAAATCATAGATTGCACTGGTTGTTGATTTCCCAGGTCGGAACCCTTGCTGGCTGTTTGTCAAAATATTATGTTCATTGAGAAAATTCATCAGCCTGTCCAAAAATCCATGCATATTCGAAAACTTTTGAAAAACTACTAGAAATTGTAATAGGTCTATAGTTTTCCAGGTAATCGGGACTGTTTTTTTTATGTACAGGAATTACTTTTCCTTTCTTGAGGGTTGTGGGAAATTTGCCTGTTTCAAAAGAAATATTTAATAAAAATGTCAAAGGTCCAATTATAGCATTCATGACTTTTTTTAAAACAAAAGTAGGTATTTCATCTGGACCTGCAGATGTTTTATTTTTGAGCCTGTCATTAAGCAAATTGAACAACTCATTAGGTGAAAATGGTCTGAGAAATAGGGAAGAATCTAGAGTTTTTTGACTATCATTTGCTGCAGTTTTTGAATGGATGATCTTTTGTTTAAGTTCAAGCGGAACATTTTTGAAGAAATCATTAAATAGATCTGATACGATAACTGGGTTATCCACTTTCATCTCATTGTTTTCTTTTGGATTCTAGAAGCAAGGCATACATCATATAACCTTTTTTTCTCTTCAAATCTTTACAATCCAAAATCCACGAAGCTCGAGTAAATTCCCACCCAGCCTCTCGGCCTCCCCTACTATAAGGGTGGCGTAAAGCAAGGTAAAAAAACAGTTTGACGGGCCCCCCTGTATACTTCCGGAATCCCCAAGAGTCCTGTTGGAATCCGGGTTTTCACGTCCGGGCAAAGAATCCAATCAAACCCATTCATTATTTACCATGGGCTGTATCAACAAACCCCCGCCAAATCGAATGACAGTATTGATTTAGGTTCGAGGGGGTGAATGGAGGGATGATCAAGTGGTTGGCAATGAAAAGGAGGAACGCAATCAGAAGAAGGAAGAATCCGTGAGGTGAAAGCGAAATGTGGATGGTCGGCCATCTTTAATGAAGGAGCACAGATGAAATATGTTATTTTTTCCTAGGGGTGTACAGGGTCTTCACGTATATTTTGAACTCACCCTTGATTTTTTTATCTATCGTTCAATTTTCATTTTCATAAAATGATCCCATGTTTTTTTTCTTGCAGATATCATATACAGAGGTGTGCACAAAAATCGGCCAGAGCTGTAACTTCTGAATCATTCGACATTGAAATTTGAAATTTGGTGGGTAGCTACTATATGATATTGTTCATTTTTTGAAGAGAATAATTCTATTCCATCACTTCCGGTCTAACCGGAAGTGACCCCGACTTTTGATTTTCAAATGGAACCCCCTGTATATTTTTCCATTTTTAGATTCAGGGTATTATTTTACATACACCAGTAGTTTTTCCGGATCAGAATGTCAAAAAAATGTCCTCAATATGTTTTAATGTTTGAACAGTGTGCCCATCAATTGGTAATAGTAATCAAGATCAAGTCAATTTCAATGTGAAAGTAACATCCAATAAGGTGTCAGCAATGCATTGCACAAAATGGGGGTCAATTTGAGTATTTGTTGTTATTAATTTTTTATCGCCCCTCTTTCTATGCTACTGAAAATAATAAAGATTGATGTGGAGTTCATTTTGTTGTTCTTTCTGTTTCACAAAAAATGATCCGGAAAAACTACTGGTGTATGTAAAATGATACCCTGAATCTGAAAATGGAAAAATATACAGGGGGTTCTATTTGAAAATCAAAAGTTGGGGTCACTTCCGGTTAGACCGGAAGTGATGGAATACAATTATTCTCGTCAAAAAATGAACAATATCATATAGTTGCTACCCACCAAATTTCAAATTTCGATCTCGAATGATTCAGAAGTTACAGCTCTGGCCGTTTTTTGTGCACACCTCTGTATGTGAATAGAAAAACAGTTGAATATCTGATAAAAAATGATGGGCTCCAGATATATTTTTTTAAATTGAACACTCCATATATTATGTCAATTTTGGATAGGGTATCTTCTGCTGATTTCAAATACCGGGAGTAACAGGATCATGGTACACCCCCCGTATCTCTGTTAGTTTCAAAGGTAATTCATTGAAATTTGGGACATGCTATGAACATAATAAGTGTAACTTTTTGACCTACAAATGATTTGTTCTCCACTTCCGGTTTCGCCGGAAGTGATAGCAACTTTCGATTTTTGAATGGAACACCCTGTATATTATTACATTTTTGAAATCTGCAAAATTTTCTGAATCCGATGATATCAAATAAGTGACATTTTAAGTGTCAAAATTTTCAATAATCTTATTTTCTTATTTTCTTTTAGTTGTAATTTCCATTGTATTTATCGCACATTTTATCACCAGCTATGAATAAATTCCTTATTGGTAGTACTAATAAATGGTACCACGGTACCAATATGAAAAAAAATAGTTTTACCGCAAAATCGACTATGATGAACTTTATTTGCTCATAAAAAAAGCAATATAGTATCACGAATAAATCGGAACCATCATGGCACACCTAAATGGAAAACAAAAATTGAATTTCAAATGATTTTGACCTTTGAAATGTCACTTATGTGGTATCATTGGATCCAGAAAAGCATGCAGATTTCAAAAATATAATGATATACAGGGTGTTTCATTTAAAAATCACTTCCGGCCAAACCGGAAGTGGAAAAAAAATCATTTGTAGGTCAAAAAGTGACGCTTATTATATTCATAGCATGTCCCAAATTTCAATTAATTACCTCTGAAACTTACGGAGATACGGGGGGTGTACCATGATCCTGTTACACCCGGTATATACACATATATCATGTTATCTGTAATAGATTTCGATATGTTCGACGTTCAAATTCAGATTTCATCCGAATTTTCTCTCGGATTAGAGAGAATAAAAAAATTTTACTATTATTATTTTTCAAATATTCTGATGGTATATCACATTTTTCCCTTTCACTAAAACTCATTATAACAAATAACCTCACAAATAACTGATATATTATAGCATTCATCAATTTGACAACATATATTTCAATTATTTTCATAGCTACCTTAGCCATCTATTTCTTAATTAGCTGAAAGAATCCGGATAAAATCTGAATTTCAACGTCAAATATCTCGAAATCTACAAGAGATAACATAATATATATAGATACATTTGAAATAGAAAAATTATACTCTATCCAAAAGTGAAAAAATATATTGGGTGCTTCATTCAAGAAAATATAATCGGTGCCCATATCTTTTTTCCTGATCTTCAACTGTTTTATGATTACATATATGAAGTCTACAAGAAAAATCACATAAGATCATGATTTGAAAAAAGCGATTTAACAATAGATAAAAAAGTTGAGGGGGGATTCAAGATATCCGTGAAGACCCTGTACAGGGTGGTATTGATTGGACACTTTTGATAGGAAACACCAATGGCATAGCTTCAACACAAACACCACTGGATGACTCTCAAAAAAGGGCCCCACGAATATTTTTCTACAGAAATGCAAAACATTCAAAAACACTGGTTTCTCACGAAAATCGAGCTAGTAACATGTAGGTTAGTTTTTTCATTAGAAATTGGATTTTCTATCCAACAGTAACAAATTTGGAGCACCCTGTAGATACTTCAAAAACAATAATTTATATTAAAATATTGATCTGCAACATTCTTTCACGTTACAACATATAGCAAACATTGTTATTCCATGTAATTGAACTGATATTGTGCAGAATTATTCAGTAGGTATAATGCCTATATTTTATATTCTACAACAGGCTGATTGATAAAAACCGTTCGTTAGACGTTAGATCTTTCTGGTGAAACGTTCTCAAAACAAACTGCAATAACGCGGTATATATCTGAAAACGTCACAGTTTTAGAGTTAATAATTATTTTATACCCATTTTTTCGGGGAACATAACCTTCTTTAAGTCAGGATGTTTTTTTGATTGCTTCAGAAAGTTCATCATATATACCCATATATATTTTTATATCTTTTCGTTATTGCAACCAAATATTTGTGAATATTTAATGTGATTATCGTAATCTTGGATAATCCATGAATGACGATGCGAATGAAGCCGTAATGTTATTGAATAAATTAATGAAACTTCATACAAATATACAATATCGCCGAATCCAAGCTTCTGATGGATTCAAGCAGGTGATAAAACATGTCATTAGTATTTCTAAACCAGCCTTTATTGAGATTTTTGATCAATTATGCGCATCCACCAAACACTTGCATTTCAAAATTGTGGTATAATAGCGTATTCGCCAATTCATCAAATAACGTCCCCTCACTATGTCAAAAATAAATGTGTCCACAAACTGTTGGGGTTTTCTAATAATAATGAAAATAGTATTACCTCGATTTATTATTAAAAAAAATTATTATAATTCACAATTTATCTAAAATTTATAGGTAACAAAATCAGTACCTGATTCAGTCAGTACCTCAATTTTATTCAAAATCCCCCAATCTTATCTTCCCTTTAGAATTTAAAGTTTAGGCTTGTTTATAACTGTTTGAAGAGAAACAAACTCAGTAATCTATAAGGAGTTGGATAAGAGTGGGATAAATACCCCACTTTTCAGATTAATTAATTTTCCGACTGAAATTGTTAGTACAACTGACCAGTTTTTTCGTGCTGACTTCGTCTATTGATGATTATTGGAACAAGAGCAGTAACTGGATAAAATAATCGTACTTCCTGTGCTACTATAATATCCAATTATGACCCTAGTTGTGAAGGTAGAAGGCTATCAAGGAGTTAATCCCAAGTATAACTACCTTGCCTTCAAAGGCATCTATACTCAGAGAAATCAAGGGCCCCTTTATTTCCATCTCGAATAGAAACAAATTGTTGATCACATTCCAAATAGTATATGATACAAGATTTATAAGACGTTATTTTGTCGACAACTAATAAATCTATTTCAATCTTACTTGCAAAATCGTAAACTCTTTGTTGAATTTCAATTCATAGCGTCAAGTGGTGCCCCTCAAGGCAGCAATCTAGCCCCGCTCTTATTTTCGATCTTCATCAACGATATTGGGAACAACATTTCAAGTAAATTGCTGATGTTTGCAGACGACTTAAAAATTTTCAGAGGTATTGAATCAATTGATGATTGTCATACATTACAAAACGACATTCATAACCTTCATCTTTGGTGTATTGAAAATAAACTTCCATTGAATATTAAAAAATGCAAATCCAACACGTATTCTTTGAAAAAGTCAACTATTGAGTTTTCCTACTCTATCAACAATATTACCTTAGAGTGCAATCAACAAACTAAAGATCTCGGGATTGAATTTGACCGCAAACTCAATTTCTCCAATCACTACAACAAAATATCTTCTTCCGCTAAGAAAATGACAGGAATGATTTTCCGCACATGCAAAGACTTTCAAAACAAGGACTGCTTCATCGCCTTATATAATGCATCTGTCAAATCTAAGTTGGAATATTGCTCTCTGATATGGTCCCCACTGTATAAATGTCACATCGATCAACTCGAATCAATACAAAGGTTCTTCTTAAAATATGTGTCATTCAAGTTGGATGGGGTCTATCCCCCTCAAGGTTATGACAACAACTTGCTGCTCGGCAGATACTCATGCTTGTCTCTGGAAAATCGTAGATCATATTGTGCTTGCATATTTATCTTCAAACTAACAAACAGTCTAATCGACTGCCCTGAATTATTGAAACAAATAAACTTTCACATCCCCCGTAGTAACTGCAGGCAGAAGCCATGCTTTTACTTACCTAAACCCAACACCAACATTCTTGTTAAATCTCCATTGTATGCAACATGTAAATTGGTAAATGATTTGTGTTCTGGAATCGACATTCATAATGAATCAAGAAAAAATTAAAAGAATTATTGTATATAAGACAATCAACCCCATGTTCTCAATCATAATGGTACAACTATCACACTAAAATCACCTTCAATCACCTTCTATCCTTTTTTTTTTGTATTTGCACACAATTGTAGCATTTGAATTTACATCATTTGCATTATCTGTATTTATTGTGCTATTTGTATTTGGATTACCTGTATTATCTGAACTATTTGTATTGGTATCATCTGTATTATTTGTTCTTATTTATATTTATTTTTCTCAACTGTAACACCTAAACTGTCTTGTAATTGGGATTTATCCTGTTTAGACAATAAATGTATTTTTTTTTTTATGAAACGTATGTCATACACAATTCTTTCTATTTTGCATTAATTTGAAGTATTTTATTGATTTAATATCGATAAATAACAGAAACATCTTCGATTGGTAACAATGATGACATTGAAATAATCAAAATCTGGCGCACAAGCGTAAAGCCCAGTTTACTGTTCAGCGACTTAGATTTTTGCGATACCAGCGGTGAAAAATGCAATGATGTTATTGTTTTCATTGGTCAATTCAAATCAAATCACACTTTGAATTGAAATTTACCAATAAAAACATTGAGTTTTTCACTGCTAGTATCACCAAATCCAAAATTGCTGAGAGGTAAGCTGAGCCTAACTCTTCTAACTTTCACTTGACAGTTCGATTGTAACAACCTCCGAATAATAAAAAATTAGTATCGAAACAGATGCTATTTTGATACGCATCTACGTTTTAAGATGACTTCATTATAAAACCAAAATAGAAAAATTAATTTCGTGCATCTATGATGTAGTCGAAAATTCAGCCATGACAGAAAATTTCAGCCTATAGAGGTGTTCGTTCATTTTATTGCCGGACATTCAAGCTTCAACACACGCCATCACTTAATTTCCCAGGAGAAAATGGGCTGAAATTAAAATTTCCCGACCGACTGTGCCTCGTTCCGATATTGTTACATCACGTTGTTGAAGTCGAATGATTCTGGGGGATAAATAAAATGCAGCATGATGGTGTACGAATGAAATCCCATCACGAATCGATACCAAAGTGAGGCGATAACAGATGTTTTTCTACCAGAGTGCGCAAAGTAGTAATTCTCTGCATACATTTGCGTGTGCAAAGTTACTCTATTCCACACGCCGTGCGGAAAAGTCTCGCAAAAAGTAAAACTACTCAAAAATCTCATTGTTCTTCAAGCTGTCTCATAAGCCACCAATCAAATGAAACAAGTGTTGAGGTTTGTAACCCTCAATTAGTGAAAATCTTGTAGTGTTTTTTACATATGTTTTGTTCAATCATGGATTTTCATCAAGTGTCGGCCACATCTATTCAAAAAGTCTTCAACAAATTTCAATGAAAACCTTACGATACAATAATTGTCTATTTTCACATGTCGAAATGTTCAGTTGAAATACTGTTTTCACACCCTGCTGAAAATATTTATTCATATTTGATAAGTCCTTATTGATTGGTATTAACTTAAACTTAAAAAATCACAATCACAAATAGAATACAAAAATACTCCCATGTAAAAAGATTCAAACGTGGATCTCCTGCCAAGGAAGTGATTCTAACCTCACTAATATGATCTTTAAGTGAACAGAAAATCTACAAAGTGACACTTTGTTCGACAAGCGAATTTTGTGTTTGCCAGAAGAATTGACAACAGAGTTCAGATTGCAAACTTTGCGAATCAAACAGACATTTTTAATCCGAATGTATATTTTCTGCAACCAAAAGAATTGAATCAAAGGGAATAGCCATAAGTGGAGTGGTGGTGTAAAAAAGGAAAATAATATCTCAAAATCATCTCCGAACATTATTAGAATAATCTAACATAACAAGGTAGAAAACGAGCAGAAAACGACTACGTTCCTGGCAAATACCACGCAAAATATTGAATTATATCCACTCGTAGTCTATGCATCAATTCATATATGAAGCCACTCTATGCATCAATTCATATATGAATTGATGCATAGACTACGAGTGGATATAATTCAATATTTTGCGTGGTATTTGCCAGGAACGTAGTTGTTTTCTGCTCGTTTTCTACCTTGTTATGTTAGATTATTCTAATAATGTTGTGGAGATGACTTTGAGATATTATTTTCCTTTTTTACACCACCACTCCACTTATGGCTATTCCCTTTGATTCGATCTGCTAGTCGAGCAACCCAGCCACTCTCATATTTCTATATGGGAAATTTATTAAGGAGTGTTTCTTTCTTCGCCGCTTGGTGTCGCCGTCTTCATTCTCTTCTTGGGGATCGGCTCACTGCTTTCAAATATGCGTGGATGCTTCCATCGATTCAGACCTCGCCTCGTGTGGAGATCTCAGGATCTCTACACGGTTGACTACCCTGTACTGATGAGGGCCAATAAGCCCGAAACCGGTCTACAGGTTGTCAGGCGTGTTTGTCTCGTTGGGAGCATAAACGCATGTTCGAAGAAAGAAATATTTGTATTTTTATTCATTTATATGAATTGATGCATAGACTACGAGTGGATATAATTCAATATTTTGCGTGGTATTTGCCAGGAACGTAGTTGTTTTCTGCTCGTTTTCTACCTTGTTATGTTAGATTATTCTAATAATGTTCGGAGATGATTTTGAGATATTATTTTCCTTTTTTTTTTTTTTTTTTTTTTTTTTTTCTCAAAAGAATTGATATCTGATTTATAAAATGTGAATAATATAACCACCATTGTGGCTCACGACATTCCAACCATGACCATCAATTTTCTGGCAGGAAGAGGCCAATAAGACAAAAAAAAGAAGAGGAAGAACTAACCTCACCTCTCATTTTCTTGTTCATTCGATATATGCTATAGAGATATTGTAATCCATTGGAGTGGAAGTATTGGAGGATCATCATTTTATACTAACTCAACTGAATAGATATGAGTTAACCTCAGATTCACCACAAATATTTCGTATTTGGTCCTTTCGACGAATCAGGTTTATTCTATTTCCAATTGTTGTACCAGTATCAATATAACAAGTCGATGAATATTATACATAAATGTACCTATAGATTTGTTGAACTTTGAATATGCTGTTCGTTCTCAATGAGCTATCTCTTTCCAAAATATGAATTACAATCATATCACAATGCCACTAGATACCACATTTGAAACGTCAACGTCTAGAGCTAATTTCAGAACAAAAATGGATGACTTCCGAGTGTTACAAAAAAAGTCTGTAATTTTCGCATGATTCGTCATCATCAGTGATGTTCTGAACACGGTCCTGGCTTGTTGGCACCCTCCAAAACTTTTGGGCGGACGCGACCAGAAATGTCGTCCGATAAATACGGAAATGGCTTTTTGTTGATCCCCCACTCCTCAGCAGCTAGCTAATTAGATTCGAGCGGCACGTGTCCCTGACAGTTCTGATATGAGGCCGCTCTGCTGCCACAATCCAGAATCCAGATGAGGACAAAGAGAGCAATGCGTGGTTAACCAGTGGCGTGCTATTTTTCCAATGAATCAACCACAAAAAATCGAAAACATCCAGACCTGCCTCAGGTGTGCCCCAAGGCTCCATACTGGGCCTTGTGATATTGGTTATATACTCATCAAATGCAGCTGATGCAGCTGCATTTGTATCCACTAAAGCTATTTGGCAGGATATATAGCTATCTTTAACCTTTAACCTATCAAGAAAAATACCTATTTCTTCCACAAAATGTTTTCCACTGGAGGAGTCAAATGATACTTTTGTGGATTGGTGGGAAAATTGAATTGAAACAAAAAGAATTAGAGTTACTCCACGTCTTGATACAAATCTCGAGATATTTCCTCATACAAACTCTTTTTTCCCGCTTCACGCAATAGTAGTGTCATCAGCAAATACTAATACTAGTCAGGTCACGAAGATAAATTGAAATCAAGATCGCTGCTAGAGCTCACCCCTGTGGTAATTGATGAATTATTCTGCAGTGTGATGACTGAAGAAATGTTGACATGAAGTTGAGGCAATTAGTAAACGAATAAGAAACTCAACTTAGATCAGTCAGTAATTCTACATTTGATAATAGGATCACTTGGAGCAAATGTGAATCAGTGGAATCAGTAATGCTGGACCATACTTATCTGGTGAGTACTATATAGACAGGCACATGAGATTACTTTCCTGGTTTTCTCACAAATATGGACCAACTACGCATCTTTTAATTTCAGACTGTTCTGGAACCCACAACTTCAATTTCAATAATTACCCATGAGCGGTTACCTGATGATATGACGGTTAAATGAATATATCAAGACATCATCACGATAATTCAATGTTCTTCGTGGTATTTGCCAGGAAAGTAGTTATTTTCTGCCCGTAGTCTACCAAACATCAATTTCAAAGTATGTTTGATATTTTCGATTGGATGGACTATTTTCTTTTTCAAATTCTTGTCCAATTCATGGCTTTTCCTTTTTTTCATTTATTAGTTTAGTCGAGCTATCAGTCACTTTCTATCTCTTGGGGGATTTGTTTCTGGAGTGTTTCTTTCTTCTGCCGCATGGTGTCGCCACTTCCAACTGTCTCTTGGAACGCGGCTCAGTACGGTCAAATAGACGCGACGAAGATGCATTGGGACAGGCACCGCTTCGAGTGGAGATCTCACGGTCTCTACTCGGATAACTATCCTGCACTGATGAGGGCCAATAAGCCCGAAACCAGTCTGAAGGTTGTTTCAGCGAGCCTGTCTCGATGTGAATTTGTCACGTCTTAGGAAGAAAGAAAGAAAACATTTGCGATCTGTATTCTCAGTGTAAATCGTTGCATGGACTATGAGTAAATACAATTTAATGTTCTGCGTGGTATTTGCCAGGAAAGTAGTTGTTTTCTGCTCGTAGTCTACCAGACATACCATTTCAAATCATGTTTGATATTTTTAATTGGTTAGGCTATTTTCTCTTTCGAATTTTTGTCCAATTCGTGACTTTTGGGTAAATTCCAGGATTCGAATCTGCCTAACACGTAAACATTTAATCAGCTGCCCTAACAGACTCAATACTTGTAACAAAAGCCTACAGATTCAGAAGAGTAACTGCTGACATGTCAAGGTAAATTTTCTCACAAGTTGCAAGATCTAGTGCTAATTCTTGTGTATTTTTTTTGAGAGCGATTGAAGAAATGTTGGCCATGCTAGGAGAATCTCGAATAAATAGTGATTTCTGTTGAATATTTCTCGAAATTCCTACTGACAAGGGGTTGGTTGTACAATTTTTCCTCCATGTATAATAATGTTCAGGTGGTCGAAATAATTTTTTTACCCCTTCGTGTGCCCTTGTTTTTCTTCACTGCGCTCAGTCGCCTGTACTTTCGAATGGGGTTGCGAAAAGGGAGGGTGACAAGTGGTGTGTGTGTATTTCCGACAAAAGTGCTTTAATTTAAATAAGTTTGTAAACCCTAGGGGTGGAGTTTGTCGAGCACGGGATATTGCCTTTGCTTCACACTTTGGGGCGTGTTAATTCACCTCGTAGATGAGGTTTGATGTATACAGGTGTTCCCCGAAATGACGGACAAACGTTGGATCAAACAGGGTGGCCCAACATAAAAATGAGCAGCATGGGTATCTTGGAAACGGTGGAAAATATACGGATTTGGTTTAATGACAGAAAAGTTGAGCAATACGAGGACCTTCTACGTGGCACTTGCAGAAACTGTTTATCTTCTCTCATTTTCTAGTTATTTGAAAAAATTCAAATTTCGCAATTTTTTTTGAGTTTCAAAAAATATCGTTAATTTTGAGTCCCACGTTTCGTCTTTGATAAATCATCATAAACTTTGATTTTTCCCATGGGTACAAATAAAAATACGCCTTTTATCACACAACGATCTTCGAGATATATCACAAAGTTTGGTTTCGAATGGATTTCTGCAGTATACCTACTTATATATCTTCAAATTGATCATAGACAAGCTGAGAAGCTTTAAAATCAATGATTTTCAAAGTCGGCGTTAGCCGAGTTTAAAAACAACTCTCCTATGTGGCCCTTCAGCGCTTCCGTACTTAGGTACTCATACAAGTCTCAATGATAATAATAATAATAATAATATAATTTATTGTCTGCCGAAGAAAAAAAAAAGAATAATAAGAAATATGACAGTAAATTATGTCTAAGTTATAACTTCTTGAATTTCATGTGAAGATAGAGTGACAAAATCCATATCATCACTGCTGTGAAAGAAACATGTCTTTGAATTTATTTTTGAAATAATTTAATGAGTATGAGAAGGTTGGGATATCCATGTATTGGCTTGAACTCGCAATCTGGTAGGAGAATGATGACTTGTACATTTGTTTATTGTGCATAGGTATGTTGATTTGATGCTTTCTCCTCAAGTTCAGATTGTGTATATCTGTCCAGATGTGGATAGATAGACTGGTGAAATCACTTCCTATCCTGTGACTGGTCCCAAATCTCTTGATTTCGCCTACTTCGATAAAACGTGTATAACGTGACATGGCGTGGGTGAATCTCGCTAAGTGAAGCCGCGTTTTCAACCAAATTTACAGGTTACTGCAGGTGTCAATACGAAAATATGAATATTCGATTCTGAATGACTTCTAATCGTTTCTAACAATTTCATGGAGCCATTTTTCATTGAGTTTGATGCGAATATGTATCGAACATGATTGAAAGAAAATTATTCAAAAATCTTTCGACAGTATCGCCATCTATTGTTGTACATGAGAACCCCACGTAATGAGCTGAAATTCAAATGTTCCAAATCAAGGATTTGTCTGCTGAAACAATTGAAGAGTAGCGCCACCAGGTCTTATTTCCATCATTATCTGTCCTATACGTGATTTTTCTATAGAGGTACTCCGGTTTTTCAGTTTTTAGAACCTTATAAAATAGACAATATGAGTGAAGTCTACGGCGATTGTACATACTCAACCAGCCCATTTCCTTCATTTTATGAGAAATTCTGTCTCTTCTTCTTAATCCATGAATTAAACGTAGACATGAGTTTTGCACTTTTTGAATACGATATGCGTCAGCTTTCCGTAAAAAGGCCCATAAACTGTATCACAATGATTGAAGTGAGACAACACCAGAGAGTCACATAACATTTTTTTTGTTTGTGGGTTCATATCATGTCTATGGGGATACAGAAGTTTCAAAGAAGCATATGCATTTCTGATTTTACTCGTGACATGTTTATCAAATTACAGCCTTGAGTCTATATGGAGACCCAGGTTCTTGACTTGTTCACTGAAATCTAATTGAGCATCCCCGATGAAAATCTGCAATTGGTTCGATGCTACAGTACTCTGACTTTCGCTACCGAATAAGATAACAAAGACTTCAAAGTATTTACCTTCAGTAGATGTTTTTGGGATAATGATTGGAGTGCTGATAAATCTCGATTGATATTTATATTCGCCTGTTGCATGTCATTCAATTTGAAGGAATAATAAACTTGTGTATCATCAGCATAAAAATGGTAATTACAATAAGAAAAATGGCGGTGAAAGTTAGATGTATATAGTGTATAGAGAAGAGGACCCAAAATGCTACCTTGCGGTACACCCTGATCTATTACCAAGCTATTTGACAGATCATTTTCAATTTTGACTTGCTGTTCACGATCTGAAAGATAGGATTCCAGAAAAAATAAAGCTTCGGTACTTAAGCCAACGAAGTGTAAAATCGACAATAAGATTTTATTATTCAGGGTGTCAAAAGCACGAGAATAATCAATCAATATCAACACACATACTTCATTATTGTCCAATGAATACACAATATCATCGGTAACTGCACTCAAAGCTGTAGAGCAGCTGTATCCACTTCTGAAACCAGATTGATTTAATGGCAACAATTTTTTCTCTAACAAATATTCCCTGATCTGTCGTTCTAGTATCTTCTCCAAAACTTTGGAAAGCGTTGGTAAAATACTAATACTTCTCAATTGATTGAATTCGGTAGGATTGGATACTTTGGGTAATGGTAATACATATGATTTCTTCCAAACTTTAGGAAAATAACTCTGAACTATACAAAGATTAAAAATGTTGGTAAGAGAGACTTCGAGGGTTGCTTTGCAACTGAGTTGGCGGTTAAAAACACTTTCAAAAACACTTTTCAATCAAATGGATTTCAGAGCAAATTACTACGAATACAACACCAGAATATCAAAGTTGTGTATTTTTTTTCGATTTTTTTATTATACATTTCACAATTGAGTGTTGAGTGGTGTTAATTCCGATCTCAGTAGTGAAAAATGACACGAATGTGGTGAAGTAGAACGATTCTGAAACATAACATCATAAGAAACACCAAATGATATAGACGACTTTTGAGTCGGTAGCAAAACATTTATTATTATGTCATGTTGTCATCGCAAATGATTTCCATCCGAGTATATTATGTCAAATTGACACGCCAAAATATAAATTATATAATCAGCTCTACGAGAATCTGGGGAAGAAACAAATGAATAGTTCGCGTGTAGAGGCAGTTTGCATGGCCTTTAACGTCCCTTCAATCTAATTCCACGTTAATTTATTGCCATCCCTCCCAACATTGAATAATGATCCTGGCACTGGAAAGACCGGAAGTTGTGGTTTCCTGTGGGGCAAGAAATCGGATGTGAAAAATATTGGAGATACAATCCGCTTCGACAAATAAAAACAGGACTTTTTACGAAGTTCTTCGTATAAGGAAACCAAACCTCAGCTCCCTTATCATAAACACATTCCTCCGAACAACAAACCCACTAGAATAGTGCAGCAGTCTTGTAGGCCCTTGTTCCAGGAGCTACATTTGTTGACTATGGCTTCAATTTATATATTACATTGTGCAGTTTATGTCAAAAAACATATTGAAAGCTTTCAGATTGTAGGCACTATGCAAAAATTCTCATTGAGAGACTCTGATAAACTGGTTATTCCTCAGCATAGGTTAACGTTGACTAATAACAGCTGTTACATCATGCCACTAAGGATTTATAATCACTTACCCATGAATATTCGACAAATTAACAGTATTTCTAAATTCAAAAGTGTACTCAGGAGAATTCTCACAGAAAACATATTTTATGGGCTTGAGGAATATTTTGGACACTCCTTTTAGGTATAATTTTTATAAATATTTTTATACTTTTAGGATAGGTATAATACTATCATTATTCATTTGTAGTTGGTGTGTTGTAGTCTTTTAGTGTCATGTTTGTTTAATTTTAGTATTTTTTATGACAAACCCAATGTCCTGTGAAGGAGACCAATATGGTGAATAAATGAATTGAATTGAATAGTAACGCCACAAATTGTCTGAAACCAACATGAAAGTCATATTCATATGTTTTCCCCCACAGAGGTTACCACATCGTATTACATTTGAAAGTGACAATCATCCCAAGACCACATTTTTTCAAGGTTCCCAAATATACATATCCTTCTGTTGGTACTTATATGAGTCATATTACTGTATCAAAAGCTATGTATTTAATGTTCATCATATAATACAGTGCCTCATTTTATATATAAGTAGTTTATAGATAGCACATCTTTCTGGAGATTGTAGAATGTTTGGTGAATGCGCCAACACTGCTAATTTCGTTCAACCGATAATCGACCGAACGCTGACAGTGACAGCGCGATACGTCTAGTTTTCAAATGAAATTTTGTTTGACGGTTCATTAAACGGCATTTTTACAGTTTTGTATAAAAATTCGAATAGGATTTTATTCAAAAACCATGTTTATTCTGTTCAAATCGAATTTTAAGGATGATGAGGCACTGTTAAATATGTAAGAGACGATTTAAAAGTGGTGACTAGAACACAACATTCCAATGGTGAGTTACTCAGTGTCGTATCATTCGTTGTATAAACATTATTCGCCCACCCTCATATGCAAAACGATTGGTAATTTGAAAACATTCTCGAGTTTTAAAATATGATCAAGAAAGAGAATATTTCAAGATACGCTAGAGTTCACTCGCATCATTTCACAACAAGTTATAAAATGGTTAGCCAAGTGGTAAGAAAATGCTCAGAGTAGTAAATAAGCCTATGGAATTGAAAAGTAATAACAACATATTTGATATTGTATTTCTCAAGTTCGACACTTTGAAACTTTATATAGCCAGGAAATAAACAATATAGTTGTGATGATGAATCAAATCTAATATCATTCGGGTAATAAATCGAAGATGTATATTTTCAGAAAACTTTGTTGTTACAATGTTTTCATTCAGTCTTAGGACGAATGGATAAGATAATCTTGTTATTAGGTCAATTTATTCAAATTCAGACCTTTCCTAGATAACAAGACACTGGTACTGGAGGATTGCTATCCTTGTTTAAGAATGAGGTAACCCTAGTAACTGATTTAGATGCTGGCTTCAAACAACTACTGTGGTAAGGATTGAGAGTTATTCATTTATAGGCTGTTTTATGATCGAAGATATATTCAATAGATCAAAGCACTCCTTGAACACTTACGTTTATTGGCAATTTATCTCGATCTGTTCTCAAAAGTAAGTATGAGAAAACCACCATAAAAAATATCCTGCTGAATTTGAGCTCGCTTTTTATTTGGCAAGACAGTTCCATGAATAGAAAACTCATTTCAGTTAAACTTCATTCAACAAACTAAAAGAGCAATAAGTAGTTGAATAAATGTTTCCAAATCTCGACATACTTACTGGAATATTATTTGGTCTTCAATTCTGTCTTTGAGAATTACTATTGTCAAACTGATGCGACGCGCGAATCATGATAAACGAACGTTAAATGCTAGTCTTCATGGCTCCATAGGGCCTATAAGGTTTGGGATCCCATCAAGAAAATACAGGCAGAAAGAAAGAAAATTGAAAGCAAGGGCGGACCTTTACTGACTCTGTGACTTTACAACGCGGCCTGACTTCAATCCAATGACACCCTCAATGGCACCCCTTGAAGGTGCTCTACGAAATCACCCTATAAATCATCGTGTGCCATGAATAATCTCCTGCAAAGTGCGGGAGGCTTCAGTGGCTCCGAACGATAATAGAAGCGACAAATATTCCTGGTGAAATATGAGAATGGCGATAACAAGTATGAGGATGCATGAGAGGATGATGATGTAAACAACAATTACGCATCAGTTCGGAAATTGATTAATAATAATAATAATAATAATAGCGTTTATTGCCCAACAGTTTCCCATTTACAAAGCAATTTTACAAATCACAATACAAGATTAATTATAGTAGCACTAATTTCTAAATATGAATGTATGACAATCAGAATCCCTATTTGAATAAAAAAATGAATAATAAATAAAAAATAAATAAAAAAAATTCAAAGATGCGCACGAGATTTATTCTTGAGTTCACAAACACTGCAAAAAAATAAGTCACAAACATTAGAAAGTTTGTTTGCATTACTGCACATAAAATTTGTTGATTGAATTGATTTCGAAAACATTTGTGAAAAACCTATCTCGGGCTGACTAGCTATAACTCCTTAGAGGGGAATTTCTGGACTCATGTTATTATGCACCATCTCTACCATTTTTATTCCTAGAATCTGCAGCTGAAATCTTTCTATGTGATTTTGGGATACCCTCAGTGGCGAAATTATTATATATGGATATATATGATGGTGATGGTGTGATGGTGTTATGGTGTTATGGTGTGATGGTGTGATGGTGTGATGGTGTGATGGTGTGATGGTGTGATGGTGTGATGGTGTGATGGTGTGATGGTGTGATGGTGTGATGGTGTGATGGTGTGATGGTGTGATGGTGTGATTTTAGATGTAGATGTAGGAAATACAATATGAAAGACAGTCTATAAAAAATATTTCATTCAACAGCCACTACAACAATGTTTCAATTTATAGAAAACCCCTCGTAGTCATTTTATTTAACAAAACTCGGCTCAATTTGGGACGATTCTGCAAATTACATTCTCGAATGTTTCCCATCCACCAGAAATTTCTGCAGGAACGATTTTCTGTCAAGGTGATTTGAATAAATACTTTTTCATCTTCTGCGTCGCTACTTCCATCAATTTGTCTTGCATTTCCGAGTAGACAACACGAGTGGCAATAAATGCGCTTCTATTCCCCAGGTATTGTACCCTGTGTCCAAAACAAGAAGCGCCAAAGTGAATTCAGACATTTGACATTGAATTGATAGTGAACGAGATAATATATGGCAGGGTGGTCCAATTAATACCGGCAGGACTTCATCAAATGATGAAACTTGATATGCAGCAGCAGCAGCAGCATCGGGCTATGTTGTTAATTCGAATAAATTCCTCCTGCAAAATGCAATCCGAAATGTAATCCGTTTCCACATAGCGGATTATTCGTAGACACAACAAGCAAAAGATAGATATTATCCGGGACGAAACCTGGAAATGGGCTTTTGAATTGGCTTTCAGAATGTGTTGAATTTTTCCTTTTCGTCCAATTATTGAAGTTCTTGAGCGTCATGCCAAGAAGTGGAACTCGAGGAGAATTACCTCGAGAATTACCAGAAAAACCCGGAAAAGTCGCAATCCGCTTTTCTTTAGATATCTACAGCTCTATTGACATCATCGTGTAAGTATATCCTCGAAAAGAGTCGAAAGGAAATACATATAGTCATTATGAAACTGATTTGGATGGTGTTCTTTGAGGTTTTTATATTTTCATGAATATTATATGAAATCATCATTTGAGTATTATTCATTCCTCTTTGCGATTAAATTTGAAAAAAGGTAATCAACATATAGTTGTGGCTCCTTCACCATTCTGTTGACGCAGCAGTTAGTAATGCGAAAGTTACCGAAATTAAAATTTTCTTCTCACGTAGAAGTTCGTGAAAATTCATCGAATATTTCTCTTATTATTTTTTATTCTTCTCCTAGTGAAGCCTTCAGTGCACTGTTTAAATGCTAGGACTTTTGTGGTTTTACCGGGTGATCCAATAATGGTGACAAGGTACTGTATCTCAGGAACTAGTAGTAGTTGAATTTTTGGAAAAAAAATCCTTCAGAGGCAATAGAACAAGAAAAATTGCTGAAAATATGTTTTTAATTCATACGTCCACCGCTAGGGGGCGTAAAAAATATTTTTTTTCTTATATCTTGTGATGTAAGTTCATAAATTAATACCCTCAAGTTAATGGTACAGATCCATTTTTGAATATAACTTTTTGATTGTAGGACGTACAATAAAGGCGGGAGGGGACTTAACGTAATTTTGCTATCAAGGTCTGGTTCAAGAAAGGAAGGTTTGGTGAATAAAATATAAACCGTATATGCCATCCTGGTTCTTACTGCCCTTGCTAGAGGGCTTGTTTCATAGAGTTAACCATTTTATTTAAATTTTTCTCCGGAATCGTAAATTGAACTGTAAGATTATTTTATCAGATTCGTGAAATAGATTGAATTTACAACATAATATCTTTAATAAAAATTTTAGAATATTCAAAGTGTAGTGTACACGAAAAAATTTCCAGTAATAATTGAAGACGTATCATAAGTGAAAATGCGAAATCCGATGTCTCCCTCTTTCTTTCTCTCGGTCTCTCTGTCACCAAAATTAATAGATAATTTCTTTACATAATTGACCATCAGCACAAAGGCACGCAAGTTTGCCCTATACAGGGTCACTCACGGTCGATGGTACCTTAGACGTTTACGGAGAACGGGACGTAGGATTATTCTGAAAATTTGGTTTATTGGGTAATCAGTTTTTTTCTATCGATCTAAAATACTTTCAGCGTTTCGGCGTTGCCGCTTCTATCAAAAAGTAGCAACAACTTTGTTATTTCAAATAGAACACACTGTATTTCATTTGATTTTTAGATTCTTCCTGAGAAGCTGATTTCGTCGATCTATCATACTTGGGGTATAGCGAGAAAGATTACAAAGATATAGGGAGTGAAAAGTCGAGATTTTTCAAATTTAGGAATTTTTTGTGCTGAAACTATCCATTCATGCTCAAAACGGCTCACATGTCCCTATCTCAACTTTCCATTTACTATCGATTGATATTTAATTGAAACAAATACGAGTGGTTCAAAATTTTGAGTTTTGCATCACCCTCTATTTGTTTCTATTAAATGTCAGTAGATAGTAAATGAAAAGTTAAGATAGGGACATATAAGCCTTTGAGCAGAAATGATTAGTTTCGACACAAAAAATTCCTAAAGTTGAAAAATCTCGATTTTTCACACCCTATATCTCTGTAATATTTCGCGCTATACCCCAAGTATGATGTATCGACAAAATCAGCTCTTCAGGAAGAATCTAAAAATGAAATAAAATACAGGGTGTTCCATTTGAAATAACAAAGTTGTTGCTACTTTTTGATAGAAGCGGCAACGCCGCAACGCTGAAAGTATTTTAGATCGATAGAACAAAACTGATTACCCAATAAACCAAATTTTCAGAATAATCCTACGTCCCGTTCTCCGTAAACGTCTAAGGTACCATCGACCGTGAGTGACCCTGTATAATGAGCGACATAGCAGGTAACTCTTATGGAGAAAAACCAGGCCCCCTCTGTATAAACTAGCCATCGTTATACGCTCATCATAATGACAATTCCCTATTGTCTCTTGTGGTAATGATTGGCACAAGCAAAGGTGGCCCCGCATATCCTAGAATGCACATCAGCCGTTGGAGACTGAATTCTGCCCCGAAGGATGCTGAGATTCAATAATTATTCCAGTTAAGCAATTACCGTTAATTGGCAGGTAATTAATTGAGTAGTGCTTTCATTATCGAGACGCTAACGCATGAAGGTAAGAAGGTTGTACCCGTATAAACTGTGGAAAACTTATAAATAGTGGGCCAGAAAATAAAAGAAAAGATAATTATTTGGAAATGTTGCACCACAATGCGACTTTTTTCGGATTTTTTCTTTGCTTAGGTAGGACCGTGGGAGAAATTATAAGAAATTATGGTGAACAAGAAATTTTCGCACGAAGCGCATAGAGTTTCCTTCTTCAAACTATCTATTCACAACACCCTATATATTATCTCGCCATTTTAACATTTTTACACGTTGTTGCACTGTTATCATAACATAGGTAATACTTATGTATGTCAACATATTGCGCTGTCAATTACTTAGTTAAGTATTTCAAAAAAAAATACACGGAAGTAAAGAATTACAAAAGATTTCAAAGAATAACAAATAAATCCATTTCGAAATCCTTAAAATGCCAAGAAGTTTCAAACAATTACACAGAGAAGTGATTCCAAACTTAAATTTCGCGAGGAATTTATGAGAGTGTCTAGGAAATCAAACACATTAAACGGAATTGCAACTCCACCAAATTTTTAATTTTAATTCAAAATTCCTTAGAATCACTAAGGATTCCTAAATAAATGCATGCCTCAATTCATGCATTTGGAATCAACCCCAGTTGAAATTATTTGCAATTCATTGCATTTCTTTGCATTCCTTTGAAATCTGTAATTTCTTGCAATTAAACTCACCTTCTTGATTTCCAACTCGAATGATTCCTATTGAAGTTCAAGCAGAAATGAATCCTCGGAAAAATCAGTTTGAGTTGAAGTTGTAGGTATTTGGAATCAATCGATGTGACTTTATTGTCACGTCTTAGGAAGAAAGAAACATTTGCGATCTGCATTCACAATTTGAATCGTTGCATAGACTACGACCAGATATAATTCAATGTTCTGCGTGGTATTTGCCAGGAAAGTAGTTGTTTTCTGCTCGTTATCTACCAGATATTCAATTTGAAACTATTTTTGATATTTTTTAATTGGATTGCTATTTTCTCTTTCAAAATTTCGGTCCAATTCATAGCTTTTCCATTTTTTAATTGAGATTCATTACGATTCCCTGCAATTCTTGTTGTGATTATGTTATTCATTGCAAATGATCCTTGAAATTTCTAGGTTAATTCAATAATATCTCGAATATAGTATCAAGTCTTTGTCCCTCGACTTATCCTTATAGATACTCTTGCGGAATTTAAATTTGGTAAACAAAATCTCACATTTTTATATTCCCAAAGGGATATTTCGAAGACTTTTTCCAGGTTTTCACTTCCACCATGAGTAAGATTATTACCAGGCGTTCTACCGAGCGTTCTATAAGTACGCGATAATTACAACGATAATAATAATGCACGCATTGAATTGCCCGGAATTAAACCATATTATTTTCATTAACAGTACATCGCTACATAAAAAGATTCAGGTAGGTGTTGTGTTATAGTCGAGTTCGATTTTTTCACAATTCAATTACTTTATTATCACGGTCATGTATGATGGTGTTTGGGTGTATTACTCGGTATATTATGTGAATAACTATGGACGTTGAACTTTATCTATTATTTTTCTCATTCACACAAGGTCATCAACTCCAATAGAAAATCCAATATTAGTGAATAGTCCAATATTATTTTAATAAAACATATTGTCTCGGATATTGTTCTAATTTTTCTCGTTCTTTTTTTTACAATTATAACTATAGATAGATCGAGAGATAGATATAGGTATTTATCTCCATTGAGCTAGCAGAACCATCACTTTGGATTTCTAGAATTTTTGTTTGAGGCAGATCTCTCTTATTTCGTCTCTTATCATAGCCTATTGCTGATTTTCTTGCTCTTAGTTTTTTTTAAATCGTAGTTCAACTTGAAAGAGAAATTTTAATGAAAATCTGAATAGGTACACTATTTTTCAAGGCTGTTTCAGGGCTAAGCTAAATAAATCGAACATAAAAACCCAACCTCGAGACAAACTACATAAATTTTTTTGGTATTCTTTCAATAGGGAGTTTTGCCAGCTGAACCGTTGCTAGCAAAACCAAATATGGGAGAGGAAGTTTGTAGGAAACTAAATCAAAATTTGAATACACCATGAATCAAAGCTTATTTAAGGATCTCATTCAAGCCTCTTGCAGATTTTTCTGCTCTAAGTTTTCAAAAAAAAATACAGATAATAAGCTAGAATGAAAGCCTTGATTGGGCGCCAAATTATGGCGTTAGTATTCAGATTCTTCAGAAACCTCATCATTTATGTTATTGCATGAGCAAAAAAAAACTAAGAGCAAGAAAATCATATATATAATAGGCATTAGACTAGGATAAGAACTTCAAATAAGCGCAGCCTTGAATTGTGGTGTTATCAACAGATAACTTCGAAAACTTCGTGATACTAATAGAAGTAGTTTTGCCTGATGTTCAACGTTGAGCTATACCTATAGTATAACCAACGATTTTTCGCGTATTATAAAACGAAGAGCAAAAAATTCGGCCATATATCAGTCTTCGAATTAACCATAAATTATGATGGCTAATGAAAAATTCTAAAAATCCAAAGTGGTGCGTTCATATACGTCCATGAAGGTAATCGAGGAGGTAATGGTTTATTTCATCAATTTTTCTGAGGTTTGTTTTGTCAGATCTTGTTCAAGTGATTGAAGAAACGAAGATATATATAAATCGTGATATAAATATATTGGTATGAACTTTATTCACCGGTACAAATAATATTGATACCTATATATGAATATCGATTTCTGATCGTAAGTATCAGAATAACGAAATGGAATCCTGGCAGATATAGTATAGATTTCATCAAACCTGGACCAAACGGAATCCCAGCAAGAAATCGAAATTGAAGTTTAAGGAACATCGGAAACAACATTGAAAGTGAGCTAGTGTATTTTTTTTCACTGCGTATAACTACTCAAGCTACCGCAAGGTGATAATGGTCTGATGATGCATGGTGCTGTGGAAATATTATCAAGGATTCCTTCTCGCGGATTTATCAAGAGATATTTGAGAGTGAAACGGAAATAAAAAATATTCAACATTCTTAAATTTAGTTGCCGATTTGATTATTAGTTTAGTTGAATCCAAACCCATGCACACACAGCATCATACCTATAGATACGATTTCACGTTCCGCACCTGATATTCTATAGAAAAAGAAGTGTTGGTGTTTTGGTGAGTCAACAAATCTTAATTTCCATATCATAAAATCCCTACCTCTTCGATGTTGATGGTATAGGTAATGGTATATGCGTGATATAGTCATAGCAGAACAGATATATATAAATAAGTTATTGTTCTATTCTCTTCGCTGGTCAGTGCACAAATGAAATCGATCAAACTATTGAACACCGAATTGTTTGTATTTAGTTACCTTTCAAGTGTCGAACAGGATCCAATGGAGATGCTGCAACACTTCCAATGAATGTGAACAGCACAATCACAACACTACATGCTAATGGTTTCATGAACATGGTAAAGCCCGGTCATACGAACTAAGATCACAGCTGTATTCTTTGGCAGATAGGTGTATCATTTTATTGTCCTTGGCGGGATAACATTAAATTCGTCGAATGTACGTGAGTTTCTCGGAGATTTCAACGCTCAGTCAACCACACGGACCGTGTCGAGAGCACTGCTTCGCTCTTCCGCCGTTTTCGTTCTCTTGGAACAAGTCAGCGAACGGTGTTGCCACGTTTGATAGCATGTACGGATTAATCCCTGAATGATCAATGAACCCTCTGAGAAAGATGGAAAAGGGCGCGTCTCCAAAAAGCCATCACTAGATATTCATAATAAAGATCGAAATTGAAGCTATTTATTGTGCCTAATCAAATATTGAATGCTGCATACATATATATATATATATATACATATATATATATATATATATATATATATATATATATATATATATATATATATATATATATATATATATATATATATATATAGGCAGGGGCGGATAAAGGGGGGGGGCTATAGGGGCTTAAGCCCAGGGCCCCGGATTCTACAGGCGCCCCCAAAATATGAAATAAACGAATTATTCCAATTGCTACTGCACTTGTATAATAATGGATAGAAATTGATATTGTTATTATAATATCAATATTTTTGTTCTGATTCAGCGTCAGATCTGCTATATTTATAGAAACTTTGATTCCTACTGCCTAATCGGGTAATGTATAATATTGAGAGTTCTTGATGATGGAGAGATAGACAGATTAAGTATTTTTCAAAAAATGAATTGAATAAGGTAAAGGCACTTGAGGAATCAATAAACTTCGGGAAGAGGGCATGCAGATATACTCAGAACACCTGTCATTTTCAAAAATGCTCCAATACATATCGATGATGTAACTGAATAGACATTTTCACTTCATCAAAAATATATCTAACGTTACTTATAACAAGTTGCGGCCGTTTTCATGATTGAAAATATATGTAGGACTACAAAGAGGAAAGACCGAGGGAAAGACAGGTAGGACTATTTCTCAATTTTGTCAATACCAACTCATAATGAGGCAATATAAAGGCTTGTATTCAAAGCAAATCCTAAGTATTGAAAGCAGAACCACTTTATAACACTACAGAACCAAACATAGAAAAGGAAGTTTTTGAAAAACCTGATGAATTCACCATAGTTCATAGAGGCTCCCATTTTAGCCTATCTTCGAATATGTCTCCCTTTGTTTTCAGAAGGCAGAACATTCGGCAATAGGTTGAAATTAGAGCCGTTAATATGAGCCTCAAATAATTCAGATTTTTAATGAAATTTCTATTTTATGTTATGCTCAACGGTCAAGCTAGCAAAACCCCTAGCAAAACCCGCGATTAAAAAAATTAGAGAAAAATAGCGATAAGGTGGAATAATTATTATGTCTTCGATATTCGATTCAGATAGCACATACCTGAAAAACACAGTCTGTATTTTTTTTCAAGACGAAAGAGGAAATTCGGCCATATTAGGCTAAAGTGAGAGTCACATCAAAAGAGCATAAAATTATGGTGTAATCACATTCTTCGAAAACAAATGTTTCTAGGAGTGGTTTCGCCAGCTCAAGGAATCCACGATTTTTCGAAAATTCGGCAATATGGTAATAAATTAGCCTCCAAAAATTCTAACAATTCGAAGTGTTTCGTTGAATTTTTTATTTATTTTTCATTTCCTTTTTTTTTTTTCGTTCACGAAAAATAAATGAAGAAAATTATAACATTTATATATTTTATATCCGACATGACGACTCAAAAAAAATTATGAACTGGGTAGCGTTCAAAGTTGTTCGATCAATAGCCCAGGGCCCTGCCATCAGTTAGTCCGCCCCTGTATATAGGCCCTATTAAGGTATACTTATGTACACAAATTTGCTTTGAAATTTTCTTTAATGTGCGATGGCATTATTTACGTCGAATAAGAAATTATTTGATGACAATATTTGAAACCGAAACGTCGTACGGAAAATCTCTCATCGCTGTTTTGCAGAGCTTGAAAAGTGGCAACAATAAAGTGTCTTGTTTTCCAATGATTCTTTAAATAACGTCAAAAAAAATAAAAACGAAATCGGCAAATTCCAGTTTTTTAGGCATCATATCTCCGGAACAATCATGTTTGTCTCATTCTTCTGTTTCTGTTTGTTCAATTTAAGATTATATTGAAAAACTCTCATCGGAAAAACTATTGAAAATCAGTTTTTCAAAAAAAAACTGAGAAAACCAATCGATGCAATGTAAAAAAACAAGTTGATGATGGATTTCTTCGAAACAAAACGTTGTATGAAGATTTTGTGAACGCCATTTTGTAAAGCTGAAAAAGTGGAAACGGGAAAATGGCTTTGGATTGTTCGAAAATTTTCAAATAACTTCAGAAAAAAATAAAAGCCAAACGGCCGTTTTTATTCTGACTCCCTTATGCGCAACTCTCAGCTCATTTGACTGTGTTACTCTTACAGTTACCGCGAGATTCCCATGCTATTCTTCCTATCTTGAACACACTGTATATACTTACTTACTTATTAATTTTTTGTTTGTTTTTTTTTAATCTGTTCATAAATTACATTATTGAGGATCTTGGAGTCAACTGTCTATTATATGCGGATGATTTGAAATTATATATAAAAATAAACTGCCTGAATGATTGTGCCATTTTACAAAAATATTTTTTTCTATTTTGGTTATATAATGAAGTCATTATGAAACGCAAATGCGTATCGAAATCGCCTCTGTTTCGATACGCATTTTTTATTATTCGGAGGTTGGTACAATCGAACAGTCAAATGAAAGTCAGAAGACGAGTTACTTCTGAGCGATTTTGAATTTGGTGATACTAGCAGTGATAAAACTCCATGTTTTCATTGGTGAATTTCAATTCAGAGTGTAGTTTGATTTAAATTGACCAATAAAAACAATAACATTTAATTTTTCACCGCAAGTATCGCAAAAATCAAAATCGCTCAACTGTAAACTGGGCCGCTTTACGCTTGTGTGTCAGATTTCAATTATTTTACCAATTGAATATGTTTTTGTTATTTATCAATATTAAATCCATTTTTCGATAAAAGACTTCTACAATAAATTAATTCAAAATAGAAAAAATTGCATATGACACAACGATTCATATAAGACAAGTTGTCGCACTTGTGTGCGAAAACGTCGAAAATGTCTTATAAAACTTGTATCATAATATACCAATTTTTTATAGTTAAGTAATCTATTGAGGTGCTTAAACGTGAGCCACCTAGTGCATGTGTTATAGTTAAAGTATTATTATTGTGACTCATTCCTAACTAATATTCTTAATCAAGGCTTGTATGTTTTGAACAAGCAACAAAAAATATCTAAGTATAGATATAGGAAATTGTGATGTGAAATTTGGCAACCGTGTAAAGGTATCAAATCCTGCAAGCTTGCGCGTTCCTGCTGAATCCTTTTGCAGTGAAAAATAATATTGTTTCGTTTACTCGTATTAGTACACCCAGACGCTTTCACAGGGTGATTCAAATAACCTTATACATTTCTTATTCGTACAAACATGGATTATTGTGTAGTTCAATAATGAAACAAAAAATGTTTCCATTTAAAAAGTGATATCGAGTGGTTCTCATGACACAATAAGGGGTAGGATTTGTAAAATCCTATTATTTGAAAATTCGCCTAGTTAGGCGAAATGATTTGAACGAATTCAATGGCCTTCAATGACTTAAGTACCTTTAGTATCTTATTAAGAACCAGGATTTTCAGGAATCTTTTTTGGCTCATCCATATTATTCTACAGAAAGAGGACAGAAATAAATACACTTGAAGAATCTATCAATTGTTAAACAGGATATATCTTCCTATACAACATTTTTTGATCTGGAAGCTTTCTGAAAGCATTGTCCCATTAATTTATAATTCAACAAAAAGGTAATAATGACCTCCAGTACTCCACAGTCCTTAGTGACCTCGAAGAATAAATAAAAAATTCAATGAAATTTGACTTATATATTATTATATTTGGGTAGGTATATTATATCAATTTCAACAGAATGGAAAATAGACAAGTTAACATGTCCTTGCAAAAAATTGTCTTCAAGCTACATCCAGGTCATTGTTAGGTCAATTTCAATCATATAGCACTCAAGTATGTAAAAGTAAATGCTCAATATTCCTCAATCTTGGCAGCTTATCACCATATCTTGCTTCACACAAGAAATGTTTTCCATTATTATCTTTGGTTGCAAAATCAAAGTTTGTCTGCAAGTTTCTCAAAGTTCATCATGACTTCTCTCAAGGCAGCCCTCTCTTCATCACTTTTCAATGTGAGACAATATTCATTGAATTTTCTCAGCTGATAGTCTCTGAGGAAGCTGAAGCAATGGCGAATAGTTGCCCCAACATACAGCATATTTAACACCACCATCTTATCTTCCACCATTTTGACTAGGGGTATGGAGCTGGAGACAAGCTTGTGAGGGCCCCGTCTGCATCTGATAATTGCCGTTCTTGTGTGTTCATTTATGTATTTGGCAACGAAACCTGCTCTGATGGCAGCTACTCCATAGTCTCCATGTAGTTTTTCTACCATTTTCATAATGGCGATATACAGAGAAGGTTCTTTCAGTTTCAAATGCGCATTATTATCTCTTCCGATTTCGTTCACCTCGATCAATATGTACCTATGATGGAAATTATATTGAATATAAAAAGATAATTTGATTCAACAAAGATACAAACCTGTTTTTATGACGAACCATATTGTGAGTCAATAATTATCAAAAAGCTCGAATGACTAATTCCTAGGCACTAAGACACTTCTATCTAGGTTGTACTCCACGATTCACGAGTACATTGGGGGCCTGTGAATTTGTTTTGTTAAAATAATTATAGGTTAGGTTTTTGGAAGTGACTACTGAAACGCTTTGGGAGTTTTGGAATTCCTTAAATCAGGTTTACGGGTTTGATGATTAGTTCTGTGGATGATAAGCGATCTCAAGTGCATATCTATCCTTCTTTTTGACATATGTTATAGCGAGAAACATATACACTGAGTGCGCAATGCGCATCAGTTTTGCCAATACGATTCGATAAAGGACACACACATATTGTGAAAAACCATTGATGTAATCGCGGGGATTCAAAAAATAAATTAATTTCCTTTCACAAAAGATCTCAAAATAGATTATTGACAAGTATATGTCTATGATTTATAAGTCCAATGAATAATAACAATAATGATTTCAACATATTATACCTATATTAGAAAATGTACTGCATTCTTATATACAAATGAAAATGAATAGTCATAAATAGAGGAATACCTATACCTACACATATACCTAATAGAGACAATACTACAATATTTCATAAGAGCTGCTATCATCTACAAAGTGGTTCTCAACATGCTGTTGAAATTCTGTGAATTCAATATCTTTTCTGAAGTTTTTACTACAAATTGGACACATTTTTTCAATGTCGGTAGATTGTTTTTGCTTAGAAATAGATTTTCCCTCTTGTCCCAAAGGTAGTGCTTCTGTACATTTATCAATACCAGTTTTAGGAATATCATCTGTGTAAGTACCTTTTTCACATTGATGGATTCTTCTCATATCACAAGATTTGCAGCTGAGTAATGCTGAAAAAATCAACAATTCTATAGTATACTGGATAATATAAATACTCAGGGCATGCTCAAACAAAATATTTCAAAATGAAAATTCCTGAAGAAGGTACTAAAACCTCACTTTACCTCTATTCTGTAATGCATGTAAATTTCTAAGGTTGTTTTCTAATTCTTTCTTCTGAATCAACACTTCTTCTTTGAGCATCTTCAAGTCTTCAAGTGCATCATTCAAATCCCCAACAATATCTTCCTCTAACTGATCATCAAAATGAAATCCAAACTTTCCTGTAATAAGGCCATAATCACATTGCATTTCATCAATCTCTGAACACATCTTATCAATTTCAATTTTCTGTTTAGAAAAATTATCAGTCAGTTTCAATGAAATATTTTCCAATTCCAAACTTATTTTTTCATTCATGTCTAGGGTTCTGAGAGGAATCTTAGTTTGGGGTTCATGCTGTGTGAAAGTTTTTGACCTAATTAAAGCAGTATGGGTTGAAGTATGACTTGGTGCTATGTGTCGGTCAACAGTTTCATTTATTTTGTTTAGCTGTTCCTTCAAGTTTTTGTTGATGTCAATTAGTTTCCCTAATTTGCCCCACAAGTCTTGGTTTTCCACTGACACCATTTTAATCTTTTCTTGTAGTTGCTCACGTTGTTCTTTTGCCTCAGTAATTTGAAATCTCAATTTATCTAATTCGGATAGCGAATGCTGCTCGTTTTCTTGAATATGAGTACATTTACTTCTCAGGTTGATATTCTCATCCTCCAATAGGGTAATCCGTTGTTGCAAAGTTTTACATCTGTCTCTCAATGTGTGGACTGCAATTTGAATAGCATATTGAGAACCTTGAGACTCATCCATAGTTGATTGTTGTAATATTTTTAATGAATTCCAAAAAGTTTGAAATCATAACATATGATTCAAAATAGAAAACAAAAGTGATGCTATCATGATCATGTCAAACTGACACTAGAGTCCTTGAACTTGACCAGTGCAACCTTAGTGTAACCACTGTACTTGTACTTGAAACATAACAACCACAAAAACCATTGGTTTTTTCTTTTTCGAATTTCAACGAAGATAACGAATAGGCCATTCCCTATGCTGCAATATGATCACTTCAAATGACGTCACTCCGTTAATTTCCACTATTTCTTGATCTGTGATACAGCATACAAACATGTGTCTCTGTACACGTCCTGACGTCACGTGTGAGACTACAGTTTGAGTGGAATGAGCCGTCTCATTCCTAAACAGAAGAGGTAGTTTATTGTTCTGTGGATTAACAATATTGAACATCCTTGACCATAGAACTTATAAAGCTAGATCCGGCATCCTGTAGTATTTTTTTGGTATAGAAGGGTCTGCAAGAAAGTACGTACTATGATCACGTGGTACAACACATTTTATGGACAAAAAATAAAAACGAACACTCAATGGCTTAGTACTTTCAACAGTTTCAACTTCAACCCCCCTGGAGCTGCAAAACAAATAACCTGGATACCGGTTCTAGCGTTATAAGATCTAGTAAAGATCTATATCCTAGACCGACATCTGGTGATTTGTTTTTTCACTAATCTACGCATTATCTGGATACTTCCACAGGATACTTCTTTTATTCCCCTTCTATGTTGTATTCAAACAAATTCGGGATGACTACTAAAACCATTGATGAAATTCCTCGTTAAAATGGGCCTGTTTCCGTTTTGTGCGCTAACCAAGGTTAATGTTTGGAATATCTCGCTAGGTGGCGCAGTGTATTTCCTCCTAGATCGGTATTCAAGTTTCCTGAATTAGCTCTTTTTAACATGGCAGGTCCGTGTGCACGTTGACGATACTTGAGTTGTCGCAATCGTGTGTATATTTTGTGAAAAATCGTTGCGAGTTATCTTTGTTCAATCGAAGTGGTGATTAAAAATGAAGTTGAACGTGTCCTACCCAGCCACTGGCTGCCAAAAGCTGTTCGAGGTGGTCGACGAACACAAGATCCGTATCTTCTATGAGAAACGCATGGGCCAGGAAGTCGAGGCCGATCTTCTGGGAGACGAATGGAAAGGCTACATCCTCAAAATCGCCGGAGGAAATGACAAGCAAGGTTTTCCCATGAAGCAAGGTGTCCTCACCAACTCTCGTGTCCGCCTTCTGTTGTCCAAAGGGCACTCTTGCTACAGACCCAGGCGTACTGGGGAGAGAAAACGTAAGTCCGTCAGGGGGTGCATCGTCGACGGAAATCTGAGCGTCTTGGCTTTGGTCATCGTTCGTAAGGGAGAGCAGGAGATCCCCGGTCTTACCGACAAAACCATTCCTCGCAGATTGGGTCCCAAGAGGGCTTCCCGCATCCGCAAGCTCTTTAACTTGACAAAAGAAGACGACGTTCGCCAGTATGTGGTGAAGCGCCCTTTGGAGCCCAAGGAAGGCAAGGAGAGCAAGAAGCAGAGGTTCAAGGCCCCTAAAATCCAGCGCTTGATCACTCCTGCTGTTCTTCAGAGAAAGCGTCACCGTCTGGCTCTCAAGAAGAAGCGTTGCTTGAAGCGCAAGGAGCTGGGAGATGCTTATGCCAAACTCTTGGCCCAGCGCAAGAAGGAGTCCAAGGCCCGCCGGGAATTAGTCAAGAGACGTAGGTCTGCTAGTATGAGGGACAGCAAGTCCAGCAGTCAGGGTGGACAGAAGTAAATAAACTTTTATATGTAAGGACAATGGAAAATAAACGTTGTTACTGATGACTTGTTTTTTCTTTCAACAGATTTTCACCTGATTTATATTATTTATTTAATTACCTTCAAATTTAGATTCACCCCAATGAAGTTGATCTCATATTAGATATAGAACTCTTGAATGTCTATTTAAAAGTATCCTGTGGATAAACATCAAATAAAATATGTTCAGTGATGGAAAATAAAACTTGCAAAATATGTAACTTCCACTATATATCAACTCCAGAAGTTTTTATTACATCAATTTATTTATACATGAATGAAATCCTATCTACTTAGATAAATATGTTATTTTTGTCTTAATTTGAACTAATTTCAGTAAGCTATAATAGGAGAAACCTGGTATTTACTGGGTGAACTTGTAACAGAATGCAGAAAAAAAGGTAGGACAAAAACTATTACAGCTGAACTTTAAGATTATTTTTATTGTGCCATAATTTAGTCTTAACTAAAATGTATGATATGGTTTCAACACAGACAAAACATTCCATTTGATTTAGCAAAATGGATTTTCTAACCTTATAGGTTAAATATGCTAATATGCATTTTATTCTACTTCTGTCTTTGAAGATGTGGTTTAAATTTCAAATGAGTACATACATACAAAATTAATAGTTGAGAAAAATTATCATTATTAAACATCTTATTTATTTATTTCATTCATACAAAATTAACTGTATATGTTTTCATGATTTATTTAATTTACAGGAAAGCAATATCTCAGTCTGACAATGAGTTAAAAATTATTATATGAAGATTCAACCTTTGATGACAGCTATTGGTCTCAATTTAATACACTTTTTAGAAATTCCTGCAGCATGGCAGGTGTTTACAACATCAGTAACATTCTTGTAAGATTCAGGTGCCTCCTCCATAACTAGTTTGGGAGAAGCTACTCTAATTGATATCCCAGTTTGCTCTAGTTTTCTCAGAACTTCTTGATAATCCAGGTTTCTTCTTGATTTTGCTCTGGATAAAGCTCTACCAGCACCATGACAAGTAGATCCAAATGTCTCCAACATCCCTTGTTCTGTCCCAGTGAGAACATAACTGCAAGTGCCCATGGTGCCCCCAATAAGAACTGGTTGCCCAGTCAACTGGTAATCCACTGGTATCAGGGGATGATGCGGGGGAAAAGCCCTTGTTGATCCCTTCCTATGAACTAGAAGTGTTTTAGGTTTTCCATCTACAATGTGTTCTTCAACTTTGGCAATGTTGTGAGACACATCATATATGACATGCATGTCCAAGTCATCAGGGGTCATGCCAAATTTCTTGGCAAATGCCTGCCTGCTCAGGAAAGTCATTGAACTCCTATTCACCCAGGCAAAATTAGCAGCTGCTGCCATGGCCTTCAAATAATCCTGTCCCTCTTGACTGTTGATTCTGGCACAAGCTAGCTGCCTGTCATTTGTTTCAATATTGTCCCTTTTCATAGCTTTCTCCATCTGTACCAGGGCATCAGTGGCCACTTGATGCCCAAACCCTCTACTGCCAGAGTGGATCATCACACAAACCTGCCCTTTTTCTTCAATGCCCATTTTTGATGCTGCAGATTTGTCATAGATTTCATCTACAACTTGGATTTCTGCATAGTGATTTCCAGCACCCAGAGTACCCAGCTGAGGCAAACCCCTCTTCTTGGCTCTTACACTGACTTTGGAAGGGTCAGCATTTAACATTCTGCCATATTCTTCACAATGCTCCTTATCCTCAGCCCAAATGTACCCTTCTCTTAGTGACCAGTCCATCCCCATTTCTAATGCTTCCTCTAAATCTCTGGCATTCATTGGAATTATGCCCTTCGACCCAACCCCAACAGGTATATGGTCAAATAAACTTTGAGCCAGCTCTTCCTTGATTGGGGCCACATCCCTCTCAAAGAGATTTGTTCTCAATAGCCTGACACCACAGTTGATGTCAAAACCTACTCCACCGGGTGAGACAATTGAATCAGGATCGTTCATGTCGAATGCTGCCATATTACCAATGGCAAAACCATAACCTGAGTGCACATCTGGTAATCCCACAGACCTTCCAACAATCCCTGGTAAAGCAGCTACATTAGCAATTTGCTTGACTCCAGGCAAAAATCCTCCGACCATTCCGGGTCTGCAGGCATTTCGCAATTCGTCCAACATCAATTTTTCGAGGGTATGGTTAACGTAAAACACCCCTTCGACTTTCATGTTAGGCTGAAAGCCTTTTTTTATCTTCCAACTATATGGAGTTATTTTTTCGAGGTACTCCAGTTCCTGATTATACTGTCTTACCACCATCGTGCATGCAAAAATAAATATGAATTCAACTATTCACAAAATGCCTCTTTATTAAATTTATTTATTTTACTTTCGATTGTCGGTGATTGTTGATTGAGTTCCATTAACCATTAACCTTAAAAAATAAAGAGCTGTCAAATACAAATATAAGAAGAAGAAAAACTACATATTTCTTCTATTTTTCTCTTTCATCAGTCAACTGTCATTATCAGGTGAGGTTTTGGTTCAATGGCTGATCGAGGAGTAGCGCCATACTTTGTTTGAAAATTATTATTTCCAGACGAGACTATATTGATTTATCACTTCTCGGAGAATGAAATCATCAACTGTAGACTATTCATGGGATTTTCGAAGAGAACGATAGTAGCGCATCTTCTAAATCGCCTTCGAACTAAAATCACGAATTGCCGAATGAGATACATCTCATTCATTTCAATAGTGAGCAGGTTGTGAGAAGAACAATCGAATAAAATTGTGTGTAACACTTTCAAAGATTAATTATACAGTAATAATAGTGTAAAAAAACCGTTAAAATGGATACATTTCAAGTGAATACGCGGATTTATATATGGAACGCCGTTTTACTTTTTAATGCACAATGACTGCATGTATTGAAAAAAATCTATTTATACGATACATTACTAGCAAAAATAGCAATTTTTGCAATGCATAGTCTCAATGTATTGCAAAAATGCCTATTTTTGCAACACATGACTCGTAATGTATTGTAAAAATTGCCATTTTTTCAATACATTACGAGCAATGCATTGCAAAAATTGTGAATTTCAACTAGAAGTATATTTTGAGTATTTTTACAATGAACGACGATTAATGCATTGCAAAAATTTCAATTTTAACAATGCATTACTAGCAATGTGTTGTAAAAATCTATTTTTGCAATACATGACTTTTGATGCATTGCTAAAATTGATATTATCACGTTACACATCATCAATGCATTGAAATAATTGTTGCTCGAAATTTCAAGTGATGTATAAAATCATTATTTCAATACATCAACACTTCGTGTATTGTAAAAATTAAAAAGATAATTTAGTCTCCAATTGCTCGAGAAGAAGAATAAGATAAACAGATGACGCGGGAGAAATGTCAAAAATTTGACAATCAATCCAAAATATATTTGAAATGGTGCTATTGTTATTGTTTGTTTATCATTTATATGAGATTAGAAATTTGAAATGTGAAGATTATATTCATGGATGTTTGTAATTTTTGTTGTATTTAATTTAATCTATGTTGTAGTTTTGTGATGTCATAGATATCCCTCAATGTTATAACAACCTATAGAAAGGATTTTATGTTTAAAATCAATGGTTTAACATCAATCCTAAATACCACCCAGATCCTTAAGGAATAAAATAAAAATATTGAGTGCACCCACACCTGAACTGGTGGAATTGACACCGAGAGGAGTCAGATAACCAAGAACTTCAAGAAAAGAAGATATGAGATTAGAACGCGAAACAGGTATTTTATATGAGTTTTATTGATTTATTATGTTTTTATAAGCTTTTCAAACCACCTCTGCAAGATCAATGGGGCCACTGAGGTATTCGTATTTCATCGATTTCTCTTTATATTTCCAGAATGTTCAAGATTTGAGAAGAGTATCCAGTATATATTGGAGATAAGAAGAAACCCTTAAAAGCTGGAGAAGCATTATTCAAAGCTGGTCACATCATACTTTGTAGGACATGTCAAACACATATTAACTCCTGTTCACAAACTTCAGCTCTAGGGCAGCTCTAATATGAAATTAAAATAATTCCATGGAAAAGTTATGATCGGAAGTGTGAATTTATCTGTAAAGCTGTAATAATTTTATTCTAACCCAAAAAATAGATGATTAGAGAAATAAAATCCAAGATTTTTAATCAATTAACTTTATTTTCTGGGATAAGAAGGTGCATCTGCTGAAATTGAGATTTCTTTAATAGGCAACACAATTTATTATTTTCATATATCTTTACAACATAATGAATAATGATAGTTCATAGTATCAATAATTATTCTATATAGATGAGTATGTACCAAGAATAACTTGGGAAGTTTGAAACCTTGTGGTCTACTACAGTCATTCAAATTCATTTATTTCAATTGATGAATTGGATGAAGAATTCATGGCTTATTCATACTGAATAAATATTTGATTTCATTCAGCCTACATTGCGCTCACTCTTGAAGTTTCCATGTGATGACTTCCAGATGTTTATTGAAGGAATTGCATTCTTTTTGAGCCCATCTCTTGGTTCAATTCTTCTTGATGGTCCTGAAGTGAAATTGAGGTCTTCATTACAAACAATGAAACACAACTACAGATAAACCAGATATTTGATTTAACCTGACAGGAGACATAACCTTCAATTTGGCATTTGCTTGAGAAATCCACTTCTAGGAAGTGCTTACTACAAACGTAAATGTTTAGAGCACTAGGTTTTTCTATTTTCAACATGATTTTCAATTTTTTACACAATCCTGAAGTAGAAATTTAGGATTTGGTGCCAAAGAAGTCTGTACGCTAAAAAAAGTTAACTGATCTCTTGTTATCTGAACACTAGGTCTTTATTTTCATGAAATTTTCAATTTTTTCAAATTTATAAGTATATTAATATATCCCATCCCAGATAGCACATGACAAGACGTTCCCAGGACGTATATTTTACGTCCCATTCAAGTCCGTACGTTCACAGGACGTCTTCCTGTTATCTTATCTGAGATATTTATTGTGTATTGCAATTGAATACTCACTTTCCCTATGAAGTCTTTAGCTTCATATCCTTCACAATTCATGTTGTACTCTACTCGTATCTGTATTTTTGTTGTGTGGATATGGAATGTGTATGGAATATGGCTGAGGAATATGAAATCGTTTAAATGGTCGTATTCTTGTTGTATTATATACAATCTTTGACTTTGATTATACAATTTATAAATAATTATTTTCAAATTCGAAAATTGATTGACAACTGTCAGTTGACAGTACTGACACTGACAGTGTTGAGATTATAAGATAAAAACAAACCAGAAGAAGAATAAGATAAATGTAATGCTACAATCAATGTGTTGTTAAAATTGATTTATTTCATTACATTAGTCTTCATGTATTGCATAAATTAGGGGACGATAACGAAGTGGTCGCAAAAATTCATAATGCATTTTGTGATTCAACTAATCAATTGTAAAAACGAAATTCGACCCGAAATGTTTCTCCAATTATAATTTTTACCATTAGTATTTTTTTCAATACATGTCAACTATTTTTTTCAATACATGCAGTCATTGTGCATTAAAAAGTAAAACGGCGTTCCATACTTATATGTTACCTCTGACTATGTGACATATCCACCCTGTATTGACATATGACAAATTATTATTGATGTGACTGTTGTGTACGTTCCGTGGACGGCGTCGTTTTCACAGCATCTTTGGTGTTGTCGACCTTTTCCTTTCAGATAAATTGACCGAAGTTATTCTCGTCTTTTTCAAAAGTTACCGATCATAAATAGCATCCACATACATAATGGAAGAACAAAACAAACCAGACACAACAAATGTAAAGGTCGAATCGTCCACCAACGATAATGGCGGAGGCGGCGGTGGTTCGGAAAAGTCGAACAATTTCGAGAGAAATACCGCCGAAGGAACCGGCGAGAGATTCGGCCGGGGCGGCAGATTCGGCGGCCGCGGGGGCCGTGGCGGTGGCGGAGGCGGCGGTAACCATCGTGGAGAAGGACGAAACTTCGAATCCAGACGTGGCAGAGGCGGCGGCAGGGGGCCCCGACATGACTACAACCAGCAGGAGGGACAGGAAGGCGGAGACGGCGAAAGGGACAGATCAGACAGGGGGCAAGGTGACCGACACGGGGGGGACCGGGGACAAGGAGACCGCGGACAGGGTGATCGGGGACAAGGGGAAGGCCGGGGGCGCTATGGAATGCGCGGCCCCGAAGATTATTTCAACGAACGCGTTCAGCAGCTGGGCGGGCCTACTTTCGATTTGCCAGCTATAGACATGGCTGAGAAGAAATTCAATGGCAGAAATCGCCTGTATGTGGGGAACATTGGGATGGAGGTGACTGAGCAAGAACTGAATGATTTGTTCAAAACTTATGGTGAAACATCCGAGATTTTCGTGAACCCTCAGAAGAACTTTGGGTTCATCAAGTTGGACTACCATTGCAATGCAGAAAAGGCAAAGAGGGAGCTTGATGGGACTGTGTTCAAGTCCCGCAACCTCAAAATAAGGTTTGCTCCCAATTCAGGCAGTGTCAAAGTCAAGAACCTCTCACCCATGGTTTCAAATGAACTGCTGCACTATGCCTTTGCTATTTTTGGAGAAATTGAGAGAGCAGTTGTCACAATTGATGAAAGAGGAAGACCCACAGGTGAGGCCATGATTGACTTTGCCCGCAAGGGTGCTGCCCTGCAGGCAATCAGGAGGTGCAGTGAGAGCTGCTTCTTCCTCACAGGCTCCCTCAGACCATGCATAGTAGAATCCTATGATGTGGTAGATGACAATGATGGCTACCCAGAAAAAAATGTCCCCAAGAAGAACATGGAGTTCCACAAGGAGAGAGACCAAGGCCCAAGGTTTGCCAGCCATGGCTCATTTGAACATGAATATGGGATGCGCTGGAAACAACTCTTTGACCTCCACACCCAGAAGGAGGAGTCCCTGAAAAAGGAGCTGGAACTGGAGAAGGAGAAATTGGAGGCCCAAATGGAGTATGCCAAGTATGAGCATGAAACTGAGGTGCTGAGAGAACAGCTGAGAGCCAGAGAGATGGACAAAGACAGGCAGAAACGTGAGCTTGAGATGAAGCAAAGACTGGTGGAGGAGGAAAAGCTCAGGGCTGAGAAGCAGATGAGAGACATGGAGAGCCGCCTGCTGCACCAGCAAGAGGAGCAGAGAAGGCGCCAGCAGGAAAACAGCCTCTTCATGCAGGCTCACAACCTAGACTCTCTGCTAGAACAGCAGGAGCAAGCCTATGAACAGCCAACAGGCTACAGCAGTCACGGAGGGGGGGAGGAAAGCACCACAATGGACCCAAAATCATTCATGAGCCTGTATGAGCAGGATACTGGCAGCAGGTTTGAGGGGAGGAACAGCTCGAGGGGAGGGTCTGACAATAGGGGGCACTGGGTTAGCGAGAATCGTCGTGGGGGGGAAGACTACCCCACCAAACGCCGCAGATTTTGAGAGGGGGGGGGAAGTGGATTTTCCCTGATTGGATCAGTAACTTTCATATTTTCCCACTCATGTTCAATGTCTGTATTTAACTTATAACTTGCCTTCATGGTTTAGTCTCTTCAGGAACTTTGGTGAAGTACAAGATGTCAATATTTATTCAATTATTCCAAGGATTGGTCTTGAATTATATAGCATAATCTGAAATGCAGGACTGGAAAATAAATTCATTGTATTAGCAGTAATTCCTACTATTATTATTGATCATGATGAAATTTTCTGGTTATGCACTGGAATTTTATGATGTAATGGAAATATTGATGTTTTATGCAACAGTCCAATATGTCTTTCAAAATATTTTTTCAGGTTTTTTGCATTAACTATCTCAAGAAAATTTTTGTTTCAAATATTTTGTCCATTTGAAGATACATCATTGAGTTGGTCAGAATATATTTTGTATTGCATTGAAACACAGATCTGTCTGAAGGCATATTCTAAGATGTAGATCATAATTTACCTATGTAATAATGACACTGAAAAAAATCATAATATAGTCACAGTTTTGAATGTATGTTAGGTATATTGAATAGCATGTGTACTTGTCCCAATTCACAGTAATTAGGTATTATATTTGAAATTTTAAAAATAATTATTTTAAAATCCATTGTGTGTGAGTAAAATAATTAGTGTTTGAGTTGAGTATGACTAGTATAATTGTCTCCTATTGAAGAATAAAAAATAAATATCCACGTTGTACTTTTTTTTTGCCTCTCAATCACAAATATATATAGACAATGGAACTAATTTTTGTATCCAGAATGCAATGATATATCTTTTGATTTATTATAATGAAGCCTGGTATAAAACCATGAAGACTCATAAATATATCATAGAGGAAAGTAAAAATGAAGTCTATTTTTGCATCAAATGTTTTTCATTCCGCTTAAAGCGTAATTTTCGAGAGATTATGTGAATTTCACGGTTCTACCTCAAAAAATACGAAATATAATGGATTGCTTCCATACGTCCATGATTGCTTCCATGGAAATAGACAAATTGTAGTAATTTTGGGGTTTCTGATCACGAATCAGATATTAATTTGAATCTACTTTGCCTCCTATAGTACAACTTGCCGAAAAAATTGGTAGTTCCATATAGCAACTGGGGGGCAGTGTATATTATGTCAACACCATTTATCTGGTAGATGCCTTTTCAGCATTTCCATCAGTACTGACATTCAACATTCTACCTCAATAATGAGAAAAATTGCAGAGGTGCTTCCATGAGAAATAAATATAATTGACGATCGTTGCAATAGAATTTATTATTTGTCTGCATATAAATGAATATATATTAACTCTTTTTTCACACATAAAACAATTACAATAAATAGAAAAGTATGCACAAAAGTAAAAACTAAATGCGATGTTTCCCAGAATAGAAAAAATATATATATATATTTACCAAATATCATATTTTCTGTTGATCGAAATAACAAAGTTTCATAGATTCACATACAAATAATAGTGAGTGGGGTAAAAAAATATCACTCTGTGTTCATCCTATTCTAGAAAACACCTTGCTTGTACAGAAAATAATTATGGCAAGATAATTTGGAAAAATATTACTAAATTGGTGCTCTTGTTTGAAAACCAAACTGATATTCAATAAAAGAAAATTGGAATGTATAAACTAACAATTAACAATAAATGCTTACAAATTGTGAAAAACAAACGTTCCGATGATTATTTTGGCAGTACATTTTTCTAAGAAGACATTTTCCATAACATTCTTTGAGTCAGTCTTCTCTTTAAAAATATGTAGTTTGATTTTCAATCAGTGTTAAATCACTAAGTTTTGGTAACTTTTGTTAAACTTCAATCTAAACGAAGTTTTTAACTAGAAACTACAGATTAATGAAATGATTCAGTTTCAGGATAAAACACTGGTATTTATTATCTAGCTGTAATAAAATATACAAGGTATCCTAAAAATCATCTGACGTGTACGTCAACCACTGACAGTAAATGTCGTAAAATTGACAACATAAATAAGACGAAATTCAGTGTTCATGCGACCTGTTATATATGTCAATACTGTCAACAGGAGTTGGATAAATAGCGATGTGTAAATAATTTCAAAATTGCGGTTTCAGTAAAGTTTATCTTGAATTGTTTCATTACTGGCTACTTTTCCAGAACACCCTGCATATTTCCTAATAAGCATAGAAATGTCAGATTTCTATGATATTGTTTTCATGTATGAGCAACATTGACATCACAACATAGAAAAGTGAAAACATGGTTTAAATGGTGTGTTTAAATAATTCTTCCCGAATGAGAAAACATTGTTGCAAGTTATTATAAATTACATATTTGTTCGCATGTGAAAATTCTAACTTTCTATCGGGAACCTCCTTCATATTTTAATGTTGGATCTAGAAACTTTGAACCTACTACTAGTACTCAGCACCTATGAAATATGGCAGTCAACACTTATTACCAATTCACAGCTAACAATCGATATAATGAACAAGTACAAGGTGTTTTAAAACGTGGGATTCCTTGGCTAATTCTAAGAAAAAAGTTTGAGATGCATGATTACTCTCCCACTCTTTATTTTCCATCCAATGTTTTTAAACACCCTGTATATATTAATAGCTTTGTGCCCTTTTTATTGAGATACGAAAATTTTCGTTGTTTGGAAATAATTAGGTCGATTTTTCATTGTGTTGCCTCAAAAACCTCCATATTCAGGTTGACTAATTTACAAAATAAACAAAAAATTTCGATCACATTTCAATATCGTAACCCTGATAAAATCAACGTTCCTTTTCTAGTTTGATTTAGGCTCACGTCTTGAGCAGAATATTATTAAAAATTGTGGAATAATCCCTCGGATCATGTCAAATGTCAAACGTTGACTACCCTCAAGAAAAATAAAAATAACTGAAACACACTACCATGACACTCATCCTCGCTTCTCGCAACCTTCACAAACCACTCAAACATTCGCCGCTGGGTCCATTCTGCAGATGACAGCCTTCATCACACTAGCAGCTGCCAAAGCTGCGTAGGGCTGCCATTCCTTGCGCCTCGTGCCATCCTTAAAAAAAATGATGCCTTTGTTACGTTGAATGAGATTTTGTTATCGGCTGTGTTGAACCAACCATCACCACCCAAAGATCGAGTTTGCACCACAAAAGTCGCTTTCTCAGATGAAATTCGATGCTAGTAGGAAGTGGGTCGCTTTAGACGATAGCCACGCCCACTTTCCTCCCACGTGATCCCGCCAGCCAATCATTAGGGGACAAATGGATTCAGTCATATATTCACGAAACGTGAGTAGTGGAGGTGCCACAAGGCTCTGTCCTTGGCCCAGTTATCTTTCTGCGATATGTGATTGATTTTTTTTTCTAACCACTATCCTAGTTGCCTTAGCAACCCTCAGAAGTTTACATAGTAAACTTGTACGAGTTGATTTTCAATTTCAATTTATCTCTGCCTCCCGATTGATGACAAATAACTCATCTACGTACCTTGTAGTCGGAGATTCCTCTGATGCAGATGAAACTGTCCTTGCAGTTGCCGAGCACTGACTCGATCACGGAGTCGAATTCGCAATCGAAAGCCAGAGCGCCTACTTGATTGGCGAACTGCTGTCTTAGACGGTCTTCTTTGACGATTTGCCTGCCGGAAGCAATGGGTGACAGGTGCAGCCTTGGACATCCTTCCAACCTGAGGGAATTTTCGGGTCAAACAGTTTCGTATTGTTCTGGCAAATTGGTGAGAAAAATGGTGAGTCTACGCCTGGGAGTATTGATGACTCGATGAGATGTATTTTTATACTCCCAGCAACAGAAATGTCTACTCCGAATATTGAAAGTATTGGTGCTCTATAGAGTGCGTCATACTTGAATTCCGTTAAAAGAATGTTTTATATTGCATAAAAAACAGTGAGAATACTATCATAAAATAATCTGCGTACTGTGTAGAAAGATCTTGATCTGCCAAACTTTGATCACCTATTATAAGGAAGTTATCTAAGTATTTTCATGTGTATATAGACTAATAATTTTATAATGAATCCCTATTCTAGTCAACTGATTTGTTGAAATCTAGTAAAAGGTATTATATTAGAAGTCAGACAGATTGAAAGTTAACTAAAATCCAAATACAATAATGGTGTTTTCTACCTACAAAAATGATATTGAAAAAGCGCCAAACAGACATTTTGTTACTTCCAGACCTTTTGAAATTTTTCTTCAAAATCGTTTTGGGCGTGGAAGGCCTAAGTGGTTTTCTGAAACTATCAACTACTGGTCTTACAGTATGATGTCTTCTTATTTCCACTCTCCTTGCAGTCCTTTTTAATGGAAACATAAATAAACTAGCATTACCCTAATATCTTTTATCAATTTTTATAACAATAACTTTTTTCTCTACATGTTCTGTCCCTCAGCGTAGAATCGCGCCCGCCTCACCTCTTGACATTCCCCATAGCCTGGGACTCGAACAGCA